>JARUHQ010000022.1:5278401-6747179 GCA_029955515.1 Chrysomela aeneicollis
TTTGACGTCAGGTCTGGTTTTTCTATATGCACTCATCTTAATTATCTCATTCGACACCATGTTTCTTTCGAATCATCCTGTATTCTGTTATTATTTTTCGTTTCCATACGGAGATGTAGCACTCGATCAATTTTATGAATTTTTCTCTAATCCTTTATGTGTAGACATTATTTCGATCCATCATTTTGTTATTCAACATCATTTATAGTATTAACTCGATTACGTTAATATAACGCTCTTTAAGATAGCGGTTCGCTCAATACATCCTGAATTGATTCAGTACTTTCTCGTTTTATCCTGTTCATGATTTTTGTCATAAACTTACCAATGGAAATAATGCTGTACCTCTAAGGGCCGTTTAGTTTCTAGGGAATCAGTGATTTGATTGGCTATTCCATAGCAACAAAACGAGTTTAAGCTTGAACGGAGTTTATAAAAATGGCACTTAGAGAGTGAATTTCTCGATTCATTCAATATATGTATAATTTCCATATGATCTAGCCGGATCCTCAGTACACTCTGTAAATTATTTATCCTTCGCATACTACTATGGAGATATCCTACAATGAGAGCCATGTGTTCAATTCTATAAATAGGTTTATCACTTTTTCCTTATCCATCCTGTACATTTTTTCAATTCATCCTGGATAATCCTGTATATAATTTTTTTCCCATGAATTCGGACTAATAATGCTAACTCGAAGAGAGCGAAATGCTTCATTCTTCCAATACCCATGTGAATCATTTTCGTCCTATTATTTTTCCAAAGCCACCAGCCACTTCCACAAACACGTCATTTATTTCTATCATCACATCTAATAGTCAATAGACAATTTGATATCAAATGGACGCCAGTGGCTCGATGAATTATTTTATCATTTAATAATGCGACTATTCAATTCGTTTCTAACGACCAATCCATGCTTTCAACACTCATGCTTTACTAACAGTGCAATCCGTCCATGCTTTCAACACTCATATCAACAACAGTGCAAAGAGACGATACTTTCAACACTCATTCATCAACAACAGTGCAAAGCGTCCATGCTTTCAACACCTATGCATTACTAACAGTGCGAAACGTCCATGCTTTCAATACTCATTCAGAACTGTGCAAAGCGTCCATGCTTTCAACACTTATGCATTACTAACAGTGCAAAGCGTCCATGCTTTCAACACTCATTCATCAACAGCAGTGCAAAGCGCCCATGCTTTCAACACTGATTCATCAACAACAGTGCAAAGCGTCCAGGCTTCCAACACTCGTACATTTCTAACACGTTCCATAATATTACAATATTACCAACCCCTAACTTCATATCGACCCTCCGGAGCAACATTCATCAATTCTAGACCATGCACATCAACCTTCCTCGGTGCACGCGGTATTCAACATTGAAGCTCCCGCGTTCCTTATTGACTCTGAGGTTGATGGCATTCACTGATGCATCCAGATGTTCCTTCATCCTGCTACGTTCAAGTTCCAATATTCCAATATTCTTTCGAATGGAAAAAATGGGTTTGCTGGTCCTCTACTAGCGAGCTGGCTCCAGTCAGTAAAGATTATTTCTCAATATTTCACAGTTTCATGTGTATTTTGATGTTAACAAAAATGCTTTCATTTGTTGGAAAGGCGAATTCGAACTTTGGATTATAGCTATGGAGTCATTAGATTATGTATATACATCTCACAAAAGTAGTTTTTACGAGTAGTATAACTACTAGGATTTGTTAATATTTTTCAATTTCAGTTGTCTTGTGTTTGAAAAACTCGGAGTTTGAAGCATTTAGTGATATTGCTCTATTAAATCGGATACAGAAAATCTTATGGGACTTATTGGCATCATAATTCCTCCTACTGAACAGAGCGAAAGCTCAAGAAATAAAAAAATATGAAACAGTAATTGCTGTTAACGTACGCTATGATGATGTGCTCACTGTAGTACAGAAAAGGTTGTTTATCGAAATGTATTGAAATATTCTTCATGCGACGTCGTGGTCTATGCCTGAATGAACACCGGAACTGCTTTTTTAGTTTTCATTAAAATAAGTCACTAAATCCTAGTTTAATCCAGGATATTTGTGCATCCTGATGTATTTTTTCAGAATCATGAATGATAAATAAACTCAGTTTTTTACAAATTTATTGTTCAATAAAAAGTAAATACAAAATCTATCGAACTATTTAAGTTGTTTTAAATAATGGCTCGTCTAATTTGTGTATACTTCAAATCTATTAAATTGAATTAAATTAAGTAAGGTGATAATGCATGAATATACAGGGTGCGGCACCGAAAACGAAACAGATCGAATATCTTATAGACACATGTATTGTGAAAAAAATGCAAAAACACGTCGATTTGTAAACCAAGGGGGACATTTTTCTACCATAACCTCAACTGTCATACCTCTCTCTCCTCCCCTTGTTCACTATCACCCATACAATTTAAATAGGGAAAGTACTAAGTGTGACACATCACTGAAAAGGTAATTTGAAAAGGAATTCAGCCATGTGAGCGTTCGCTTCGTAACTTTTCATTTTGGCGCCCTCTTGCGGAAAAAAAAATTTATTTAAAGGTACGAATGTCGTCAAATAACTCCAGAAATGCTCCAAAACCTCAGACGTTTCGAGACTAACTTATACTCATGTATGGCAGTTAATGGAGAACACTTTGAGCAGCTATTGTGAATTATTGTAGTTTGGAATGATTGGAGTAAAATGTATGCAAGCTTTTCCAATTTTTAAGTTCATACACTGTCATTTGAGGTTATGGTAGAAAGATGTCCCCCTTGGTTTACAAATCGACGTGTTTTTGCATTTTTTTCACAACACATGTGTCTATAAGATATTCGATCTGTTTCGTTTTCGGTGCCGCACCCTGTATATTAACATGTTTTCAAGAAATCTATGTAATCTCTCCAATTGAATTGAATGGTTTTTTCGAGGTCTCATTCGATATCTAGGATCAAGAACGTGGTAACAAATAGATATATTATCATATACCAGCATCTTTTTTGTACCAACAACTATTGATCTATCTATCTGATATTTGAATAGAACCCTAGATGAAGAAGAAGCACAATTTATTCTCATTATCGATTCATAATTGCTAGGATGTGATGTGATATTCATTCCAAACTATTGAACGAATGCATCCCTTCCTATTCCTCTAGCCATGATAATAATCATCGGGGATTATGCAGTTATTTTTTCGTATACCTACCCCTATTTTTGAAATGTACAGATTGATTGTTATTTGTAGTTATCACTGACCATCCTGCACCGGTGCATATTCGTAGATGAATATTTATTTATGCTATGCCGGCATTTTTTGTAATTAAATTATGCATATACATATCGAAATGAGCTCTCCATTTTTCGTTCCAGCTTATTCCCGTTTATGCGCTAAATTTTAATTTGAAACACGATCGATGGTAAAAATAACGCTGTTATTTGGAAACTTGACTGCGGGTTTAATGCTCTCATGATGCATTCAAATATAGAAATATAACAGTAGTTTTTTCTATTGGATGAAGTTATTATGCTTTTTTACTGGTTCAATTCATTCAATGATTCAATGGACAAATAATGTAGCTGATATTGCTATGAACATATATTATATATTTATTCATATTCGAATCGTTCTTTTAATATTAGAACACAATGAGTACAGAGATTTCATTTAATCCCATATCCCACGTAATCATAAAATGTATGCAACAAACCTTACACAGTGTTGGTAACCCTGAGTGTGTGATGATAATTCTCAGAATGGATTTGATATAAGGAAGGGGCATAGGAGAAATCTTTAAACAGGAATACGAATGCAAAAGTTTTCAGATAAAGTAAATGTGCATATTGTGCCAACCATGAGAGTAATTATGTGGTACCCAAAATGATTTACGAAACAAAATGTCATACTATAACGCCATTTCCCGCACGAGTATAAAAATGTTTCATTGTGCAATTATCTAAAAAATCTAGCCCCATACCTGTGGATCATTATCAGTCAGAATATTATAAGACATTTTGATTTATATAATGAAAAACCGAGGAATATCATATATGTTTTTGTGAAGGCCTTTCTCAGAGACACTATAATATGTCAACACGCATGCAAGCTCAAATACTGAAATTGGCCTATTCGGGTGCTTTCTCTACTGGTCCTGTGAATACTATTAACTTCAATCTTCACGTGATCACTGCATGAAATATTGTACGGCAACATTTTTTCGACATTCAATAACCGAAATCAAGAAAATTGGGGATCAGTTGGGCCGGTGGCACAAAGCGTTCGATGTTCCTACTAGGATGAAGGGGTGTATGCTGAATATTCGGGCATTACAGCTCTGCATAAATTCATTTCATTACGCCGCCAAATATTGCTCCAGCATTCTACTTCGCTTCATGCATATGAATGAACTCATTATATTAAAGCCTTTCAATGTATAATTTACTTTTGCGTGAGTAATTTTTGTTCGTCTTGTCTCCCGCTCTTTTCCCGGGGAGTATTGGAAGTTATATAATGATTATATCATCTATCTTCAACTTCCACCAAGAAGTGCTAGCAAGAGAACTCACCTATAATGTCAGAAAGTCGAGGAGTAGTTACCCTTTGGAAAGGCAGCAGGTATTTGATGTCAAAATAGTGAGGCTCTATGAAGAAATAGCTATTTGTTAAATTTCAGAGTAACTTCAGAACCCTCAACATCTAGTATTTAGACCAAGACCTAGAACAAGACTCAATGAATCTTCTCAAGACCAAGACCAAAACTTGACTTTCGGTACCAAGAGTATTGGTCTTGGTCTCGAAAGAAAAATAAGGAAATCAAATCTACTCAATATCAACAAGAATCTGATGGACATTTCATTCAAATTATCATTTTTATATGGTGGGTTTTTAATTTTTGTTCACTCAAAATCTAAAATACATTTTTCAAATTCATTATTGCAGTTTCACAGTTTACAACGAATATTTGTATGTTGTATGGTCGCAGTGGTCCATACCTTCTACTAATGAATATAGAAAAAAGTTATTTGGTTTGAATTTGATATTTTTGATTGCGTTGTTGTCATTTCTGGCTAAACTTGATTGAATGATTTTTTATTTTAAATAAATCATCCTGTAAATTGATGAATACCTATTAGACTTTGAAGTTGAATATTTCACTGATATCCTTCACCTATATTCAACTGTTTTTGAAATAATGACAGGTGAAAAGTGACATTTTGCAATTATCCACAGTCTATTATATTTAAAAATAAGAAGATAGATAACATATTTATTTATTGAAAAACCGACTGTGTGCTGTGTGGGTCTAATCTAATCTTCATTCGAAATTTCTTCAAGGTCATTTTCTTATTTTTTTTACGAGTATTTCTGAAAATAAAACCTAAAGCCCTTGAACATTCATTGGTGATTTTATTTATATGTGTAGAAAAACATAATTTTTGATCGAAGGTGACACCAAGAACAGAATTGAATCTAGGGAGCACATCATTGCCAATTGAGTAATTATAGATGATGTTGTTCTGTTTACGAGTAAATGTTACAATTGAGCACTTATTAGCATTTAATAGAAGGCGATTATTTTTGCACCAAGTATTTACTCTATCTAGGGCATTTTGTAAAATGGCACAATCATTCAGGCAGTTTTTTTTATATATAATTTCAAATCATCCGCATATAATAGACAGTTGACTCCAAGATCCTCAATAATGTCATTTATGAACAGATTAAAAAAAAGTGGACCCAAAACAGAACCTTGTGGAACGCCTGATGTTGGTGTAAATAAAATGGATTTCTGGCCATGGCATTCAACGTAGAGGGAGCGGTTTTTCAGATAGGAGGTGAAAAAGGTATTCAAGTTCCCTGAGAAGCCAAATGCATTCAATTTACTGAGTAAAATATCATGATTAAGCTTATCAAACGCCTTGGAGAAGTCCGTATATATGACATCTACCTGAGCATTATTTTCGAATGTGTTGGTTATGTACTGGGTAATACAGAATAGATTGGTGGTAGTTGACCTACCTTTGAAGTAACAGTTATTTGATTTTTGACATGATTGGAAAGTGGTTTATCGAGCAGGATTTCAAAAGATTTTGAGAAATTATTAACTATTGTAATAGGCCGATAGTTTTCGATGTCATGTTTGTCTCCTTTTTTGAAAACAGGTATTAACTTAGATTGTCTCAACACATCAAGGAACTGTTGGTATTTTATTGAGAGGTTGAAAAGGATTGCCAGAGGTTCAGCGAATATGGAGGCACAGTCGTGAATCAAAAGAGCTGTTATTTTATCAGGTCCCATAGTAAATTTTGGCTTGATTTTTTTGAGAGCTTCACAAACTTCACTTTCCGAAAATTCTGTTATAGTCAAAGCATCATTCGCCAAGTTTACGGTAATACTCTGCAAAGGCATTTGCAATGCTTACAGGGCGAGTTACAGGGTCATTATGTTCAATATCATCATAGACCATTGTTAGTGGTAGAGATGACGAGTGTTTCTTTTTTTTAACAAATTGCCAGAATTTTTTGAGTCCGTATTGATTTGCTGTTCGATATTACGGCAGTACAGTTGGTAGTTAGATTCAATTTCAGACTTTACTTCTCTTCTTATATTTTGGAATTCAATAAATGCAAGCTTATGGTGAAATTGGAAATTCATTTCTCTTACTTCAACCGTACAAATTGCCAATTGTTGTAGACTGAGAAATACGAAATACCTATTACATGCATATAAACTTTTGGGCAATTTGATTCGATAATTCAAATTTCTAGACGTATCTTGATCCAAGACCGAGACTATCAAGACCAATACCAATACTATCAAGACCAAGACCAAGACCAAGAATGAGGCAGTCTCGTCTTGATTTGAAACATCGAGATCAAGACTTCATTTATTTTTCGAGACCATGACTGGTTCAGCCAAGATAATAGAGTGTTGAGATTTGGAAGGCTACTATTCGCGATAGGTGCTAAGCGATATGCTACCTAGCGGTGACTCGTGAACCACTCGAAGTGGTATAACCACTGAACTCTGGAGGATGATAACCCACAGAAAAACTTAACCTCTGTTCTGTTTATGTTCGCTTCTGATGTGAAAGGTGTACTTTCAGCAGTTTTTCGAGAGATGTTCTGGTGAAATACATGTGTAATCTTATCGTTTTTCTCGTTCCAGTTATTGTTTGGTGGCAAAGACACAAATGTCAGTAATGTCACAATGACACAATTATCAAAAATATGAAAACAAAACAAAAACGATACCACTTCGTGAAGTTCGAGTTCGCGATTTTCTATCGCGAATGTTAACCTGTTGTATATAGTTTATTATTTTATCAGGATCAAAAGTGACACTTTGATCCTAATGAAACATGCTATTTTTTCTGCAACCAAAATAATCGATATCTAATTAATATAATGTCAGTTGCGGCTCACAAAAATCTAGCGTTGACCAACTTTCTGAAGGGAAGGTAAGAGGTCAATAAGTCAAAAATAAGAAGAAGAACTATAACCTAACCTCTATTTCTCCTGGTCAAAGTGCCGGTTGTGTAAAAGCCCGTCAAGCCTTCTGTTAACTCAACGTGGAATTAACTCTGCTAATGCGCGAACTAAGGCATGCGTTGCCGTGGTTATAAACAAATCAAATATTGAATCGTCTGTTAAATCTTCATGTAACCGGCCCTTAAATATTCAAGTATTTAGAATTTGGGGATTTGATTTCTATTTGAGAGATAATAAATGTTATTAGAGTTGAAGTACTAGAAGTACAGAATTTTGCACTTATCAACTGAATGGATATGGTTACTTCAAAGGTGGCCTTAGAAGAAGTCAAGAAGAATGTGCTGGCCAACTACCCCAGGAGCAGATAGAGGCCATATGAAGAAACAACGAGAATTTTTTTAATTCTAGCTGCTGACAAATCAGGTTTACTCAATTTTCAAGTTTAATTTCAATATCAATATCAGAAATGGATTAAATATTATATGTAAGAATGTAATTGAATCAGTTTCTTGTGCAACATAATGAATACGATGTTGATTATTCTTATTGGGTTGGTTGTTTCTGAGTTTATGATCACAAGATGTCGTAATGCTTTAGTATAAGGTACCTCCTAGGTAGTGTTGCTTAAATACATTATATATACATATTATAATGATTTTATTGTGTCAGTAAGAAAAACGTCAACTTCTAGAGCTGATTTCAGAACAAAAATGGACGACTTTTGAGTCGGTTACAGAAAAAAAATTATCAACTATTGAAAGTAACAGGTGAAATAACATACGAGCGTGCTTGGATCACTGATGCGGCAGTATCTGTCTATACGTTACTCACCTGAAGAGCCAGGTAGGTACTTTGTCAGGAATGAAAAAAGGGCGATAGCGAATCCTCCGAATATTCAAATGACTCCATGTACTGCAACAATTTTAATCTCCTGATAATAAAAATGAAAATGAATGTTCATCGGCGGCGGTGGCACCCAGACCGGGCGTTTATAAATTATGGCCGTCATATCTGGCCGTGGAGGGAGTAAGCCGGGCTATTTGTTATTTTTCATTTCGAAAAATCCAGTAATTTAGTTTGCGTAGTGTATGCACGCCGTTCCCATATCACATTTCCTGCCTTTTTTATAGCGCAATGATACATCATTCAATATCGGAGTATTAATGGCCGAACGGCATAGAGAGAGATGGGAAAAGGCACCGCCGCAGGACGAAGGACGAGGAGCGAGATACCGTAGGGAGGTATGAGGTGTCGCTCGGAAGCTGACCAGAGGCGTCGGGACGACAACGGAGAATCGCACCAGCGTCGCCACTGCTCCGGAGTATTCTCGGGTACTCCAACAAACGGTGTGGAAATCAACCCTTGGGTTCATAGATCTTTCATTGCTTACGCTAGATCCGGCTTCCTGTAGTATTTTTTTGGTATAGAGGGGTCTGCAAGAAAGTAGGTACCATGATCACGTGGTACAACACATATGTATGAACAAAAATAAAAACGACCAATCGATGGCTTAGTACTTTAAACCCTCCTCCCGGACCTACAAAACAAATAACCAGGATACTGGATCTAGCGTAATGAAAGATCTACGCTTGAAACCAGTACAAACAGTTTGACTTTCTTTACAATGCCAATTCAAATTGGGATGATCAAATAACTCATATATGTCCTGATGATAAAACAGCTGAAATCCAGTCTGGACGAACCCAGCTTACTCAGCATATATTATGCTATGGTCTATTAATTCTCATCTGAGTTCGAATATTATGGCTTGAGGCAGGGTAAAGGACGTTTCCAGAGTTTTCAGAAACGTGTCCATAAGGCTCACTTTCAATTTCGACTTCCGAGATAGCTGCAGGACTGTTTTTTCAGATAAAAAATATTGACAGCCACCTGCAACTTCATCCTCAAATATATTATGTTTGTCAGAATAAACCCTGAATTATAACAAGATATGGAGATCATTTGAGAATCCCTCAACATCAAATAACAAATTGGAAAACTTGCCCAAATGAACCAATCAGGAGCTCTAGTTAAGTTCGAATTATCGATAACACAAACTTGACTCTTAACTCTGATCGGCATGTCAAGTTCGGTATTTCATCTTTGTGTATGTGACAGTGAAATGTCAAACAAAATTAATAAATTTAATCGAATTAATCAATTTCAAACATCCAGTCTGTTTGTGAAATAGTCTAAAAATTAATAAATTCAATCGAATTAATCAATTTCAACCATCCAGTCTGTTTGTGAAATAGTCTAATAAAATTCCACTCGTGATTGGATTCATCTCATAAGTCTGTTTTTCATTTCATACGAAACTGAGTTGCTTGAAGGAAACAACACTCATCCTGCGGACTCGTGATGTTTCTGAGCAACTCAGTTTCGTATGGAATAAATCAACAGACTTAATGCAAAAATTCAATCACTTTATTACTACTGATAAATTACAGTCAAAATAAACAGAAGTGATATGATATTATATGATTGCATTAAAAAACCGCTAGAGAAATGCTATTATACTTACCAAGATTTTATTATTGATAATATCACAAACAATTTCGACCTCAGTGTTCTCAATTCTAGATAGGATAATATTTTCCATCTTTTGAATGTGATTCCATACATTACATAGGTCACCATTTAATTAGGTACCTTTGATTTCATAACCTTTGATTAATTGTAGCAATAACTTCTCATATGTTCCAAATGAAAAAAAAAAGGTATTCCAGCTATTCAATGATTTTCATTGGTACTTAAACAAAAGAGTAAAAGGTCAACAGTTGGCACCTAGCGAAAAGTGATCGAAATGATAGAGGTGATTAGGTATCTTGAGGGTTAGGGGAAAGAAGTCCGGATTTCAGGAAGACTGTGCCAAGGCTGTGAGAGATAGAGCCAGTGAGGTCAAAGTGCTAAAAATGTGAGTACATTATTTCTATCTTAAATAAATCTTGTGATTCGGGGTTCCTCACGTCGCTTTTCATTCGTTGACAACCTTCTAGTGGTCCTGTAAGGTGTTTAGGGTAATTGAGAGTACCTCTTGATAAGAAAGTGAGAGCTATATTCAGTGTCACCGCGGCTACGTTCCCCAAATTAGCTAATCAAAGAAAGATGTGACAATATCTGTATCTCAACTTCTTCGATACTGACGCTCGCATCGTTGATGCAACATCTCCATGGGGAACTCAGACTACAACCTTGATTATTAGAGCTGCAACTTTCTTGTATTTCCATCTCAAAAAACACCACCAGAAATAAATTGGCACTATGATTATGAAAAAAAAATTATTTGTACGCTTCTTTCTATGTTCTGATGTATGCTACCGAATTATTCAAGAATGTTCCAACCAGTGGTGAGGATCTTCAGTGAGACACATGAATAATCGACATTCAAACGTTATATTCAATAAATCTCACTCTCATCATGAATATAATATCTTCATTAGAGAAATCAGAAAACAATATCTAATTCATAAGAACTTTATTGTTTTGCCTTCCCATCGACTACCATCAAAAGAATCAAACACTATATGATTATGCTAATTAGAAGATTTGTAAACTCCTTTTCCTGATCTGATGCTTACAACCAAAATATTTCGAGATGTTCCAATCAGTGGTAAGAATCTTCGATGAATCCAACATCTATGGGTCCAGGACCGACAGTTTAACATTCTGTTCAGGATATCTATATCTAACTGGACTGGTGGTCGAATGAGTTGAATCGCAGGCTTATAGTCTAGAGAGCTCAGGTTCAAATTCCGCAGCGGCTATTGGAAATATTTATTTATTTCTATAGTATCGTTTAGAGGGAGGAGATAGGTGACCAACCGAACATTCTTGGTACCTAGATTTCAATCCTTCGGACTCTCAACGATAACCAGCCGAGTAGTGCTTCGGCTGACACTCAAAAAGCTATAAGGTCCTCGTCTTCCTAACTCATGCAATTCCTAGACTTACGAGAATTTCTTCGCAACTAAGTTGGCGGTTAAAAACACTTTTCAACACTTTTCAAATTATCATCGATAACTGACCATATCGTCATTAATGTGAAATCTTCATTGGGGAACTGAAACTACAACTTTACATCTAAGAGCTGTAACTTCCTAATTTCACCATCATGGAATCTAATTCCAAAAATAATCTGCCACTATAATCATGATTAGAATGAAATTGACTGTTCCTGCTGTTATGAACAATAACTCAACTATCGCTCTCGGTATGAGAAACTATTGATCACTAAACATCAGTATACCTACTATAAACCAAAATCAGTTCCTGAATTCTAGAAGTTTTATTACCTACATACATACATAGAAGATAATTCCGAGTTGAATATGCCGACAGTTGTTTATCTGGAAGATGATGAGACAATTGAACAATATGAAGAGGTATTTAGCAGGAATGCTTTGTCATGCTAAAAATTGGCAACTATAATAGTGAAATACGTTGCTGCAAGCAAAGTTACTAAAAAAATGAATCAGCTCATACGATCTTGTTATTCCTAATTTGAATCTTCTCCAAATCATCATTCACTGCTTGGTCGCAATTGATGTTGTATTGAGTTGGGTTCGAAGTCTTCAACTAGCTGCTGCAGACATCTGATGTGTATCGGAAGCTTGGTGGTCTGCAACGAGTTGTTGAAAGTACCAGCTTGAAGAGAGTTGGCGTTAGAACGGAGCCTTGTGGTACTCCTGCGTTAATGTTGATGCCGTTCACAACCACTTGGAGATTATAGAAAACTAGTAAGCTAATAGTAGACATGAGGAGGCAGGCCATAGGAAGACTTTCGAAATATTAAGTTCGATATATTTAGTTTTTTTCATATTCTTCCAATAATTATGTAGGTACATATATGTGTTACGGAGTTATTGATATTTGTCGAAAGGTTCCTGGACAGGGTTTAGTAAATGCTCAAATGAGTCATAGAACATTCACTTCGGATAAATGAAAAGGGTTGGGGGTTCGTTATAGGAAGCTTGTCAACTTCTAACCAACTTTCCAATAATACCGTTTATGTGCAAGTCAAATACAAGTTTAAATTAGCTTTCCGAATAAATTGGAGAGTTTTGTGCGGCCTATCTCGGCAATTATGGCGCGACGCCTCTCTCATAATTATTGTTATTCAAAATTATGGAATTTTAGATGTTTTATTATGCTGATTTCATAGCTCACAGCTTCGGGTTACGGACCTCGCATTCTCTTTGGTTATTCCTTTAATAACTTGCACGGTCTTAATTGTGCTTAATTTTGTGATCGTTATTCAAATTTCTAGCAGAAACTTTTCGCTTCTGGATACTACTTCAAACTCTCAACCCACTCTCTGCTGTAATAAATAGTTGGTAATAGAATATTATTCGTATTCGAAGTTGCAAACAGGAGCTGATTGACTCATGTTTATTCATATTCTAGCAAAAATCAGTACGACAATATAAAATAAGCATTTTGTAGATGAACAATAATGGCCATTTCGAATCTTCCTACCCTTTTTTCATCAGTATGGGAAGGATCTGATTGACCATGTCTTCCTCCCCATAATGGTTGCTGTGAAGGTATTTTGGAGATCGAGTTAATCTAAGATCTTCAAAAAATTTCAAAACTTCAGATGGTGTGAACTATGTATTCAACAGGGATATTATTGACTTGAAACATTTATTTGTATATGAATATATATCAGATAAATAAATAGATGAATCGAAGCCTATTGGAAGTATCTCGGATCAGACAAAATGTGAATGGGGCAAGCGAAGATGAATATTCAGTGATTTCATTTAAGATAATGAAAAAAATTAGAAAAAAATATAATTTTCTGTCCTCAAATAAAATATTTATATTCATAAAAATACCATTGATTAAGGAATTGCACCATTTGCTGGATACAGTGACTATGAGATACAACAGTAATTCTAGAATATATTGTATATATACAGAGTATTTCATAATGAACCCATCAAATATCATAGACACAATCCTCGTCCACAATAATAAAAAAATACTCTGTAACACAAGGCGTATAAAATTATTGATGTGTTATTAGTTTTGTTGAGACATCCTGTGGATTGCTCTAAATGTATTTTTTGCAAATCTGTCACAAGACAAGAGTCGAGTTCTAATAATGAGCATGAAATTCTGCAATTACTTTACAATTTCAACATTGTCGCAAATATTCATGAATATTCGCGATTATTGATTGTTAATAATAATTTCATGAAATTTATAGAATCTCAGCATACGCATAAATTGAATTTTTATCGGGTATATTTGACTTCGAATTACCTCCAGGGCGCCATGAATCAAAATATTTATCATCTAAAAATAACTATCATTTCATATCAGTGGCAATTTCATTCACACTCTCATGAGAATTTGCTCACCTAACAACTATTTGAATACACATTGTATACAAACTTGTGATCATCAGATCATTATTCCATTGAGACAAAAAAGCCAATTAGGAATGAGTTATTATTAAGCAATCATTAATAAGCTTTTATTTCTAATAACTTCTACATTATTTCATTTGTCTTACACGAAGTTATCAGCCATCGGAGAATTATTCTTCTTGAATTAGATACGCCACAACGCCTTTCGTTAGAACGGAATTAATTTGAAAACATATTATTATGTACTGATGAAATTCCTGCATTTTAAAGTTGTGTCAAACTTTGCTGCTTTTTCGATTAATTCACGTAACGAATCATTAATATTAATCAGTCATAGCTCTCATTATTACGTAATCGTAAGTATTCGACTAATTGACTTAATTTGTATCAGCAGCCTAGATGGAAATTTATGATTTCGGAAATAAATAAAGTAGTTAATTCTACACGTTCTGGTTCAATTCCATCAAATAATCAGTGATGAAACATTTTTGGTAGTGAAGAGAGAAGCTGTTTGATATACTGCTTCTGCTTATATCACTATTACTGTTTATATTACTGTTCATATTACTCCTTCTCAAACGGTCAAAAATAAATAACTTAATTTTCAACGACTGAGGTGATTTTCATTTCTATCATATCTATAATCTCTCATATCTATCATATATCTAAACTTCCTCTCAAGGTGACACCCCAAGGTCACATCCCAAGGTCAAACTTCCTAAGGCCAAGTAGGCATGACCTGGTGAAGGATTTTAATCGAATACGTACTTCGCTGTTTGGAATGTTATTCATGCTTTCTAGAATTGCAATTGGAATTTTTCAGAGGCTTTACATTTTCGAAATACACCAATTCATATTTTATGAGGCGGCTAACTATGACGTATCATGTGAATCTAGAGTGGATTTAGATATCTTACGTTCCATAACCCCAAGGAACACATCAAGGTGGGTATAAGATGGTGAAACAGCTTCCTATTGACAAGCACTAGAAAAAACAGTAAACTTTTGCCTACTGGATTTCAAACCGTAAAATAATATTTCCTGAAGTTATCAGAGATGGCGCCATACTTTGTGTTGGTGAAACAGAAACTGTGCATCTGTGAGTGTCATCTGTTTTAGGAGAAAAAATACTGAGAAGAGTCAAAATATCAATAATAATTCCAGGTTATTGAAAATATAGTGTTCTAATATAATTTCTATTCAAGTCTGTTATATGCGAACCACAGAAATACATAATCAATAGAAATCTTCCTTGATAATCGTTCATACCGCCATCTTCATTCAACTCGTGGAAATATTGATACGCTTCTCAAACGGTATTTCGCAGGAACAATTGAAGAGCTGTTTCACCATCCTGATACTCCGCACAAGTTAACTAACAGAAGTTCACATTAGTATTTAATCATGTAGGTATGTTTATACAAGGTACCTGTATGATAAATGGAAATTAACACTATTATATTCTTTTTTTTCTAACTAACAGACTATAGTCAGTTGACATGTCATAGTGTGATCCTGGATCATAGACGATGTCATTGACACCAAAATGATAACAATTCATGAGATGCTTCCAAGAATACATCACATATATTACCTCAAGATATTTTGGTCAGTTTTTCTGGATATACATATGAGAAAATGGAAGCAGACGCTGTTTTTCACTTGGCTGTGTCACCAAAATCGTGATAAATCGAAAACTAGTTTTTCATATTATTTCAAGTTGAATTTGATCGCACAGAAAAATAAAACAACTGGTATTTGATGATTTTGAATAAACTATGTGCAAAATTAAAATCTCAATAATAAAAATTTCCTCATTCCGATGAAAGTGATGTTGTGAAAAAGGTTCTGCAAGTGCATTATTCATGTACTTACTTTCATTATGAGTAATCTATGTCAGAGTAATTCAGATCTGTAGTGAATTCGGGTGAGAGTGATGCTTTTCCATGATAACTTGTTCATCTGACGAGTGACAATAAAGTTTATCTTGATTTTTAAATAGACTTCAATGACTTCATGATTTGACTGCCGTTAAAGTTTGCTAGCACACTATAATAATGATCATTATCATAAGCTGAGTGCCGGTTGCATAAAAGTCCATCAAGTCTTCTGTTAACTGCTTAAAATCTTTATGCATATATAAAAATATTGTCAACACTTGGCAAAAGAAAAAACAACACTTTTTGAATATTTTCTTCAAGGAATCTCCTAATTGAACTTCACTTTGGGACTTGCAACCGGCCCTTAGCCTTTTTTATTATTGTGGACGAGGATTCTGTCTATGATATTTGATGGGTTCATTATGAAATACTCTGTATATATACAATATATTCTAGAATTACTGTTGTAGCTCATAATCACTGTATCCAGCAAATGGTACAATTCCTTTATCAATGGTATTTTTATGAATACAAATATTTTATTTGAGAACAGAAAATTATAGTTTTTTTATATTATCTTAAATCACTCAATATTCATTTTCGCTTGCCTCATTCTCACTTTGTCTGATCCGAGGTACTTCCAATAGGCTTCGATTCATCTATTCATTTGTCTGATATATCTTCATACACACCATCTGAAGTTTTGAAATGTTTTGAAGATCTTATATTAACTCGATCTCCAAAATACCTCCACAGCAACCATTAAGAGGAAAAAAGGGTAAGAAGATTCAAAATGGCCATTGTTCATCTACAAAATGCTTATTTTATATTGTCGTACTGATTTTTGCGAGAATATGAATAAACATGAGGCAATCAGCTCCTGTTTGCAACTTCGAATACGAATAATATTCTATTACCAACTATTTATTACAGCAGAGAGTGGGTTGAGAGTTGGAAGTAGTATCCAGAAGCGAAAAGTTTCTGCTAGAAATTTGAATAACTTAGTGCCGGTTGCATAAAAGCCCGTCAAGCTTTAGATTAACTCTGCTAATGCGCGAGCTAGGGCATGCGTTGTCGTGGTTATAAACAAATTGAATATTTAATCGTCTGTTAAATCTTTATGCAACCGGCCCTTAATGTTTTTTTCTATTTTGGTTGTATAATGATGTCATTGTGCAACGCAAATGCGTGTCGAAATAGCCTCTATTACGATACGCATTTTTTATTATTCGGAGATTGGTACAATCGAACTGTCAAATGAAAGTCAGAAGAGTTAGGCCCAGTTTATTCCTGAGCGATTTGGATTTGGTGATATTAGCAGTGAAAAACTCAAAGTTTCATGTGGTAAATTTCAATTCAGAGTGTAATTTGATTTAAATTGACCAATGCAAACAATAACAACATTGAATTTTCCACCGCTGGGTATTGCAATAATCAAAATCGCTCAACTGTAAACTGGGCTTTACGGTTGTGCGTCAGATTTTAATTATTTCATGTCATCATTGTTACCAATCGAAGATGTTTCTGTTATTTATCGATATTAAATCCATTTTTTTCTTCAAATCAATTCAAAATAGAAAAATTTGCATATGACACACGTTTTATAAGACACGTTGTCGCACTTGTTCACTTGGAGCACTCCTCGCTTCGCTCGTCGTACTCCAAACAACGCGTGCGACAAAATAGCGTCTTATAAAACTTGTATCATAATATACTATATTCTAACTACTATACCTATTCCTTGTCAATGAATAAGAAACTCCACTGAGAGAGGTATTTCATGATGTTTTACCATCTGGTGCAAGACAGACTGTTCAGACTCGCGAAGTCTCATCAATTCAACTACATTATTTCTATCGAAAATACTGAGGGTAGGTAATCATCATTCACACAGATCCGTGATCATGAAAAACCGCCGTTGGGAATCACCAGCCCGTAGATCTCTATCGAACATAAAAAACCGAGCGTTATTATTTACCAAGTTCATTAATCGGAATCGTAATGCGGCTTCATTCTTCCCGACCGGTCCGGTACATTATTCAATTTGAAAGCCCCACAGGGGGGTGGGGCGAAAGGGGTAAAGGGTGGCGAGTTCTCTCTCGATGGCCAGAGATGAATTGTGGGGGTAGCTATGCCTCCCGCTTGTATTTTTATATCGTGAATGTATGTACGTATGTAGATACGCGTTGCATATGTATGATAAGCTGGTAGCATGGTCTTTCACAAAGCTCTCATATTCTCTCGCTCCGCACTCTATGACTGTAAGTTTTTCCAGCGACGGTCGAAATCGTTTTCGTGCTTCTTTCCATACAATCACCATAGGGTCAGCAGATGTATTTACAATTCGTAAGGTAGACTGCGACAAACAACATTGTGAATATTTAAAAAACCATAACATAGAGGGTTCCGTTTTTAGAGCTACACCATGGGGATTTCAGTTATCAGATGTTAAGAGGTCGGTCAAATAGGGGCAAAGTTGCGTATTTCCATGCTGGATAATTACCTATCAAGAGAAACAAATCATGTGTCATTTTTCGTTTTTGAGTTATTGAAGAAATAACGGAAATTTGTGATATTCATTTTTTTTCGAGCGAAAACGAAAAAAACTATACATTTTTAACTAGGACGTCCTCGAAGCACTGTTCGCAAGGAAACCGAATTTGAAGTCATCGTATTTTCCAAAGCCGTCTTATTGCCAGAGATGCATTACTCAACTTTATTTTCTTATGGACGCTATATTGGATTTATGCGTTTTTGAAATTTCGAGCTCATTGCCACATAAATGATTCTGAAGTAAGAACAACATAAGATGCTATAATATTTTTTTCTTCGCAAAAGTCATGAAAGACACACGAATACTCAACCATTCTAACAATTCTACTCTTTCCTCCAAGTTCTGAATAGGTCGATCGATAGGTAAAATTCAAAGAATCAAATCTTGATATAGATATTAGTGTAGTAGAGTGGAGTGTCATATATGAGAAATGAAAATAGTATAATATGATACAAGTTTTATGAGACGATATTTTGTCGCACGCGTTGTTTGGAGTACGACGAGCGAAGCGAGGAATGCTCCAAGTGAACGTGTGTCATATGCAATTTTTACCATTTTGAATTGATTTGAAGAAAAATTTGATTTAATATCGATGAATAACAGAAACATCTTCGATTGGTAACAATGATGACATTGAAATAATTAAAATCTGACGCACAAGCGTAAAGCCCAGTTAACAGTTGAGCGATTTTGATTATTGAAATACCAGCGGTGAAAAATTCAATGTTGTTATTGTTCTCATTGGTCAATTTGAATCAAATTACACTCTGAATTGAAATATACCAATTAAAACATTAAGTTTTTCACTGCTAATATCACCAAATCCAAATCGCTCAAAAGTAAACTGGGCCTAACTCTTCTGACTTTCATTTGACAGTTCGATTGTACCAATCTCCGAATAATAAAAAAATGCGTATCGAAATAGAGGCTATTTCGACATGCATTTGCGTTGCACAATGACTTCATTATACAACCTAAATAGAAAAAAGAATTTTTAAAATTGTGCCCATTGATGATATTGATGAGCTGAAGATCAGAACTTTTGTATTTAATAACTTTGTCATCATACTGTCCATATCGATACTTCTAACTGTATATTTTGTATATTCCTGAGTTATCTCTGTTTCATAACTCTTATTTACTCATTAGTTTCCTAGTATTATCAGATTATCACAGCTGGCACACCGCTCAAAGTAATTTGTAAAATTTAACAATCATTTAACGATGATAATTACTGTCAGGTTCTGTGGCGTTAACCTTGGTTATATTTCTCACCACTATGAAAATGTGCATAAGCTATGGTATGGTATATCTTGTTGGAACGTGTTCGAATTCATCTGTATTATCTTCCAGATAGAATTTCAAGAAAAAATAGATCATTTTATTGTAACTATCATCATTCTATGTAATGCAATAGCAAATTGTTAGATGTCGTACCGAAAGGTTATCATTTTCTTCAATACAATAAATGTTTTATGGTTTGAAAAATTGAATTATGATTCATTTATACTTACCTAGAAATTTACAGCCATCTATAACAAATTACTGAAC
The DNA here is from genome assembly GCA_029955515.1 of Chrysomela aeneicollis. Taxonomy (NCBI): domain Eukaryota; kingdom Metazoa; phylum Arthropoda; class Insecta; order Coleoptera; family Chrysomelidae; genus Chrysomela; species Chrysomela aeneicollis. The sequence goes on from JARUHQ010000022.1 coordinate 5,298,271, forward strand.
AGAATCAATATCACCAATAATCTCTCATAAAAATGATGACATAACTTCAAAGTCTGGATAATTATCATGAATAATACAAATGTGCGGACACTATGATCAACCCAAGGTATAGGATGATGAAATAGCTTCCTATCAACAAGCACTAGAAACATCTGAAGACTTTTGCCTACTTGATTTCAAACCATAGTAATATTTCCTGAAATAATTATAGATGGCGTCATACCTTGTGTTAGTAAGATATAAACTGTGCATCTGTCATCTATCCATCAGTATCATATGTTTCAGGAGATCAAAGTGGTGGTGTGACTAGTACCATTTGTGAAGTTTACATCTCATTGGGGATTACGAAGGATAATGATGATATTATTAGGCTATATAAATTCGCTCCAAAGACAACATTTTCAGATCATAGAACATAATTTCTAGAATCATATTTCACATCACAGAACACTCGAAGTAATGGAACTTGGTAGGAAATATTTGGTCGTTCAGAACTAATCCTCGCTTACCGTTGTCCTACCGTGATAGTCCGACCATTGTCCGACCTGTCACTGAACGCAGTCTTGATAATGTCATTTAAATTCACGTTAGTCAGATATGCGAACCACAGAAATACATATAAGCAACATAAATCTATCTTGATAATAAAAATATTCAATACTCATTTTATCTAAATGGCACCATCCTCATGTACATTTTTCATAATTCACATGTGAATATGAAACTATCGAAATATTGCGTACCTCTTTTTCAGATTTTCTTCACTTATCCTTCACACTTCATAGATAATAGGAGCCCGAAACAATTATCCAATTACAATTGATATTCCATTATTCCTGGAATCAACATCACCATTGGTGGAAAAGTGCTACTTTCTTTCTCCTACTACATAATTCAAAGTCCATCTCCAATTTTTATTATTTTCCACGGTCAAATTCCCTCAATTTTTCTGCGCTTCGGTCGGTCAGTTTTTTTGAACACGGTTCCAGAGGGGTCCGTCGATATAATGATATTTCCACCGCCCTTCCTTGTTCCTCCCCCATGTACGGTAGGTGGAAACGGTTACATGGTCCAACTCGATCGGAATCTACATTTCCATAATTTTTGCTACTTTGACGGTTCTCCATGTTTGCCAATTATTCTCGGACGACTACTCTTTAGAACTGAAATGCAGTACAGTGCTCGTTTACTATATCAGTATCTATATCATTTCGAAATAGTGCCAAAAGTCACCTAGGTACTGTTTCGAGTACCGTTTAAGTTTTGCTAAACCAACTGAATACCTGGACTGCAAGAAGTTTTGTAGAACCTACCAGGATTGGACCATTTCAAGGCTTTCATACATTCTATGAAAAATGTCATCAAACAATTGTTAGACTACAGCAGAGATGATCTGCGTTGTCTAACAGACCTCTACTTATAGGTCAGTGTCGTCTGAATCATTATATGACAAGACTTGGTCTGTCAGATGTTCCGACTTGCCGTCAATGAAATATCCTGATAACCTGAGATATTAATCATTAAATAAAACAAAAGGCTTCGCAAAGAAGCTAGATTCATTTGGTGCTAGGCACAATAGACCCGTACAAAGTGAAAAAAAATACACTATATCACACCAGCTAACACCTTCTGGTGTCCCCTGAGGTCCAGATTGTTTAAGTGTCAGTAAACACCGGCATTTTATTCACCACTGTAGGTGTAATGTGACCTTTCCCTTGGGATTTTTGAATAACCCAATAATTGTGAGTAACACTAGTGCTAGTGCTGAATTTAGCATAATGAACACTTTGGTGGTGCTGTTTATGCATTTCCGAAAGAGAGATTTGACACCGCAGTGGTGAGACGCACAATCTGTGATTTTCTTGAAGCTGAATCCTACCCTCAACGAAATTATCTTCTCTGGTGGGAAGAAACACCATATCATGAGTGTTCACAGGCGAATCAGTACTTTTCTTCACCTCCGGCGTTTTTTAACAGGTTGGATAACCTATTGAAATAAACTTTACATGATGATAAACTAGAATCTAGGGACAATTCGGATGATGACGAACTGTTTCGGCTAATAAATCCTGATCAGTGGCACTAGGGCCTAGGCCAATTGATTGAATTGTCAAAATCATCCAATATATGGTGCCCAATATTGAAATCAAGTATGGTAGGAAAGACGTCAGTGCCACCTATTGGCAAAAGTTCTAAGGTTCCAAAATCGAACAGATGAGCATGGACTGCATGGATGAGCGCATAAAATATTCACACCATTCACATACTTACATGCAATATTTTCATTAATATATATTAAATCTGGTAATCTTATGTTTTCATGAGAATTCTTAACGAATGATTATTGACACAAAATTCATAAACAACCCCGATTCCATCGTGATATGACACGGTGTAACGTGGTGGTTATTCAATATAATACGTGTTTTTCATGCGTTATTGGGCACCTGATGTGTCCCTTGTTATTAGGTCAACCTGGTATACCCAGATGTGGAGGTAGGTCTGTTGCAGGGTTATATGAAAGAGGAACAGGAAAAGACATTTCGATACCTCTAGGCTAATACGCGTCAGTATTTCAGACCGAAGTATTCGCAATGAGAATATCCATGGACATTTACAAAATGCTCGGACAGCCAATCTGAAATCTTGGTATTGCGATCTAATAGGATCACATCCAAATTAGTGTCCGAATCCAGAAACGCCTTAGAAAACCTGACAAAGAAAAGTAAAGTCAGCCTCATGTGGGTCCCAGGACCCTCAGGTGTTTCTGGAAACGAGGAGCCACACAGAATAGCGAATGTGAGTTCGGAAAGAATCTCAATTGGACCAGAACCAATACTAGGACAGTATGGCACTGTGTCCTGAGATTGCTTCCGAAGCAATACCAAAATCATGACAAGATACGCCTAGATTGAGACAATCTCTACACATAAAAAGACCTTCGAAAAGGCTGACTAAACAGAACAGATCTCATAATGGTAGACTGTCTCCTAACAGAATACAAACATCTCAATTGGCACTTGGAGCTAATTGGGATCAAAGACGATACCCTCTTACAACCTCTAGACATAAAAGGACCTTCGAGAAGTCTGACAAAAGAGAGCCTATTACTAAACAGAACAGATCTCATAATGGTAGACTGTCTCCTAACATAACACAAACATCTCAATTGGCACTTGGGGCTAATTGGGATCAAAGACGAGACCTTCTGACCATCTCTACACATAAAATGACCTTCGAAAAGGCTGACAAAAGAGAGCCCAATACTAAACAGAACAGATCTCATGATGGTAGACTGTCTCTTAACAGAACACAAACATCTCAATTGGCACTTGGAGCTAATCGGGATCAAAGGTGATCCCCTCTTCAGATGATGCATAGAGGATGATGAAATATCATCGTACATATTCACTGAGTACCCCGCGCTGGTGCACCAAAGAAAAACTACTACCACCTGGAAGTGATGGTGATCTAGCTAACGAAACTCCTAAATTTCGATGAGGAAATTGGCATGCCTAGCTGAATCACAAGCGATGTGAGTGCACAAAGGGAACGATTAGGAAGGCCTGTAAGTGCAAGGTTATTCGCATCCACCTCCTAATGGAAAGAAGAAGAATGAGTGACCTGGTTTCGTACACAAGATACTAATCTATTTATTGAAGGTAATCATAGGAAACTCGATAAGGGATTTTATTCAAGAATAATTTTTAGACTAGCAATCCTACATCTTATTTCCGTTTATGCTTAATTCATTCATCCTATATGCATATCTAGCTTTCATCTGGAATGAATGTATAGTTGGGTCAATCACATTATAGTTAAGCTAAGCGAAAACAGAGTGAGAGACAATGTTTGAATTTTTTTCAATTATGTCGGATGTTGTGGAAATCATATTGATAATTGCTGGTTCGTTAAGTCAACGTCACGCCATTTGTTATGCCCATCACGTACCTACTTATTTTCACAGTTCATTAGCGTCAGAATGCAGAAACAAAGACGTGACTGAGCATTGACTTCAATCAAATTTTGATTGTACTGGAAACCTGATTATTTTCCAGAAATCCACATTTTTTCCCTACGAAATATGTCCATCTAATAAGTTAAACATGTGTATGTATCTTGATACCATCTGACATCAGATCAGACATCAGACACTGAGACAATCGTATAACGATAAAGACGTAAAATTCATTCGAGATTCGATTGCATAGAGTATCCGTAATATGACTCAATTATACACAAACTAAATAATGGATTCCTCACCAGCGAGTCGAATGTGACCCAGGTCCGGTGCAAGCACATTCTTAGGCTTATTGAACCATTGAATTACACAAACTTCGATGCCAAATAGGATTCGAACCGCAAATCAGAACTTGCTTAGAAAACACGAGCTAGAAAGCTCATCTTAAGAGCATGAGTTGTGATGAAAATAATTTCTGTAAATCACCGAATGATCTGAGTTACCTTGACATTCCTGTCAATAACTGTCTAATGATACCCAACAATTTATCCAATCCTTACCTAGTTATTAATTGTTTCGCTAGATTTCTATAATATGTAACAGATCAGTCACAGATTTTATCAAACTCTGTCATATGGTTCCATGTCAATCCATCTAACACAAAGTTCTATTGCTGCTTCACACTCATCATCACTTCTCTCTCTCATCAGATTCGAGGTCAGGAGGCCACAATACGTAGGTACAGCCAAACATTTTGATAAAATTTGACATCGCCACCTAACGGAAAAATCACCGCATTCTCTTATATATCTATTTCGAACAGATGTAAACTTGTGTGAGTTCTGTTGTGGTTTATTCTGAATACATATATAATGTGTACTTTAATCATATTCTATTGCTTAATAAACTTCTTCATTAAACTATAAACATGGTGGCTTTGAGGAATAAGCACCTTCCCTCACTTTCATCCCAAAACATTTGCCTCGATTTCTTTGAAAATTTCACACAGCCAAACTGACAGTTGACGAGAGTTCAAGGTTGTCAAAGACATGATGATATCTCGAGATTCTTGGCATTCTCATGGGGGAGTATGTTTGTTAACTAGCGCCGGTCCTGCATTGGTCCGCTTCCCCGTACAAGAAAGAGACAACAGATTCATAAATAAATTAGGCGTATTTCAAATTGTATTGCCGTCATTCATCATGCCAATATCGGTTGAATCAGAAATCAGCATTCATGTCCAGGACAGTTGGTAGTACTGGGACTGGGCAGGGTAAGACTGAATTATGCGCCATGTTTAATGTTTATTAGGTTGCTGGAAATGACGGAGTTGCAATTAACCGGCTACTATGACTTGACGTGAATAATATTCCTACTTTATTAACTAACCAATGCGCTCTGATTGTGTATGGGTGCCCAAGTGCCTGCATTTTATGTTCAGGAATGTTATTTGTAATGATAATAATTATGATGAATTTTTTATTTCCAATATCCAATAGAATCCATGAAACAATGTAGAGTTCACAGAAGATATACAGTGTAAAAAAACTTGGATGTAATTTCAATCAAATGGATTTCAGAGCAAACTTTGACGAATGCAACACCTGAATATCAAAGTTGTGTCCTTTTTATTATACAATTCACAATTGAGTGTTGAGTGGTGTTAATTCCGATCTTAGAAGTGAAAAATGACACGATTGTGGTGAAGTAAAACGATTCTGAAATATAATATCATAAGAAACACCAAATGGTTGAAATGTAATATTCTCAATGGTGCTATCATTGACGTTAACGCAAAAAAAAACACCAAGTTACACCGTGTCATATCACGATGAAATCGAGGCGGTGTATGAATCATCGATCTAATTTGGAGGCAATATTCATTTGTTTAATATTGCATCCTGAAAACACCAGATATGATATAAAGTAATAATAATATTGTATGTAAGCATCTGAATGGTGTGAATTTCATGCGCTCATCTCTTCGATCTTAGAACTTTTTACTGACGTACTTCCTACCGAACCTGATTTCAATATCGGGCATGATATATCAGATGATTCTGATATAGTTCAGTATCAATTGGCCAAGGCCCTAGTGCCACTGATCAGGATTAATGAGACGAAACAGTTCCTCATCATCCGAATTGTCCCTAGATTCTTCTGAGTATAGTTTATCATCATATGCATTATATTATCCAAATTACTCAAAAACACCGGAGGTGGTGAAGAAAAGCACTAATTCGCATGAACACACTCACTCATAAGGTGTTCTTTCGTGGAGGTAGGATTCAGCATTAATAAAATCACCGAATGTGCATCACACCACTGCGCGGTGTCAAATCGCACTTTCGGAAATGCATAAAGGACACCACCAAAGTGATCATTCTGCTAAATTCAGCACTAAAACTAGTGTTACTGACAACTGGATTTGATTATTAAAAACACCTATGAGAAAGGTCACATAACACCTACAGTGGTGAATAATATGCCGGTGTTTATACTGACACTGAAACAATCAGGACCTCAGATGACACCAGACGGTGTTAGCTGGTGTGAGCTGGTGTACTTTTCTTTCACCGTGTAGAGGCTAGTCCGTGGCAATCATTTAGTTTTTTTTCGGACTTTCGGTATTCAACTCAAACAAGGTAAGTGTTTTAAATGGTTCGATTAAAATTTTTACTTTCTTCTAACTATATCTATCGAAAAAAGCTGTAATAAAGAGTTATTGTACGTAAAAATCTATAATTTTCTTTTAATGGCAAAGATAAATATGAGAATGTTGCGGGTAGGTAATCATGATGTACCGAGTGAATCTTTGAATATGTTTTTGGGATTTCAAGATCCTCCGAACAATAAACCCACTAATAGAATAATAATGTCCACATCGTAACATCCATTCCATGACCACATTTTTAAAGGTTCCCGAATATATGTCCTTCAGTAGGTACTTAAATGAATCAGATAAGTGCATCAAAAGCTATTTATTCAATCTTCGCCATATAATACAGTGCCTCATTTGAATATGAGTAGTTTATAGATAGCACGTATTTTTGGAAATGAGCGATTCTGATTTTTATAATACCAGCGGTGAAAAATTTAATGTTATTGTTTTTATTGGTAAATTTAAATCAAATTACACTCTGAATTGAAATTTACCAATTGAAACATTTAGTTTTTCACTGCTAATATCACCAAATCCAAATCGCTCAGAAGTAAGCTGGGCCTTACTCTTCTGACTTTCATTTGACAGTTCGATTGTACCAATCTGCAAATATTAAAAAATGCGTATCGAAATAAAGGCTATTTCGACACGCATTTGCGTTGCACAATGACTTCATTATACAATCAAAATAGAAAATAGTATATTATGATACAAGTTTTATAAGACGCTATTTTGTCGCACGCGTTGTTTGGAGTACGACGAGCGAAGCGAGGAGTGCTCCAAGTGAACAAGTGCGACAACGTGTTTTATAAAACGTGTGTCATGTGCAATTTTTTCTATTTTGAATTGATTTGAAGAACAAAATGGATTTAATATCGATAAAAAACAGAAACATCTCCGATTGGTACCAATGATGACATTGAAATAATCAAAATCTGACGCACAAGCGTAAAGCCCAGTTTACAGTTGAGCGATTTTGATTATTGCAATACCAGCGGTGAAAAATTAAATGTTGTTATTGTTTTTATTGGTAAATTCAAATCAAATTACACTCTGAATCGAAATTCACCAATTGAAAAATTGAGTTTTTCACTGCTAATATCACCAAATCCAAATCGCTCAGAAGTAAGCTGGGTCTTACTCTTCTGAGTTTCATTTGACAGTTCGATTGTACCAATCTGCGAATATTAAAAAATGCGTATCGAAATAAAGGCAATTTCGACACGCATTTGCGTTGCACAATGACTTCATTATACAACCAAAATAGAAAAACATATTTTTTGCTGACAGAAGTGACAGAAATACATTCTGCAATGGAAGGTTCATGAACCCGAAATGGAAAAAAGTCAGCAACCATTTCACTTAAACGATTTTTCTCGGTGTAACTATACTGAACCTCCAAACTTACAAAAAAAATTCCAATGTCTATTTCCTTTCCCAATATCCTTCTACTAGCTTGCACGATGTTCTTTAACGAACAATTATAGGTTTTCCTCTCGTTGAGTCAGAAGAAAGGTGTTTGTGTTATCGATTACAAAGCCAAGCTTATATGAAAAAGTAACGACGAATGCGACATCTAACCTATTTGGAGCCGTGAACACTTTTTGAGGCTCTTTCAGACTTCTCCTCATTATGTGATCTTTCAAACTGCACTACAGAGAACAATTGAGTAGAATATAAAATTATAATGCACAGCATCACACAATTCAATGCAGGTCTACATCTTGACACAATTCCAAGAATCCTGTGAATAATTAGATAATTGTTGGGATTCTCAGATGCATCATTACAAAATTCAATCTTCAATTGAAAACTATGGAAGATTCCCGTTAATGCATTTTCTTGTTCTACGGAATATTCACGAAATAAAGCGTATCCCTGTTAACTCATTTATTTATTAACCAATTTTATGTTCCATAAAAAAACTCTTACAATGACTAAGACTGCATGTCTGAACCAAATTTCAAGCGTCATGATTTATTATGCACAATTTTTCTTTAATGTACTGCTCCTAATGATCCCAAATTAAACCATTGAACAATGTCCTTGAACTGTCTTGCACTCCCTAAATTACATCTGGTTTATTTCCAGCCTGCTTAATTACGTGAAAACCGATCCTGAATCTCAACCATAATAAAAATGACATTAAGAATTCTCCAGTCACTGGTCATTAATTATCATAATGATACTGCATTTGCTACGAACTGAAATTAACATAATATACTACGAGTGAGCCGAGCTATAATTAAGTGGATTGTGTACTACACAGCGTGGGCGGGAATGATCAGTTCAACAAATTCTCTATAAGGAAAAATATCTCGTACTACAGACCTCACCAGCACATTCTTCAAATAATCTCACATCCCCCCAACAAGAGACCAAAAAGAAGAAAAACTCCATATATTGTTTGATGCCAACATTAAATCCCGAGTCGTATATTTATTTCCAACATATTCATCATTACATTAATATTCAAAGTGTCATTGTTAACATAATATCCAATGAAGATCCTAGGGATTTAAAGTATACCGTTTGAATCCCCGAAGTGCATAAAATAATTTTATAAATGAAGAAATATAAGTGAATTAACCTCCTTTCAGTCTTCTTACGTCAATCAAACTCAATTATCAGCTGAGAAGAGGCCAACAACAAGAAAAAATAAGAAGAAGAAACAACCTTACCCTATTTGTACTATTTAGTATTTGGGGATTTGATAAGAAGAAGACATGACGTAGATATAGCATGTTTTATTGATTTCGATCAGGGATGACATGATTACGATATGAAGTATTGGAGGTTCATCGTTTTATATAAACTCAACTCATTGGGTATACGTTGATCTCTGACTCACCTCAACGGTGGTCCAAAATACTTAAGAAGAATGTGATGGCCAATTTCCCCAGGAGCAGATAGAGGCCATATGAAGGAACAGAACAGAACATTTAGAATTTGTAGCTGTTGACAAACCAGGCTCGATCACTTTTCAAATGTACAGTTTCAATATCACTTATTGATAGAATAGTCATGTAGGTATTATGCATTTGTCAGTTTCTTATTTCTTTCTAAAGTCAATTGAGATACAAGAAAATTGTAATCAGCTGTACGACGGCAAATCCTTTCAGAACCTGATTCCAGGTTATTAAATGATTTTCCAGGTCGAATAAGCCTCAAGAATTGAATTTCGTTGAAATCACTTGTCATGTCGGAGCTATTCAGAGATGTCCATACTTGTTTCCGAAAATACTGGTTTGCCAGGTCTCAGAAAATATTCGTATTGTAAATATTATTATATATCGTAAATATTAGTATTGTTAGATATTCAGGTGTTTTCATACATTTTTCCAACCCTGTATTATAATCATTCCAAATGGAAATATGATACTTAGAAATGAATCAGTCTGCAAAAAAACAATAAGCAATTAGGATTTAACGTTAACACACGAACGTGTGATTCTTTACGAATACCTATATGAAAGAGCGAAACGGTAATGTGAGAAATTCATAAACCTTTCATATCTCGTTAAGTGTACGGTAAGCTTCGAATGTTAAAATCGTGCGCATGCATACATATCTAGGGCCACAAATTTTTAACGAGCTAATACGGATACTCAGTCTTTTTGTCGAGAGATCGATTCCATTTAAATCTTCAATTAGGTGTTGGAAAAACATTTAAAAAAATCTTGGTACAAAAGAGTAGAAATCCTACAAGATTCGAATGAGTACCGCAGTATACTGGGACTACAGTAGATGTTTTTCGCCGATTCTAGACCTCCTCCCAAGGTCACACACCCCCACGTGGCATTGGGGGGTCAATGACCTTGGGGGGTCAATGACCATGAGAGGAGTGACCTTGGGAGGAGTGACCTTGTGGTGAATGACCTTGGGATGAGTGACCTTGAGATGAGTGACCTTGGGGTGAATGACCTTGATGCGATCTTGGGAGGAGTGACCTCGAGTTGGCGACCTTGAGAGGAGGGTGCCCTTGGGAGTTGGTGTGGCCTTGAGAAGAGCGCGTCCTTGAGGAGGGCTCTCTTTTTCTGTGAGCATGACCTTGTGTTTTCACACCTCTGAAATTGGAGGGGGTGCGACCTTGAACACTGCTGCTGCATGCGCATGGCCATTCCCCCACGAGAGTTCAAGATCGCGTTGGTGAGAGTGGGGGAGGCGGTACTTCTATAAATTCAAGGATGCGCAGAGTGGAGCACAGTTTCTTGGGAATCACATATTAATCAGCATTTTTTGTTTGTTCGTGAGTGATAAAAGCGTTTTTTTTACATCATCATCATGTTGACCTGCAGTGCTTGTTTCCAAACCTTTACGCGTAGTGATAATTCACGCCGCCATCAAAGAATTTCATGTGTTGGTGATTTGGGTGATTTGGGTGAACCTAGTGCAAAAAGGGCTCGATTGGATATTTCGAATCCGCCAGCGCCATCGACATCTAGAAGTATGCAAAGATGTGTGCCCTGCGCTAAAGTTGTTCCATCAGATAGGATGGGTGCTCATAAGAGAACCTTGGAGCATCGCTCTAATGCGTGCATGCACTACAGAGATGGTGTATATGCGATCGAGAGCGCTTTCAAATGCTGCATTATTAGCTACAGGTTAGAGTGTAGAACGAACATTTTGGATTACAATGCGTTCTTCAATGAGAATAGAGCTACAATTATATCTCTATTGGATAATATGCTTCTAATTCATCACTCGATTAAAGTGAACATGGAAGTTTTTGGCAGATATGTCATTGGAACCCGAGATGTGAGAGATGTGAAATCTTTCATGGCTCCGAATCGCATAATTGCTTCATCGCCAGATTTGGAAGATATCGTTGACGCATTTCGGGATTGTCTTTCGAATCTAGCTATCGAATTCGAGGTACGTGATTCTGGTGAGATGTTTGAAAAAATCAGATGTCGACTAAGTTTGCTTATTTCTTTTTTTACTTTGATATTACAGGTTGGGCTTAAGAAGAGATTTTGTTCCTAGAAATAAATATTAATAAATATAGTCCATTAGGAGGCGGATCTTACATAAAGCTGCCCGCCTATATTGCGAACAAGAAAGCGGTGGTAAACATTATAAATCAGGATCAGCTTTGTATCCTGCGAGGATAAGGAATACCGAAACATCTTCCTACCCACACTTTTCTACAGTATTGAATCTGGTTGGTATAGAGTTTCCTATGAAAGTAAGTGATATTCCAAAGTTCGAAAATCAAAATGATTGCTCCATCAATGTTTATGGGTTAGAGAGCATATTCGAGGATCAAAAAATGAAATATAAGGTTGTTGGGCCGCTTCATTATGCTAAGAATAGGTTGGGTAGGCATGTAAACTTACTATATATCTCAGACGATTTCGGTAAGGGGCATTATTGCTGAATAAAAAATTTATCGCGATTAGTGTCAAGCCAATTAAATGCCAGAGGGCATAGGAATTTCTTTTGCGATGGGTGTCTGATATGTTTCTCTGATGAGTCGAAGTTGCTACGCCATATATTGAATGATTGCAATCATACATACACTACGGTTCCATCTCCAGAAATCAAGGTTGATAAATTCGGAAATAGCGCTCCCGGGAATATTTTAAAATTCGAAAGTTTCGAGAAACAGATGAAAGTACCATTCGTTATTTATGTGGATTTTGAATCTGTTCTGAAACCCATCCAAACTTGTGAACCAGATCCTACGGGGTCGTATACGAATAGAACATTCTTTCACGAGCCGCATTCATTTGCATATCTCATCAAATGCTCCTACGATGATTCCCTCACTAGATTTGTTTCATTCCGAGGAAAAGGTGTAGGTCAGTTTAGTCGATAATGTTAAGGCTATATATAATATGCATTTGAAACGTGTTGTTCCTATGGCTAAATTGAGTGCTGCAGAAAAGCTTGATTTCGCTACCGCTACAATTTGCAACATTTGTGATAAGCCACTTGATTCCACAGATGTTAAAGTTAGAGACCATTGTCACTTGACTGGTAAAAAGAGAGAAGGCGCCGCACATTCTAAATGTAATTTGAATTTCAAGCTACCTAACTTCATCCCCATCTTTTTCCATAATATGAGCGGGTATGATAGCCACCTCTTCATCAAACAATTGTTCGAGCATGAAGAGAGGGTGGATTGTATCGCTCAAACTAAGGAAAAGTATGTTTTATTCACGAAACATGTTTTTGTTGATGAGTACTTGGGAAAAGATGGGAAAAATCATAAAATGTTCATGAAGTTGCGCTTTTTAGATAGCTATAAATTTCTTTCTGATCCGCTGCATTCTCGAGCTGAAAATCTGACTACGGAACAGTGTGTTGAGACAGCGAGAGCATTTCAAGATCGCGAACAATTTAAGCTAATGACGCGAAAAGGCGTGTTTTCGTATAGTTTTATAACATCTATCGATAAATTGAAGCATAAAGGTTTACCTTCACAAAATGACTTTTTCGATAATTTATCGAATGAACACATTTCGAATGAGGATTATCGTAGAGCTGAGCGTATTTGGAAGATATTCAAATGTAAAACGCTTGGGGATTATTCAGACGTATATCTGAAATCGAATGTTTTGTTATTATGCGATGTTTTTGAAAATTTTCGGAAGGTTAGTTTGAAGACATACAAGTTGGACCCGTGTCAATATTATACAGCCCCTGGTCTATCATGGGATGCTATGTTGCGCTACACAAAAGTGGAATTGGAACTCTTAACTGACATCGACATGGTGAATTTCTTTAAGAAGGGAATAAGAGGCGGTGTCAGCCAGTGTAGTATGAGAAGCCATGTAGCTAATAATAAATTCCTCCCAAATTTCAACCCTGATGATCCATCATCGTTTATAATGTATTTGGATGCGACCAACTTGAATGGGCATAGTATGTCGCAACCACTACCTACATCTGGTTGAACTGATGTTGAAATCTCAAATTTGGATATCTCGAATGTTGCAGATGATGATCCGTGCGGGTATGTTCTCGAAGTAGATATTCACTACCCTGAAAATTTACATGATGCGCACTCGGATTTACCTTTTCTTGTGGAATTCATCAGCCCGCCAGGTTCAAAATCCGCTCATAAGAAACTGATTCCGAATTTATCGAATAAGTTAAATTATATAATCCATTATCGAAATTTGAAACAGGCGATTAGAAATGGTTTAATCTTGACGCGAATACATAGAGTTCTTAAATTCAATCAATCTCGCTGTTTGAAGAAATATGTAGACCTCAATACTGAGATGCGCAATAAAAGTACGAACAAAGCCGATAATGGTTTATTTAAAAAGATGGTCAACTGTGTGTACGGTAAAACTATGGAAAATGTCGATAGAAGGACCGATATCAAACTTGTGACCCATTGGGAGAGTATCAAGAAGCGGAAGGGTGCTAATCCCAATTATAAGACTTGCACGATATTTCATGAAAATTTTGTTGCAATTCACATGGGTAGGGTTAGCGTGCATTATGATAAACCGCTCTATGTGGGCTTCAGTATATTAGATGTGTCGAAAATTGTAATCTATGATTTCTTATATGATTGTATCAGGAAAAATTTTCCTGGAACATCATCATCATTATTGTATACTGATACTGATTTCCTCATCTTGAAAATTGATAGCGAAAATTTCCATGATTTTATGAAAGAAAACATAGAATATTTCGACACATCTAATTATCCTGTAATTAATAACTTCAACATGCCTCGCACAGAATCGATCGTCGGCAAAATGAAAGATGAATTGACAAACAATCCCTTAATTAGTTTTTATGGTACTGGCGCCAAAGCTTATTGTGTCAAATCAACGACTAGCGAGGTGAAAAAAGCGTATGGCGTTTCCAGGGCTGTTATAAGAAACGAACTATCTCTAGATAGTTATAAAGACATCGTTGAGAAAGGTGGTTTGATATTTCGCAAGATGAATACTTTTCGTAGCTATAAGCATGACATCTTCACGGAGATGAGAAACAAAGTTGCTCTTTCATATCACGACGATAAGCGGTCCCAATACTGTCAGAACTCTTCCTTGGGGTCATAATGATATCGATTTTTATCGATTTAGTCTAGAGCAAAATTCAATTTGGCTACATCAGGCAATAAGCGACTTGTTGCAGAATGATCAGGGGGAGGATAATGAACGGTCCAAAAGATTAGACTCGCTAATTGAAATGTTGATGGAGCAATTAGAACCTCAGCAGTGAGCTCTATATCGGGAGAGGGGGTAGGGGGAGGGAAGGATTGTCTGCTACAAGCCCTATAAGGAGTATAAGATATTTCCATTCCTCCGAGTTGGTGACTAGCTGCGATATTGGCAACAGCAGTTGAGATGACTTCCGAGGTCAGCGAGACGCTTGCGAAACTTTCAATTCAGGAGCATGATAAAGAAAGGGGGAAAGCTGTGAGTATATTTTTTATTCGATAATATTCTCGATTCATGGGAATCATTTCCATATTATAAATGTATATTTTCTTGTTGCAGCCTTCCAAAAACGCTGTTGGGCAGCAAGGCGTAGACAATTTCACGGATGAAGGATACGATGACGTCGAATGCAGCGAGAAAGCACTTAACCGAAATAAATTTATGAATGTCCCTCGGTCATTCTTATGTACATTATGTAATCGAACACTTCACGAAACAATTGTGACAGGTGTTGCTCCTATTTGTTGCAATGTACGCAGCGAAGTTTATATTTACCATTTTTGAAGTTATGTAATCGAAAACTTCATGAAACACTTGTGGCAGGTGTTGCTCCTATTTGTTGCAATATATGTAGTAAAGTTTATATTTACCATTTTTGAAGTAATAATATTTTTCTATACTCGAAACATTTATTGTGATATTATTGCGCAGTAGGCTATAATCCCCCCACCCCTCACCCATTCTTGATATACTTCATAGCAAAGGTGTGTTAGAGTCAGTTGTACGAAAGGCGGCCACCATGAAACTACTCGCTGTTGACATGCAAGGTTTCGTGCTTGGTGATAATAGTGTATTCCACCCCGAAGAAATATATATCACAGATGGGAAGAAAACTAATCATTACATATTGAAACCACCTAAGCCCTATAACAGTTTAACTCGGAGTGAAAAGAAGCAAGTAACCTATGTGGAACGAAACATCCACGGTATAAGATACTCGAGTGGGTTCATCGACTATGATCAACTGATGGGTGAGGTGCTTGAGCCAATTGCGAGCGCTAGTATAGTTTATGTGAAGGGGCATCAAAAGTTTGAGATTCAACAACAGTATGTAGAACAATTGGCCTATAAGCCATACATTGTGAATATTGAAAAATATCAGCATGATATGTGGTATTCGAAAAAGAAGCTGCTCTATGTATGAATCATACACTATCTGCAAGGGTTAATTGTAGCTTGAGGCACGCAGTATGGAGTTGGGTCTCTCAACATCTGTAATGGTGATGAAACATTTATATTCCAACATATTGTACTTATGATGTAAATAAATATATATATATATATATTGTCACCCGAGATTATTTTACCTGACACCTTCCACGCCAATTTCCTTATGGGCGAAGTAGAGAATGTCTGACGCGACAGGTATGACTGGTGACATCCGGTATGGGAGCTGGCAGTTGGTAAATTATAGTTGGTACGGTAGATGGCGCTTCACTTCTGTCAAAAGTCACACATCCCAAAATACAACCAACTACGGGTACAGAACACTTCCTAATTGACAGTTGGTATGATTGGTGATAACTGACGTGACAGATGACAATTGGCAGGGCAGCTGTCACGGCGGCCATCTTAGGCGGAAAGAGCATTGAAAAGCGGAGGAGGTAGCAATTTTAACCATAGCAATTTCAACTCCTGAGTCGAGCAGTAGTCATTGAATTGTTATAGAACCATCTACTTGTAAGCATTTAATTATGTCTGGACAATATCAGAACATGTCCATGAGACAAATGGTGGACGCCATACGGCAGAGGCAGCGCACCAACCCGGTAGAGATCGACGAAATGGTTCAGAGGCACTTGGACCAGCGGCGGGCCGATGAGATACTGCAGGAGTTTTTGGACGAGCGGCGGGCCGAGATGGGAAACAACAACGAACTCGACCCTGGATCAGACTCCGACGAAACCATCATTTTAGCTCCCGTTATCACAAGGAGGGGACTACGCAGGAAGAAGAAATCAAGAGTTTCGCCTCATACGGCTAAAAGGTTGAAGCCGAAAGTAAAGTGAATAAATATGTATCGTTTTTATATTATATATTTTAATAAATTCTTTTCATAATACAAATTGTTTGTCATAATTTGAATACGTAATTAATAAGTAAGAAGTGGTCCTCGAGTGTCTACAGTTTCAATTTCTCTCGTAGATGCCTGACTGTTCTCACAAAAGAAGTGAAAATCACATATTTATGCGAATCACAGTCGCACACGCAATAACAATAATGCATACATTTCCTGCATGCAAGCGCATCTACGACATCGTTGTATTCAAATAGGTAGAAACATTTTCTGCGGCAGCAATAACGCCTTGATGTAATTGGGCATTGATACTCCAACGCGCGAACCATGTTAGACGAAGTCCAAATAATATCTGAGAAGTAGGGCGAATATTAGAAACCAAAGTGGTGGGCGTTAACAAGAAGCGGGCTAGTGTAATGAGGTCCGAGCGTAACGACCAATGGGAGAAGCCAAAGGGCTGGGCCTCAACAAGTGGGCGGGTCTCAAATTGGCTACGCCCACCCCCCCCCGCCAAGGAACCTCCGCCCCCAAAACTCCGCCCCCCAAAACTCCGCCCCCCTTGGAGCTCCACCCCTTAGATCTGTGTCAAGGTGGGATTCGATCAGCACCCCGCCCCCCATGAAATCCAAAATCCTTGCCGAGGTATCAAAAATTTGTGTCAAGGTGGAATTCGATCACCCCCCCCCCCCCGGGGCACCTCAGTTTTCTCTGTTATATTATTTGAAGCTTATACATTTTTTCAAGTTGTGAAAATATTGTATATAATACTGGGCGTTATAATTTGGAACTCTTGCCCAATTTATCAAAATAAAATAGATAATTTAGTATTTTTTCATTTATTCATTGTACACTCTTACATAATTATATATACACCCTTAAATTTCAAATATATACAAAATAAAAACTTATAAATAGAAAAATAAATAATCAAATATAAACACTAATTTAATAATCTCCTTCAATATCGCCCCTATAATAGCGAAATGTTGGAGCCGGCACCTCCAAATTCCTAGCTCTTCTTCGAAGTCTCTCTTCGAGGGGTAGACACCAACACTTGTCCAAATGTTCGGAGGGCCCCCTATAAAAGTGGCCCACCACCTCACAAAAGAATTTCTTGCCGAAATTGCAGCCTCTGCAAATCCCTTGCCAGCAATCATTCCGATATTGCCGGCAGCTTCTACACCTATGGAAGTGCAGCCTTCTACCCATGCTGCATTCCCGGCATGTTGGGCGGCAGATTCCAATGTTGGAATTCCTCAGCTTTTTACAACACCTATCGCATCGGGCTCCGGAACTTATTGACTGCGCTGGTACAGGAGATGGGGGCCCCGTTCTTGCCTTATTCGCCAACGAGCAACGCTGGCACATTCCCGTGCTGGGATTAAGGTCTCCTGGCACGAAGGCGTCCCCGCAATTGTGGCAGCATATCGCCCCATTCAAGATAAGCGGCCTCACTGCAATAATTGGCTTGTTATCCCAGGCACTCGAATACATATTGGCTGAAGAATAATTGAGGAGTTCTTTTCAAACTAGTGGTCGACTCGGGAGTTGAAACCGCTATGATTCAAATTGCTACCTCCTCCGCTTTTCAATACTCTTCCCGACTAAGATGGCCGCCGTGACAGTCGCCCTGTCAATTGTCATCTGCCAGCTATCGCACGCCATTAGTAGCGCCACCTGCCATCATGACCTTGAAACAGGGGCGCCATCTATCACAATCACTATTATTTGCCATACCAAACTATCGCGTAGTTGATCGTTGGGGTGTTTCGTGTCAGCTGTCATCCGCCATCAGTAGCGCCACCTGTCATCTGTCACCCGTCATCAGTCACTCCCACTCTCAGCTAGGAGGAAGGAAAGAGTACAAAAGCGAAGCGCGCACTCGAATTTATCATTCTGCTGCCTGCCTGCCTTCCTCTTCGACTAGACCTGCCTACTAGACGCCGCTAGATCAATTGTGAGTATTACCTTTTGAGTGTGTATAGTGAATTTGTATATATCTCTATATTTTTGTACTTGTGATTTTGTGTTATATTCTAAGTGGTGAATCTGGGACTTGTAGATTTCTCTCGTTGTCATAACATCAGATTATTTCTATTTCTTTGACTCTGAATATTCTTCTCATTGCATTACTATCGAATCATTTTTCAAAGTGGAAGAAGCTGGGACTTGAACATTTTTTCTCGTTGTGATAATATTAGATTATTTCTATTTGTCCGACTCTGAATGTTTGTTCCTCATTGCTCCAATTTCGAATTATTTTTCGAAGTGGAACACTCTAACTCTTGTTATTTTTCTCATTATACTAATATTGAATCTTTTTCCAAGTGATAGAATCTTCGAGTGTTTTTTGGACCTGACCGTTTCCATCTTCAACTCATTCTGTTGACTGCCTTCCTGTTGGACTACTCAGACTAGACGCTCCTAGACCAACTGTAAGTATTACCTTTAGAGTGTTTATAGTGAATTTGTATACATCTTCATATTTTTGTACTTGCGATATCGAATTATATTCTAAGTGGCGAATGTAGGACTTGTAAATTTTTCTCATTGTGATAACATCAGATTATTTCTATTTCTTTGACTCTGAATGTTTTCTCATTGCATTGATATAGAACCATTTTCAAAGTGATAGAAGCTGGGACTTGAACATTTTTCTCCTTGTGATAACATCAGATTATTTCTATTTCTCCAACTCTGAATGTTTTTTCCTCATTGCTTCAATGTCGAAATATTTTTCCGGAGTGGAAAACTCTTACTCTTGTTTTTTCTCATTATACTAGTATTGAATCTTTTTCCAAGTGATAGAATCTTCAAGTGTTTTTTGGACCTGGTCTAGAAGACACCGTTGCCTGCCCTCCTCTCGAGCTACCAGACCACCAGCTAATTTTTTTTGGACTATTACTTCTGAACCAATTGTAAGTATTTCCTTGCGAGTGCATATAGTGAAATATAAATTTTCGAGTTCTATAACATACTTCGTTCTCATTGTGATATAGTCGAGTTTTGCTAAGTGCTATTATAACCTATAACTTATAATAGTTTTCTTTGCGATAATTTCATAATTTCTCTATATAATGCAATACACGACTTAACATGTTTTCATTGTTATAGAAATACGAGATGGCCTTTAACAACTCCGCCGCCGCTCAATCCTCTGCCGCTCCCGCCAATTCTGAGGAGCTCCAGCAATTAAGTATGTTAATTTCAACTCTTTTTTTTGTAACACCATCCTAATATTTTTCTCGAAATTTTTTCAGGCCTCAATTCGTCATTTTTCGAGAACATCACCATGGATGCATTTGATGTTCCCGAAGATGATATTGATATTGGAGATCTTCTTACTAGCACGTGGGAGAGCATGTGCGGCGATGATATCGTGGGTGTGGCTGGCACCCGGGGTAAGAAGAGGCCGGCGATGTTGCAAGGGGCATCTTCCAAGGGGGCTAAGATGAGCTGTCGCAGGGTGAGTGAATCATCTTCATCATCGGAGAATGAGGAGGATATGGAGCTTTCGGACAAAGCGTCAATGTTGGTTGAAAGCCTGCCCGAAGATGACAATGCTGATGATTTCGCGCCACAAACCAAGAAAATGAAGGTTTGTGGCGCGAAATCGTCGGGGTCTGTTGGGGGGAAAAGCATGTCCTCGTCAAAAAGGAAGGTTGCTAACCCCCTTCAACATATCTTTCTCGACGATAGCGAGGACGATTTTGCACCACCACCGCAACCAAAGAAAAAGATCTCTGGTAGCGGTGTTGGTGGAAAGAGGACGTTATCGTCGAGGGCATCGACGTCTTCCAAAGCGTCGTCCAAGGCACCTTCGAAGAAGAGGAAGATTAGCCCGAAGGCGGTTGCGGGACCATCTAAGGCCGGTCCTAGCAAGAAGGGCAAATCTTCCTCTTCTTCAATGATACTCGACAAGTTCCTCAATAATAGTGGCAAGGTAAACCCCTACCGCGGAGGTGATATTGCTGAGTGGTACGCGGAACGGCGTACCGCTCAACAAGAGCGAAAGCCGGCAATCAACGTCCTCAGAGTGGACGTGATCAAGCCGGCTAGTGCTCGAGCTAATGCGGACGACGATGCGATCGCCGCCATTGATGAGGGAACCAGCGGAGTAGGCATCGTGGGTGATGCACTGGAAGTGGCTGCTACCAATAAAATTGAACAGTCCGGAAGCATCTGCATCGTCACCATCTCCGACGATGAAGGTGATGCTGCTGCTGCTGCTGCTGCTGAGGGTGCGGTTGTTGGCGAGAACAATGGTGGTGATGCCAGCGTTTACGAGGCTGCAGTTGGCGCCACTCCGCCGCCTGATGACGAAGTCATCACCATCGTTGTTTTCGCCGACGCCGCGCCAGCTCATAGAGATGCCGCCCCGCGACCTCCCCAACAACCATTGCCGGCGCTGGAGGCAGAGGTTGCGACAACGCCCCCATCATCCCCACCACCACCATAGCCATCGCCAGCAGCTGAGGCGGAGGTTGCGGCACCATCCCCGGCGGGTATTGCGTCACCCTCGATTATAGTTGTGAATGTGTGTATATAAAGATGAGTGTGTGTATAGTTGAAAATAATGTTTTTGTAAATATAAATAAAGGTGTATATAGTTGTGAATATATATTCATGTTTGTGTTCATCATATTATTTGCAAATTTCATAATAAAATATATTAAATTCTGATGCGACTTTTTCTTATTGGATGAAAATTGGGTAGGAAAGAAATAGGCGATAGGAAATGTCAAGAGACTCATTTATTGAAAAAAAATTAAATACTTCAAACAATTGCAGATTTATCAAGCCAAGAATTGTGCTCTTCAGAAAACCCTAACCACTTGACAAATATCTTATTCCCCTTCGTCTTCTCAACTAGATATGCAACTAGATATGCATTCGGCTCAGCTGTTTTCAACAATTCCAATGCATAAAAGCATCCCTTGATAGGGCGACCTTTGACATCTTTGATGTTGTATGTCGTCGGATTGGTAATATTCACTTCAGCTATGGTGAATAATTCTGTGGAGAAATTGGCTGAGTATCCTTTCTCGAAAACTCCTTTGAATTTGCTTATTCTGACAACATCTCCAACATTATATTTTGCTGGTGGCGCTATTTTCAGGTGGCTATATACTTTAAGTATTGTTGAAGGTGTTACGTCAGCAGGTTCCATACCAATTGTTTTATGTTTTCTATTATTATACTCGTTAGCGAAATTTGCGAGAATGTCGAGCCATTTATAGTCACCTCTGGCGGAGAATTCTTTATAGATCCAAGTCTTCAATGTTCTAATTACTCGCTCCACAATAGCTGCTTTCATTATATTATAAGTTGAATAGTGATTGATCTTATATCTCTGCATCAAATTTTTTAAGCGTGAATTGTAGAATTCTTTGCCTAAATCACTTCGAATATTTTTTGGAGAATATTCAGCTCGCTTCAGCACTTTTTCCATAGCTTTTGTCACTTCCACACTAGTTTTATTTTTTATCGGTTCAACCCATAAATATTTTGAATAGCAATCGATAACGAATAGTATATATCGATAGCCCATATTCTCATCTGCATATATTTGCATTTCAGCCAAATCAATTTGCCACAGGTCAGCAAATCCTTTGATTATCGTTCTCCTCCTTTTGAAGTTACGCCTCGCGGGTTTGTGTAATTCATTAGCAATCGCCCTTTTGGTTGGGCTTATTTTCATCTTCCACTTCGTAGATTTCCCGCTGCGATTACTTCGGCTCTCATTCATATACTAATAACCAATCTTCCAAACTCGCATATACATATGGCGCTCACACTTTGAAAAATCAACTTATGATACCTTCTCCACGCAATTCCTCTATTATCGACATTATTTCATTATCATGCCCTGTATGGCCAACCATTTTAGAACTCCACAATAATCGAAGACGTTCCACCAATTCTGCAGCATCATTCCAATAAACAAATTCTTTCCGTTTTCTATTCAGAACTTTTTTGCGCGGTATTGCCCCCACCACTCCTTTACCGCCTTTGATATCAAATCGTTGAGGATGACTCCTCATATAATGTGGGCTATCTATGAGAGGTTTGATGATTTGTCGATATTTCTTTTTCGAGTTAGAGGATTCAGCATTCAAACCTCCTCTAATATCATAATTTTTATATGCGGACCCTGTAGTCTTCAGAATGGCGGTATATATCTGCTTATCTCGATCGCTAATAGATCCTGGTGCTTGATTCATAAAAATCAAATCATATAGTTCAGAAGAAGCTGGAAATACCTTACTCCTTCTATTATCACGCCATAATTGGATTTGATCATTCAAAAAACGGATTTCCATATTACCCATCCTTAATTTACCCGTTTTGGGATTGATACGAACACCATATACTGTATAATAATTAGATTTTCCAGTTTTCAAGTTATCCAAATGCTGCTGCACTTGATCTTGTAGAGTTGTTGTATCAATAGCGGTAGTATTATCGCTAGAAATGTGTGAAGTTGATGATGTTGGCGGTGTTTCCATAATTGTCACATAATCGAGTTCGCTCTGCATCAATTGCGAATTTTTGCTGGAATTTCCAGATTCCAAATGTTTATCAAACATTTCTGTAGCATCTCCCACCGTTCTCCTACGTATCGGCGTAGAATGATGCGTAGGCTGCGGTATTTTAAGGATAGGTGGTACTTTCAGACCCGATATTTGGGAGGGGGTTATTGCTACCGCAGCAGCCTCTGAGATAGCTTTCAATGGTTTCGTTAGCGGTTTGTATACCTTCTCAAGCATTAGCTGAGGTGGGCGCTCTTCAAACTTTTAAATTTTTTTCTCACCGCATCAGTTGCTTCGACATATTTCACCAATTTTTTCACTGCTAGATGCGCTCATTTTGCAATCCAGCGATCGAATGATTCAACCACATCAGGGTATCATGGATATATGAAGCAATCAAACCCTTTTCTATAGCGTACCTTGCACTCTCGAATATGTTTGCGAAAGATAGAAACAATCGACATTCCTATGACGCCCCATCGAAAAATAAGATCTAATCACGTCCTGTTTTTCACATATAACATCATCGAATATAAATATACTCTCAGGTTTTGCATCGGCAGGTTCAACTATGTCTGCATTATTACTGTAAGTGTGATAACCCAACCCAATACTTTACGTAAATACTCATACTTGGGTTGATACAATGATTTTGAATAGAGGTATATGTTGGCGAATCGTAAGCCATTCTGATTGGTGAGCAGTGATATCGTAATATTCGTCTTGCCACAATTCGATGGGACAATAATCAAACTTCAACTTTTTCATCAAAATTTTCCACACTGAATGTCTCATCTTGTCGAACAATCTGCATCATGCGACTGTCAAGTACTTTATAATGATCTGCGAGTGTCGCAAAGCTCATTTATATTATGAACGCCAAGCGATACACTTCAACAAAGAAAAAAAGTTGGCGTATTTGTCGTAAGGGGAAAACAACAAATATAATGAAGGGAAAAAGACGCTTTGGTATGGGGTGCGGCGGTAGTGTGCTGAAAAGGAAGAAGAAGCGGACCACGCCCAAACGCATGAGAAAGGTAGCTTTTGGATCGGGAATAGTGCACAAAGTTCGACATGCGCTACGCCAAATGGGGAACAGGGGAACGCTCACCAGAAACTTGGGTGAAACAACTCTAAAGGCCGTCGGTGCAGCTAAAAAATTCGTGAGAATGGCAGGAGGAAGGAGAAATATTCGAACACCCCGCATAATACCAATCCCCAAAGATGGTGGCATTCTCCCACCAATCCCAATTTTTGCGGGATTATCAGCATTGGGTAGTTTGGCTGCAGGCGGTGCAAGTGTTGTTCGCGCTATCAATTCCGCCAAAGAGAGTAAGGAGAAACTCGCTGAGGTGAACCGCCACAACACACATATGGAGGTAATTGCTCTAGGTAAAATGGGCAAAGGGGTCTATCTGAAACCATACCGCAAAGGGTTGGGTATCTATTTGAAGTCCTAAACTCCAAAAAACTAGATGGCCTACCTCGAAGGGCTATAAAAAATATAGGAATACCGAACTTTCGAGGTATATATATGAGGGATAATTTACCCTCATCCGGCCCATACCGTACAGAATCCGCCATATTGAATTTAGATAGCGAACAAGGTGATGGCACACATTGGGTTGCATATAAAAAAAGCGGTAAAGTAGTCGAGTATTATGATAGCTATGGTGATTTACCCCCACCAAAAGAGTTGGTGAAATATCTGAATAGAGGACCGCAGGCGCTTAGAGCTACCAAAATAGTATATAACTATGAGCGCCAACAAGAATACAACACAGTCTGGTGCGGGCATTTGTGCTTGAAATTTCTCTCGAAGAAGAACACAAACGAGAAGTAGCTCATCATGGATCGAGAGAGCATCAAAGAAATGGCCCATGCGTTGTTAGCTTACTATAAATCTCGCTCTCTCTTGAAAATGAGTGAGAAAGAACTCGCCGACCTACCAAAGGAAGTACTGATCGGATTGGCCTCCCAAGAAATAGCTCTAGTATGGGATAAGCTACCACAACGATTGAAAGACGATCCAGAGGTGTCGAAATATCAATTTTGTGAGGATCATCATCATGGTGGCGATCAGAAATGCGATAATCAACCAGGCGGTGGTGATGTCAACGATGGACCAATACCTCGAAAAGTGTTTTGCTGCTTTTGTCGACTGAAAATGTAGATGTGCCAATATGTAATAAAAAATATTTATATATAAATGATTATCAATGCGAAAATAAAAACATTTTTCAATGTCTCGCATAGCGATCAAGTTGCAGCTGTTGAATGTTCATTGAGGTTTGTTACCCATTTTCGCCGTTTTCTTCACACACCACCAACATTATGTCGCAAACATTCACCATATCGGGTGGTCATAGTGTTTTGAGCGCTGATTTTTACCCACCAATTGAACTAGATGCGAGAAGAACTTACGGTTTGGGATTACATGGCTTTTTTTCTTTCAATTCCATAGCCAATGTAGATGAGACGAATAACGCTTTGGGTTATAGGGGTGAGAAAGAAGGTCGCATCTCTGAGAACTTGAAAATGATTCATATACCACCGGGCGCCTATGAAATAGAAGAAATCAATAGAGTTATACAAGAAGCTATAGCATCTTCGAACCCCTCCTCTAATAGTAAAAATAATATTGAATTTTATCTTCGCGCTAATAATAACACTCTAATGTGTGAAATGAAATCTTCATATGGAATTATGTTGTCAGTTGAGAATTCCATAGCCGAAGTATTGGGTTTCGAGAAAAAATTTTACCTATCCAACTTTCTACATAAATCCACAAAGCCGGTGAAAATTATTAAAGTTCGACTAATACGCATCGATTGCAATATCACGAGCGGGGCGTACCTGAATGGGGAAGAGGTTCACACGTTGTATGAATTCGACATCAATGTGGATCCTGGATATAAGCTATCGAAGGAACCAAAAAACATTATATATCTACCAATCAGCCCGACCGGACGTCAGTCTATCGATAACATTACACTGAGAATTTTGGATGATGAAAATTGTTTGGTCGATTTCCGAGGAGAGAAGATTATAGTGAAGCTTGAACTGAAACAACTAGATTGATCTCGAAAAAATAGCAGAGAAAAGATGGAGTTCTGCTTTGGCAATCAATCAAAGCGAATATCCACCCCCACACCCCATAATGATCGCAGAAATGATAAAAAGAAGTGTAAACGCGGTCGCGGATTCATTCGCGATCGACGTCTTAATCAGACAAGGCGGCATCATAACCTATCTGAGAGCGATATTGATTTCTTGAAATCTATCGGACTGAAAGTGCTACAGAAAAAATAGAGAAAAAAATAGAGATGGTTTCCACAACTTCTACTAGCCTCCAATTGGAAGTGTTTGATGAACCAATCTTCGATCATTCCCTAATCAGCCTGCATGAACACACATACAAACCATATGGTTCACCATCATTCAAGACGAATAAGAATAGCTGTCAACTTTCAAGATTTGATATTAGATATTGCAGAGAGCTACATCTACATCGAAGGAAAATTCATACCAGATGATTTTACAGCAGCTATTCATCCAATAATGCTTTAGCATTCCTCTTCGATGAAATTCGCTATGAGATGGGTGGCGAACAAGTGTGTATGATTCGAAAACCAGGCATCACTACAGCTATGAAATGTATGATCTCCTATGGGATATCGAATAAAAAATTTCTAGAGACTCTCGGTTGGGGAATTGATGATGATAATCAACCGATCCTAGACAAAGTCAATCACGTATTCAGCGGAAAATTACCACTCAAATACTTGATGGGATTCGCTGAGGACTATAACGAGGGTGTCTTGAATATAAAACAAGAGTTGATACTAATCATTGCTCGCTCATTCAAAAACTCCTACATGGGAGTAGTAAATGCGAAAATAGAAATTGATAAGATTGAATGGAGAATAAGGCATATCATGCCGTCAGATAAACAAAAACTCAAACTATTGAATCGCATCAATAAAAGTTCCACTGCGAAGATAAAAATGGCATATAGGATGTGGGATTTGTATGAGTTACCAACTATCCGTGAAACATCTTCAGACATTTGGGCTGTCAAAACTACCAACAGCCTCGAGCGACCGCGATACATTATTATAGGATTCCAGAAATCTACTGATACGGATGATGTATCTCAAGATGCCACCCAATTCATTAATGCTGACATTAATAATATTCGAGTGTATTTGAATTCAGTATACCCATACGAGCGGTGAAATTTAGAATTCGACAGGAAGTTGGATGCTATAGCCTATTATGCTTACGAAAATTTCCAAAAGAGTTACTATGGTAAAGATATGAGTGAGCCGATGATGGGTATAGAAGAATTCAGAAAGAACCCATTATTTATCATCGATTGCAGCCATCAAGCCGACGCCATGAAATCCTCAACAGTAGATGTCAAATTGGAATTTGAGACTCGCAAATCAAAATTTCCAGCCAATACAAGGGTGTATGCGCTCATTCTACATGCCGCAGTCATGACATATAGCGCTCTAGATGGCTCCATACAGATGAATATGTGAACGAAGAATTATGAAGCTATGATCAGATGAATCACTACCACCATAGTTTGAGATATATATTTGTAGCAGTTTTTTTTCGGATAATAAAAGATGTAAAATGTCGAATGTTTTATTTTTCCTATAATGTACAATGATTGAAATAGTGAGTCTAAAGACTATAAGAGTATACTAGACACCCCCTTGTACCCCGCCACCTTCTTGTTCTTCCCCAAGTTCTTCTTCCCCTTCTTCGCCTTCTTCGCCTTCTCCACCTTCTTCTTCTGAAGCTTCCCAACCGTATTTTTCGATGATGATAGTTGGTAGGAATTCAACTAAATCGTGAAGGAAGCATTCCAAACCCTCCTTCACCATTTCTTCAAGAAACTGCTCCAAAGTTATACTTCCGTGTTCTAGGCGACTGCATAGAAAATGACCGATTTTATATCGATCAGCATCCGCTAAAATCTCTCGGGCTCGTTCTTGATTGAAACATGCGCTCATATCATAGTTGGCTGCATGGAGTGAATCACGCTCCAAATCGATGAGTTCATATTTAAGCCTGCTGACTGCTGATTCGATGTCCTCAGCAGCTGGCCAAAACTGGCTAGAATAGTGCATCCACATATCCTTAGAAGTTGAGTACTGGAGTCTATAAATAAATAAACAAAAAAAGAGTTCAGGAGATAATTCGACAAATACGTTTCATATTACATAGCTCATACCCTCAGCTTGAAAAAACTACTCACCATAAATGGTAAATACGACGACGAGGGTGGCGAGAATGTAAGAACTACTATATACATATAATCTTTAAACTCCCTTTCACTAATACTAAACTAATCATGAAAATAATTCAATTAATTACTGAGGGGTATTTCTTTTATGCCGAACCTCATAAGCGTTCGCGTTTTCGCGCCAGCATATGATGGTTCACTCTGTCCCAGGTATGCTATTGTATAAAGCCCACGGGAGTTGATCAAATGGAGATCGCTTTCTTCAATCACATCTGAAACTTTTTTGGGCAACCAACTTTTCACAGTTTCCCCACTTTCTTCATCTAATAATATAACGGTGGCAGATCTACCAAATCTAGTTTCAAATATTGTCATTTTCTTGATCAGATAAGGCTTATTCAAGACCAGCGATGATATCAGCACTTGCTTGGTGAATTCATACCCTTCAGCGATTTGATTAATGATCGCGATCAAATCAATTTTAGGTGAACCCATCTCTAGATTAAACACGTGAAAGAGAGTACAAAAGAATATATAGAATATAGGAATTTGCTTACATAAAAATAACACTTGTTATCACGCAAGGACACACACACGCTTCACGAGTCAATATTTATTTCTATTGATTGCTAGTTATGCTGCTGCTACTGCTTGTGACAACTATAGCACTGAATCGCCAATTTATAGGAACTCCCCCACTCTCACCAACGCGATCTCGAACTCTCGTGGGAGAATGACGCATGCGCACGCAGCAGCAGTGTTCAAGGTCGCACCCCCTACCATTTCAGAGGTGTGAAAACACAAGGTCATGCTCACAGAAAAAGAGAGCCCTCCTCAAGGACGCGCTCTTCTCATGGTCACACCAACTTCCAAGGGCACCCTCCTCTCAAGGTCGCCAACTCGAGGTCACTCCTCCCAAGATCGCATCAAGGTCATTCACCCCAAGGTCACTCCTCTCAAGGTCACTCCTCCTAAGGTCATTCACCCCAAGGTCCCTCCTCCTAAGGTCACTCCTCCCAAGGTTATTGACCCCCCAAGGTCATTGACCCCCCAAGGCCACGTGGGGGTGTGTGACCTTGGGAGGAGGTCTAGAATCGGCGAAAAACATCTACTGACTACTATGATGGTATTTGAAAAGCAGAATATGAAGGATTATTACCTCAAGATTATCCATATCAAGTGCTGAGCATCACGATATCCGACAATTCGTTTATTTGTCCCAATTATAGATATTCCTGTTACACTCAAGGAAGTATTCTACCTATATCAGAAACCTAAAATCAGTGGTTGACAGCCTGTCCTCTGATGAAATGGATGATGATCCATGAGGATATGTTTTGATATGTATACTAACTTTTGTTTCTGCTATACATATTGAAGATCTATTGAAGGTGACCTCTCTCAATTTATACGTTCTAATTTCATTCAATTACCATAATGTAAGCTCTTGTCGAACTTGACAAAATCATTGAGTTTTTTATATACCTAATACAATGTAAAAAAAACTAAAGGTTCAAAACATATTGATGTCATTCCTCGAGCCGAAGTGAAGAGCTTACTGGTCAGGCGGTCAATTCAAAGTTGGGATCAATGTCTTTAATTCGACGCTTCGAATTTGTCCATCCCTGCTCCAGGAAGAGTTTTGATTTTTCATGCTTACCGGTCAGGCGGTCAATTCAAAGTTGGGATCAATGTCTTTAATTCGACGCTTCGAATTTGTCTATCCCTGCTTAAGGAAGAGTTTTGATTTTTCATGCCCGATTTCCATATGATCTGTATACTGGGGTAAGGTATAGCGACAACGTCCTAACACACAGAGGTTTGCTTTGTCTTGTAATTTTTGCCTCTGCAGTAGCAATGAAGCCTTCATAATATGTGCAATTTTCCATTGTTTTCTTTCAAACACATCCTCTGCTGTTACACAGTAAAAACAAAATTACACCAGATCACACTATCTGGTGTCCACTGTGGTCCTGATTGATTTAGTGTCATTAAAAACCGGCATATTATTCACCAATGTAGGTTTTTTGTGACCTTTCCCATGGGTGTTTTCAATTATCAAACCCATCGTGAGTAACACTATTGTTGGTGCTTTGGTGGTGGATTTGACACCGCAGTGGTGTGATGTACATTCTGTGATTTTTTTGATGCTGAATCACAACGAAAATTTCTTCGGTGCGTTTATATACACACTGAGCAGGTACACGCGAATACTTTTCTTGCGGGAAACACATGGGTATGTTCAGAAGAATCTATAGGGACGATTCGCGGTTGATCACGAACTGTTTCGGCTCATTGATTCCAATAAGTGGCGCTGGGGCCTAGGCCAATTGATACTGATCTGATAGCAAAATCATCTAACATATCATGCCCAATATTGAAATCAAGTGTGGTAGGAAGGATGTCAGTGCAACCTATTCGCAAACGTTCTAAGGTTCTGAGATAAAGCAGATGAACGCATTAAATTCACACCTTTCGCATGCTTCAAATATTTTTATTGATAAATATCAAATCTTGTGTTATTATTGCCACCAAATAAGATTATTCATACACCGCCTCGATTCCATCGAGATACGACTCGGTGTAACTCGGTGATAATTTTATATATCTTCGCTCTAGATTTTTTATGATTGCATGAAATGAGTGATATCTTTAACTCATGATTTGATCATAGCAGGAAATAATAGACAAGAGAATGATCACTTTCGTTGCAAAATACATGTATTCATCCGCAGATTTTTCCGTTGTTAAATATAGTCTGGTTTAAAAAATGAGCTATTGATCTTGAAGTTTCTCTTCGTGATGGGTGTCGAGCTTTTACATACTATATGAAAACTCCATAATAGTTGGTATCCAATTTTAAAATCCAAGTCTAAGTAGATTTTCCCGAGGATTTTCCGGTTCAAATAGATATATATCATTTCCGCTTGACCCTCGCTCTATCCCCACTCTCCCCCAGACCAGAACAACCAAACTTTCTGCTGAAATATCGCAATCATTATAGCCCAAACATTCGAAAGGATTAACTATCGAGTCTTAACAGTGGCAGTGTTGGCATCGTATCTCGCTTCTCCTACACGATATTCAGCTCTCTTCGTCGGAAACGTAATCTGAAACAATTGCCGAGTCATGGCCAGCGGACTCGCATTCAATTCGGAGATAGAGCTGAATTGAAATAAACATTCGACATAATGGTGCTATTACAATGAATGGGCGACCCAAGACCCAAATTTTCTGAAATTCACCTTATGTATTTCTCATATAAATAAAACTGTACACCTATTATTTCGCTATACATCTATCATCTCAAAATGATGGAGAAAGCGATCAAAACTAAACTCTGGAGAGATCTGGTTTCGTACATACATCGAAATACACAAGAAGTCTCTAGCTGTAGCATATGATCGAGTTTGGCAAAAAGACCTTCTTCGAAAACTTTCGTCACTATGATTTGACGTCACTACAATGTTCTTATTGAAAAACTTTCTTTTGTATAGGTCTAACGCTGGAATTCCACAAAATTCTGTTTTGGCACTTCATTCTTGTAACATATCAATGACCTGTTAGATGTGACGCTTCATATTGAGCCTCTATATGTCATCTAGGAAAGCCAGAGGTACAAGGCATAGACAGGTTTTTGGGGATCTGTTAGTCCTGTGGATATCAATGCAACCAAAACCCAAGCCTGTATTTTCTCCAAAGAAGTATGACCTCACAAAGTATGATATGAAATCCTCAATATATCCATGCTCGGTATTACCATCATCAATACCCTATCATGGGATAATCACGTGAGGACCATTGCTGAACTGCTTCTCTAAAACTTTTTTTCCGTGCCGAGAGCTACCTACTTCTATTTATGTTTCTTTATCTTTTTGGCACATTGTGGAAAAGCAATTTCGAATTATACACTCAAAAATAATATCAGTGATGACATACAGGCTTTGTCTGAAAAAATTACCCCAGGCCATAGCCTCGTTATTCATAATCCAAGTTTTGAAATCGAAAAAGCACGTGACATGAATTCTTTGGTGGTCACACACAGTTTCTACACAAATGGAAGGTAACATCAAGAGTGCGTGAATATTTCGAAAGCTGGGTGTGTTCAAAATGGCAAATTTCAAAAGATTGGAGAAGATATTATTGTGTTTGAGAAAGGATCTAATGATTTATGTCTATAATGTCTTCTGGATTGGGTGATAATCAGTTTTTCATCTGAATATCGATATCCTAGTTATAGATAAAGCACTCCCGAAGAATTAACCATCCACCCACTGTTGGTACGTTTCCATCATTTCTGATGCCTTTTACTAGTAAACATGCATTTGGCAATAGGGCATTTGTCACCAATTGATATCAAAGCAACATGAGTTGCGAAAGAGAAAATAGTCGATCCCTTTTCAATAAAAAATATCAAACATAGTTTGAAATTGAATGTTTGGTAGACTACAAGCAGAAAACAACTACTTTCCTGGCAAATTAATTGGATAGACTATTTTCTTTTTCAAATTTATCATCTATCTTTTTCATTAAACATGGATTGTACAACACATACTATCGAATTGTGTGAGATTCAATAGAAATTATACCTTTAGATTAATGTGATAGTTTGATTGTAGGACAAATATTCATTTTTCTACGACCACGTATAAAAACGTCAATAATTACACTGTTTATTTGAAAGAAAAAAACCACAAGTAGAGATATGAAAAATATCACAACGGTCGCCTGAATAGATAGAAATAATAAGGTATATTGTGAAGGTACTCACTGTCAATATAAGCGTTCTCAAATCAAATTCATATTGTTTATTGAAATTTCTGTCCCGTTTTGAATTATACCGAGAATTATTAATCTATTAATTTCAATGTGTCTGATACATAACCTCTGAATTCATTTTCGATGTTGATGACAGGGGGTGAGATCATTCAGAAGAGTACGGCTACAGTTTTATGCGCGGCTTGCTGCTTGCATCAGTTTGATAACACAGTATCACCAAAGAGAAGATTTTTTGGTATCACAGATGTTTGCAAAGAGTCAAGGACGCACTGACTCGAGTAACTCGTACGCGCTTTCGCACTACGTACTTCTATGGTTCTGTATTCCTGGTTGCGTGATTACTAGCGCTAGCAGGTGTATGGTGTCAAGGTTGTTTATGTACGCTGGTGTCAATATCAATAAAATTTGTCCAAACTGAAATAACTCAATCAATCAGTAATTCACATAATTAGGAATTGTCGGAGAAGTATTCAAATATCATCTTGAATATGGAAATAAACAGTACTTGATATCGAATCAAAACCACCATTGAAACCACCTGAAATTATAGAGAGCGCTCAAGTTACATTTTTGTCAAGTCCTCCCGCGAAATGAAAGTATTCGGAGTCGTAGGAAAAATAGTGTATAAAACTCGTTGGAAAGTGCATTTCCTTCAATCGTTACGTTTCCGCACTCACCGCTACGCGGCTCGTGCTAAACGACTACACGTGTGTAATATGGCACTTTCCACACTTGTTGTGTAATATACTATTGTTGTGTCAGTATGAGAAACGTCGTCTAGAGCTAATTTGAGAATTAAAATGGACGAACTTTAAGTCGGTTGCAGAAAAACTATATTTTTGGGATTTCTCAACATGTGACCCTTTAATTGCGGAACATCTCACGTATTTGATCTACTGTGTAACTCTTACAGTTACTGAGATCCTCATGCTGTTCATGCTCATCTTGGGCACACTGTAGGTATAACACGAATCGCCTTAAATCGGGTGACAAATGGTTGACAAACAACAGATCGTAGTAAGAGTCCAAGGTCAATCCCTTAGAATTTCCCGCGTTCCGAACTGACGCCTCTTCGTAATCCCCTTCTTCTTCTTCTTTGGAAAAAGCAGTTTTACGCTCCCACCAAAACCTAAACCGGCAGCCTCATCCGCCACAAAATCGCACTTCACCCATCGCCATGAGGAGAAGTGGAGAGGGGGGAAGCCGTTCATTCATATCTCCCCCACCCCCCGCCTAGCACCGCCTCTGTCCATCTCGCGCCCCATCTTCCCAAAATACGAAACTGGACATTGCGAATCTAATTACGATCCCCGCTCATGCGTGAGTCGCGCACTCTAGATTGGGGTCCGACTCATGGGGATGCCCTCCGAACGGTAGGGGTAAGTTGGCCGCGGATCGAGACTCACTTGTCTGTTGCCCCGCCGCCTCAGTCGCCTGCTTGACTTCACGACGGCTCGATAGGAAGCGATTCCAACGCCAGTCACGACACATGCTCGGGCTGTTCGCGAGTCAAAACAATTGAGACAACTTCGGCCTACCGGGTTTTGCAGTGGAGCACGTGCTCTAAAGTGACAGTTGCAGCGCGTGACCGTCCGTTGTTTCGTATGTTGTTGTGGTGATTGTTGCTAATTGCGGACAATTTAGTTCGTCGAATGATAAACAGTTTGATTTAGGAGATGACGGCAGGGTTTTCGTAGAGTTCTAGATTGACTATTCATTACGGCTACCAATCAAGAAGAGTTCTATTTTAAGCTTAACAATTCTGGTATGTACCCATATGTTATACTTACCTATAGAGGATAGCAAGAGTTTAAGCTAGTTAGGTTGATTAAGAGTAATCATTTGATATAATTATGCCTACTCATTGTTGAAAGCGTTAGCCAATACCTTGGCCAAAACCTTGAACCAAATTTCAAACTCTCCTATCACGTTGTTAAAGGATAGATCGTGATAACTTGGTGCAAGAACAGACTGTCCTTACCCGGTTTTGAATATTTTCCATTGATAATTGTTCTGGTATCTTTATAGAAAACATCGGAATCTCAATTGATACGTTGAGACTCTCAAATTATGGAGTCATTCAATTTCCGAAGAACGACGCGTTCTATGGAAAGGATACACCTAGACAATTCCCAAAGATATTAAACATTAGATAATGTTTAATATCCTTGGGTGACACCAGCATCAATATGGGATAATTTAAGCAGCATCAAAATAGTCAACTGTGATGGAATATAGTATCGAATACGAATATTTGAGGATAACTCTGGAAAACTACACATTTCATTTTTTTTTCGAATTCCTCATCAATGATGATATCCAACTCTACTAAACATGTAATAGTTATACAATGCTTTCTTGAATAAAATATATATATATATACCTTATCGATTCATTGTCTTGAGTGTAATCTGAATTCAAATTATGTTAAGTAGGTAAGTACCTATATTGTAATAATTAACTTCTTTGAAACACGCTCCATACAAATAAATATATCGATGAATAATGGAATCTGTTATCATCAATAATCACAGGTTTCTTCGACTG
The DNA here is from genome assembly GCA_029955515.1 of Chrysomela aeneicollis. NCBI lineage: Eukaryota > Metazoa > Arthropoda > Insecta > Coleoptera > Chrysomelidae > Chrysomela > Chrysomela aeneicollis. The sequence goes on from JARUHQ010000022.1 coordinate 5,334,222, forward strand.
TATCAAGGACTATAAGGAATTGATGGACCGGTGTCATAGGGTAGTGTGGTTCAGTATCAACAGGAGTTCAGATAAAAAAAGTTTGCATTCAATGCAAGAAATTCTCGATATTTTGACGTCCGACACCATAACGTTGTTGTTTTAATAGCAATTTGAACGAATTTGAATGAGCATCTAACCAACGGAAGAGGAGCTAACAAATTGTAACGTCACCATAAGTGTTATGAGAGTGAAATTTCAAAAATGAAATGTATGCCAATATTAAAATTTTTGTAGAAATTTGTTTTCATTGAATTATTACCTAGGTTCTCGATCATATTATATTTATTTCGAGCTAATATAACCAAAATGCTAGACATTTAAGATCCAATACCGACCGAGATATCGACCAACTATAATCTTTTTGCTGAATATGTTACATATAATAACGAAGATATCGTTGAATAAATTACTTGATACTTACTAGTGAAATATCGAGTATAATATTTGGGTACTTCTCGACTCGACTTCTCGACGTACTTCTCAACCTGTGTGTCAACATACCGTTCAACAATATTACGAAGAATTTCAAAAATTTGCTGTCATGTGGAAAAATCAAATTACACTCAGTTAAAACAAATTGGAGCGCTACTTACAGGTCACGGGAATATTTGTGGTGTTAGATATATTTTTATTTATCCTATGGAAGGCATCAACACCGATGTGAAAAACAGATCCACCGACCAATACTCAGCCACTATAGCAAATATTATGAAATTATATTGATACTAGTATGGCGAACATGCTCCTCCATGCTATCAATATTCAACAGTATAATATCAGTAATGAAGCTCATCTCTATATATATTAACTATACATATATTGCATAACAATAAATTGGGACTTGCGCCGTTATAGATAATGATGCATAATTCATACGCCTCATCGAACATATCAACGATGGCATTACCTGTCAAACTCATGGAAAAAAGAACACAGCCCATCTTACACTACGATGACGCACACAGCGAAACACACAGCCTATCGAAGCTATCGATGAAAGTCTGATGAAAGCTCGGCCAAAAGCTTATGGAATATTTCTTAATATATTGACAAACACAATCCATCCCCACAGAGCTCTCTGTCTTCTTGTGGTCTCATCAACACCAAAACCTGATTACTCTTTTTATTTTTCTTGGTGCTATATGAATCAACCGTTATCATTAATATCATCGATAGTACAGTAAAAATTGCTTCATCTCCTCGTACTAATTAAAATGATTTCGATTCGTACCTGGATAGGATACGGAAAATATCAATTATATTATTTATGAACATGATGGTAGAAATAATCTTACTCAACGAAATAATGTTCATGTATTTGAAAATCTTCACCACGCGGCTTTGGATCTTTACTTGTTATAGATCAATATAACAATAATATATCGCAGTTTCACAAAGCAAACCGAGTTATAATAAATGAATGAGTTTTATGGTTTATCAGATGATTATCAGAAAATTTTATCTGTTAGTTATGTTACACACTCAAAGAGCTCGATTTAGAGTAACCCTATATATATTGAAAATCATTGTGATTGCTGTTGAGTTCAAGAAACACTTATAATGAGACACTAAATTATTCGAAATGAATCGAAATTATAAGCCGAGAGGTAAACTGAATAATTGTTGTCACCAATTTTCATTACTCTGTAGAGAGTTGAGAATAGTGTATACTTATAGTTATGGTAGTTCAAAGCTATTCAAATTTCTCGACTTCAAATAAGCTATACTTTGAATCAAATCTTCAATTTTTTTTTCTGTTTTCAGGCCAATCCATTGGAACTTGCCATAAAGAACTATACAATATCGAAAAACTTACACATGCATCCTTGCAAAATATCAATGGTTCAAGAAATACATCCACCTGATTATAACCGACGGCTACAGAACTGCCAATGTTTGAATCAAAATATGAATTATAATGATTTGTTGTATATAAATTTTTTTCATGATGTAGCATGGGAGCCTTCATTTGGATATGTGAATAGCCAGAATTATGAAACATGGGCAACAGTAAACCTTCAAAATTCCATTAAAACACCTATATGCATCCCCAAAAAATAAATATCTGGATAGCTGTTCCAAGAAGAAGAATACCTACTTGGCACTATTTGCTCCAGGAAGACCATTACAGGTGCAAGATATCCTATCATTTTACAAGAAGTAGTTGCAAACTCGAAATTATCAAGAAGCAGATAATTTTAATGTAATCATTTTGCCACGTTAAATAGTTTCATTCAGAATGAATTCGATGAACTCGTCATAACTGGAAAAGATTTACGAATTTTAGTTTCCAATGATTGCAATGAAGATTACGCATTCTTTCACATTCAGCGAAAGCCGCTTCTTTCGCAGAATCTGCAGAGGAATTGCCTTCAGTGACCCAATTTCATGTTCTGGAAATTGAGACAGTGGATCATGCACCAGCTATGACAGAGCTGTGCAGATGTTTATTGCCCCATGATAAATATTGAACTGTGAGGCCTCTGGGTACTTATTCTGATCGAAGATGAAGTTTGGAGACAGATGAAAGCTATGTAACAAAAAGCATTCGGTGATTCCTAAATGTGACCAAACAAAATTCAGAGAATACAGAACTATTGTTGTATGTATGATATTACCAAATATCTGGTTATCTCAAGAGTCTGAGTCTGTTCATGAGTTTGTGAAATGTACACAAAAACTAAAATCCTTTTGAACGAGGTATTACGATGCATACCTCCCCATTTTTTTTTCAAATGACGTCACGCTTGTAATGATGACGTCATGACGGGGGTAAACATGGATCTTATTGCTTACGCTAGATCCGGTATCCATGTTACTTGTTTTGTAGGTCCGGGGGGGATGAAAGTACTAAGCCATTGTTTGGTCGTTTTCATTTTGGTCCATACATGTGTTGTACCACGTGATCATGTAGTACCTACTTTCATGCAGACCCCTCTTGACCTAGAAATTACAACAGGATGCAGGATCTAGCGTAAGCAATAATATCTATGGGGGTAAATATCGTAAAAAGTGATATCATGGTCCCATAAGTGTGGCAAAGTAGGTTGAAAAATATATATCTTATAAAAAGATAGTGGGGGGTATTTATGTCCGCACTGTAAAATAAAGCAGGTACTAATGTTAAGGTGAAAACAAAATGAGAAAACATAACAATTCACCAATTAACATCTGTAATATGTCTAGAAAAAAATTAAGACAAGCAGAACGCAACTGCTTTTGAATTAAATTTTGAATTATGTCGACTTTCAGAAAGGAAACACTGGATAGGTTCAATGAAATAGTCACTCAGTAGAGGTTAAGTGTAGGAATAGTAATTTTGCTATTATTGAAAAATACCTCGAAAAATACCCTTTGAATCAGGGAACGACAAAACAAGTATTTAATTTTCTTTCAATCAAATGCTATCAAATGTATACAAAGTTCACCCACCGCCCCACTCACAGGGCTGAAATATCATTCAAAATCAGTAAGTTGTTCTCAATCAATATCGATCTCAAGCGTGTTCTTGGAAATGGTTCGAATCTACCATAAAAGAATGAATCATATACTTACATCATTCTCAAGCTCCCATTCTCAATCATTCTTTTTTACATAATAAAAACGCATTAATCATTTTACGTAATGATATCCATACTAATAACTTCAACACAAATGTACTTTTAATTATCCGACAACGAGCATCATTGCCTAGATTTTTATCTTGCAAGCTTTCTTTATACATTTTTAAGAATAATCATTACATGACTAGTTACAATGATTCATTATTATTTCGGTATGGTTAGAGTAATCAAAGTAACTGTAAGTGCCTAATAATACTATGTCCACCGAATATATTCTCGTTCCTTTAGGTAGCGTAATCTAGTAGCATGAATCTCGGTATAAATTCGTTCATTCAACTGTTGATGCTCTCTCTAATTATTGCGTAGGCATATCTTTTTTCTTTGACTGAGCATTGTCCTAATTTGTGTACAACTAATATCAATGTTATTTTCAAAATATCATACATATTCTAAGTATAACAATTATGAGAATGGCTCATTTTCCAAACGAATGAGAGTTGTAGTAGAAACCATCCCGAAATTGATATTAACTGTCAAACGAAGCTGAAACTGAAAAGTCAACAACTTATCCAGAATCCAGAGTATTTTCAATATCATTTTTTATACACCCACTTCTTTATTCATGTTTCACATCACTGCTACATGCTACAAATTCATTTATGGTATCTACAGATTTACAGAATCGAAGAGTTATCTTTCTTCATTTATGAAAAAATGCTCCCCTGAATGTATCGCTTTGTCATCTACAATTCGATTGAACATTTCCTTTTAGTGAGACTGTTTTCCTCGCTACTTCCATTCTGATTCCATTCTGATCTGGGATGAAGAAAATATTTTTTTTGTAGTTGATATGCTGAGCTGAAAATTTGTAGTTGAAAGACAGATACTAAATATATTATGATGGAAAATATATGAATGGAAGCTGGCTAGAAGTTTCAGCTGATATCCATGAAAAAATGCAGAGCAAGGGTGAAATTAAAAATAACAAGATATTCTATGATATTTCGCAATTTCGTACTTTCTATTTCAAGCATCTTCATTTCCAATTATATATCATAGGTTCCTGTTTCCTCTTCCTGTTGACAATGATGTATAATAGACATATCTTGAAATATACTTGTTGTGTGATCATTCGCCTATAGGGATATATTGAGAACACAATCGAACATGAAAACAATGTAGAGAATATAACTTTAGAATCTATACGAAATTTATTTCGTTCTCGAAGAATGATAAGATTATTGAAGACACAGAAATTAGGTATTGGTTTGGAGAACGATGAAAATAAGACTTGGTGGCGCAACTATTCAACTGTTTCAGCAGAAGAATCCTTGATTTGGAACAATTGAATTTCAGCTTGTTACGTTGGGTTCTCCTATTCACCAATATAGGCGTTATACCGTCGAAAGATATTTGAAGAATTTTGTTTCAATTATGTTCGATATATATTCGCATTGGAATATTCATACTTTTGTATTGACACCTGCAGTAACCTGTAAAATTGGTTGAAATCACGGCTTCACTTAGCGAGATTTACTCACGTAATGTCACGTTAGACAAGTTTTATAGAAGTTGGCGAAATCAAGAGATTTAGGACCAGTCAAAGGATAGGAAGTGAGTTCACCAGTCAATATCTATACATATCTGTTTGGAGGTTAAATGCATTGGAAACAACATCACTAGTCAACAGGAGCAACAACTGTGTAAGGCCGTTTGAAAAGTGTTTATGACCGCCAACTCAGTTGCAGAGCTACCCTTCAAGTCTTATTGAGACTTCTATGAGTAAAGAAGACGGGGACCTTAGCTTTTCAAGTGTGATCCGAAGCACTACTCGGCTGGTTATCGTTGAGAGTCCGAAGGATTGAAATCTAGGTACCAAGAATGTTCGGTTGGTCACCTATCTCCTCCCGCTAAACGATACTATGGAATATAAATAAATCTTCCAATAGCCGTGCCGGGATTCGAATCCGGACCCTCTATGCCCAAAGGCCAGCGCCTCAACGCACTCGACCACTAACCACGTTGCTGTAGATGTGCCAGATTGGTAGGCGAATCGGTGTTTGTGAAGCGGGTTATTCAAGAGAATATTATTGCTTCTGACATAGTCTAGGAGTTTCTCCATTGTCGTCTGGAGAAACGAAGTGGGGGTGATATTAGGTCTACAGGACCATAAGGCGTTCACCCATCTTTGGTTGTAAATCAACCCTCGAAAGTCTTGTTTAGACTTGTGTGAGTTTCGAAGACGGGGACCTCAGCTCTCCAAATGTCATCCGAAGCACTACTCGGCTGGTAACCGTGGAGAGCCCAAAGGATTGATATATTAATCTGAGTACCAAGAATGTTCGGCTGGTCACCTATCACGGTCAACGATACTAAGTTTGAAAATACATTTTCATTTATTTATTTATTGTATTCGAGCCAACGTAGGGAGAATTCTCTTCCGGAAACTTGAAAGGGTTCAAAGTATTGATGGCCCATCGGATCTTATTGGATATGGAGATTTTACTAGGAAGACTCTTCCTGTTTGTAGGGCGACGAAGATCCTTGGGGTAGCCTTATTGTTGGTTATTGATGAATATAGAGATATGTAGGCCGGATTCTCACCGGATCGGACCGATCACAATCGTACAGATTTTGATCGCACCACAAAGATCTTGCACATAATTGCAAACGCGTATGTGTTCTGTCTGGATACATCAGCAGACCCATTTCGGTTGAGTTGTTTTTCAAGAAAGTATTCTTTGTGCAAATGGGTATCTGACGGGACTCATGAATCCCTTCGCAAAAAACTTCCCATGTATCCCCTTGGATTACTTTCATTTCCTTTTATAACATTACATTTATTGAAGTAATTTTACACCGTGAGTTTTCTACTCGATTTATAAGAATTTCTTTTGATTCTATCGTTGAGGACACAACACTATATGTAAAGTCGTCCAGTGTTCATTGTCTTGTGGAATCAATCGAATATATTATACCCAATCCATGAATAAAATTTATCAAGTACGGAGGATGAAAACCTCTGAAAGGAAAGGAAAAGTTGCCACAGGAACCTATTATTTGTGTGCCCCACTGCACTTAGAGGTAATACTTGTGTGCCCCACTGCCTTAGAGGTAATGCTGAACCTTTCACCATTGCACCTGTGTGTAATGAAAGAGTCAGACAATAAATCTCAGAAAAGAATATTGGATTGGACACTTGAAGATTTTGGAAATTCTTTCCCTGGAACCCATGTTTAAACCGACAGATAACATGCCAGTTTGGTACGACTTCGAAATGCAGTTTGAAACAAACACCAAATTTGCACAGAGTTCGGACCTCAACTGGAAAGGGATGTATTTGTGTGGTATACTGATGAATTCAAGATGGATGAAAGGGCTTGAGTGGGAGTTACAGGGCCAAATTTCAGGCTCTCAAAACCCATTGGCAACACCCCAACCATCTTTCAAGCAGAAGTACATGCCATAGAGATATGTGCCTCGAAAGGGATACTCGAAGGGCAAAAATCGATGTTTTATCAAATAGCCAAAAGCAGCACTGAAAGCTTTGAAGTCATACACTCGTGAGTCTAAGCTGAATTGGGCCTGTAAACAATCCCTGTGACAACTGGCAGCTAACAATCAGTAAAATTTGATGTGGGTGCCAGGTCATAAGGGAGTTGAAGGCAACAAGGAAGCAGACTGACTTGCCAAAAAAGGGGCGAATACACCATTTCTCAGCCCAGAACCCTTCTGTAGACTTTCCAGAACCCACTTGAGAGAAGAGTTCTAATGTGGGAAGCAGATGAAATGAAATCTCACTGGAATGAAGTGCCAGGACAAAGACAAGCGAAAATGTTAGTGAGCCTTTCGCCAAGGAAAGCTAAACAGCTTCTCGAGTTGGACAAAAAAGACTTGAAACTGGTAACGGGACTCCTCACTGGACACTGGACACTGAGGTATCACCTCAAAAAGATGGGTAAAACAGAGGATGATAGTTGCTGCTACTGCGACAACTTCGCTGAAATTGCAGAATATTTGCTTTGCGAATGCCCAGCACTCTTCTGCAAGAGGCTTAAGTTCCTGAAAGGGGCCTTCTTAGAGCCCTCCGATATCAGGAACCTATAGCTCCCAGGAAACTGATGAAATTTGCACGAAGTCTCGGAATCCCGGGCCTAAAGATCTAATAGGTCGAGGTTATATTTGTATCGGACAGTTCATTATTTTGTAAGTATTCTTTCATTTATTCACAAATTCAGCTATTTCTCCAATCACTCGATATATATGTATATTACATTCAATGATTATCCTATAGTATAAGCTGTTTCACTGTTGTCGAAACCCACGCAGACTATATAGATATTAATAGACATTATAATTATAATAATTTATATGAATCAGCGTTATTCAGCAGATTGCTGGAAATTTAATTTTTCCAAATTACCTTGAATAATGATATATATATGCAGAGTGTTTTTGCACACGGTGTGATGTGCAGAGTATCACTTTCGAAGCGAGATTTCCGTTTCTGAGGCAGATTTATATAATGGTACATTACATACCGAGTGTGGAAAGTGTCACATTTAGCACGAGCTTTACCGCGAGCCGCGTAGTGGCCATAAATATTTTTTTCATGAGAACTCATTTCAAAAACTCAACTTGAACAGCCTCAGGTGGTGTTGATTTCATATTATTGTCATTTCCATATTTTCTTCGTTTGCACGAACAATTCCATTGGCATTTGAAATTTATTTCAAATGTCACCTTTCATCCGGTATCGCCAGTTAGTAGGTAATCACGCAACCAGAAATACACCAGTGCGCATTGACATTAACCAAGAAATATAATTGGTACGTTATCTTTAATGTTAAAAGTACAATCCGAAAAGAGGCAGAAAATGCAATAAATATCAGTGTGGTGTAACAAATGCGCTAATGATGACAGTGAGTAACAGTGGTAACAACTAATATACCTAATTATTTCCATGCATACATTCGAGCATGCATTTTTTTCATTTCAACACGTGTCCTTTTTTTTCGAATAACAATGTCATTGGTGATATGAGCTAATTTTGAAACAACAGAACAGTGTGCTTTACGAGGAGCTTCATGACTGTTCCAAACGTGGTCGTACGAAAAATATATTTCAAGAGCGGTGAGGTTCAATCTATTTGGTGTTTGCAAATGTTATTCGGATGGAACTTGGTTATGAAATAATAAAATTATAAATACATTTGCTTAATATTTAAGTTACTGAATTCACCCAATTATGCAACACTTGAACATGATTAACCTAGATATTGAGAAAAAATATTTGATTTATTGAAAGCTTTGCATTTATCAATTCAAAATGATTCTAAACTGCATTAGGGAGACACATTTGCTACATTGTATAGGTATACCTACTTGTTATCTAAAGCAACTATCACTATTGAGTTCGAAAATCATTCGTATATCAGGGCACTCTAGATAAATCATTCCGAACGTATTTTATTAATATGCATAGGTGGGTGGAGTCATGCTAATGCAATTAAGACAGCCGGCACAATACTAATAGCACAGCCAACTTGGACTGTGGCTGGCCGGGTGACTGCCCAACTTGTAGTATTTATTAGGTATGAGCGTTGAGCCTGTGTCTCTTTCTAGAGCGATTATGTTTCACCTGGGAGTGCTGATGACAAAGTCAAAACATATACCTATACAGAAAAAACTGATCTTATAAATCAAATATATATATTCTTGAATTGTATGATCTTCCGATAAGAATAACAATTTCAGATGAACCAGAAATTTTGTTTCAACTAATGACGTTGTCTGTTTACATGAATTTTCTTGAAACGAATTTGGTTGAAATGAATCATCCGCACTATTCAAAACATTGTGAGTAGGTAATGTCAAGATTATTTCTCAAGCATATCGTTTCTCTCACTATGTACGCAGATGATACGTCACTGATTATATCAGATAAATCAGACAAACTTCTATCAGAGAAATGCAATGAGACTTTTTCGAACGTACAGGATTGGTTCAGTGCGAACCTTCTTCACCTAAACATGGATAAAAGAAGTCTATCAGATTCCATAATCGTCAAAAAAACTGTTCCGATGTGATAATATCAACAGAAATTTGTGATACTGTAGAAATTGTTCATCAAGTCAAGTTTTTAGGCCTTGAAGTGGATGAGTGTCTCACATGGAATAATCACTGTCGAACACTACAATCCAAATTGAATTCTCTTGTATATCAATTCAGAAATCTGAAACTTGTCCTTAACGAAGACCAACTTCTGAAATTATATTATGCCCAAATAGATTCCAGACTAAGATATGGGGTGCGCTTCTGGGGCCTGTCCACCTCATCATCAGATGTTTTCGTTGCACAGAAACGCATCATACGTACTCTGGTTGGAATTTCGAAACGCTCATCCTGTAGAGATCACTTCAAGAATCTGAAAATCCTTACTCTACCATCACTATTAATTTTTGAATTCTGCATATATGTTTATGAAAATCGTGGTAACTTCACACTGAATAATTCCAGGTACGAATACAAAACACGCCAAAAAGATAACTTTTACATCCCTTTCAGCTGTACGAAAATCCAGTACAATTCCACTAGAGCAATGGCTCCTCGAATTTATAATACATTGTCAGACGAAATAAAAAAATGTGAGACTCTCTACTGTTTCAAGAAAAAATTGAAGGATTTTCTAGTGAAAAACTGTTTCTATTCCGTTGATGAATATTTACATTTTTAATGTGTTGTATACTTTTTTTTTTCTTTTTTGGATTTCTTTATTTTTAGATGTAACTGTTTAGTCTTAAGTTGTTTGTGTGTAGATTCTCGTTTTATTCTTCTATAACCTATATTGACGAATCCAATACAAATTTTCATTTGTCAAATGGAAAATAAAAATATTATTATTATTATTATTATTATTATTATAATGAAAATGTGTTTTGATGACGGAAGCATGTACCACGTGACCAGCTCGACCAATAAGCATAAATGAGAATTAGCGCACGAGGCGAAGATGCGCAGTCCGCGCACTGTCCGCAGAACCAGCTAGACAACGCCAACAATAACGCCGTTGGCCGCCATTAAGACTGTCAACAGATACATTGTGACAGGTTACTGTGAAGTTTTCTTTGATGGTACTTGTGTTCCTATAGTGCAGAGTGCAGGCTCGCGAATTCTGTATAACTCGATTACTCAACATGGACGTAAAAGGTTTCCTGGAAGCAAACTATCTAGAACATATGTGGGCATGGCGTCGTATCACTGGCACTGTTGGGTGTTAAGAATGCTTTGTTTTGTGTTGTCAGGTCATGTTAATGTGCTAGAAGTGATAATTAATTGCTGTATCGATACTGCAACCCCAGTTGGCGAAAAAACTACAGTATTTTTCATTTTCAGTTATCGGTACATGCAGAGTTACAATCCTTCAAAGGTCAATAAGAATGGATCAATAGTGATTCCTCTTGAATCAAGAGGGTCATTGTTCAGATGTGCTGAGAAATCAGCTTCATCCAAGAAAATTCAAATATTCTTGCCTTAAACAAACCACATTTTTCGATAAGAGAGTGTACATTTGACACAAAACTTTTTGTTCCTAAGTAGTCAAGAGGATTTTGTTGAAAAATCAAACCAATATTTGGTTGGACCAATTCAAGATTACCAATTTCTTGAGTTAATGCGGTTACAACTCGATTTAAGAGATCCTTTTTTTCTGTGTAGTAAAGTGTAAACGTTTTGTGCTCCGGCTAAGTCATCGTTTCGAAGAAATCGAAGATTTGAGACAAAAAATAACCTCAAAGTAATGGTTTAGCAGAGCGCACAATTCATTATGTCGAAAACATTTTCACTAAATGTGAAGAAGATGAAAATGATCCTTAGCTGGCAATGTTAGAATTGCGGAATACTCCTATTTCTAGTAATATAACAAGTACCTACTTCACAAATTTTAAACTTCAGAAGGCTCAGGGGTGTATGGTGACCTCTCCTGAGGTGATATTGAGGAAAAAAATCCTGAATAATAAAAAAAATTGAGGATTTGTTTGAGGAACAGAAGGATAAGGAAACGGAATATTATGATAAGCATGTTAATGATCTTCAGTATCAGAAAAATTGAATCAAACATGAGGAAAAACTAATAACCAGAGTCAATTCTCAATCTCCATCATAGATATGTAAGTTTCGCAGAAATATAAAAAATTCACACCAAATATTTCTTCAATCTCGATTCATGTTGGTCTACTGACTCCCAATTGTCCTGTTAAATTCAACCCTGAACTGGACTTTTGTGATTTAATTGATGAATGATTTCCATCTCGTGAATCTGTAGAAAAAGCTGGCATCTCAGCCGCACGCTTGCAGTGTGTATCCTTAACTTTCACGAAACACGGCTTTTATTTCAGAAGTTTCCGAGAACTTTTACATTCCTCTGAAAGCTCGAATTCAATGAAGGCGGGTGCCCATAAAAATGCGGTTTCGAAAGGGAAAAAGCTTTAAGTGAAACGTTATTGTAACCGACACCTAATCGCAATCTCTTTATCTTTGCTTTTTCTGTTGAACTTCGCAGGATCGTGCCAGTATATATGTATACTTAACCATATTTTATACATTCATGGAATTCACGAAGCGAGACAACCGTTCAAATTGTTTGTGATATATACGACTGATAATATAGTCACAGTCGACTTTACTACAAGCCATGTGCTATCAAAAAGGCAAAGAAAGCCTACTCAGAATATACACCACGAAGTTATTTGAATAATCGAGAGCGGTGGCAATTATTTAAAAAATTTGATTGAAGAACAAACAAAACGAACTACCAGATACCCTTAAAAATGTGAATGATTTGAAAAATAACTTCATAACTGCTTCAATAAGTCCTGAGATAATAGATTATTATTAGAATAAAATACATAGCCAGCGTTCTCTTAAGTTACTGATACCATCTTCTCCATAATTATGAATAATAACTCCTACACGATTTGGCCCCGATTATTCAAATGTAAACCTCATTATCCTCTACTGTCTATAATGGAGTAGACAAATTTCATCTGACATCAAAAAATCGAATTACATTGTGCGATAATTCCTAAAAAACTGATAGTTTGGTCCTTCGAGCAGACAGATCCAGTTCTATAGGGATTATTCCAGAAGAAAATTGACGATGGAGCAAGAAAGAGCGTTGAGGAGTCAAATAGAAGGTATACTGATTTCGTACATTGGTTAAATAGCTGGCCACCTCGTTTTTAAAGTAGGAGGAATGTCAGTGTGAATGGAATCAATGACGACTGATCCATCTGAGAAGTGCCCTTTAAGGTGTGAACAAGACGAAACAGAAAAACCTAGCCGAAGCACACATTCCCAGTTAGTGAAGTCAATATAAAAATGTCTTCAAAAAGAAATGGAAGGAATATATTTGAAGTACTCCCTAACGGAAGAAGCGAAATGCTCTAGAGGAAGAAAAACTGGAGCAACTATAGAAACTAAAATGATGGAAAGTGAGCTGAAACTATGGAAGCAGAAATCGAAACACTAGAAAGTATATCCGATTCCAGATCTACAGATAAAAATGCGACGTATCAGAATCAGATCTACTGAGAAGATTCTGCATGTGATCTAGACCAGTGTCCAGCTTGGTCTTTCTAAAGAGACTCCACGTTTCGATAGTCAGTCTTTGGTTTATCAGCTCCGCGCTGCTTGTGTCTTCGCAGTGGCATAGTAATTGGGGTTTCTTCTTCTTCCTGTCAAATCCTGAATCAGATTTCAAATGTCAGACCCAAAATCATTTTAACAGCCTTACGTATATGGCTCGCATAAGTCTATTTTGAATTTTAGCGAATGTCCTTTGACGAACTCTTTTCCCTGTCTCATTCGTGAATATTTATTTCACCATTTTTTTATATTGGCTTACAAACACTTGTTTATGGATGTCATCTGGAGCAGTTGATGCTCCTCTTCGGAATATACTTCTTGAACCCAACCAAATGTTTTGCCATGACATATTCAAGAAATAGAAATCTCATCCAGCACATCTACAAAATTAGTAATTCCAACCTTGAATATATCAGTGAAATTAAAGATCTAGGTGTCACACTGGACACAAAATGGACTTTTAACAATCATATAGACAAGTTGATCAACGGGACAAACAGGATGGTTGGGTTCATAAAAAGAAACGGAAAATATTTTCATAACTCTGACACCATCATCTCTCTATATTATGCATTCGTCAACAGCAAGCTTTCTTTTGCGTCAGTTATTTGGAATCCTCAATACGCCGTACACTCAAAAAGGATAGAAAGTGTTCAAAATAAATTGTTAAGATTCCTAGCCTTTCAAAACAAGATTTGCTTGCAGGACCACAATTATCAGCCGATCCGAAAACAATTTAAAATTTTGCCACTTAGTAAAAGACGTACTATGTCAGACTTGTCACGATCCCAATACATCTGTAGACATTCTCTCGATGTCTCTGCCTCGATTCAAATTTTTTTTAAGAAAATGTTTCTCAATTTAGACGACTAGTTAAAAATGGTTCCTCATTCCTCGTACTTGCTCTATTATGATCTATTATTCATTACTATATTATTAATATAAAAACATTTCACACCATATTTTCAAATCATATTTGTATTACTGCCAGATAATTTTATACCAATAAGTAATGTTTATGTATAATTTTGGAAATAGCTTAGAATAATTCTTATATAGTGGATGCTGTTCTCTGGAACTTTGTTCTGTTAGCAACCTAAACTGGTAAATAAATAAAAAAATAAAAACATAATCTTAAATTTAACTAACAGAAACCAGAATACTTCCACTACACAATCAGAATTCTATATTAGTGAATCATCTTGTTCTTTGATGGTAGGTTCAGAATGGGATTAGCCGATAGTGTCCAAAATATGAAATGAAATGATGGAACATCTGATCTGCTAAAATTGCGACGAGAAGTTCCGCAGGGAAGTATTCTGGGTCCTTTGATGTATACCGATTCTGGCACGCAGTTTAACAATTCATTTACAGTTTGTGATATAATCGAGTCCAAAAATTTCATCATTTCTAATTCGAATGAATTTCTCGATTCAACTAACAAGCATATATTTACCGGAATATACTTAATCGATACATAGAATATTTTATTATTGTGAAGCTCTCCGCATGTATCCGTTGAGTCCCGGATTGCTTTAAGGATACCATGAACACATCTTTGAACCAAGAACTTTTGTTCATTAATTTTTAGGAAGAGTATAGTGATACCTAGAATGGTCGATCAAATAATCCTTCTTTGTTCCAATGCATGAGTACCTACATTGATTTGGTGAAAGAACAATATTGTTTTAATGTATACGTACCTATTGCATTGTATTCATAGCTAATTTTGCATTATTTCATTGAACGTTTTTATTGATTCAACAAACATTCTCATTCTGTTTTAATGCATTGTTTCTTTTGATTCTGTTTTAATGAATGTGTTGTTTGTTTTGATAAATATTCTCACTTTTTTTCACACTCGTCATTTCAATATTTGAATATACTTACAAAATCTTCACTGGTATGTCTATACGTCGTTCACTTTATGAACACAATCACATACAAGGTGATCCATTTTTGAGAGGAATTACCCAGTGTGTGTGCTTTTGAATAAATAATTTTTTATTTTATTCGCCTCTCTCAAATAAAAGTGTATCAATGATCACTATAATTATGAACCGTCCATTTATATAATATGAACCAATGCATTGAAACAATGCACGCATTTTGTTTCAACAATGTATTGAAATTGAATAATTGTTAAATCAAAGATATATAAGTACTTTCAATGAAGTGATCATAAAATTTATAAATATAATAATATACAGGAAAAATTAATATACAAGGTCCACCTCTCTTTGAAAATCTCTTGCGCATAATCATCTAGCTTTTATATAATTTGATGCTGTTTCATTCATTAAATGCTTTATTCGAGCTTCTTTTTACTTACTTAATTTTTAAAAATTGCAAGTAATCAGAGGTCCATCAAGTTTTCTTAGACGATCAGGAAATTTGGTCGTCATGATCTTTGTATGTGAGAAAAGCAAAAAGTGAAATGTTCCATGATATATTGATGTCATTTGAAATTTTGGTGGATGCACTCTATTTGACATTCATTTTTTCAATATCCCAATGATGAGAGAATAACTATTTGAAAAACCTTGTTCACGAAGTGAAATATTCCATGATATATTGATGTCCTTTGAAATTTTGGTGGATGCACTCTCTTTGACATCCATTTTTCCAATATCCCAATGATGAGAGAATAACTATTTGAAAAACCTTGTTTACGAAGGATTGTTTCGAAATTATGTGAACTTGGTGACAAAATAATATACGAGTCTCGATGAAAGTAGAAAGTTATACAGTTACCGATTACCATGGCACATACAGAGGTAGCCGCGTAATTAGCAGTTCGAAGAAACATTTAATGCGGATATAATAATCTCCACAAAGAAAAATGATGATGCGTAATTAGGCATCATTATCGTGAGAGGTTTGAAGAATATTTTAATGCTTATTATAACTCAACACAAACTTGTCCACCGTGATGAACATATTGTGAGTAATACATCATCGTCATCAGCAGCTAATCAAGGTGTTTTTCTTCAAGCAACTGTTGAATTGTATACCATCTTCTTGTTTATCTGATCAGCGTAGGTGTTAGGTAATTATTGGTAATTTGAATATCATCATCATTTATGGGCATGTTTGTAGAATTGATTGTACGAAGTTGTGAAACACGTTATATTTAATTCATGTAACAACTGATTTGTCCACCGCATTTTGGGATCATTCTTTCCTTAGAACAAACTCGTTCATTTTAAATCAATTCTATTCACAACAAATGATCAGATTCACACGACATATTGTACCATTAATAGAAATGTTAGTTTTCAGTTTTCGTTGAGTTTTCTTGTACGCCAATAACACGGTCTCATCTATGCAATAATTTCATGTTTGAATTTTTCAACACATAATCCTTGTTGTATACGAGACTGGATTTCTTCGGAAACAAATTATTCACAGCTTTGGCTGCATTTGCTATGATATTCTTGGGTATATTCGTATTCATTCTCATTATTTTCTAAAGACAACACAAAGTAAGCAGCAATGACACTCACTGAATATAATGATGACAGCAATATTCAATAACAAACGTCAAAATATAGGTGATGTATAGATAGACTGGTGAATTCACTTCAAAAATTCACAAATCTCTTGATTTCGCTTACTTCGATAAAACGTGTCTAACGTTACATTGCGTGGGTGAATCTCGCTAAGTGAAGCCGCGATTTCAACCAAATTTACAGGTTACTGCAGGTGTCAATTCGAAAGTATGAATATTTGATTCTGAATGACTTCTAATCGTTTCTGACAATTCCATGGAGCCATTTTCCAATGAGTTTGATGCGAATATGTATCGAACATGATTGAGAGAAAATATAAGAACCCCACGTAATGAGCTGAAATTCAATTGTTCCAGATCAAGGATTTTTCTGCTGAAACAATCAAAGAGTAGTGCCACCAGGTCTTATTTCCATCATTGTCAAAATATTAACGAATACCATGCCTACTATGAGAAGAAAAATGGAAAGAAAATGCTAAGAGCAATGAACCGATTCAAAAATGGATTTTTCATAATAATAAAAAATGTTTTCGTTAAAAATGCACCACGAGCGTTACTAGATCCTAACGCCCATAGGGCAACATTCATCCCTCGGGTCAAATTATTGTTTTGGTTTATATCCTGGATATGGGAAAACAACGCTAGTCTTCAATGATCTTCTATAAAGTTGTCATCAATGTATAATTGACCTCCTAACCATCTAGGTCTGATGAATAAATGCTTGTAGGTAACAAGATTATTCACTAGAAATTATAATACATTTTGTCTATAAAAAACTATGAAAAAGGGACCTTTCCATGTAACATTTTTGTTGAGTAACTGGATGAATTACATATGAAACAAGCCACGCCACGTGTGTATGGTACACACGGACTATGGCCAGTCATTCTCATAAGTGATATTTAGTTTTCATTACCGCTCGTTGAACTATTGCTAAGACTTCTCACAATATACAGTATATGATGTGTGCACTCACAAATCACATAGACCTGGACCCTCGCCTGGACCTATTTATTTGCTGAATTATATCTGTTTTTTATATACTACTAATATTATTCGTCATTGAAACAATGAAAAATCAGGGCTAGGTGATGAGAATAATTTATCAAATGAAACAAAACAAAACGCTCTGACGCCATATCGCACATCAACATGCCAGAAACTTAACTCAAACTGCTACCAACCAACCAACTAGATCGTTCCCCTGCGATTACGTTCGAATAAAATTAAAGCCACCCCAACTTTTTATTGCATTTTTATTAACGAGCAAGGGTTGAAGGCTTCAGTTGGCGCGTGCAGCCGTAGACGAAGACCCTTCAGTCCTCTTGCTCTGACCTTCTAGGCTCCCACCTCTGATGAGGGTCCCAAGTGGTCTCATGCGTGAGACGACAATGACGTCGAGATTCGCCGAAAGGATGGGGTTCAAACAGTGGCGTCCGGAAGTCTTGGATTACATTGGCTTTGGTGAAAAATCAAGAAGGACAAGTTTCGAATCTAAACTACGCAACACTGATTACGTCGCACCCCGAAATTTTTCCCCTGTTGAAATTTGAATAACTTTTTTCTGCTCTGAAAAATTCGAATTATTTTCGCATTGTTTGCTAGCTCAGCCCTTCAGCTATAATTCCGTAGTTTTTTGATACATGAGGTTTTTTCCATAAAATTGTTACTGGATATTTTTTGAAACTGTGTACAATTTCGGAATTTTCAAAATGATCCTAAATGAAGAAAAACAGTTATTAAGATGTTCTCATTAACTTGAGCCATCTCCAGAAGTGTCTTCTTATCTTTTTTATTTACAGGATGATCACAAAATATAATTTTTTTTGTTTCGCAGTCATAACTCTTTTCCTTTTCAACCGATTTTCAAAATCTCAGGATCATTATGAAGTTAAAACGTTAGATGAGCGGATATGAAGATCAAAATTGACTCAAGATAAACAATACAGATCAATGGTTTCTTCAAAGGTGACCCAAATCTAAAACCCCCTCGAAATCCTGATTTAAAACAAAATTATCCAGAACGTTGTTTTATCGAAACGAAAATATCACCACCAAAAATACTGTGAAATAATTTTTGACCCCCTCTCCTCCAAAAATTTTTTTGGGGGTAAAAAACGGTTAGATATATCGGTAAACATATACACATAGCTGTGTTTAGCGGAAAAAGTTGATCGAAGAGGTAGAAATCGGTTGAAGAGGAAATAAGTTATGACTACAAAACCAAAAGATTTCGGGCAATGTGCCTCAACGACCATGAAAATATTCATAGAAAAGGTAGAGATCAATCACTTTTTTGCGATGTTCCAGGCGAACAGCTCTTCTCTTCAGATAATCTAGAACTTCAGAGTATATTTGGGAGCTGAACTCCAAAAATATGTAGAATACCCAATGACAGGTCGAATTAGTACTTTCTAGAGTATGAGAAGCTGTTGAGGTGTGGAGAATGGACCCCTTTTTCAGGAAGTTAACCCACTGACTAACTCAATATTGCCATTCATCTAGCTAGTAACCGTTCGTTTCTGCTGGTTTAAGGCAATTAATTCGCGATATCTTTCAAGCTTTTACCGTGGCGGTATATTTTGCACAATGTGACGTATAGAAGAGTTCTTCCGAGAGTTCTTACTTGAAACAAACGTCCCAAATTGGATGAAATAACTATAATGTAATTTTACATAAATCATTGTGCTGTGTTGTATAGAATAGAGATCTGAATAAGATACAAAATGATCCTAATTAACATCTAGAACTCATTATTGTGTGCTGCTTCAAGTATTGAATTGAAATATAACTGGATGAGATCCACATAGCTAGGTATTGAATACGAACCCACAAAATCGAACAGCTGTCACCCAGTAATTCTGAATGAATAATAGAGCTGATTTGAATGAGGGCATTGATCAGGATTATTATCTCCATAATGAGGATTTGTTAATGCCATTTGTTCAACACGCGTCTATAGAAAATTGACTAGGGGGATAAGAGGCGGTTCTTCAAATGAAAGTCGTATTTGAATCATCGTTTGTTCAATGCATTTCATTTAAAAAGAAGTTTTGGAGGAAGGAAAAAATAAAGTTCCGAGTCCAATATATAAAAAGAGTGTTTTTATCACTGGATATATCACTATTATTGTTTCTATTCAACATTTTTGAACTGATAATGAGTTACCATGGGGAAATATATTTTTCCGATATCTCTCAGAGGTTTGGATAGTAGAATTGAGAACCACTCTGTATATCAGAATTATGTGGAGCATTAGTTTCAATACTCAAGGGTGGAGCTCGAAATTATTAGTTATATCAGCGACTTTTGCAAGTCACAGTTCTAGCAAACATTTTAGTTGTTGAGCTAAAAAAACTAAGTTATTTGTTATTTTCTCACTCTTGAAACCTGATGGGCCACTTGATTTTACACAAAATATTTAAGTTGTTTGTTGACCTCTTGGCCCTTTCATCTCGCCTTTCACATTTTCTAAGTAGGAACTGAATATAGAACAACACAAGTTAAACAGTGGAAAGACAAGTTTAAAAGTATCTATTTTGAGGAATTTATTGTTAACTAGTGATTTCCTATGATCATCATTATCATTATCTGATGACAACTATACTCTCTTAGTTAATTATTGTCGTGATGTGTAAGACTGTTTTATTGTTTATTTATTAATGCGTTAATCAACATGTTTTTTGTTTTGCATTTACAGCATTCATGCAATTCCGATATCGACAATAATGTTCTCATGAAATATACAGGGTGTTCCTTAATACATATGTGTTCCATACAATATTTGTAGGTGTTATTATACATAAAGACTCACATGAAGTATCAATGATAGTTTGCTAGTTTTTCCTGTAGGAGTTTTTCCTGTATTCCTCAAACTCTTCTCTAACTACTGGCTAGTACTTGTTCCTCAACAAACATTATATATTTTCCTTTTGTGCAGTTAAAAAAAAGCACAGTTATTGGAGCAAACTATTGTTCATTTTCCTTGTAAAAATGAATATCATCCAATAGTCATACATGATGTATGTTGGTTTATATAGTTGATTTTTTTACTTCAACTATACGGTTTGAAATAATAACATACAAATTTTGCTCTGTCCCTACAATTTTAACCTTAATATTGTTCCTCTCTTATCACAGTGTCTTTTTCAGCTCAATCGGATGTCTCAGACCATGAAACATCTCTTCCTCAGCTGAATTGCAAGTCAGGATGCTGTTTTAGTCATAAGTAAACATTCATCATTTGAAAAATAAATTAAATCTTATGTGTTATGAACTTCTCGATAATAATTCATCATTCATATCTTCTTCAAACATTAGGTAAACTAATCAAAAATAACTAAAAAATCTTATGATTACTGGTCTAGCGAAACTTCTTCCACTGGACTAAGAGTCTCAATGTCTAGCAGTGCTATGATTGAATAAATTATACTTAACCCAATACTTGATTTAATTATTGTTGCATGTAATTCGCCATGTCCATTTATTCAAAAAACACTGATTGTGTATTTATGCAGCAATTTTAAGTCATAAGTTTTAAGTCTTAAGTGCTTAATAATAATATTTGAAAAATAAAGCAAAAAGGGCCATTTATGCAGGAATTATTAAGGACTGTCATGTTTTGAGGGTAACTTCTCCCATTGGTCAATTTCTGTGGTTGTGTCAGTGGTCACTTTACAATTTCAGTCATCAATATCAAATTTTCCTTTTTATAATTTTATGATTCTGATATAAGTTTGAATAAACAACACAATCAGAGATAATAACCTATAAAAAACCGTCACAGAATTGAAAACTTCGAACGAATGCGCAAATATGATCAGTTTTAAGTTTTAAGCCATAAGAGATGAAAGTTGGCCAACATTCTAACGACTTAAAACTTATGACTTGCAACTCAAAACTTATGTCAAGTGTATGAATGGAAACATTGAAAAGCAATGCTTGAACTTCTCACGACTTATGACTAAAAACTCAAGGTTTAAAACTTATGACTTAAAATCGCTGCACAAATCCACCATGACAGTCTTTCGTGCATATCTAATACAATAATTATGCTGCCACTTCTCCCTCTTGGTTCCTTCTATGGCTGCAAAATCTACTATTTTCGAAATTTTGTTGTTGACACCCTGAACTTCATGTTTCTTTTCCTTGGAAACACTTTCGATTATTTTTTCACCAATCAAATCACTTATTACTCTTCTTATGTCCAATCTTGACTATACATATTTTTTTAAATTTCTCGTACTCAAATTGGGAGTAGTATTTATTTTATCAGCGGAAGCACCAAGAAATATGCCCTTTTATGCCCCTGTACTATGGAGAGTTTTCAGTCGCAGTTTTTCCCAATTTTTGCCAGAAAGTGTCGAAAAAGGAACTTCATCAGACAAAAACTGCAGTAAATACGATTTCTGATAAATCCATTAGAACTAACATTACGTTCAAGATATTACCTCAGATATCGTTTATGCTTCCGTCTGAGATCGCATATTATGTTGCCCTGAATACATAATTAAGTATCGTTCAGTTGGCAATGGTAGCTATATACAACAAAATGATAGATTGATGGAAGAAAGCAATCAGAAGTTAATTTTATTCCCCTCATTATCATGTGTATATTACGTCACCACTCCCACAAGTATACATTCAATTAATGGTTCACTTCATCACTTAATGAGGTGAAATCAGTTGAATCATTCCACGAAAAGATAACTACACCTTCAGGGATAATCATTATTTTGTAACGTATTGAAAAATGATAATTTAGTGCACCTTTGCGAGTGCAGTAAATTTTAATATTTGATTATGTAGTAATGCAACGGATGTGTGTGCTTTATCGCTTTATAATAATTCTCGGTGGGGTAATAGTAAAATGATTCCATTTTAAGATTGGTAACGTATCAACAGGACCACACCATAGTTTTTCGTTACTGGGACATATTAAGATTAACCAGTTAATGAAAATGCGAAAGTTTTTTTTTCTACAATCTTACTTATTATGCAGACGAATCTGTTATGATCATCATTATGGTATTATTTTTCTAGGCGAAACGAATTGGTTTTCCGACATTTTTCAATGAGTTTGATGAGGATATTTATTGAACATGACTGAAAATTTTTTTTTCTAATATCATTCGACGTTAGCGCCTACTTTGTTCTATGAGACAACTCCACGTAACGAGCGTTCCAAATCAAGGATTTTTCTGCTGAAACAGTTGAAGAGTAGCGTCACGCGGTCTTATTTTCATCATTCCCTAGATCATTATGCTACGCTATATAGATACGGCATCTAGCTTCTCTCTTTGGTGAATCCTGAAGAGTGGGTCTAGCGTACTAAGCTATATTGGATATAACAGGAAGAATGATATGGAACTATTCCATTCAAGTATTCCATTTCAACATACTTTGTGTTTTGATTTACCTTTCAACTTTCCATGTCGAAATAGAAGTCATTGGAAGATATGAAATGAAATCTCGAATTGTACGCTACTTTACCTAGAATGTTATTGACGTTCTCATCAATACCCTTCTAATTAAAACCAAACAAATACTATAGGTACATGATGCCGTATATGATATAATCTGAGGCCATCTCTATTACTTCTGTATTGATTGTTCTGTGACTTGTGTTTATAGTTAAAGAAGATAATATGCGCGATCTGTGCACTAAACGTAATAGTTTCTTCGAATTCTGATGGAGGTTTAACGGATAGCATCATATACACTTTCGCAACTGCGATACTGATACTGCAGTCTTGGGTAACTCTCGTTGTATATGAAGCCAAACCAAAGATAAATACATCACTGAGCTTGGATTAATATGCAGCGTTATATACTAAGCGGAAATTGCTGCCATACATCATTGTTCGATATAGTTAATTAGGCAAGAGTTTAAAGAAAAATGCAACCATTTAATGATACAGCCAAGCAGTATTTAAGGTAGTTGACTTGATGCATGTCAACTTGGAAGAGACTAAATGGATTGATCGAGAGTCCTTAAAGAACTGGGCACCAACACTTACAAGTTGTTATGGCAACGACGATATTGAACTCACGGGATATCTTTGATTTTCTTATAGATAACAGAAATGCATATATGGCAACAGCGCAAATGAAATAATTGAAACCAGGTTCACACCATTTGGTTTAGGTTTAAGGCTACTGTTTTAATAAACGACTGGCTCACAAAAAACGAAAGAAAAAAAAAAGGATCACACCATGTATCTTGGTTGGGTATCATATGATGATTATGAAACATACTAATACATACAAAGAAATCACTCTGGATTCACATGATACACCTCATAGTTTGCCACCTCAAGAGATATTAGTTGGTGCATTTCAAAAATGAAATGGATTAAAAATATTTCAATTACCATTCTAGAAATCATGAATAAAATACTGAACAGCGAAGAACTCCTAATTATAATTTCATTTTGATACAGAGTACCGATTTTTGGCAGTGAATCATTGGTATATAAATATCATCATTCTAACAATGTGATAATATAATTCTCCTAGATATATAGCTAACTCAAGTTACGATATTTTGAATTATATTCATCTACACAAAGTCAATGTTCTTGAATAGCGAATTGAATAGTTACAATTTAAGGTAAGCTATTTTCATATTATTTGTATCGATTGATTTGTTGATTTTCTTCAAATAAATTCAATAATTTCGGTAACATGTGCATACCTGATGATTATCTGAATATTTCGAAATCACTTCAAGCTATTATTGATTTATGATAATATGAAAGACCTGCTAAGATTCTATCAAGATCATGGATCATGGACCATAGTCGTAGTACCTACTACTACCTAAACATTCATTTGTAGTAAAAAAATCATTGCGGAAAGATAATAAAGCATCACAACTGGACATATGAAACCAATATTTAGACTTAAATCATCCTATGTCCAATAACTCACGAATGTTTCTGTCTTGATTGAATTTGAGCAGATATTTAGAAAAAAAGTATGCCAGATACCTTATTTTAGAAAAATTAGGAATTTCTACAAATAAATGTGGAAATTATCCAAGAAAAAGCGTGAGAAAACAATTTTTTGCTCTTCTGAAAAGTGCCAGCATTTTGATGATCTTTGAGGTTTTCTCGGACGTTTCTGTTGTAATCAAAACACTAAACCGTGTGTAACAGCAACAACAACGAGACCTAGTATATTATATAAAATATCACGTTAACCGACTCATTTGTACAGAAAAGTGATGAAACTTGCCAAAGAGTATTTCGCCGTTTTCCCTAAAATAACCCGGAATTGACGCATAGAAATAAGCAACGTTGTTCGTTGCATCGCGAACCCACTTCCGCCTTTCCCGTCTATGCTGGCAGAGAAATAAAAGCGTCCCGACGTCGTTGAACTTCGCGTCCCTAACCTATCACACGACGCCGCGTATATGCAGGCCCCTTTCACTTTCGACGCTCCCATCATAGGAGGCAGCGGCAAGGAACGCGAGTGGCGTCAAGGTCAAGGCTGCAGACGTCAGCGTCCGCGTGTACCACTTCTGCCTCTCTTTTTGTGGGCTTCGAGGCGTCCCGACGCTGAGAGAAGGCCTGCGGCGTCTGTTTTATCCGGGGTTTTATCCTTTTTGCTTGTTTTCGTTTCCACCTCCTCTGCACAGATTCAAAAAGAAACAACATTACAATTTTAACATTTGTGACTTGTGTTAGTGAAATTTGCATGTGATATATTTTGGAATGATTTGTTCCTTGAAAAGAGAAAATTCCGTTTTGAGAAAGTCTGTTTATTGAGAAAAAAACTTTTAGCTTCCCTGATAAGGTTTTCTTCATCAATTATCGGAATTGGTGGGAATGATCGCGAATTATCATGTTAAGGTGCATTAAGTTAACACGATTTCAAAATTGTGTTTGGGTTAATGTCAAAGTCGAAAGTTGAACCTGTTATATCAAATGAAACCATTTATGCAACAATATTGTTTAATATGCTGAAAACATGTGACCTTGAACTCGCAGAATCTTATGATTATGATAAAAACATGGGGAGCACGCCAAAGTTTCATGGCAACTGTCAAGAACGATACATCTTAATGTTTTGTCTTCGTAATGAGTTTCTCACGGTCATTTGGCTTAAAAATTACGATTCCCAAGAAGAGCATACACTGATTGATCTTGTCCATGACATGATCGATCAAATTATGTTTATGTAGACCGAATGCACCTTTCTGGTGTTATGACCAAAGAAAATGCAAGTATAGACTAAGAACAGGAGTGGTCCCAAAACCGTACCTTGAGGCACCCCATGATCCATGGGGATAATATGTCAGTTTGTTTTCTTTGCATATATTGGCCTCTGTTTTTGAGGTACGATTCTATCCCCAATTTCATAGTAGTCGTATTTGGCAAGCAGAATATCGTGAGAGAAACAGTCTGTCTTCAATCATCATTATTGTGATCCTTAACAACAATAAATATTCATGCATATCTGCTGGAGAGTGAACAAAAATATTGAGATTGGTTTTCCTAAACAAGAGATGAGGGGAGAAAACCCGACGTGAGTCGTCAGTTTTTGTTCAAGTATATTTATTTAATGTATCAGTTTTATCCTCGACTCTTCATCTTCAACATTCCGAGTGTTCAACCTTTAACTCAAATTACTTAAATAAAATGCGGCTCCTTACTGATATACAGGGTATGTTTTCCATTGCTATCATTTCAATCGCATCCAATATTACGACGGAAAACACCAAAGAACTCAAAATAACTGTGCAATAACTTCAAATATCTCAAAAAATACTTCACGCCTGGAAACTAGTATGAATTGTTTCTTGATGTCCATTCTTACGAATGTTATTTCAAGAGACAATTTTTCTCAATTGTAATTGTATTTGAGATGTGTTTTTTCGATTATTTCACGATTGTATTCGAACTGTGAGTTCAAAAATTTCGAAAAATAATCATGATTGTCTCGTATTACGACATTGATATACCACGATATTCCTAATGGAATCTCTCGAATATTTCTTGAGAAAATTTCGATAAATCCCCTAAAAATTACGTTCCAATTTTTTTCTCAAAACTGTTCGACAGAAACCTTTCAAAATTCCAGAGAATGTTTCTTCTGAATGTTTGAATAACTAATTTTTTTCAGAATATATGAACTTGTCGTTCATTTTCTTATGGGTTTATACATAGATCTTATAACGCTAGGTCCGGTTCCAGGTTATTGGTTTCGTAGGTCCGGGGGGGTTGAAAGTACTAAGTCATTAATTGGTCGTTTTTATTTTTGTCCATACCGTGTTGTACCACGTGATCATAGTACCTACTTCCAGACCCCTTTATACCAAAAAAATACTACAGGATGCCGGATCTACCGTTATAAGATCTATGGGTTTATATAACCTTGGAAGTGGTGCGTGAAATGGTTTACATTTTTTCCAATGTATATTCCTGAAGTTTATAGTATTTCCTATGTATACAATAGTCTTAAGGATAACAATGGGATCATCAAATCGCTGTGTGGACCGCCATTAATGTTCATATTTGTTACAGACGAATCAGGATGCGAGGCTGATATGGCAGAAGGGATCGTGGAGGAAGACGCAGGCGAAATGTTAGGCCCCAATTTAGCTCCTGTCATCCAAACCATGCATACACCAGCCCCTTCGAATTTGAGCAGTAAAGATGAGGCGAGTGTAAACTTTGATTTCGAACCGAATTGAAAATCTATTCTGATCAAAACAATGAGTAGAAATATATCCGCAAGAGTATCTGTATATTATTTTCAATTCACTCTTCCTTCATTCATATTATTGTCATATAAGACTGATATTTAGAAAGTAAAGTTAGCAATTGATTCGTAAATATCCGTCGGCATTATGAGGTGTTTGATGAAAACCGTCTCCTTTTTTGATTACATTTCATTGTATATTGAGAAACCCATACCTCGAAAAGGAATCTAAATGTTTGCAACAAACATAAGAATTGATAACGAGGTATGATCGAGTTGGTTTTGACAGTGAGGGTCTGAAAGAAATACCACGTGTGTCACAGACTCATGGTACACCCCCCTTTTCACCTTTGTTCCTATATACAAATATCTATGAAATTTGAAACATATTTGGAGGAAAAATTCAACTTCTGGTTTTCCCGGAAATGACATCAAATTTCGATATTCAAATGGAACACCCTATATATTTTTACATTTCTGAATTTTGCATAATATTTTCAGTTTTTCATTCTGGTGTACCATGATGGTACCGATATTTTTCAGAATTACTAAATTGCGTTTTAATAGAACCATATTGGTACTTTTATTGAGGAATTTTATCTGGTGATAAAAATGTGCGATAAATACGATCAAAATTACAGCTTAAAGAAAATACTATTTTGTTTAATTAATGTTGACGTTAGAAATGTCTATCATTGGATTCAGAGAATTATGCAGATTTCAGAAATGTGATAATATCCATTTGAAAATCGAAAATTGATGTCACTTCCGGCAAAACCGGAAGTTGAATTATTCCTCAAAATATGTCAAAAAGTTCCTTCTAGTGAGCATAACGAATGGTTCAAATTTCATGAATATAGGTAGATGACCAAAGGAGAAAAGGGAGGTGTACCATGAGTATATGATGCACGGTATGCTTATGGAATATATTTAAATCCATGAATATTATAGATCGCTGTATAGAAAAAACTTATCAATACCAAATTTATAGAGAACGGGCTAGCCCCGCTTAGTTGAATTTCCACTTGAAAAAACTTTTCAATATAACACTTTCATTAGTCTCTTATGACGTTCCAAAAAAATAACACGTTTTCTCAGTTTTCTAAATTAAAATCGATACCCTCTGAAAACGGTAGATATCTATTATTGATGACGTATTGATCAGCCAAACTACAAAATATCGGTGGCAGCTACGAGAGTAACCAATTCTTGACAATCATTAAACATTCTGAATCTGATTGGAGATAATGTTATTCCATATCGATTACTAAGGAACGTGAAGAAATTTATGTATTCATGTGTTAGGTATGAAGTGAATGATAGTTAACGTAGGTACGGAAAAACCAATCCACCACAATATCAATTTCCTATTATAATGTTTCAAATGTCATGTATACACAAACTATTTGATGAACAAGAAACTGCACGTAATGTCGTCATGTTTTGTGAGAGTTGTGCATGGAACTTGGGATGATAAATTGTCGGACAGTCCTTAAGACAAAAGAAAATTTACAAGAATTTTAGAACAATTACGATATGTATGTCACGGTGAAGAAAGCGTAATATGATTATGAAGATAAATCACTACTTTTTGAGCAAAAAAATTGTAACAGCTGTCATCTGTCAAATTTTGACAGCTCTCACTTTGACATTGACAGTTGTACTTTGAGTCATGGCTAAATTGATTTTGGAATGTATAGAATGTTGGTTTTTTCTTCCTTTCTATATTACACGTATTTTTGGGTGTAAAAATGTCCGTTTCTTCGATTCGATAAATGTAGAAGGTATAGTATAGTAGTAAATAAAGAGTTTTTCTCCATTTTCCACGAAATAGTGAACTCTCGAGTGAACTAGATTGGATTAGTAGTGTTAGTAGGTACTTTCGACTTATGAAATAAAATTTGTTTGAGGGATATTCACATTTCATTCTCCACACCTTGTCTTATATTGCTCAAAAATGTCATTTCGAGCGAATAAAAGATATATTTATAAAAAAACTGGTTATTGCTACTGTTGACCTTGAATATCTTGATTCGACTGGACAAGATACTTTTGGATTTAATTAACATTTTCAATCTATAGACATAGCTTTCCACTTTTATTAACCTACTGAATAATTTCGATTCTTAGGGCTAAATCCGTAAGTAATGTATTTTTGAATAGTTTGTAAAACTCCAATAACATTGTAACACACAACTGAGTGATCGTAATTCTTTAATGATATTAATTATAATTTTTTTCAATTGCATTATATTTGAATAGTTATAGTACTTCCGTTATGATTACGTATGCTACATTGTAATGATATAATACTTGATTATTCTGTAATTTCCAAATGCTCGAACAATTAAGGTACGACTGGCAGCTTAAGTTGATTCAGATATTCTTGTTACTGTTTATTTATTTCCATCGAATCTAAGAAGATAATTTCTTAAATTGTTCATGGAGCAAACCTGAATGGAAGTCGTTTGACGAATGATTGTACTTTGATAAATATACAGGAGAATAGTCTGCCAAGATAAACTTAACTTTGACAAAGTCAGATTTTTTCAGCTCTTTATGCACATAATGATGTAATAATTGAACGATTCTATCCAGCAAATTTTTTTTCTGCAATTTATATATGCACAATAGCACAACTCTCCCAAATATCAGAGATTTTTGTAATCATTCATAAATGATACAATACGATCCAATAAAACTCTTTTTATTAAAACTTCAGGAGAATTCAGGGAACAATGATTTATATCCTAACCATCACCATTGTTTATTGGATTATTCAATGAAGGATATTATTGAGTTATGATAATGTTTTCTGTTGTTTATTCTATTCTACCATGAAGTATTACTCATTTCTCTGATGATTACATTAATAAATTCATTTGATTGATTATTTTTATAGTATCACAGTCAAGGCGAAATCATCAAATGATGCAATATCGATAATTTTTATTTCATACAGAAATATATTCATCTAGTAATTCTAATGCATCACAAAATATCCCAATCTACATATATACTAGGAAATTAGGAGAGATTCTGATGTTGGCTTTTATAGATCTACATAATTATGAATTCACTTTTTTTTAATATCATTATTAAATTTTTGAAAAAGTGGCTAAATTCTCAAAACATTCGTAACAGTAATGAATTTTATTATTGGGTCTATCATGTAAGATCAATTGCAGAAACTCAGTTTCAGACTGGCCTGACCTGATGGAGAACTTCAGTTAAACATAATTATTTTTCCCATAGAACAGCAACTTTTCCGAACTCACTACTTAGTGTGACGTCTTTCCTGATGTCTATAAACTTGCAAGAGAAATTACAATACCTATATTATTCCCCAAAATTCCCTCAAACAAATAAAAAAAAAGAAGTAACCGTCAACAAATTTTTCTTTCTCTGGAATTTAAATAATATGCCAATTGTTTGACCTTCCAATTATTCACTTCATTCAACTTCATTAGGCTGAATTTGATGTTGTAACAATGTACAAAACAAAATTATTTCCACCTACAATATTTGACAGATTGCTGTTATACCTCACGCCATCATCACCAAATAATTTTCAATGTCCGAATATTATTCCCATAATTTTCAATATAATAACATATGTAATCATGATATTATACACAAATGTCAAATAATTTCCGAATGATTACGCTATGATGTAATTATCAAAGTAGGTAAATTATTTCAATTCGGTTTCGGAAGAGATTTCTACCTAATCAATCAGATAAGTACTTGGGGCGATAATTGAGTGGTCCCATAACGAAATTAATAATTAATATAATGATATATAATTATATACACTGTATTTACCAAAATAATTGAGATATACCTACTGAGAAAATATGCAAAACAGTACCTAATTGGGGGTCTGATAATAGAGTTTTACTGTAAAAAATTTTGTTTATTAAGATCGAACAATTCCAGAGATAACCAAACATTTCGGTTCTTTCAACAAACTTTATAACCTTCCACATCAGCAGTGCTGATCATTTTCGAAAATTGAATCGATAAAATGATGATTGTCAAAGAAATAATGCCAATTAGAAGTGAAGTTCCTTCTGTTACTAAAATACCCAATCTAGATTACATTCTAATCGAGCAGAATGTATAAACACGTTCTCTTCTTGCTCATAGAGTCCAGCATACTTTCAAAGTTTCCACAAGCAATCGCTTATCATAAGTATGTTAATAATTTGTTATTTGCATTATAGATTTTTTCATTCAAAGAGGCGAGTAATTAATGAGAATGTAATGATGAAATTAGAAATCCTGTGCAATCATACCGATTCATTGCCTATATCTTGAATTAGAAAGGTGAAAAATTAGACCTAGGTATAATATGTTTGGATAATTATCATTATTATAAGCATTCTTGTTTGTGCATTAAGAAATTAACGTTCCCTGTTCGATAATAAAGCGAATGCATTAAGTCGCATTATGTACCTAAATAACCAGTGTTGATACTTGAGGAAGGTGTGTCCAGAGATAGTATTATCGTTCCTTGTATTTACCTATTATGTAAATGAGCGGATTTATAATTCTTCTGTTATTAATCATCCCATCCACTCCGATAATTTGCAATAATTTTCCTGCGTTCTGCATGACTTTGTGATTATAAGTAGTGCGAAGAAAAAAGTACCTACTAATTATCGAAGACTTCCTGTAAGCAGAGATCATAGACACTCTGAGGATACGATAGAAGAAAGGAACAAAACTGGATGTTCACCAGTCTTTGAATACTTAAAGACTACGTCATCTAGCGTCATTCGAACTATGTAGTTTTCATTCTATTTATGACAGTTTTCTGTTCGAGAGGAAATATATCGAAACTCATAATATAATATATAATCTGTATGCAGATAATAATCATGCAGATTCGTGATTTATCGTAAGTCTTGAGTGAGCCAAGCCGTAGTTAAAATACTGCCTCCACAACTCATCCATCAACCAAGGTAATATACTCAATGAACCAGAGTATGGAAGGAATAGATGGAAATGTGGACTCCTTTGTTTTTTCCAATATCTTCGATATACTATACACTCTACTCAATCTGGTCAATATCAAGAACATCATCTGCAGGCACAAATTTCGAAATTGATTGGTCATCTTCCCATCTTTCAACTTTGGTGTGTATTAATGAAGAATGACTCATCAGTTGTTTGTTGCTTTATATTTGAATAAAAATGTTAAATGTTAAGTGAGGACTTGAGAATAAAATAAATTATGTTCGAAAAAATAACAGTTTGTGATTCATGGGTGATGAGAGATTTATTGAATTGCAATTTCCTCCTATATCAGATGATGTAGGATTTTTTCAGTGAAACCATATGGTTAACAGTTATTTCAGAGGAAATCGACTGGTTAATCGATTGTTGAGGTTATTTTAGTATTTTTTGTAGGGTATGAATAATCCTGGGCCTAAAATATTGATATTCAACCCAAATAACTTCATTAAAATGTGAACATTTCCTGAGATACTGAATGTTTTACTCAAAGGATTTCTTCCCATTTCTTCTAAACCATCATATTTGGCATTCAGGTAGTCACTGCAAGAAATAGAAGCATTAATTGCATAATGGATGGAATCTTATGGGCAAAATATATCGGCATTAAATGGATATACATCACTCAAATCAACTCTGCAGCTTTATATGTTCAATTTTGATTATTTCGAAAAATAATGACATTCTCGTTATACGTATTCTTTTCACATGGGAAGTATTGGTGATTCCGTCAGTTGCGTAGAATTTGGAAAGGGTTAGCCACCCACTTTCCCCTGTCATACGCCTATGGTAGTAGCCAGAAACGTTAATCTAACATAATTGAGCAAGGTTCAAAGTGTCCACACTACCTGCCAAATAAAATGCTTCCGTAATCCTATCCAGGATCGCTTCTTGCAATAATTGATGGGGAATATTCAGAAATTGGTCTTTCACAAAAGAATCCACATGAGAAATATATGTATTCGATAGTGCGAAAATTCGATGCAACACGGAAAAAAA
Organism: Chrysomela aeneicollis; assembly: GCA_029955515.1. Lineage (NCBI taxonomy): Eukaryota > Metazoa > Arthropoda > Insecta > Coleoptera > Chrysomelidae > Chrysomela > Chrysomela aeneicollis. The sequence goes on from JARUHQ010000022.1 coordinate 5,367,707, forward strand.
TGATTCGCTACAGGTACTAAAATATAGGTCAACGCAACAAAAAAAATTAGTACCTATAGAGACAGCAAAAAACTATGTGAAAGCAACAAATATTTCCTCCTAATAATTCTTTGCAGTATCAACTAATCCAACTGGTGTCGGAAGCAAACCAAACTTCCGACATTTTGGCTGCATGTAAGAACATTCCTAAGCTGTTATTACTAATATATTTCGCAGCAGTAGCAAATATTTTCAGGTATGATTACATAATGCTCTTGCTATAAGAAACACTATACCAAATACTTCCAGCCAAATATTTTTGCTCTAGTAGCAAATACTACTGCGTTAGTAGCAAGTATTTTCAGGTATCATTATGAATGCAATTGCTGTAAGAAACATTGTAGTTGACACTCTCAGCCAGATGTGTTTGCACTAGTGACAAATATTAGTGCTGTAGGTAACGATGTATTGAATATTAACAGCATACTAATTTTGCACCAGTAGTGAGGTTTTCTGCGTATTATTGCAAATGCATCAGTTGTAATAAAAGACGAAACTCTGAGAGCTGGAATAATGTTACACCCGGTATAATATAGAAACATTACTTCAGGTAGGTCCACTAAAACAACAATTTCTGGTAAACTCTCAATTTGCAGTTTATCTCCAAGAAGTGGTATACTATTTTTTTTATAGACGATTGATGTAATGATAATCCCTCAAAATTTGTATGGTGATCTGAAAAAAAAAACGTAAATGAGAATAATAAACCTAGAATATACTTTGTCACATCTATATAGGGTTTTTCACCTCATCAGTGATTACAACATAAATGTATAGTACCCTCAGTGAAATTTTGAAATCATACCTTCAAATTTTTGCCTCAGGTGTCCGAATCCCCACGATTCCAAGAGCTCTTCGACAGATATCAAATGTTTCCATTTTTCACATATATTGTTTCTATACATTATTATTTGCATGCAGAAGAAGAACAACAGCAAGCAGGACACTAGCTGATCCACGTGTTAATACTCTCAACAGTCTCAACTCAACTGAAGACAAAGATCGATGCGTCGTTATTAAGAATTCGCACAAAAGTAGGTCACGCCATTCCATGTAGCCAATCAGGACGCTTCTTTCTTGTTGCCATGTGAATTTTAGCAAATTTTATTTGCACCACCACAAAGTTACCCAGGCGCTCTTAGCAAATTGAATTTGCTCCATTCGAGTCCTGAGATTTTTGCGGTTGCGCATACCAAAGTTCAATACATTGATTGACGTTGTTCAGGTTCGATCGAGGGTTCGATACTTAGTAAATAATAATAATAATTATTATTATGTTAATGACTTTGCGTGGTGACGGATCATTGACAGCAAATAGATAATTGGGTAAAAATGTTTGCTGTGTTCATTTTCAAAACCATGCATGATTGGAAAATAGGTGATTTCATTAACTATTCCCACTTGAACATATGGATATATACCCAGCAAAAATAATAGTTCACCCGAATCCAAACTTCAAGTAGGTAGTCTTTGCAAATAAAACTGTCCAATGTTACAGAACTAATATGCTATCGCAGCATTGTTGGTGAGGGATTCGAGCCAACAAATTATTATAGCTGGATATAAATATAATCCCAGTCCCTACAGCAGATTGATTATAGCATTTTCAATTATCATCTGTGACAAATGCATATTCGTAATGATGGCATAAATGTTTCATCTACACCTAGATATGTTGTTGTGAGAGCAAATATCTCACCAGCAATTCTGTTTTTGTTATGAGTAGCAAGGGATTTTTTTCCGTGAAGACTCATCGGTTGCACTCAGCCAACTGAGGGCCGGTTTATCAATGCAGGGTTAGGTTAATATAACCCAAGGTTAACAGCTAACTCTGGGTTAAAATGTTTATTCACTTCGAGGTGGGGTTAAACGCTATCAAAATCAAACGGGAAATTACCTCTAGGATAAAGTTGACCCTGGGTCAGCTTACCCCTCGGGGTAACCCTACATTGATAAACCGGCCCTGAATCAATCAATACATGCACGAAATGTATCTATATCACAACTATTGTGTAATCAGGAGTGGTAGGAAATACAGGTGGCATATACAATGCCATCTACTGACAAAAGGGATAACGTACTTTGCCAATGTCTTCGAAATGAATAGCACGACCAAATAGCTCACAGAGAGTTACACGTTACCTACTTCTAAACCTAGAATATTTTAGAAAAATTTCAAATATATATGTCAGATAGATGATGAATTTTTGTGTATTGGATTTCATTAATCTCGGTTAATCATATTTTTGTGCCGTAAATTCTACTCTCCATCATAACCCAACTAATCGCGATACAGTCAACCATCCAATATGAACACCACCTAAGAAAAGGAAATGAAGTGAATGGGTCCTGATCGAATGAATGGGGGTGCAGAAACTCCTCCTGGAGCTTTCATTTTCACCCCCCAAATGGTACTAATCAAATGTTAATAACGTCATCGATCAGTCATTCGTAGAGAGATGATAATGAAGTCAACGAATTCACAGGATACTCGAAGCTTCGTGCGCTGGTTCGGAAATTGAAAATAAATGACTGGAAAGATTTTAATGAAACTTTTTTGGAGCCGCCCCTCACTGTTCCATCCGTATTGGTATTTGCGTATTTTTTTCAGTATTCACAAATGAAGTTAATCTAAATTGGACGAAATTCATTCCATTATATTGTTCAGATATTTCGTCCCACTTCGAATGCTTTGCCCGTCTCTTCTAACAGCTTTTGTGCGGCCTGGCAAATACATTTTATTCGAAAAAAAAAAACTGAATTTTCGCCAATACTCGTGTTTTCAACAGTGGCTTTTTCCACGAATTTTCATCACTCATTCGATAGCGATCAGCCAAAAGTAGTCAAGTATCGTCCTCACAGAAACATATTTATTAATGTTCTAGTTTTCAACATAGATATTATGGAATATGATCGCAAAATTGAAATATAATGAAAATATTGTCATTCATTTATACCAGGTTTTTTAGCCTTCTCCCTTGTGAGTTCTGTTCTTTTTGATGGCAAATTTCCAACATGATAGTGCTTCATAATCTAGTATAAAGGCTGTTTCTGCTTCTCCATCTCACAGCCTGCATATCGGTTGCATTAAATCCCGTCTAGCCTTCTGTTAACTTAACGTGGGATTAACTTTGCTAACTCGCGAGCTGAGGCATGCGCTGCCGTGGTTATAAACAAATTGAACATTCAAACATCTGTTGAATCTTTATGCGGCCGGTCCTTAGGTGTTCCTCAAATGACAGTGACCGCATTAGTTCCGTCACCTGTCTAATCTAACTTCTGATCAAACTGGCCACTGTTTTCGATGAAGATTTGATAATCATTCTCCTGTGCCTTCGTCCTGGAACATCGTTCCAGTGAGTTTAGTGTCTTGCTTGTAGCCACTTAGTCATCCAGACTCGTGCCAGGGTCTTTGAAATTTCGTTAACTTTGTTCCCGAGTACTTTCTTGGGTTCATTTCCCTCAAAGTCTTTGTGTCTGGGACCCATTGAAGTGTTACCTTGTTATGGTTTGCCAGAACTTTCAGGCAGTCCCAGATTAGTCTTGATCTGATTAAAGAGCATGCTGAAGATTGAATTTCCGGCTTACCGTCAGAGCAGAATATGAGGATTCGTTTACCCTACGAACGGTAAGTGCTAGTTGTTCCCTCATTTCGTATAAAGGTAAATCTTCGTTTATCGCGCTTTTATGAATTTGAAAAAAAACTTCTGGTGGAACTTACATATTTTGACCTCCTGATCACGAATCTGAAGTCAAAACGCGATCTCAAGTATTTTCGGAGATACGGCTCCATCATATACCATTTGACATCTCATCAAATTTCTGCTATTGAAAACACATAAAAGTCAACCTTCTTTCAACCAAAACATCACACACGCTTACTTTCACTCGTTTCTAACACTTCTTTGCAGAAAAACTGTTATATTTACAAAAATTCACCCTTCTTTAAAACGTACACAAAACATCTTTTTTCACTGATTTTCTGGTTATTTTCATTTAAGATGTTGGCAACGTCTTACCACGAGCCAAACAATCACGTTGCTAAAATCATAAATACAAATTACTTACCAGAAAATCGGTGATGAAAAGCTTGTTTTGTTAACGTTTAGGAGAAGGGTAAATTTTTAGAAAAATAATAGTTTTTTTCTTGGTTGTATAATGAACTCATTGTGCAACGCAAATGCGTGTCGAAATAGCCTCTATTTCGATACGCATTTTTCATTATTAGGAGATTGGTACAATCTGATGCTATATCACATTTCAAGAGGAATTTAGAGTCTGATCCAATAATAGGAGCTGTGATAACGCTGGTTAGATTGGTTGTTCTCCGAACCGTTTTGGAACGATTCTGCTCATGCGCATTATCTTCGAAAGATTCACTTAAATATGAAGCGCATGAGCAGAATCCTTCAAGAACGGTTTCAAAACGGTTCTGGAAAATAAAACACACAGTCTAGGATGTTTTTAGTTGATGATATTATACATGCGGAATGGTTTTCTTGAATTGTAACTGAGTAGGTAGTTAACCTAGCCATGTTCAAATGACAAAACTGGGTTTCTAACTTAGTGTCATTGGTGCTTCTACGTTTCACACATTGTATCCATAAACTGTAACATTATTATCCACTTTTAATGATAATATTATTATAATGATAATAACGTTTATTCGCACAATCATGAAAAATATACAAACGATAAGAGTGTGAAGATTGTCAGGATTTTTCGACATAAGATCTCCTCCTAGTTATACCAACCTACACCTTCTGGTACGGCTCCGATGGGCCACCCTGTATCTCCCCACCCCTTTATCGAACTGTTTAGGTATAGCAAAAAATGATTCAACTCCAATCAATAACATGAAACGTCCAGAGTAACTATCGGGGAAATTACAAACGTATGGAAAAAAAAAAGCACGAAATGAGGAGGATTTTTAATTATCGGAAATGGAAATAACGCGCATATCGCGAGGTGGCACAGACATCGAGGCGGATTTAATCCATGAAAAATTCGCCCTAAATATTAACGACATTACTGTTAGCAATTATATCAATAATTTACGTCGAACGGCTGAAGCTGCGCCCAAAAAAACCCATAAATGTGCTTCATAATTAGTTAATTATGCAGCATTTGGGCATCGCTGATTGTCATTGCGATTGGTCGAACGGTTGCCAACCAAAAAAATGAATTTTATTAAAAATCAATACGAACATTCGCGTGTTTTTAAATTACAGATTGAAGCGTCCACTATAAAAAAGCCATGCGCGAAATGAGAAATGCTCTGCGGACTAATCACAAAGAATAAAAAAAAACCCGGACGTGTACCGAAAGGGGCGGCAAAGGGGGTGGGTACGCGCCCCCCTTTGCGCCGCCATCGTTTTGTTCTCCTAACTGATTTTCGAACACACACTCATTTGAACAACGAACAAAAGCTAAAAACCAATAGTCCTTCATTTTCATTTATTCACTGGATATAGCGTTGTATTGGAAAAAGGTTTTTGTTAGGAGGCCGTGGGGGGAAGGGGGGAAGGGGTAACACCGAGCCCCGTTGATTAGCAGTGCTTGGCGTCATCGAGTGGGGGTAAGTGGGGTAAGGGGAACGGCGCTGGCTTCCAGTGACGGGATTTTTTATTTTTCGGTCAATTCAGATCATGCACAATAAAAGTTCGATGCAACGGAGTTCATCAAAAGTTTGGAGAAACTATATACAGGATGATGGTACCTCCAGCATCAGCTGGTATCAGAATGATCAATGATCTGGTCTGAGATTTAATGCATCAACCATTAGTTGGGTTTCTATTTATGTATCTATGATACAATACGCCTCAAGCTCTGTATCATATATTTTTTTCAAAAAAGGGCAATTCGTCTCGTCGGTGATGTCTCGCTTACAAACTCGCTCACTTTTCTGGAACACCGTAGAAGGGTTGGCGATTTGTCTCTGTTTTATAGATATTTTCATGGGCGATGCTTTTCTGAAATATCAACAATATTTCGTCCATTAGCAGTCTCTTCGAGATTAACTCGTCAAGTTCAGTCTTCACACCTCTTCGTGGTCACTTTAGAGACCTGCAGAACGTCCCTTTCCAAAGACTCGTTCATCCAACGAACATCGAGACTTTGGAACTCATTGCCTAGGGAGGTGTTTCCCGATCTCCAGAAATTTAAGAAGAACACCAACTCCTACCTTCTTTTCCTTGGTTCTCACGATGTTCTCTGAACATTACAGTGTATAAATATGAATGTATATTTTGCATTGCTCTGTACCTACTACACTAAAACTACACAGGGCGGTTTTTCAAGTTTCAAGCTTCATCATGAGGATCTCAGTTATTATATAAGATATACGAGGTTGGTTAGATTGGGGCAAATTTGTGCATTTTCACGCTGATCAACAATTTTTAGTTTTTTAATTATCGTATAAAACTGAAATTTGGGATATTCGTTTTGTTTATCAAGCGGAATCTAAAAGAACTAGATATTTTTAACTATATAAGTTATTCTTGATGCACTCTTTTACAAGGAATCTAAGTCATAGTTTTCGTCGTATTTTTCAATGCGTTGTTGATGTCATCAGAGATAGGACCGAGGATAGGACAATCAACTTGGGTTTTTCTAATGGGCGCCACATTGAATGTATGCAGTTTTGAAAAGTTTTTTATTTGTTTGTACCTATCACAGGATATGTTCCAAACTTACTCGCAATTCAAAATTGAGAAAAAATAGTTTCAGTGTAGAGTACTTTGGAATGAACACTAACAATAACTATGCTTTACAACCTCAATTTTGACAGTTCAATTAGTTATCATCGATGGTTACAGTTTCAAAAAATCATTCCTCATTCCCCATTAATTAAAATCTAGTTTTTCTTTTTCTGAGATTCGATACTTGAGATGTTCCCATCGATCGATATAATTCAGAACTATTCGGAAAACTTTCAAAGCTGTCATTACTATTTCAAAATCATGGTTTTTATTTGAGGAAGCTTCCAATTTCAATTTAACTGTAAGAATTCAGTTTGTTATCGAAATTGTTGGTGTTGTTTCCAAAGCACTCGCAAAAACGATTGTTTCCCAATTTTGTACAGCATGTGAAATTCGATCATAACGTGTGATACGTAATAGTATACAGAAAGAAAAAACATACTCTCCTAGAATGCAAAAATCTAATATCACGCCCATAATAAAAACCAGAGTTGAGTGTAGTATCTCTGGCATAAAGAAGGCTCTGGAAAATTCGATGACAGATTCGGGTTTCTTGTTAGAAAAGTACCCCATCTTATGGTTTTCGCTTGAAAATAATAATAATTCTGAAAAAGAAAATGACACATCGGATTTTCTTTGATATAATTATTGTTCAGCATGAAAATGCACAACTTTGGCCCGATTTGACCGACCACGTATCTCTATAATAACTGAGATTCCCATTATGGTGCTCGAAAAACAAGCATATTGTATATCGTGTATAAAATATTATGCAAAATAGTCCTCGAATAAAATGTGTCGAAATAGTCGCCAATTCTGCTATGCAATATATACTGTGTGAACAATAAAGTTGTCAATGTCTGAACAACTATCAATGAATCCTGATTGATGTAATCGAAAGTCAGTGCTAGTGATGATAATTATTTGAAAGGGCACAACACGACTTTTCCAAATGCATATTTTCTCTAGTGTATCAGTGACAATGTCATATGATGTTCCATCATCCTCCAACCATCATTTACAGAGAGGATCGTCTTTGATCCCAATCAGCTCCAAATGCCTATCCAGATGGTTGTGTCCAGACAAACCACCATCTTGAAATCTCGTATATTGAGTAACAGGATCTCTTTCGTCAGCCTTTTCGAAGGTCCTCCCATTCTAGGTGTATATCCTGCCATGAATCGATGAATCAATGTTCTAGTCCAACCGGGATTGTTTCCAAACCCACCTTCTCTACTCTATATATCTGCCTTTTCGTTTGCAGGAACACCTGAGTGTCCTGGGATACGCATGAGGCTGCCTTTCCTGTTCTTTGCCAGGTTTTCCAGGGCATTTCTGCACTCGGAAACTGATTTCAATGTGATCCTGTTAGGTCGCAAGATTGCAGTTTAGCTCTCCTAAAATCTCAGGAGGTGTTTCCAATCCAAATCGTTTTATGTTAGCGATTCCCGAACACCCAGTACATTTAGTCCCAACTATGGAAAGCGTTTCTTTATGCGTGTTATAAGATCCCATATCTTCTGGTAGAAGTAGCTAACATTTCATTTGAAGAATATTATTTCCCCTCTCCATCTGTATTAACTGACCCTTTGTTGTACAACAAGACAAATCCTTGAAGTCCGGTTCAAACGTCGGTAACAGAGAGACAATATAATGTATGTGTCGGTTAGTGGGGGTACCCCGAGGGACTGAGTTGTGTAATTTCACGGGGCCCTGAGTTTTCCTCCCTTTCCCCCCGGCCTGCCACACTGGCTACCGATCTGCGCTCGGCCCTTGTAACCACTTGGGTCTTCGATGTTCGACCACCATTGAAGGTGGGCATCCTGAAACTACCGAAATATTATCATCCCATTCATAGAGCGCTGCTTGCTTGTTTCTTCGGGAAGATGGAAGTTGATGGGCTTATTAAATGCTGTCATTTACTAGGGTATTGTTTTATTTGTGTTAATTCGGCACAGATGCGAATCTGAATGTTTTGTGACAAACATCTATTATATCAAATATGGCACGTATAGGTAATTTGTTTTCCAAATTAAATATTTTTCTCTTTATAACCCAAAAAGAATTCACGAACAGACTTGTATCAACAAAGTATTCGTCACAATAAGAACGATGGTAGGTATATTTATTGAATATTATAACAGAGTTACATTATCCACGGAGATTTATTTTTCATTCGAATGGTTAGGCATTGTGCCAAATTCAAAAGAGTTTCATCATCATGAAGTTATGAAAACTTCATATGGGTACTATATTGTGTAGATTTCACTTTCCTTTAGTGTGAACTCTGATGTTAGTGTGTGAGCTAGCACGATATTGATCTTGATAGTTATAAACAATCATAATCAATGTCATCAATAGTATATTAAGTATGGAAACGGTAAGGGTTTTATACCGATCGAAGACAATTGTTTGGAGGAGGAGCGGAGCGACGACTCCAATTATTGTCTGAGATCGGTTACCCTTAACGTTCGACATGCTTATAACGTTTTTTGCACGATTGATACCATTATAAATTATAAAAATAAATTGAAATCAAGAGATTCTTTAACTCGACGGTAAGTGAATTACTTACCGTCGAGTTGGAGTACTTACCGTCGAGTTGGATTACTTACCGTCGAGTTGCTAGTAAATGTCACCTACTGACGTAAAATCTGTCACGGTAAACAGTCAAAAATGATCAATCGTGCAAATGATCAATTATTCGCGATAAGTGCTAAGCGATACGCTACCTAGCGGTGACTCGTGAACCACTCGAAGTGGTATAACGACTGAACTCTCTGGAGGATAACCCACAGAAAAACATAACCTCTGTTCTGGTTATGTTCGCTTCTGATGTGAAAGGTGTACTTCCAGCAGTTTTTCGAGAGATATTTTGGTGAAATACATGTTAATTCTTATAGTTTTTCTCGTTTCAATTATTGTTTGGTGGCAAGACACCTATGTCACAATGACACAAACATCAAAAATATGAAAACAAAACAAAAATGATACCACTTCGAGAAGTTCGAGTTGTTACCATGAGATAGTGCTACGTGTTATTTTCTATCGCGAATACCCAGGTTATCCTTTTCAATTTCCTTGTTATAATTTTCAAACTATAACAGAATATTCATCGTTCGAATGAGGGGTATTTTTCATAAATGGTTTAATTTCTGCCTATGATATAAATATACCTCATATGGTTGAGATACTTGAATCTTAGAATTATGTTTCCTCATCAACTGATATTGGTACACTTGTTGTTCCTCAAGGCTCAATTCTGAGACCAATCTTGTTCATGACTTAATTAGAATTTTTGCAAACAAAGCTTAAGTCAGTTCATTATTATCTCTCTGGTCCTCGAATATATGGATTATATACTTCAATTGAATGTCAACATAATGCTGTAGACATTTCAGATGATAATGAAGTCAAGATTATTGGATTCAGAATTCACTGTTATTAATTAAGTTGAAGCGAGCATTATCATTTAATTTCACAATACGGAAGTGTATTCTAGAATATCTTGCGGCATCGTTTAGCTTTACATGGTGTATTCATTTCGCAGAAACGCATCTTCAGATTCCTTACAGGTTGTCCATCCGACTGAAAATTTCAAAGGACATAAAATACTACACTAAAGGCAAATTTATGCACAACGCTCTTTCATTAATCTTTTATTTGCTTTCGCTCTCATTGTATCATATTTTCCTTTAAAGATTTTGATACCTCTATGCATGACCTTCATAAACAAGCATTTTTGCGATTTGTTACAAAAAAATATATATTATTTTCTAAATCAACTTCTACATTCTCATAATGACAAAAATGTAGCTGGTACTTGGAATTTCTTTATCGTTTACTCAAATATTTGCTAAAAAAAAAGATCTTATCCGTTTGACAGTATCGCGCCTGCGCAAATAACATTTTTAATTTATTTGTATTCGAATGATGAGATTTGGTTATTTTCCAGATGATATTTAATTAAAGAAGAATAAATCCGCCTTAACAGTTATATATATATAATATTTATTTTGAGCTTCTAACATTGTTAATCGAAATTAGAATATTTTATATGATTCTATCATGGAATTTTAAAAATACACCTACAAATTGAAACATCACTCTAACAAATCTGATAGATCTATATGCCATCAGAAGCCATCATAATTAACCTGAGGCAACTGTTTATTGAGAAGTTCGATACAGAAGAAGCTTTTGTGACGTATCTCCATTCAATTAAAATGGGTCTCGATAAACATAATTTTTCTTAATCTCATATCTCCAACACGAACCATTTTCCCTTGATCCCAACCTTCATCAGCATATTTCGGTTTCATCATTTTTAATATATCGAAGGAAGAAAATGATTCTTCGTGCTAGGGATCTCTGCTTAAGGCGTTCTATTCGTATTTGCATCTCAGTAGCCAATAGGACCACATTTTCATGCTGCCCCTCATGATCCTTAGGGAACCGCGATACTTCCCCCCATTTGGACTGGGAAATAGGGTGATGGAAAATCATCTTTGTATATATTTGTTATGCATTGCTAGATGTGGACATCGGCCGAGCACTGTATAATATTTCAATATATTCGATGCGGTATGGCGATGTAAAAAGCTGCCATCTAAATAAAATTCGACTGAATGGCCGTCTTATATCGAAATGGATGCTGTAAATGCAATATCTAACGGATACATTGGGATATTTCAATTTTGTGGGGATATCGTGTGGCCATGTATTGCGTCCACATGAGATATGAAATTGGAGATGAACTACGAGATTTCAATATCAGAACATCATCAGCCTGTGAAAGAAAATAATTGTATCTCATGAAATTTTCCTTGTGAAAAATCATTCGATCATTTCGATTCAATATTCCTGCATCCACCTGTAGATTAACTCAAACATACATGTATTTGAGATTCTCTAATATTCAAGTTTCTCATTTCTAGTTATGGCCACTTAATTTTCTGCTACGCAGTGAAAAAAAAAATTACACCAGCTAACACCGTTTGGTGTCCCGTGAGGTCCTGATTGTTTTAGTGTCAGTAAACACCGGCATATTATTCACCATTGTAGGTGTTATGTGACTTTTCCCATAGGTGTTTTTAATAATCAAACCCAGTTGTCAGTAACACTACTGTTAGTGCTGAATTTAGCAGAATGAACACTATGGTGGTGTTCTTTATGTATTTCCGAAAGTGTGATTTGACATCGCAGTGGTGTGATGCACATTCTGTGATTCTCTTGATGTTGAATCCTATCTCCACTGAGCAGGTACATGCGAATACTTTTCTGGTGTGAAGGAACACCATATCGTGAGCGTGTTCATGCGATTCAGTGCTTTTCATCACCACCTCTGGTGTTTTTTACTAAGTTGGATTACCTATTGAAATATAATTTATATGATGACAAACTAGACTAAGAAGAATCTAGGAAGAATTCGGATGATGACGAACTGTTTTGGCTCATTAATCCTGATCAGTGGTGGCACTAGGGCCTAGGCTAATTGGTACTGATCTATATCGAAATCATTTAATATATCATGCCCAATATTGAAATCAGGTACGGTAGGAAGTACGTCAGTGCCATCTATTGGCAAAAATTCTAGGTTTCTAAGATCGAACAGATATTAACAGATATTAACCAAAGGTTTGTATTAACTCTGGTGTTAATGCTCAAGTTTGAATTGAGAATCGACATTCGTTTTCATCATGGAGGAGAGTCAGGAGGAGAGTAGCTTTCTAGTGAGCGACAAACGTATGATAACTATTAAAAATTAATTAAATGTGTCACGTTACCCTTAATCCGATGTTTTAATTTTATCATAACATTTATTTTTCGAATATTCATTCATTAGTGGAAGATGTTGGTTGATAGTTGATGATAGATACAGAGATGGATGTGATCTACGAAGCGATACTTCCGATTTGCATAGAAAACTGTGACGATAAAGTCATCGGAACAGGATTCGTGGGCTAATATTTGATCAATCACTGTCATCACTCAATAATCACTTCTGTAAACACTCAGTAAGTACCATTAATAACTATATTAACGCTCTTTCACATAATTTGGGTTGACAAATATCCCTAACCTATAAAATTCAAAAAACGTCAGTGGATTTCAACTCGTCAAAACCTGCGCATGCACACAATTCATCATTAGCAATCTATACAGTCATTTGTTTTTCTAAAACTAGCTTCACTTTCTCGTTAAGAGAAGAATAGGTGTTATCCATATAGTTGTTATTATATATATGCGAAAACCGACATTAACATTATAGACAACTACGCATCAATTATGTTTAAGGTCCTTCACAACAAAAAATGTAATTTCTGGTTGTTGGTAATTGGCATAATCAAGCAGTTATTTGGAAGAAATAATTTGTATGGCTTTGCCCCATATAAATCCTCCTTAAACCAAGACCTTACACTTTCTACAAAGTTCATGATGTTGGGAACCGGTAATGCTAGTGCTTCATAGTCCTTTGTAAATAATTTCCAAATTTGACAATAATAATAAATCATCTCATAATTGATTGAAAGAAAAATGAAGTTGTTCGGAAATGTCGTATACAAATTTTGTATAGTGTCATGAAGACAGCGACTTCAATATGTTATATTCTCTTAGATTTATGTGTATTTTGAATATTTTTACCAATTCAAGGCTTTTTCATTTTTCGAATTGACAATATTTTAGATATACAGGTCATAGTGTCGCTATCTATTATCCAATTTTGGGAAAAAAATAACCAAATTGAAATTACTTTTCAAACACTTTTCGATATCCCTGATAGGTATCATATTGAAAACATTAGGTGCCGGTTGCATAAAAGCCCGTCAAGCCTTCTGTTAACTTAACGTCACTACATCGTACTGTTATTATACCCACTCATTCTTGGTATCGTTAACAACGTTTACCCCATTATCGATATGATTTCTATGAAGCTCAATTATTTTTCTTATAGGATCTTCGCCATTCTCTCGGATTATTCGGCAAATAACAAATGAACATAGTAATAGAGTCACGCGTTCCAGTCATCCTGAATTAGATGGCGAAGAACGAGATGAAGAGAAACCCAAGAAACAGTCCAGTGACGTAGGTGAACAACACATTTATCTACAAATGGATAACAAAGTAGTCTTTGACGCTTTCAAATCTGAACACAAAGTTGTCGTTTTCTGAGGAATGTCATTGAGTGACAGCATTGCCGCTCGTGCGCGGAAATTATGTCATTAAGTGATAGCATTGACACTCGTGCGCGAAAATAATGTCATTGAGAGACAGCATATTTGCGCTCGCATCCATCATTGTTGAAAACGAACTCATCGTTAAGTTGCATGATGGAAAATAATAATAGTGACAGTGAATTATCTAACACATCTCCTGATGTAGCAGAAAGTAAGAACATTGCAAATTTGAACCTCCTACCAGACAAATAGATCCTACATTCTAATATTGACAAAAATATAGCAGGTTCTTGTATTTCGATATCATTTCTCCAAGTTTTTGCTAAAACACAAGAAGACATTTTTCGTTTGACAGAACCGCGCCTGCGCATATCTCATATCCACTTTATTTGAGAAGTGTTTGAAAATTGTTTTTGATCCAATAGCCGCCCCGGGATTTGAACACGGACCCTCTTTTTGTCGTTAAAAGATGAGACCTTGTTATCTATCGAAGAATAGTTGATGGGAGATAAGAGTTAATTTCTGTCCATAAATGGTGAAATAATAGTGAGTTCCAACATCTTTAGTGTAAACGATAATGATCAAGAAATGACAGATTAATGAAAAAGTGAACTGCATAAATCCGCCTCAACTGTGCCTAAATGACCTCTCTATATTACGTCAGTATCTTCAATTCAACTGATTATTTATGAGGTAGCAGGTGAAAATTGGGTTTTTGATATACATCGTCCGTCATATAAAGTTAGCTACACATGGGAAAACATTCGTAATTGAAATTTCTGAAAAACTCTTATAGCCGTTAGTTTCGATATCACTTCATGACGAATGAGAATCATAACGAGATAAATTTGACAGCATTTGATCATTGCTTGAACATCCGTTGCGACTTGTAACCTCAGATTTGGCAGGAATTTGAAAGTTTTCTGTGGAGCCAGAAAATATTAAATTCAGCAAGGTTTATGTTCAAGTAGGTTCAAATTATATTTACGAGTTGAGAATATTGAATAAGCTCATGTGCATCTAGTGACAAGAGTGCGTCTATTCCACAAATATTTGATTAGTTCTGACCCACAGTTATGTGATTTGGGTTATTATAGCTGTTTTCATATGAAACAAGAATATAAAATTTTTCTTAGTAAGGGTAGAGGAATAAAATTATATATACGATTTTGTTTCAATCTGGTTTCAAATTGGTACTTGTGAGGTTCTTGATGGATTCCAAGCACATTTTCTCGATTTTTTTTCCTTTCTGTTGATCAGGCATCAGTATCAACTACTGTTTTGATATCTTGGTCAATTTAACCCATTTATCGGCACCACATACATTTTTTTTTCGCCAAATATAAGGTCACGTGAAATGTGTCGAAACGAATGTCCTTGTTTCAGACATGCAGAAACGAACGGCCATAGGAAATTTCTCTCTCTCTCTCATATATGTAGTGTAACCAACTTTATGACGGACGCTTTACATATGAATTTGCTGAGACGCCACTGATGCCAAAAAGTCCAGCTTGGCTTAGGCATCATGCCAACTCAGCAGGTGGCTTATGGAAGAATACACCCGTCGACATAATTATATTTTATATTTCGTCTTACGTCTATTCATTCAATTCACCAAAAGGCTTTTAATTACGGAACTCAGAAAGGGCCTAATGTCCACACCCCGATTATTCGCGCACCCCTTTTTATTTCGATTATTTTCGATTCCTCCGCTTTGTTCTGATGATGATTCATCGTCGATAATTGATATGCCACCCGCCCGTATCAAATTCGAACAATGCAGGAGCATGAGCTAACGAATAATTCCAGAGAAGTTATTATTTCAGCATTTTACGATAGGATTACGAATGTTTCTTGATTAACTTCCTACCTAGGAATGCAAAGCATAAAAGCAAAAAATGTTGGATATATTTTTATTTTTTCCAAGAAAAGCATCATCAACATTAACGTAAATAACACATCCAATGACAGATACTCACAGCCACTAACAATTAATAAATTACATGAGAAGGATTAAAGGAGTGACAAGGATAGATGAGACAAGAAATACACAGATAAGAGAATAACTAGACATAAAAAATATTATTTTATTCATAGAACAAAAACTACTGGGATGGTGGGGACATATACAGAGAATGCCAAACAATAGACCTGTTAAACAAATTCAATAAGCAAAAACACAAAACAAGAGAACAGGAAGATTTAGATAAACCTGGAACGACATGATAGGAACGATTTCAAAAGGATTAAATTAACAATGATGGAACTAAGCAAAGACACTGAGACAGAAAAGAATGGAATACGTTTATAAAACAATAATAAAATGATAACCCGATAACATCAGTTATGAAACTGGTCCCTTTATATATTAACCTTTTAACATAACAATAAATTGAAACTGTGACCCTATAACCCGTAAAACTCGTCAAAAATGGCACACAGTCCATCGAACTTATCGATAAAAGCATATAGAATATATCAACAACCACAATCCAACCCCAAAAAGCTCTCTGTCTTCTTGTGGTGACATCAAAACCTAAACCATACTGGCTGTCTCCATCATTACTGATGCCATATGAGTCATAAATGGTTTTTACTTTTTCTAGTTACATTTCATTTTGTTTCCTATATGGTTCTCTGGTAATTGTTAGTTATTTTGTTGTGTCACAGGGGAAACCGTAAAATATGTGGTTAACGTTATGACTAAAAAACGGCGTGATAAATTCCGAATACTATGTCAGTATCATCGATAGTACAGGTAACACAACGAACGTATGAAACTCGTCTTACAAAAATAATACCAATCAGTAAGTTTTATGATTCTATTGTCAACCAATGTTCTACAAGAGCGATGTATCAATTTGGTAATGAAAGCCACTATCAGTCAACTAGCATAGAGACCAGAAGGCTCTATTAGATCACCGACTTTCTATATTGAGATTGGAAAAAGAAGAACCTCGTATAAAGGTGTACGAATGAGAAAGCGAAGTCTAATATCTCTATTGCTATTTGACAAATTTAACTTGGAAGAAAACTCCTCAGTACAAAAGTGTTTAAGCCGTTTTGACCAATGATGAATATTTTCTATACAAAAAGTTGAGAAATCTCGACTTTTCAACCAATAGCAACAGAGACAACTTTGCAATCTTATCTGACCACCCTGAATAGGGTGGTCCGAATTGGACTCCGACTTTTGAAGATGTTAGAAAAAACTAATCAACATGTTACGAGGTTGACTAAATGAACGTATGCTGGACCATTCTTTGTCAGGATCGATACTTGCCGAACTACACTCTATCAAAATTCCTTTCTTCATCGAACGGCAAAATGGTGGAACTCACTTCCCAGAGAAGTTTTTCCTGATAACCTCCAGAGTCCAGACTTTCAAGAACAATTCCAATACCTATTTTCCTTCCCAATATCCTACTACTGGCTTGCATGATGTTCCTCTGCGTACATTTTAGGTTTTCCTCTCGTGCAGTCGAGATATTAAAACAAACGATTTGTGATTGACGCAGTCGAATGATTTTGTCATATCACGAAATCTAAATAAGCAAGCTCCTCTTTCGCAGAAAAATGCCACTCGAACTCAACAATCGTCCAGTTTATTGGCTTTCGTCTGACAGCCAAACGAGCCGAAGCCACCGGTATTGTATTTTCGGAACGTTGTCCAATTATGGCCCTGCATTATTTAAATGCGCCGTAAAGATATAATATAGTGGTGATTTTTTTCGACAGGGCCGGTATTTTTATCTGCGCCCCACTCGTTATGCTTTGAACGTTCGAGAACATTACTCATGCACCGGCGAGCCTGCAATTTTTACTTCGAAATAAATCATCATTATTGGTTGGCGCCGGAACGGACGGCACAGCTCTCACTCTTTTTTCCCCTGTCCCGAGAAGGACATTGCGATGGATATCTGTTTTGGCTATATGCTGATTGTTGGCACTTTCCTAAGAGCAATGAAATACTGTGAAAAAGGTAGCTTGATCATTATTTTTGGGTATTTTCTTAGGCCCTGAAGTTGTTGAATTGATTTCAAAGAGGGGCAGCAATTGGACATCGTGTACTGTAACAGGTCGTGGATGTGCAGCAGGAACAAAGCTGGGGCCAAAACAGATCCTCGTGGAACACCCGCGTGGATAATCATTCTATAGGATTGGAGGAATTTCGACTGATCCCATAGCATTCATCTTCAAAAAATCCTTCAGCATCCTCTCTCCTATATAGAACATATGACACTGATAACAGACGCACAGTTTCTGTTTTTCCTAACTCATACAAGTCCTAGACTTACGAGAGTTGCTTCGCAACGTAGTTAATGGTTAGTTGTATATGATTGATCCAGGTTACATAGTAGCAATATTTCTTTCACTCTTCTTTAGATCTTCCCGTTATGCGGCTGAATAAACAACTGCAGTATCATCCGAGAAACTGAACATTTTACCACATGAATCAAGAGTAAGTTGATGGATAACAGCAGTGGTCCCAATACAGTCCCCTGTGTAACTCCATACTCAACAGTTTGTTCTTGACTCAGTTGTTCATTTACTCTCATTATCTGTACACGGTTTTGTAGATAACTATGTAAGTGGTGTTCCACGTATTCCTATACATCGCCGAAGACCACTAACAGCTTTCTATGGTTTACAATGTCAAAAGCCTTGGCCAGATCTAGAAATACACAGATGTTTAAGATGCAGTTAGTCAAAACGATTTTAGAATCATTTATGTTGAAGTCGAAAGTTGAACAATATTGAGTTTATGCTAAAAACATTTGACCTTGATAGCTTATGATTATGATAAAAACATGGGGTGCTAAGTGAGATAGGCTATTCTACTAATAGACTAGTCTATTATACTAACCTAGGTGCGCGCGCCAAAGTTTCATGGCAGCTGTCAAGAACGTTAGATTTTCCATGGTTACCTACTATTTTTGTCTTTGTGATAAGTTTGTCACGGCCATTTGGCTGAGAATAACGAGTGCGTGAAAAAGGTCTCAATAAGAGCACATAGGTAGGTACAGATTGATGTTGTCCATAAAATGATCTATCAAAACAAAGTTCTCGCTTTCAGTAACTGTTATCCTTCAACTTTGCTTGAATTAAAACTTGTATAATATAGGTTTCATCATGCATGATTATTTTTACGCTTATGTTCATGATAATGCTCGTGCTGAAGTTATGGTTATGTTAGCTAAATGCACCTTTATACTTTCGTCAATATAATCATATATGATGCTGGTAAGCGCAGTAATAGAACCATTGGTTGCCGATTCACCCGCTAAAAATTCGAATTGTTGTTCTGATATGATGTTGTATTATTTAATGAATTTAATAAGACGGTTCTTCAGGTACCTTTCAAATATTTTGGCGAAGCATGTGATGACTGATGATGAGGAACTTTATTTATACAATAATTGACAGATAGAAAACAGACATCATGGTGAAACGATGACATAAAAGAGGCAAAACTATTTTACAAAGCACTAAAATCCATGAGAACAGATTAACCCGTAAAAGACGTACAAATTAAGAATTCAAACAGTGAGATAATTACAAACGAAACAGATATATAATGAAGAGATGGAAATAATATTTCAATAGGTCAAGAAAATGAAGAAGGATCAATAGAAACAACAGAAAGAAACCAGTTAAACGAAAACGAACCATTGATAAAAATGCAAGAACTAGATGAACTATTTAAAACATTGAAGAATGGGAAAGCACCAGGAGAGGACAAAATAACATCAGAAACGATGAAAAATTTAGGAAAAACTGGAAGGAATAGCTTACTATAAATAATCAATAAGGCATTGATAAAAGAAAATATGCTAGAAGAATGGAGAACAGCTCTAATAACAACGATACACAAAAAAGGAGACTACTAAAATTGCAATAACTATAGAGGAATTACGTTACTGAATACCATAACAAAAATAATAGAAAGAATAATTAACAACAAACTCAGAAATAAAAAAGAGCCACAACTCTCAGAACCACAAAGTGGGTTCAGGCCCGGAAGAAGCACACAAGACCACATCTTTACGATGAAACAAATAATAGAAAAGAGAAGATCAGAAAACAAAAATATATAATTTGGCATTCATTGACCTATAGAAAGCTTTCGATAAGGTACCACGAACAGAATTATGGGAGAGTCTGCACAATAGAAATATCGATGGAAAAATCATAAATATGATTAAAAACATATATAGGAATTGTTGAATTCTTATTTGTATAATAGTTTGTTTGAATATGTTTTGTTCTGATATGCCCTGTATAGTTGTTGATAGGATGACAGGGAAGTCGTCGACAAGAGTTGTCATAATAAAATGTTGAAAAAAGTCATTGATAATATATTTTTGATATAACTCAAGAAAAAGAGTCTAACAGAAAAGACATTGGTCCTTCGAACCTACCGACACAGCCCTGAGGAAGTACAGCTAAGTTATCCGCTTGGTTATCAACAAAGTATCCGAAATGGAAAATAGATCAGAAACGACAGGTACCCGTCGAACAGCAGGTATCAACACCAGATTGGATCCTGACTTTTCATGGCCTCGTGGATTTGGAAAAAGTACTTCAAGATACACCATGAAACAGAGAACAACTGTTACTAGTGACAATGGTCAAGATCATACGAACCAGACATATAGACCTGGCCATTCCAACAGTGTTCCTGAAATTGCTAGGACAGTCGCTCCTTCTGAAGTTCAATCCAAGTCAGATAAGTCTGAATCGACAAAGATCAGTGTTGACATTCGAAAAAAGAGATTAGCTTATGAAACTGAAAAAGCTAAACAAGCTATTGAAGAAGAAATTCTGAAGAATAAGTTGAAATTGATAGAAATGGAAAGACAAATCAACGAAGCAGAGATTCTTGAACAGGAAGAGAGAATTTCAAGAAAAACAAGATCTATTTGTCCTTCGATCGTGGCTGAACCTACATACGGACAAACGCATGAAGAGATTGTACCTCCTTGTATACCATTACAAAAAGAATTGTCGTCGCCAGTTATCCTACCGTCGAACTTATCTTCTAATGGTTCCTATGTGGAAAATTGGTTGAAAAATAATCCTGTAGGACAAAATATCGATAATGGTGCAACTCAAAGGTCAGAAATACAAATGCTTTGTGAGTCACTGGGAAATGTCCTGAAGAATATAGCAACACCATCCAAATCAGATAAATTACTCACTCGACATTCTGTTGAAAGAGATTTTCCCATTTATGACGGCAAACCAGAGGAATGGCCTACATTTATTTCCCAAATGAAAAGAATCTCGAAGATTTGTGAATATTCACCAGATGAGACAATGATAAAGCTTCAAAAATGTCTGAGAGGGGAGGCAAAGTTTGCTGTTGCTGGATTGATGATATCTCCACAGAACCTGGACTTGGTAATCAATACTTTGGAAAGAAGATTTGGGAGACCAGATCAAATTATCGATGTTCTCACAAATAAAATCAAAATGTTCCCTTCTGTCAAAGATAGTGAGACTGAAAATTTGATCCAATTAGCAAACCATGTACGTTGCTTAGTAGCCACAATCATGAATCTGGATGATCTGAGATATTTAGAAAATCCACAGCTAGTGAAAGATCTGATATACAAGTTACCAGACTCTCTAAGGCTTCGTTGGGGAGAAGTTGTAATGAAGAAATCTGGTAAAGTCAACCTGCAAGAATTTTCCAACTGGCTGGATGAAATAGCATCCGCGGCTTGTTATGTCAGTACTCCAAAAATAGCCAAGAGTAATCGGAAATATTGTGAAACTTCATTGGTTACATCAACTGAACCATCAAGTGATCCTACATCCTGTCCTTACTGCACTGATGGGACGCATCGAATCAGAAATTACCTGCGACTGAAACAGGATGACATGGAAACTAGATGGAATACTGCTACACGAAGAAAACTATGCTTTTCCTGTCTAAGCAATACTCACCAAACGAACAAATGTAAATTCAGGAGACCTTGTGGTATAAATGGGTGTAAAAAACCACATAATAGATATTTACACAAAGGAGAGGAAAAACATACGACCACGACAAGTTCTCCGTCCTTAACGACTACAGTATCTCACGAAAAAGATCAAAAGACTCAAGAAACCCATCCATCAATGCCGAGTAGTAGTTTTGATACAATTCAGAGAGTTTTGACAGTGGGACATGAAGGTGATATTCTGTTGAGGATGATTAAGGTTAAATTGTATGGAAGTAATGGATCATCGATGGAGATTGTTGCACTGTGCGATGAGGCCTCAACGGTAACATTAATAGACGAAACAATCCTGCAACAACTCGAATTAAAAGGGACGAAACAACCATTATGTATACAATGGACAAATGAAATAAAATCTCGACATGAAGATTCCATTTGTGTAAATATGGATATTTCAGGAGTGTTTCCAAATGCTAAATTATTCACCATGAAAAACATCAGATCTGTTGTAAAAAATTTGTCATTGCCACGTCAAAATATTTCATCAGATGAATGGAAGAAATATCAGTACCTGAAAAGAATCCCTTTATGCGATATCGATGAAAAACCACTACTACTCATAGGACAAGATAACATAAGACTGACAGTGGCAAGAAGAATATCTCAAGGACCTGCCGACCTACCTATTGCCACCAAAACGAATCTTGGGTGGATTTTACATGGACGAGCGAAAAATCAAAAATCTGAAAATCACTACACCTTCCACATAGTCAAGGTGCCTCAGATGATGAACTTCATCAAATAGTGAAGGACTCATTTACACTTGATGCTTTCGGAATGACAGTTCCAAAAGAAAAATATTCCAAAAACAACTTGAGAGCATTTGATATACTAGAGAAGACTACAAAACGTATTGACGGTAGATTTGAAGTAGGACCTCTCTGGAAAAGTGATGAAATTACACTGCCGGAAAGTACATCAACAGCTTTTCGACGTTTACAGTGCATTGAGAGACAAATGCAGAAGAATGAAATTATGAGACAGAAATACTGCGAAAACATCAAGAACTACGTTGAAAAGGGCTATGCGCGAAAGTTGTCTGAAGAAGAAGCATCGATAGAAGGTCCAAGATGCTGGTACCTTCCTCATTTCGGAGTATTCAATCCCCATAAGCCGAATAAACTCCGATTGGTCTTCGATGCAGCATCAAAATCCCATGGTATGAGCTTAAATGATAATCTCTTGGCTGGACCAGATTTGTTACAATCCTTAGTCAGCGTTCTTTTGAAATTCCGTCAGAAAAGAATAGCATTCTGTGCTGACATGAGAGAAATGTTTCACCAAGTCAAGATCCGCCCGGAAGATCAGAACTCTCAACGTTTCCTATGGAGAGAAGGATATGAACAAAAAAATGTAATGTATACGAAATGCTTGTAATGACTTTTGGAGCCACTTGTTCACCGACATGTGCACAGTATGTTAAAAATTTGAATGCCCAACAATTGACTACAGATAGTGATGTTTTGAATGCCATCACAAAGAAACATTATGTGGACGATTACCTGGATTCTACCAATACAGAGGAAGAAGCATTAATTCTAATTGATGAAGTACGACGAATACAAAAATGTGGAGGTTTCGATCTTGTGAATTGGACGACAAATTCGAAGAAATTGATGCTGAAACTTGCTGCCAAAGAATAGTTTTGTAAAGACTTAAACCTCAGTGGTGAATCAAATTTTAGAATTTTGGGACTTATGTGGAATTCCGTAGAAGACCGTTTCGTATTCAAAATTAAGCAACATATTATCCTGGACCAAGAAAAAAGACCAACAAAAAGACAGATTCTAAAGACAGTAATGTCGATTTTCGATGCTCTTGGTCTCATAGTGAACTTCTCAATCAGAGGCCGTATTCTCATACAGGATGTCTGGAGATCTGGTATCAACTGGGACGATAGCATCGACGATCAGATTCATCAGTCATGGTTATCGTGGTGCAATGATTTGGATAAAATTCCGAATATTTCAATTCCCAGATGTTATTCAGAAGAGATCGCAGATGTGAGAGCTATAGAACTGCATGTTTTCTGCGACAGTAGCAAGAAAGCTTTCGCTGCGGTTGCTTATTTAAGAATTTTGTTGATGCACAGTATAGAAATCTCGCTTGTATTTGCGAGAGCAAGAGTAGCTCCTATCAAGTCTTTGTCAATTCCACGCTTAGAACTACAAGCAGCCGTTCTTGGAACCAGAATAGCAAAAATCATAAAAGAAGAACTGGAAATTAGAATTGATAAGACATATTTTTGGTCAGATTCCACAACTGTTTTGCATTGGATAAAAAATGATGCCAGTCGACTAGGACAATTTGAAGCACATCGAGTCGGAGTAATTCAAGAATCAACGGACGATAGTGATTGGAACTGGATACCTTCCAAATTGAATCCAGCTGATAATGCAACAAGAACATATAATGAAGATGGATCTAATCACACATGTTTTCAAAATTGGTTTTCCGGACCTGAATTCCTTCATCAGGACAAATCTATGTGGCCAATAAAGGATTTCAATGGATTATCAAATGGTATCGAGGAGAAAGAAAGAACCGAAATTGTAGTAGTAACTGTAGAAAGAAGAAATGCATTGCCTGAATGCAAAAGATTTTCAAAATGGAATAAAATAATTAGAGCTGCTGCTTGGGAATTGAGGTTTATCAAGAAATTGCAAATGAAAGTGAAAGGAGAAAATAACTGTTTTCCAGGATATTTGACACTGAAAGAGATTGATGAAGCTGAAATTCAACTAATCAAGCAAGTCCAATTCGAGAACTTTGCTGATGATATGGACCTGATTAAGAAAAACAAACAACTGAAAAGTCAGAGCAAGCTGAGACAACTTTCACCAATAATTAACGCCGATGGAATACTGGTTGTAAGTGGAAGAACAAACTTAGCTCCCTATATGAAAGATTCTGCCAAAAATCCCATCATCTTACCAAGAAAACACCACTTCACAACTCTGCTTCTACGACAATATCATCAGAAGTTTGCACATCAAGGAAGTGAGCTGGTCCTGAATGAAGTGAGGCAGAAATATTGGGTCATTAATGCAAGAGCAGCAATCAAATCGATATTTTCAAGTTGCCGGGAATGTCAGATCAGGAGAGCTAAGCCAGTTGTACCTCAAATGGGACTCTTGCCTCCGGAACGTTTACTGCCGAATGTCAAACCCTTCAGCTATTCAGGCATAGACTATTTTGGCCCGTTGTCTGTAACAGTTGGAAGAAGGCGTGAGAAGAGATGGGGTGTCATTTTTACTTGCTTTTCAGTACGTGCAATACATCTGGAAGTCGCTCATTCTCTCACGACTGATTCTACAATTATGGCAATCCGTAGAATGATAGCAAGAAGGGGAGAAATTAAACAGATATTGTCCGATAATGGGACGAACCTCAAAGGAACAGCAGAAGAACTGAAGAGAGCCATAATGGAACTGGACCAACAGAAAATCAGAAACGCGATGACGACAAGAGGAATAGAGTGGAAAACAATTTGTCCAGCTTCACCTCACATGGGGGGAGTGTGGGAAAGACTAATTGGGTCAGTAAAAAAGGCTTTTTATGTTATACTCAACGGTCAGAGTTTGAAAGACGAAACCCTACTAACTCTATTCAGCGAAGCAGAAAATATTGTGAACACGAGACCACTCACCAAAGTTTCAACAGATCCTGATGATTTAGAGGCATTGACTCCGAATCATTTTCTCCTTGGATGTTCAAATAGTAGTAACCCGATGATAGTTTCAGAGAAATATAATTTACGATCAGAATGGAGGAAAGTGAATAGGTTAACAGATGAACTGTGGAAACGATGGGTCAAAGAATATTTACCTACATTGACCAGACGAAGCAAATGGCAAAAAGATTATAAACCAATAGCCATCAATGATATTGTTGTTGTTATCGACGATAATTCTCCAAGAAACCAGTGGAAACTAGGAAGGATAACTAACACTTTTCCAGGACCTGATGGACGAATTCGTGTGGCTGAAGTAAAAACTGCGACCGGACTCTATAGAAGACCGTTGATAAAGTTAGGAAGAGTGGATATGGAATGTGAAGAAGATGAACTCCCTCACAGGGGGGAGAAATGTTGAATTCTTATTTGTATAATAGTTTGTTTGAATATGTTTTGTTCTGATATGCCCTGTATAGTTGTTGATAGGATGACAGGGAAGTCGTCGACGAGAGTTGTCATAATAAAATGTTGAAAAAAGTCATTGATAATATATTTTTGATATAACTCAAGAAAAAGAGTCTAACAGAAAAGACAGGAATAATAAAAATTATTTTATCAATAATAACATGAAATCAGAAGGTTTCAAAACAAAAGAGATATTGAGACAAGGCGGATCATTAAGCCCTATGCTTTTTAACATTTTCATGGACGACATCATCAAGGAATGTGATAGCAATAGCAAAAAAATTTGCTTGGATACAAAAATATGCAAATAGTAGAGATAGCTGAGGGAGCATTTGCCGATGACATAATACTGATAGTTGAAATTGAAGAACGATTACAATATAATATAAAAATATGGAATGAAACACTGAAGAGAAAACAAATGAGAATAAACAAAGA
This sequence comes from Chrysomela aeneicollis, assembly GCA_029955515.1. Classification (NCBI taxonomy): domain Eukaryota; kingdom Metazoa; phylum Arthropoda; class Insecta; order Coleoptera; family Chrysomelidae; genus Chrysomela; species Chrysomela aeneicollis. The sequence goes on from JARUHQ010000022.1 coordinate 5,394,213, forward strand.
TAAAACCAAGGTGATGACCATAGGAGGCGAAGAAATAAATATAATGATAGATGATATAAAAATAGAAAAAGTTGAAGATTTCAAATATCTAGGCGTAACAATAGACGAAAAGGGAAGACAAGAAGCAGAAATTAACAACAGAATCGATAATGAATAAGAACTTCATCAACAAAAGATAAATTTCAAAACAATATATAGGCCAGCATTAACATATGGGTGTGAATCTGGATATTAACAAAAAATAAATAAAAAGTAGAATACAAGCAACAGAAATGAAATACTTGAGAAGAATTATAGGAGTGACAAGGAGAGATAAGCTAAGAAATACACGAATAAGAGAAGAATTAGACATAGAAGACATTATTTCATTTATAGAACAAAAACAATTAGGATGGAGGGCACACATACAGAGAATGCCAAACAATAGACCTGTGAAACAAATTTATGAAGGGAAAACACAAAACAAGAGAAGAAGAGGAAGACCTGAAAACACCTGGAACGACATGATATAGGAAAGATTCTACGAGGAAGTAATAAACAATGGCACGAAGCAAAGGCACTGACTAGAGACAGAAAAGAATGGAAAAAGTTCATAAAGCAACAATAAAATGATAACCCGACACCCTGAGGGTAAAAGGGTTCAAGATTATATATGTATATATTATATAATTGACAGATTTCACGTATTGAGAGGTTGGACTGTTCAATATCGGAACAAAATTTGATTGTGATTTGTGTTTATACGTCCATGGTAGTCGGCATCATAAAGGAAGAAAAAAAAACGACGACAAACAGACAGACCGGGTTGTCGGGCTGTAGTGCTGCCGTCGCTCCATTCGTTCCTGGAACTGTAATCTTATTAAATTTACATATTAATCAACGGATTTTAATTATCCCATCCCTCGCCCTTTCCCCCCACCCTGCTACTGAGCACAACGCGTCGTCGTAATTTACATTAATCCAATAATTGCATGGAGGTTTGCTAATTAGAAATTCAAATGAGGTGGTGCTCTCACTCAGAACGAGGACTGATGCCCTCCGCGTCCCCCTGCTCGCAGCCCTTCGATTTTCAACCCTTCCGAGCCACCCTTCGGCCCCGGCCTCTGATACGGAGATTTCCAATTGCGCCGATATTTGTTGCAACGCGTTCCATAATCGAGTTTGATGCCCGAATTCACTTCGATGCGCTACAGACACAGGGAGTTTTTTATGTTGGGTTAGATATTGTTCATTATCGGATGAAAGAAAAAATTTTGTTTTCTTGGCTCACTTATCGAGTAGCCTGACGAGTTATCAACACATAAGGGGTAATGCAAATTTCATGGTACACTATATTGTCTTATCAAAATCGGACAGAGATACGAACTAGGTTAAACTGTCGATTCTTATAGTCATCGATAACTTGTCAACTATTGTTGCTAGGATTCTGAAATTTGGTATAGTTACTAAAGGTTGCATGCTGAATTCAACGGTGATATGAGAAAAAATCTAAGCACAATGGATTGCATCCCATCATCAATTTTTTATTTTTATATGGACCTGGTAAATTTTCAATTTCCGTGGAGAGCATGACTATTTTTCCGGACACTATATCCCTTTTTTTTTCACTATACGAACCAACGGAAAATTAGAAGTTTACCGAACAACCAAACCTTCTTAACTAATCGAACATGATTTCGATGTAAGCAAATTTGATACCTAATTAGAATTATTATCATTTTCATTAAAATTATTTCAACATTAGCACCCATAGTTTTTGTTTGGATTCGAAGTATAATTTTTTTTAAGTTGGAGTAGTGATAGATAATTAGCTAAAAATTTAGCTCACATCTGCATCATTTCTGACTAATGTTGAGGAGCTTGGGTCGCTCGATGAATTTGAGTAACGGTTCATTGCAGGGTCTGATTAAATAATAACATTTTTTCAATATAAAATAGACATTTCTTTTGGTTCGAATAGTGCGGAAAGTAAGTTTTGTCGTACCTATTTGAAAAATTAGGGGGAAGCTCCCCACGAAAATTTAAAAAAACCATCGTTGAAAAAAAGTGGATGATGGAATCTCAATGGGAAGAGGTCGAATTTCAAATCTAAGGATGTCATCTTGTAGGGAAGAAAACGTGTCCATGAGAGTTTTTTTCATTGATTTTGAATATTCTCTCCGAATAGGAGTGAGAAAGAATAAGAATAAATGTTCCGAATATGACCGGAAGTAGAGGGAAATGTTTGAATCTCTTGACATTTTATTGAGCATAAAAAATACGCAACTTTGCCGAAATTTCTTACATTTTCCAAGATCCCAATTGTTAGTAGCGAATTTGTTACACTATGTATAGAGTATAGCTTGATATTCCAAACTCTACTTGCCTGTGTTCGAGACCAAATGTACTTTTTCTCAGCTTGAATACTTCATTTCTTCCTGACGAAGTTTTTTCACTCGATTTATCTGTTATAGATCAAGGCTAGATTGATGATCTGCTGAGACCATAAAATATCTAATGCACCTATCGGATAACTGGAAAATAAGTGTCTTAAGTCATCATCTATTCCTTTCTTTTGGCTGCAACCTATTCTGGGTCACTTTCCCAGAGGCATCTTCCTTAGTTTTGAAAATTCATTCGTATTCACAGAGGTCTTCAATCTGGAGAAAGATCAACCAATCTTCATGTGTTTCTGTTCTCAATCTAGGATTCAGTTTTTATTTGCATGATATATATGTATATACACTTAGGAGGCATCGAGTGCTTCCAGTTTTGCCATTTTGCTCAGATGTAAAAGGCACGGTAGTCTGATGCTCAATCCCAGTGGACATTTCTTGGAACAATAATCTCCTTTATTGTCAGTTCTGGTGGAGAATTGGCACAACTATGGACCACCCTTGCACACTATACTGCTTAGCTATCGCTATTACAGTCCGAATCCCATCGATTTTCTATTACGTAAGTCTATCCCTAATTTGTCTTGTGCGGGCACAGTGGTGCTGGTTGGCGCGGTTTTGTTCAACGAAGGATTTGTTCATTTATTTTCAATTCTTGATATCATCCATTGCATTCCTTCAGCACAACAGATATTACTTGGAAAAAACTGTCCAAACCACAGTACCAAAATATCGGATATATTACTTTTGCCATTGATTCGAAGGCTCTGTATTAATTCAATTTTATGAGTCCGGAATCATTCGAGCATAAGTGGGAATTGAATTGGGAAGATTAATTTCATGATAAAATTTCAACATTGAGAATATTGAGATAATTGTAATTGAGCTGACAATTTCTCAAAACAAATAACATATTTCTATTCCTATCCTAGTTATTTTTGTTCGTTTCTTCGATTTGCAAGGAGAGATGGATGAGAATAGCAACATGTCAATTCGATGATTATTCACAAATAGAAGAATTGAACTCCATACCATTATTCGAATACCATGAAAAGAAAATTAATTGCAAGTATATATTTCCCAAAATGTTTCCCTGGGCAGAATAAACTATCTGTACTCGACATTCCAGAGTCAAGCAAAGCGTCCAATTCACCACCTCTGTAGATTATGCACTATTCACTAGCCTACTGCGTAGCCCAAGACCTTCCAGATGTTCCGAGGGATATAGCCAATGAGTTCCTGAAGAGATTTGGTAAGCTAGAAGAGTTTCAATAACAAAACCCATCTATCGGTCGAACCCTGAAGGTTGAAGATATCGGTCCTGAAAAAGAAAGATCGCTCTTTTATCCGACAACCAAAGAAATGTGCATCTCCAAACCATCCTAAAGGAATATCTGGGATGCATTAATCGACCTGCGAAGCGCTGTACTAAAAAATGGAACACAGAAGATAGCTGTTCCAAAACTGGCTTGCAGTTTGGATGCCCTGAACAGGAGGACTGTACGAAACATGCTGGAGGTTGTATTCAGATCTACGGGAAGTTAAATATTGGTATCTTGCTGGAATCCTAGGGCGACTCCAAAGGAGAAGACGGTGCGATTTTACTTTCTCCACACTAGTTTACATTGCCGGAATTGAACTAATTGCTCCTATCGTCACATAACGAAAGTATAATGCTTTCCAGGAGGAATCCCCTTCTGTATTTCCAGAAAACTCTCGACTGTTCGAGGAAGATTAAGGAGAGAAAAAAAGACATTCCAGAAGCTACATCGGTTAGAGAGAGATGAAGAGCAATGACACAAGAATGACAGTTCTCGAAGGTTCTAGAATCATCGAAATACGATATAGGTACATAGATGGCTAGCTAACGGTAGCAATCAGTCGTATACCAAGTTACGTTACGACGTTACATTACGTTAAAGTGCATAACCTACAAAATAAGTAGTTGTTACAATAAAGTATGTAATAAGTGTTGGTGCGAATACATAAGTTATCAGTTGAAAACTCGGTCGCCTATAACTTCTACCCACGAATAACTGAACAATATGCTTCCTCGGTACACGACAGTCGGTACTCTCAGAGCTCGAAAGTACCATAGCTTGCCTTCACAAGAATAAGGATATTCAGCCCCAGTAGTCACTCACACCATAGAGTGGTCTGTTTACTCTCTCTTCAGTCCCACAATGGTGTAATGTCGGATACCGCAAGTTCCACGTGAATGTATTAATTATTTGAAGTTTTGAAACTGCTTCAAATTTTCTTATAATACCTAACATTTTTCGTGTTTTTTACCTGCGATGAAAATCACTCTCGTGTTTACTGTTATGATATAAATCCCTCTAGTTCCAGCATTGCATCATGCAATATAGCGATATCTGAAGGGGACCACACAGACGAAGAAAGCATCCATTCACCGATAGGGAGTTGTATTTAGAATAATTATTCGTGCGAAGTCTACGCATTTCAATAGAAAGCGCGTTTAGTCGCCAGAGAATATGGAGTGCTTATTAAAGTTGAAAACAAAGGCATTTTTAATTGAACACAACCCTTCGGCTTCACACATCAACTGCAAATTTAATAAAACAAACTACATGTTGGGAATGATGGAGCGCAGATATTGGAGATTTTCAATTTTTTTCTGGCTTCGCTTATTTCTTTTTTCCATTCCCATTGTTACGATCGATTTGATTTTCAGCACTAAAATGAAGCTTGGAAGGCTTATATTGTGAGAAATATCTTTTCAGCATTATTGCCACGTATTTGCTGCTTATTGTGTACAGTGTGTCCCAATCAGCAAAATGTATATTGTTATCTCAGAAACTATAAAGCTTTTCGTAAAGCAGCTCTGGTTTATCGAGTTTTTTATGATGTAGATTGAAATATGCATTCTTGACAATGCCCTATGAGTTTCTCATTTTTGACTCTTTTTATTCTGGTCACGATTTATCCGACTGTTTTATCAGATAGTATCAAATGTTTCAGTTGTTTCAGTTTTTTTCTTTTCATGAATATAAGTCGTGGTTCATTCATGTAACCTTTTACCAATCATCTCCCAGTATATATGTATATACATTTACCATTTATAAATCCCAATTAATAATTCTATATATCGAGTATAGGAACTGAAATAATGATGATTGGAGGATTGTATTAATCATAATTTGGCTGATTTTCCAGGTTTTTTATTCGCTGTTCTAGAAAAATTGGCTATTCCAGTAGAGTGAACAAATATTTATTTGCCATAACGGATTTTTAATAACGAATAGATTATTTAGTAATTCATTTGTTTTCAATTGTGAAGCTTAATTCGAATGCCTTGGAAAAGTAGGTATCGAGAAAAATGCTAAACTGAACTCTATGTGAAATGCTTGTATAAACAGCAGATAATTCGCCTAACAAATAAATCCATTCTTCGCAAAAATAAATTTGAAGTTGAGCTCTGAAAGGAATAAAACAGTTCAAAAATAATACTTGCCGTTTGTTGTTGAAAATGTCTAGCAAAGTCTAATTGATACTTGCAGGTCTTCAATGCATTAATTATTATATACTTATTTCTTCATTGGTGTTTCCACTGAAGATGGAATACTTAGTTGCCGAAATATACGTTTTTCGAATATCTTTGTGTTCTTTGGGTCATATTTCCATTTGTTGTACATATAAACAAAACCTATAAAGTGATTGACACATTCTGAATTTCAAAATTTGAAATACGCGATCAATTTCAGTTACCGCCAATGCAGTATATGCAAGGGATTGTTCATGATACCATGTGAATTGTATTGATATGTTTAACAGACTTTGACCTACCGTGTCTGCTATGTCGAGCTATGTCTTTTTTTGATGATATGTTCAACTCGCCTCATTCCTGGAAAGTTATTCCACCTTTCCAGAGATTCATTGCCTCCATATTCTCAGCTTCAATTTCATCCAGCAATAGAATGAGGTTCAACAGAATCGTTGAAATTTCTTGACAATGATAAAACTATTGAGTAATTTTTTCTACTCCTGATTGACAAATGCCATGAATTTCATCTTGATATAGGCAAAGTTTACAGAATTGATATAGATAATAGAACTATATGAAAATCATAATTTCAACAAGATGATAATATACTTTGTCTCAATATTGATGTGGCTAAGTAAAGTTAATATATTTTACGTTATATTTTATTTGCAAAAACTCAATATTCTTGAATAGTTGGGATGAATATAAGTTTGCCATTTTTATGTTGAAATTGAATATCATTATTTTATATCAAAAATTGTCGAATGTTTGGTAAGCTATTTCCATTTTTATTTGTATACTTATTCTGCTTTCTGTTCGACTTGTTGATTTTTTTCGTATAAATACAATAATTTCAGTAAGATGTGCATGCTTATTAATTATCTGAATTATTCGAAATCACTTCAAGCTATTAATGATTGATGTTAATATACTATAGTCATAGTACCTACTCCTCACAGGAGGCCTTTCCTCGGAAAAATCTGGTGAAAAGGCTGATAAACCTGATAAAGGTAACAAACCTATTTACATAAACCAACAGCATGACTAAGTACATTGAGAGTACACAAATCACATGATGCCTTGTCGCAAAAAAAACCTACTCCTGAATTCATTTGTAGCAGAAAAGAATCCCAACTCAATACGAAAGGACAATATATCATCACATCTTGATAGATGAAACCAATCTCAAGACATGAATCATCCTATATATATATATATCCAATAACTCACAAATTTTCGAATTTTGATTGAATTTGAGCATATCATTGGAAATGACCCAACCCAGAAACCTCATTTTGAGAAAATTATGATTTTCTACAAATAACTGAAAGTTATCCAAGAAAAAGCGGGCAAATAGTACATTGCTCTATTAGGATCAAAAGTGATACTTTGTTTGAAACATGCTATTTTTCATGCAAAGTGAAATAACCACCATTGCGGCTCAAGCAAATCTCACCTTGACCAATTTTCAGGAAGAGAAGGGGCTAATAAGGGCAATAAGACAAAAATAAGAAGAAGAACTATAACCTCTATTACTCCTGGCCTAGAAGGTTCTAGTATTTGGAATTTGGGGATAAGATTTTTATTCGAGAGATGTAGTAGTAGTAGTATCAGAGGGGAAGCTAGTGCCAGGCAGCAAGTAGGCCCAAATGGGCCCTTTTTGCCAACCCCTGCTAAACACATAACTATGCTTCCTTCACACTAGTTGTCCTTTTCGAACCTCCGAGACCTTCTGATGGAGGCTACTATGTCCGTCCACTCTAACTCAATCAATTCCTCTCGTTGAAAATCATCAACTCCAAAGATTTCATATCTCAGCCTTCCGTACGCCTCATACTCGCCGAGAAAGTGGAGTGACGTTTCATCGTCTTCTTCACACTTGCGGCAGGTGGGGTTATCTTCCACATCCAGGTCTGCGGACAGTCTGGCATCTTGTTATGCCTAGTACAGGCTCCAGTTCAAAAAACGGCATCCCTGACCCGGCTCTAGCGAGTTCGTCTGCCGTCTCATTTCCGGGCACCCCTTCATGACCCGGAACCCATAGTAGGTTGACTTCTTTGGATTCTGCTGATTTCTCAAGAGTTTCACTATATTCCTGTACCAGTGCTGAGCCCGGTCTGGGCTGCTTGACTATCCGAGCAGATTAAAATCACCTGCTCCGGCCCCTCTTTCACTTCCTGCTTCTCTGCTATGGCAAAAATTGCAAACACTTCAGCTTGAAAAACCGCAGAGTATTTTCCTAGGGCGTAGCTTTCTCGTGAGTCTCTTCCTTCCAGGAAGATTCCTGCCCCCGAGGCTTCTTCATCAGTTAGGCGCGAACCGTTCACTGGGTTGGTGGCCGAGTGTGCAAAGGCGTTGGTCTATGGGCCTGAGGGTCCGTGGATCAGAAATATCTATTTATTTCTATAATATCGTGTAGCGGGAGGAGATAGGTGACCAACCGAACATTCTTGGTACCTATAAAATCAATCCTTCGGACTCTCCACGGTAACCAACCGAGTAGTGCTAAGGTCCCCGTCTTCCTTACTCATACAAGTCCTAAACTTACGAGGGTTGCTTTGCAACAGAGTTGGCGGTTAAAAACACTTTCAAACACTTTTTTTCTCAAACATATTAGACTCCCAGGGCGAAACTCTACTGTATTATCTTCCCATTCTTCCCCACTTGAGATAGTAAGAGTGAACTTCTTATTCCATCGAATCCTATCCTGCGCGTTTATAACGTATTCTTGTTATCTTATAAAAGAATGACCAAGTTATAGGCACGGCAGCTCTGTTGTTTGGGAGCAGGTCGTGAATTCAAAAATTATATGAAGTGGTGGGGCTAATCGGGCGCCACTGAGTTTTTCCTGGTAGAAAACAAAGAAAAAATTAAACACTCTGTGACTGCACCAGAATTTAATCTCAATTGATTTGAGGGGTTAGTTTTGTGACAGATACAATATCACCTGTAGGTGTACTCGAGTATACAAGTTCTGAAAGCTTCTTAATGTAAAATAAATGCATAAACAGGACAAAAGGCAGATTGAATTCCCCAATCTAAAATACTTCCCCTTCCATATAGGCCTATATTTCTGGTTCACAGAAGTGTTTGGATGATGATTTGAATTTAAGAAAATTTATATATTAAAATTGTAACTAATTAAGAGTAGTTGGTAGATTTATTTGACACAGATAAATGTCACTGCATCACCGGAACAAAATGGTTGGATCTGACCTTAGTTTCCCAGGAGGTAGACAGGTGGACGACTCAGTAGAGAGGTGCTCTGGTTTTCTGGTGCAGCCAAAAAACTATGATGGTGCCATCAGGACATTACCGGAAGCAAATCCCAGCAACTAGCCCTTATAACCGGGTTTTGGAAAGTTGGTACCAGGAATGATCGCTTATCGCTTAGTTCTGGAGTTAAAAACAACTGGGTGCCCCAGCGGTGACCCTCAGGTTAAAATGGCGACGATGCTGCACCCAAATAGGAGGCCGTCTGATCTAATAAGAAAAAGCCCTATTGAATAACTGTCCATGTAAAATAAATCCTATTGGACTCTTACCTTCCCAAAGGAATGGCCAAGGGTTGAAGTCGGGACACGTCGATCCCACAAGATGGCCGAAACCAAAAAGGACAATCTGGCCCATAGTGCCTCCTTAGCAACTTTTTGGAGAAGACGGATATTACGAAATTTCGAGAAACATCCTGTGCAGCAGGAAAATAAACCGTTTATAAAAACTGGTTTTAAAGGGATAATCACCCACTGCGCAGCCCAATGTATGAAACTTAAATTTAGGGGAATCAAAATATTACTAACAGTAATATTCCCAGTCCACACTACTACAGTGGTACCAACCTTGCTCTCGGACCAATCATGTGATTCTGAAATGAGCTTATTAAGTGTCAAGATGTCTCTGACCCCGAACGCCGAAGGACTCAATAAGAATTTGCGTAAAATCAGAAGGAGAAATTAACCTCAAATTCAAATTTGGAAACTGACAGCTCAAAACAGATGTGATCAGAAGCATTATCGAAAATAAACACTTGTTGAATCCTATCCAGAAGAATTACAAGGAAATTACCTGTTCAACAAGTTAGTAAAAACTACAGATACCTCTGACCTCACCCCTTCTTGATGTATATCAAATTCTGATGTTTAGGTTACACAAAACCTTTATTATAGCTCTACCACCTGGGAAACCAGAACAACCTCTGTACTGAATAAACCTGAAAGTAATCATATCACACTGAAAAGAACATGGGAATTTCCGACCACATAAGGCATCCAGCCCTTACAGGCTCCACTCAACTATCACCTACCATAAACAGTATGTGATAATGTACTGTCACATTATCTCTTGGTCTGCTAAACATTCCAATACACTGAGTACTCCTTCCAGGCATCTTGTTGAAAATACCTATACTGAACATCTCAACAGTGAAACGCCAAACTGCATGTTACATTCACCCCCCTCCAACGAAAAAAATAGGCATGTAGAACATGACTATTATAATTGAGGGACTCTTCACAGTCATTTTTTTTTTATGTATGGAAAGATGATATCGAGCTCGATTTGAATGATGAAAACTAACCTAATCCTAATGAATAGAAACTATGACTACTTATTCTACCCTTATTGGATAGATTCTCTAACTATCCTACCCTTATCAAATAGAAACTATTACTAGCTTAACTATATTTACAAATCTCTCCGAGAGATACCTCTTAGCGACAGTTACCTACTTTAGATCATTGGTCGTTTTGACCATTTTCCTCAGACTCATCATCAGTATCGATTAATGGAAAATCAGATCCATTGTAAGGTTTTAAATCCTGTATGTGCCAGACTCCTGCATTCGTACCGTCCTCATTCCTAAGAACATATACGAGTTTCGATTTTTTCTTTGTCACCGTACAAAGAACATATCGAGGTGCTAACTTTTTAGCAAAACTGTTTGCCGCATCCGACAAAACATGATTTCTTCTCCATACTTTATCTCCTACGAAGAACTGTACGTCTCTTCTGCGCAAATTATAATATTTAGCATTCCTTTGATATGCTAAATTTAATTTATTTTGAACATCTTTATAAATCTCAGATAAATTGCCCAAATTCTGAACCCATCTTTTTCTATCGCCCACATCAAATACATCCACATTACCATCTCCATAGTACTTTCCCGTGCATGGTACTTCACGTCCAAAATTAAGAAACGCCGGACTATATCCAGTTACCTCATGAACCGCAGTTCTCATTGAATAGGCTATTTTAGCAAGTTCTTTATCCCATGACTTATGGTTGCCATTTACATAACATCTAATAGCTGTGCAAATTGTGCGGTTGGACCTTTCTACATAATTTGCTTGGGGATGGTAATATGGAGTATATCTAAAATTTGACTGATAATCCCGAACAAGTTTTGTGATGGCTTTACTAACCAGCTGTTTGCCATTATCACAAACAATCTGTTGTGGTGTACCGTACACCAGAAATACTTCATTTTCTAAGAACTTTATAATACTGCTAGATGTAGCATTACGAAGTGGACATATCAATGGATACTTGGTGAACCAGTCTGAAACCACGAGAATATACTGATAACCATTAGAACTCCTAGGTAGTGGACCCATTAGATCCATCGCAATGACCTGCCAAGGAAATCTTACTTGACGTTGTGAACCCATTAGCCCAAACTTCGCACGATTCGTTGCCTTTTGTGCAGCACATACCTTACAAGATTTTACATAATGATTAATATCACGGCGCATCTTTGGCCAATAATATGTGAGCATTACTCTACAATAAGTTTTATGATATCCAGCATGCGAGGCCGTACTAAGATCATGGCACGATGATATAATCTTTGTCCTCTGTTTTTTAGGGACCAATAATTTCCACTCGGAAATATTTGAGTCAAAGGAAAGTTTTGAAGGTATCAATTTGTACACGTAATTCTCCTTGACAGACCATTGGGGATATTTAATTGGTTCTCTCATAATTTTATTTCTAATATTGATATAAAAATTGTCCAAATTGTTCAATTCAATATTTAACGGGTTACCATGGTTTCCATCACTCAAAGCTGAAATTTGTAAATCAGTTGGCTCATCAAGTACCCGATCGATAGGACTCCGCGACAGGGCGTCTGGCACAATGTTCAGTTGACCTTTTCGATAAATTACCTCAAAGTCAAATTGACTCAAACGGACGCTCCAACGTGCTAACCTTCCTGTTGGGTTTTTCATATTGAAAAGATATTTAAGTGAGGCATGGTCGCTAATGATAGTGAATCTGACTCCCTCAATATATGGGCGAAATTTTTCGCAGGCGAAGATACACGCCAGACACTCTTTTTCGGTAGTGCTATAATTTCGCTCACATTTTGAAAGAGTTCGAGAGGCATATGCAATGACCTTTTCCTGCCCGTTTTGGCACTGCGTTAGGACACAACCCAAACCGCTGTCCGAAGCGTCACATTGAATTATAAAAGGTAAATTAAAGTCAGGACTTGACAATACTGGTGCCGAGACTAAAGCTTGTTTCACTTCACGAAATGCCCTTTCCGCATCGTCATTCCAAATGATTTTCTGACCTTTTTTCTTGTTTTTCAACAGATTGTTGATTGGAGCCATCAATGAAGAAAATTGGGGTATAAACCTACGATACCAACTACATAGACCCGTGAACCTCTTTATTTCAGTGGTATTTTTAGGTTGCGGAAAATTGACCATCGCCATTACCTTAAATGGATCTGTTCGTAGTCCGAATTTATCTATGATAAATCCCAAGTATTTAAGGGATGAACGAAAGAACTCACATTTATCGAAATTAACCGTTAAATTGGCACTTTTTAGTCTACTTGCGACTTCCTTAAGTAAAGTGATGTGCTCCTCAAAACTTGAACTGATTATGATCGCGTCATCTAGATAAACAAAGACATTTGGTTCCATTTCGGGACCAAACAAAGCGTCCATCAATCTCTGTTGGCATTGAGCGGCGTTAGATAACCCAAAAGGCATTACGTTGAAGTGAAACAAACCCCTTCCCGGGACTGAGAAAGCAGTTTTCTCTTTTGATGATTGATCTAAAGGTATCTGCCAAAAGGCACTTCTCAGATCGATTGAAGAAATATAGTTGGCATTCCCTAAAAGTGACAGAATCCTATCTACTACTGGTAAAGGATAACTATCTTTCTTTGTAAGTGAGTTCAGTTTCCTTCCATCAAAGCAAAAACGAAAATCGCCATTAGCCTTTTTGACAAGTAGAACTGGTGACGACCAATCACTACTTGAGGGTTCAACGACATTAAGCTCGATCATTTTATCCAACTCTTTGTTTAAATGACTCAACATGTATGGTGACATTAAATATTGACGCTGTTTTACTGGTTGAGCATCTCCAGTTTCAATGTGATAGACCAATTTATCTGTTCTACCAAGTTCACCATCTTTAGACAAATCTCTGAACTTATCAACAATGTTCTCTACTAAAATTTTTTGACTTTCAGACATATCAGCCATAGTCTTAACTTGATCTGTATTGATAGCATAATTGTCGTTGATTAATCCGACCGAGGCAATGTCGACATTAGCCCTATCATTTACTTCCCAAGTATTATTTCTGAAATCTACCTTCAGCTGAAATTCAGCGCAAAAATCGCTTCCTAATATGAAAGAATAATCAATAGTAGGAACTACTAAAAATGAAATCACCCGGCAACTAGTCCCTACAGAGACTGGAATATCCACTGTCCCACTTACAAATTGTCTGACTCCGTCAGCCGTGGAAACAAATTTGTGCCTGGGTTTCTTGATTTTCAAATTCAACGATTTAATAAAATCCACCCCGTTTTTCCCTATTGTGCTGCTACTCGCACCTGAATCTAATAACGCCGTTATTTCCTTACCGAAAAGGGAGACTTTTACATAAGGTCTATTATCCAAACTTTGTTTAACGAAAATCGGAGCTGAAGAAACTTTCGACTTTCCAAAATGATCTTGGAAATACTTCCTAATAAATTTCAAACCTTCTATTTGCTCGGCTGTACGGTTATTTGAGATATATCTGGTCTCGAAATGAGGAGGCAAAACACGACCAGTAAAATTTCGCTTTACCTCCGGGACCCGTTTCCCAAACATTTAGAACATTCTTTTCGGGTAACTCCCTGATTCCCACAAGAATAGCAAAAAATACTTCGTTTTTTCAAACAGTGCTTGAAATGATGATTTTCCTGCCGGCAATTAAAGCAAATCATTGTTTTTTGCACTCTATTACTTCCCGTTCCACTCGTACTAGGTACTTCAGAGTTATTACTTATAGACGAAGCTTTATTACTATTATTTTTATTAGTGTTATTCCAAGATTTTTTTGAAAAATTCGAATTCTTTGCATCTAAACTGCAATTATTGAATTCATAATCTAAATCACATGCAATTGAATTTACTTGGGACTTTTTCAAGTTAGACTTACTATGAAGATCTTTAAAAACTTCTTCTAAAATTTTAACATCATGAATCAAGTCTTCAACTGAATTATATTTATTCAGGGCAAGTTTTTCCACAAATTCAGGCCTGAGATTTTTCTGAATCCACTTGACTTTAGTGACAACAGCTGGTGTATTGTTAAGTCGAGAAAAAAGTTGCTCCATAACGGCCACATAAATAACAATTGATTCATCTTCAAATTGTTTCCTGTGTTTGATAGATTCCCATAGTTCTTCATCGTAATCTTTACTTAAAAAATCCTGTTCAAGACGTTTTGCCAAAGTTTCCCAATCCTTCACAATTTTCATTTCCTTGACATGACGGAGCCATAGCAATCCTTTGCCAGAAAAAAGATCTACCGCGGATTCGTAGAGTTGCTGTTTTGAAACTTGTCTAGCTTCTGCTAGCTCATATACCCTTTCCAAAAATGATTTCACCCCAATTGACTTTTTTGAACCGTCAAATTTTAAATCCCACTTGTATAATGATACAGGTTTTGAGTTATTTGCCAAAAAACTTTGTTGAGCCGTAATTGGAGAAGAATGGACAGTTGGCTGTAGAATTGAAACATTGTCCTCTTTTATTCTCTCATCTAGTTCTTCCTCCAAAGCTAAACAAGATGCATATGACTCATTTTTATACAAAAGTTGATTTGGATCATCTTCGATTTTTATTCTATCTATCCTCAAATTTACATGAGCTAACCTCGATCTTAAACGACAATACAAGGGGTCATTAACCGTACCTTCAAAATCAGGAATTAACTGTTTAATATTATCCAAAGTTAAATCAATTTGAGTTTTCTCGATTTCAAAATCATAGGTAGGGTCTACAAGTTGAGAAGCTGAAACACCACTTTTCTTTTCTCTCTTTATAGCAGCAGATAGGATTTTGCGCTTTTCGTTCATGTCTCGACTAGTAACTATGCCCCTAAGTCGAAGCTCATAATTAACCTCTTCAATAAGTAAGTGACGGGGTTTCATCTCAGATTCCATTATGATTCAGGTAGTAGGAAAGTTTTCAAAATTCAAATTTTTCTCAAATCTAACCAGAATGATTCAATTAATTATTTGAATCCTCAAAAGGAAGGTTCTCTCCCTTTTCAGGCCTCAAACAACAATTTCCAAAAATTTAACCTTCTTCAACAAGTGAAGTGGAAGAATCAACAGTACAATTAAGCTCAGCACAGGATAGAAGAAAATTTCTTATCTTTACCTAACCTATGGAATCATAAAAAACCGGAATATCAACCACAGTCCAATTAAAATTTTTTTTTTTTTTTAATTGCTGAGTTATCAGTCTTGCCAAAACAATCCAAATTTCAAGAAATTACAAAAGAAAGACTCTAACCAGTTAAGGTTAACAAAAAATGGTTGATGAGAATCCCTGGAAAGTGAGCACAACCTGCAGTTCACCAATATCACCATCAAAATGTCAATACTGAGAAAGGAACACCCAGTACATCAAAAAATTCAACAATCCAGTCGCAAAATTGAATAGCTCCTGCAAACCCGGAATTACCTATTCAGCAATCGAAAAAACCCATGCTCACCTCAATATAACATAATCTGTTTCAAATGTCCTATAATTGATTCGCCCTGTATAATATATGGAATTAAAAAATGTGTTTATTAAAATTTTTTTTCAAAAGTCCTGATCCGCCCTGTATGTTTGATGAAATGAAATTTGAAATTCAAATTTAATGAAATATAAATTGTATGACTCCACAACTACTCGTAACTAGAAAAATTTGGCCCCACGTTCAAGGTGCTAATTATCTATAACGTATTCTTGTTATCTTATAAAAGAATGACCAAGTTATAGGCACGGCAGCTCTGTTGTTTGGGAGCAGGTCGTGAATTCAAAAATTATATGAAGTGGTGGGGCTAATCGGGCGCCACTGAGTTTTTCCTGGTAGAAAACAAAGAAAAAATTAAACACTCTGTGACTGCACCAGAATTTAATCTCAATTGATTTGAGGGGTTAGTTTTGTGACAGATACAATATCACCTGTAGGTGTACTCGAGTATACAAGTTCTGAAAGCTTCTTAATGTAAAATAAATGCATAAACAGGACAAAAGGCAGATTGAATTCCCCAATCTAAAATACTTCCCCTTCCATATAGGCCTATATTTCTGGTTCACAGAAGTGTTTGGATGATGATTTGAATTTAAGAAAATTTATATATTAAAATTGTAACTAATTAAGAGTAGTTGGTAGATTTATTTGACACAGATAAATGTCACTGCATCACCGGAACAAAATGGTTGGATCTGACCTTAGTTTCCCAGGAGGTAGACAGGTGGACGACTCAGTAGAGAGGTGCTCTGGTTTTCTGGTGCAGCCAAAAAACTATGATGGTGCCATCAGGACATTACCGGAAGCAAATCCCAGCAACTAGCCCTTATAACCGGGTTTTGGAAAGTTGGTACCAGGAATGATCGCTTATCGCTTAGTTCTGGAGTTAAAAACAACTGGGTGCCCCAGCGGTGACCCTCAGGTTAAAATGGCGACGATGCTGCACCCAAATAGGAGGCCGTCTGATCTAATAAGAAAAAGCCCTATTGAATAACTGTCCATGTAAAATAAATCCTATTGGACTCTTACCTTCCCAAAGGAATGGCCAAGGGTTGAAGTCGGGACACGTCGATCCCACAAGATGGCCGAAACCAAAAAGGACAATCTGGCCCATAGTGCCTCCTTAGCAACTTTTTGGAGAAGACGGATATTACGAAATTTCGAGAAACATCCTGTGCAGCAGGAAAATAAACCGTTTATAAAAACTGGTTTTAAAGGGATAATCACCCACTGCGCAGCCCAATGTATGAAACTTAAATTTAGGGGAATCAAAATATTACTAACAGTAATATTCCCAGTCCACACTACTACAGTGGTACCAACCTTGCTCTCGGACCAATCATGTGATTCTGAAATGAGCTTATTAAGTGTCAAGATGTCTCTGACCCCGAACGCCGAAGGACTCAATAAGAATTTGCGTAAAATCAGAAGGAGAAATTAACCTCAAATTCAAATTTGGAAACTGACAGCTCAAAACAGATGTGATCAGAAGCATTATCGAAAATAAACACTTGTTGAATCCTATCCAGAAGAATTACAAGGAAATTACCTGTTCAACAAGTTAGTAAAAACTACAGATACCTCTGACCTCACCCCTTCTTGATGTATATCAAATTCTGATGTTTAGGTTACACAAAACCTTTATTATAGCTCTACCACCTGGGAAACCAGAACAACCTCTGTACTGAATAAACCTGAAAGTAATCATATCACACTGAAAAGAACATGGGAATTTCCGACCACATAAGGCATCCAGCCCTTACAGGCTCCACTCAACTATCACCTACCATAAACAGTATGTGATAATGTACTGTCACATTATCTCTTGGTCTGCTAAACATTCCAATACACTGAGTACTCCTTCCAGGCATCTTGTTGAAAATACCTATACTGAACATCTCAACAGTGAAACGCCAAACTGCATGTTACACGTTCTTCACAATGATGGTGGATATAAGGATCTCCTGCTTCACCAACTTCGCTATTTTTGCGTGACCTATTGTTCCTCCTTCGAGCACCTAGCTTCCGGAGTCGCGCATCTCAGGTGGGATTTAAAAAATCAACTTTATCTTCTGGTCGTGGTTTCAGTAAGATAAACGTCAACTTCTAGCTGGAGCTGACTTCAGAACAAAAATTGACAACTTTTGAATCGGTTGCAGAAAAAAGTCTTCCTCTCTGTTGAAACCGTGGAATTGTAGTAATTCATGAATACATGTACAAACTCAGTGTTCGGTCGATTATCGTCTCTTCGTCCCTGCTCCTCAGCTCTGGGCTCAGCAAACACCTCATCAGTCAGAGTCATTACGAGCACAGATAATTAATTACATTTAGTCTCCCACCTTCGCAGAATTGCATAACATTAATTTTCATCTCTCCAATTCCCCGCGCCTCTCTATCCACTGTTCAACCCTTTCACAGTTCCACAATTCTCATTATGAATTTCGCTACACCAGTCAGCGAAAGGGGGCGAGAGGACACCCCCGACCCCTGCAATATTTTGGGAGGTATCGATTGAATCCATCAATTGAAAAATATACTTCGGAGAATGGGTGTGTGTCGATCTTAATGAACACCTAGTAGACGGTATAATATTGACTGCACTGAGAAAATGACGTAACTTTTTCTGTGAGGCAGAGACATCTTCTGATGATAACCGTGAACTATTTCCAACTTGAAGTGTCATACTTGGGATAACCTCAACGTTATCATTTACATTTCGAATTACGCGCTGCTTTTAGCACAGCGAAGCTTCAGTTCAAAGTACGAAATTGTCATTGATTGATTCATTGATCAGGAAATCAGGAAAGCAGGATAAAGAGAACAAGATCGTCAGTGAGTGTTAGTGTCAATGAAAAATGTGAAAAGTCACGAAGTCACAAGGATGTGTTCAAAAGCGAGAAACTAAAATACGAGGCAAGTGAAAGTGTTAGCATAACTAATAGACGTTAGCTAATACAATTTCACTTACATTGAGTTATACATATTTCATATCCACTGAAACAAGTTGGATAAATCTTTGTAAACCGCACTCCAACGAGTTGAAGGTGGTACCGAGGTATTTTGGCCTGCTGTACACGAATCTGAAGTCGAAACGCGGTACTCCCAAGTACTTTCGGAAATACACCATTCGACTCGATTCGGCATTTTCTGCTATCGAAAACAAACGAAAAATTAGTTGTTCTCAATAATTTTTATTAGAAAAAATGAATCTGTTTGAAAAATTCGCACTTCAGAACATTAACAAAACCCATCGAGATATCCCGTGTTTAGAACTATACATTTTTTGAAGAATATAATTCTGAAAGGTGTTGAAATCAAGTTAATGTGACTTTCCAGTCAAAAGAAGGACGAATTTTGTGTTTTTAATTGCAAAAATATTAGATGTCAAATGAAGTTTACGAAACAAGCGTTTCGACTTAGGATTCTTATTCAGGAGGCCAAAATACGCGAGTACCTTCAAATTTGTTTTTCTTTCCCGTTGGAATGGATGGATAGGTACATTATATGTGCTGAAGTTAGAAAAGAACTACATAACTTCAACCGCTTATGGAGAAAAAACTGCAACAAATGAAAATCGAACGACTTCTTTGAAATAGTGACCTGATTTTGGAAGACGTTCGGGACTTTAATGAACGAACGATCATAGTTCCCGCCTACTAGGTTTTCATCTAGAACGACTATAGTCAGATCATCTATATGAGGTAACTGTGTTTCCTACTTTCCATTGAAATCTCCACAGTTTCAAATTTGATGGTATAAGTATTCTACTATTTCATAAAATGGAATGGTACTATTCAATTCGGAAATCTCAAAGATGATAGACTGAAGGTGTGAAAGCCTGATATGTAACATTGTTCCTTGATTTCATCGAATGGTCTGTACTGCCATCAAGGTCTAAATGGTGTAGTGTTGAAGTGCAGCAAGACTACTACGAAGATGAAGATGTAATAGCAACTAAGACAGCTAAACTTCCGCGGTCAGCAGATGTTCTGGGTGCAGTTCAGTTAATAGGACTCAACTATACTACCACTGGGCTCCAGTCTGGTGTTTCAAGGGTTGACTCGGGCCAAAATCAGACCTATGCAGGAAAACTCGCAGATCCCCTAAGAATCTTGACTTCGCAACTTCCTAACATATCATGGTAGTTTTCAGGTGGTTAGACAAATCCCCAAACTAGCTGAATGATAAAAAATGGTGGTTACAACTTGAGATGAACAAACGGCTTCAAGAAAAAACTGTTCAAATGGTTCCTGCAGTTACCTCACAGATAAAGAAAACCGTTCACTCTGGAGTCGAGTGCGTACCATGATGGCCACTAGAAGGAAGCCTCGACATCGAAAGGAGAAGAAGAATACCATCTTCGCTTTCCAAAGACTCACCAAAAAGTCCATATTTCATTTTCTGTTCAAAATCAGCACCAACTATCAAAGATAATTCCAAATGTCTGATGTGAGTACTTATAGCTTCTATTTGAAATTTAGTAGTGAATATTCACGAAAATAGTTTCAGAATTTGAAGAACTGGAACCATACATATAATATCAAATACAAATCTAATTGATTTCAATCTGAATTAATTTGTACAACAAATCAACATGAAGAGCACACTGTGTGTATAGAAGGAAACTATACAAAATCCAGTACATATTATCGAAACTTTGGACACGATGTTCTCTGAACATTACTGGATATCCATTTTCATGAGAACCAGTACATAAAAAAATATAAATTATGTTATGATAGTAGTATATCAAATTTTTCACCTTCAGTTTTTTCCTCTAAAGGCCTCGTACAGGTCCATTATATAATAAATGCAAACAAATTGGAGACTTTGTAAAAATAGTTCAGCTTGATTCCATGACAATCACCGGTGCTGGTATACGAATTTGTTTTACATTTCTCGTCTAATTATCACGAGAATAAGATGTAATTAATTCCTTTAATGAAGATAATGACGACGTAGATTATCCAGGTGGTTCTTTGTTGATAATGAGCACTTTGTTGCAATTAAACTTATTATCACGAAAAAACTAAATGAAATAAACGAACACTACTAATGACTATCATAAGAAGGTGAACACGGATAAAAGTTATTTTAATCGTACAGAACTTCTTGCTACTATGTATAATCACAAGCTGATAATCCTGTTTTGATAACAATGTTATATTGTCATGCTGACAAAATTATTTTAATGAATTTATGTTTTGACAATAAATATGGCCACGAAGATTATTCTCTCAGTTCCCTTTCCTATTAAATCCTATCTTTTTCGATTTCATGGAACAATTATTCAAGTTCAAAGCAGCATTTTGGTTGACATGAATGCGTCATGTGCTTCATTAACGTTATGGTTTCATCAAATCCGAAAAATATACATAAATACATCTGAGTTCAGAGAAATGATTTTCTACTTCCCGAATGAATGATTCAAATTTAATGATATCCACAACTAACAAGAACTATCGTTCTGGATTTTCCGCAGTGTATTGAAATAGTGCTTGTGAGGTAACAACGTATTGATATTGAAATATCAAATATACCATTTCGTCCATAAAATGTTGTCAGTTAGAGAAAAAAACACGGAAAAAATATACACATTCATCCTATAGATATTTATATACATATACGACACATTAAAATAATTGAATTAAATTAGTATAAGTACCAAGCATTCAGTTTCCTATCCAGATTATACGAATAGCAGGGAAAAGTCAGATATAATCCGTATAGAATGCTATGACCAACAAGCATATGGAGCATAATAATAGGATTGTGAAGCAGCATTGAAAGATAATCCACAAATTCTTTATGCTGTGATTAGAAAGGTATCATTTTCTGGATTAGAACAAATATGCAGATAGATACATCGACAATTTGCTATTACTAACATGAGGCCGTTATTATTTGTTGAAACCAATTTTTATCTGCTTTGTGGATAATATTTCATCTGCTTATTCGGGTGATAATTCATTAAAAATTCGATATGTCTCGAAAATAGTATTCAAATATTTTCATTTAATATAATTTGTATCTTGATAAAATCATCAATCAACTCAAAAACTACAACAGTAGATGTGATAATAAGATATGATATTTCGAAAACCACAAATTGTTGTGAATTTCATCTATCTACGGTTTATATTTGAACAACACCATCAGTAGTGAGGAGATTAGTTCTGCAGTATATAAGTTAATATTTTAACTATTTCGTTAATATATTAACTATTTCGTCATATCTCTCGACATTCACAAGATTTTAAATTGACCTGAGATGCGATAAAACATGTACAAATAGAAAAATCGAATGGTCCTTGAAAGTTTAATTCTAAGGACTCACTAACGCACACCATCATGATTGCAGAAAATTATTTACAGTGCTAGTCCATATACAGCCAAGTACCTACAATAGATTCATGGGTCTGAATATTCTTGGTTTTTGCTTATTAGTAGAATCCATCCACAGTTTCAGCTGTGATGAAATACCTAATTATATAGTGAAAGCTTTTTCGAAAAAGTATGTGGCAAACAATCATTAGAAAAATAAACAAGTGAAGCAGCATTCCATCATGGCATCGACAAGAAAATCGATGAAACAAAAACTGGTGAAAAACACGGACAGGCCGCAATGCAGTAACATCAAAAATCGTATTAGTGCATTTTTCATAGAAAAAGTTACGCGGAATAATTAAACAGGACTTCCAATTTGATTTGCATATTTTCACGCGAGTCTCGTTAGTCATTACTCATTAGAGCCTGAATGACAGTGACCGTCGGGGGGAAGTTTCCCCTATCTCCATCCCTCGATTCTCGACCCCCCCATACTGACCGACTGTCACTGCAGAGCGCTAAAAAAAACAAAAACGAATGATTGGTGGATTGGTTTGCAGTCAGCCATGTTGAGCGGACTCGCATTTTTATTGTGCGGATGAATAGGCCCGGAATTTTTCATCTTTCATTTTCTCATAATTAATTTTATTGAAATCACAGAATCATTATTTCATACAGAGTGATGATGATATCAACTGTTACGAAATTTGGTTTTCATAATGGGAAGAATATGTATTATTGTGAATGAAACAACAAAATAAATTATTTCATAACCGAATATCTGCCAGGTCAAAGACAAGCGAACAGGCTATAGTCAAAGTTTACAGAATATACTCTGTGAGCCTTTCGCCAAGGAAAGCTGAACAGCTTCTCGAGTTGGACAAAAAAGACTTAAAACTGTTAACGGGACTCCTCACTGGACACTGCCCTCTGAGTTATCACCTCAAAAAGGTGGGCAAATCAGAGAGTGATAGTTACCGGTACTGTGAGAACTTCGCTGAAACTGCAGAACATTTGCTTTGCGAATTACAAGTGCTTTTCTGCACAAGTTTCGGAATCCCGGGCCTAGAAAATATGAAGGATTTTGCACAAAATATCTGATAGGTCGGAGGCTTGAGGTGAGAGTTTTTCGAAGTCAGGAAGACTTGCAATCGAACAACAGACGCATCAAAAGATGAATATGACGCCAAGATGCCTACCTTAACAAGGAACGATTGCACTTTGGCTACAACACCACAAGAGGAAGCCAACATCTTTGCTGATATGTTTGCAGCAAATTACACCCTGTATTCAAAAGAAAAATACCCCCCTGATATCGCTAC
Organism: Chrysomela aeneicollis; assembly: GCA_029955515.1. Taxonomy (NCBI): domain Eukaryota; kingdom Metazoa; phylum Arthropoda; class Insecta; order Coleoptera; family Chrysomelidae; genus Chrysomela; species Chrysomela aeneicollis. The sequence goes on from JARUHQ010000022.1 coordinate 5,417,789, forward strand.
CATCGAAATTCGTAGGTGTGCCTGAAATAGTATTCTGCCAACGTATTTTATCAGGCGTATTTTGATACCAAAAAGGCTATGGGACTAGACGAAATTCTTCCAATCGTTCCCAAGGAATATATGTCCCATAATTAACACCTCTTCTTTGCAGGTTGTTCATATTTTCATGTGCAGCTCGGTGCTTTCCCCTCAAAGTGTTCAACAATTTCCAAAAAGAGGCGAAAATACCATTCCTGGTAATGACAGTCTTATTCCGCTTCTATCTTGTCATCTCTGAAGTGATGAAGCAAGCCATAGATCTTATAACGCTAGATCCGGTATCCTGTAGTATTTTTTTGGTATATAGAGGGATCTGCTCTGCAAGAAAGTAGGTACTATGATCACGTGGTACAACACATATGTATGGACAAAAATAAAAACCCCCGGACCTACAAAACGAATAACCTGGATACCGGATCTAGCGCTATAAGATGTATGGAGAAAACCATCAATAAATAGTAGTGAGCTCATGAAATATCTTGACCAATCTGGAATTGTGAACGAACAACAATATGGTTTTCGTCACACATATGGAAGACCATTGTGCATTGAAATTGTTGAAAAACTCTGATGGCGGTTCGTTTCTGAATAAATAGTAAATCCGTTGCGACTTGTATCACGTGACCTCAGATTTGGCGGTGATGAAGAAAAAAATATCGAATTCAGCAAGGATAAATAATGTGCATCATTGAGTTCAATCACAAATATCAGTTGGTTTGCATCTTATTTACGTTGAGAGTATTGAAGTAGCTATGTGCATCAAAATACAGGGCACCTAGTCTCCCCCAAAATGTCTATTCCAGAAATATTTGATCAGTTTTGATCCAAATTCACGTTATTAAAGCTGTTTCCAGATGAAACAGGAATGTGTAATGTTTGCTAGTAAGGGTAGAAAAATTAAATAGTATTTTTAGTTTTTTTCTTCATTCTGGTTCGGAATAAGTAGTATGGGATCCTCGTTTGATTCCTTCTTTTTATTCATAAAATTTTCGATATTTCTTCAATTTGACCCATTGTTTGGCACCACAGAGAACTTTTCTCAAATTTCCGCCAAATCTGAGGTCACGTGATATAAGTTGCAACGGATTTTTTAGTTTTCAGACATGCAGAAACGAACCGCTATAAGGGTATTTCAGAAATTTCAACAAAAAGTTGTTCCCCGTATGTAGCCAACATAATAAGTAAGTCTACGGTAGCAAACTTTTTATAACGGACGCTGTATATTTAAAATAAGGAGTGTCCATAATAAAATGTAGCAATTGCATTCGTTATATACTGGGTGAATGAAAAAATCTTATGTCTTCTTATGTCTAATAGATTTAGGGGAATAATAACTTGTCATGTGATTATTGAAATCATAATCGAAAATTAACATCTATAAAATATGTCTTCGAGTTATTGAATTTTTTTTCGAATACCAAACCACTTTCAATTGAAGTAATTATTCATTATATACACTATTTCGTGTTGGCTGAACGAATCCAATCTTGACCATCAAGAAAACGAACAATTTCCTCAATCCTCCTCATCATGAGCCACTTTGAGAATTCGGCCAATCTGCATTATATCGCTAATGATCTAAATGCACATCACGTGCGGCGCCTTCCCCTTCCCCTGTCCCCCCGGACCCCCCCCCTGGACCCCCCGATGCCACCACAGACGGCCGCCCCCCATGCCACCCCCAATGCCACCCCCATCGCCATTGCCGGGCGCTCGAACTCGAACTAAAACTTAATTATAATTAATTAATGCGACTGCTACTAAGTCTATAGGCTATACGCTATGTAATTAGAAACCTTTATATAAAATGAATACTGTTAATTAACGAACTAAAAGACATTATACAGTGCTAGATTGCTGAAATAACTTAAGTACAAATAATATTATTATTGCTGAGTTTCAGCCGATTCACACCGAGTTCTAGACTTTGGAGGATCTCTTCATGAATAAGACGTCGTTGCTACATCATTCGATGAATTAGGTTCGTCAGTATAGTGGTTTGGATGACCTCGTAAAATGGTACATGAAAATGAATTTTAGCTTGAAATCGACTGACAATATCTGACAACTCAATAACAAAATTAACATATTTAATCGAAGGCACAAGGTGATATTCAACCACTCCCACCTTGCTTCATCACTCCTTGTCTGAGGAAATCCATCAGGGCATCAAGACGTTTCTTTAAACTTGACTCAATTGGATGAAATTGAGATCTGTGCCGAGCCCCTATCACTGGGGAGACTACGAAACAACTCTTTCTGAGTAAAATAGAGAACTATGAGAATCGTAGAGAAGAACATGGAGGCTAATGTGCGAGGGGATTACTGAATTAGCCACAGCTCAACGTCTTCAATAAGAAAACTCCAACGGCATAGGTTTGATTGAAGATACTGTCGGGAGATAGACTGATAGCCCAAAGTAAAGCTTCAGTGTTCTCCTGAATTATCTGGTTCTGAAACGGTTGTGGAGAACAAACAGCAAAGTTCGCACCTGGAATTGATTTTTTTTACAACTCCAACAGATCCAGCAGAAACCTAGCTGGGAAAATTTACACAGCTCAAAAAATCAAACGGGGTATCAAAAACTTCGAAGCATTCAGGTAGCCAGGAAAGAACACTGCAGCATTGCCTTGAAAATACTATTCAAGGCGAGCTTTGTCATCGGTTATATACCAAAAACTTGGAGAGAAACCGTCGTGGCGTTTATACCAAAGACTGGGAGATGTCCAATAGACGAACCAAAGTCTTACCGTTCTATCAGTCTCACCTATTTTCTCCTAATATCAAAGTAGAAAGTAATGGAATGTCACATTCAATGTCAAACTCCTTGAGTTGAGACAGCTCCTTGAGAACAGTTTGCCTATCAATCAGGTATATCCACGATTAATGACATTATTTCAAAGACATACGTGCTTCACATGCTTCCATAACCAGATCTATAGATAAAATGAATATAAATGCATCACTGATCTGATGTATGGATGTATCCTGTGAAGCAGAATCATTGTGGCGACTCTTGGGGAGAGACAATCAGGATGTTAGTGAGGCTGCGCGGTTTCAGTTTCTCTAATCAAGGTTCAGCCGATGACTTGGTCGTCACCCTCAGAGCAGATATATCGAAGTAATATCCAATCGCATGCAAGTATCCATAAACACAAATCAGAAGCTGGTGCGCAAAGTAGGAACTCAATGTCAATCCTAGCAAAACAGTGCTGGTTCAATTCAGGAGGAGGTGAAATTACGAACTCGAAGCCACAACTCTGAATGGAATCCAGCTCACATATTCCAGAAAGAGAGAGCAAAAACTGGCATGGAACAGCCAAAACAACCACACTCTTTTAAAAGCCAGCTGGACATGCCGTAGAAGGATTCTGGGCCAGGAAATTGTATGTATGCTGCTTATCTGGCAAAGCTGTCTGCATGTGCGGCAAGTGTTGACTAGCTGTGGATGGTTCACATTAAAACACGAGCAATTTTTCACCTGTATTATTTTGACCTTAACTGTCATCGCACTTTATTGATCGAGAAATGGATCAAGTTAATCTGGAAAGATCAAAACCGGAAGAAGGTGCATTTTCCAGAATCAACTGGAAGAATGTGTTCTTCTCGATACAGTTTGGGCCCATGTGATCTCGATAGTGTCCGTTTAGGTGAAGTAATTATGGAGACGAGAAATCTTGCCAAGTGGATATCATACGCGGGATAAAAAACACCGGCTGCAATTTCTCATTCATTCGAAGAATGCATAATAACGAATGTGCATTGCTATTAGAAGAGTGAAAGACCTTCCGTTTTGACAGAATTCCAGAAATCTGTGAGGACCGCTGTTTGACAGCTAGTAGTGGATTACATTTTTGCGATTTTTCCACTACTCCAATCTTGAAACACCTTGATACGTAAAATTAATATATTTCCATCTACCTGAATACTCCCATAAGTTGAAAACAAATGTTCAAACCGACGAAAAGAGACTGAGAAAGATAGGAGAGAATTCTTCGAGGGGCATGGAATGAAAAGGCGACTACGACAAAACCACAAATAATCTGGGATGCTCAACTGGTTGAGTCCGGAAATCCTATTTCTAATATCGATTCTAATCTAATGTTTATGTCTCTGGAACGTTAATTTAACGTCTGCGCAACTGAAGAGTCCTACATTATGCATATGTTTAAGTTTATAGGAAAGGTCCATTCGAATCCTCAGTGAATCGTAGACTGCAGGATAATATTACTAGTAATTCACATGTGAATAGACCTCATCAAATAACTATATCCTTCGATGTTCAATGTCAGAAATTGTTGCCTCAAAGGACTTGATGGTTATATAGCTTTCTCAAGAGATCTAGTATCTCATCATCGTGTCCAGCATTCAAATCTGTTTAGTAATTTTCCAGCTCCCACAATAATGGATGGTCAGTCTTAGCCCGTCTAGACTACCTGCTCAGAATCGCTCGTGGTGGAATAATTAACATGATTTCCTATCAGCATCTACCATGAGAATATCTATAGAAACGAAAGAGATCACTCACTTTTCCGTTATGCTCTAGAGAGGTCAATGAATTTGTTACTGCTTTTGATGACCCTGAGGAACATCTCCTGTGGATATAATCCAGGAACCAAATATGAGGTGAGAAGTAGCTCTTGATACCAAACAGAAAACAAGTTTTTGTAAAGCATTCGTATTTGCAATGAATCTCTGATGAAAAGGTATTGTTGATACTGTAGAATGCACAACTTTCTCCCATGATCTGGATGTGTCCATGTCTCCCCTACTGTATGGTGTACGTGACGAAATGCGCGTGTGATACGAAGTTTGTAAAATACGCATGCGCGAATAGGAGTGAGAGAGCTGCGCGAAAGTAGCGGAGCCGGAGACGAGCAGTGTTGCCGTCTTAGCGGTTTTGTCGCCAAATCTAGCGTTTCTAGGGAAATCAAATGCGACATCAGAATTAGATTCGCGACGTGTCGGAATTTTTTCCACAATCGTTTCAGAGTTTTGCGGAGTTATTTAATTTACATAACACGAGTCGAAATAGTCCGAAATCCGAATGTACACGAACAACACATTGATCTCATATAGCAATTTCTTAAGGTGGATTTATGCTGCACAATCAACATCAAACTTCAACTGGAACTAAACTTCAATTACTTGAAAATTAACCTTGGTTTTGATGATATTTTATGCAACAAAATTAACAAAGTCTAGGCATGTGTTATTTTTGTGAAACATCTTAACAAAGTAACCTTATCCTGTTTGTAAACTGGAATTCTATTTGGTACCTTCTCAATTTGACGAAACTGTTTCTGAAATTGATTTATTTCATCTGAAAATCTTCAATAAATGCGCCACATAACCTCAAAAATTCACATCTACACTAGAAAGTTGAAAGTTGGCCAACTTGTTAGTTCAAGTTTAGTTTTAATTTCTCTGCATAAAATCAACCATTATTCAACAGAAGGTTCAACTTCTTAGTTAGAGATGAAGTGTAAATGTGAGTTGAAGTTGAGTGTAAATTTGTGCTGCATAAATCCACCTTGACTTGAGATATAAATTCAATGTGAGAGTCTACATTCTACAATACCCAGCGTGGATATATTGAGGACTTCGAAAACACACAAAATTCGTCCATCCTTCAACTGAAACACCATACACACATTCGCCCATCTTCAAAACATAAACGACACCCATCAAAGCTAAAGAAAGTATAATAATTTTGTTCCGTTAAAAAGTGTTAAAACAAGGGAATGTGTGGTATTTGTACAAGAGTGTTTCGAGTTCTTGTTCATCAGGAGGCCAAAATACGTGAGTACCTCTAAACTCACTTTCAAACACGTCGAAGATTATTGTTCATAAAATTTAGTATTGAACCTATTTGGGTGAAAATACCTATGTGAAAGTAAAAATATGTCAGGTTCGGATGAGTAATACTTCCTTCTCGTTTCTATCATAACCTGCACTAAATAAGACACGTGGTGTTTTAAAGTTAGCAAAAAATAATAACCATTACTTCCACATGAAATTGGGTCGCTGACAGAAAAAAACTGAAACAAGGGAGCATCGGACGACTTCTATATCCTCATAATGGCAGACGTTTGGGACTTGAGAATGATGAAAATAAGACCTGGTGGCGCTACTCTTCAACTGTTTCAACAAAGAATCCTCGATTTGGAACAATTGACTTTCAGCTCGTTACCTAGGGTTCTCTTATAGAACAATAGATACGCTACCGTCGGAAGATATTTGATATTTTTCCTCAAACTCATTGGAAAATCACTCAATTGAATTGTTACAAACAATCAATTGACCCTCAGAATCAATTATTCATAACCTGTAAATTTGCGAGATCTACTCACGCAATGTCACGTTAGACACGTTTTTTCGAAGTAGGTGAAATCAAGAGATTTGGGACCATCAGTCACAGGATAGGAAGTGAATTCACCAGTCAATTTCTATCCATCTCTGAACTAGAGTAAACAGGGAATTATAGTCCCAGCCAAGGTGGTTAAAGGCGAAATAGCTTCATATTAACAAGCACTAGAAAAAACTGAAGACTTTTGCCTAATACTTGATTTCAAATCGTAATGATATAACTTGAAGCTATCAGATATGGCGACATACGTTGTGTCGGTGAAACAGAAACTGTGCATATGTCATATAATCATCTATGTTATCTATTTTAGGAGTAAAAAGACTGAGAGGAGGCAAAATATCAATAAACATTCCAGATTCACAGAAAATAACGTGTTTTGATGTAGTTTCAACTCACGTTCGGTCTGATTCGAACCAAAGAAATGTCTCCTTGATAATCGATTTTACCACCATCTTCATTCAAGTCGTGTAAATATTACTATCCTTTCTTATTTTCTTTCGCAGAAACAATTGGAGAGCTGTTTCAACATCCTATATCCACCTTGGTTCCAGCCTACTAGGTTTCCATTCAGAACGACAATGGGGGGATAAAGAAAGCATTCTGATATAGAATCAAGTTCACTTCAATTACAATCCCATTTCGGTCACTGAAGTATCATTTGGTGCATTACACATTCAACTCTTCATCTTCCATCCAGAGAATGAGGTCATCAACTTCATCAGCACAAATAATACGAACCAACCCACCTATTCCCAGAGAGCATCATCACGATTCTTCGACGCAACTCTTCGTATGTGGAAGTAGTTAATCCGCAATCCGGCCAACAAAGTCATTGTGCGATTGGATCCGAGATGGATGCGCGCTGCCCAGCGGAAAGGGTTTCTCACCCCCACCCCCATAGGGGGGTAGGGGTTGGCAGCGGCGCGCTCGAGCCGTAGGGGATGAGGGAACATTAATATTGCGAAATGAAGCTCATTTGCATTTAAATAAGGTAGTCGCAGCGAGGGGTGCGGCCAGAGGGGCACTAATTACACTAACTACACAAAGAGCTCTCGCTTGGCCGGACGTTGTCCGAACCCCCAACCACCCTCAACCCTTATTATACGAGAACACAGACTATTCCCTGCTTGATTATCATTATGCTGGAATAGATTATGCAGCGAGGAATATATTATGGCGAGGGATGTACCGAAATGTTTTGTTTCTTATTCGCATTGCCGGACACATTCGTCGTATAGAGGACGGTCTCGGGTGCAGATTTACCTACTTTAATTAAGCCATAAATTGGGATTTCGGTCGAGAAATAATGGAACGGCGTCTCTTCAACTCCGGAATGTGGTGAATATGAATTATTGTTCGTGCGACCTGTGTTTCTTTCGAGGTTGTCGCTGTTTCTGTCGAAGTTGTCGCTGTTTCTGTCAACGGAGTCTACATACAGAGTACTCACACATTCATGTCAGGATCGATTCTATGGTTTAGAGGTGAATTTTACTATTGGATCCCGTTCATTTTGGTCTTTCGCCAAAGCTGTGCTGGAGAGAAATTTCATTTCCAGCTCATTTCTTCCTCTAACCAAGGAAGACGGAACTCCAGCTACCCAGGAAAAAGCCAATATCTTTGCGCACCTATTTGCTGGAAATTTCACTCTGGATTAATCGGAAAAACAAACCCCGAACATAACACCTATTGACAATCATATGCCCGAGATCACCTTTCGCCAACGTACTATCAGAAAGATTTTGTTGGGTCTCAACACCAACAAAGCCTGTGGATCTGACGGAATCCCATCGATGGTTCCCATGAAATGTGCTCTCGAACTAACACCTGTTCTTTGCAAGTTGTTCGACCACTCTTACAATTTGGAGGTATTTTCGTCCAACTGGAAAATTGCGTAGAGTACAACCAGTCCCCAAAAAAGAAAAAAAGACCTTACCTAGCAACTACAGACCTATCGCACTGCTATCAATTATTTCAAAGGTCATAGAGAAAGCCATCAACATCGAGCTCATGAAATATCTGGAACACTCAGGTCAATGATAGACAATATGACTTCCGTCATCAGAGATCAACTGGTGACCTGCCCGCTTACGTCTCACATTAATGGCAGCTATCTATTGAAAAATATGGAGAAACTTTAGCCGTCGCATTAGATATTTCCGAGGATATTTCCAAGGCATTTGATCGGGTTTGGCACCAGAGACTCCTCGCCAAGCTTCCATCTTATAGTTTGCCCCCTCAGCTGCGTTCTCTGCTTGCTAGTTTTCTCTCAAACAGGTCTCTCCATGTGGTGGTCGATCGAGTTTCATCTGATACTCTACTCATAAATGCTGGTGTTCCGCAGGGATCAATTTAAGCACTATTTCTACTTCACATCAACGATTTGTTGAAAGCAACTTCATGTCCTATACACAGCTTAGTGGATGATAGTACCCTCCATACCGCTTTCTCTTCCAGGGCTCCTATATCGGCCCGTCAAACTAGAAATGAACGAGGATGATATGTTAACACAATAAATATGGACTCAGTACTCGGCAACAATTCTCGAGTGGGGATCTAATAACCTGGTAGAATTCGATACAAACAAAACACAAGCATGTCTTTTCTCTAGAAATGCCGATATCACTGTGCCCAACATAATTCAGTCAGGAGTAATCATACCATTTAAGTCATCCATTTCGACGCTTGGCGTTACTATCAGCAATAACCTTTCTTTGGAAAATCACGTGAGGTCCATTGCCAAAAGTGCCTCGCTTACAAACTCGCTCACTTCTCTGGAACACCGTTGAAAAGTTGGTGATTTCTCTATTTTATAGATATTTTTATGGGCGATGCTTCATATAGTATCAATAACGTCACTTTTCTACCTATATAAGTAACCTTTGCAATGCATAAACTCAGTGTTTTTTCCGCTCGGGATTAATTATAGGGAAAAATTATTCATTTATGGAGAGTTCGAAAAATGTGCTGGAAAGTAGTATGGTCGATGAATTCTCTTTGTACACCACTCGATGTACATATACTGCTACTGAATAACAACGTATTTTTCCATCACATCTGTAATAAAATACGCCAATTTAGTTACAAAGCAACCCTCATAAGTCTAGGACTTGTATGAGTTAGAAAGACAAATGTATAACAGAATAGAATGAGTTTTATTTCCCAAACACAGTACTTAGTTTACGGAAAGAGTAAAAAAGAAAGTTAAGGAAGAGGATGAATAGCGACCATAAATTTCAACGATGTTTTGAAAAACCGATCGACACACCTAGACAACTGGCGATTATTTGTTTCAGGAGAGTGACTGTGAGAGCAGCGTAGGCTCTCCTGAGCCAGGTTCTCTAGCCATGGGTGCTGATACCGGTACCGACCTCAGCATGACCTCTCGACACCTCCTTCATCGGCTGGAAGCTGCGAACGCAACTGAACAGACCATGTCTTCCAACAACTCTACCACGGCTCATATCAATGGTACCAGTGAGTATAAGAATAGTCTAAATAATCAATTAACGATAATGTAGTAAATATATTTATTTTCCCGGATACAACTATTTTATTGAATACAAAAATGACATTGGCGCTTCTCTCCTCCAATATTTGAGATTAATGATGTTGAAAAACATAACATTCCTGCTGGTGGTTTTTTTCGAGACCGGCAGAATGAAAATTGATTACTCTCTATTTACTATTTGATGATAACGATAACAAATATATGTTTCTTACGTTTTGATTTTGCTTTACATTTTGCTCACAGATTGCAAATGTAGATATTGTACAGTTGATTCTTTGTCTTGAAACTGAGTTTCGTAGATTTGGTGAGGATGCTGATTAGTCCAATGTGTTAGCAGGAAAAAACGTCAATGGGGATATTGAAGAATCTTATGGAAAATGGAAGAAGATTATTGATGAATGTTTACCAAAGTACACATATCAGATTAGAGGAAAGGCAATTCATTTAATGAATATGAAATGGGATTGCAATTCTGAGAATAACAGAATGAAAATATCATATTTATTTATATAACAAATGGAGAATATGAGACAAGAGAAGCATTATAAACAATTTTTGCATCTCTTCACTCAACGACCAAATCATCGCATACTTGAGTTTTGACTCTGTGAGTGATATCGCTGTAAATAATGCAATGAGACCAACATGCAACCATTTGAACAGTCACAATAAAGAGAAGCTGCAAGAAACTGAATCTTATGATACAGCTAGAATGGTATTCCACCATGTATACATGTACATGTTTTCAAGAATTATTCACTAATTACAACAGTGAAAACATGATTCTTGTCAAAGTTTTCAGGAAGTGTGGACTTCTCAGCTCCCCTGATATTCCTTCACGTGTACATAAACAGCATGAATAACTGATAAATAAAAGCACACAGTAGAGAATAATAAGAATGTTGAGATCTGTCGGACAATTATGTTGAGATCTTTCATATTATTTTTGTTTCAGTGGCTGGTCTGGTTTCATTACAAAACTTCCAAAACTTGGCATCCCTTCAGAGCCTTCCACAGGTGGCCTCTTTAGCTGCTGGACTCTCGAATATGGCGAATCTATCAGGGACTCCAATCGTTAATACACCTTTGAATCTCAGCGTCAGTGCATCAGGTATTTATTCTCCAAAATAACAGATCTCCAACTCATGCTTTATGGAGATTACCTACTTTCAGTATTTATATCGATAATCTTTCTACTTTCATGAATCTTGATCATTGGTTGACTTTTTATTTCAATCGAAGAAATATCAAGGCCTCAAAGGTATGAATTGATTGGAATCTTTTCCAGCAACAACACCGCGTAGTAGTCAAATAAACAATATGCAGGAATCGCCTGGTATCATGACGAATTGTAGCATGAACTCTCAGCCACCTGCTCCAACAGTCATGCAGTCCTCGAACTCCCTACTTGGGCAGCAGCAACCAGCCACCATGCCACAATTCATCCTGGCTTCAGGACATTTGGTTCAAGGAATTCAAGGAGCACAATTGCTCATACCAACATCGCAAGGTGAACTTTTCTGTTATTGATGGTTATATTTTGTTTTTTGTTTGACGTGGTGGTTGAAACCCTTTATGGGAGTCTTCTGAGTCCCAAACTGAATATCCTCAGACATACCCACTGAACACTCCACCTCGCGTGGATGTCTCGCCCCTGCCGAGAACACAGGACCTTGCGACGACACTTAAGCCGAGAGGCCTTTTCTATCTTACCATACCACTTTCTTGGGCCATCGGAAAAATTCCGCCGTCGGTGAGAATCGAACTCACGACGAGCAGGGCAGAGATTGAGAGATTGACGCTCTAACCACTACGCTACCTGGCCCCGATGGTTATACTTGCTCATAACTGTACATATTGCGAAGAAACAGATCTAGAATGAAACTTCTAGCTATTTGTCCTCTCCATATATTTGGAGAGGACATTATGCAGACTAATGTATATCAATGGCAGCACACAAAATACGTACCTAGTAGATTTTTTGGAATCCCTTAGAGAAAAATATACTAAAATCGGCCTTCTCAACATTTATAAATTCTTGAAGAAAGTTTACCAAATACTATAGTAAGATCTCAGTGGTAGGACTCTACGTTGTCGTTTGTGGGAAGAAGAGGATGAGATGAAACCTGATCAATATGAAAATGTTTCGTATATCTTTCCCCTGTGACTTGAAGTCACACATTTCCAATGGAATAATCAGCTAAGTCAAGAAGTTGGATTGATATGGAATTTGAATAGGTGTGAGCCATAATAGACTAGAGAGTGGGTCGCAGTAGATGGCCCTATAATGAGACCTACCTTTTTCAGTCGAATCCAACCTATTAGATCTTCCTGACTTTTGCAATCCAAAGATCGCCAAGACATATTGAATCAAGAAATACGTAAATGCGATTTTTAAAAATAACGGTCATTTTAGTTTCTAAATAGATATCGTTGCAATGCGAAATCAAACTATTAAAGCACAGTTTTTGCTCAATTAGTTCATAGAGTTCCTTTGCAGGTTTAGCAACCCAGACGATTTTGACAATCCCAGTGAATCATGTCAACAGCAGCGACCAGATGGTCAACTTAGCGCTAAATAATGGTCAAGTGATGCAAACTTCATTAGCGAATTTACAGGCGATGGCTCAAAGTAATTTATTGAATACTCCAAATACAAATGGTACGTTGATTTTTTCACTCACCAAAATATTTTGTGAATATTTGCGTGCAATTTGTATGCATTTTCAGTACCTCCAACGTCGAACGGCACCATCAATTCCAACCTCCTGAATCCCGCGACCCTCACGCATCTCCTATCCAACGGATCAGCTGCCCAACAGCTCCTCCAAATCCTTCCTCAAATGCTCAACAATCCCCACTCGAATCCCAACCCACAACCCATCTTGAACCCCCTACCTCAACCTCTGTCCCTATCCTCCGCCCCATCTCTGCTGACAACCCCCACCTCTCAACCTGCCAACCAGATGAGGAGTCAGAGTGGCTCTAGTCCGATGAACAGCCACCCTGCGCCCCTGAACCCAAATCAAATGAATAGCGGGGGCGGTCACTACACGGAGAGCAAGATCCTCAATCCCAGTATGGATCCCAGGATCAGCAATCCGAACGATCTGATGAACTGTCGCAGGGTGTCTAGTGATGGGGAGATGCAAGTGGCAACTGCGCAAGGAAATAATACTAGTCATGCCATGAAGAGGTCCCCAAGCTCTCTTTCGCCAAATTGCACGGATAGCTCCACTGCTGATCTCCTAGTGGATTCGCCAAGTGAGTTTATCAACACTGCATAGGTGTATTTTTGTTCTTCTTCTTTCATCTTCTTGTCCTATCATCTTATGACATTCAAAGCCAGAGCAAACTACAATAAGGTCACCGTTAATTTTCGCTATGTTATTCATCAGCTTCTTCCACAATGTGTTGAGCAGGCATCGAATTCGGCTCGAAGGACCAAAAATGTTCGATAATAATAATTGAATTATATTATTCTTTGAAGAAAGACCTGATTCAATCGCGGATATTTTCGTGAGAGTACTTCTTATACCTTCTTCGCTATCAACTTTCTGGATTTCAGTTCTCTGTGTCCGGGGTTGCAGGTATCACCAACTCGAGCGGAATTTTGAAACTCAAAAAGATTCACTGAATTTCACAACAATAGATTTAATAAATGGTATTCGTTCTCGTCCATCACAGTTGCCCGAATTTTCGCGAATGTTGCATCACGCAAAGTTGCTTTTCTTTGCCGCAGAAGGCGCTGGTGTAAGGATGGGAAGTAAGAGAAATCAAAATGATTCTGTGTGCACTATAAAATATAACGAAGTAACTTAAATCTGAAGTTCATCTTCACACGTTCGAATGTATACCATAAGGCACTGTCGGTCTAAATGACCACCTAGTAGACGGTATAATATTGGCTCTTCACTGGAAACAATGACGTAAATTTTTCTGTAAGGCAGAGCCATCTTCTGAAGATAATCGTGGACTATTTAGAACTTGAAGTGTCATACTGAGCATAATCTTATGTTTTCATTTATATTTCGAATTAAGTACTCCTTTTAACACAGGGAAGCTTCTGTTCCAAGCAAAGAATTGTTCGATAACATTGATTCAATGACCAGAGATTCAGTGGCTGTGAAAAATGTCTGATGTCACAAATTAGAAAGTACCTGTTCAAAATTGAGAAACTAAAATGCGAGGCAAGTATCGGCATATCGAATGTACAATTCTAATCATTCACGTTGAGTTGTATATTTGTTCCACGGATATTACATACCCACTGAAGAAACAACACAAAAATTAGTCCTTCTTTTAACTGAAACACCACACATCCACTTGTTTTCAACAATTTTTAGCAGAAAAAACTAGTATATCTTACAAAATTCGCTTTTCAAAATATTCAACAAAACCCATCGAGAACCAAGTATGACGGGAGCTGAACTTTGTGACAGTGTCAAGTTGCCAGATCAAAGTCTATTTTTGGAATTTTTTCCGCTAAAAAGTATTGAAAACAAGTAAATGTAAGCTTGTGATTTTAGTAGCAGAAATTGAGGATGTGAAATGGTGTATTTACGAAACTAGTGTTTCTACTTCGGATTCTTGTTCAGGAGGTCAAACTACGTGAGTACCTTCAACATTTTTTCTCTTTATAAATATGAATAAAAGAAAATAATGTCAGATCAGAATAGATAAAAAATATATGGTGAAGTTATAAAAAAAGGAGAAAATAACTTCAACCTAAAATTGGGTCGCTGACGCAGAAAAAACTGAAACAAATGAGCATCATCGAACGACTTCTATAAAGTAGCGTCCTCAACTTGGCAGACGTTTGGGACTTGAGTGAACAGACAATTGTAGTTCCTAGTTCCTAGCCTACTAGGTTTCCATTTAGAATGACAATGACCATGGTAATAATACCAATGATAGCATATGGTCCGTTGTATGGTAGCCAAAGACTCAAACGACTGTGGCAATCAAAAGGCTAAGTGCCTGCTTGCCAATTTAACTTTAGCCGCAACACATGTACAAAGAAGAATCGAATGAGAATTGATATAAAATGTCAATGATATCATCTGCCCTGTAATTTCAGATTACTAGTTACAAGATCTCTTGATGATATTATAAAAAGTTTTTTATGTTGATATTACTTACACAGGGTTGGTGAATTTTTCGAAATGCTCCTGTCGAAGTTTAAATGTCTTCAAAAAAATTCAAAAATGTGTATCAGCCGTTGAATATTCCTGCATTATATACCAGGAATTCGTATCTTAGGATATTTTGTATTTTCGTTTTTTAATGCTTCACACTTGAGTTTCGGCATACTCAACGCCCATGTACTGAAATAGGTAAAAAATAGAGGACATATTATATAAATATATATGAATCAAGATGAATCATAATATGCATTTATGATGGGACAAGAGCCAATCTTCAATTATCATGAGATGAAAACCACTGTTATACAGAAGTTCATATCCATATTGGATGTCATGAGCTACTTAGACGTCAATTCTTATCCACGTAACAATTTCATTCAATCAATCAATGTCGAATGTTTGCAACTCATCAGACTGATGAGTTCATAGTGATATATTTATAAATACAATACAACTGTAGGTGATAACTTCAAATCATCCCAGCTTCCGTTTCCAAATCTGCTCCTGCACAAATAACGTCAAAATCTATGCCTATGCTCATCAGGATGCCATTTTTCTCTCTGAGATCCATTACGAGGAAACATTATGCACAGTAAACTATTCACAGACATGTTCTCGCAATAATTAATGAGCTGTAAGGGTGTTACCCCTCATTAAAGTGTAGATAATGCATAATTCCGTTCAACTTTGGAATATTTGAATTATAAAATAACTCTCTACTTTGATATCGTTTTGATACCCATGAGCCATCGGAAACCATCAGAAAAGTAAACAATAGAGTATTTTTTATGATGGGTGAGCAAGCAAGGTTTCCTGTAGGTTTCATTTCAACAGAATTTTAATATTGATCTCAGATGTTCAACAGGTTTTTCATAAATGTTTGCATTTATGGATAAACTAACCATAACTCATTTTATGCCAATACAGATTTTCCGTCCAATTGAAATTGATGTTCTGTATATCATCCTTAAGATATATCGAAGACATCTGGGATTTCCGAATAACATATCAATATTTCCTGATAATATTGCCAGGAATGTATTTGTTGTCATCATCATCATCATCGATAAATTTGATCTCTAAAGCAAGCATACGAAATCCCCAATAATTATGTAGTTTGATTAGATAATTCATTATCCTATACACACTGCGTGATGTCAACCTTGTGATGCTAATCGATCTATATATAACTCCGACTCATTATTTGTGATGAATTCGAATAATGGTGAATTATACGCAACTGATATTAACATTAACAATGATAATGGAGCCTCTACATTGACGTTATTGTTGCATACATTGGGTAATAGATTTATTTGTATTATTCTCCTTTTATTATAGTAATAACCACTTATGTTCATTGGTTCAATTAGTATATTTGCTAGATAATAAAATGATTGATTCTGGAAAATTTTCGCACATCAGAAGTGGCAAATGGCATTTGATTATTATTAACGCGTTCTGGTCATTCGATTAGTGGTGAATTAGCCCTATAATATAGTTCTCTTCGGCATCTGATAGTAATTGCAGAAGTATCTGGGAATTGGAATCAAATAGGTAGTTATATCGTCAAGCCTTCCTTCTATTTCTAAACGAAGGCACCAGGGTCGGCAAAGCAATGTAGATGAAGCGCCCTCTTGTAGTCTACAGGGGCATCCTACACTGAGAAAATGTTTTCATCGTCACAGCAGCTTTTTCCGCTGCTATAGATAAACATTTTGGCTACATAGGGGACAGGAAATATCTTTACTACTGCAGAAGAGAACACTTAACTGCTAACGTCTACCTGTAGTAGCACTGCTACTTTAGAAAGTAACTTTAGACAGCCATAATAAAGATACTCTTCTGTCACGGAAAAGTAACTATGCTATGGTAGAAAAGTGGTTTCATTCCATTATTTTATTGATGCAGGAAAGAGTTTTTACTAGAAAAGCAAAGTTGTTGCCAAGAGCAGCATGAGTGTTTTTTTAGTCAGTGGAAGTTAATTCTCTCACAATAGCGAAGATATTTGCTGGAAATATCCTCAAAAGTGTTACCATTTAGCTGATTTAGCGCATTCAACAAAACTAGAATAAACGAAGTTGGTTTATTCTAGTTTTATTGTTGCAAGCACTATGGTTCCACTTGCGAAGATTTTTTCCGCAAACATAATAATAATAAACATAATAGTGTAAGGTAATTAACTTCCACTTGCTGATAAATTCCTTTAAGACTTTCCTAGCATAACATCATAATTTACACATATCAATCGTAGCAGGTATCACAAAAATTTACACCGAACATTCGCTAAGGGTTTTACTCAAACCACGGAAGTATTTGAATGAACAGTGAATAAAACACCTAAGAACTAAGTATAGGTATTATAGAAGAAGAACACGAATATTTCGGTAATACGGTGAAATACCTACTGTTACTCCGTGAGAGTAGAAAATCACCGAAACGATACCAACCGAACTGCGATTTTGGCATGTCCGAATCGTTTTCAGCAATTCATTTTTGCTAGGCTAGCAAAGAACATTACAATTATTATAAGAGAAATATTTCGTAATGCAAATATTTTCTGCTAGGATAGCAATATACGGTTATTATAAAGAAATATTGATTAAATCATCTTTGCTACAACAGTACCTAACATATCTAACTATCGTGGAAAGGTACATTGTCATGGTAGCAGAAATAATTTTATAGAATTGCAGTTCTACTACTACACAGTAAAGTGATATTTTCTGTGAGAGCGAAGCAACATTACTAGGTTTGTTACTTTTTTGGCTACGACAGGTGAAAAAAAACTCAGCAAAGATATTTCTCCTGGGACTTTTCTCAGTGTATAGACGACGTTTTCGTAAAATTATGAAAAATAGTCTTGCCATAGGTTTTTCTGTTCAACGGAAGGTACCTTCATCAATTTGTTTCAAACTACATCACCATGTTGTAAAATGTAATAATTACTATTATATTATATAGATACGTATACATTAAATCTGTTGAGTTTGGATGAGAAATTTACTCTCATTATTGAGTATTGTGAGTTTTATTTGAATCTCCTTCAATTGAATCCGAAATAATGTATCTGCATTTCACTGATGAATTATTCATTCTAAAGTTTATATCATTTCATGGAATGTATCTACGGTTGTAGAGGGGTTTATTCACCCTTCTCTTTTAATATTGTTACCGAACAAAAGATGTATAGTTGTGTGTAGTAATATTACTAGAATCAAAGTAAGTCAATGATTTGGAAGAAGATTACAAAAATGTATATAAGTGCCATGAATGTATCGTTGATAGTGTTTTATTTTTTCAGTTAAAGTACCAGGTGTTTCTCAAAAGTGGCTCACCTCTATAACTTATTGTTTCTACAGATAAACAAGTAAGATGAGGTATGTAACAGGGTTCTTATAATATGGGGTTAACGAATCTGACAGTTATTGAAATTGGTGATGCCTCATAAACGGTGGATTAATTGCTGAAAATTTCTATGCTTATAAAACTGACAAAATCCAAACAACTGAAGTGAGTTATATCTAGAGTCTTTGGTTATATCACCAAAATTCGAATTAACGAGTGGAAAACTAACTTCAATAGCAGTTTAGTCAACTCAATTTCTCACCCATCTACTCCTTTTCTCAGGGACCCCTTTTTTGAAAGCTCACCTTATTTCTTATAATCCCTTCTATTATAAGAACCCTGATATGTAGATGGACGTTTTTGATTGTTTTCTATCACTTCAGATTTGACCGGAACTTACCCTCAATTTCAAATAGTACACTCAGTAAGTGGCATGACAAATGGTACTCAGAGTGTGATGTTCTATTGAGAAAAGTGAAAATATACCGCGACTCCATTTCAAGGATCATTTCAAGTCAAAACTAATGTGGTATTAAACAGTTAAATATTTATGTACCGACTGCAGCACCAAATTTTACTTGTTTATTTGTATAAACAACGAGTTATATGGTTGAGCCACTTCCGAAGAAAATACGTTATTATTTTGTTCATTGAGTAGTTGGATTTTGAATACCAAACGTGACATCACTATCCACTCACTGATACTAAGCCATAATATTTGCCGTGAAATCCGATGTAATTTTCACTTCTCAAGTAATTACACAGAAAACGATAACATGAGAATACAGGAAACGATCGCCTGATTGATACTGAAGAAGTTTGAAATAAGTAATAAGTAAAGGACTAGACACACACACATAAGGTGGGTTTCTAGGTTTCGATAGAATTTGCTGAAATTTTAGTATGTTACACACAAAGTATATCAGATTAATAATTTCATGCTACGCGACCACGATAGCGATTACATTAGATGATATACGGAGTGTAATATATAAAACATGTAAGGGAGTTCATAGGCATTGATAGAATTTCATAAAATGTTCGTTTCTCTCACCTCAGATCAATAATTGTATCCTTTCTGACCACTATAGTAACTGAAGTAGTTGGTATAATATAAAATATTAGATGGTTTATGGGCATTATTGATAGAATTTCGTATTAAATGTGTATATGTAACACCTGAGGTATATAAGATCAATAATTGAATACTACGTGACCGATATAGTAATTATTTCATTCGTAGATCTACTGAGTTTTCAGGAAATTCCGAGGAAAATTCTATCGATGCCTACAAAGTCCCTTATATTTTTTATTAGCCCTCGTATCAACTAATGAAATTGCTATATTGGTCACAAAGGATACAGTTATTGATCCTATATACCGAAGGTGTAACATATTAGGATTATAGACATTTTAGGAAATCCTATCGATGTCTATGAACTTTCTATCCCTATATTCAGCCACATCGTTAGTCAATATGCGATTCCAGTAATTCGAAAATTCCACGAATTTTACAGATCAACCGACCATCAACCAAACCAACTCCAACGTGGTAGACGGAATCAATTTGGATGAGATCAAAGATTTTGCCAAAGCCTTCAAACTGCGGAGACTGTCGTTGGGTCTGACTCAGACCCAAGTGGGCCAAGCCCTGAGCGTTACTGAGGGACCAGCGTACAGCCAAAGTGCGATATGCAGGTGAATATCTTCGTTTCAAGATAACTCATAACTATATTCCACAAAGAGGTTTCATGAAATTTCAAATTGTAAATTGATAAAATGTAGTCCCCATTTGAAATAGGTAGGTATCTTATATAAATCATATGACATGTCATGCAAACTCCGCTGTCGTAGATACAGTTGATGCTGCAGTTACTGTTCGTGGATGGAATATGCTAAAAAAAACATCTGTTCATAAACTACGCAGCTGACGCAGGTGCCGTCGAATATCTCTTCAATACATTTTACAGAGGAGTTTATAAATTGAGCTTTAGTATACACCAAATGGTAGGTAATGTTAATAAAAAGGCACTAAGAGTTCAACTTATATTCAAGCTACAATGTTTCAAGAAATTATGTGTGGACTCCAAAACTTTAGGACCCTTGCACCTTATTTATTCATTTATTTATCGATCGTATGGCTGTCAGACACATTAAAAAAAATCATGTAAAAAGTACAATACAAATAGAATAAGTACGATACACATTTTAGTCTTATCAAGACTTGTATGAGTTAGGAAGACGGGGACCTCAGCTTTTTGAGTGTCATCAGTTGATACTGATTATTCGATGTTAGATAAATAAACGAATTATTAACGAAAACTCCTGATTTGATTTCACCCTGAGTAAGATCTGTACACGTTCTATTGTTTGAAAATAATTCGTCTAGTAGTACCAAGAAATCAATACAAAAAGTATACTTTGAAAAATGGCCTACTGTAAGATTATTTTTTCAAAAAACATATTTCGTTGACAACAAACGATTCGACTACTAAATGATATTTACATCAATCCAAGTGAGTACCAACTTCAATACAAGACGGTGGGTAAAAGGATTAGGTAAATCTTTTCTGGGAAAAAACATTCAACAAGAGTTGGTTGAATAAAATAATTCAATCTAGTAATTACTAATATTACCAAATTTTATTCAGTATGGATTATTTATTTTCTGTCCAATTCAATCTGTATAATACCTACTGATTTTTTAAGAAATGCAGTCTGATATTTTCGATGAATCTTTTTTTAGATGATTTCATCTATGCGGTCGGTTTTATATCCATTGTTTGACTGCAATTTAATTCTATTACAATAAAAAATTCACTAATTCATGAAGCATATATGTTATAATGTGTAACCTTTATGGAGCTACCAATATGAAAAGACATATTATTATTTCAGAAATTCCAAATTCGATATACACACGTGTGAAATGGAAATTGAAACAAGTTCTCCCTGTAGAAATATCTATTAGTCAAATGAATAAATCTATTCGAGGGATTGTTTTCAAAAAATGTATTTTTCATAGCGCAAAAGTCATAATCGATGGGATTGCTCCCAACTTTTCGGAAGCTTCACTATTGTTTCAATTATAAATTGATTCGAGTCGAAATTTGCGATAAATTGTGTTTCCGATTTCCATTCCTGCATCAGTATCTATATAGATCAGAAAGTATCAGTTACCTACCATTGTAATATTCATAAAG
The DNA here is from genome assembly GCA_029955515.1 of Chrysomela aeneicollis. Classification (NCBI taxonomy): domain Eukaryota; kingdom Metazoa; phylum Arthropoda; class Insecta; order Coleoptera; family Chrysomelidae; genus Chrysomela; species Chrysomela aeneicollis. Next base: position 5,439,404 of record JARUHQ010000022.1, read on the forward strand.
TTTCAGATCACAGTAGTCAATGGATAATGATATATCTTCTTTTAGTGGGGTATATTTTTCCCAAATGTGGAGATTCATTATTCATTTCTTGCAGTCAATTTTCCTGGATGTCGAAAACATCATCACACCACATGATCACACCATAACATGAAGGTGAAACAATCTAATCTCTCGGGGATGAGTTAATTATCTCTTGGTCATGCGAACAAAACATTGTAAACATAGTTGATTTGCAACAGGTGAACACATTTCATTTATTTCATCGAATTACAGGAAAATGGCAGCAAATTATCCGAAACTAACTGGTATAAAATATATTGGTCGATTGTCAAATAATTATGTAAAATACGTATTTAGATCGTTGGTGAACGAATCATTAGTTCAAACATTCAATTTTGGAATAAATCTGCGCTTCTGGGTGTATGAATTTCGGTGTCCCTAAAAAGAATTTACAAAGTCTCACCGCATATTGACCATTGTCCAAAATGTATACCTATATGTAGTATATAATATACAAATACTCTTGATAATAGTTATTTATGTATCAAGGGCGTAAAATAGGCTTTTATGGACCACAGCGTGTAAGTAATAGCCTGAGCGATAGCAAGGGCTCTTGAATAGTCTAGGTCTATAAAAGCAAGTTACGCCAGAAATACATACATTTTATGCACGACCCCTTTAAAATAATTTGTGCTTCGCCTATGATGTTCATCTCGAAAAAGCATTACAAGAGAGTGTTTTTACTTTTTCTCTATCACTTATAATAAGGGAGTTATTGAGGCTTTTCAATTTGCTCATGTTCCAGACTGGTGAGTGGTGGGGTGAATTAATAGGCTAGTAGCCATATTTGCTGTCAATACAGACAATAGTCATCACGAAATGCATTCCAGTCACGAAGAAAGTGTGAATTCTACCTCACCAGAAATCAGTAAAGCAGCTGAGGATGGGAATAATTAATAATTTATTGTCCGGCGGGCGGTAAAGTAGTCCGAGGGTGGTAAAATGATATTTTACGCCCGCACAACCGGGCGATGAAGTGCCATTTCACACCCAGTCGTGTATAAAATGTATTTTTATCACCATAAATCACAAAATCGAAGCCTCTTGGGTTAGAACATAATATGTTGATACTTTTTTTGTTCTGAAAGCTTTCAAAGCATCCCTTCTCGAAAACTGTCGATGTACTTGATTAGCACCCTGTATTTATATTGCCCTAAAGTTATAGTTGCATATCTGAATGAGCAATTTGCCAATTGGGAATATAGGGAGGAAATAAAATATTGAAGAACACTCATTCAGCAATTGGATGAAATAACATCATAAGGTAAACGAATCTGACATATCTTCAATTGTTTGCGGTGTTAAACTCCATTATAACATTCATTCATTATTAAACTGGTATTTCACCAGAGGAAAAGATCTAATGAGGCTGAAAACTAGAACTGGCTGAAGAAACAAGTATCAAAGTATATACAAGATGTTCAGTACGACTAGCATGACAGAGGTAGAGGAAGTCCTGTACATATGATGTCATTAAGAAGACGTTGCGGACTGAGGTTCTTCAGCCTGATGGACGAGAAGAAACCGAAAGGGCATACACGAGCATAGAAGCCTATTAGCAACCAAATAAATATTTCGCGTTACTTTCTTTCGTATCTCCTTTGATTCCTCTAGTGAGGAAATTGCCCATGTACCCTGTCTATTAACTTCCCCCACCCCCTAAACGATTAGCACGTAAGTAACTATTATGGTTTGTTCCCAGTGCCCTGGCTTCTCAGATGTTTGCAGCCGCGCAACTTTCTACACAGCAGCAAGCAATGTACGTTTTTACCTTTTTCTTAATAGAAATACCTAATCTAGATATTTCATCCCATTCTCAAAATTGCAACCTGAAACATCTATATTAGAAGTGTGATTCGAAGATTTGGAATTAATGTAAATCACTATGACGATATTGAGATAGTTTTATAAGACATGGTTTTGCAATCCTATCATGATAAGACTGTTCAGTTATATCAGATAGTTCGGTTGATGACTTATTATGTTCATTTTTTATGTTCGTTTGTGTTGAATTAGATTATTCTTCAGATAATTCAAAGTCTAACCTCACAGCTGCACTATTCCTACTTAACATTTCCATGAAATTTTGAGGTTTTTGAGTCGATAGGTACAATCGTTTGGATTGATTTTAAGGAGAACTCAGTTATTTGATGTTTGCTGATGACTCATCTAAAATTTAATAGCATCTATAAAATCAATAAAATGGTGAAGTTCGTGCATAGGCCGCAGTAGAAATAATTAACGGTGCAGAATTCAAAATCGAAATCAACCTGCTCAATCCTATGGAAATTCCCACTCTATTTCAAAATTTCGAAAGGCTGTGAAAACACATTAAATTACAATGCGAAATTAATGATTCGCAATATGATAGGAGAAGTTTGGTTGCATTTTTGTTATGGTTGAGTGTCTGCCTTGCTCTCATTGTACCTTTTTCGCGCCAGGGCACTGGCATCCAGAATTTTCAAGTTGACGTAGTTTTTATTTCTAGTATGCTAGTGTCCTGTGCCAAAACACAATAATACACTCGATTATATGATAACTTCTGGTTTTCTTTGCTTAGGTTCGAAAAACTCGACATAACACCGAAAAGTGCACAGAAAATCAAGCCAGTTTTGGAAAGATGGATGAAGGAAGCTGAAGATAGGTTAGTAGAATATAATAATGAATAAATGGTTACTTTGTATGGTATACGATTCAATTTTTTGTTATGAACATGTGCTATAATAGATGAGAAATAATAATAATGTGTTGAATGTAGCAGCATTTTCACTTAATAAACTACATACACACTATTCAGTGGATTCATAGCTGAATTTTTATAAAGCTTATAAAATATCTATCAATATCAAGGTACTCTGGTTATCACAAAAATTCCAAATTTATCAGAGATAAGTCACCCACTCTAAATGAGTATTCGAATGTTGTACTTAGTGTTCAACAGTTCTTTGACATGACAGTTTATTCCTTTGATGAACTCCTCATGGAATAAAGTGTAAAACAAGCCCTTCAAAATATCGATTCTGTTTAGTTTTTGATGCACCAACCTGTATATATTTTATATATAGGTATAACATCGAAGTAGTTGTGGAATATTTTTAATCAATCGATAATAAAATTCAGATTTGATTGGTATGGGTGGTGATTTTGCATTTCGATATTCCACAATCCCGAGAATCAACTTCATAAGTAATTATATCGGTATTATTTCTTAGTTTTTCATATTTATTATCCACTCAACATTTGGTTCATCCATCAGTTATAATTTGTAACTCAAACGGCAATAACTCTTATGTGCTTTATAATGATGTTTTCAAGTCTTTCCAGGTACAAGAGCGGCCAAAATCATCTGACAGATTTCATAGGAATGGAGCCTTCTAAAAAACGAAAACGAAGAACTTCCTTCACTCCACAGGCTTTGGAATTACTCAATGCCCATTTCGAGAGGAACACACATCCTTCAGGTAAATTACATAACTCTTTTTCTAATTTGGTAACGACGAGTTTGCTATTTTGAAATTTGAGGACGTACTTATATATTATTGAAGTCGATGCAAACCTTTGACAACTTTTTGACTGACGCTGTTTATACAAGGTGATCCATATGATAAAAAGAGTTGCAAATTCAACATCGACTTTGATCATCTTTGGCACTTTTTCCTCACAATTCGGAATCGATTTATCAAAGCTTGAGCTAGAGCTTGATCAGGAATTTCGTGGTCACTCGGTATAAGCAGAATGAGATATTATATTCTGATACAGTTAGAGACAAAAAAAAACTGTCAGAAATCGAGTTATGATATTCGATTCTAGCTGACTAATAAAAAATACCCTAATTTTTTCATATGACAACATATTTGATCATTCGTTTCGATTTTTTTTATTCTAAATTCAATACCAACGAATATATTTGAACATTCTATGATTTTTCCCTCTTGTTTCTGATTGAGAATTTCTTTATAGGTACTGAAATAACTGGTCTAGCTCATCAATTAGGATATGAAAGGGAAGTGATACGAATCTGGTTCTGCAATAAAAGACAAGCATTGAAGAATACTGTGCGGATGATGTCCAAAGGGATGGTTTGAGTGTACAACCTGTGATTTATTTATTGAATATTGACTGTGAATATTGATGGATATTTGAAAAGCAAACCATCGATATATTATATTTTCGGAAGATTTGATACACTTTATCTACTATTGCTAGAAGACATATAGGGTAGTATAAATTTTGCTCCAGTAATTTCTAGAGGTTTTCAATTCGATAGGTCTCCATGTTCATGTTCAAACATAGATTATCTCTTTATTGAAACACTATTATTCGTAATACTCCTTTGAAGTGAAGAAAATTATTCAATTATATGGTTTATAATAAAGCTAGCTCGTATTCCGAAACTAAAAGTTGAAAGTGGTTCAAATCATTACTTACTTTGAATAACAAATTCTTATGGTTCACAAAAAGGTGTTTTGGCAATATGCAAAAATATTTTCCTGGAAATTTAATGAAATATATTTGGGTGGTTCATCTTATATTTATCGAACTTCGAAAATCGATAGGGCAGATAAACATAATGCTCTTGATAGAATTGTTTTTGAGACGGTTCTTTGGAGTTTTTTGAGTTTTTCCATGCGAAATTCTTCCTGGTGATCTAGAAATCTTCAGTAGTTACACTCAATATCACATGAAAATTACTGACCACAATTTTCAGTGGGTACATTTCAATTTTGAAACTATCCATTGGATGATTGAACCGAATTATTTCTACATGTTTAAGATTCACGATTGAACAAAATTGAAAAATGAAACTTCTATCGACATGTGATGGTCTCTATAGCGAATAACAATGAGTTGATATCCATGTTTGAACACTGTGGAGCTCTGTTGATTCACCTAATTTGTTTCATCATTGAATATGAATTCACAAATTTCTAATGACTGTCCATATGAAAATGCATAACATGTAAATATAGCAATTTACCGATAGAACATTTTGTACTGCATAAAGGTGACTGTATATGTATATTCAAAATAAAAAACATTCCGTATGCGAAATGAAAGAGAAAAAGTATGTGAAATATTTTGTTCTTTGGACTGGAAATTATTAATGAATGTTATATTATTTTAAGTATGAAACCCCTTTTGAACTCCTGATGAATAAAATCAGGCATTCCCTTGTCAAACCATTTCTGATTATGCCATCAAATATATTGAATGGAATAGTTGTCGAAAAAATTTACTGATTCCTGATGCTACCATTATTACTGTGCATTATTGCAGAATCAATTGTGCAACAATATTTGGATCGAGTTTTTCTGGTCGATGCTTAGAACGAAGGGGTGTCATTGAACGGCCACCTCGTAGTCCTGATTTGATGCATCTCGATTACTTTTAGTAGGACTTTTGGAAATGAGGCAAACATAAGTAGACCTGCGATTTTATGAGTGTAAATATAGAAGGTGTTCTATCCATTTCTGGAATCCATATAAGAAGATAATCATTTTCAAAATGAAGTAAAGAGATACACAAGGTGTTACATACTCTTCACCAACTCGTGAAATATATGATATGAAATATATTCTTCAAAAATATATTTTTATATCTATATGGGAAATGTCTGCATCTGATTTTTTCATCAAGACAAAACTGGGAGTTTCTCTGCAGGTAGATCAGATTGTATATATTAGAATAGATTGCATTAGTTTCACTGATCTCAAAACATGTTCAAAAACACACTGCTGTTGATTTTTGGTGAATCTCTCAACTTCCCGAAACTTTATTATTTCTTACATAATTATTCAGAGGTTGGCAAATTATTACTCCACTGAATATGTTCTTCCAAATGATGTATGATATCAGGGTGTTTCTGATAATTGCCAAATTCGCATCAAATCTTTATTTCTGGAATAACCATTGAACAGGTTTCTGTATTCTGTTTCGAAAAGGTACCATTCTGAAGTTTGAACTGTCAATTTTTTCACATGGTTGCTCACACTGTTTTTCAACTCATCTGAAATCTCCGTTAAATCAAATAATAGTTCTCAAACCTGATGTTCACTTGTTCCTGAACTGTAAGAGAAACACAGTCGGTAAAATCTTCGCAAAGTTTCTTATTTTTATGCTTCATAAAATGCCGTCTCAACATCAGAGAAATTTTGATTACATTCGAAGATATCGGGAAAAACCGATACTTAATGAAATCGTTTAAATTTTTTGTGACCTTATTTGAAGAGATATTTCACGAATGTAACATTATCATCGCTGTAATATTTTTCTTTTACTTTTATTTTTCAAGAAAATCTCAGATTAACTTTTTGACTTTTTCTCTATATTTCTGACAAAATCAACAACAACATTTTTTTTACATAGCTCACTAAGGCTTTATACAGGGACATCAAAATATATAATACATAATAAAAAAAAACTTATAAAATCTGCAACAATCGCCACGTTTTTGTTGCTATAATATGACGTTGCCTCATTTGAAGTCAGACGTTTCGTCTTTGAGCCACCATCACAGCTTTATTATTTTCTGTACGGCTTTTCTCTTATTCAGATAATTATATATCAATGGATTCTAGTAACTCTGGGAAGAAGATATTCCGAGATTCACTCAAAATATAGTATTTATATATGCAATGTAAATTATGTACATAGTCCTATGAGGAGATTCTCACAAATCTCTAGAAGAAACCAAAGTTCCTATTAGCATTAAGATTTGTATATACTTTTCAGAGTGTAATGATTTGGTTGTCGATGTAAAAAATGAGTCATGTTGTGTCAATATAATACAGTGTGTCCCATATTCGAAGCTCACAGGATCTAAAGAAGTAGAAGCCAAATAGGAAGAAAACATAGGCAACTTTAATTGTTCCCGAATTGTATGATGAACTCGCTTTTTTTTCTCGATATTGTCGAATTTTTCTCCTTTCTCGTAACTGACTTCATTTTATTTACAGTATTTCCATGTTTAATAAAAAGCAGTATATCGTACTAAGTATTATCATAGTATTATTTCGAAATCAGGAACAAACGATAATTTCAAAAATTTAGTAATATACAGGGTATCTCAATGTTATTTTGTGGTTTACCTACCCTGAAATCTGCATGACACTGTACTTTTGATAGTATTTTAATAACATTTATAGTGACACAACTTTACAATACTGATCATCATTGTTGATCCTATTTTCTTCAAATTCAACATTGAATGTGCGAGAATTTTGATAATTCAATTCCACATACCTTTTAGATTCTGACTATTCTGTTTCAAATTTGTGACACACTATATCGATAGTTATAGTGAAATATTACAATTTAGAACACTTGATGTAATATATTATTATGTATTGTATGTGTATGATACTTGTTCGTAAATTGTAGGCATGAAAATAAAAGATTTCTCTTTAATTTTTTCTTTAAACACCCTTCAAAAATCTGAATTTCAACGTCAAAAATCAAGGTGAATCTATAAGAGATAACATAATATATAGAGTTTTCCACTTGAAAAAATATACGTGGAATTTCTGTACATTATCAGAAGGACCAAGAAACATAAAATAAAGCATATTGTCCACCTAGCTCGATATAATTATATTTCAGCGTCCAGTCCGAAGATGTCACTCTGTATTTATGTTATGCCCGAAAAATATATGAAAGACTTGTTTTGAGCAACGAATATTTCTATTGTAAAAGGAAATAAGTATCTAATTTCTAGCAATTTGAAATGTACAAAACTAGTTCTGTACATTTGTGAATGACAAGCACTACTTAGTTCTGCTTGTTTTACAGTTTCCCAAACCCGAATAAAAAGTAGAGTTATTTTGTTGTTTTTTTTTTGAATGCATTCTTAATGAAATATTTGTGCTCGTGAGATGTAATCACCATATTCACCCATGTACCTATATAAAAATGCAAGCTAAATTCGACATTCAATTGGTTCAGTTATTGGAGGTTTCAGGTACTCAAAAATATAATCTCATGACGAAAAATCATTAGTTTACTACACATAATAAATTTAAGGGTTAAGGAGGCAAAAAGTGTATCAACGGAGCATGTTCTTGTCGAAGAAATATTTTAAGTGCCATCATTCAAGTTCTTGTTCAAATGAATAATTTTTTGAACTTGACTGGGTATTTTAAGCTAAGAATAAAGTTTAATTTCAGTGTTTGAATGAAATATGTAAATATATTAATTAAATAACATTTTCAACTTTATTTCATCCGAAAGCAGCGCCAAAGAGTGGTTCTACGAATAGGCACTGATTGAATGAAAGAAGCAGAACTAATGCTGGTCATTCAAAAATGAATAGAACTAGTTTTATATATACATTTCAAATTGCACAAAAATAGTTCTCAGTTACTAGTTCTCAATAACCGTATACAATAGGGTTGTACGACACTTTTTTTCAAAAATTATATATGTGAAACGCGGACCTCCAGAGAATACGTCGATATTTTTTTGAAATGTTTATTTTCAATGGTTTTTCCAGAATCGGCAGTTTTGTAAATCATAAATGTATTTTCCAAAATGAATATACCTACATTTCTAGGTTGAAGAAGACGGACATGGATCAAGTAGTTAGTAGTTCCGAGAGTAGTTCATAATGACTATAATTATGAGGTCTTACAGCAAATTTCACAAGATGAACAAGGATAATTCTCAACTTCCTCAAAGTTATTCTTAGTGCACCACATATATATGAATATGAAAATAAAATGTCAACTTGTGTTGCCTATTTAAGTATTACCAATATAAGCAGATGCACCAGCACCACTACACTCACCTACTTTTCCCAGACGATAAAGTTATTAATTCAATCATTTTTTGTTTTTATTTATTTTACAGTGTTTTTGAGTTTGATCGTCTGATTGACTTCGCAGTAGAAGTGGTATTGAGAATCCCAAAATCCCATAAAAACATTATCAACTCATATAAAATACCTGGCTTGCGTTCCATAAATGATAAACAATCAATAATTAGCGCCCTCTTGAATATTTCGAAATGGTTTCCTGAAATAATGATTAAAAATTGATAAACTGTCATCTCTGACTAATCTGCCATTACTTATGTCACAAAATTCTTCTTCTCTATTGTTTTCAATATTTTTACCATCCATATTATGTACCATCCCAATATTCACCAAGTGACGTCAGCAGAAATATGGTTCTGTCAAATAATTATTTTTGATTTCGATTTTCTCGAACATGAAAGAATATTTCCATTTGATTTTGATGCCATATCGGTAAGATTCGTAAAACAACAATAGATTCTGCTAATGCTTCAGAGGTTTATTTTCGGGCATTGCCTAAATTCAATTTGTAACATCACGTTAACATATACAAGGTACGTCGACAGTCGACACTGCGTAGTGCGTACCCGTCCTATGTTGCCAATAATAGCGAGAAATCAATAAAATATAATTTTTTCATTGAATATAACTTATGACAACAATATAATAATAGTAATAATAATTGTATTAATTCATTGAATTCAATTCATAAGAATATGTAACTACATGCATTTTTTAATGAATCTGTAAATTCACATCTCACATCACTTCTCAAGAACACATCTTTCCTTCTTGCTGAGGTTTTTCGTTTATAATAATCGCGTTCGGCGTTTGTTTGACAATTTTGACATTTTAAGAACGTTGAACGTTGCTTGTCAGTTGTCAATGGTCAAACTATGATTAAAACTGTGTTCATACTCAAATTCATGGAATATGTACTACCATATATCTATTAACTACAATATTGACCATCATACGCCATAACAGACAATGTTAGCAAAATGAAGCCAAATTTAATATATCTATCCTTTTCTTATTGGCAACGTTAATTGAGTGCGCATGCGCGAAATTGAGCGAAAAATTAAAATCAAAATGTCCAAAATTCGTAAATCTCTTATTCATAGGAAAAAATTACTCAATATGTAAACAAATATTGTCATTTGAAACATATCCGATGATATTAGAATACATGAAGTATACTTATAGCTTTGACAAAGAGTAATCATCAGAGATCTTCTAATTCAGCGAACCACTCCTTCAGATTTGAAAGAATATGAAGCAATCAAGATCAAAACAATGTTAGGCATATGAATTATCCTGATTTTTGTAATATTTTTACATTGATGGCACAGGCACTTCCATTGTGTCTCGATTTCTAGAATCGTGGAAGATATATAACCTGGAGGCTGCACACGACCTGCTGGACACTGACACTGGACATATTTACGGCAGTGTTGAATTTAAATTTAGTATCACCTGTACAACTATGAATTAATGAAACACAAACACACATTCACATAAACAAAACACAGATAAGTATAACCTGCTTGTTTGAAAAAGATCGCAAAAGTGATACTCGACATTGGATCATTTTCAATTTGAGTAGCAGCGAGGACATAAAAGAGAAACAACACTAAAGAGTCGCTCTTCATCTATTTTTATTTTGGCGCATGCGCATAAATTCATCGTTGCCAGCGATTCTCTTTTGTTTCGGCTTCAGATAGGCTGTCCTTATTATCAATATTCGTAGTTATTAGATACCAGATGTCTAGGCCAGACATTTCGTAAACACCAGATTACACATGTGAAACAGTTACCAGAGTACCAACTTTCCTATGTAGGTAGAGGTCAAGATTTTACTAACCTTGGGCAGTGGTGGACTTTTTTGCGAAGCACGTCTCAATCCTCAAAAAATCCTCACAGTTGCATGGATCTTCATAAATCACTCACATTGACGTAAAACCCTCACAATGTGAGATATTACTCACATGTTGGCAACGCTGTACCCATGTTAAAAGAAAATCCCCTCTATTCTCCTTCTCTCCGCTGCTGTCCGTTGTCCGTCTCTCCGATTTGCATCATTCGTCATAATCATCAATCTGTCTGCACTTTTGCAGTCTGCTCACTGCTGTGTACTGTGTAGTCGTGATCACGTTGTTTACGCATGACTGTTGATGTGACCGTTGCAGATTATTTGAAATTTCGAGTCGTAAGTATAACAGTAATTCAATACAAACTTCTCTTTTAGGTTAGGATGGGAAAACATAAGAAGAATAGAGAGAGAAGTGGCTCTTCTGAGAGAATATCTAACAGAGACCTTATAAAAAATGTGTATGTAATCTGGAAAAACAGCTGACGTTCTCGCAGATAGGGGAGACGTTCAAAGTCGAAGTCTGGGCGACGGGCAAAAAAAACTCGGACGGGCACACACCCTGACCGTGTGAAACCGCGCGTACACGTCATCATGAAAGCATTTCAGAGCTGGAGCTGGGATTCTGCAAGCTTATTATAAAGTGCAAAGGAAATGAGAGCGTCGTGAATGTTGTTTGTTTCTACAAAATTTCTAGACCGTAGGGTAGCCTACTTTAGTTATTGAAAATGATCCAGAGGTACCGGAAGATATCATAAATATATTAGGTGATGATCCTGCTAAGAATAAAGTGAATTTGTTTTACATACATCAGGCAATAGCCTGGGATAGTCGCATTATATTGGGAGTATGGTATTGATGATGAGGAGAGAAGAACGTTAACTGGTAGCCTCATTCTTCCTGATAGTTACAATCAGATTGGCACCCCGTCAATAAATCCTGCTGAGGTGAGAGCAATTATATGTCTGGCCTTATTAATGGGGATGAATCTAAAGCCTCATAACAAGAACAATTAAGGATTGTATTGACAGTCTGAGGTAAGTGCCTTATTTCTTATTTATTGGGAAGGAAAATCTTCTAGCAATAATAAAAGGACGTTCTTCCGCATTAGGTTGATTGTGGAAGAATATTGACCAACCTGTTCCATGATATTTCAAAAGTGAGGCAATCGCTCATTACTCCCATGATGAGTAAAACAGTTGAGGATATTGCCTTAGGACTTAGATCATATATGCTTACGCTAGATACGGTATCCAGGTTATTTGTTTGGAGGTCGGGGGGAGGGGGGGGGGTAAGTACTAAGCCGTTGATTGGTCGTTTTAATTTTTGACCATACATATGTGTTATACCACGTGATACCTATCATAGTAATTTCAAAGAATATACTATATTCTGTAAACTTTGGTAATTTCCACGGCAGACCCCTCTAATACCAAACAAATACTACATGATGCCGAATCTAGCGTACCTAAGCATTTTAAGATCTGAGGATATTGCCGAAAAATCTCATCTTGGGGAATTTTTGTTTGACTGACCTAGGGAAAAAATTGTGAAAGTTATATCGCTGAAAAATTCATATTCCAGTCAGAATGGTCTATTGTGGCTTCAAATCCTACGATTTTATTCTGGATAAATGATTATACCATACCATTTTATAAACTAGAAGCTTTTTTGGAACGGTAGAGCAGTTAGAGTTATAGGTCGATAGAGTCTGTTGTTTTATCTGTCAGCAGATTTCTAAAGAACGCTCCTAATGAAATTCATTTATTATTGCATAAGGTATTTTTTCTCATTTTCCTTCTTGTGCGTATTTACTCCCTTTTTTTGTTACAGTTGGGATTTGGATTATGGCTTATTTAGGAGGATGCAGGATGAAGATATCGGATATAGAGGAACGGGATTCCGTTATGATAGTGAATAACGTACAGGAAAGTAAAACTAGTGTATCGAAGAAATTTACAGTTGTGGATGAAAAACTCACATCTAAACTAATTGGAAAAACATATTTGAAACAATCCCCAGCAAAATCGCAATGTATTTAGGATTGCCAAACCCTTCCTATACAGAACGTTGCACTCCTGCTACTGTTCTAGCCAATGCAAGAGCAACTATGACTTGAAAAGACATGAAGGTTGGAAAAGCTTCATGGTGGCGAAGTATTTGAAGGATAGCATCGAAATAAGAAATGAAACGGCGCGTATGTTGTCTACTTAGCTATTAGAAGAGGCAGGTACCTCGACTGTGAACAGAAGCTCCAGATATTCGAAAGAATAAATAGTCTCCAGTGGCGAAAGTAATTTTCAGGGAACATGACGTGAATGAATAAAATATGGTTCAGATTTCATAAATATATACACGTATATATATTAGCATTTCTCATTTTATTGTTACTTGTGAAAGGTAGAGGGATCTATAATGTCCCAAGGGATCTATAATGTCCCAAGGGAGTTATGACCCTCTTTATTGATAGCGTAACTATGACGTTATAAGCTTATTCCCGGTCAGATATAAAGACTGTTTTTATCCAATGGTGAAAGGTGGTGGAAGTATCACTTTCAACTGGGGTCTTAGGCGGCACAGGCAGTAGCATCTGCCGTGTTTGCTGAACACTTTATATAGAGTATGGTGAAGACCTCTGTAACTAACAGACGTTATCAAAATGGCATTAGCAAGCTGCAACAGCATCACTACTTCGGCTACTGGTTGGTAGATGGCGCAGCCTGTCGAATTTCCAAAATTTAAAGGTAAGCCTGTCGGTCGTCGCCATATTCGCATTCGAACAATCGTTTCCTCTCAGAGTAGATGCGAGCGAGATAGAAATAGTGTATATTTAGAATGTTTGTACAATGTGTGGTTATTTCGATATTTTGAGTGTTGCGTGCGAAAAGTGTTTTATGTGAACCTCTAAGTGATACTTTTTTCGGAATGGATACTCATTTAACCGACGTACAGCTGTAATTTTGACACTTCGAGGTGAGTAATGATAATGCTACTTGCTACATTACATTCATCTGTTTCATGTCAGGTACCTACTGTTGCTGTCTGTAGGAATCCACTTTGTTCACTTCTTCATCTGATACCGTCAATTATTTGATGATTTACCAGTCTACTATCTTTAACTGTTTTATCTATGAAATGTACTATTTTCTCGACTTAGATGTTATATAGGTACTTATTTTCTAGCTTATTTCCCTCGTTATTTCCTAAACCGATTTGTATAGTTGAAAGTTTTTCATATAAACAATCTTTAGACACAACAAGTGCATTAGTTACTTATTTACCTACTGTGTCTAAGAATCTTGCTTTAGCAATTTTTACATAAAAAACACAGGAACACTCAATGAACATTTAATTTAGACTCAATTATTGGTGCTTACCTTCATTTATTTTAATTACCTATGGATCTAATTCAACTCAATTCATAACCTGGTTTTCAGTTTTCACCTCGGTTGTCACTTACCGAGTCACTTACCCACCACGAATGTCCAATAAATAACTCAATAGGTACCTCGGTAGGTACGTTCCTGATAAAGTTACCCATTTAATTGTATATAGCAGATAAGTACCTCGGAGAATTTAAATTCAAGCGGACATAATTTTCATAAGATGAACGATCTCTCTATGATCCAAAGTTTTGATAATATTGAATGTAAATTATATACGAGCTAAATTAATTATTACTGATCTGCCTATTGTTTTATGCTCAGTTTTATTTTAATTCTATCTGACAGGAACTTTCAAAAATACCTCATGATTAATCTCGTGATTAATAATAGGTAAGTACGTAGGTACATATTGTTCAACTCAATATTTCATTACATCTTGATCACGATATATATAATGTATTTTCATTTTTTGGGATACCTATGATGAATAACAAGTATTACCTTTCAACTCTCCTTTCAATTATACCTGTTTAACAAAATAATCAAACATACGGGTTTGTGTGTGTTTGTTAATTTATCATTGATTTCACCTACTCATGATCGCTTATTGGATCGATCATTATTTCATCAATATTACCTATAGACTGGAGGTCTTTCAAATTCTTATAAGAAAATGATATTTGAAATCAAAAATATCAAAGTCTGTTCAACAAGAAAATATTTTCTCATTCCACGACACATTGCTTAGTCCGTTTAGTTCAATAATTTCAATAGTGGAACGATTGCGTTTCGAAACTGTTGGTTTATGGGTAAAGTAATAAAAACTTACCGACGAAGGGTTCTTCCAAGCACAGTAGATATGTTTATGGTTACTTCGAGGGTTACCTCGTTTATAGAAAATGCGGAATGGTTTTCACTGAAATGTTCAAGGCTTGAAGGCAAATAAGTACTCGTAAGTAGGTATTGTGTAAACTTTGGTATTGTCTTAGTCGAGGTTTTAGTAGTAAAAGTAGTAATGATTCGTAAATACCCAATCGCTTTCGAAAATCTAAACTTAGGTGGTTATTGAAAGAAACACTTAATTTTGCAAGTCATCAATATCGTATACCAAGTCCTCGGCCAAGTATAGATAATTCACAACATTAGGTACACCAAATCTCGCACCAAATGTAGTCGAGGCCTAAAAGTGATTTTCGAAATAAATCATAAACTCCGGAACGCCTCTATACTTTTTAGATGTTTAATGAAATGTTTCGCAGTTTTGATACTTCTAATTTCGCCCAAAATCTTTAAACACTTTCTTGAAGCCGCCGTTTCAATGTCATAAATTTTTACTAAAAACTCCCAATCTGCGACCCCAAAAACCACTACGTATATCTACCGAGGTATCTTATTTTCAATAGGATCGGTCAATAATTATAACAAAATCGACCGATACTTTGAAAACGGCATCTTGAATTGAAGAATGCTGACAAAAATTTCATAATTTTGAATCGAATCGGACCAGATGACAAAACCCGAGACAAAACCATATCTAATAATAACTATATAGGTAACATGGATACCAGAGCTGAAGCTGAGAAAGAAAGCAAATGACAGTCTGCGGGACAAATCGCGAATATGCGCATGCGCAATTGAATTAAGAATCGACATTCGTTTTCATCATGGAGGAGAGTAGCTTTCTAGTGAGCGACAAACGTATGATAATAATTAAAAATCAATCAAATGTGTCACGTAACATTCAATTCGAAATTTTTAATTTTATCATGACATATATTTTTCAAATATTCATTTATCGATGGATTGTTGTACGATTTTGGATAATAGTTGATGATAGATGCAGAAATGGATGTGATCCGAGAAGCGATACTTGCGAATTGCATAGAAACCTGTGAAGATATAGTAATCGGAACAAGATTCGTGGGGTAATTTTTGATCAATCACTGTTATCACTCACTGATCACGTCTGTAAACAATCAGTAAGTACATTGATAACTATATATATATTATATTGATAACTATATTACCGCTCTTTTACATAATTTGGGTTAACAAATATACCTAACCCTCGACCTAACCTATGAAATTCTAAAAACGTCAGTGGATTTCTACTCGTCAAAATCCGCGCATGCGCACAATTTATCATTAGCAAGCCAGGCAGTCTTTTGTTTTTCCAAAACTGGCTTCACTTTCGCGTGAAGAGAAGAATAGGTGTTATCCATATAGTTGTTATTATATATATGGACAAAACTCGTCCGCCATGAGCCGCCATTTTATTTTTTCTTCAAAGAAAATTTCATGATGCATTGTCAGCGGAATTATGTGCACCTGCCAAATTTTAAATCAATCGGACGATAGAAGTGAGCGTCAATCAAATATCTACAAATATATTTGAAAATCTGCAAATTTCTGTTGAATCCTGTGAATGTTGGAAAAATCTGTTGATATTCTTATGCTTATGCAAAATAAATGTGTCAAATCCAGTTACGTTTGAAAACCTTATAGCCGAGCTTATAGCATTTAAAAGCCATTCTTGATTCTTCCTACCCTTAACTAAACTTGACTAAACTATGGAAACCTGATGGTTTCAATTAGCAGAGCAGGTAATATTCTCTCCATTTATAATATTTCTCTACTAATAACAATACCAATAATTCCAATAGCTACCAGAACAAAACAAAACGTTGTTGACCTATACTGGGACAAAATATGCTTCAAACGCCAGCCTAGACAGTCACAAATAATGTCGACTTCTATTATGACTCTGCCGCTTATTGAATGACTCACTTGGTTCGAAATTCGACACTCGACTTCGTTGCTTTGTCTTTTCACACTATCTCGAAGACCGAGAATCATTAATAACGATCACTGTCATCGCTTTTGTTTACTAATAGCTCTGACCTTGATTTCGGTAATTGTAAACAATAATTATTAGTTCATCTAAACAGAATCAATGACAGACTGTTGAAATGTGCCAAGAGAATGGGATACAAAATAAATATTCATGAATTTTTTGATTGTGAATAACGATTTTAAATTATTTTGAATATTTACATGTTATAAACATAGATAAAGACTCGGATAAAGATCAAACTGAATAGAAATTCTAAATGTTAAGTTTTCCACTCGGAAATACTCATACCACATACATACTCATACCACATCGCAGTTCTTGAAACCTTCACGCTCTTATTGCCGATTTTTTTATGAAACCAAGTATAGGAGAACCCTAAAGTAATGTAGAACACTCGGTAAAACACTACAAGATTTTCACTACTTAATTGAGGGTAACAAACTGCACGGCACGTGTATCTCTGAGTGTACCTTCTTCCGGTGAAGTAATAAATGTTCTACCTCGTGTTCTACTTTCATTTGTCGGAAAGTTTTCAATTATTACATTATATATTCGGAGTGTATTTGTTTAACTTTTCTTCAAACATTTGACAAAGTAGCATTTGACACTTTCAAATCTCAACACAAAATTGACACGAGGGAATAAGTGACAGCATTGCCCCTCGTGCGCCGGAATGTTGTAATTAAGTGACAGAATATTTGCGCTCGCATCCATCATTGTTGAAAACGAACTCATAATTCTGTTCACGATGAAAAATAATAATAGTGACATGACATGGTACCATGAAATGCTTGAATGCTAAAGATATCGAAGTTAGTATACTAAATTTGTCGTATTTCTCAAAAAACACCAGTCCGTTTAATATAAAGCAAAAATAAATTTGACTATATATTTTTGATTCATAACGTATTATAACTGTGGGATAGACATAAGTTTTCAAGTAGCCTCAATAGCCACAAATTGTGACTTGCCCTGCCCGGGTTCGATCCCTGGGCAGGGCAATTCTTTTTTAATCTATGAGTCATTTTCCCTTATTTTTTGTTAGATGTATCAATAATAATAGTGAACAATTAAAAAAATTAATGATTAAGATGAAGAATATCATTTCTCGTGATACATGGTGTATTTTTTTTTCTACACATAAGGAAGATCAAAATTGATGATGTTTTCCCGATGAGAAAACGTTGGACTCGAAATTCGTTGATGCCATTTATGAAGCTCAAAAAGTTTCATTGAGAAAGTACACGCTATTTTTATTTTCTGATATCTACTTGCGAAATTTGATTATTTTCAAGTACTCACTCTCGAAACCTAATTTTTCTCTCATTTCTGTATATATTATGATCTCGTAAACGAAAATTATTGAAATATGAATAAATTGTTTTCAAAGTGATGATGAAATAACATGATAAGTCTAAAAAGTCTCCATTAATAAAAACATAATACATATTCTATTGATGTAAATGGAAGGCATCACCATTGCAAATAGCTGTAAGTGCGATATTAGAATTGAAATGAATTCACAAAAGTACCTAACTGATGAATAATAAGATGTTTCTCAGTGTACAGGGTGTCCTGTTATGATTTAACTCCTACCTACAGCTTTAACTATACATGGTGGAAGAAAAATTTAATATAAAAGATATAGGGTTTCACCCGGTTTCACCGGTGCTATTTCTTGACACTTCCAAAACTATTTTTTTTGATGAAAATTACCAATAAAATTTAGAATTCCTTGGATTCAATAGAATACCATGGAAACCAGACGATAAAACGAACAAGTGAACTTCTAACACTCAAAATTGGAAGAAAAAATTAAGACGATACATCAGATTTAAGCGGATTCAAGAATAAAAACGATATTCCGTTAATCTATATTGTTAATCTCGAGGTTTATCTTAATTCAATATTGAAATCAATGAGTGAAAACGGCTTCAGGAAATATTAGCAAACTATTTATTATAATTGGAAACAGGAAGAAAAAGCTGAGGGGTGTTCCATTTGAACAAAATATATTTTGTTTTTTCAATTTTTGCGATTCGCATTTGTTTGTTCTGGAAGTGCCAAAAGATATAGTACTAGTGAAACCGAGAGTAAAACCCTCTAGGAAACCCTACAACTTTCAATTTTTTTTTCACCACGTATAGGTAGGTAAAGCAGTAGGTATAGGTAGGGGTCAAAATATAACACCCTGTACTTCACTCCAGGCATATTGGTTCAATCATTCGACGTTGAATAATTTGATTGGTTCCGAGCTTGTTCCAAATATATTTCAATTAATTATCCACATTCAATATATCACTGAATGAAATATTTAATTATATGCAATGAATTCTCCAAATTACCTATATTGTTTGAAAACCGTTGGATTAGGGAATTTGTAAACAAATGGATATATCGGCCAGAGTGACTGAATTAGTTCCACAGTTCCCAAAAAGAATTCAGTAGTGAATAAAATCCGATTGAATCTGTGTTGTGGAGTAGCTCCAACGTGTGTGAATAGTTCTGAGGGTTTTTATTTTATATGGTTCGGTGACAAAAGTACGTACCTATGACTAAAATTACTAATAATAAATCGAAAAATAAACTAGAGATGTACATACATATTTAGATTGATAACATTTCAAAATATCCTGATTGAAAAATAAAGAAACAATAATTCTAGTAATGTCAAATTATATAATTCCCGAGATAATTCCAATACTTAAAGCCTATTTCTTACATTTCTGACTAACACGAATTATTTCTTTCGCTTGTTAAGCCTGAGTTCAATTATAACTCAGGTAATGTATACAAATTCATTTTACAGATGCCATCGATCCTATACTTAATTTTTTTCGCAACCGACTCAAAAGTAGTCAATTTTTGTTTCATAATAGTTTTTGAAGTTGACGTTTATTTCACTGACACAATAAAATGATTGATATTCATGTTGAAACATATCAATATGCGCAATGCACAACTTTTTGTTTGGTTGTTATATTTTATTGCACAGAGTACACCAGTAATTATTTCATTACCGACAATTGTCCTTTTCTTCACAATTCTGTTCAGTATAAGTTCTGATGAATCATCAATCATCAGTCTCTCTACTCGGTTGACTACCCTGTACTGATGAGGGCCAATAAGCCCGAAATCGGTCTAAAGGTTGTCAGGCGTGTCTGTCTCGTTGGGAGCATGAACGCATGTTCGAAGAAAGAAATATTTGCGTTATTTATTCGTTTATATTTGATGCATAGACTACGAGTAGATACAATTCAATATTTTGCGTGGTATTTGCCAGGAACGTAGTTGTTTTCTGCTCGTTTTCTACCGTGGTATTTTAGATTATTCTAATAATGTTGTTGGGATGACTTTGAGTCATTTATTTTCCTCTTTTTTTGAATAATATAGGGGGTTATGCACAAAATATCTTATGCTGAGTCTCCATATTGACAGTACAACGTCGTCGTCACGCCACTAATCTTTGATTTTGCTGCTGTTAGGTTAGGTGTGAGGTTACCAATAGCGTTGGAACGTCGCGCAGTTGCTGTTAAAAGTTGAAATTCATTTTACTTTCACGCTTTCTAATTTGACGTGCCTGTGATTGGTCAAATCGCAGTACAGTCGCACAGTTCGCAGTCGTGGCGTTGGTATGTAGACTTACCATAATGCTGAGTCTCCATACTAACGCCTCGACTGCGAACTACGACTGCACTGCAATTTGACCAATCACAGACACCACGACGTCAGTTCGAAAGGCGGCCATTATTGGTCAATTGCATGTGCAGTCGTGCAGTTCGTACTTTTGGCATTATGCTGAGTCTCCATACTGACAGTACAACGTCGTCGTCACGACTGCATGGCCACTAATCTTTGATTTTGCTGCTGTTAGGTAAGGTGAGAGGTTACCAAATGTTATAAACAGCGTTGAAACGTCGCACAGTTGCTGTTCAAACATGAAATTCAGTTAACTTTCGCGCTTTCTGATTTGACGTCGTGCCTGTGATTGGTCAAATCACAGTGCAGTCGCGCAGTTCGCAGTCGTGGCGTTGGTATAGAGACTCAGCATTATGCTGAGTCTCCATACTGACAGTACAACGTCGTCGTCATGACTCCTTGGCCACTAATCTTCGAGCTTGCTGCTGTTAAGTCAAGTGTGGTATTACCAAATGTTATAAACAGCGTTGAAACGTCGCGCAGTTGCTATTCAGAGTTGAAATTCAGTTAACTCCCGTGATTGGTCAAATCAAAGTGCAGTCGTGCAGTTCGCAGTCGAGACTTGACTCAGCATTTAGTTCGAGGGAACGTTTGAGAGTGCTCTTTCTGTGTGAGGCCGGCCTTAGCGTCGGGATCAGCATCAATGGAAAGCAGCAAACGAAAGACGATATTTCAACGGGCAATACGAGGTAGGTATAATAAGAAATAATCCCGGTCCGATGAGTCATCGCAGCATGACCTGGGCATGTACCACCGTCTCGTCGAGAAACTCGGTGAAGTTGCCAAGAATAAGCTAATTAGCGGACGTCCTACGCACGCGAAACGCGGACGGATACGTCGTTATCGATTGTGGTGGATGGGATTAAGCGGTTAATTATTGGTTTTTAAAATCTACCGCTCTCGTCCACTTTCTCCTTCGAGAATCGACACCCCAATTATGGCGGTGGTGTTTTGCGCTCGCGGGAAAATCAATTTGTAATACTAATTAATATTTAGTCGAGAGAGAGAGAGGGGGAGTCGTAACGTGATGATCACCAATGAATAGTGTTTTCCTACGACCACTTATAAATATGTGTTTTGACCTCAGGAACCCGAATACGATAATAAAACCGTGAATAGAGTGATATTTCTCGAGATAATCTATGGCAATGTTCGAAATTCAACCTCTCGTTTCACTATCAATGCTCTCCTAACTCAACTTAGCAAAACCTCTCAGTAATATTATCTTTTCCGACGACCTACCTGAAATACGTATCATTTCGCACTGTGAACTAGTACGAAAAATAGGATATTTCGCACTAGTGCGAAATATTTCATCTTGCGTAATGAAATATTCATCTCCACGCTCTGTGATTGGTGCGATTACCTAATATAGTTAACTTTATGCCCTGATTTTTACTCATAGGTAGCTGTGACAATAACATACCTACAAACGAATTCAAAACATTATATTGTCAATGTGATTTAGTAGTGATTAAGTAGATAGGTACCGAATCGTATATTTTGTTCAGTTTTCTTTGCTGTAATGTCATCCGACGAAGAAATGGTAGATTCTACTCCCCAGAAGTATGCAATTTAAGTTTGATAAAAGAAAATAATAGTATTTCGTTAGTACTGAACACTTTTTCAAATATTACCATCAATAATTATTTTTCCAATATTTCATAAATACCTCGATAAATACAGACCAAAATGTACCCAAATATTTTTGTTAAATGTTCAATAAAAATTATTCTCGTTGTGTGATACATCATTCTTATATGCTTCTTCAGGCAATTGAATTGGATTTGTAAGGAGGTGATACAGTCATGCGACATACCTTTGTTTTTTATGTAGGTCGTCGGACAAAGTATAGTGTACAACTCGTGCGGAAATTGGATATTTCATACTCATTTAACAAGATGATGAACCACGAGCCGTAGGCGTAACTCGTATGAAATATCCTATTTTCGGCACTAGTTGCACAATATAATATTCTCTCTTCAATACATGTCAAAAAAAATATGGTGATCAGTAAGAGATGGTGAAATTTCGAAATTGGTGCTCGGTTTCATTAATATCAAATATATATTCCTGAGGTAATAAATATTCAAAGTGATAAATAGATCGTATAGTGCAAAATCAACAAAACTATTAGGTATATCAGTTGTTACTCACTGTCCTCATGAGCGGTTTTGTTACACCACATTAATATTTATTGTTTTTTCTGCCTCTGTTCAGATTGCAAGAAGAATTCGTATAACTAACTCGGCTGTCGTCTCGTAACCTAGCTAGGTATATCCTGTACTATTACTTCTGATCACTATAATATTTGACACGTTCAAAAAATTCTGTGTTCAAATATATCATGCAATGTTTCCTGTCAAAATCGACAGAACCGAGTCAAAAAATATGCATTAATATAGTACCTATAAAGAAATAGAAGTTGTAGTTGATATTGTCGAACATCCAGGAAGATGTAAATGTGTGAAATATTAGGCTAAATGCGAAAACTATATCGAGTTCGTCATGCCAAATGGGCTTATCCTGCGAAGAGAAAATTAAATGTGGGAAGTTGATGATACATGAGTAATCAACTCGGTAATCAACATTATTTACGACCATAGGTGGATGTAATGCTTCTTATTTGAGATTTTAGGATGGAGCTGTATAGAACAATCAAAATTCTCTAGTGATGGGGATCTAATAACCTGGTAGAATTCAATGCAAACAAAACACAAGCATGTCTTTTCTCTAGAAAATCCGAGCTCACTGTGCCCAAAATAATTCAGTCAGGAGTAACCATACCATTGAAGTCATCCATTTCGATGCTCGGCGTTACTATCAGCAATATTCTTTCTTGGGAAAATCACGTGAGTTCCATGGCCAAAATTGCATCCCAAAAACTTGGTTTTCTGTTTCAAGCCAAGAGCTATTTCACTCCCAGTCAGCTGATCATTATCTATAAAGGCACAGATCCGACCTGTTCTGGAATACTGTTTCCATATTTGGAGTGCAGCACCTAAACATATCCTGAAACAATTGGATTCTGTCCAAAAAAGGGCAATTCGTCTCGTCGGTGATGCCTCGCTTACAAATTCGCTCACTTCTCTGGAACACCGTAGAAAAACTCCTACCTTCTTTCCCAAGTTCTTTTCCTTGGTTCTCAAGATGTTCTCTGAACATTACAGGATATCCCTTTTCGTGAGAACCAGAACATAAAAAAAGAAAAGGTTTTAACATTAATATTCTCATTCCATCGATCACAAAAAGAAACTGTATTTATTACACTATGAGAAAAGATATTTTATTAATGATTCAATACATGATTCTCATTAAACAGCGAAAATTATAAATAACATGTCTTACGTGATGTTTCACCTTGTAAGCATCATTAATAGGTAGTTCAGTAAACTGACCTAGTTCAACTAGGTAATGAAAGTACATAGAAGTTTATGGAGTGAAATATCAACTCTGATAATATTCTCCAGTTAAAGTAGTTTTTCTGCTAGAAACGAACAATCTCAATGCGTATTTCTGTAGCTATTTCAAATACAAAATTATGTTTTTTGTGACTGTTATAAATACGAATCGAAATATTTGAAGTATAGTTATGCTCTATAGGTATTATCACTAACTTTTTGTATTTCCTATGAGCCTAACAAAATTGTGGTCGAGTCCATAATAACGTTTTTGTCTCAATTATGAGTTATAATATAATATAGTGTATATCCTAGCTGATTGAATATCACTTTGTGTATTCACTAAATGACAGATCCGCAATTCATAGGATATTAGGGAGAATTCAGCAATGTCTATGATAGGCCAGATTATTCCAAATCGGGAGTCATAATCGCCACCATAATCGTAGTGTAGTGTGCATACTTCTCTTTTATAAAGTTGATGAACGCATTTTGCTATAGGCATTTCATCACAAGTGGAGCAAGATTCGGTGACTTCTGTAAGAAGGTGCAATGCAGGACGTGAGTCATCACACTGTTTGACTTTCTCTTTTCATTCCCAACTTTTGTATCCAAGGGGTTCAAGCTTTTAAGCAGACATTTATTCTTTATCTTTATATTTATCTTTATTTGATTCGTTTCAGCAAAGTTGTTCTGTTTATAACAACCTGAAAAAATGTTCTTTGTCCCGTACTTTATCACACACAATAGCGGCGTAATCGCATAGTTTAATCGATTTTTTTCTTCAAATATGCCGAATCACGAATATCTGGAGGCTATGAAATCAGTTGCGCCACGGAACAAAAAATCTTTTGGTTTTGATCATCGCACTTCAGCAGAATCATTCACAGAATTCCTGTAGTTCAGGTAGGTGTACAGGTTGCTCTGGCTCAAACATTACGAAACGAATGAGTTTTTGGGTAGTTTCATTAGGGCTTAACCTTCAGCTACAACTTCGAGGGGTGCATCATTTGCAATGATTTTAACTTGCAAATCTATTCACCCCTCCGCACAGTCGTTATAATCCCTATATAGGGCGAGCGATACATCAGTGCTGCACTATCCGAACTATTTCATTCAAGGAGAGAAACGTTGTTGTCACTTCTAGAATTGTGACCACTGCGTAAAATTACATAGTACTTTCTCGAAACTGGAGCTAACTTGTTTTAACATTTTTAATTTTAATACAATCACCGTATTTGTCAAATGCACAGTCTCACTGATATATAATATAATAATATGATAAATATCTCCCTCTCCTACCATCCTATCCTCTCTCTACCCCCTCCTACTTTCCATCCACCTCCTTGTCTCAATTCCTCTATTCTCATGTTCCCCCTACTCGCCCTATTCATTTTCCCTCTTTTTTCCTCAAACTTCCAAGTCCTTCCCCCTTCATATCCTCTCCTTGCACCATCCTCATCTTCATTTTACCATTCCTCCCCATTATCATTCTCTTTTTTCTCCTTCTATCCCGTTTCCTCCTTCATTTCCTCCACATCTTCCCCTTTTACTTCTTTCGATCATAATTTCCTTATTGTTAGCTGTCTTCCCCGTCTCATCCTTGAAGTGCCTATGCAGTACTTCAATGAAATACTGGAACGAATAAATATCAAAAATGTTAGACGAATGATATGTTTACAATTTGGAAATATAACCAACATATGAATATTCAAGTTATTAATATCTGTTATATTAATACACTCATTGCTTCAATTACTATGATAATAATTATTTTATTGATTTACGCAAGCACGTTAAGTTCTTACTTTAATATGGATCATAATCATTTTTTCCTTCGTTATATAGTATTACGAGGCTATATCAGTGGTGTGACACAACACGATAATTAGAATTCAATAATATTTTTTTCATTTCACCTCCTAACTACACAAAAGGCATTGTCACCTATAATGTTCGTGGAACATTATGAAAGCCATCAGATGAATATTGGAATTTTTATGGAAAGTTATGGGTATCAGGAAACATCCCACTATGTAATGAGTTCCACAACTTGGATGAAAAGAATGATTCTGGAATAGTAAATTTCGGTCTTGTATCTGGACAAAGGAAGAGATCACCCATCACTTTTCAACGATGATGAATAGATGTCAGAGAGTTCGTAAGTGCAGAATAACCAACCAATCGAACAATTTTTATCTGGACAGAATCAAGGAGTCTTAGCGTATGTTTGAAAACAAACATGTGAACAATACTCCATAACAGATCACACTTGATGTGCTTTGTTAAAAGTTGTTGGGGTTGACTATTGGCACGAAATAAACTGAAGCGCAACAAGCAAATATCTGGTTGACATCAAATGAGTATGAAATATCCAATTTCCGCGCGAATTGTACATGAAAAACATAGGTACGTCGGATTTTAATTTCGCATGACTGTATTACCTACTTACAAATCATTTTTACAGAAAAACAATTCAATTGCCTGAAGAAGCATATATAATAAATATGTATCACACAAAGAGAACAAATGTTATTGAACATTTAACACAAATATTTGGTACATTTTGGTCTGTATTTTTGAAACATTGAAAAAATAACTATCAATGGTAATTCTTCAGTACTAACGGAATACTATTATTTTCTATTATCAAACCTAAATTGCATACTTCTGGGGGAGTAGAATCTACCATTTCATCGTCGGATGACATTGCGGCAAAGAAAAGTGAATAAATTATACGATTCGATACCTATTTACTTGATAAATAATGTTACATTATTTCCACTTGGGTTCGTGAATTTTAAACACCCAGTACAAAACTGAACAATTTATTTCACTAAACACACTAAATACAACTCAATAAACACTTAGTTAAATCACAACGATATTCGCTTTACAAATCTCAATGTTCACTGTACTAGCTTTCTTTCTAATCTCAACTCTTTCCAAACTATAACTAACTTGTCCGCAGAACCGCGGCTCCTATATAGGCAAAGACATCACTGTCCAGAAAGAACAGGAACGAACTGGAAGCACTTTTCATCACATATTCGACGGCAATGAATCATCCGCTAATTATAGCGGTGCGTCTGCGACCGATACCTCCGCTGTGAGTCACGCGTCGAGCGGATGCTTTCCGGCCTTCTCGGAAATGCCAGCGGTTCGTAACAATAACATTGACACTGTGATGTTATGAATTCTTTTGTAGATATGTCATTGTCACAGCTACCTATGAGTAAAAATCAGAGTATTGTAAACTATATTAGATAATCGCAACAACCGCACAGCGTGGAGATGAATATTTCATTTCGCACTAGTGCGAAATATCTTATTTTGTGTACTAGTTTACAGTGCAAAATGATACGTTTTCTAAGAATTCCAATGCAATGACAGCTCACAACGTGGAGTAGCTCGTAGATATTGCATGAACCTGAATAACAATACCAACTGATAGACATTTCACAATATCTACAACAAAACAAAGGCACCTGCATAGTTATTTAGAACGCAAGATCGTTCTTCGAGCATCGAGGTCGACTGGCTTTTTAAAAATATAGTGCGAGGAACAATTTCCCCAAGTTTTTTTAGTCTCGGCAAAAAATTAAATGGCTGCAACACATGTACGTTGGACGCCAGTTACTGTTCTTAACGACACGCAAGTTGAATATTAAGAAAATAATTGTTACGTAGATTTATAGCGTGTGACCACATATTTCAGGTCAGTGCGTTAATATAGTAGCCGAGATAGTAGCTGTATGGAGAGCTCATTAATTATGATTAAATATGGGACATGTTGACGAAAAAGAGCTGTTCGTTTGATAATCTCAACGAATAACTAATTATTTTTTAAAGTTGTGATGACAACTCATGAATTCAAGGACGACGTTCGATAGATACATCGGTGTTTAAACTTTGTCGAAGGCTTTTGCAAAGTTAGTGAACTTTGGCTTTTGAAATATCTAGTGAAAGTTCCCAATATTCTATGAAGTTTATTAATATTAATATCAACAGGATATTCGGAGTAATATTCAAGCAAGACCGATGCTACCCCATTAACTGAACTCGTTGATATAAAATAAGAAAGTTATTATTTCAGAACATCTTTATACACCAATATAATATACATAATAACAAATATCCAGATGTACCAAGTCATTGGACAACGTTGCCTACATAGTCGGACCCATACTTTTCAATAGCTTCAGCACTGAACACAAGTTATCCTCACATTCTCTTAGTTTTAGTGAGCTCAGTATGTTCTCCATTTATTAAGTACATTATTTATTATTACCATTTATGGATTGAATTAATTCTATGAGCGGTATCGTTGCATTTGGATTATTAGTTTCACATCAG
Organism: Chrysomela aeneicollis; assembly: GCA_029955515.1. Classification (NCBI taxonomy): domain Eukaryota; kingdom Metazoa; phylum Arthropoda; class Insecta; order Coleoptera; family Chrysomelidae; genus Chrysomela; species Chrysomela aeneicollis. Next base: position 5,467,818 of record JARUHQ010000022.1, read on the forward strand.
TCTGGAAATAAATGAAAATATCTTCTCCATGTAGAGGAGTCTCGAGTAGAGTAGTAGAGTAAAAAAGAAATAATGAAAAGGAATCTATAGGAGCTTCAGCCTATATGTTGGTAGCTGAAAATACAAGATTAAGTTCTGGTTTCATTAAACTCTTCTAAATTATCCCATTTCACAATTTTATTTAGATCTTCATTCAAAGTCTACACTTTGCAACCCCAGACTGGACTTCGTCAAATGCCTTGGAGACATCCAATGTTAACAATTAAATGTTTATGGGTGTAAAGATCGCCAGCTTCATAAAGTTCACGAAGTATAAAATGATCAAATTATGGTTCATATTCAACTGATTATTATTCTTCTGTTGAAAATCATCCCATTCAAACACAGAATATCACTTATTTTTATCAAAGAAGGAAATATTTGTTGCACCTGTCGATTTGAATTGGGATGCATCCAAAATAAATCGAATTGACCAGCGTTGAGAGAGGAATATACCCAAATAAAATATAAATATGTATGCCCTAGAGTTGTTATCAAGATTGCAACCTATAATAATGAAAAATAAATGTTATGATTGGGACGTAAAAAAAAGAAGAATACTTATAGCACAATTATAATATGTTTGGATTAATTCAGCAATTATAATTTCACGATGCTAACAATCTTAGTAACGGATACAAACTCCAAGAAAAACGAACCAATAATACACATGTTGTATGAGTCTTCTTCCTTTTTTACGTCCCAGACATAACATTACTTTATTTTGCAATCTTGCTGACAAAGTCAACATTATAGGGCAGACATATTTTTTCTCTCTCAACGCTGGCTGAACTTGTCAAGTGAACTGATAACTGTATTCCAGCCTCAATTTCATGTAAAAAAAATTATATTCACTACAAACAATCCTGATATATTTTTCTCTCTTGCAGGCACTAATGGATGAGAATGGCAGACAACCAAATATACCGAGTTCCTATAGAAATCAGGTAAGGCGCTTCAATCCAACCATAAGAATAATTTCTAGTTATTACGTATTTATTGAGATATCATGACATCATTTCGGAAACGCCTACTCGATGTAGGAAATGATAAAAATTGTAAACATGTAATTTGAAAACGTTTATGGGAAAGTTCAAGGCTTGATCGAGTGTCATCGGGAATGAATTCAAAAGATCTGTATTTGGTCACGAGATTGTTCAGTCATGAGAAACGTGGCAGTGTTAAATTTTTTCTAGCCTATACCAATGTTTTTATTCCATTGTTTCTATGTCGGACACTGATGCTGTTCATGGAAGATCAGTGTCTGCAAACAAGACGGAGGTCATTGTTAATCTTGAATGCCTACCGTAGATATATAATTATATTACTCCCCAAAAAAAATATCGTATTATCGTGGAATTTCAAATCCGAGGACACTAAATTATACCATTCCTATATTGTACTAACCATAATAATGGTTATGGTAACAATATCATATTGTTATGATGACAACGTACGTTTGTGCTCGTGCGAATTTTTTAGGCAAAACGGTTTTCATTAGCTTGTTTATTGGAGTGAGAGTTCCATAAAGTTGGCAGTAGGAAATATTTTGTTGTTGTTTCCAATTCAGAAATCCTATCGAATATATGAAAGGAGTACACACAATGTGTAACTGAGGTAATTCTTGATTGAAAAACAGTTTGTTGACGTTATAAGTAGATGTTATTAGTTTTCATAATTGATAATACAACTTTCACGAAAAAATGATAATGGCAGATGAAAATGATTAAATTGACTTCAATGAGACAAAACAGTCCATCTGCTCATATTGGGAATGATGAAATAAAAACAAAAGTCCTTATTGCATAAAAATATCACTTACTTGTACGGTTTTGAAATAATGACGAAACTTGTGCAAACAACTTGATATCGTATATTGAGATGGTGAATAGAAAATAATCTCAGATGGAAATTGCGGATTAAATCAACCATCGCTGAAGTAACTGGCGATTTGAAGACTTTTTTAAATGCTAACTTATCTGCTATTTGTTGTACTCAAGGAAGCGATTACGATGTTTGAAGCTGTAGTTGATCTGATTCATTCTTCCAGTATACATAACATAACGCCCAATTCATGAACATTCCGTGTTTAATTGGTGGTAATTAAATCATCTTTCTTGACACATGATCAAATCGGTATGTATGTTCATCGACCAGTTAAAGACATTCCTGTATACTTGTGAACTCATAAATTGCTCAAGCGTATTATTGTTCCAACTAAATAGATATTGGATGTACAGGGTGGGCCAAAAAACGTCGAAGTTTTATTTGTCCAGTAATTTGATATTGTTGTTTCGAAACATGTATGATCAAAAAACTTGACACGAGTCAGGCGAATTGACTTTAAAGAATAAAGTGTGGTTTTAAGAGTTCAGAACAGGAGTTTCGGTCTGATGACATCAAACAAAAACGTACTTACGTACTTAAAACAAGAGCCATTAGCTTCTGCATCACGAAAATGCATATAGTATAATCAAGTTCTTATCAAGGCTCTTTTATTGTTTGCTGAATAAGCTCAATATGGGGTAAAGAGCATAGTCATTATTTAATATAAAGATTCGAATCGACTTATTTCGAAACAATGTTGTGAAACATTGAAAATTGGATGGTACGATTTTTTGAATGTACCTAACTAGTTGTTTGGTATAGAACATTAAAGATGTTCGATTGGTCGAATTATACTATATACAGGTGAGTAGAACATATCTTGAACTGTTCAGCCTATGTAAAGTGAATGTTGAGATGCTCCATTCATTGTTGGATAAACACAGAGGATCTGAAATTGTAATTATTCTTCAATTCTCAGAATACCGAGGGGCACTCACTTATTCATTTATACGAATATGTTATTTATTTCTGGTGACAGTACTTTTGATTACTTCATATTGAAGGTTATTTGCGAGCTTTTCGATCAATCATACCAATAAATATGCGGCGAAATATATGATTATCTGACGCGCTCGAATAATCCTTTTTTTACAGTTTTAACCTCCTCGTACGACAACCCCCGGTAGATCAATATTCCTCCGTTATCAAAAACACTAGGAGCGCATTTACTATTAATATCTGACGCGGTCGAGTATTTCTTTGTGACTGTTTTTTTTTACATTTATGAGGAACTGTACACGCTCCCCTCCACCAGTGAAAGGGCATACATCATATAACCTTTCTTTTTAGCATCAAATCTTTACAATCCAAAAGGGGGACGACGCTCTATAGTAAATCCCCATTCAGCTTATCGGCCTTCCATACTAAAAAGATAGTTTGTTCGGGCTTCGATTTGGGCCCATGTATACAGGTAGAACCAAAACTTCCCCATGTAATTAGGGTTGCCTGAGCGGACTCTAAGAAGAATTTAGCACCTTTATAGGGTAGGTAGTCTGGTTGAGCTTCAATGAAATGATGAACCTCAAATACTTCCATTCCAATGGATTTTATTATCCCTACAAATATCGAACGAACAATAAAACTGTACATTTACCATATACAGTGGGCGATACACAGTGAAAAATAAATTACACCAGCTAACACCGTTAGGTGTCCCCTGAGGTCCTGATTGTTTTAGTGTCAGTAAACACCGGCATATTATTCACCACTGTAGGTGTTATGTGACCTTTCCATGGGTGTTTTTAATATTCAAACCCAGTTATCAGTAACACTAGTGTTAGTGCTGAATTTAGCAGAATGAACACTTTGCGATTTGACACCGCAGTGGTGTGATGCACATTCTGTGATTTTCTTGATGGTGAATCCTATCTCCACGAATTCTCTTCGGTCCGTTTTAACACTGAGCAGGTACATGCGAATACTTTTCTGGTGTGAAGGAACACCATATCATGAGCGTGTTCATGCGAATCAGTGCTATCGATTTCATATGATGATAAACTAGACTCATAATAATCTAAGGACAATTCAGACTAGTGCCTATAGGCCAATTGATACTGATCTATATCAAAATCATCTGATATATTATGCCCAATATTGGAATCAGGTACGGTAGGAAGGACGTCAGTGCCACCTACTAGCAAAAGTTCTAAGGTTCTGAGATCGATCAGATGAGCGCATGAAATTCACACAATACAGATGCCTACATACTAACATTTTTTTAAATTTATATCAAATCTGGTGTTTTCAGAATGCAATACGTAACACATGATTATTGCCACCACATTAGACGATTAATACACCGCCTCGATTCCATCGTGATATGTCACGGTATAACTTGGTGTTAATTCTATATAATTGAGAATATTAAATTTCAACCATTTGGTGTTTCTTATGATTCAATTGTGAAATGTATAACAAAAAGGAAGTGTCACTTTTGATCTTGATAAAACAATGAACTCTTTTCTCTGCAGATTGGAACTCATAAATTCGTCTTTTTCGCTGTCATCCCCCAACCCCCATAGTCAATTGAATTGCAGAGAGGAATGCAAAGAAGAAAAATTATTTCTCGTTAAAAATATGAGTGTTAACGCTTGTTGTCGATAAAAATTTCCATTTGCCAAACCACACCTTGATTGGCTTGATTGCATCTTTCACTACGCACTTATCTGCGAGCTTATCTGTCAGAAAGATAATGAATTGTACAAATATGGATGAGTTTCGTAACGAGACAACGTGTGAGCTGCATTTTTATTAGGTGCAAGACGCAATTAAAACGCATACATTGATGTAATCAGGACTATTCCATGCGGTATGTTCATTGTATACAATATTAAGAGGAAAAATTTCAAACCCAGATTCTTGGATAAACGACGAACTTTCTTGTATAAATGACGAACCTTTCGCATGATATCTGTGAACTAACCTAACCTCGACACGTGTTTCGCGTAACTGTAACTATGATAGATTTTCAGGAGAAGATTTATTAAACTAGTATGTAATGAAAATGGAGTCATTATCATTATACACAAGTATAGAGTTTATTCTATGAGAAGAAACATTCATTGGCAAAAATTGATAATGAATTTGAATTATTCACCCAATAATAAATAATTCGTAGGTAATACTGTTCTGAGGTCAAACTGCTTGGAATTATTATGGATGAAAAATTAAAATGGTCAGCTCATATTGAGCGTCTGAGTAAAAAACTGAACTCTAATATCTATCTATTAAGGAGATTGAGTATATTCGCTATCCTGCCAGCTCTAAAAACAGCCTACTTTGGATTTTTTCACTCCCACATTAATTACGGTGTAACTCTATGGGAAAACGCTGTTGACTCCGTGAGAATTTTCAGACTTCAGAAGCGAGCTGTTCGGATAATTTCGAAAGAAAATTATAGAGACAGTTGTCGTATTATATTCGAAAATTTTGAAATACTTGAGGCGGGTTCATGCAACACTCATTATAATTACATTTTAATTATATTATAATTACATTTACACTAAGAAAAGTTCAATACTATAGTTCCCATTACGGAGTTCATGCAAGCACATTATCAAATTATAATTACACTAACGCATCAAAAAGTTGGCCAACATTCAACTATAAATTATCATTACATTATATTTACAGTGAAAACATGCGCAGAAGGATGAGAATTGTCATTGACGGGTTTATTTTGTATTCTGGTAGCTTTCAACGCTCAAAACAAGTGTGACCTGTGATTATTTATGGTACATTTTTCTAAAATATAATATTAAAGTTATTTCACCAGTTTCTTATATTGGCCTGACACAATAACGACGGAATCGTATTCTTTTCTTTTTTGATATGAAATTAAGAAATATCATAAAGATAAACAAACAATTCAAAACACAGATGATCCAAAATGGCTCATTCATTTGTCAGTTAAAATGTACATGTGCAAATCCCCAATGTAAATCCTTGCATGAACACTTTCAACTTGTCAGTGAAAATGTAAATGAAATGTAATTATAGTATAATGAAAATGTAATTATAATGAAAATGTAATTATAATGAATGTTGCATGAATCCGTCTTCACTGTAGCATGTATTTATATTTTCAATTGTCTGCTAGATATTCACAAGAATAAAGACCAATTCCAAAGAAATAATACATTTCATAATAACACCACAAGAAATTGTAATTTGATTCGACCAACTAGACATATAACAAACTACCTTGGCACATCAAAGAATTACCATTACCATAAACAAATACGAAGATTCTTACTATCCCGTTGCTTTTACTCGGTTCGGGAATGCTTGGAGGCTGATTTGAATTCATGGGAAATCACATCATAAGTGATATAATACTAATACAACATAATATGAATATTCAAAAACACACTCTTCAATATGACACTGGGTACCAGTCTACACTTAAAATTTTTTTAACCGTAATTTTGTTTTGTATGTATAGTTTTGTTACTTTTAAATCTACTCTCCTTTTGACTTACCACAAATGGAAATTCTGTAAATGGCGAAATAAATACGGTGAAAATCCATCCATCCATTTCTGAGGAAAGTTTCCTATTTGGGACTTGAACCTATATTCGATCAGTTAATTTATTTTTTCAATTGAGAGGGAAAATTTCTGATAAAGATTCATTGATAACATTTATAATGTCCATACTTTTGCTCCGATATGAATGTAATCGAATTAATCCCGCAACCCCTGTTCGTATGATCATCATTCATCAACAATGTAAGACATATACATATAGGTAACGTTTCCAATGATATATTACAAGCGGGAAGTTGCTAGTTCATACTATTTTAGTTGGGGTGGTTGTGGCTTATGGGATTGATGGTTGTGTACATTTATGAGTCACTTCGTTACAATCCTCTTGCCCTTGAAATTGTCCCCAACAGTTTTGGATCTCAATTTGTTCATGAGTACAACCCGTGTACATTTTTATGCACTATTAGTTTACCCTGTATTTTAATAAGTTATGTTGTTATGTTGAGAAACAATAAGCTTTCAAATGATGTATCAGAGTAGTAGGGGATTTGATCTTAAGTACATTTAATCTCAATGTCAAAAGTAATTTGAATTTTCCGAATTAGTAAAATTTCAAATAAGATCTCCAATTCGAGTAATCAAATGGGGTATAGGATGACATATTGTCTGGTTTGGATCAATTTTCACCATTTTACCATCAGAATGCAGTGAAGGAGTTGAATGGTTTTTTGTCTAAAATCTTGACAAAATGTAAGTTCGCGGCATCGTATGTTACTTTGGTCGATTTGTAGTTATTGATTCACTAATTTTATTAGCACTGCGAGTAAACACAAGATAAAATACAACAAATATCGATAACAACTTCAAATTTGTGTGAGATTTTTCAGATCTATAGTCGCTCTGATTATACAAAATCAAGGACATCAGTTGCTTACGGTGAAGAAAAATATTACACACAAGTAAATATAATATCGAATGGCTTTAACAGGTTACCTTTCACTTCATATACTTATGTAATACTTATCAAAATGAGGGGGGAGATTTCTAATATCTATTCGATTTCAAAAAGATCATCATGTTCAGAAAAAAATCTATATTCATGAAGGAACCCACTAAACCGTCTCGAATTGAGATATTCTCAGTGTTTACTCTTATGTTTACTTCTTTCGATTGGTTCTGCGAAATCAGAACCTGTAATGATCAAAAAATCAAAATGTTTCCTGTTTGTAAGTTTCTTAGCGATTGCGAAAAAAGAGTCATTGTACAAATGAGCCTAAGAAATTATGTCGTTCATTCGAAAAAATGCGTCATAATTTTCTATTCAATTATCAAAATACAAGGTGGTTCAGTATGGTCTCCTGATATTTCTGTGGCTGATAGTACATTATGAAAACTAAATAAAACTTCTCATATAAGCATTATTCCGAAAATGGATAATAAGGGAGATGTGATTCCGTTTTGAGTAGGGTTGGTATATCAGTTTTCATTAAATATCTCTGCCCACTATGATATATTGTATTTTGAAACCCTCTCTTTCGCCTCAGGGGTATTTTAGGGGCTATCTTTCAGTAATTCATCCTTATATAACTTCTTTATTATTCGTATAATTCGTTTTTTAAACGAAAGGTCAGTCCATTGGGAATTAAAAGGGTACTGCGATAAACTGGGTCGTTCCAAGTGATTCCAGATGTTTCACACTATAGAATTCGACTGCGGTTTACCCCTCGTTATATGTCTTTCATTATTTATTTCTCTAATCACTATCTTATAGTTGCCCTCAGAAGTTTACTAGGTATACTTATTCGAAATAGGAAGCGGGAACCTAACCTATTTTGCCTATTACCAAGTTGTGAAAGTTAGACGACTGTCTAAGTTAAAGAAGAATCCTTTAATTTCGGGTATGCAGTCAACAAGGGTATGAAAAAATAAGTGAACTCTTGTTTCTATTCAAGCTTTCGAGTCATTTATTGGCTCTTCATCAGGAATTCTACAATGAATTAATTTGAAAAATTATTTGATCTGATTGAAAATTGTTGGCACGTGTGTACTTACGAAAGTGAGGTTATAAATCCCATTCACTCGCCGTAATTCTTCATGAAATATCATGTCCCAATGGACAACACTCTTGATAAACAAATAAAGTTATACAAAACATTAGTTCAAATGATCTTTTTGATTAACATAATAGAAAAAAAAACACACATTAAAATTACAAAAGGGCTCTTATGGAGGCCATGTTTGATTAAAAAGGAAAAGATGTTTATGAATGAGTTATGACTGAACTATGAAGTTGACAATTGGTGAGTAATGACATATTGTTCAAGACCTTGCTACCAATATACGGTGAAATAGAAAAATAGAAAAATAGTAACACCAATTACCAAAGGGGGTACCAACTTAAATATTAAAATGAATTATGGTCTCTCTCATAGGAAGGGCGACTGAGTAAATATGAATAGATTACGCTTAGATTATCAATATCCGTTCTGGAATTCATTGAATTAGGTTCTTCGAAGATTTGTGTCATTTCAAGAAAAGTTCTCTTTTTTAAGTTAGATTCATGCTCCAAAATAGTCACATTATCATAATCTGGGTTATGGTCAAGAGAAATGGTGTGATGAGCTAATGCACATGTTTTTTTTAAATTTCTGATATCACTTTTATGGGATCATATCCCATAAAAGTATGACTGCATACCCGAAATTAAAGGATTCTTTTTTGCCTATTACCTATAGTATAAGAAGAGAAAAAACGGTTGTTTGAAAATGCTGCTGCTTGTCTGTCATAATCATTATAAATGTATTATCAATCATGCAAAACTATTTGGATAGTTTAATCTGAGGGGTAAATCACTTGGGATCATTTGGATAAAACCTAATTTTTTTTTCTAATTGTCAAATCTTGTAACACGAAATATTCTATAACGTGAATTCATTTTAAGTCGCTAATTCTTTAAATCGGTAGCAATAGACGTTTTCCTACGACCACGTATGAAAACGTCAATAATCACACTGTTTTGTTATTCAGAAAGTATCTCATATCACCATTGTATTGTTTATTTGAAAGAAAAAAAGCACTAGTGTTGATATGAAAAATATCAATATATTGTGAAGGTACTCACTGTCAATATAAGCGTTCTCAAATCAAATTCATTTTATTCATTGACATTTCTGTCTCGTTTTGAATTATACCGAGAACTCTTTATCTATTAATTTCAATGTGTCTGATACATAACCTCTGAATTCACTTCAAAACTGGAACCTATACTCTTTGCTGGAACTATTTCGATGTTGATGACAGAGGGTTAGCTCATTCAAAAGAATACGGCTACAGTTTTATGCGCGGCTTGCTGCTTGCATCAGTTTGATATCACAGTATCACCAACGAGAAGATTCTTTGGTATCACAGAAGTTTGCAAAGAGTCAAGGACGCATTAACTCGAGTAACGTACACGCTTGTGAACTACATACTTCTATGGTTCTGTATTCCTGGTTGCGTGATTACTGACGCTAGCAGGCGAATGGTGTCAAGGTTGTTTATGTACACTGGTGTCAATATCAATAAAATTTGTCCTAAATAAACTAACTCAATTAATCACTAATTCACATCATCTTGAATATGGAAATAAACAGTACTTGATATCGAATCAAAACCACCTGAAATCATAGAGACCGCTCAAGTTACATTTTTGACAAGACCTCCCGCGAAATGAAAGTACCTATTCGGAGTCGTAGGAAAAATAGTGTACAAAACTCGTTGGAAAGTGCATTTCCTTCACTCGTTACGTTTCCGCACTCACCACTACGCGACTCGTGCTAAACGACTACTCGTGTGAAATATGTCACTTTCCACACTCGTGTAATATACTATTTCAATCGAAGAAGTCTTTATAACTAAGTTTTCATGTGAACATTTCAAACTCTCAGGTAATTTCATCGTCTTATGTCAAAATATTTCTGTTAAAATTCTGTCGAAAATGGAGTTTTCACTGTTATAAATCAATAATAGGCCATCAATTTTAATGATTGAGAAAGTAAATTAATGCTCGTAATAACAAGGAAAATAATCGTATATAAGGGTTGGCTTTCTCACACCACCGTCACTCGAGTTGTTACTTTCAATATGGGCAGCACTGTATACGCCCCTCGTAGCTGAATGACTTTATTAAGTCGTATCATTTTCACTTAAGCTAATCGGAAACGTCAAAATCATTAGTTTTCTTTCGCACTGCTGCATTGCAACTTGTCCATATACATATATAGATGTACTCTCGAGGTACAGCCACAGACCAAGCCCATATTATTAAAACGCTTTCTTTTCATAAATTATCTTCAATTATGGCCTTACAACAAAAAGGCTGTATATATTATCCAGTCCATTCTGTTGGTACTCAATCGTGAATTAGATAAATGGCATATCTGGGTGTATATTAGACTACTTCTGCTAGCTGATGTCTAGGACGATTAGTGTCATCTAGGTGGCAGTACCGTTCTTGGAACGTTTGATTGATGCATATAGTAGTTATAGTACCCACTTTTATAAAGATGTAATTGGTTGGATTATTTATTATCTCCTTCTGTCCAAGCAAGCGCTGTATTTGTTGATTTGACTTCAGTTATCTCAATTTCAATGATTCAAAATTGACCGTCCCTTCTTGACTATCATATTTCAGAAACCCACAATTGCAAATTTTGTCGTTTCAAAGTTGCGAATTGCAACCATTCTGTCTCTTTCTTCGTCATTATGTTGAAATGTGAAGTAAGTAAACGACCTTGGAAAGTGTACCCCAATATCCCATTATCCATTGGAATCGCACTGGAATCTCTTAGATTACGGATAACTTGGAAATTTCTAATGATGATTTTGTATAAATAAAAATCGATGATTATGTATAAGAAGCCGCGGTTTGGATTAAATGTTCCTATATGAATGTTTTGAAAATATTTATGTCGTGAACTCAAATATATTTTTACGCATCAATACCTAATGTTACCTTTCAACTCAAGATCAAACTCGAGTTTCAACTTGAACTCAATAGGAAATCACTAAAATAACGTATGCTTGTTCCAAAAAATCGTTTAGTCACACTATACAGGGTGTGAAGCAGGTCGATGCAATATTTCTGATAGATGTGAGAAGTATATCGGTAATAAAGATATTGGCCACTATTGTGGAGAAATTGCTGAATTATAAATTTACTTCAAGAGTGAATGATAATAATTCTCTTACTTTTTTTAGTAATCTCTAAATTAGTTACAAGAACCTTCACGGAATTTCTGAATTTTAGGTGTATTATACCTACTATGGCTGAAAATGTTTCAAATTGCATCCTCCGATTTTTTGGAAAAGAGATTTAGCATCAAGTGATAAGTCATTAAAATGGGATTTTCGAAGTTAATGGCACTAAATTTGAAGCGAAATTCAATATTAAGGATGATGGATCTTACTGATCAGTAATAATTATTCGGGATATTTAACATCAGACCGAGATGCAGATATTGATTATAGCTCATCGGACCGTTTATTATACGGGGTTTATTATTATCTAGCTAATATGAGGCGTTGACCTCATGGTAACTGGAAAGAAATTGTAATGAATCCGCGGGAAAAATAAAACAATATTCAGTGAACTATGGAAATGCACATGTTTAATGCTCATGAATATAGGGTGTTGAAAGTTCGTCGTGCATGAGGATCTTGGAATCCTTAAGAGACAATGTAGAATTTATATTGATGCAAATTTGTGTATTTAAATGCAAAATGAAATGCATTCAACATGCTTGGTGTGCCCCAGATTCCATATGGAGTTTTCGATATTGTATTTGCGATTTCACTTCGAATTTCACCGAAATTATCCACACCATTCCAAAACTTCTGTTACTAAATACGTGAATTATAATGGGTACTTAGTGGATGTCTTCCTATAAACAAAAAAGCTCAAATGAATACAATTTCGAAATACACATATGACATGATCAGTTTATAGGTATTATTTCTGCTACTCCCAATTCTCATCAGGTAAATTCAGTACCTACGTATATTATTTTATTTTATGCACTTCAGGGATTTCGGGAAATAAAGTGGTTCTTTAAATCCCTAGGGATTTAAAGTAAATTTCTGCAATGAAAGCTGAATTTAGAAATTTATTTTCAATAATTTCATCAGAAATATCACATGATATGGATGCAACAAAAGTGTAAAATGTTTAGAATATTAAACTATTAAAAACAATAACTCAATTTATATAATAGATAACTATGTATTCATAAATATATTGAAATATTTTTGACAACTCTTCATCGAATATTATGTTTACATTGACTGATGCTTATTGCCTGGGTGTGAATACAGTATGATATTATGTTACAATTTTCACCCCATCGCAATTAGCTAAGTGAAAAAGAGGAAAATTATTATTAGGTTTGTTCTAGCAACGATTTCGAATAGTTTGCATACGTCCGGAGCATGCGCATACTGATTTATGCGTCTATTAAATCAGTATGCGCAGTTGCTAGAACAAACCTTTTATTGCAGCTGTTATTTTTATTTATTAAAGTGTTTTGGAATATGTAGCTATTGTCCATAAAATAGTATGTAAACCTCAGGACTAAAGTGTATCCAAATCCCCCGACAAATTGTATACTTTTTGTCTGGGGATTTGAAATATACCACTTTAGTCCCTAGGTGTATGATATACTATTATTCTGTGAATTTATAATTTGCTATAAAAATACAAAAAGTTATCCACTCTGCTTTGCCCAAGCGAGTTTTCTCAGGTCATTTATCTATTTCTTTTCTTTCATAAAAGAATTGAAATTGGATACAATTGTTGAAGCAGTAATAAAGAAATGAATAAATAAATAGTTGGATGAAATTCTAGTTGACAGCGAAAGCAATCAAAACAGTTTTATCGTTTGTACAAACGTCTTGCAAAAAAAAAGAAATACTATAAAACTTCAAAATTATGTATTCGTACCTGACTTTATGTGGCCCCACCGGGTGTTGTTTTCTTTTTACATATAAATAGAACAAACCTCGTCACCTGCATGTACTAAATATAGTACTTACGTTAACTTACAACTTCCCGATGAAATTCCATCTTTTGTTTATTTTTTGTAACAAACATTCCTGGATCATCGTGGTGATGTGGATACATTTCTGGAATGTTTCAATATTACGTAACGTTTCTTGATCGTGCTTAATTTCGTATACTTTCCGGTATTTTTTTGGGAGGCTGTAGAATGTTTCCGTCGGTATTGTTATTCCTTCACCTTTCAGATCATTAAAAACTCGATGGTATATGTATACAAGGTGTTGAATAATAATGAAAGATATATGTAGTGCAATATACTATGAGACATATCAGCTAGTCAAACAATAATAGCAGATTCTGTAGCAAGGTTGGAATGAGACAAATTGAAACATTAACAAATCTGATTCACACTTCTCACTCATTATTTCATTAAAACTTGACTGAATATGATTATGACGGCGCCGCCATTCACATGCAAGAGTGTCGCGGGCATACGGTGGTGCGGCGGAACACGACCGTCCGTCACTTACGGATATTTTCAAGCACAGTGCAGTACCTACTGTGAGACTTTCAAATTTCTGAACCACGAAGAAATTCCAACATCTGAGAAGAGAACTCTGCTTTCAGAACTGCATGCACGAGCCTAGACATCATAAACAATTTCGCATCAAGATTAGAGGTCGGTCAAGTGTGCTGGGGCGGCATGCAATCGACTATCGGTAGGTGTATTTTATCCTCATCACGGCACACCTTCTTGTTGGTAATAGTTTAGGAAAATTGAAATATTTTTTATTCAGATAGAATGTATAGATGACATCGAAAGTAATCAGGGCATGCATTGCTTAAGAGAGAAAACAAAATAATTGGTAACAACTCAATCAATCAATAATTTATTGTCCAGAAAGCATGTTAGTGATGAAAAATCGAATTGATGAACGTTCATAGAATAAATCAGACTTTCCCTATACTTTTTTTTATATTCTAACTGCGCTATGATATTCGTTGGACATCGTAAAACCCAGTGGAATAAATATTGTGATTTGTTTGAAGTTCTCGTTGAAGTTAGGAATATTCTAGGGAAGATCTTTAAACATAATAAAAAGCCTCTAAAATTTGTAATCGTATTATTTGCCATAAGAAGCACCCTAATAAGCAATGGACTATTACTTATTAGAGCTGAAGGTCATTATATGCAACTGGCAGACTGAGATATTCAACATTACTTTTCATAATATATAAACTATGATTTTTTCAACTTCTTTCATGATGTAAAAGTAACTATATCTTATTGATTTTATGAGCCTAAAAATGCCGTAGCTATAAATTTTTTATGTTCTCGCATCAGAAAATCTGATATAACGTATTATTTATTCTTCTTCACTTCAAGAATAGTTCCAATAGGTACCTATTTCCTATTCCAATAACATTACCTATAGGTTTTCATCTCGTGCAGTCTAAAGATAAAAAAATATTAATAATGCTAACAAATGAACAATTGAACTTGAAATATATCGATTTTTTCATCTTTGGTAGTAGAAAAAATTGTGAAACCATCCTACTCGCATATTGTACCTCAGTACTTATTCTGTCTAATGGCACTTTTCAAATTAATTGTATACTGTCTTTTATTATAAATGATTTTCAGGTGATGTGGTACATCTCTGTGGTGGTTTTTTGAATATTGATGGTGGGTTCAGGCCTAGATGCTTCGCAAATCTGATGGTGTTGGATTTTTCAGTAAATTCATGCCATCAATGTTTATTATGGATCATCCATATATCAGACAATAAAGTGCATATTATACGGTTCCAGAAACCTTGTTTCATTATATAATTGTTCGTTCCAGAATAATCCATGGCCTTCGATATTATTATTTTGATAAGATTATTCTGTATGTACAGCCTAAAGGAAATCCAAAACATCAAATATTCCTTCTGTTCATTACGTCTTGTTGTTATTTTTCATGGAGCATCTCTCGTTCCTTTGGTTCCGTATACAGTTTTCAAGGTATTCAATAAAAAAATTTTACACAAAGGGACATAGGATGCAGCCACCTGATCAAACATTCTTTAGTATCAAGCAAACTGATATTTTGAACAGTATGCAGTGTATCGAATATGCAATCTCATTACAATTTTCGTGTAAGTTTTTGACTCATATTAGTACATAAATTTATAAGCACAAATAATTCCAATACATCTTCTTCCTTTGCCAATCACATCATTGACTCCAGTCATTCTTTTAATGTGAATTCGAACATGAAATTACTCCATTTCTGTAACAAAGGCCATGGATTGAATCTTTTGGAAATTCTTGAAATTCAGAAATGTATCAATAACCCTAGGGTTAACTGCTTGAATGATCAGACTAATTTTGAACGTAATCATATTTTTCGAACCTTACAATTTTCATAATGTAAACAACTTTTTAATTAATATCTAAAAATTTTCTTGATACGACTCTGAGTTGTTTTGAAGCGTTGAGGTTTCTAACCCTTAAAATTCTTCTTCTCTTTTCACATAGTTTCAAAAATGTTTTCTTTATTTTATTTCAATTTTTCCTTTTTAATTTTTTAATTTTTACTGAATCTTCCACCTTCACAATTCTTTCATCTTGAAATTTTTTTTATATCAAATTAATACCGAATCTTATTCAATTTTTATAGTTCTATGTCAACTGTTCTTTAACAATCATTTGTCAGTGTCAATATTTCATTTCACATTCACAAAAATAATTTTGAGCCAGTTGAAGTTAAGACAACCATTGACAACTATTGATTATGATCGATTGTTTCTTCTGGTGGCAAATTTAAAATCCATCAACACAATTTTTGGTTTGTCTTTCCCTGATACTGAATTTTGGCGCTGATATGGTTTTTTAAAAATGTTCTATGTTTTCAATGTTTTCTAGACCGATTACTTTTGTCTGATGATGGCTGTTAAGCCGAAACTAGTTACAAAAACTTTTTGAATTTCCCATTATATTGTGTGGTCGACCGTTTTTGAATTTTTTTTTCGTTTTGATTCAAATCTGGACCACTTTGAGCATGGATGATTTCCATAACTGTTCATTAATTATCGTGTATTTTGATTAAACTAAATTAATTATTCATTATGTCGAATTTATTCCGTCCAAAACACCCACATATGTAATCAATAGTACATTGTTTTATTAGGATCAAAAATGTGACCACGCATGCATATGTTGCGATCAAAGAGATACGCTTTTGGATACGTCTTTTCTATTTGAGAAAATGCACTTGCGTTTCCTCTTGAAAAAAATATATTATTCACAATAATTATTGTGGATTCAGTGGTTCAAGTGAGATAAGTGTGATATTATTTCATAAAACAGTTTCACAAAACAATGAGCACGTGCAACTTAACCACCTCACGTACTAACACACCTCCTCACCGCGTTTTGCGAAAAAAATTCAACCACAAATCGAACGTGATCCATGAAGGTTTCGAATTGCGAGGCAGATTTCGAAATACGGAGAACTTGCCGGCTTGTTATTGGTCTCTCACCACCGCAACCGATGTCTAATTACCTGATGGTATTGTTAGAATCGAAAAAATTCAAATGAGAATGCAAATGAGGTGTTTCTTCGTTGTTGTGTTGTTATTATGGATTGCCTTGCCTATGGCCAGAGGTTGAAAAGCGCTTGGTGTAGGTGTGGGTCAAGATATTTATTTTATTGTTCATTTTGATAAGGTTAATGGATGTATAAGAAAAGTTCATGTAGCAATAATACCTATGTGAATGTCATAGACCTTCGATTTGTGATGATATGACTCATGAATATTTTTGTTTGAAAATTCACGCTCCGATTGAGAGTACTTTAACCTCAGTCAGTCAAACAAGGAATTATTTCATCAACAATAATATAGAAAATCGCCATTCAACGCTAATTCTACTGATACCTTCTTCTTTCTTTAACCAATTGCAATCAGCTTTATTAGCTATTCATTTACAGTTTTTTCAGCAAGAGCTGATGCATTTTGTTCATTGACTAGAAAATCTGCTCACACAACAACATGAGTATTAGAAAGGCTAATTAAAAAGTACCTGCTGAGATCATTGGCGTGGATGAGGAACAGTAGAGGACCCAGAAAAGAACCTTGAGGGATTCCTTACTCCATGGCAGCTAGTAGAAGTATGCGTATTTATAGTTTTTACTTTTGTGAGGTACTCCTTGTTATTGTATTTGAGTTAAATAAACTTATTTTTATTTGTATTCTGTGAAAATGCATGAATATGTCATAGATATACAGGGTGTTTGAGTACGTGTGGAAAATTCAGGAGCATCATGTTGCTGACGTTAAAATAAGAAGAAAAGTTCCGATAAACATAATTTCTGCTCTGACGAGCATATCTACAGGTTGCAACATATGTCGTAGGCGAAATTGCAGATCATAGTACGAGCTTTACACTTCACTTTTTCTACGACTATTCATCAAATTATGCAAGTTTTTGACGTTCTGTAATGTTTATATTTCGCACCGATGTTCGCACTTAGCCCAACTATTGGGTCACCTGATTTTTTAGTTTGCTTTAATGTGAATGTTAGTTTGTGTTATTTATTCTGGATTTCTTTCTTGTTTGAATGCATATCGAAAGCTTAGTTTGAGATTGAACTGGGCAAAATATATACCTATTACATTATATCGAAGGTACAGAAATGGAGTTCTGCTGTAGCAGGAATTGGGTCATTCTATCCCAACATTTACCACGATGAGTAATGCACCTATTTATAATTCCGTTCTCTCTAATATTGAGATATTGTTGGAAACCCACCTACATTGTTTTTTTACTACATCGTTATTATCGGAAATCAACCTATTGTTAGATTTTTAGCATTAATACATGCCAAGGAGAATTATGGGATATCGCATTCCACAGTTTCTGGTCTTCACCATCATATCAGAAGTTGTACCTACCTTATCAGTTCATTATAACAGTGAATGGCAGAAATAACGTATCATATGAAAATTTTGTTATCAATAAATTTTGATGAATATTGATTCTGCATCCACAGCAATTCCAAAAGAATACAATGTTGGGATTCATTTGGTATAAACCTATGTGCAGATGTACAGGGTGGCCAGATAAGAATGCAAAGTGCAGTATCTCGGAAACTATTCGTCCAGGAGACTCGCGGTGAAAAATGTTATAACTAAAGTTACCAAAAGAAAATCCTGGAAGTTATTTTCATGTTTCCAAGATGGCCACCAGGGGGCGTAACGGCCATCTAAAACTGTTGAAATGAATTTTTGACGAAATACGCGTCGTAAAAGTACCAATAAAATATATACCTTTTAAAGTTCAGCTTCATTGGAGTAATTTTTGCTCGACACTTTTTGACGTATCTATTAAAATGAAGTGGTGGGGGGTTGTTCAATGTTTTTTCAAATAAACAGCTGTAACTCCTGAACTACTGAACGGATTTCAACAAACTTGGTATCGTTGGAAAGAGTTTTCATTGGTCTAATTGGTCTATCAAATTCATCTTATTTGTAATGTGTCTGATTTTAAGTGATGCCACTAGAACGCGTTTTTTGACATAATAACAAAATATTGCAAAATTGTCTGAAAAATCAAATGCAATTATGTGACTTTTTTTCCATGAAAATGTAGTGGAATGATACCTTAATTGGTATACATCTATAATAATATATAATCTTTTGGTAACTTCAGTTATAACTTTTTTCACCGCAAGTCTCTTAGACGAATAGTTTCCGAGATACTGCACTTTGCATTCTTATCTGGCCACCCTGTACAAGTTTTTGGAAAATCTGAGATAAATGTTTAACGACTTCTGAGGTTTCTTTTGATGCAGAAATGATTCCAAAGAATTTCTTGTCTTGAAACCAACATTGGGTTTTTTTAAGTTATGAATTTTAAATGAAAAATTCAGTCAAAAACATACTCTTTCAAATCTGCAATATCTTCACCACTGTTATCTAATTTCCCATACGAATTAATTGGTAGATTGATGTGTATAGATTGATGGTCTAGTTCACCCAGAACCATCTTTACTTTCAGGGCGTTCAAAATGTTTATTCAAACATCTCCACACAGATAAAAATGATTCCTTGGTTTGAAGGAATTTGAATTTGCCTCAAGGGCGCCGAGCATTTGAAATGGGCGAAATGCATGGACATTTTGGGTCAATTTATTGAAAACTTCAAGGCAAACGCCAAACATTCTTTAAATCAAAGTTACATAACTTCAAGGTGAGACACTCAAAGTTTGTCCCATTATCCAATTACTTTGTTCTGAAATCCAATGATTTCAGCTCAAAATCCTGATATCTTCTACTTTTGAAGAACTTTGAGAAAAATTCCATTATTCTCTTAGCCCAAAGTCATATGCATTCAATGCAATAAACATTGAATTTATGATAATTAACTACGATTTTCGTTCAAACTCATTGTGATATTGTTTCAAAAATCTTATTTACTTACTATAATATAGGGTTTTCGATATAAAACCATGAAAATATGAATCCAATATCTTTATTATATAATACATATTTGAAAAAATAACTGATCGATATCAAAAAATCTTATACTATACATACAGTCTATTTTTTTTGCTTCTTCATTGTCCCCCGCACTTGTCACATGCATGGACTAAGTAATATGATGCTATTCCTGGCATTCAGCGACAGATGATTTCCAGTGGGTCTTGGCTGCATATATAGGTTCCATCATAGGTACAAGAGCCGGGAGTAGGTACAACTTGATTGCAGTTCTCGAGTCTGAAAAATTGTAAACGCAAGGTAGAAATCACATTATTTGTGAAATTTTTAGCTATAGTGTTCAGTTTTGTTATTTTTTTTTTTCATCTACTTGTAGGTACTCATAAGAATCAACAAAAAACTGAATAAACGGACTTTGAATCAAACTGTTGATAACTTTCAGCTTTATGAATATATTTTTTCGTTCAAATACTTGCGACTTTGACACAAAAGAAGGAATTTCGTTCAAAACCCTGACGATATTGATATAAAGGAGAATGCGATTCATGAGAGACTATGCCATATAAGTATGACATCAGAAACGAACACCAAAATGGCCACTGTACAAGAGATTACATTCTGACTGACTGGGTAACATCGTCATTATTTCCAATGAATGAGGAACATATTAGAAAACCATTATTTCAACAAAATTATCTCAAATATATCAGTAAATATTCACGGATGGAAATAGATACGTATCTTGTTAACATTGATACATATAACAGGGTTTTGGAATCGAAGCGTCTGTTAGGTACCGCGTTTACAGTCGTCTAATGAATGCGATAATATTAATTATAGGTTAGGACGGTTATGTACTTACCCAAGAATGTTCGATCATGTGGCCCCAACGCCACTTCGTCGAAAGACTCTCCATTTTCATCACAAATCACAAAAAGCTTGACAAAACCAGAAACAATTTGGTAAATGATGCAAATCGCGACGCATCACGCGTACCGGCTGATGCCAAATGCCGGTTGCCGAAGGAGTTCATCATGTGATCATCATGTGATCATTCGCCGTTCCAGCGCTTATGAAAGGGTGGGGTCGAGGTGTGGCTTACCATACCAAACTCATCCAGACTTTGTATTGAAGACTTCCGATTTTGGGAGAACTCCAAACAACAAGGACTTGAGAAAAAGTCAAATGGTGTTCTCTCAACAGCGTTCCATGCCAAAAGAACTACAGATTTATCACAAAACCAACAATTATATTCAGTCAAGAGCTAAGTACTTGAGAGGATGACAATTTCTTTTTTACAAGAGGATACATTTCAAAAGAATCATTCTTTTGCCTCTGATTTGGTATTTTTATCTGTGCAGTTTCAATACCTACTCTTTATATCGCATTCCTTAAATACACAAGACCCCCCCTGTGTATTACTTCGCAAGTGGAAAAGCTGGAGGTTTGCTCTTTCGGAAAATATCATGTTTGCCGTATCTACAGAGTGTTCTCACTTTTCATGAAAGACACCCATGTAATTTTCGTAATTATCGAGGTGAAATGATAGCTCTCAGGCCTGATTGAAATACTGAAAATGGACCTAATATCGAATTGATGGTATTTCTTATCGATATACAATCCCCGCCAGTCGCGATGGAGTAACTAATTTTCACGGAAAATAATATCAGGGGGCAAAATAGGCTTGAAATTTCGGATTCGTGACCAGGACCCCAACTTTGGTTCTACCAATAAAACTTTCTCTTGAGAAAAAAATTAAAATAAATCCTGAATTGAATTTAAAATTTCTCCATCAGTCGAATATTGAAGACAGCATTCCTGAATCGAAAATGAAATAGTATATTATGATACAAGTTTTATAAGACGCTATTTTGTCGCACGCGTTGTTTGGAGTAGGAAGAGCGAAGCGACATTCGACATTTGACAGTTCGATTGTACCAATCTCCGAGTAATAAAAAATGCGTATCGAAATAGAGGCTATTTCGACACGCATTTGCGTTGCACAATGACTTCATTATACAACGAAAATAGAAAAAATATCTTTCAAATGAGACCCATCTGTCATCTGAAAATTCGAACTGCCAAAGAGGGGTCGAATTTTGGGATGAAATGAAACACTGAATTTGGCAGCTCCTCACGGTATAATATCTATCTATAACTAATCACTGAAAGCCATACGCCATAAAAACGTTGCAGTACAATACACCAATAATCATATAATTCGGTGCATTTTGCAACGCCGCTGTTGAATAATTATATGTTGGCTGTAAAATTCTGACGTTATTATGATAGCGTAGTGTCATAAAGATACTGAAGTATATTATATTTTTAATTGTCTATCTGCAGGCGCCATATGTTTGTGAGAATTATTAATGACGATTTGTTTGTGATTTGCATTATCTGCATTATCTTGCATGCTCTGATGATAAACTTGCCTTCTTCGTTAGCTAGTGGCAAGGTTATGATAAATATTTATAAATGGCTATTAATTGATTTGAGAGATGAATGGTTATCTCTGTCTGAAATTTAGGAAATTTGACATTGATGAATGACTTGTCGAGTTAAATTCAGATACTATTCGACTTCTATCAGACGTTTTCAAATCATCAACAAACCCCAACGATGATTGCACTGGATATTAATGGGGAATTCTCCTTCGGATGATAATGAAGTTTCTCTTGAAAAAATATTTGTTATGGGGATTTAAAATTTAAAATGTAAAGCACCTTGTTCCTATTTCACTATTTGGCAACATCGACTGCAGATTTCATGGAAAAACTTCGTTTATCGCACTCCTATGAGTTCGGAAAAATTTTTTGGTGGAACTTATGTATTTTGACCTCCTGATCACGAATCTGAAGTCAAAACGCGGCGGTCTCGAGTATTTATACGGCCCCATTTTGTCTCAAAAATGCACCATTTCGAATCTCCATTTTCTGCTAATAAAAACACACAAAATTAATCCTTTGAGCCAAAACATCACACATGCTCACATTCACTTGTTTCCAACACTTTTTTGCATAAAAAACTGTCCCTTCTCCAAAATGTAAACAAAACATCTTTTTTCACTGATTATCTGGTTATTCTTATTTGAGATGTTGGCAACGTCTTACCATGAGCCAAACAATCACGTTGCCAACATCATAAATACAAACTACCAGAAAATCAGTGTAAAAAGGTTGTTTTGTTTACTTTTCAAAGAAGGGTGAATTTTTTGAAAAATAATTATAATCTGCTGAGAAGTTTAGGAAACAAGTAAATATATGCGTGTATAGTATTTTGGTTCAAAGAAGGGTGAATTTTGTGTTAGCAGAAATTCGACATGTCAAATGGTGCATTTTTGAGACAAAATGAGGCCGTATCTCCGAAAATACTTGAGACCGCCGCGTTTTGACTTCAGATTCGTGATCAGGATGTCAAAATACGTACGTTCCACCACAACTCATAGGAGTGCGATAAAAGAAGTTTTATTGATTTCATAAATAATAAAGGACAACAAATCCATTATACGTTGATTAGGTGAATAAAGATCAGGTTAGAACACATAACTTTTACTACCAATAAGTTATGTGGCACCTAACCATTCTGCTTATTTCTGTTCCATGCTCCTCAAAAGATATGCTACTCAGTTTTGGAGGTTATGTTTATATTTGACTTGTGGAGGGACTGGTGTTTTTGTTAGACTAAAATTCATGTTTTGACTGAATATTTTTTTATATTAGCAATTTGATTCCTGAATTATGCATTGACATCAAGTGTACATAATGAAAGTGTGCCAAATGTGAGTTGTTGTTCTAATAGCTCACTAGGCGCTGTTTCCAATTTGTGAACTAAAAACAAAGCGATTTAAAATTTATTTGATAAATTAATTTGGATAGTTTCCGCAACGAATTCATGAATGAAACTCATAGTTAATAAGTTCATACTTGCATTTGCTGAAATGAACCGAATCGAGGAATATTCCCCATTATTTACAACATTGAACAAGTGGGGCTCATACATGACTCTAACCACACAGTTCGCCTTCTCCTCAAGATGATAACAGAATTGGGAAAACACGTGTCAAGGTGTTGAAATATGGTCCTGGTGTGTCGTAAAACTGTGTTTTATAATAACTATCGTGCCAAAAGTTTAAAAATTCGGAATATATTATGGTAATTTGGTGTGAATGATGTTCAGTTTTGTTACAGAAAAATCAATCAATTTTCCTAGTATAGCTCAGACTTGTCTATTAATCAGACAATATCACTCAGTAGCTATTATGGAACAATTATTAATTTCTTGAAAAACGATTTCAAATAACATCATTGGTACGTAAAAATATTGAGATGAAACCGGTTGGATGAGAAATACATTCATGTCCGTAAACGCCAAATTGATTTCCAGTGATTTCAGTTATGTCCTGAACAATTTTATGCACTCGAGAATATTGATTTCAGTCGGTAAAAAAATATCCACTTTTTTTCTCTTACAGATTGCGTGTATCGTTCAGGTACCTACTTAAGGCGGCCATGTATTTTGATAATCATGTATTTAAAAAAAACAAAAGGATAAGAAGCTGAGTGGGATTTAAATAATATAGATACTTGGAATATTTGAATCCTTCATGATATTATTGATGCGTAGTTAATTTTGTTTCTGACTCTTACATGACCTTGTTTTTATTTCTGAAATACATTATGGTTTTCGATATTTATGATTGTCTCAACAGTTCTCCCATATTATTTGGACAAATATCTGGATTTTTCAATGTCGGTATCCCAGTCAGCTGCTTATGATCTATAAGGCACCTCGCTCACTTCTCTGGAACACCGTAGAAGGGTTGGCGATTTGTCTCTGTTTTATAGATATTTTCAAGGGCGATGCTCTTCTGAAATATCAACAATCGTTCTTACATTAGCAGTCTCTTCGAGATATTGTATATTCATATAGTTGCGAATAAATTATTATTATTATTAACCCGCCAAGTTCAGTCTTCACACCCCAACGTCCTTTTCCAAAGACTCGTTCATCCAACGAACATCGAGACTTTGGAACTCATTGCCTAGGGAGGTGTTCCCCGAGGTATACGATCTCCATAAATCCAGGAAGAACACCAACTGCTACCTCCTTTCCCTTGGTTCTCACGATGTTTCCTGAACATTACAGGATATCCCCTCTCGTGAGAACCAGAACATGAAAAAAACATTTTTTAATGATCCTACATTGATCGATCGTCAATCGTCATTCACTCATATAGCAATGATAATTATATTGGTTCAGGATCACTGTATTCTCCCCTGTATAGCCATCAAAGGAAACAAATGTCGATGTTCAATATCGTGCAATGTTTCTCCTTTTGATGTTATTGTATTATCTATTGGAATATCAATTCAATAGTCACCCCAAGGAACATGAACATATATTAGGGGAGATACCCTAACTTTTGTCAATATTTATGATTGAGCTGTGAAGCACTTCCCAATAAAGTGGATTGAAAGTCTCTGTAATATTAGGGGTAAAAAAATTCTGGTTAGAGAACGTGTTTTCTCTGATACTGGAAGAGCATAAATAAGAGTTCAATACATACTCAATTTGTTTGTAACCATGGCAACGCATGCCACAGCTTGCTAGTTAGCAGAGTTAAATACACGTTAAGTTAGCAGAAGGCTTGATGAACCCCTGAAATTTGAGCAAAAAATCCGAGATGAATAATTTTTCGTTTGTTAGTTATTTCGAAAAAATTGTATTTGGTGTTTCAAATAATCCAATGGATAACTTCAAAATTTCTCTTCGATCAACCATTTTCTAACTATCATTCTGCTTCTATCCTTCTGAATTTTGTTTAGTTCATTTGGGGAAAGTTCGGACACATCTCAATAATCTTATCATCAGGCGATTTTATGTATTTTGAATCTGATTCATATCTTTCCACATGACAATATACATGTTTCATGTTACAGTCACTACAATTGTATTACCGGGATGTGGTTGCATAATTTTGTAAAGATATTTCAGGGTCACCCTGTATATTATAAACTCACCACAATACTGATAAATCGTGACTTTCACCAGGGTTCTGTATTATTTAGAATACAAGAAAAATTACTGGGATTACTGAAATTAATTTCGTGTGCGAAAGTACTTGGTATATTGTTGAAAACGAACTAATATTCCCTTGCATGATTCATAATAGTGACTGTGAGTTATCTAAGGCACCTTCTCATGTAGCAGAAAGAGCAAAAATTGTAAATTTGAACCTTCTACCAGAGAAATCGAGGAAAAGTATTATATATTCATGAAATGGTGCCATGAAATGCTTGAATGTTGAAGATATATCTCAAACTTGTCGCATTTCTTGAAAACCATTAGTTTCTTGAATATAAATAAATGATAATATTTACTGAAAAAGGTAAATTTCAATTCTACTTCATACTCCTTGGTAGTTTGAGAATCACCCGTGGAAGTAATACAGTATTCTCTTGTGTAGGAACTGCGTTTGTAGAAAAAAATCTTGTGTGTAATTCGAATACAAAGTATCTTGCCGCTCTTGAGCGACAATGTATCACTTTGCGCTCCTAATACACAAAAAGCTACTTTCCATGTATGGTTAATTCACCTACCAAATGTTCACATCTCTCTACTCCCGATATCTTGTGATCCTTTCTCTAATTTCTTCTTCAAAAACAGTGCTACTGAACATCGACTATCGCTGTTTCCTGTTTCTTCATAAGATATCTCTGGAAAAAAACCAGAAATGATGCCATGGTACTCTATGGCACTTTCTGTTCCCCGCCTCTATGCAAATATTCAGAATATTTCGTGAAATCATCTCATCTCATCGGCATTTGAGAGGATCATGCGGGTAGCATTTAATAGATCTTATCATCACATTTTCGTGATTACATTTTCTCCTTGGAACTCCTCTCCGAAGTCGAATTTACGATCTTTGCTTCTCATCGGCTATAAAATGGCTTCATTATTCAAATAATGTGCTCCTCATTGCACGAAGCTAAATCATTCGAACGGTTTTTGAGAAGAGTAATTATCCAGCGACGAGAAACTTGCCAGATAGACATCGTTTACTAAATTTTGTTTGATAACACAAAATCAGTAAGTATAGAGTATTCCAGAATTATCTCAAAATTAAATGCGTTGGTAGATAGGTACCCTTTTTTTGGTGGCCTTCCTTCTAACAAAATAGGTATCGTTTTAGCACATTTAAAATTATATATTTCTTCTTTCAGCATATAGTCGTTTTTTCAGTATCTACAAATGAATTGAACTATTACAAATACGTTCATCAAAAATCATTTCGTTATGTATCGACAATAATGATTCGAAACCCCGTATATATTCAATCGCACAATTATTTATATCACCGGGGTATTTATATATTTTTTAATTAAATTATGTTCCTGTTCCTAAACTTCTATAATATACTCTATCAGAGTGTTTTATGTAGTTTTTAATATCTAATAATTTTCTACATGATTTATATTCATCTCTTTTTCGGAATAGGACGAATCTAAAATAAGAAGTCCAGAGCCGTATCTGAAAAAATAAAGTTTTTCAGAGGGCTGCTCAAAGACAAAACAAAGTCAACATCATATCGTAGGGGAAAAAGTGATATTCGTTTTAAGATACTATAGGTCAAGAAAAAAAAAACGATATCACGAAACCTAGCTTTATGAGTCGCGATAATATTTAAAAAAATGTATATCGACAAAAAAGTCAACGAAAAGGCTTCACAGCTGAAACCCTGGGTCGGGATAAGAACAACAATAGCCTGAGAGGATGACTCTAGGTATTTCTTTTACACACAGTCATGAATTTCATTTGAAGGATTGTTTGATTACAGTCAGAATATCGCTGATCTAAAGTTTCCTTACATAAACTGTTTCGTAACATTGCAACGAATTGATACATCAAACTGTGGCTTTACTTTACATCCTGTCGTATGTTATACAATTCCGGAACCACAATTTGCCAGCCGTTTCGAAACCATTATTGTGTATCTGTGTTCGCCTTATCTGGTCTGCGGACCGCAACATGCGAAGATTTATTTGAGAACCAGTTCGTTTAATAGGTGTCATTTTCATTCCTTCTGCTGGCTGCATTGTGATATAATCTTATAATCATACGACCGCACCATATTAGTAGCCGTATTGTGTCAACTGTATGATATTCTTATCTGGAGTCAGTTTCAATTGTGCTCATTGGAAATGAAAGTGTACAGTGTGTCCACCAACAAGTGCATTACTCTCACGTGACATTGTAGAGTGTATAGGAAAGGTCGTGAATGATATGAAGCCTCGCGAGCACCTGGACCTATAAGATCTTTTGTGCATAACCCTTAATCTAATCGAAGCCTGTGATTACGAGACTACGTACAAAGTTTATCAGTTTCCTGGTAGCTAGGTTCCTGATGACGTCGTTCTGAGTGCGTTGAGAAAGCCTGTTCCAGGAACTTGAGCCTCTTACATAAAAGTGCTGAGCATTCACTAAGGAAATGTTTCGCAGTTTAGAAAAGTTCTCGCAGTAGCGGCAACTATCATGCAGTCTCTTCCCATTTCAAGTATTCCTTGTCCAACTCTAGAAGCTGCTTTGCTTCTTCATGAAACTTGATTCCAGTGAGATTTTGTGTCATCTGTTTACCATTGTCCCACCTCTTCTTTCAATTGGGTTTTGGAGAATCCACAAGGTAGTCTGCTTCTTCGTTGCCTTCAACTCCCTTATGACTTGGCACCCACATCAAAGTGACTTGGTTGTTCGCTGCCAGATGTCTACAGTTCCACGTCAGCTTAGACTCACAAGTGTATGGTGACTTTAGAACTCTTAATGTTGCTTGGCTATCTGATCTTGCCCTTCGAGGATCCCTTTCGTGGCACTCCTGGGCACATATCTCTAAAGCATGTACTTCTGCTTGAAAGAAGGTTACCAATGGTTTTTGAGAGCCTGAAATTCGGCCCTGTAACGTCCACTCCAGCCCTTTCATCCATCTTGGATCCATCAGTATACCACACTGATGCATTCATTCCCAGTTGAGGTCTGTTCTCTGTGCAAATTTGGTGGTTGTTTATGATCACTTCAAACTGTATTTCGTAGTCGTACCACAGATTAGAAAACCTTACGGATGAGACAGTCCGCCCCTTTTGTTTGATGTACCGATATCCGTTTTCATTGACCTCGGACCTTTAAATTTTGCGCATCGCAGTTGCCGGATAGTCGTTGTCACCTCTGGAACTACTGATGTGCAATGTTTCCCTTTCAGTAATGCATAATCAACACTGATATAAAAGATCTGTGATAAAAGGTTACCTATACTTCTGAGTGATTTATTATGAACGAGTTGTCATCAAAAACTAGTATCTGTTAGGAATAAGATGCATTCAGAATGAATTTTACGATGAAATTTTGTCATCAGGAATAATAAAACACGATTCAATTATTATCTAATGAATGATCAAAATCTAAATTCCTCAACGTGAAATGTGATATAGCTAAAATGGTGATATTCTTATCAAATGGAAAAGTTTGATTGGAGTCAATAACATCGCTCAATATAAGTTCTCACAGTTTTTCGTCCTTTGGAAAATAATGTAATTTGATATTCTCCTATTTATTTGAAGATGATTTGCAATTTTTATTCACACAGTAATGATTGCCAATAAACATATGATTGTACCTGATTCACATTCCAGATGATGAAGGTATATACCTATGATAAAAGGTTGTTCAATCTGTGCTGATAATCCTCGAAACCTTTAATACTTTTTATTTTGAATTATAGTTTATGGAACACTGATTACTGGATCGTGAATCGTGTGGAACGAAAACATTTGTAACATAACCAACAACATGAAGACAACGATGTAAACAAAACTAGATCAATATTTTAGCGCCTGCGTAATGACTGGACCTCTATATTTTGCGCCTTAGACATCTCTCTCCCTAATTTTATTCGCTCTGTTGGTTTAGACATAGATTCTAGGAAATTATTTTCCAAAATCTTCAAGTGTCCACGGTCCAATCCGATTCCAAGCTTTGAAATGTACTATTTGATGTTTTTGCGTTTGAGAAGTCCAAGTTGCAATCGATAATTTCTAGTTTGACATCAGAACAAAAATGTTTTCCAGCTTGCAAAATATGAAAACTGAATAAGTTTCCAACTCGTCTAACCTCTCGAAAATCTAAAGATTTAAAAATAATCACATTCCTGACCTCACAGCGGGTACAAAAACTGACTTCCATTTGGCTGAATACTCGGCTGATTATTAAATCAAGGACCGAAAATTAAATTCATTTGGCATAAAATTCATCGAAGGAAATTCAACGCTAGCTCCCGTACTATTATTTCAACTGCAGCGACAGCCGGTCGTCTGCAGTTATTAAGAAGGAATAGGTGTTCTATTCATATTCACGCGGAAATGAGGCTAATGACTCCAGTTCTTCCAAAAAATTGGAATTGATTAATGCTTTCAGCTGACATGTGAGCTTATTTTCGAACAAATCTTGGGAAACGGTTTTCGTAAGAGGAGCAAGTTCTGCAACAGGTTGTAACATAGTTTTGATCCTTGTCTTACATAAAAAATCTAGTATTTGTGTTTACCACGATTAAGGTATCAGGCAACTTCAAAACTATCTTGCTGTTTTGTTGTAAGCAATAGGTATTCGCACATTTTTTCTAACTTTTCTGTTCTGTTTTTCATTGTATATATCGTTATTTTTGTATTTTTGTTAGTAGATTTTGATTAGAGATAATAAAATCCATTGGAGTGAAAGTATAATAGAAGTCCATTATTTTTTGCAAACTCAACTGAATGGGTAGGTATCAAGGGTCATCCTGAAAAGAGGACATAATATAAACAAACATAACAGAATATTATTTAGTATTTATAGCTGGTTGACGAATCAGGTGTATTCATTTGTCAAGTGTACTTTCAATATCAACATCAGAAATTGATTCAATATTATAGATTTCATCTTGAATATATACTATATGTTGTTCATTATTAATTAAATGGTTTTTCTTAAAATAATAATCACCATCATATTCCAATGCTATACTGATGGGTACCACTTCATTTTTGAATCCTATGATTTGAAAATCAATTTCACCCCCTGGACACTAAAATTATTGCTTAGAATATACATATATTTTTTGTCAGTAAGAAAAACGCCAGCTTCAAGATCTAATTCCATAACAAAAATGGACAACTTATGTATGTTAATTGCCATTAGTGATAGATACTTGATTATACCAACTCTTAATGCGTTTCCGAATTAATGTTATATCATTTTTTTCATCTTTTTCGTCATACAATTATCTTCCACTCTATTTTTACAATTTTCATGATGTCATATGAGGAAATTTTTAATATTGAGATTTATATTTCTCCATAAAATATATAAAAAATTATCACATTTTTCTGTGCGATCAAATTTATTTGATTCCAGAAAAAAATTGAAAACTAGTTTTTGCTCCTCCAACATTCTGATGACGCAGCACGTGAAAATCTGCACACAAAGAATAGATAGATAGATTTTTATTTTCCTTTTTGACAACGTTATAAAGTTTGTGTTGGAATCGTCAACAAATGAAGAAAAAAGCAGAATCCATGCTTGTTGTTTTTTTATGAATAATACAAACCATGTAGGTACTTACTGTTCTATTATCAAAATGATTATGGCATACAAAGCTTATTCAATTCGCAACGTCATCTACATGTCAGGTCATCCTTTCTTCACATCATTGCCGATTGAACAAGACGGAAAGAAAAAGAAAAACGAAACATGGCTAAAATGGAAACTAGAATGCTTCCCTACGATACTCCATTCATACACCCAATCCAATCGTTACAAAGCAGCCAACAAATTTGCATAATCTCATCTAATTCCGTCTGAGTTATGTCGGATGCCTTGTTCGGTGACAGCTTTTGTGGGGTTTGAATATATCTGCTGAAAGACACACAACAATGACTAAAAAGGTCTTTCAACTTTTGTTTGTCGACAGGGGCGGACTTTGGAAGGTTTTCCTAGTGTTCTTAGAAAGCCAAATATTGTCAAAGATAACAAAATGAGATATTTCACGTCTCTACCAATGACGTGTGACGAAGTAGACAACGAGTAGAAAATAACTACTTTCCTGACGAATTCTGGTTAGGTTTTTTTTGTCCAACTTGCGGCTTTTTAATTTGTAATGTCAAAGATATTGGGATGATGCGACAAATTGTATTCCTCCAGGATAATGCAATTTCAATGTAGCAATGAATATACAACAATGTAGATTCATGTATTCGGTTGTAAGTATAAGACAAAAGTGTTTCGATGGAATGGATCTTTTTCGGAACATTGAAATAAGAAATCATAAATTTTGCAAAAATTATATTCTGCTATATCTTGTATTAAATATCTCAGTTATTCTATCTGGAAAAAAATCAAATACCTCTATTTATTTTCAAATTCCCATGTTTTTGAAGCTGATATTTGTCAAATTAAAATTCTGTTGACAACTGACATTTTGACGAACGATAATATCACATGAATGGAAAAATGTGCTACATTTTGTATTGAATAATCAATCCTATTATTTTTCAAGAAGTTCAAAGAATCTACTTCATACGTATCGAGTGATGAATAATATTTCAGAAAGTTCCGAGGGAAGGTCCTTTTCTGTTGATTCTGTTATGTTCAATCTTACAATGGGCATTTATTTCACAAAGGAATTAGATGGTACCCCGGAAAGTACCTAACAATCCAATATACTGCGAACAGTTTTTTGGTCAGAGCTTCAAGGATATTTTGAAAAATTATTGAAATTCATTATATTTAGAATCATTAAAAATGTGGGAAAGTTGTTCATTAAGTTCTATAAACCAACTATAATGCTTTCTTCATCGTGACATAACGTATCTACTTTTTTGTTACGGTGGATTTATGATGCAGAGGTTTTAAGTCATTATAGATTCAAATCTTGAATCTATATCCTATTCTCATTTATTTTTATTTGTTCATGCATTCAACTTCTGCTATTTGTTATTTGCAAAATCAGACGCATGCGCAAATCGATCGAGTATAAAGGTCGTAGTCTTAAGAGATAAATGTTGGCCAATTTTTCTTAGGACTTAAAACTTATGACTACTGTATAAATGGTTACATTGAAAACCAATGGATGAACTCTTTTTGACGTACTACTTAAAATTTGAGACTTAAAACTTACGACCTTAAACTTCTGCGTAAATCCATCGTTAGATTCATGATTTCAAACTGAAGCGACAATGTTTCTTATGCAGTTAACATTCAGGTTTTCCTTTGAAATTACTTTTGCCATTAGAGTTATCCGGCAATTTATCTGCTGTCCAAGTTTTTTGCATGACTGTCACAAAGTTCTGTGCAGTTGTCATGTTCGTGAAACAGTTTGTGTTATTATGTAATTTCGACCATCATAACCAATATTGAGGTAGATTATGAAATTTTCGATACATTCACTACCCACCTCGCATTCTGAATGAATATTTCCCATGTAGGTAGTCAAAGTTATAAAATATCACATGTTTATAAAAATTTGTATTACTGGTTGCTATCTCCTTTTGTTGATGCCATGGCTTCTTATATTCCCAATAAGTGTACCTACTTGTTTTTACCTTATTTCATTTTGTCTAGCTTCCGTCTGATGATGGCTGCTAATTCGACTCTAGTTACACCATTAACTTTATTTTTATCATATTATTGTTGTTGTCCGACTTTACTTCTTATCTTGTTTTGAAATTCTGCTAAATAGCTTTTCCTCCAATTTTTCAGTTTTTCTTACTGAGCAAGTCATTTCAAATATGTTGGTGTGATCAAAAGCCCCATGGAAGCTTTTCCTGGAGCCACTGCTGAAGTATATTCGAAATAAGAGCCCACCAACTCCGTGATATGAGTAAAATAAAAAGTGGAAGTTTCAGTTTATTGACCATTATCGGTTAGCCTCGCTCTCACATTGTTGAAATTCGATGGAATTTTAATGAAATATCCTTCTTTAATCCTCGTTTGTCGAGTGAAATAATCACTTCCAATCGTTCCATTCATTGATAATTGCTTTCAGCCTGATCCCAGTACAACGATTAGGCTTGTTTCACACCTATTCTCCACCATTATCTCGCAATTCACGCTACAATCGATTGTTGTCGTTCACAATGGACCTGTGCCAGTCTCTGACACATTATTATGAAACTATTCTACTAAATTCCCAAGTCTTTATCAAGTCCATTCAACCATCCATTCTGGAACCAACGAACCAGATCGTCTGAAATACCAGCGGGAGGCCGTTACAATAGAGCTTGGAAGGGGTCGCCAAAACAACCCCTGTGTTAGGCCATATAGGGTGGCTCAAGCCGTGACTTGTACCATCGGAAAAAATTGGGTAATGATTGTGATATTCGAAAAAAATAGTGTACCTATAACCATAATCATCAACTGAACAATCAACCAGTTCGATTTTCCATAAAAACCAGTTCATATTGTTATATACAAACAAAGCGCGCCTTGAAATGTTGCTGTTTGATTTATCATTGTCAAAAAAATTGTCAATTCAGTACTTCATTATCAGAAGTGATAGTTTGTTCGACCGTCTGTACTCAGGAAATAATCACGTCGAATACAATTCGTACTTTAGTGAGTACTTGATATTATCAGGGCCAATTAAAAAGTTTGTCTTCGTCTCAGTCTCAGTCTTTGTTTTAAATTTAGTCTTTAAACCAAGTTGATTCCACGCATTTCGATGAGAGCATTTATACAACAATTTTTGTCATGATTTTTACATATTCGCAAATTCCATGATTAATTGGAAGAATTATAATAAAACAGTCTCTTATCTTTTCCAGAAAAATATTGATTTGCTCACAGAATAAAATCACAAGTCCGCTACTGTATTCTGCTGAATGAAGGTGAGTTCCCAATGCAGCGTTTTTGCTTCTCGCGTCGCGCGTCATGCACTCTGATTGGTGAAGCGGAATTTAGATATTATTAAAGCGAAAAAGTTCAACATTTTCAACTTTCTTGCGTCGCTGATCGCTGCTGGCATTGGTTAGGTTATTTATTCAACTGAAATGGAGGAACAAGAGCATGAGGATATCTTGAGAGTGAGTAAAATGATTGCTATTATCCTGAATCATATTATTGAGGTTTTCAAATAAATGCAGTATTATTGTGGATTAGGCAGCATATAACCCAGCATGAACGTATTTTACCCTGTCTTCTACGTTTTCCTAGGAAACAAACTAATGATTTTCTCGTATTATTTCATTTATTCAATCGCACTTAATTCTTTCATTGGGAACAATCAGAATAAACAAAAAACAGCACAGCAATTTTGAATTCCGATTTACCAATCAGATTGCATGACGCGCGACGCGGGAAACAAAAACGCTGCATTGGGAACTCACCTTAACTCATCAAATATGGAACTAAAATATTCGTTTTCTTTTTCAATATCCCACCTCCATAATTCGGCACAAACATTGACCTTTCAGCCTGACAGTTTCGACTTTTTCTGAACTGCACGATCACGACTATCGAGAACCGTTACGATTCCCTTGTCGAAAAAAAAAAAGAACGAAAAACAGATGCACAATTGTCTTTTTTCGTTGTTGCTCAGTCAAGACAAGGAGTATACGATGCGAAATGTGTGGATAGCTGCCTTCAGGCTGTTATTTGTGACGCGGAAAGCTCTTCACAATGCAACAATGGGTCATTGTGCGTGTTTGGCACAAGTGGGTTTCGATGGAAAAGAAAGCAGGGTTTTGTTCAGTTTTGATTTATTGGGAAAGTGGTGGCTGAATTAGGAATTTTCCTTCAGTGGAATTTTCATCAAATGCGTTCATAGCTGTTCAGCATGTTCTTCATCTGCTATTTCTCCGTACCTCACATAAGATGTGAAAGAAAAAAATGGCAGCAACATTACTATTAGTTGTTAGGTTTAGCATTTACTTTTCCCTCACAGGTTCGTGTGGTAGAACAGTTTATATAGTGGATAATAAAGAATGTATTATTTATATTTTATTATTATTTTATTATTATTCTTTCTGGGATGGCAATTGGAATCTTTCAAATCCATTCCATTTTCAAAATATGATATCAATTTATATTTTATGAAGCGGCCAACTACGAACAACATTGTAGGTATGTCCGCATGATAAATCGGAATTTTTTTCTGTGTGAATGCGGTTTTTCATTTTAGGATCATCAGAATGGTGGAGGAACCTAAACTAGTTTTTTAATATTTATTTTTTCAATCTATAATGAAGGCATTTTGAAACGCAAATGCGTATTGAAATAGCCTCTATTTCGATACGCATTTTTTATTATTCGGAGGTTGGACAATTTTCGTTGAACATCGATACAATCGAACTGTCAAATAAAAGTCAAAAGAGTAAAGCCCAGCTTTCTTCTGAACGAATTTGGATTTGCTGATACTAGCAGTGAAGATCCCAATGTTTTTATAGGTAAATTTCAAATCGCAGTTTAATTTGATTTAAACTGACCAATAAAAACAATAACAACATTGAATTTTTCACCGCTGGTATTGCAATAATCAAAATCGCTAAACTGTAAACTAGACTTTACGCTTGTGCGTCCGATTTTAAATATTTCAATCTCATCATTGTTACCAATCGAAGATGTTTTTGTTATTTATCGATATTAAAACATTTTTTTTTTCAATTCAATTTCAATTCAAGCACTTGTTTCCTTGGGGCACTCCCCGCTACGCTAGTCCTACTCCAATCAACGCGTGCGACAAAATAACCTCTTATAACTCATATTTTCTCATGTAACAGAATGAGCAAAAATTGTAAATTTGTATAGATTATGATAGATTCATGACATGAAAACTTTTTCGAATTTCTCAAGAACATTACCCCGTTGGATAAAAAGTAAAAATAATATTTACTGAAAAAGGTAAAATTCAATTACACTTCATGGTATAGTTTGAGAAGCACCAGTAGTAGTAATAAAGTATCAAGTTTTCTTCTATAGGAACTGCGTTTGAGAAAAAAATCTTGTGTGTATTCCGAATGCGAAGTACTTATATTTTGCTGCTCTCGATAGATAACTCTTTTTCGAGCGGTCTATAAATACGCGAATAGCTATGCTGGAGTCAAATTGATCGCATAGAAAAATAAAAAGAATCGTGATTTTGTATAAATTGAATAGAAAAATGAAAATCTTAATACTGAAAACTGTCCTCATTGCCCAATGAACAACCACTTCAAAACCATATTTTGCAGAGACAGAAGATAGATAGTTAAGTATCATAATTTTGAATTCAGAAGTACCTTTTTCTTCTGATGTACACCGATGATTTGGAGTTTCATATTTCGTGAGATCAGGTGAGATAGGAGGAAAAATCCACTCCTCATCAACATATTTAAGTTACTTTGAATAAATATAGGCCGTTTCTTTTATCACGTCTTAACAATACGTTGATTGAAAAAATGACAGGGACATTCGGCCTCCTCAATTTAGGTACAGCGAGACCTAAATGTAAAAATAAACATATCTTCGTTTTTTACCCATAACATTATCATGTCATTGTCATGATAGTGATTCCACTTCACGATCGGTCTTGGTGTTGCAGCACTACCGCATCGTGATATTTACATCTGACACTGACAGTTTTGCAGTCCATGACAATTCACATCGGTTGGTTCTAAGTATTATATGGATGCCAAATGTGTTTACATTTTATAATTGAAATTGGTTTCAGAATCAGAAATTTCAGAAGAAATTAATGTGCAATAAACGTTTTATATTATCGAATTATCGTGGATTCTTAGCTGTTTACGAACGCAACCGATTATGGCTTTTATTGATTTAGTGTCTGAGATTTCAGACGTGAAAGCTTTTATAACACATTTTGGCATAAGTGACTGTATTCAAGAAAAAACCAGTTACTGCAGGATATGCTTCATTCAGAATGTATACGTTGTCTGCTAGTGTGAACGATTATTAGAAAGTCACGCTTGATGCAAACTTTGTCTAGGTAGTTAAATATTTCCAATGAAGCTTGTGAGCTTCAAACGATAGAATGTCTCATATTCTTCAAATAGAAAGTAATTTAAAATGAAACTTTCATAACCCTCCCAATTTCTTCTTCTATTCGATTTGAATGGCCTAAGTTACCAGGACTATCCAGCCAAGTACACGCAATATTTGATTATATAACCTCAATGGAGCCCACCTCAAAGTGGATCTGAGACTACCTCATACCCCATGAGGGTTCTATACATGATTACAATTTCCAATATATTGAATTTCACTCATGCATTTTAACTTCGATACAGGTATGGCCCCCTTATCCGACAAATCCAATGTCATCCGGCCTGGATACCGGCGTAGAGACAAAAGGACCAAATATAATTCACAAATGTTCACTAAACTTCACTTTCATAGATATATTTTCGTATATTTCAGTTTGGACAATCACATTTTACATTTACTTGCCTTCCGACCTCGAGAACGCCGCCTGTCCTCTACCATGGTCAGAAGGCGAATCCATATTAAATGAACCCTCCCAATTTCTGAAATGAAGGGTTAAAATGAAAACCTAACCAAAAATGTTTAACCAGTAGAACTGTGCACAGCAACACTCATGATCTGTTGATGACAATCTAATTTTGTCAATCAATCAAATTTACTGGACTTATAAAGAACTAACATATTTTATTTGGCAGGAATATAGCCAAATTTGTAAACATAAATTCACTGGATATACTTATGCACATTCTCAAAGTAATAATCCTTATATTGGATGTTGATCTCAAAAAATTATTACACAGTGAAACAAAAATTACACCAGATAACACCGTCTGGTGTCCCCTGATTGTTTTAGTATCAGTAAGCACAGGTATATTATTCACCACTGTAGGTGTTATGTGAACTTTCCCATAGGTGTTTTCAATAATCGAACCCAGTTGTCAGTAACACTAGTGTTAGTGCTGAATTTAGCTGAATAAACACTTTGGTGGTGTTTGTTATGCATTTCCGAAAGTGCGATTTGACACCGCAGTGGTGTGATGCGCATTCTGTAATTACCTCAATGAAATTCTTTTCGGTGCGTTTAAACACTGAGCAGGTACATATGCGAATACTTTTCTGGTTGGAGGGAACACCATACCATGAGTGTGTTCACAGGCGAATCAGTGCTTTTCTTCACCACCTCCGGTGTTTTTTTACCAGGTTGTAGTACCTAAACTAGAATCTAGGGACAATTCGGTTGATGACGAACTGTTTCGGCTCATTTATTCTGATCAGTGGCACTAGGGCCTAGGCCTATTGATACTGATCTATATTAAAATCATCTAATATATCTAGCCCAATATTGAATCAGATACGGTAGGAAGGACGTCAGTGCCACCTATTGGCAAATGTTCTAAGGTTTCAAGATCGAACAGCGCATGAAATTCACACCATCCAGATGCTTACATACAATATTTTTATTAATTTGTATCAAATTTGGTGTTTTCAGGATGCAATACTCAACGAATTATTATTGTCGCCATGCATCACCGCCTCGATTCTATCGTAATATGACACGGTGTAACTTGGTGTTAATTTTATATAATAGGAATGATAGCACCATTGAGAATATTAAATTCCAACCATTAGGTGATTCTCTTGATTTTATGTTTCAGAATCGTTCTACTTCACCACATTCGTGTCATTTTTCACTACTTAGATCGGAATTAACACCATTCAACACTCAATTGTGAAATGTATAATAAAAAGGACACAACTTTGATATACAGGTGTTATATTCGTCGGAGTTTGCTCTGAAATCCATTTAATTGAAAGAACACCCAAGTTTTTTTTCTGTGTATTCGAGGTAAAACCACTTAATCTGTCTACTGTAGCAATTATTTATTTTTGAAGCCAGACATTGCGAATATAATGAACATATCATCGTAATGTTCATGGTTTATTGGCTATAGATCAACACATTTCGCAGATAAGAATAAATGTTTATTCTTCACATTTTAATATCAGTTATTCACCGAGTTATTCACACATTTCAATATAAATAATTCACATATTTCACTACCTTCACTCTGAGTAGGATAACCAAATAATATAGATACCAGACATACCTTCTTACATGAATTTTTACAGTGACCATTTTGTTTATTTATTCAAGACCATTAAAAAACCATTTGAAAAATTCTGAAGGAGGACGCAAATTGATTTTATCAGATACTCATTTGGTTTGTTATATCAAAGAATCTTTAGTTATAATATGATCTATGTCTCTCTTGTAGGCTGAAAAATTTATTTCCAACATTTTCTATGTATACATTTACACAGTAACAGGGATGAAACCCGCAGAATCATATCAACGGGGTTTACGCTATTTTATAAAAAAAAAGTCCTCATGAATTTCTTCAGTTTCTGTTATAGTCAATTTCTATAGCGCGAATCAGTACGTCAGTCTACAACGGCAACATATTTTTCAAATATATTCAAATATTCTAAGTCACATCGAATTTTCTGCATACGAGATTTCGACTATTTATGATTCAGCATAAGTTATAATTTGAAATCTGAAGCCAACTTGACGAGACATTCCAAGGCCATCTTGCATGTATCATGTATAAGCAATACCAATAATGAAAATTTTTTCGAGTAATGAATGAGTAATGAATGTATGTAATCCTGTAATATTTTTTTTGTAAGTTTTTTACCTTAGTGTGTTTATTTTATTAGTGTTTTTCTCTTTTATCTTTTATACCTTAGTGTGTATTTTTTATATTTTTGTTAATATAGGTTAATGTGACAACTTTCAATACAATCTTGGATTGTCAATTAAGGAAGAATAAAGGAATTTGAATTTGAATTTGAATTTTACTATTTTTCGATTACATATTTTATTTTGGGCAATATGTGAAGAATAATTGGTTTTTATATGGATGGCGATGACTCCCTTGTAATTGAAAATACAAAGCATTTTGAAGAAGAAAGTTCTTTTCAACTAAGTCAGCTACGAGTATTCAATAAATGAATGTTATGCTGATGTCCCATCCATTTTTTTGAACAATTATCATTAGAATCCGAAATCCTGCTCATTTAAATATTTTCATAACCTAAGAAAATATAGAGGAAAATTTTTATTACCAAAATCAATTTTTTATCTTTAAATCTTGCTATAAATATAAGGATAATATAAGGATAAGGATATTTTA
Organism: Chrysomela aeneicollis; assembly: GCA_029955515.1. Taxonomy (NCBI): domain Eukaryota; kingdom Metazoa; phylum Arthropoda; class Insecta; order Coleoptera; family Chrysomelidae; genus Chrysomela; species Chrysomela aeneicollis. Next base: position 5,508,944 of record JARUHQ010000022.1, read on the forward strand.
TATTTGAATCAATTTTTAAGGTCCAGCTTTGATAGTTAGTATTTATCGACCGTTTCATTATTGAGAAGATGAGTTATAATAGTTATTTATGTATCAAGGGCGTAAAATAGGTTTTTATGGACCGCAGCGTGTAAGTAATAGTCTGAGTCTGAGCGATAGCGAGGGCTATTAACACACCTAGGTCCATAAAAGCAAGTTACGCCCGAAATACTAACAACATTTAATGCACGACCAGTAAGCTTTATTATAAATATTTTAACTTTTTCTCTATCTCTTATAATAAGGGAGTTATTAAGGGTTCACAATTTGCTCATGTTTCAGACTGGTGGGTGAATAAATAGGCTAGTAGCCATATTTGTTGTCAATACAGACAAAAGTCATTACGAAATGCATTCCAGTGACGAAGAAAGTGTGAATTGTACTCCACCAGAAATCAGTGAAGCAGCTGAGGATGCGAATAATTAATAATTTATTGTCCGGCGGGCGGTAAAGTGCCATTTTACGCCCGGCGGGCGGTAAAGTAGTCCGAGGGTGGTAAAGTGCTATTTTACGCCCGCACAACCGGGCGATAAAGTGATTTTACGCCTGGTCGTGCATACATCATTTTTATTTAGTAATTTCAATGGTAAACCAAGTCATGGTATATATAATTTTAAGTTTAAGTTATCTTTATTGAATTGATTTGATATGGATCGCTTTTCTGTGATGGAAGTAAGCTTATCGCGTAACGCTTCCACTGGGTACATACAAACAGATAACAGGACCAAGCAGGATGATATTATGCTGTTTGAGCTTTTATTACAACAATATCGTATACGTAGGGCATGCACCATCCCGTCATGTTCTCTTCTCAGCACTTCTCCTAGTGACTAACTGACTCCATTCGTAAATACGTCGCCTAGAGCCATCTGTCGATATTTCGCCGAAGTATTAATTGTTCGGCTAGCCTCATTCAACGATGAGCCATGATTACAGAAGCCTGTCGCGCACTCGTTGGTGGGTGTATAGATTGAGATGTTTAGTTCACATGGTGTGCATACTCGTCGTCGATTGCCATGATTATGTTAGTAACAATTTCCAGACAGTTCGAGTTTAGTTCGAAGGGCATCCAGAAGAGGCGCTGATATTGTCATTTTTTTTTCAATTTTTGACTGCAGGTTCAAGCGAGTTGTCCAAAATGCTTTCGATCCTCAGACCAATAGAATACATAGACTGATGGCCCTTCCAAAGGTGGATATAAATATGGTGAAACAACTTTTCAATTGTTTTCCGTCAAAACCTGTAGACAGGTTCAGCGAAGATCATAACACCAGTAATATTTTACTAAACGTTCGGAGATGGCGTTAATATCGCATTTGATATCAATATCGATAATTCAGTTTTCTATTGATATCCGTATTCTATGGATTCGTGTTCAAGTGACAGTGACAGATCATTCATAATTGTGGTTTTGGCTTGAAATATGAATATTGTTCGATTATTCAATCATGGTATTGATTGAAAAAATCACACAAAATCAAAAATTATTATTCTAGTGCCTTTTAATGGGACTTGTTCCACCATATCTATATCCACCTTATTGGACCACGTCATGAATCATAAACAATCTGATAAATTCGCTCGACTACGGCGAATTGTTACGACGAGGCCCGAACGATTAGATTCTTATCGTGGAAACAAGAAGGTTTGACAGTCGTGTTGGCATCATGAGAAGGATGGACAATACCAGTCAATGTTTTTTATTCTTCTGAGCTTCGATCGCAGATACCTATTTGTTAGGGATATTATTTGACGGAAAGTAAATAAAAAAAAGATCTGAATATAATCCAGGTGTTGGAACCATAATTTACAATGAGATCGCGCAGAGTTGTCCCAAAGCATTGTGCTTAGTGCTTATTGAAGCACTTAGAGCACTTTTGTGCTGTAAGCACTGTGCTCCCGAGCACTTTCTCGAACCAGTACTTAGTGCTTCGATTTTACGAAAAGGCTTAGTGCTTAGTAATCCCGAAAACTGCTACCGAGCAATGGTATTTTTAAAGGTTAATAACGATTTGTAGCAAGGCCGTAACCTTCAACTTCATTCGACTTATAATGAAGATACATTTTTGTTAATATAAACTGATATCACTGATGTAGTATATATTTAGTTTTTAATAGTGATAACTTATAGGTTCAAGCAAAATCACTCGAAATGTTGGTGTTCATTTTACGAGAAAACGTTCGGCCCCTTTTGAGTTAGCTTTTTACGGTTATTTCATGTATTTAGGATGACCCGAGAAAAATGGAGTCAGGTATTTTTTAAATATTGCGTGGAACTCCAGAAACATTTTGAATGTATTTTTTCAAGTCTTCACTATATTACTGTATGTCAGATGAGTTTTCAACGATTCCCGTTTTCACTTTGTTGAATCAAGTTTATATTTCGAAGTGAGGTACTGGAGTAGCATTTGATGCGAGTTGCGGGTCGTATTCATTTCAAATCCACCACATCAGTTTATTTCATGCAACACTTATAAATAATGAATCATAGGCGAAACATTGCGATCAACGTTCAACATAATATGCTGTTTCGTTGATGTTTTGGATTGAATTTGACGTGATTAATGTACAAAAATTGTATTTTTGACCATGTCAGAAAGTAATTCAAGTTCATAACTCAACAGAATCATCCTGTTCAAAAGTGCTTAGTGCTGTCGAATTACTTTTTGATAGTGCTTAGTAACTGCGAGCATTTTGTCAATAGAAGTGCTCAGTGGTCGAGTTTCCGGATCACTTTTCAAGAGTGATCAGTGCTTAGTGCTCGAAACACTTTTTGTCAATGCTCGGCACAGCTCTGAGATCGCGTATCATAACCCAGAAAGTGAAAAAACTTATTATTGTATAGGACACAGAACTTGTAGAAAATTATTTGTAACAGTTTACAACGAATAAGCAGATAAGCAATTTCATTAATTGCCAAAAACATTGACATATTGTGTCTAAAAATAAAAATTTTTATGTTTTGTTTATATATAACTCGAAAAAAATCATGCATTTTTATGATTAGTTAAAAATTGTCTAGGCTATACATTCAAATATGTTGTAAAATTCGATCAATTTCTGACCTTGAAACTGGAAAAGTCATTCCTGATATTAGCCGCTTTTAAATATTAATTTAATTCCTTTATTTTGGCAATCGTTCAAGACATTTTCCTAACGAAATAAAAGGGTTTCGATGAGAAAATTTGATCCAAAATATTTTCAAAACGACATGATTTATGGAGTCGTGTTGTCGTCACATAATTATTAATCAACAACGATAGACATTTCATCGGAAAACATGTTTTACTGCGTGTATATCCATTGCAATTTTGCCAAAATTAATTTGCTTGAGAAATCGAAGAAACATGTGTTCATTTTTATATTTCATTCATATTGCCGGAAATCATGCTGGTAAATTGAATTTTGATGTTTATCGTACCTTATTGTATCTTTGGGGACATCTTTCTATCTCAAGATATTTTAGAAATTTTCCAGATTTCCTGTTGTCTGTTTTTTGTACCTTTACGTCAACCTTTTCTGTTTCCTGCCGAGCATTTTCTTCGTTTTCTGTGGTACAACATTCGAGAACTGAAAAAAACTGTCAGAGCAAGCCAAACTTTCTAAAGATGGTATTGAAGTGTTGGTGACCATTACCAAACGAATGATTATCATTGCATTAATTAAAATGTTCTGCTGAATCGGAATGGTCACTCGAAAGATCTGGTTTTTGTTGCGCCATTCAAAATCGTTGACAAACTGAATATTTTCCATAGAACTTTACTCAACCGTGACTATGATTTATGTTGTTTATTCCGGTAGACGTAAGATGAAAAACTGACGTGTCTGTAAAAGGAAATGTGTCGAAAAACATTTGCGAAAAGGCTCGTAATGAAATGGCATACCGGCCTTGGTTATATGACTTGACAAGATTACTTTTGTTGGCGAATTATGCAAGCATTATAGAAATGTTATAGTTTTCAATAGGATTAATGATTATAACGATATTAGGAAGTGAACTTCGTTCGATTATATCAATTTGTTATCTAAAGCATTTGACTGAGTTTGGTACGAAGGCATTCTTGGGAAACTTCCGTCACATGATTTGCCACCACAACTGTGTAATTTACTGAGAAGCTTTTTTTCATCTGACTGAATTAATATATATCATTGAATAACCAAAAAATATTTGATTGCGCAACTTCTACTTTAGGAAATATCCAAACTGTCCCTTCTATTCTTGTTAAACTAGTTTTTGTATTTTGTGCAAAAAATGCTATATAAGTACGAGTAATGAAATGAAATATTTTTTTCTACAAACGTTTGACAAAGTAGCCTTGACGCTTTCAAATATCTACACAAAGTTGACGTTTTCCGAGGAATGTCATTAAGTGACAGCTTTCTCGCTCATTTTTTTGTTGCATGATGGAAAATAATAGTAACAGGTAATCACCTCCTGATATAGCAGAAAGTGCGAACATTTTAAATTTGAATATCCTATACGAAATCGAGGAAAAATATAAGAATTATGATATGAAAGATTCATGTTATGCTGCCATGAAATTCTTGAATGCTATAGATATCAGAGTGTCATAAACTGGTCGTATCTTTCAAAAATAACAGTCCGATGAATGTATAAGGCATAAATAAGTTTCACTAAATATTTTTGGTTCATAACGTATGAGAACTGTGGAATAGACATAAGTTTTCAAGTAGCCTCAATAGCCAACGGGTTCAAAGCGCGACTTCTCAAGCCGCGCCAGTCAGGTTCAGACATAGATCTTATAACGCTAGTTCCAGTATCCAGCTTATTTGTTTGTAGGTCCGGGGGGTTGAAAGTACTAAGCCATTGATTGGTCGTTTTTATTCTTGTCCATTACATATGTGTCGTATCACGGTGATCATAGTAGGTACCTACTTTCTTGCAGACCCCTCTATACCAGAAAAATACAACAGGATGCCGGATCTAGCGTAATAAGATCTATGGGTTTAGATCCCGGGGCAGGACAATTCTTTTTAAATCTATGAATGAGTTATGTTTTCTTCTTTTTTGTTAGATGTATGAATTATTTGATTAGATTCCAATATAAAAGTTTATTTATTTTATTTATTTTATTTATTTTAGTTTAATACGGGCAAACCCATTTAAAAAATATTACAAGATATACATTATGTGAGTAATACAAAAACAGACACAACATATATGATATTGATAATATTGAAGACATTAAAAAGATAAATGGAAAGTAAAAATACAAGTACAGTCAGTGTAAAAGTGGAAGATAAAATGACAAGATGGTCACTGACACAGTTGATTTTTAAACTTATGAAGAGGCGTTGAGAAGATGTCAATATCGAGGGTACGATGTTGGTACGATGGTAGGGAATATGAAAAGTAGCTACCTGTCTCGTAAGGCGAGTGGGGACTACTAAACTGATTTGAGAAAGTAGATCAGGACAGTCATATTCACCATTTAATATCTTGTAAAGAGTCAATAGATCTCGCTGATTACGTCTATTCTCCAAAGATGGAATATTGAGATAACTCTCAATTGAGGCAAAATCACTAAAGAAATTAGATTTGAAAGAAACATATCTAAGAAAGCTTTTTTGAACACGATCAATCTTGGATATCTGGGTTACATAATGTGGTGACCAGACAGAGGAACAATAATCGAGATGAGTTCTAACAAGTGTGCAATATAGGATTTTGATGGCACTCAGACTAGTGAAGTCACGAGTTGTCCTCTTAATAAATCCCAACATTTTGGTAGACCTGTTGACAATGGAGGTTATGTGGTAAGTGAAGGTTAGGGATTCGTCAAGAATTACTCCAAGGTCCCTGACACGGTCGACAGCGTCCAGGGGTTGTCCATTGATGGTATAATCGAAAATGACAGGCTGATGGGATCGAGGGAAACGTATGATATGACATTTGTTTATGTTTAGGCCCATACCATTTGTTAAGCACCAAGTAGCAAGTCTGCAGATATCGCTCTGTAACTCAGCGGCGTCATCAACACAATTCACAATACGATAGAGCTTTAGGTCGTCGGCGAATAGTAGGGCATTACTGTAGTGGAAGCATGAAGTGATGTCATTAATGAACATGTTGAAAAGTAAGGGGCCAAGATGTGAGCCTTGGGGCACACCCGAGGTTGCAGGAAATTCAAAAGAATAATGGTGCTTGAATCTCACTATTTGGTATCTGCCTGTCAGATAATCGACAATCCACTTCAGAATCGCTCCACCGAAACCATACCTACTGAGTTTGTGGGTTAGAAGCCCATGATTAACCCTGTCGAAAGCCTTGGAGAAATCGGTATAGATTATAGGTGATTAATAAATTAAATTTATGATTTAGATGAAGAATATTATTGAATGAAGTATCGAGTTTTCTTATCTCGAACTCCATCAAAACTGGGATAACCCAATTATTTAGGTAAATAATTGATAGAGTGCTTGAAACACGGGGGCATGCTGGTTCTCAAAAGATTCGATCCGTAGTTATAGTCTCAATTCCAAATAATCATTTTGTTTAACGCAATTTATAGTGGCTGTAGCTTAAAGTTGGTGCATTTTATATGTGTACATGATTCTTATGTTGATCCCAAAAATACTTCCTTGAAATATCTTTATTGAATTTTAAATCACCCTGTATATTTATCAATTTTGTGATAGAGAAATCATTATTTTCCTTTGTTTTTTGCAATATTAATATCTTTGAAGAACTAGTAGTGCATGCATGGGTACTTGATCATGAACGAAACTGTGGCAACCCTGAATCGCATATTTCTCCCCCGCCCCTGGTTGAAATCATTTCATTTATGTTCTTCGCTTTGATTATGATCTTTTGTAATTAATATCTTTATCTTCGACAGTTTTTACCACTTCATAATAAAGCACTTAATCACTTCTTCTGTCAGATCAATTCTAAATAAAACTAAGAATAGATTCATCCTGTACAAATGGCCCATTGTTGATGTGGTAACATAAATCTATGAGCTGTTCCGAAAAATCTACAGATGTTCTATTTCTACTGTACGAGCTGTAAAAAATGGTTTGGATGATTCTCGTCATTAACACTGCTGTTCACAGAAATTTACGACATTCGATTGTAAATTGCCAAATTTTCCTTGGTGGGTGTTTTCCTTTGACGCTTGGAATCTTTCCAACGCATCATTAAAATATACAAAGGGACATTCTGCTCTGAACGAATGGAAATTTCAGTTGGGAAAGCTTGGAAAATATGTAACTTGTTTACAGTTGCAAAATCAGAAGACAAACATCAACAATCCAACGAATAATAAGATATAATTGAAATATGTCTGTCTGATGTCTGAACAATATTTCTGGAACAAACTGTCCAACAAATGAAATGAGATGCTGTATAACTCATCTTCTCTTATTGGATTGCTTTCTTTTCAATGAATAACAGTTCATTAATTTCTGAAAATCATAATAACTACATTCGTTTCCTATATAAATATTGTTACCTGAAATTCTATACATATGAGAACAACTACAATTTGTGAATCATATAATATTCATAACAAAGTTCACTACACATTCTTCTCCAATCATCACATGCTAGGAACTCTCAATATATTGACATCAATTAAATACATATTTGCTGGGTTGAAGAAAACAATGATTTTTTATCAAGTATTTTTCGATAATTATTCATTTTTTTACTATAAATTAGAAAACTTGGAATTCTTAACGTTTCAGAAAAAAACTGCACTTTTTATATCAAGGTGAGTCTATTTCTGTCGCATTAGATGATACCTTTTGGAAACCCATCATTTTGACTAAACTGACTTAACTTTAAATCAACTGCAAAAATTTAAGAGGCGTTTTGAACAGTACATAAACCAATATAATTTATTGATTTGAAACACTAAACAGTAAGAGAGTGAAAAATGTCGCATAAATGCTGTTATAGTATTATTCAACGAGCGTGTAATGAGGCTATTACTCATGAGAATGAAGTCCGTGACGTGAGCCGCAGGCAAACGTCGTAATTATTCAAATGAGTAATAGCCATTACGAAAGTAAAATACTATACTTTTTCTATGACTGAGTGTTCACCATTTAATTCAAACGGACTAGATATTTTGACAATATTTTATTGAAAAAACTAATTTCAATAGTTCTAGAGCTATAATGAAAAGTAAAAAGAACCATTGTACTGCATGCCCCATGCATTTAAATTTTGTACAACTGTTGTCAATTGTTTCGTAGGTAATGAATCTACTTTGTCACTGATTGGCCATTGTGTAATGCATCCAGTACTCAACGAAAATGTTACATAAAAAGGGTAAATTTTTCAACTGTCATAGAAAAAACAATTAACTATATTCAAGTAGTCATAATCAAGTTTTTTGCCAGAATAGAACATTTCATTGATATTATATTTCATGATGATATGAAATACAAAACCCATATATTGATGGAAGTCGTAACAAAATATACATACACATTATCACCAAAGTCGATTTTTAAGAGTTAACGACAGGCATTTGTGGTGTATCGAGTAAAAATGACAGTACGATAGAGTATAATATTGTGACATCCCATCTTCTTGTCAAGTTACTCAAGGTCAAATAGGAATGGAGATGAATCTAACCATATATGAAGGAAATTGTATCTGTTTGTGAAATACACGCAAATTCAACACGACAGAACTGACTCTAGTTTCCATAGTTTCTATCGCTTTTGCACAAATAAGAAGAACTGCCTGGAGAAGAATCAGCTGATGTAGCGAAATGGCGTGACAGAACACGATACTAATGTATTATTGGTTGCATAAGGCATCTTACTTGTTGAGTAGCAGTAGCATTGTTGAAGACTCGTATACGCTGTAAGCTATCAAGCCAAGCTTAAGGCTTAAGCTCGCTTAACGTTACGAATTTGTATGCACCGTATCCACAAAATCATTTAAGCTCGCTCAACTCTAAGCGGCCACAATCGGCGGCTTTATATTTTAAGCCAGGATTATGTAGACATCATAACCCACTTTTTTTGATTTCACTGAATGTTTCAATATTTTTGAATAAGAATCAATGATGTAAGTCAATAATGGAGGATGAAGGAATTCACAGTCTATAAAAATATGAAATTACTTGTTGCAACTACGTTAGTTTTCAAACCGAGAATCACATATATGAAAAAATAAAGATGTAATAATATAATGTATTTTAATGCTTTTTCTTCAATAATCAAATGTAGCATAATAATAACCATCACTGATATCTATATTCGCATTCTCTTTAATATGAATACTCTATACAAAATTTTTCTGTTTCAAAAGTAACTATCTGATGTCTCTAATATTTCTATTCCTATTTTTTTTTCTCATTATTAGAGCATTTTCTTCTTTCATGTGGTTTAGCTGCCTCTCATTTCAACTATGTATTCCAACATTTCAACTTCATTTTCTTCATCAGGGTCTCTACGCACACAATAGTGTTATCATCTCCATCATCATCAAATTTGTTTCAAAAACCCACCATTGTATTTCTTATGATTATCGACTATTAAAAGCAAATAGTATAATAACCTATACTTTGTGTTAAAAGTTCGTCAGTATCACCCCTCTTTATTTTTGGAAGTAGGCCTCCGCCAAGGTTTTCCTGTGCTCTTTTTTTCTATTCTCCATTCCTTCAAAGAAGTCATACTGCGTGAAATACCAGTAGATGAAGTACCATTGAAATCATTTTGTGATCTGCTCTCAGGTCTCTTCCTTCTTCTCACCAGGGTCCCTATTCTTGAATTCTAGGGAGTAGCAAAACTGATAGAAAAGTGAGGTGGAAATATATCATTCATCTGTCAAGAAGTGAGACAGTTGTCCAGTTCTCTACTCCCTAGAATTCAAGAATAGGGGCACAGAAGCCCTATTGGTTTTCGTATCCTCTATATATCACTATGGGTGCATATTTATGTGAAAAAATTCTCAACAAGAAGTGGAGCTTCTCCGATGATGTAAAGTTCTGAACTCTAACTTTTCCGCTTATTTTGCTATGAATAACTATAGATAAGCAAATAAAATCGAAAATTCGAAAGTTTGAATTTGAAATCCCGGACAATCAATGACTTTGACACGTAAAATATCTGAAAACGCCTAAACAATACAACGTTGCTAGAATATTTTCACGCTTGGCTAAGCGAGGTTCATCGTTGTGCGGTGCATAACGCATAAGTTTAAACTTGGCTTAAATTTCAAGCGAGCTCAAGGAAGCTTCGTTTAAGAGAGAAAACGGCGAATATGGCCGTTAATTTTCTGAGAATCTGCAAAAACAGGATATGTGTATGTATTAATAATACGGCTGTCAAGATAACCTACCTTTTCATCAATATTGAAAGTTTTTTTTCTTCTTAGTGCATTTATGTAACATCTTGTTTTTAAACATATTTCTTACGTTTATTTTAATAATTCATCGATAAAAACTAAAAAAAAATTTATCATGATTATAACTTATCATAAAAAACTTTGATTTTGGTTATGATTTCAATTGAAAAAAAATCATGTGGCTTGAATCGCAATTTGAAACATGGATTTAAATAAATTCATTAGAATCCTTCCAACCCTGCATATTTGTGATAGTGACATGGTTATTCCATTTTCAGCGAAAACATTTGCTGTGAAAGAATTTGAAAATTGTATTCCTATCTATGCATTACTCAGTAAAAAAAACCTCATGGGAAAGTAAAATCGTCCTAGTTTTTCGATAAAAACAGCAATTGCCTTTCATTGTATTGAAAAATCATCTAATAACGCCCTTGAAAGTTCCACACCAATAGAATGTACAAGGTGCTCACATACATTCTTCGTAGTTCTCGCAACAAGTTCTTGTCACGAGCCACGTTGATAATCACCGAGGATTACTTACTCAAAACCCAATGGTAATCAGGGATATTGCCAAACGATATGGCTAATTATAAATCCATATTTCATTTTTTCCTCACACGAATAAGGTCTCCAACGCAGATGTTTTATCAATGAGGGGCGTGAATTGTTCATTCCAATTATCGCAGCTGGCACATTGACTCTTTTCTACGCGTGTTGGTGGTTGCGGAACATTGCGGAAACATATTGAGGATTGTAGTAGGGGAGCCCAAGTGGAAATTTTAGAATTTACTCGAGCGTTTCAGATTAACGCAAGGTTACATTAAGGACATATATTTAGTTAAAACTCATCTATTCTTTTCGAAAGAGATTTCATGTTTTTCGCAATATTTCCTAATTATCTTGACGAATTAAGTCTTCGTTCTGAGAAAACCGTCTTTGTGAATAAGATTTTCGATTGATCGGTTCGTGTCTGAAGAGTACGTCCACAGAGTAATGGTATCAAAATAGTACGTCCTCGATTCCAAAATTCCAATGTGAAAGCTGCCAAATATAAGATTACCCAAAATGCTCCTAAATGTATGGGACCTAAAATCTTCAATCACCTTCCAGTAATCGTCAAGATAGCTGAAAATATAAAGATATTTGAAAATCGTCTGAAGTCGTTTTTATTGACCAATTGTTTTTATACACTCGATGAGTTTTTCTCTAGATTTATCTATTGATTTATTTATTGATTTATCTATTGATTTATCTATGGATTTATCTATTGATTTATCTATTGATTTATCTATTGATTTATCTATTGATTTATCTATTGATTTATCTATTGATTTATCTATTGATTTATCTATTGATTTATCTATTGATTTATCTATTGATTTATCTATTGATTTATCTATTGATTTATCTATTGATTTATCTATTGATTTATCTATTGATTTATCTATTGATTTATATATTGATTTATATATTGATTTATATATCGATTTATATATTGATTTATCTATTGATTTATCTATTGTGATCTATTGTGTTTGTGCGATTTGTTTAGACCTTGCAGTCTATTTTCTTGTTTTTTAGTACTAGTTGTAAGTTAGATATAAGTGCTGACTCTTCCTATACATTATACAAAATGAAACATTTTTTGTCATTTTAAGAAAAATAAAGGATTCGATTTGAATTAAGAACACTTATGGCCAAAGTTTGAAGGTATGTATGTCTGCATTTATTTTTATTAGTTTTGTCAATACAAAATAGAGTTCAGATATACATATACATATAATGCATTTTTACACTGTCCATGCCAAAGTTCGAAATGTTTTCTTTAACTCGCACGTTTTCGGCAAGTACATAAGTATTGATTCTTCTTATATCACTGGACATAATTATGCATGAATGTACCATGGTTTATTATGCTTTTTATAAGATAAAAACATCAACAATATGCCACTTTTCTATCATTTTCTCCTCATTTCATCATCTAGGCTACATAAACAACAACGTGCCAGTACTGTAGATTCAATAGCTGACTTTATAGAAAAATTATAGTCAGTGATATATGTTCTCTCTCTTCAAAACTTACATGTCAAAGAGAGATAGATATATCAGTAAAAGAATGTTGAATTTTGTCATGGATTGAGAGTAGTGGTTTGTTCAAGATTCCAGCATCAAATTCAAAATACGTAGGTACTAAAACAAACATTTTTATTGAAAAATAGATCGCATGATAAGTACAAGATTTTTAAAATCGCAATCAGCAAGTACACAATATTTTTTTAAGTACCTACTGAAACAAGCAGATTGAAACGAAAATTGCAAAATTTTATGTGTTTTTTATTCAAATAACTTGAGTAGATACGAAAGAAAATACTCAGCAAGAGCCATACCGTATTGCGCAACCTTTCTTTCAACCTTTCTTTCAACTTGAATCTGAATAAAAATCTGAAAACTGGAATAACCTTTATTTCACAAAATAATACAGTCAAAATTCAAATCAAACTGAGAATTAAACTACTTTCCGAATATTGAAAAACATACAAATGTATAAATGGTTGACTATAGTCGCGTGTCAAACATATCTAGAGAAGCAAATTGAATAACATTTAACATATAGTAGCACTTCTTCAACTTTATTAGTAATTATGATTTTATTGTAAATTTTTCTGTACTTATCTCATTTCTTCCGAATGAACTCATATATTATTATTATTGTAGCAGTTAATAAGAAATATAGGATATATCGTGTTGACGAAACAATTTCAATTGTGTTTTGTGTTTCATAAATGTCAAAAACAGTTGGCCACTAAAATGTGATGCACTTTAAGAAGGGCAATTTAAAGTTCACTCGTCTTTTATTTGTTTTTCAAAAGGGCACTCTCTGATATTTCCATATTCAGTCGCCATGTCTCCACCTGAATTACGAATTGAGTTGCATTTTCATTTTTCAAATGAATAAATCAATAGCGAATAGTTGATAAACATGCAAAAAGGTTCATAATATAGATTTGATATTATGGGTTATATCAATAAAAAAGTTCAAACCTTCGTCATCCAAAATTATCGTGATTTATACACCTATATTATGCTTTCTGAAAGGTGGATGTGGAGAATTTTTTTATAAAACCAGAATGAAGACGTCAAATACCATCAGATATTTCCAAACTGAAGTAGGTACACATGACCTATTCAAAAAATCATACAAAATCACTCCAGAATACTATTCAATAGGTAAAGTTAATTATTATTTGGGGTATGTGGCATATAGTTTTTGAAGAAAAGAGTCCTCTAGCAACCTTTGAATTTGACACATAGGTTTTTCTCTTCTGTTAAGGTTAGATATTTTGGGAACTAAATAATGTCTTCGTACATCATCGGCTAAGGGTATGGTGAACCTGCTGATATTCGTCTCGAGGACATTTTGAATACATTTTCTTGTTTTTTATAGGTTGCTCACTAATCTCGCGGCAACTTTCGATTATTCATTGAACTCCGACATGAATAAAGAGACAAAAGCTCACCTTTAGCATGTCTACAAAATGAATGGCCTATTACTTTTTCATATTATCATGATGTCGATCTGCAAAAAAATCAATTAATGAAAAGGAGGGACTAATGACAGAATCGATGAATGATAATCTCCAGATGGAGATAGGGAGAAAGTAATTTGTGCAATATCTTTCTTGAATGTAAATGGAGTGAATCATACTGAAATAAAAACCGGATATTCCTACATTTCATATGGTAATGATGAAGTGTTATAAATTGAAGTTTAGGTTGCTGTTGAACTGTATTTCTATTCATTATCTGATCTTAGTTTATCCATATTCAAATCCGATTTTAATTTGTTCCGGATATTATATAGTCTGGTCAGATTTGAAATACATTAGTCTTGATGTCTCTTTCATTAGGTATATTATACAGGTTTATACAAAATTGACGGGATAAAAAATGTAAATTATGTAAGAATAATATTATTTTGATGTATAGTAAATTGCCATTAAGAAATCCAAGGAACTTCTATCACTTCCGGAGATCTATTGATTAATTCATAACAATTAATTACCTTTCTTATTTTATACTTTCCTCTGATGCTCGTATCAATCAATTATTGCTTGTATGTTTGTCATTAGTTGTATCTTTCTCCATGCAATAAAAATCGAATGAATAACATTATACCAATGAGAAAGGTCACTATTCCATTCGTGAAGAAATCGACTTTTGGTGCGAGAGTTTCTGATATTATTGTTTTATTTATATGAATAAACGTTTAGAGAACAGAACCCAACTTAAAGTTGAATTTTTGGTGGTTAACCACATAGATCTTCACCAATCCGCTCCTCAATCAGGAAAATCAATCGATTTGGCATTGGATGATCTGAACAGGCTAAACCACTCTCGTGGACATTGAATGAGCGTTCAAAACTACCCAAACAATTCAATAACAATAACGAAACTAGATATAAAAGACGTCCTATAATGATACTATACCAATGGATAGATGTCATCTGTCTACAAAAATGCACCCTTACTTTATATGACCATCATGTACAGGCAAAAGTCTAATCTACATGGGATAAGCATATGCAGAAATCGTCAAAGATGAATCCTATAACCACGACAACAGTGGTCCCATTCACTACGAAAAAAGATTTGAACCATTGGTAGTATAGAAAAAGTGGATATCCCAAAGAAGTCATTTGACCAAAAGCCGAAAAAGCAGCAACAACATATTGTTACGGATTTTACTGTGCATTTATGAGAACACCGTAAGTCATTATCTCGGCGGCTCGCGTCTAGGTTGTGATTTATGGCCTCGCGATAACATCGGTCCCCGACGAATCAATTAGAGGGCAATAGCGGATGACTCAACCTACCTAACCGTCGCAGTTTCTCGAAAATGAACGGTATTTTTTTAGAACTCTGTTGAATTTTCAAGATTTTGCTAGATGAGTATTTTGTACCAATATAAGCAGCGCAGACAGTCAGTTTAGAAAGAAAGCTAGTATTGTGAACATTGAGATTTGTAAAGCGAATATCGTTGTGATTTCATCAAGTGTTTGTTGAGTTGTATCTCGAGTGTTTAGTTAAATAGATTATTCAGTTTTGTACTGAGTGTTTTGAATTCACGAACCCAAATAGAAATAACGTAACAATATAAACGAAATATCTCACAGGGATCATGTTGACCTTCGATCATATAACAGACTAGATAAATAACGCAAAATCCTTGCCACAGTAGTTGAAGCCAACATCAAAATCAGTTACCAGGGTTATCTCATTCTCAAACAAGGATAGCAACAACAGATTCCCTCAGCACCAATGTTTTGCTATCTTGGAAGGGTCTGAATTTGAATAAATTGACTTACCAACAAAATTATCATATTCATTTTTCCTAAAAGTTAATGAAAATTTTAAATTGTCTTTTTCGCATTTAACAGCGTTTCACCATCCTTCAAATTCGATTTGAACAGAATAAACAGAGTTTATAAGTAGAATCATATTCAAATTTTCACACAAAACTGGAAATATGTCGTTTAATGAACCATCAAACAAAATTTCATTTGAAAACGAGACGTTTCGCGCTGGTCAGCGTTCGTTCGATTATCGGTTGAACGAAATTAGCGGCGTTGGCGCATTCACCAAAAATGCCACAATCTCCACAAAGACGTGCTATCTATAAACCACTTATGTATAAATGAGGTACTGTATTATATGACGAACATTGAATACATAGCTTTTGATACACTCATATGACTCATATAAGTACAAACTGAAGGATATATATTTGAGAACCTTGAAAAACTGTGGTCTTGGGATGATAATCATTTTCAAATGTAACGATGAGGCAACTTCTGTTGGGGAAAAACACATGAATATGAATTTCATGTTGGCTTCAGACAATTCGGGGTGTTCTAGTGGGTTTGTTGTTCGTAGATATGCAGTAGCAGCATAAAATACATCATCAGCCAAATATGAATAGCATATTTTAGCGTTTACAATTTTCGTCCAATACATCTTGGGTGGCCAGGAATAGATGAAAATGAGTCCACAACATTGAAGCTATTTATATTCAATTAGCGTAATGAGATAATTATTGACGCTTCTTGTGTGCATGTATAGATATATTATTTAACTGATTCTTTTTTTTTTCAGGTGAGACCCCTCTTGATATGCAGGATTTCTCCGTGTGCCACTAATGCAACCGTAAGTGATTTTTCCACATAGGAAATTATTCATTGAGGAATTGCAAATGTAATGTATGTGATGAGCATGCATATTTATTATACTTGGGTTCACCAACTCCAACTAGAATATCAATCTTATCACGGAGATGACATTTATTATATACTCACGGCATCGTGAGATGGGATGATTTTTTATTGAGGTTGTGTTGAAATTTTTTCCTTGTTGTCCATGATTTTCCTTTGAATTTGAATAATTCGAATAATTTGGCGACGTTGTATCTAATCGTTCTAAGAATTTGAAAAATCGCGTCGACAAAGGAGTGAAATAACTTATAATTCAATCCTACTAAATACCATCATTTCACCATTGATGAATGTGCCGTTTCCAAAGAATTAGCAAACCATTCTTGATTTAAACAAGACGATACAAAAGTAAAACAATTGTATCAAAATCTGAAATATGACAGTGAGGTCGGTCAGTTTTCTAATATAACGTGTCATAATAAGTATCCAAACCTTATAGTAAATAAAAACATATTCCAGCGGCCATTTCGGTATTTCGAAATCATTTATCGAAACCCTTCAGTAATAAGTAGGTACCTATCTAGTATTCAGTACTGACTTAAAATTTTGGCGGGTGCATACATCAGTTGATTGATTGGATTCTCCACTGGAAAATGGTTAGTTATTGATATCGAACAAGAATATCTTGGATAATACGTCATATCCTTCAATCTCATGGGTAGGTAGGTACTCTATATATAAATCGTTGGCATAGCTGTCAAGTGACTTTTCTTAGTAATTATACAGTGTGACACCAAACTCATGGTATCCCTCTTCTCTTCTTCTTCAAGTTGAAAAAAATAAACTGTCAAGAGGTAAACAATCTTGGGACGATCTCAGCTTGAACTTCAGCTCCTTCAGAATTTCTAGCGAATTGCACTTTGAAAAAAACTACACCTCAATAATTAAGCGCTTGATAGACAGGAAAAATGGATCCAGGATATTAACAAGTTTTTTTCAAAATATGTCAAAAAGTACTTACCGTCTAATGAGCATATTCAATGTTCCAAATTTCATAAATATAAACAAAGGAGAACAGTATAGTTTGTACCATGAGTCTGTCACACAGTATGCATTCTTGATCATTAAAAGATGTATTCAAACTTTTTCTGCCGCAAATATTAATGAAAATATCAGTTTTTCTCAAGGAATATCACTAATTATAAACATTTCAATACATCAGTATAGTAACTATAGCACAAATACTGCGGCAAATCGATATATCTATCTATTTACTGCAGTGGGTACAGCTGTGCATCTGGTTTGAAAAATTCATATCTGGTGAAGTGAAAACTAGACTACTTGCACTGATTTCTATATGATGAAAAAAGAATATCAACATGAAATTGTCTAGTCAACTTCTACCATCTATAAATTCCAAACGAGCAATAACTTCTTAGATTCCCAGTATAAGCAATAAGATCTTAGATTCCCAGTTCACCTCTCCATAAAAACCTTTCTCACTTTACAGGATGAAGCACCGAGATGGAAACAGCCTGAATATCTTGAAGGAAAACGTTTAATGGAAAAATTCCAGGTCGATTTTTGTTCCAAAAGAAGCATCCTCCTTCGATATCCTCAACTTTCCCTTCCCTCTGGCATCATCACCAATACAAATCCTTTTGCAAGGGTGTAGTACAATGAGTTGTTTATATTTTTTCTTGTAATTTATACATATAAACAAAAATGAAAACGAAATTCAAAAGAATTACTGAAATTTAAGTTCAAGTCCATCAACTACCATATTTCTCAAAATCGATATTGAAATAAACTCAAAAACTAACTATACATTCATAAATATACCGTTACTTCAAACTGTTGATGTTATAATTAAAACTATTCTATAGAAAACAGTTATATTTCTTGTATTACCAAATACATAGTTTATTGAAGGGAATAATATATATTTTTAAGAGAAAAATAGTCTTTCCAATTAAAAATATCAAACATAGTTTGAAATTAATGTCTGGTAGACTACGAGCAGAAAACAACTACTTTCCTGGTAAATACCACGCAGAACATTGAATTATATCTGTTCGTAGTCCATGCAACGATTCACACTGTGAATGCAGATCGCAAATGTTTCTTTCTTCCTAAGACGTGACAAATTCACATCGAGACAGGCACGCTTAACAACCTACAGACCGGTTTCGGGCTTATTGGCCCTCATCAGTGCAGGGTAGTTATCCGAGTAGAGACCGTAAGATCTCCACTCGAAGCGTTGCCTGTCCCAATGCATTTTCGTCGCGTCTATTTGACCGCACCGAGCCGCGTTCCAACAGACAATTGAAAGTGGCGACATCATGCGGCAGAAGAAAGAAACACTCCAGAAATGAATCTCCCAAGTTTTACAGAACTTGGAAGTGGCTAAGAGCTCGACTAAGCTTAATAAATGAAAAAATGGATTAGCCATAAATTGGACAAAAAAATTTTTAAGAGAAAAATAGTCTATTCAATTAAAAATATCAAACATAGTTTGAAATGAATGTCTGTTGGTCTGGTAGACTACGATTTGTTTGAAGTTGGTTGATAACATATTTTCTCACCTCTTTCAGTCAGATATACCAATATAGATTATAGGTTTTCGAAACTGATTCCTTATAAATGTCGGCCTTTGACCTCTTTTTACTGGCGACACTGTATAAGTGCGTTCACGACTATTGCTGATGACTCATTCGAAGTTTCTGGAAATTTCTCCATGCACACGAAAAGTGAAAGTAAAAACTTACCCGTGTCATATCAACAAAGATTCTTCAGCTCGCTTAATATAACGGATGTATGAACAAGAAAGAGGATATTCTAATTTCAAGTCGAAATAACGATATTTTCACGCACTGACAGCTTCAATTTCGAAACATTACGACATGAAACAGTATGGAGTCTCGGAGATGTATCGTTAATTTCCACTCCACTGTATAATGTGTGTATGGAATTCAAACATAATTATAATACTGCAGGTGGTTTCCGTTTCAGATTTTATAATAATTGTTTTACGTACTTGTATTTAAATTAAAATAGCGTCCTGCGTACCTAATCGATAAATTATTACCGAGCAAGTTGAATGACGTACCTACGATCGTATTATAATAATTGTTGCGTTAACTTACTTATGCTGATCCCATATTTTTGGAAACTGTTCGATTTAGGCCATGATATTATACAAAAATAAATGTATCATTTTTGCAGTTGAAAATAGTTCATTGTTCTATCAAGAACCAAAAAAAAGAATTGATATTAGTAACCACCATTGTGGCTCACGCCAATCTCACCTTGGGCTAAAACAAAAAAGAATAAGAATTAACCCAATCTATATTTGAACGAGTTTTCTTGTTCATTCGATTTTAATTAGAGAAAATATAGTTCCTTGGAATGGAAGTACTGGGAGCTCACATTTTTATGCAAGCTGAACAGAATGGATATGAGTTAATATCAGACTCACTTCAAAGGTGGCCGTAAAAAAAGTCAGGAAGAATATGCTGAGCCTCAGTAGTAGAGGCCACATAAAGAAACATAAGAGAACAGAATATTTCGTATTTGTAATTGTTGACAAATCAGGTTTATTATATTTTCAATTGGAGTTTCAATGTCAATATCACAAATTGATTAAATATTATATTTATGCATTTGTATCAGAGTTCCTTGTAGAATGCTGCATTAGGTAGTTACCTCATTTTCAAATCCTAGCAGTTAAAAATCAACTTTATCTCCCATCAGACACTGGAAGTGTTGCCTAGCAACAAATTCATGCACACAAAAATCTTACTCCCGAGTATAATACACTTTTCAATATGAGGAACAATTGCTTCGAAATATGAAATAGAAGATTCAATTTAGCTTTATGAGGTCTCAACTCATAATTGAAAACTAAAGATTACTAAAATTAACTTACCTAACCATCGGTTCATTATTACTTTAAGAAAATTAACCAGCTGAAAGAATATCATATTTTCAATATTACTTCGACTACCTCAAACTTTTCATTCTCAGAAACAGACCTGTATTTTCGTAGCGTTTCTCTATAGATGCGAGTAGTTATGTCAAAGTATAATTTCTAACGAGATTATAAAACTTGGCAGGATTACAAAATTTGAATGGATACTGGTGATGGCTCAATATTTTCTAAACATTTCATAATGCAGATGATAATCATATGTCTAAGATGATTGATGACCCTAAACATCTCTCAAATTATACAAAGTTGAGGTCTGTAGTGGAAAATGAAACATTGAAGGTGGCCCAAACTATACAATACTTTGTATAATGGTCATCATCTAATTCTGATTGTAACAAAAACGAATAGATATATGAAAATTCTTTGAATCAGAGATATGCGCAAAAGTTTAATTTCGAATTTTGTAAAAAAAGTGTATTTTTGAAAGTGCATTCACGGAAAAAAATTTTCTACGACCCCGTATGAAAACGTCAATAATCACACTGTTTTGTTATTTAGAAAGTAGCTCATATCACCATGGTATTGTTTATTTGAAAGAAAAAAAGCACTAGTGTTGATATGAAAAATATCACAACGGTCGCCTGAATTGATAGAAATAATTAGGTATATTGTGAAGGAACTCACTGTCAATATAAGCGTTCTCAAATCAAATTCATATTATTTATTAAAATTTCTCGTTTTGAATTATACCAAGAATTCTTTATCTATTAATTTCAATGTGTCTGATACATAACCTCCGAATTCAATACAAAACTAGAACCTAGTATACTCTTTGCTGGAACTATTTCGATGTTGATGACAGCGGGTGAGATCATTCAAAAGAGTACGGCTACAGTTTTATGCGCGGCTTGCTGCTTGCATCAGTTTGATCCAAAAAGAAGATTCTTTGGTATCACAGATGTTTGCAAGAAGTCAAGGACGCACTAACTCGAGTGACCGGAGTAACTCGTACGCGCTCGCGCACTACATACTTCTATGGTTCTGTATTCCTGGTTGCGTGATTGCTGGCGCTAGCAGACGTATGGTGTCAAGGTTGTTTATGTACGCTGGTGTCAATATCAATAAAATTTGTCCAAACTAAACTAACTCAATCAACTCAATCAATCAACAGTACTTGATATCGAATCAAAACCACGTGAAATTATAGAGACCGCTCAAGTTACATTTTTGACAAGACTTCCCGCGAAATGAAAGTATTCAGAGTCGTAGGAAAAATAGTGTACAAAACTCGTTGGAAAGTGCATTTCCTTCACTCGTTACGTTTCCGCACTCACCGCTACGCGGCTCGTGCTAAACGACTACTCGTGTGAAATATGTCACTTTCCACACTTGTTGTGTAATATACTATATTGTAACCGTAACAAAAATTCCTGTTAGTATAGGCACAACCAGATGATCTTGTTGCCATAACGATTTCCTTTTTTTATACTAACTATAATATTGTTAAACATAACAATACATATGGTTATGGTAACAATGTAACATTGTTATGATAACAAGATCATATTATGGTTGTGCCTATACTAACCAGACACTTTTTTGCGTGTTCTTGTTCTTGAACATTTTCGAATTTAGTTACAACATTTATTTAAGTTTAGTGATACCTATATATATAGGTACGATTGTTGGGTCAGATTCATATTTCAATGAGTATTTCGACTTTTCGATTATCTGAATACAGAAAAACATAATAATAATCTATTGAATGAGTATAAGAGTTGAAACTAGTAAAAATCTACTGAATCAAATTTTACGTTCAATATTCGATCACACATTGAAGAAACCTTAATAAATATATATAGTTTTTATCAATAGTATTCTTCATAATTTCTGCCACAGTTTAATTTTTCTAATTCGCAGTATTATACATCGATGAATAACTGAAGATGAGCTCTTTTCAATGTGGTAAAATCCAATATGATGCTGTCCATAAAGGAGAAAAGTTATCGTTCCATCACATATCTGAAATGTTGAAATCAAAATTCTACTAAACATTATGTAGCTCTATCATAAATAGTTACTAAGAGACTTTTCGAACCAATTTTGAAAATTTCTTGTGATCAAAATGCACAACTTCGTGTAAATGTTTCATGACACTCAAGAAGCTAAAGTCCTCGTCTTCCTACTCATACAAGTCTCAATGAGACTTCTGGATATGACTCAAGGAAATGATATCATCTTCATGCCTCTGCTATTGATGTTGAAAAAAAAACTGTTTTTCTTCATTTGGAATCCTTTTGAAAATTCCGAAATTTTGCACAGTTTCAAAAAACATCATGTAGCAATTTTATGGAAAAAACCTCATGTATCGAAGAAGTACGAGATTATAGCTGAAGGACTGAGCTAGAGAACAGTGTTCACAGAATTCAAATTGTTCAAAGCAGAAAAGATTTATTCAAATTTCAACAGGGGCAAAATTTCGGGGTGCGACGTAATTAGTGTTGCGTATAGTTTAGTTGTGCTACCAGGCGTTCAAATTCGAACTGTGTTTGATATTTTCAATTGGAGTAGACTCATTTTTTCTTGAAAACAAAAAATTGATAGCAAATGTTTGTTTCAGCCAGTGAATTCGTCTCTGAAAAAGAGATGGATAATGCGACCTTATTTTTTTTTTTCATTAGTTACCGAGACACCCTATACAAGTATCGAAATTCCACCACCCTGTACATTTGATGAGAACTAGTTTTTGAAAGTTATTTTAAAATTCATTAAACCGACAAAGTACTGATGGTGTTTTTCTGGATCATGATGCTCATTCCTTTGGCAAAGCCAACCGCTACGTTCCAGCAGGAATTTTCGCAGGATAATGACCGGCAGTTGGCACGATGAGCTCCACAATGAGCTCTCTCGCAGGAAAAGGGGGGACCGAATCGTGAATCGCTGGTCCGATACACAAGATAGTATTCGATTCGAATGTGCACGCAGTTTGCGGTGATACCGGCTATCGTCATATTATTCGCTGCCTATAGCGGCTACTCCTGCTGGTGTTCTTCGTCTTCTCTCTTCTTATCGATGTTGTCGGTTTGACTTGTCGCGTTTTTCCTGCCGGTCAGTGCGCGTGTTTTTTTTTTGCGATTCGATGGATTTTGTGGACTGAGGTGCGTGCTTTTTGGATTTTAACGGTTGGCTCTGTATTCTGTTGGGATTTGCAGGAGAGGGAGTGTGATTTGTGGGGTTGGTTGAGGTAAGTCCGATGATGGAGGTCTTGAGTTAGCGAAGCTTTTCTATACCGTTTCACCATTTTCTTGAACGGTTCTTGCAATGTCTCTTTACTGGAAAAAATGCGGTAAAGGTAGGGAATATGGGAATATGGGTCAAAGCCTGTTTTCAATAAACTTTTACAGATGCTTTGAAACATGATAGAAATAACAAATCCATCGGAATTTTTCCGCGAAAATACCTTTTTACATTTTATTTTTTGAAAAATGTATATGTCTAGGTAGATAGGTCCTTACTTTCAAAACACAAATATAATCTGTTGAACGGAGTATTAAATGCATCCATACGAGTGAAACACACTTTGTTGAACCCCAAATAATCTTATCAACACATTTTTAGTAATTTATAAGTAATAATAATTCTCCAGATGTTTGAAAAATGTAAAGAATATTCAATAGGCATGATTGCATTCATACGCATAATCTTTCAAAGTCTGATCTTGTTTCTTCCCATTCTTTCTCAATAAAATTTTTATTTCTCAAAAATTTACTGAAAATAGTAATCTAGGCCTTCACTGGTAGGTTAGTACTCGGGTTAGTAACGTTTAGGTTAGATGAGTCTCATATGGGATGAATATATAGCGCAAATATCCTGTTCAGCAGACATTTTCTATCTTTTTTTCAATAAAAAAATGTTCCTTCCTCAAAATTTTACCGAAAGTAGTGAATTTTGAAAGCTAGACAAGGAAATAATTGTTTTCAAAAAGTAATGTAAAAAGGTTTTCACGTGGGAAAATTTCGATTGATTTATTATTTCAACCATTTTTTTAAAGCACCTGTGAAAGTTTCATTAAAATACGGCTCAGACCCATATTCCCGCATATTCCCTTTCCAAAAATGTTGTACTTCCTTTCTGGCATTCCGCACTATTTCAAAAATTATGAAAATGAGGTACTTAACGAACTTTATCAACTGATTGGCGTAGTGTCCTGGATTACAATCCTGAAGTGAATTAAGGAACTTTAAATAAGACGAATTTATGCACAACCTTCTTCATTAATCATTTTCTTTCACTGTCATCAGGGCATCAGGCCATATTTTTATTCAAGGAATATGATGCCTTTATGCACAGTATTTTTCACGTGGTTTTCCACCGCCAATTCAGTTGCAAATTGCAAAGCAACGCTTGAATGTCGAACTGAGACTTGTATGAGTTATAGGAGGACAATTCACCTTGATTTCTGCGATTTTTCACATGAAGATATGTATTATCCCTATAACCACTCTCACATCACATTTATTGCAAAAATTCAGACGGTACTTAATATTTATGTAGGTACCCATAAATCCGTTTAAAAAACGTTAAAATATGAAAATTTGTTACTTATCTTTCGAAGAATACTTGGTGAAGTTAATGAAAGAAAAAAGTTCATTCGTAAGCATAAATAGTTGAATGTTAAAACTCACTGACTTCCGACTGGTTTAGAGAAAAAGTATTTGAGAAATTAATATTAATAATAAAAAAACCGGTGTGCATAAAACCGCTTTGTTATAACGTCGGTTTTAGAATATTCATCACTCTAATGATGGTAAATTGAAACATTAATTCTTGGTTAGGATACCTATATATGATACTTCTGTACATTTTGTTCAGAATACAGCACATTCAATGGTGAAATCCGAGGGGAAATCATTTATGAAAGAATAATTTCTAGATCACAACGAATGATTATTTACATCCACATTGTCAATGATCGAAATGAAAAATGTCAAGTTCCTACTTCAGTATTTTTGGTTTTTCATTCAGTAGTTTTATTGAGAGCGCATTTGTATGAATCACTGATAGAATCAACTACTAATTTAGTATTTCAGTTTAGTTGGCAACCATGAAAAATTTGTTCGAAAATTGAATCGATAAAACCGCAACTTGCTAAAAAGTCAATTTATGCTTTTATGTCTACTATCATTGTATAAGACTATATACCTATAAAATGTAGTAGTCACACCATCCTCGAGTCCATCCTGATGGTCATTCAATCATTACAATATTATGCTGGTAGTTAACAAGTGTTTCTAGTTCATTCTGACATCATCTGGTTAGGTTGGGTTAACTTTTTAATGACAGTTCAGGTGGTGAATTTTAAATGCATGTTTCTTTTCATTCAAAGGAATCTGCCTCACAGTGTTGAATGCTGTCAGAAGAAAAAAAATTCAGTGGTTACCATTTGAATAAAAATCGATGACATATTGATACCCAACATCGGTAAATTCCAATATTCGACCTATGACATCAATCGAAATGCCGAAAATTTCATTCAAGTGATTTATATTCATAAATGATATACTACCTTAATCTACTACGGACTACATCGTTGTGAAACTCTATAGCATTTCTGATAAATACGATGAGTGGCCTTGATATATTATCATGAATGTGTTCAGTTGTTTTTCTATGTACTAAACTTGCTGGCCTGCCTGATATTTTATGATTAATGTGGATATATATACTTACACGAAACTGTCAGCTGCTGTCGAGTTGTTGAAAATGCATTGAAAACGGCAATAATTCCTCGATTGCGATTAATGGTAATGTCAATATTTAGTTTTTACACATTCCTTTCGAACAGGTTAATTTGCGGAGTTCCAACTATTAGCTTCTTGAGACCTCGATGTAGACCTGTGGAAATAGTAAACATCAATCAATCATTTATGTATAATAGGATTGTGTGTTTCACTTCAATTCGATGTTGTATCATGACATAAAATTTTCATTCAATTAATTGTTCATCGAGTGGGGATCTAATAACCTGGAATAAAATTCAATGCAAACAAAACACAAGCATGTCTTTTTTCTAGAACAGCCGATCTCACTGTGCCCAACATAATAGTCAGCAGTAACCATACCATTGAAGTCATTCATTTCGATGATTGGCGTTGCTATCAGCAATAACCTCGGCAATAACCTTTCTTGGGAAAGTCACGTGAGGTCCATTGCCAAAAGGGCGTCCCAAAAACTTGGATTTCTGTTTCGAGCCAAGAGCTATTTCACTCCCAGTCAGCTGCTTATGATCTATAAGGCACAGATCCGACCTGTCCTGGAATACTGTTCCCATATTTGGACTGCGGCACCTAAACATATCCTGAAACTATTGGATTCTGTCCAAAAAAGGGCAATTCGTCTCGTCGGTGATGCCTCGCTTACCTAGCTTACAAACTCGCTCACTTCTCTGGAACACCGTAGAAAAGTTGATTTATCTCTATTTTATAGATATTTTCATGGACGATAGTCTTCTGAAACATCAACAATCGTTCCTCCATTAATAGTCTCTTCGAGATTAACCCGTCAAGTTCAGACTTCACACCCCTTCGTGATCACTTTAGAGACCTGCAGAACGTCCCTTTCCTAAGACTCATTCATCCAACGAACATCGAGACTTTGGAACTCATTGCCTAGGGAGGTGTTCCCCGAGGCATAACATCTCCAGATCAATTTCTACCTTCTTTTCCTTGGTTCTCACGATGTTCTCTGAACATTACAGGATATCCCTCTTCGTGAGAACCAGAACATAAAAAAAATCATGAAAATGCGCAACATTGTCCCAAATTAACCTATGGTGAATTCATCATCTGAAGACGATTAATCAATCATCAAAAAATCTTCATACCGGTTATGAGTCCGCACACACTCCACTCATTCAATGCATACCAGTTTTTTAAAGAAGAATCAATTCATCACCCTCTTCCAGAGTGACTATTTCATCGCAAATTTTGAATCTAATTATACCAAGATTATATCCTTTCAGCATCGATTAGAAAAAGTGTTTTTAACCGCCAACTTAGTTGAAAAATAATCCTCGAAGTCTAATTGAGACTTGTATGAGTAAGGAAGACGGGGACCTTATGTTTTCAAGTGTCATCCGAAGCACTACACCTTTTCCAGTTGTATTTAAGAAACCATCAAGTGTATTTCAGAAAGCGTCAATTGAATTTCAGAATAGTCACTTGTATTTCAGAAAGTATCAATTGTATTTCAGAATAGTGAGTTGAATTTCAGAAAGCGTCAAATATATTTCAGAATAGCGAGTTTAATTTCAGAAAGCATTAATTGTATTTCAGAATAGTCAGTTCAATATCAGAAAGCGTCAAATGTATTTCAGAATAGTCAATTGAATTTCAGAATTCGTTATTTGTACACAAATGATATAATCTGAAATTCAAATGACGAATTCTGAAATTCAGTTGACTTTTCTGAAATACAATTGACGCTTTCTGAAGTTAAACTCACAATTCTGAAATACAATTATTGATGCTTTCTGAAATTAAACTCGCTATTCTGAAATAAATTTGACGCTTTCTGAAATTCAACTCACTATTCTGAAATACAATTGATACTTTCTGAAATACAAGTGACTATTCTGAAATTCAATTGACGCTTTCTGAAATACAAATGGAAAAGGTGTAGAAAACAGACTCACATCGAAAAAGACCGGAAGTTTAATAATTTAATAAAGGGATTTGGTGTAAAGATCGAAATAGAATTTCCAGATGAATATGGTTCAAAAGTTTTAAATTCATAGGTAAAAATTGCTTGGAATTGCGTATAGGAGAGGGAAATTCGTTAAATTCCGATCCTCCTGGGAATTTCTGGGGTAATTCTTCAAACTGAAGTTTACACTAGGTCGAAATTAATCGCTCTCATTTCTCCGCTTTCCGTAATTCCTTGATTTTCTCGAAATTCCTCCATTTCCCCTAAACTCCCCAAAAAATAGTCAGCTGCTGTACCTATTTATAATGGTCAGTCAACTTCATGAACATGATGCGCTCTCAAATTCATCTGTCACTTTGATAAATGAACGTGACGATATTTACATTCATACAACTGACGACAATTTTTTTTATTGTCAACAATTAAAATTACTCTATATTTCAATTTGGTCACGTTATTAAAATACTTGAAACAACTTCTGACCCACCACTGGAAAAGCTGAAGATCATATTTCTTCGGATTTCTTGTATGTGAAAAACCTCGGGAAAAACTATTATTTTTATAATCTCAGGAAGTAGTCCATGGCATCTCAAAGTGGAGTGGTAGATTTCAAAGCAGGAATGAAGCTCGAAGTCATCTCCACAACATTTATTATGAAAAAGGGGTTATGCATATGCATTCGAAACATGTCCCCCATAACCCCTTTTTCATAATAAATGTTGTGGAGATGACTTCGAGCTTCATTCCTGCTTTGTTATTATTTTTATGATTTTAAATTAACATTGAATTCCTCTTTTATATGCAATCCCGAGGGAATCCCTATACCAATAGATTTGTATGGGTGAATGTTCACTATATCCATATTTTTATCATTAATTATATCAGACGTTCCTCTCCTTCATCAATTCGAACTGATAATTATAGTTACTTGAAAAAGTAGACTTTCGACCACGTTTTCAACGACTATAAGAATAGGTATACGTGTGTAATGACCTTAAAATCAGTCGATTATGAACTCACTACTTAATGACCTGTTGAATGTTACTACATGAATGAAAATGCTCACAGTAGTTATGAATGTAGTTAGAACTCAATTCATAGTTAACCATTCGAACATCTAAGTATGATAAAATAATAATAATTCTTGAAAACCGGATTGTCCTTGAATTCATGTTTTTGTCAAATATTAGATACAAATTGCTTTGAAATTAATCGTTTCTAGGGAGACGCAAATTTTTCACAATATTTGTATAAACATCATTAATAATGAATAAAGATAATGTTGAAGTATCATCAGTCACTACCAGGAAATTAACTTACTAGAATTGTTTGGTATTTTCAAAGATGTTGAGCAATCCTAATTCGTGATCAACGGTTACTTGAGTAAAGTTGCGACATAGCATTTTCATGGATAATTACTCGGATATTTATTATATGTAAATTTATATGGAGATTTATCTTATTATTTAGTGATGTATCAGCCAAGGTACTTATCAGCCAAATGGAATTAAAATCGATAATGAATAAACGGGGGCCTGTTCGAAAAAACACTCGATTGGTACTAAGCAAATTTTTTCAACAATCTGTCATTAACAGTGGTCAATATCAACTATCTTATTTTAAATGCAACACCGTGTATTTCATTACATTTTCAAATTCTCTCTGATAGTCTCTTGCCTTGAAACAATTTTTCAAATATATTTACTCTGAGATATTCCCGATGATCTTTCACTGCATAGCAACTCTTAAATTTGACACACTATATACATATATAAGGATACCCCTCGGGATACCCTGTATATACAGTGGTGTCACGAGTAATTATATCGATGACCCACTGAATCTAGCACCAATAATGATGTCATGATATCGTTTTATGCCCAAACAGAACTCCATTATAAACAGTTACACAGAAAACATTTCGTTTGATTGACATACATACTAAAACTCACAAACGGTACCTCAAAACGTGATCATCACTATCAGTAATGCGATTGTTATTAACTTCAATATGTATGAACAATGGTAAAGAAAATTTTAGATCGATTTTTTGGCGAAGTTAAGGTTTGGAAACGTAGTAGTTCAATTAGTGCATTGAGTATGTAGAAAAGTTAAGTTTCATCGGTACTTGCTCAAATTTAATATAAAATCCAAACTAGATTTTGAAAGTAATAATACGATAACTGCCGGCAGGTGAATGTCCACATTCGTTATTTTGGATATATAGTATATCTTGTGTTAAAGTAATGTCTGTTGATTTACAATAAAATAATTTGGTTCTATAATGAAGTCATTATGAAACGCAAATGCGTATCGAAATAGCCTCTGTTTTGATACGCATTTTTTTATTATTCGGAGGTTGGTACATTGCTTTTTTCATCGCTGGTATCACAAAAATCAAAATCGCTCATCATTAAACTGGGCTTTACGCTTGTGCATCAGATTTAAAATATTTCAATGGCATCATTGTTACCAATCGAAGATGTTTCTGTTATTTATCGATATTGAATCAATTTTTCTCAATAAAATACTTCAAATTGATGTAAAAAAGAAAAAATCGTATATGACACACGTTTTATAAGACACGTTTGTCGCACTTGTTCCCTTGGGGCACTCCTCGATTCGCTAGTCGTACTCCAAACAACGCGTGCGACAAAATAGCGTCTTATAAAACTTGTATCATAATATACTGTTGTAGATACCTATATCTGTTTCATGGAATAATGAGTTTATTTATACCAATCTTATCGCTCAAGCATTATTATAGATTTTGTGTTTTCACTATTTCATTACCTATACTTGAATAACATTCATGAATGACTTTTGAATACTGCAAGATAAGAGTGAACTGAATAGTTATGTTTTTTTTTCATATCTCTGGAAAGCTAACTTTTCTCTCATTTAACCAAATCCGTTACGCCACCTCTCGCGCCACCCTGTATAATGTACCATTTTATCATATAATAAATAATGCAGCAATTCGAATGCGGAAAACAATTTGAATGGATGCATCAATTATTCCATACTATTCCATAAATAAAAATGGCATATATAGAATTGACTTTGATGTAACACCTATTCATTGTTTTCATTGTCTAGATCCAGCGTAGCTTCATTTAGTGGTATGATTTTCCATTTATGCGAAAGTATACCACATATCTCAAATTTGATGACAAATTCGCGAGAAATTGCCATTTACTTTTGCTGGCCATAGTCTTTGATGGTAGCGAAAAGAAATGTTTATGGTAAGGATGCGGAATGAAAGCTGCTTGATTGGCACGGTATAGTTGTCGTTGAAAATAACGACATGTTACTCAAAAACGCTATCAAGATTGTACTCAATTTCCTGTTGTATTTTGTACCCCTTTTTTACACTTAGCTAGATAGATAATATGTATTTCCGCAGACATAAAATGTACTTCACAGCTTTCCATGGGCGTAGCCATAAAATTTTCCCAAGAGAGGGCGAATGAAATGAAACAATAAAATTTTTATGAAAATCATTCAAAGTAAGCAGGTAATAACTCGAATAATGTTATTGTAGTGCAAAAACCACACTGAGAAAAGTCGCAGGAGAAAGATCTTTGCTGTGTTTTTTTCGCCTGTCTTAGCTAAAAAAGTAACATACTACCTAGTAATATTGCTTCGCTCTCACAGAAAAGATCACCTTACTGAAACTGCTTTAATGGAACTGCGAAGAAACTCTCTATCACAGACAATAAATTGGCTGTAGTAGTAGGACTGCAATTCTATAAAATTATTTCTGCTACCATGAGAATGTACTTTTCCACGATAGTTAGATATGTTCCTGTTGTAGCAAACAATTTTCATCACGAAATATTTCTTTATAATAACTGTTATGTTCTTTGCTAGCTCAGCAAAAATGAATTGCTGAAAACTATTCTGACATGCCGAAATCGCAGTTTGGTTGGTATCCTTTTCATTTTATCTCGTCTGTCGTCCGTCGTTTGTCATCAATAGATAGATGTCACTGATCAGATTGAATGAATCGGTTCGCGCTGATCCGCTGGATCGCATAATCTTTCTAGTATCCATCACTGTATTTTTCCGGAACAAGTACACTCTGCAAAAAGGTAAAAAATTCGAGCGCCAACTCCGAATATCAAGGTTTATCTGGATTAAAATGCGTATACATTTTTTACTCAAAATCGAATAATTTTTACGAAAAAGTTTTTGATTTCAACAGCGTTGACAAAAATAGGGGAGAAAAGGGGGTACCATGATACCCTTCTCGAACGGGACTGGTGTAAACTGAAGAGGCCTTTTTTTTTCAAAATAAAGTGCTCATTGAACATAACCATTCCTTTAATTTGATTTGGAAAATTTTCTTAAAGATCATGTTGATAGATATTGGGAATGTCCTATTCATTACTAAATGGGAATCTTC
The DNA here is from genome assembly GCA_029955515.1 of Chrysomela aeneicollis. Taxonomy (NCBI): domain Eukaryota; kingdom Metazoa; phylum Arthropoda; class Insecta; order Coleoptera; family Chrysomelidae; genus Chrysomela; species Chrysomela aeneicollis. The sequence goes on from JARUHQ010000022.1 coordinate 5,541,565, forward strand.
CGTTTCAATTTAACATCATAGTGTCGGGACACCCTGTATATTTTGTTTTGATATTCTGAATCGATATTTAAGGACGGTTATAGCTTTTCTGATAAATGTATCTACTCGTATATTTCGAGGTCAAAACGGGTTAAAATGAACTATCTATCTGAACTATATCTATCCTCGTATCTATCTATCTATCTATCTTATCTGAATTCCTGGAATTTTAGTCATGTAATTGATCGATTTCTATTTTTCAAAACTTCTATACTCTCTCAATCACTGGGGACTTTTTTTATTCAAACATTTCCTTTTTCGATTTTGAAAATAACTACTTATAAAAATGGATTACATCATTGATCAATTTGAAAAATAAGTTTCTGAAAATATTGAATCTTGTTGTCTATCCATTCATGTGTAACACAATTTGTCATAGCTATTTTATTCTACGAGAGATTCCTGAAACTGATACCATGACTTCCGTAGTTCACTACAAAATATGATTTCGTTTAAACACAGATTGTTTTATTCTTTGTTTTTATTTGTGTGTCAGTTCTCTCACGAAGCAAGCGAGCTAACACCACAACATGAATCATGAAACGGAATCATGGGTATTTAGTTCTTACTACGAGTACAGGGGTGTACTCAGCGGAAAGCTATAGATTTCGCGGTTTCCAAAAGAAAATCGAAAATTATAAAATATTAAAAAACAAATTGAAATGCATAACTGCAAACCCCAGATGTCATAGAATTTGCCTCGGAATTTGCGTTCGGTTATTTCTGACTCTCTAACTGATTTACTCCTCGCTTAAAGTAGAAAGAAATTATTTTGTATGAACATTTCAGGTGTGTATCTTCCACATTTCTAGTGTGCCAAGCCAAAGCAAATTTCGCAATGAAACGTTAACAGAAGTGGAAAAATGTTTATGGTTTTTATATAGTGGTCGATAATGTGAAAAAACTAATTCATGAATAAATAAATTTAGTGTTGAAAAAAAGTGCACTTGTGCAATCATTTTTCAATAATTCAACATTGGCTGGCATACGAGCTACTATAAACATCATAGATCCTCTCTTTTGTGATCAAATCACAATCAATCAAATAAAAAACAAAATAATCCTGGTCCATTGAAACCTCGGCTGAATCACAAATGATATAATTTGGTGCAAAAACTGAATATGCCTGTTCTTTATTGTCGGTCACCTCTTATGAGAGCTTATTCAAAATTCAGCGAACAATTCTTTTACTGTGACAGTATATTGGTTTTCGAATGGGCTCCTTTCAGATGACTCCTGAATCCGCTTCTGGAAGGCTAGCATTCAATTTTTGAACATCAGCAACAACAGGTAGTCCGTGACAGGCGGTTTTTTCATTTGTTGAATGTCAATTTGGAAACGGTGACAGCCTGACGTTGTTTGGATATAACGGGAGAAAGTTCGATCGTATAGTAAATGTACCCACCTTTAATAAATATTATAAATAATATCTGCTCCATTAATTATTGTATCATCGGTAATATCTTCCGTTCGGTTTCTAATGGATATTTATTAAAAATCTGACGGAGGTTGTATGATGGGAAAAAATGAAAGTTCATTGTTGGAAAGGTTTATGTATTACTTGGAGTGCATTTACTTTTGTGAAAGTGAACTAGCATTAGTTTCTTCTGTAAACATAAGAGATGCATTGATATCTTATCAGCCTAGATCGGCTATGTAGCGATAATCAATGACTAATTAGTTTGTAGGTTTGTGTGCGACTGATTCATTCAGTAATTAGCAGAAATTCTCCATTACCATTGCCTATAAGCAAAGCGCTTTCGACTGTTAAGTCATCATCAGTGCGTACCTGTAACCAATATAATTTTGCAGAATGAAATTAGCTCATAAAAATGCAATTATTATTCGAATAAATAGAAATCAGTTATGTTATGTGCTCGTCAAGTATTATCGGGTATTATACAAGAAGTGAATAAAAAAATCAAATGAATCTAGTATAAATTAAGCTACACGTAAGAAGAATTAAAATGATGGTTGTCCCAAATTCTAGATGAATATTATATAAAAAGATTCGAAATTAGTGCCAACATCTTCCATAAGTTGAATCGTCAGAAATATAATCGTATCCTCATATCATGAAGTTGAGCATAAGAGATGGTTAGCCGGGAATATTTCTAACTTTCAATAAAATATCATATCTCAAGCACCTCGATCTATTATATCTTTTGTGCATAACCCTTTATTTATTCGAGGCCCGGGATTCCCAGGCTTCTTTCGAAGTTTATCAGTTTCCTGCTTCCTGATATCGGAGGGCTTTAAGAAGGCTCCTTTCAGGAACTTGAACCTCTTGTAGAAGAGTGCTAGGCATTCGCAATGCAAATGTTCTGCAGTTTCAGCGAAGTTCTCTGTTTTACCCATCTTTCTGAGGTGATACCTCAGAGGGCAGTGTCCAGTGAGGAGTCCCGTTACCAGTTTCAAGTATTTCTTTGTTCAACTCGAGAGGCTGTTTAGCTTTCCTTGGCAAAAGGCCCACTAGCCTTCTCGCTTGTTTTTGTCCTGGCACTTTATTCCAGTGAGATTTCATTTCATCTGCTACCCAGCGTCGAAACTCTTCTCTCAAGTGGGCTTTGGAAAGTCTACAGAAGGGTTCTGGGCCGAGAAATTGTGTATTTGCCCCTTCTTTGCCAAGGCAGTCTGCTTCCTCGTTGCCTTCAACTCCCTTATGACCTGGCATCCACATCAAAGTGACCTGGTTGTTCGCTGCAAGGTGTCTCATCGATTGTTTACAGTCCCAAGTAAGCTTAGACTCACAAGTGTATGACTTTAGAGCTTTTAGTGCTGCTTGGCTATCTGATAGAACAGAGATTTTTGCCCTTCGAGTGTCCCTTTCGAGGCACTCCTGGGCACATATCTCTATAGCATGTACTTTTGCTGGAAAGATGGTTGGGGTGTTACCAAGGGGTTTTGAGGGCCTGAAATTTGGCCCTGTAACTCGCACTCCAGCCCTTTCATCCATCTTGGATCCATCTATATTCTATCCATCTTGCATCCATCTATATTCTATCCATCCATCTATATTCTATCCATATCCATCTATATTCCAATGCATCCTTTCCAGTTTGAGATCCGTTCTCTGTGCAAATTTGGTGGTTGTTTATGACCACCTAAACTGCATTTCGAAATCGTACCTAACTGGTATGATATCTGTCGGTTTAGACATGGATTCTTGGGATATATTTTCCAAAATCTTCAAGTGTGCAATCCGATTTCCTGATTTGAGACTTATTGTCTGACTCAGTCTGAAGGCCCTGCTTACTGCTTCTTTCATTACACTCTTCTTCTTTTTTGTCTAATTGGCCTCTTTCTATCAGAAAATTGGTCAAGGTTAGATTGTCATGAGCCACAATGATGGTTATTTCTCTTATACATTTTATGAATTAGATATCAATTCTTTTGGTTTTTGAGAAAATAGCATGTTTCATTCGGATCAAAAGTGTCTCAGTTTGACTTGCGGATTTCGCGAGCTCGGCTTAGTGAAAGAAAAATTCGCTTGTCCTAATAAAACAATGTTTTAATTTGTGACACTCACTAACTGAGGCACCCATAGAAATTCTCAAAAATCGGCGCCTATGCCAGTGTATTACAAACAATACACGAAATGCAATTCACATCGCAATTCACCGACATTATACATTATTGTATCGGAAAATTATACAGGACCATAGCTGAATACTCACGTGCAACCAGAGCAAAGATCCGTTTTTTAATACCGCTGTTTGTTATTCTTTGCGCAATAACGACAAAATAATTATACAGGATTCAACACGGCCCTCGAAAATATATATACCACACCACGAGCAATTTACAAATGGATGATATGAGGTGGAAACGATTTCTCTGAAAGCGGGTTAATTGTTGATTCGTTGAAACCACTGATTAGTTTTGTTCATGAACGTCTTCACTTTCATTTGGCCTAATAGCGTTGCTCCACATTACTGACAACGGGACTACAGCGAGAAAATAGATTTTTTTTGAACATACTCCCTCAAACGATAAACAAATCATTTAAAATGGTAGACAACGAACAGAAAACAACTACTTTCCTGGCGTATACAACGTTAATGCAAAATTGTATTCACTTAGTGAATAGGTGCAGTGTTATGTGTGACATTATCCAGGAAAGTAGTTGTTTTCTGCTATTTTTTCATCTTTCGAATAATTTCCGATGTTTTTTAATCGATTGAGTTTTCTCATTTTGTATTATTCATAACCCTACTTGATATGCGAAAAACCGAAACAACTTCATACGTTTTTAATTCAAGATTTATGACTATGATGAATAATCTTCCATCCAATGGAACACTCTTTTATTAATTGATAATTCAAAATGTGTATTAACTACAACAAACTTCGAATATATGAAAAAGCATCGCAAATATTCGAGGAATAATGTAGAAAATCCTATATAACGAATAAAATAATGAATTATCTTGAAATCTAAGGATAAATTTGCATTTAGTAACTATACAAGGTAAGTCAGAATTAGACGGACAACTAACTTCGTATATTCAGTTTTCTTACTTTATTTTGAATGGAAGAGTGTTCGATAGAGTTCCTATAATAATGTTTATTTATTGTTCACGTAAATGTAGGGACAAAGTTACAATGGTATAACTAAAATTGTAAAAAAACAAAATATCACTGAAGCAAAATATGCTTGTTAGTGATTTGCCTATGTGAAATAGAATAATATAACTACCTATATAAATATATGATTAGTAATAGTTGAATAAATTGAATGTGAAATAATGAATTTGTATTACAAAAAAAAAAGATAAAGTAGAGGTAAAAAAAGAATCTTGACTTACAATAACATTATAAAATTTTAAAATCATAAGAGTAAAGATATACACATACATATAATAAAGATATATTTTAGAATACGATTCGAGGAGTTGGAAAAACAGCTTTCTCTCGTTTTCATATATATATTTTTAATTTCCTTCTGAAGTTCATTATATTGGAACATTTTTTTATTTCTTCAGGTAACGTATTGTCAACTTTTATTGAAATATAATAATGAGCTCTTTGTGTTATCGACCTAATATATCCTCGCTGAGATACAGGGTGTGGAGAGTAACAAAAAAGATAAGGTTTATATTCTGATTATATTGAATAGAGATATAATTATTTGATGTGTGCTTTAGCTTTTTAAACATTTTTCAATGCAGAAGGTAAAAACAGATCATAGAGAATAACATAGTGGGTAAATAATGTATGTATCAAATAGTCCCAAGATTCCATCTGTACTTTCATGCATCTGGAATGAGTAAAAAAAATAATTAATCTAGGATATTAGGTATGCCAAATATTCCAAGCCATAGTCGAAATTTCTGACCAATATAACGCCATTTCGGGTTTTGAATAGTTTATTGTTTGGGCGTAATGGACTTTGGTATTGTTAAATTTAAGAATACATACGCGTTCAAGTTCAAACGAATTGAAAACTATTGAATAATACAAGGGGGACGACTTTTTCGACCGTGGAACTTTGCAATTCGGGTCACAAATCGACACACAAAGGGGCATCACGAAAAAGTTAATGAAATTTAATGGATGTTCCTTATTGAAATACTTGACGCATAACTGAGGTGCAGTGGCGTATGTTATTTTTGTTTTTGTTGTGGTGGAAATTTCTCGAAACATTATTAATATTAGGTGATCTCAATGGTTATATAAAGTAAAGTGGAAGAAAACCAGTTCAGATTTGAATGAAAGAAATGTTTTCTTCACAAGAGGAAATTCATTGAGTAAATCATCAATATTGGAAGGAAACTCCTGGATCATGAATGTTTTCGATTGAAAAACATTTATTTGAATTCAACGGGAGTTCTTATATATATCAACTTAGCTTGAAATACAGTCTGGAGTTCTTCAAGGAATCATACTAGGGCCACTTGCTATACCTACAGATCCTTTTATCGCTATAAAAGAATTCTGAGTGCAGCATATTTTCTATGCTTATGACACTCAGCTGTATTTATTCTTTTGAACCCCGTTTTGAACCGTCTATAATCTCACCTTAGCACGTTATACAATTAATAGTGATATAGATGCAGTGTTCGAAAATCTCCTATCGACATTGTTTGCAATCATATCCAATCTTCAGGTATACAGTTTTGCATTAACAATATTCTAGAACACGATAGAAATAATGTGACACTTATATTTGATGGTACTAATACTATATCAAGGAAATCCGATGATAATACTATTGCAATTAAATCAGATGATTTCGAGGATCATTCCAAAGCAATTTACGAACGGTTATAGAATTGAATATTAGAACATTATCTTTTTCTTTCTATCCAAGGTGGATATAGGATGGTGAAACAGCTCTTCAATTGTATCTGCGAAAAACTTGTAGACCGTTTGAGAAGGTACTAATATTTCCACGACTTGAAAGAAGATGGCGGTAAGATCGATTATCGAAGAAGATTTCTGTTGCTTACGTATTTCTGTGGTTCACATCTGACAGACGTGACTTGAAACGACATTAAAACAATAAATTTTCGATAAATCTTGAATGAATATTGATATTTTGACTCTTCTCAATCATTTTTCGTCTGGAACAGATGAAACTGATAAAAGTATGACAGATGCACAGTTTCTGTTTTACCGACACAAGGTATGTCGCCATCATCTCTCTTAATTTCAGGAAATATTATTACGGTATGAAATCAAGTAGGCAAAGGTCTACAGTTTATTCTAGTGCTTGTTAATAGGAAGCTGTTTCACCATCCTATATCCACCTTGACTAGAATAAACTGTAGACTTTTGCCTACTTGATTTGATCCCGTAGTAATATTTCCTGAAGTTATCAGAGATGGCGACATACCTTATGTCGGTAAAACAGAAACTGTGCATCTGTCACCTTTTCATCAGTTTCATCTGTTCTAGATGAAAAATGACTGAGAAGAGTCAAAATATCAATAATTATTCCAGATTCACTGAAAATATTGTGTTTTAATATCGTTTCAATTCACGTCTGTCAGATGCGAACCACAGAAATACATGAGCAACAGAAATCTTCTTCGATAATCGATCTTACCGTCATCTTCATTCGAGTCGTGAAAATATTACTACCTTCTAAAACGGTCTACAATTTTTTCGCAGAAACAATTGAAGAGCTGTTTCACCATCCTATATCCACCTTGTTTCTATCATACATCTCATTTCCTCATATTCCTCCCAAATCATTTAATTTTGTTTGTTCTCTTAATAATAAATTACACTCCTAATGTGATGAACTATGAACTCGACTATGAATGAATAATTATTATGATTATATATTCATTAGATACATATCGTATTCTTGAATTGAGGTACTCAAATTATCACCTGAACCAATAAAACTCGTAGAGGAAGACCATTTTCTGGATAATTGTGTACTTATACCATCCAACTTTTTTGCTGAAACTTTATATTTCAGATATTTCAATTATGCATCTATCAAAACCGAAAATCAACCTTGGTCATTATCAGAATAAATTATCAATGTCCCTTTTGATGACCTCAATTGGATACATTGTCTTCATAAAGTTGAAACAATTCAGTGAAAATACACCGAGAAAAAATAATGATCAAACGGGGATAATGTGACTTAATTGAATTTTATGTTGTATGAAATATATAGTGTCACGCTAAGTAAGGATATTATTATTATCAGGTACGTAACAAAAATGTTAGGTTTTTTGAAGCTATAGCTCCCTTTGCGAATAAAAAAATTCCGTTTCGGAGACAAAATATACTTTGAGAATTATCTCAATTCGATGAAATCCACATATTATTTTGTTTACCCTGTAGAACTAAGCGATTTGCGCCAACAGCACTAAAGTAAAATCAATCTTTGTAATTGCCTGATATGCCGATAATGAATCAGTAAATAAACAACGATATCAATGACTCATTGTTTATATCTTCAAAGTGGTTAATTGTCCGATAGAAATTCAGATTTTTCTCTGCCAAAGGTTGCACAAACGTCATTAGACAATTTTATTTGATGAGTTCTGAGAAACAGATGCCACTCAAATGAATCTCTATCGATATCGATTTCTAGAAATGTATTTTAGTTAGTATACTGGTGTTACCAATTTGGAACGCAATATTGTCAATATTGATTCTGTAATAGACTCGATTTCGTTCAATCTCTTCTAGAAAATTTTCCTTCCCTTCAAAGGAGACTCAAATTCAATGTTCTCAAATTTTCCGAAAAGAATGAAATAAAATCAGGTCCACATCGATAGAATACTACAAGTATTATAATATACCTATTATTCAGTTACCACTTTTGAAGATGACATTTCTATGTATAAAGAGTCCATCAATATTCGTTGCAATAGTTACACATGTTCTCAATTTGTGAAAAAACATCGACTCATCCTCTGAAAACATTAGAAATTGATTACGTAATGACCTGCCAAACATACAATGAAATTTGGGACTTCAGCTGAAAGATCAAGAAATTCTTGACAATCATTCCATGCGACGTTGCCAAACGTATATACCCACGAAATATCCTAATCAAAGCATGTTTCGTATATTTTATCGAAGATAGAAAAAACTTCAAATGCAAAAGTTGTAGGGATCGTTCTGAACCTCCAGAATGTTAAACCAGATGAAATAAATGAATATGGCTGATATAAGAAATGGGTACCAACTTCGTTATTTTCAATGAAACACACTATATAAGTTTTTAAAAAATTGAAGATCTTTTCATCCTGATTTCAAAAACATATTGGTTGTTGATCTATGGTTCGGCCATTTTCGAAATATTCGTACGTACACTGTTGGAAATTAGTTGCTAAATCAGCAAAAAAATATAGTCCCAAGTAGGTCTACAACATTTTATAGTTGAAATATCAAGAGTATTTGAAGGTAATTTTCACCATAAAGGTTATTGCTCGTCTCAACAACCGCCTCTTTGTATGGCTACTACGTCTTATTGGTGAATGAACTACAGTAAGTTAATAATTCTACTTCACCTTATAGCTGTTCGCAGTATTCTCTGAAGTTAATTGAGCAATTACAAATTGTCATTTTCACTTTAATTTGTTGTTATGAGTCCTACGTCATAATGTAGTTCTAGCTACAAAAAGTTGTCGATTGTACTACAACTCAGTGTATTTTCAACAATATTCTACTGCTAGAATGCAAAGTTCAAAATACTGAAATAACCATATATCATGACAGACATTTCATTTTCTGCATAGCAACAATACGAAAAAAATCCACAAAAACACATCAAAAGCTGTCAGTAAATCGAAAGAACATCGCGGCACGTGATTCACTACAATGCTGGTAAACCTCTGTCTGTGTTTGTCATCCGAGACAACTTATTCCTATCCTCCTGGAGTGTTGAGTATCTCTCGTTCAATTGCTGAAACAAAAATTATATTAATAATTCATTTTGGATTCATTTGGTCATGAATTTTTCAATCCAATTAACTCTTGAAATCACTTGGATTTATTGTCTGAATAGTACATTATCATTCAAAATATAATTCAGAACGAATCTTACCAGTACATTAATTTCTCTTCAACTTAACTCAGTTTTTTTTATCTTTTTTGTTACCCAGTAGTAGCTTGAAAAAATCCGAAGAAAGTGAAAATCGATCCATCGAACAAATACCTGAAATGAAGAGTTGTACAAATAATCAAATCACAACTTCAACAGTTTCAACCTAGATGTTGCAGTTATCTTCATGAGTATAGTAAAAAATATATGAAATATGCATGAGAAGTAGTAAAACTTCCATAATAATAATTTCAAAATGTGAATATAAAACTGATATGATTATACTTACTTTTTTTCAGCGAAACTTCAATAATCACAGACAGAATCCAAGAAAAGTTCTCAACAAATCATGTGAAATTATTGCGCTTGCAGATTCCGACGAAACATTGTTATTTGTTGCTCTAGATCAGGAAAAATATTCTCAACTGAAACAAAAAAATAATATTAATATTGGCATGAGTAAATAAAATGTATGTACGAGTCCACATCAATCTACTCCATGTAGGTACTTACCTTTTTTATATATTGACTACACGAGAGAAAAACCTAATGTATTCGTTCTAATGCTCTACAACGGCAACAGACTGCAGATAACTGAGTAAACTTGGGTTGGGACTTGTAAGGAATCGGTATTCGTGAGAAGACAAACGAAAAGTAGCGAATATATCCGAAGAGATCGGAACTAAAAAATCATTGTAACCGAGCACAAACTGTTGCAAATTATAAAACTAGGTGATGTTAATTTGTCAACAGAGTGCGACAAAACCGCTATTTAATATTAATGTATTAGCAACTAAATTATGTTCTATGTCTATGTTTCAATAACCATTATTGAAGTTCTAGTTACAATTATTTGTTGTGTTACAGATTATATCAAGTTGTTTGGACAGGAATTTCATCTGTTCATTTGATGCAAACTTGTTGCTGTTGTATTGACATTATCAGTAGTGAATTCGATAACTGACTGATTCAACAACTACATCGAAAATTGTGGAAGTGAAATTGAGACACAATTGTTGTTGAATTTGACTACAATTTTTTAACGATATGAGAAGTTGTTGAAAGTAACAACTAATTTCCAACAGTGTATATGTTGTTATTTCTTCATGTCAATTGCAATTTGGAAAAATCGAATTATTACTAAATGTAGAATTTTCATCCTCGATATTTAAAAAAACGGCTGGACCAAATATCAATAATGATATATTTCCAAAATCAGGATAAAAAGATCTTCAATTTTTTCGAAAAATGTGTTCCATTGAAAATAACGAAGTTGGTAACCATTTTTATATTCATCAGCGATGTCAATTTGTTTCATCTCGTATACTGTTGTCTGGAGGTTCAGAACGAACCCTACAACTTTTGCATTAAAGTTTTTTTCTATCTCCAATGATGAACAATGTATAGAAGCTGTTTAAATATACGAAATGACCCTGTACATACTTACGTTAGAGAAATATATTTATTCAGATTGAGAAGTGAATGATACAGGTGATTGAATTATTCAATAAAATTGTTACGGTGTAACTAAGGTTTTCCAATTTCAAAGAACTTGTAAACAATATAAAATCGAAGATATATTGGAATCTGACTTTTTTGGTATCAAATATACCAGATCTATTCTTCCTACCTAAAACGCTGAATAACCAAATAACTGGTCTGTCACTTCACTTTTCGTCAAATTTTCAGAAGCACTTATCGAACTTTCCTGGAAATAGAGACATAAATCTTGCGAAGATGAAGGAAATTTGATACCCTGTAATGGATCAATACCCCGAAGTTGATATAAACAAGGTCCAGATATAATTATTGATACTGATGTTTATCTAATCGGTAACGGTTTGATGATTGTATTGGTTAATGGCAATGACTGGCACAGTTATTTCTGGAATGTTTGTTTGGACACAATAAAAAAGTCCATTTTGCACGGTTCTAATTTAGTTTAATAATGAAACGTCAATGAACCCCCATAAGAATTGGTTGTGTCGAATTTGCTTGTGAAAATAAGTTCAGCTCCCTGATATATAAGTAATATATTACTATAGTGTGGAAAGTGACCCTTCTCACATGAAAGTGAATTGACATATATTTCACACAAGTAACACATCTGAAATATATTGTTTCCTTCTCTTTTATAAAACCGCTAATAACCTCATTGGTTGATGCGGATGAATAAATGAAAAAACATTTTTTTTTCTACGACATTCAAGTCAGAAAATTTCATGTTTTATTTTTTGGAAAGTAGGTACCTCATATCACCAGGGCATTTTTATTAAAAATAAACCTATACGTGTTTAAAATTTAAATGAGAAAAGAGGTATAGTAGTAGTGTGAGTAGGGCTTTTCTTATTCCACATTAATATTCACTTGTCAACATTTGAACAATATTGGTCGTAGGAAAAATTGTGTGGAAAACTTGTTGGAAAATAAATTTCCTGCGAAATCTGTCACTTTTCCCACTTGTTACCTACCTACTATTTCCAACGACCAAATATTAATAAACAATCTCATAAAATGAATATTCTCTTCAAATTGAGAATTTTTCAAAGAAAAGTAATGATTGAAAAAGAAAGAAAATAATTCTTAGGTACAGTAGTGTGCATAAAAAAGTCGCACACCATCAGTTATTTTGGGTCAAGCTTGTCAATCTTAATCAGACTTCTGATCAACTTTGAAAAGTAGTGTCAAAATTCATACTATCTAGGTATATATCTTGTTGTTTCTTCATGTAAAATTTTTGCGATTTGGGAGAATCAAATTATAGCTAAATATTCATCCACGAATGATTTCTGAAACGGCCGAACCAAATATCAATAACCAATATATTTTTGAAATCAGGAGAAATAGATTTTAAATTTTTCCGAAAATGACGAAGTTGTTACCCATTTTTTATATCAGCGATATTCATTTGTTTTATCTGGTATAACCCTATAACTTTTGCATTTCCAATGATGAAACCTGTAGAAGCTGTTCAAATATACGGAATGACCCTGTACATAGTGATTCCCCAGCACGAAAATGTCTTCTTTATCGCAAATGACGAAGGATTTTATCGGAACGCCAGCAACAGCTGTACTTGCGAAAAGGTTATTTTCAGCAGCAACTTCAACAATCAAAAAGCTGAGAAATCGGCTAGACCTTGACTCCATAAGAAGTCTTATGTGCCTTAGTGCATGGCTTATGAGTTCCGATTTGAAAACCTAGTTTGCAATTTCAGTTTCATCAGGATTATCATTTTTAATTTGCATTTTGCAAAAATGTCTTCAATAAATGAAAATATGCTTTGTTATATTGAAATATGTTATATTTTCCACAAATAAATACGTTTCAAAATATTTCAAGATTTCCTGTATTCTGGACAAGAAATCTTGGTATTGACATAAAATTTCTTGTCCTGTCTTGAAATCTAAAATTAGTCTCTTATCTTTAAATCAAAACAAGATCAAGATGAAGTCTTGAAATTTTGAATAACTTGGTGATCCCTACTCTCGGATGTTATTGATACTTATCAATATCATTTTCAAGAAGAACTAACTTTTTTGTCGGAAAAATATATGTTATATGATGAATACAAGATTAATTCAATCATCAATTCTTTTCTCTCAAAAACCACTCATTCGAAAAAGTTCTGTGATTACGAGAGTGCCATCTGCTTATAGTTCAATATATGGGGAGTAATTCACCTTGTAAAGATGATAATTCATAAGTAATACTTATATATTCAAAATAAGTGACGTAGTGACCAAATTGAATCAGTCTAGCTAGACTAGAGGAAAGAAAATCCTCATTTTGATAGGTGAACACACTGATATTGTTCTTATTGGAGCAGACACGATAAAAATTATTTAATATTACAAGTCTTGTAATATCATGAGTCACACTAATATTTTCAGTGCCGTTTTATAGCTGAGACACATTTAAGTACTCCTACATGCCAGATAAATGAGGAAGTCGTAAAACGAGTAGTTTGAAAAGAGTGCCACTAAGATGTTTGATTGGATTCTTGTTCGTTTCATCCTCGGTTTCATCCTTATCCTTTATTAGTAATACCAACGGTAAATCACACTTTGTCGCTCTAGCAATTCGAATACTCTCTGTCTAAGGAGAAAGTTTAGAAAATAGTCTTTGAAGTGTGGTTTTGTTCTGGTTTTCAAATTGATATTTGTTTACTTTCAGGTAAGGAAGCACTTCAGACAATTGTAACTGTACCAACCAGAGCTCATGACTACTAGAAAATGGAAGTAAGGTATTTACCAATTCTGCAATCCAAAAATTCTTAGTAGGTATAAGTGGTAGTAGTAGTATAAGTGGGGAGGCTGGTGCCAGGCAAGTAGGCCCACATGGGCCCTTTTTGCCAACCCCTGCAATACACATATCTACGCTTCCTTCACACTAGTTGTCCTTTTCAAACCTCCGAGACCTTCTGATGAAGGTCGCTATGTCCGTCCACTTTAACTCAATCAAATCTTCCTGTTCGAGTTTATCAACTCCGAAGATTTCATGTCTCAACCTTCCATACACCTCACACTCGCCTAGGAAGTGAAGTGACGTTTCGTCGTCTTCTTCACACCTACGGCAAGTGGGGTCATCTTTTATACCCATTGTCGATAGGTGTCTGTTCAGCTTGTTGTGTCCTGTCAATACCCCTATAAGGAGTCGTAATACTCTGCGATCTCTGCCTAGTAGCCACTCTGCCCTCGATTTATTAGGGCCGGCCACGAGGTCTTTGGTCTGCCTGCAGCCAGTGATATTCCTCCAATAATTCTTCAAAGCTTCGTCTGCCCATCCTTCGAGGGCAGACGTAATCTGACCTCTTGTTATACCTAGTGCGGGCTCCGGTCCCAAAAACGGCACACCCGATCCGGCCCTGGCAAGTTCGTCTGCCGACTCGTTTCCGGGTATCCCTTCATGGCCCGGGACCCATACTAGGTTAACTTCTTTTGTTTCAGCTAATTTCTCGAGAGTGTCACCACATTCCTGTACCAGTGCCGAGCCCGGCCTGGGGTGGCAGATAGCTCTGAGTGCTGCTTGACTATCCGAGCAGATATATATCGACTGCTCTGGCCTCTCTCTCACTTCCTGCTTCTCTGCTACGGCCAAAATGGCAAATACCTCAGCTTGAAAAACCGTGGCGTATTGTCCCAGCGCGTAGCTCTCTCGTAAGTCTATTCCTTCCAGGAAGATTCCTGCGCCCGAGGCTTGTTTGTCCGTTAGGCGTGATCCGTCCGTGTAACAGACCAAACTTCCGGGTCGAAATTCTACCGTGTTACTTTTCCATTCTTCTCTACTTGGAATAGTGAGAGTAAATCCCTTATTCCATCTGATCCTATCCTGCGCATTCTTCACAATAAGGGTAGAAATAGGGATCTCCTGTTCCACCAACTTTGCGATTTTTGCGTGACCTATCGCTTCTCCATCGTTCACCCAGCTTCCTGAGTCACGCATCCTTAGATGGGCCGCCATTGCTTCCTTTTTAATCCAGATCGGAAGCGGTGGTAGTCTCAACACTACCTCTAATGCTGCTGTTGGTGTAGTCCTCATTGCTCCTGTTATTGCCAGGCATGCCATCCTCTGGACTTTACTTAGCTTTCGTCTTATTGTGCTGGTTTCTGCACCAGGCCACCACACAGCAGATCCATATTGGGTCTTTGGTCTTACGACTGCTGTGTACAGCCAGCGCATAATACCAGGGTTAATACCCCATGTCTTCCCAACAACCCTCCTCAATTGCCATAGGATTGCTACCGACTTTTGCACAACCCTATCCGCGTGTGGTCTCCATGAAAGTCTGGAATCCAGAACCACCCCCAGGTATTTGACCTGTTGGACTAACTCCAACTCTTTGCCAAACATAGTGGGTGGCTTGAACCCCTCTTTCTTTCTCCGTTTGGTGAACAGTATCATCTCTGTTTTAGTCGGATTCACAGAGAGCCCTGATTCATCACACCATCTCTCTATTATCCTGCAGGCTACCTGCATACGGTCGCAGACGACTCTCAAGAATCGCCCGCTGACAAGGACTAGTCCGTCGTCAGCGTATGCTTGTGCCTCAAATCCTTCATCTGTGAGTTTGCCCAGTAGTTCATCCATGACTAAGCACCACAGGTGGGGGGAAAGGCAGCTTTCCTGGGGACAGCCCCCCTCCACTACAGCACCCTGCCTATGGTTTCCCTGAGCTACTTCCACCCTTCTTCTGGTCAGCGACGATACAACCCAGCTAACCATCGAGGCCGGGGTCCCCCTGGTCTCTAAAGCAGACCGTATAGTCGCTGTCCTTGCTTTATCAAACGCGCCTTCCACATCGAAGAACACTCCGAGCGCAACTTCTCTGAACTGTAAAGTCTTCTCGATCCTTCGCACTACAGTATGGAGGGCCGTTTCCGTAGACCTTCCTCTTCTGTATGCGTGCTGATTACCATGAAACGGGGACCTCTTCAGGGGTCCCTCTAACAGGAATCTGTCCACAACCTTTTCCAGCGTTTTCAGCAGGAACGGTGTTAGACTGATGGGTCTGAAAGACTTTGCTACTGTCTAGTCTTTTTTTCCCATTTTGGGAATGAATACTACTCTGGCTAATTTCCAAGCTTTCGGAACATATTCCAGCGCCAGACTGGACCGAAAGATATTCCTCATTATTGGGGTGAGAAATTTCAGTCCTCTCTGTAGCATTGCCGGGATAATTCCGTCTGGCCCTGCGGCTTTGTATGGGTTGAACTCATTCACTGCTCAGGCTATGGCATCGTCGGTGACCACCATCTTCGCCAGCTGCCAGTCCCCCTGGGGCACCGGCTGTAATGGCGGATTCTGTCGGTCGTCCTCGCCACTGCCCGGGAAGTGCACCTCCAGTAGATGTCTGAGCGAATCTTCGGAGGATGTTGTCCAAGTTCCATCTGGTTTCTTCAAGGTTGCTATAGTGTTTTCAGCCTCTTTGCTCAGAATTCTCACGAGTCTGGCAGATTCTGTAAGGGAGTTGATGTCCCCACAATAGGATCTCCAGCAAGTTCTCTTACTCTTCCTCAGTTCTTTTTTGAACTCTCTCCTCGCGTTTTTGTAGTCATTCCACGCTTCCTCACCGCTTGCCTTGATGGCTTTATTATGAGCCTTCCTGGCCGCTTTCCTCAGTTCCTTCAACGTCTGGTTCCACCAGCGTACTCGGCGCTTTGGAGCTGCCTTCAAAGGACATGCCCTTTCGTATGCCTCTATAATTGCTTTTCCAAGATTTTCTACCTCCTGGTCAAGCTGAACCTCTGTGTTTATCTCCTCCTGTGCTCCTGCGTATCCTGTGAGACCTGTCGAGAATAATTCCCAGTCGGTTGCTCTAGGATTCCGACGAAGTGGAACATCCTCTTCCTCAGCGAAAATGTTGAACCTTATCATTCGGTGGTCCGACATTGAAATGTCTCCCGTTACTCTCCAGTTTGTAATGCTTCCTAGTACATCCCTTGTTGCCAACGTAATGTCTATCACTTCCTGTCGGATACGATTAACAAATGTTGGTTCTATTCCTCTGTTTAGTATCTCTAAATTGGTTGTTGCTAGATATTCGAGTAATGCTTCACCCCGCGCATTCACGTTCGTGCTGCCCCACATCGTGTTGTGAGCGTTCGCGTCGCACCCTAATATCATGCGCAAGCCATTTTCCCTACTATATCTTACTATGTTTTGTAATTCCTCCGTTGGAGGAAGATGCGCGTCGTTATAGGGCAGATACACACTTCCTACCATTATCCTATATCTAGTTCCTCTTACCTTCACCTCTATAATGGCGACCGTAGCATCCCTGGTCCCCAGCTGCGACAAGTGGATCACCCCAAGGTCCTTGGATGCTAAGATCGCCGTTCTTGGTGCTTCCTCTCCTGCCTCTCCAATTAGGAGCTGGTAGCCGCTGCTCCCCAAGCCCCTAATTCTCCTCCTATAAACGTATGGTTCCTGAATTAAAACTATCTCAGACTTACCAGCTAGGATGCTCTCCAGTTCCCCGGTGGCATCCATGCTATGCTGCAGGTTGATTTGACTCACCCTCAACTCCGCCATTGCTTCCTCATTGGGTTGGGGGTGGTCCCCTTTCAATCTTGTCCGTGGGACCGCCGCTTTTCTTGGAGGTGCTAGGCATGGACCCCGGTGGCACTCTGCGCACCGTCAGGGTGACCAGCTCGTAATAGAGCCCTACGCCCTGCTCCTCCAAGGCCCGGGCGGTCTCTTGACTAACCCTAAAGGTTATGAACCACCCCCCTGCTTCTCCTACCGTCTCCAGGTGCCTCCATCTTCCAACATTCAGAGAACGGTTCTGAAGGCTCAGCACCCGGATTAACCGGCCATGGGGCGTCCGCTGAGGGCACAGCCCTGAAAGCAGCGCCCTCTATGGCTGGCGGGATCCACCCCTTCAGCAGCCAGTCCAGCGACGTTTGGTCCTGGGCGGTTATCAAAAACCATCCTGGTTCAACGACGCCGGAGTTCCTGAATCGCAGCTCTGGACCTCGGGGACCCCCTTCGGGGCCCTCCATGGTCTCCAGTAGCTGCTCTATCAGGCTGGCCCCGATGGTCTCGCTTTCATCTGGGAGGACGTTTCCATCCTCCCTGTCGCTCCTTACCACTACTTGCAGCTCCCTCTTCACGGCCGCGCTGTAAGAGGTCATTCGAGAGCTTGCGGTCCCCGCCCCCTGGCCTGCGGTTGCTGTCACTCCCCTGAGTAGGGGTGAGACGTTCGCCGGTTGGCCTGTTGGCCGAGACCTGCTCTCTTTGCCTCTCTTGGCGGGCCGATCGGGAGGTGTCTCCGTTTCCCGACCTCTCTTTGCGCTCTCCTGACTACGCCGAGGTTCCCTCCTGGGGGTCCCCAGATCCGACGTTCCTCACCGATTTCGGCGCCGTCGGAAGCACTATTGGAGGTCTGGCAAGGATCTTTTGCTGCCTCTTATCTTTTCTTGCCTCAGGTCCTCTTTTAGGTTTCAGCCAAGGTCCCTTTCCACTGCTCTGGGCCTGGATGTCCCTGTTGGAACTTCCTGGTACGGTTAGTGGCTCAGGTGCGCCCGCTGGCTGTGCCTGGGGGTCCTTGCTAGAACCTCCTGGCTCGGCCCGCAGCGCTTCTACCTTGGCCTTCGGGGCGGCTCCGGATGGTCTGGATAGACCTTCCGCTTCGCTCACCCTCTCTTCCCTCTTTCTATGCCTGTCTTCTCGCCTCTTTCTTGTCCTCTGCTGCCTTTTCTGGGCCTTCCTCTTCTCCTTCCGTCGGGCGTCCACAGCAGAGCTGTCCGTCGAGTGATACGAAGATCCCTCGTCGGCCGCGCCGCTATCGGGGCCCGATGATTGGAGAAGTTCCTCCTCGCATCTCCTTGCCTCTTCTCTGTCAGAGCCAGGGCGCTCTCCTTCCACCTCCATCTGCACGTTTACGTTTGTTTCTTCTTTGTTGTCTGTCATGTTAAAGTTGTAGATTATGTGTGTGTGGTGTGTGCGTATTGTCAAGTGATTACGAGCTCCGTCAACCCGCTCCTTCGTGGAAATCATGGTAGGGCTGGTTCTCAGCAGGGCGGCTCAGCGGCCGCGGGCGAAGCCCCCCGGATCGTACATCAGGGCCCTTATCCAGGCGCCACCTGGCACTAATATACGATCCGAGATTTTTCAGTGAGTGAAAAGGCAGCCCCCTACACTGGCTAGGCAAGGGTGGGCCTCTGTACTACTCACCGGCCTAGGTGTGCTACCCCTAGTTTCTTTCGCCGGCTACCAGTCCCGAAACCGTCCAAGCTGAGGCCCCTCCTCGATACCCTCTAGAAGCAAGCTTTCAGGATTCTCGCGTCCCTCTGTTGTGTGTGTGTGTGTATAGTGTGAGTGAGAAGTGTTACATGTGTAGGGGGAGATTTGTATGTTTTTGGCATTGGTGTACGGTGAGCTGGGGGCTCACGGGTCGCTACTCCCGTTGGCTGCAATGCCTCAGCCACCTCTAGAGGAAGGTATAAGTGGTAGTAGCTGAATGATTCGTGGTTGCTATCATCGTTATTTTCTTGGCAAGTAACTACTCGAATTCATCGAGTTTTTATTCCATTATAAATATATACACATTGTAAACAAACGAAAAACGATAAGATTTTCACGATAAATATATTTATATATATTTTTTCACAACATGTTTCGCTAACACTGTTTCTTCATCAGGTATAAGTACACTAAACTAACTACTTTGATAACAACCATATTTATATAGTTATATAGTAATTACACAGTTATAACAATATTTGTACCTGTAGGCTGTAGGGATTAAAGAATGTTTATCCTCATATAAGGATATATAAGGAAAAAACATCCCTACAGGTACAAATATTGTTATAACTGTGTAATTAGGTATAAATATGGTTGTTATCGTAGTAGTTAGTTTAGTGTACTTATACCTGATTAAGCTACAGTGTTAGCGAAACATGTTGTGAAAAAATGTATATAAATATATTTATCGTGAAAATCTTATCGTTTTTCGTTTGTTTACAATAACTATGGATTTTCATCAAGTAACGGCCAAGTCAATTGAAAATATATACACAGTTATGAAATGGCAATACGGGTAATTGAATTTGAGAGAGATAAAATCAAGATGCTCCATGTTATTATTCGATTCGTTGTCTAGATCCTTTCATTTTTGTAATTCTGTTCTCAGCATCGTTACTAGTGATGGTTGAGAAGATAAATGATGCGAAGTAATCATTATTTCCCTAGATCGACACTGTGAGTGGGATAAATAATTGGTGTACACGTTTTAATTAAGCGAGATGTGTATACTGTTATTGTTTCTTGCCAATTTGAATTACACGGTTTCTGCGTGGTGTCGTTTCACATTATTTTAAAGCGAGATTCACAACCAAACATTTTTCGTTTTGATTTTTATTCTCAGCTTTCTGCGTTGGGAAGTGTGATGGTTATGTTGTGGCCTGGTGGTGTTTTATTAACATGTTTATAATCAAGGTTATTTGCTTCCATTAGTGATTTCATCTACTGATTGGAAAATACCCATTCTCCAAATATAAGGACGGATTTTTCTTTTATGTATAAAAAAATAAGCAATTTTTGTCACCTCCTGTTTGCATGGATACTATTCATTAAATTATGGAGTCAGAAAACAAAAATTTTATATCCGAATTTTATTTCAATAAAAGTAGAGCTTAATTGAAAAGCAGAACAGTTTTTGTGTGTGGATGCGCTTTAGCGTCAGTTCGATTTAAGATTTTACTTCATGCACCAATGAGAAAACGAAACGTAAAAGAGCAAAAATCAAAACGTTTGGTTGTGCATCCCGCTTTAGTTTGATTGTTTTCCATTGATTAATTCCGGGGAATAGTTTTTCTTCAATAATTTTAACTGTTATCGTTAATTCTTTATCGATATTCAAAGGCCCTTATGAGGTGAAATCCTCTGGAATTTATTGACGATGTTACATATCAGTAGGGTAGTAGCATTTCTACAAGAAATTTCCTGCAGAATAAATCTTTATTATTATGTATTCAAAATCATAAAAAATATACATAGGTATAGGTGTTTCAGTTTGTTTCTGTTCGAGACGAAAAAAAGTCCGATAAACATAGGTCCACAAACTCTTAGTTTCCGCCATACAGGGCGTTGAAGATTAAAAAATAATTGTTTTATATTCAATATCTCGAAAATCGAAATACCATGTTTTCAAACTTGGCAGTGTTATTAGTTTCACTGGACCACATCGTCGAGTAGTTATAATTGAATTGGCATTATATAGTTCAGTGACGTCACGGGAGAGGTTGCAGTTAGTATTTCCTTAATGCGCGTCACTGCTTTTTTCGATGTTTCATTATTTTTGTAGGTTTTGCAAACATACATGAACTTTTTTCAACTCTTCAGTTTTTGACGTAGGTATCTCGCCTTATTTTGATGATAAATTAAAATAATTCAAAACAATGAACGATTTCAGTAGAAATTTTCAATGGATTTCCCCCAATTCCTAAAAATTGTTTGAATGAGAAAAATGAAGAGTGAATTCAAGGGAACACTTTTGATTCAAAGATTCAAATAATGAGTGCCTTCGATCACATAAAAAAAAATTCAGCAGAAATATCAAGAGCTTTTCAATCTGTTGATCGACGTTGCCGAAAATGCATAAAAGTTTTGGGATGCCCATTCGAATTATTAATAATTGTAATATATAAACAATACTATGTGTATTTGATCATATAGCATTTATTGATAAATTCGTTCAATAAACAATACATTACATCTAATATATTGATGAATTCGTTAACTGTGTCGTAAAATAATTTAAAAAAATGTTAAATAAGTGAACCGGAGAAAAAATCATATGTAATACACGGAAGTAAAGTGTCTCTTCCTTCCGTGGATGTTAACCAATATCCTGCAGGGGTGACACCTCCTTAGAAATACAAATAGCTCTTATTGGCTAAATAAGAATCATTTAATTTTATAGTGAGTAATGAAATCAATAGGTTTCATCCATTTTTTCGCAATGAATATTGGAAATTACTGCGATTTGAAATTTTTTGATAATCACATTTCAAAATCCGTCATAGAGAACATGGTGTAACAGTCTCTTTGATTTCTAATCTATTGGACGGTGAAATTGGTCCAGTGTGGTGGAAGTTTTTCAGTCATGCTGTTACGTTTTCGTTTAAATAAAAATTATGAATGGAAGTTATGCAAGATCGTGGTATTCCAACTGAATTACAATATTCATCTATAGGACAGTAGACGAACGGAAATAATAATGGCATGAACATAATTATTATTGTTATGATTATATTGACTTCAATATTCCTACACCAGTGACCAGTAGTTAATATTCAATTAAATTTCACTGGTGTAGTGTTAATGAAATAGTGGAAGAAGTCCATTTGAAAAAAACAAATTTTTATCTAATTTTTATGGGGGGGGGGGAACTATTACCTAAAATTACTTTTATCTGTTTATTTTTACAATATGAGTGGATAAAGATATAATAGAAATTAAAAATTCTTGGCATATCATCAAAAAATATAAATGTATCTGTATCTTAACTGCTGATAAATACTATAATATTGTGGTTTGTGCTATTGTTTATTTCTCTAAATTTCGAAATAATTCAGCATCTTTCTTGGTTCCCCTGATGTTCATATTTCTTTTGTGTACAATCTTCACGCAAATTCCGATTTTATCCTGAAGCTCAATTTGCCTCCTATTGTTAGATCATAATTCATTTCGACAGCGCTTAGTGTAGCGGTATTTTTTCATATATTTTTCCTGATAGATAGACATGCCTACAAGTTACGTAACTTCCAATCAGCGTCTATTGAATTTCAGTTACATAGCATCATCGTTTTTCATAGCAAGTGATTCTAAAGAGTTTGGAGACCCGCGTACTTAAAGTCATTATTATTCATGGATCTTCCTGTCTATTTTCGACGATAAATATATCTTCAATACATGGAAGATGACTCAACGCCTAAATAACACACATTGTATATTTAATCATTGTGTCATTAAATGACGGATTCACGATATAATAATCATCACTGATTATTATCACGATCTAGTATTGATTGTGTTTGTATGGATAATTTTCAGCGACTCGCCTTGTCATGAAATGTGAACGAATGGTTGAAGTAAATATATTGAAATTTATTGCTACATACTACTCACAGGTACACTCAGTCAACATCAGAAATTCATACCAGATAACTATGCCTCAACACTCCACTGCACTCTTTCAAAAAGGATTATCTTTTAACGCAATTAAACTAATCAACTCTTTACCATTAGAAATTAAAAATTACGGAAGACATGCTTTTAAATCTTGGTTTAAACGTAAACTCTTGATCGACCCCTAAGTCCATCTCTATTCAGTCATTATCTATTTTGTTCTTCTCATCATGATTATCATTGACTGTAGAATTTGTGCTGATTTTCTTTATGTTGATGAATGTAATGATCGTATTGAAGTTCGGTGTTAGAGTAGCTTAAGCTAAACCTCGCTCCTTTACGACCATAATAAAAAAATATTTTGTACCCTATAATTAGTGAAATGAAGGCGATTATTATTATTATTATTATTAATATTATTATTATACTACAACAATATGTTTACGTTATTTGTCCCATGGCAAAAAATTGATGAGTATTCTGAGAAGAATTCTCAAAATTAATCAAGTATCATATTCTTGAATTATTTCCAAACAAAACAAACAAATATAAAAAATCTTATTTTCAAGATGTTCATGATAAATTCGGTACGCGATTTATAGCGTAGTTTGGTCAGCTACCGACTGAAATTAGAAGGCGTTGTCAAATCTTCAACTCCATTGATATTTTTTATAATTTGTTTACTTTTGGACATTGTGTTTGCCTCTCAATTTTGCTTCATTTCTTCTTCAGGACACCCTGTATAACTCAACAGTATTCTGATGATTCGAATCCTTATTTTTTTCGACAATGGAAGTTGACTTCACCAAAAGGTGTTTAGGAATGTTTTCAACCACCATCACCAACCATCAAGTACCAAATATTTCGAACAAATTTAAACGATTTCAAATTTCAATGTCAAATTGGTAAGTCGTTATTTATTTGCCATGTCAATGATTAACTGCAATTTTTTTATTATACACAACGATGTATTTCTTCTGAAATTGAATTTCAGTTATCCTGAAATATCGTTAACATTGAATTGAATTTTATAGCAGCTTCTTAATAACTCAACTTTCACAATTTAACAATCTTCACCTCTTATATATAAATACCGAGATTGGGACTTTTTCAACACTCTTACTCTTTCATTTGCTTACTTCTCTGGCCTTTCTCGCAGATTTCTTCGTAGATAGAGTTATAGTTAGAATAGAATAGAAGAATAGAATAGAAGAATAGAATAGAAGAATAGAATAGAAGAATAGAATAGAAGAATAGAATAGAAGAATAGAATAGAAGAATAGAATAGAAGAATAGAATAGAAGAATAGAATAGAAGAATAGAATAGAATAGAATATATGTTTATTTAGCTCAATAGCTATTACATTACATTTCATAACCTTAACAATTGATATTATATCCAGAAACATAAACAGTGTTATTGAATATTCAAGTACGTTTGCCTTAATCTAGATTTGAAAACTACAACATTTGGTGATGTTTTCACTATTAATGGTAAGTTATTATACCCTTTCAAACCTTCGATGAAGAGTGTTTTCTCCATAGCCCTAGTGTTGAACCTCTGTATATGGAAATGCTCTGTTGATCTCAAATTATAATTTACCAACTCTGATCTTTTAACAAGGTAATCTCTTAAATATACAGGAGCTTGTTCATTAACAATCTTATATATTAAAACTAAGTATGACTCGGTAATAAGTTGACGGACATTCAAGAAATTTAGAGTTTTTAACATGGAGATTATTGGAGTATATCTGTTGCATTTAAGAATAACTCTCATTGCTTTATTTTGAAGTAATTGCAGCCGATAAATGTGTTCATCTGAACAGGAAATGAATATTGACATACAATAATTGAAATGCGGAAATATAATTGTATTGTACACAATTTTTCTGCACCATAATGAAAGATTTCTACAAACTCTATAAAAATACCCAACTTTTTTGCCAATTTTTTTGCATAGAAAATCAATATGTTTAGAAAAATTTAGTTGGGGGTCAAAATATATACCCAGATATTTTATTTCATTCACATAATTAATTATAGTGTTATCTATTTCAATGACAAAATTACATTGATTAAATTTAGCAACATTACTCTTACGACCTAGAATCATACATTTTGTTTTAAGACTATTCAGTTTGAGCTTATTTGCCATTAGCCATTTATTTAGAATGCCCAGTTCCTTATTCATCACTTGTACTATTTCTTTGAAGTTTTTCCCAGATACAGAAATCAATGTGTCGTCAGCAAAGAGGTTAACGAATGACTGTTGTAAATACAGATTTATATCATTAATATATAAAATAAATAGCAAGGGCCCAAGGACGCTTCCTTGGGGGACACCATGCAAAGAACCCATTTCAAGTGAACAATTACCATTGATTTTCGTTTTTTGACATCTACCATCGAGATAGTTTTCCAACCAGTTCAATACACCTCCTGTTATTCCGTAATTTTTACATTTATATTATAATTTCTGCCTATCTATTGTCTCAAACGCCCTTTTCAGATCTATTTCTTCTTTTATCTGAATTTGTTTGTGGTTTTGCTGAAATGGAATCTGAAGAGCAGAGAGGCAATAAGATTGGGCACGATATTTTTTCAGGTTGGAATTAATTTCACTTTCAGCAAGTTGTCTGTAAACTAAACGTCACAAATTCCAAACTGGATATGAATAAACCCAATGAAGACGTTTTTCATATTGTTGCCATAACAATCTCAATTCTCATTCCACGTGAATTATCAAAAGCCGACTGAGATTTATAAATACGCTAATACCAAGTACCGATAAATCAAATTTTTGGACCACCGCCAATGTCAAAACATATTTATCATGCATTACCCACGGAGAGATGTGGAAAATTATTTTTTTATGAATTATATGCACGCGTATATGACATTGCAAAGCAAAAGCAATACGCTACTCAATTAATTTCAAGGTGAGCGTGCCACATTTTGCCTGATTTTCTACAAAAAAATGAATTTTGGATAGAATTTGACATGTAACTACTAACGAATAACATGAAGATGTCATCACTTCGGGAGCATGTGTTAGAAGACTTTCTGTCTGGTGCAAGGATCCCTAGGTTCAAAATGAGTATTTCGAGAATAATTTGGAAACATATTTCAATAAACCTAATTACAAATGAAATATTATCTCGAAACATTTTTTTAATGTAGAACTTGACGTTGCAAATCAATGTAATATTCGTTTTCCTACGACCACGTATGAAAACGTCAATAATCACACTGTTTTGTTATTCAGAAAGTAGCTCATATCACCATGGTATTGTTTATTTGAAAGAAAAAAAGCACTAGTGTTGATATGAAAAATATCACAACGGTCGCCTGAATTGATAGAAATAATTAGGTATATTGTGAAGGTACTCACTGTCAATATAAGCGTTCTCAAATCAAATTCATATTATTTATTGAAATTTCTGTCTCGTTTTGAATTATACCGAGAATTTTTTATCTATTAATTTCAATGTGTCTGATACATAACCTCTGAATCCACTTCAAAACTGGAACCTATACTCTTTGCTGGAACTATTTCGATGTTGATGACAGCGGGTGAGATCATTCAAAAGAGTACGGCTACAGTTTTATGCGCGGCTTGATGCTTGCATCAGTTTGATATCAAAGTATCACCAAAGATAAGATTCTTTGGTATCACAGATGTTTGCAAGGAGTCAAGGACGCACTAACTCGAGTAACTCGTACGCGCTTGCGCACTACGTACTTCTATGGTTCTGTATTCCTGGTTGCGTGATTACTGGCGCTAGCAGGCGTATGGTGTCAAGGTTGTTTATGTACGCTAGTGTCAATATCAATAAAACTTGTCCAAACTAAACTAACTCAATCAATCAGTAATTCACATAATGAGGAATTGTCGGAGAAGCATTCAAATATCATCTTGAATATGGAAATAAACAGTACTGGATATCCAATCAAAACCACGTGAAATAATAAAGACAGCTCAAGTTACATTTTTGACAAGAATTCCCGCGAAATGAAAGTATTCGGAGTCATTTTCGGGGTAATACTTTCGCTCAGGGCTACACGATTTTCTTCATTTCATTAAAATCTATTTCTAATTGTTAACTGAATAAGCAATGCCGAAAACCCTATCGATAAGTTGTGAAGAGGAGCATTTATTAGATACAGGGGTGGGCGTTAATGATTTGGAAATATCAGAATTTATCGATATTATCGGTTTATCCTCGGGTTTATCTATAAAATCTATTCGCAAGCTGTTGAAACCAAAATTTCTAATAATTTCTTTTATTGTGTGCGTGATGATAATGGAAATACTATTGATACAGGATCGATAATATCGATAATTATGGATAATTTATTTTCGTGAAATTATCGATATACCTATTGATAAATTCGCCCACCCTTCTTATCTTGCCCCGTATCATTGGAATACCCTGTATATTTGAAAATATGTTCGAAATATAAATATAATCACTAGTGCATATCCTCTTATACTTTCGAAAAAATCCTGTTTAATTTTCGTTGTATTATACCAGTAAACACAGAGTTTAGTCTTACTTATTGCAATTATTATTTTTGTCAGAGATATAAATAATTTGATATAACTATTACGTATTCACCATTCATATAAAACGAAAAATAGGTCAAATTTGAGTGATATTTACGCACTACTTGTCGATGAGAACAGTAATGAATCAACATCTGTGGTCTTGAATTCTTAGAGCATCAGTAATAACTTGGGTAATCAAATCTGACGCTGATGGTATGACTTTAGTATGTCAGTTCTTTGATCGGAATGCAAATTCAGGTCCTTTTTCTCAAGATGTAATGAAGAATATTTCAAATCATCTTAGGAAAGAGGTCACTAGAATGATGCCAAATATGGAGTCCATAAAAACCTATACTATAGAAGGTGTGTGTAATTACTTTGGAGGAATCGAATTTATACGTGATGACAAAGTTATGTATCTCATTTTGGTTTTCGTTTTGTTTGTGCAGATTCAGATTTTTTTTATTTGAGTTATTATCACCAACTTCGATTCATCAAATATAACGCTCGTAAGCCCACGAGCCAAACAATCGCGTTGCCAACTTACCCAGAAATTCATTTTAATAAAGTGTTTTGTTCACGTTTTACAGAAGGGTGAATTTTTGGAAAAATCGAGGTAAAAAATAAGAGTTCTTTTCTCGTT
This sequence comes from Chrysomela aeneicollis, assembly GCA_029955515.1. NCBI lineage: Eukaryota > Metazoa > Arthropoda > Insecta > Coleoptera > Chrysomelidae > Chrysomela > Chrysomela aeneicollis. The sequence continues at coordinate 5,569,954 of JARUHQ010000022.1, forward strand.
TTTTTCTGCTGAAAAGTGTTGGAAACAAATAACTGTATGCATGTGTAGTGTTTTGGTCTCGGTTTCGGTCAAAAGGAAGGTGAATTTTGTGTGTATATATAGCAGAAATCAAACCGAGCATCAAATGGTGTATTTTGTATAAAATGTTGTAAAAACTATACGAAACCCGTCAGCCGTGTTGAAGTTATAATTTTTTTTCTCTAAAAAAAATCCCAATTTCAAATCAATCGGATGATTACTAGGTATACATTGTCTGTTCCCCATTGAAGCCACATCGTTTGGGTAACATTTACAGTAAACAACTACTTTACTGGCTAATATCACGCACAACATTGTTTTATACATTGCAATGTTCAGCAATCCCAAGCACATACGCACTCGATGAAGGATTCCTTTACTTTTATATTTTCCAAAGTCTGCGTATGATTCTTAGCAATAAAAATTCTCGAATCCAAATGGGCCTGACGTGCTTCACAACTCGAATTCGTGGGGGCACGCCTCGATGAATCGAATTTATTCAATTTGTGCGTTTGTCTTTCCGCATGGGCCGCATTCAGAAATATGTGAGCTGCATGAATTTTAAAACAATAGGTAGCCGTACTGACAAAAAATGCACACCTTCTCCACGGCGAATTGCGGTGTTTACTGCTAATCAGTGGAGTGCAATTTTTTCATTTATCCATACAAAATACATGGTATATAAAGGGTGTCCTGAAATTAGAGGAAGCAGGTCGCCCATTTTCGGATATTCTCTGCCTTATTTGGGATAGTGACGTGTTTCCCAAACTATTGGAAATTCGCGCTTTTCACGTTTTTGTTATCACCAAGTCGGTAACTACCCCATTGCATGATTCTATATTTCGGAAAACTTCCGCCAGGTGGCCAATACAAATATATATATGTTTATGATGTGATTCATAGTTTATTTCGTGTACTATTAGTGCCGTTTTCGCGATGGTAATAGGTAAGTCAGTGGGATATTCTCTGCCGAATTCAACATACGTATGATTGCTACCTATTGCATTATATTGAAATTAGATAGAAACACAGATTAAGAAAGTTATTAGAAAAGTAACCCAATATTATATATGCAGAGTTAATCAAATGTATGGAACCATCCATATATTTCAGTAACCAGTCCTTAGATCTTTCTGAATATTTCTACAGGGTGGATTAAAAATGTGGCGGTTCGAAAAATTACATCGCCAGTGTTGCCACGTTTTTAGTTTTTCCGGAATTATTATTAACTTCCTTATTTCAAATAGAACACCCTATATATTTTCAACTTTTCAACGAGTTCATTGATATACTATTCGATAGTTTTATTCAAAATGGGTTGTACAAATATGAGGTTTATCCATGGATGAAACTACAACATTATTTAGTGCTTTTTCATGCGTAGTTACTGTTTTTGGACATCCTGTTTTTCTAATATTCTTCACATTTCCAGTATGCTCGAATGTTTCAAAGTTTTGGATACTGTACTACGTGGATCTTGATCTCGGTGACTCGTATTGAAGAGATCTGAAACTTCTTTGAGTTTTTCTTCTATCCAATCATCATCAATATCAAGTTTTTTCAGATATATTTGTAAACATTGTAACTCCAATTCATGGCTGTTTTTTCTAATTATAACGCTGTCAAATATGAGTGATGATGCTTTCATTGGGACAGGCATTGCTTCACGTTGATATCATTCAGTGTTGCGTGGCATTAGTCAGGAAAGTAGGCATAGTTGTATTCTGCTCGTTGTCCACTCATCACCTTGAAATTAGTATGGATTTACAGAGATATCAGAAAATATTACAAGTGGAAGCCTGATGCTCCTACGACCTCCATGGCTCTTTATTTAATCGAGAACACACTCCTCTCTGGGATGGTTATTCGTTTTGAGTAAACGGATGCAACAATCGACCATCCATGGTTTAAAGCCGCATAATCTACATAAACCTTGATGTGCATCACCGATGATAAATAGCTATGCGAAATACCTAACTGTACGAATACTTTGACATAACGTGTTACACAAATAGACATGATGATCTGTAAAAGTCGAGCGTATCTATATAGATTGGAAAATGGGTTATCGACGTTGATCCAGAATCAAGATAACCGAAATATTGATCGCTCCTTGATTGCGGTTCATCTGGCGATGATGCTCCCTACTTCATTTGAATATTCAACAATATTCATCCTGCAACACAATTATTATAACTTCATTGTGCAAAAATGTGTGTTATTATGCAAGTTTCATGAATACCTGTTTAAAGATTAAAACACGAGCCACGTGCAGATATGTATGTGAGTGTTTATAGTTTATAACCTGCTCAGTTTATCAGTCAAATTATACATATTTGTGGTTCTTCTGTACACTCATATAAATACATTATGGCTTCTACATTAAGAATTTTTCCTTATCATCAATAATCGAGTCAATAATACAGTGACCCTAGAAGTAGTTATCATCTTTACTTATCTTACTTATATTCATAGAGTTTATTTGTATATAGATATTTATAATTATTACCAAAAACTCAACATTTGGGTAGAATCAGCTGGTTCCTAATATAAAGCCGACGGGAAATCTGGCTAGAATTCTGAAATCTAGTGGATTTCAATGCCTAATACAGATAATTCCAAGTATCAATGTTCCGTCAATAATCATCCTTGGCAAACAATATAGTTCTTTCAAAATCAATTGAAACAAAAAAAAACTAATGAGCTGCCCGTATTTGGATATTTCGAGCCGCTAACAAGATAATAGCGGTAGTTTTTCAAAGGATTTTCCGCCGTGCAGCTAGTTAAAATTTTTTTCGGTGTCTCAGCTGAATTTAACTACTAAAATAATTATTTCTTCCATTCAAACAGAGAAGCTTTGGGACTCCTTAATTGATGCCTGTACCCCCTTCCATTTTTCCAGCAGTGGTTCACGCGATGAGTTAAGTAGTCAAAATGAAAAAATATATTTATGAAAATAAGAACAATTTGGTCAATACTCAATAATTTAATTCAGTCATGTTGGTAGCATGTAGAAAGATGTGTGGTTTCGTAGAACTTCCTTTTTTATTGTCGGGGATAGAAAGTTTTCTCTCGAGTTTTCCATCGCGATCGATTTCTTGAAATTTCCTTGGCATCTATACTCAAACGTCACATTTCACAGGCTTTATAACACGAAGTAATAGATACGACTCATGGATACGACTAATCTCGTTTAGTCATTAGTCATGGCTACTGGCATATTTGTGGAAAGGGGGAGTGTGGAACTCAATACAGGGTGATTGAACAGTTGAAAGATGGAGTACAGAAAGCGAGACAGAAACTCCAAGTGAAGCTGCCTCTTGAATATTGAAATACTGTTTAATCATGAAACTGAGATTTAAAATTCACTAGGTACTGATATCAACCGCATACATGTAAATTGGGAACTGAATATTATATCGATTTTATTCCTTGTCGTATCTTACCATTTAGCCCGATAACTCTACTTTCTGACACGTCAGCAGCTATATCCATCAGGTTTCAGTAAAATCTTTTATCTAACCATTTTCCGAGCCATTTTCTGACAGGAAAGGGCAAATAAGACAAAGAAGAAGAACTAACTAATGAATTTCTTGAAACTGTTGACATCACATCAGGTTTCTTTAATTTTCAAGACTGTTCGAATTGTAGTTTTAATATCAACATCACAAAGTGATCTAGGATTGTATGTAATTATGCATTTATATATCAGAGTAGATTAGATTTAGATCAGGAGTTGGCTTTTCGCAAATTGCAGTGTAATCTAGAGCACAATATCCAGCTTGGTCTTCCTGATGAAACTCTACAGCTTCGACAGTGGTTTCTTCATGTAGCTATATCAGCCTTTGGTTTTTCAGCTCCGTACTGCATGTTTCTTGAACTTGGCTCAATAATTGGGTGAATGTCTTTCGAATAACTCTTTCGCCTGGGTGGTTGTTCCACTTTTAATGTGTTTCAGCTTGAATAAATTTCTGTATGGATGCATTTGTAATTTTTTCGCGAATCTTCTTCTGGGACAGTTGCATCTGCCTCTTCATTTCCACCATACCTAGACCACAGTGACTAAGTTGTGCTTAACTAGATGGCAATGGTTTTGATCCAGCCTACTGCCTAATTAATACTCTAACAGAATGTTGCATGTCCGTTACCTCTGCCTGTTGTCTTGTTGTTCTATAAGCTTACAGGGATTGTGACCCTTCTTTTAGCCCTATATATATTTCAGCTCCCATTCCTTTGTTGATGATCTTCGAGCCGTCTGTGTTCCAAGCCTCCTCCGCTTTCAGGAGGGGATTTTCCCCCAGTATTTTCTGCCGGTGACAGTTGTTAAAAAGTTCTTTCAAAGCTATTCTTAGGGACCATATAGTCTATGCCTCTGAATTGGATCTTCCTTCAGTTCCTCGTATAGCTTTCTAACTGACCTTCTTTCTTTTTCGTTGAGGTGGTGGTCAGTATGATATTAAGTAGTGTTGTATCTGTTTGGAAATATCTTCAAGCAAAACAAATTTGAATAGGAGTTGAATAGTTTGCTTTCTCACAATGCAATGAGATCTAGCATGATGCTCCAATTTCTGAAAATGAAAATATCGCCCCCATATCTCTGAACAAAATTAGGATAACTATGAAAAATTGGACTAGCTGAGTTACCTACATACCTGAATCAACTATCCAGTGATGAAATCTGTGTAATTCTTGTCGAACGAATATTCACTCAACTGCCATGTCTTTCTGCATGAGAGTCCATGTTGAAATGTTGGTCACGTATTTGTGTCTTGTGTGTCCTACATTGAGATACAGACATCAAGATGTGATGCCTACTTCCAAGTTGGCGATAGTAGTTTTTGTATCGTTGGTATTTTCTGAAGCACTTGTTGATTGCATATTAATACTTATAGAACCAGTGAAACCAAACTCAGAACCAAGGTTTCCATGAAACAAACAAACGCTATATATTCAAGATGGAGAATCATAGGTATTATATAAACGGTGAAAGTAAAATAAATTAACTGATAAAAAGAGTTTGGGGGCTGAGTGATTTTGCGTAAAATGATTAGAAGAAAGTAGGGTATGTAATGTAATGTAACTATTTCATTGTTATTTCAATTTTTTCATTCCAAAATCTGATCATGATGCACCTTTTTTATGTTTAAAGGTGATGTTTTTGATTCTTCAATAGGCACATAATGATCGTTAAGCCCATTTTGTTTTATTCATAAGTTTGCATCTTCTTGTTCAGTAACAAAGCTGTTCAGCTTTATACCGGACATGAGTTCATAATATAAACTTTCGTACAATCATTCATAGATTGTATATAAAGATCTCATCAGTTTCCGAAGGTTGTAAACTGAACATGTTATCCTTGTTATTATCTTATCTACCACGACATAATCTATCGCTATTCTGATGCAATAATATTATGTCGTCCTCCGGTCAATATTTATTTTAAAATCGAAAATAAAATATCATTTACTAATGCTACAAAGACATTTCGGCGCAGATATTCTCACGATTTGGCTAGGGCTCTCGTAGTATTTCGTGTTATTCAGAGCGGAAAAAACAAACGAAAAAAAAAACTATTATATTGCTATCATTATTTAGCTCCTGACTGTCAGTGGGACACTTTATGGTCCATTCACGTGGAAATATGGTACACTTTGAAAGTACTGTTAAAACTGGTACAGATCTTTGCTCAACTGTGACCTGATGTGTCTGACAGATAGTTGCACCAGTGGTATATGTCTTGATTGCACATACAACATATACAGGGTGTCCGCACAAAATATTAAGGGGGTGCTTCTATTCGAAGAAATATTGCCAAAACTTCCTGTAACATTTTTTTCTTCCATACATTGGCAGAATTTGCTATAGGGTATAGATCTTTATATATATGGGGTTGCAAGATACTAGGGATGAATAATTTTTTTTTTTATGAAAATGAAGTCAATTTGGTGAAGTTTGGTAATGAGTAGATTACAGGCTCATCCTAGTTGATATATAAATATCACCGATAAGAGTTGTTGTGCCACACCTACAATGTAGATCTTCACGAATTGTTTTTAGACATTAATTGATCGTTTATGTTTTCTATCTTAAATAGTCCACATGGTATCTGAAGAAATGTCAAGGTGAATTGGAACTTGAGATGTCTGAAGGATAGTTGGACATGTTTTCTCATAGCTAGATTATCCATTATGAGAACAAACAAATGATTTACACGTGATGTATATGAAATTTTTCGATTTGGGTTCAAGTTCATCTTATATATATTTGTTGTGAGGAACATTATCTCTGATTAGGAATATACTTACACTCAGTATGTTTTGTTGAATATATGTTGTCCTTTTGGATTCTTTCTTTATTCGAGTATTCAACCCACTTGAACAATTACAAACAGCAAATAAATTCATGGCTGCTAATTAAACATTGAAATGTTGTGAGAAACGCTATATCGTCATCGTTACAACTGTCTGATTGATAGCTCTATTCTTCATCAATTAACTCGCTTTCAAAGTCTACGCATATGGCGAAAACTCCAAGTTTCCTTATGAAGAAACGAAGAAAATATAGAAGTGTCTTTAATGTGGAAAAACCTAACGGACTCAAAAAAATTAACGATATATAACAAGTTGACTCTTTTCCTTATTAGAACTAGTTGGATGATTTCTAAACAAAATTTTCAGAAAAATTGCACTAGGCGAACTTCATTCATCAAGGATAGTATATGGATTCAGTACAACAGATTATCGAAATTTTGATGTTATACTGTGAATCGGGGCTCCTTGCAGGCCAGCGCACCACCCCTTGGTTTCCAATCCACTATATAATTTGGAAATGTTTCATTTGCGAGTCTCTGCTTCGATAAATTCGGACCATATCACGTTTTTTCGAATTGAAAAACACAATTTTCGATCCCGCAAATTATTTGAAACTTTGAATTGTCATACTTTGATATCTCATCTCTAAAATCAAGGTCGCCTTTTCCATTTTCGGTAAAAATAATGATAATAATTGCATTGAATATTTGAACAAAACTGTAAATTTTCGTCATCGAAACATTTGACAATCAGATTTTGTGATGGCTCATAGTTTTTGGGCAAAAAAAAAGGTTGATGATGATTGTTTCTGGATGACGAAACGTTGGATTTCAAATTCGAGAACGCCATCTTGTAGGGGAAAAAATTGGCCATGGTAAAGTGTTATTTATATCGATGTATTATTTCAAATAACGCCAGGAAAAAATAAAATCGGTTTTATGATATTTCGATTTTTTTCGGAATTTTCCAACTTTCAGAATGGCATTTTTTTAGTCATCAAATTGTGCAACTTTGCCATGATTTACCCGACCCTGTATCTCTTATTATGGTTTACGAGATCCCAATGATTAGGGTCGAATTCCAGCTATACCCTGTACAGTCTATTCCATTCAGGCATATCTCAAAAAACTATTATCTGAATTTGAACACACTATCAGGAGTATTCGGGTAAGATCTCGATATCAAAAATGATATGAAATGTTCTCCAAGAATATCATTTCTTGTAACATATACCTAATTATACATGCAGATATCTAGACTCATAAATAATTCATTCTTATATTCAGATTCTGAAGCGAGTAATGCTGAGGTTCTTCAACTTTTCAGGCACTGAATTATACAGTTGATAAATTTGGTAGGTGAAGGATCGTCTGAACATTTCAATTTTGAATGTAGGTGATAATAAACCTTTAAATCGTAGATTCAAATTATGTACATCCTTGAAAGATATTTAGTGGTACAAATATGTAGGAATTTTAGATAAAACAATTCTGTGATATAAAGTGACTGTATGATGAATTATTCTATTAGATAGTGAAACAGCTTCCTATCAACAAGCACTAGAAAAAACTGTAGACTTTTGCCTACTCGATTTCAAAACGTAGTAATATTTCCTGAAGTTACCAGAAATGGCGCCATCCTTGTGTTGGTAAAACACAAACTGTGCATCTGACAACTCTTCATCAGTGTCATCTGTTCTAGAAGAAAAAATACTGAGAAGTGTCAAAATATCAATAATTATTCCAGATTCACTGAAAATATAAGGTTCTTTCGTCTGCTTTTCGGTGGCGTATAATCTACACCAGCTGATTTTCAGTGCAGTTAACATAATGTTATTCAGACTGGTGTAGAATACACCTCGCTAAACGAATGCTCAAAATATACGAGGTGTAGGAGAATGCTACACTTTGAATACAAACGAAAGGGGCTATAGTGTTTTAATGTCGTTATAATTTACGTCTTCAGATGCGAACCACAGAAATAGGAACATATAAGAAACAGAAATCTTCCTTGATAATCGATCATACCGCCATCTTCATTCAAGTCGTGGAAATATTACTGCCCTTCTCAAATAGTCTACAAGTTTTTCGCAGAAACAATTGAAGAGCTGTTTCACCATCCTATATCCTCCCTGGCAGAAAGTATTGCAACGCCACAACGATAATATTCTCCAAAGCGTTCATAAACTTACTCCATCAGTATAGACATTCAGAAATTCACTTAGAGTAAACTCTGCATACTGCGAATAGAGTAATGTTCTCTGACAGTTTATTTCTGCGATGGTTGTTTTTGTTGATAGTTTGTGTAGGCTGTTATAGTGTTATTAATTCGGAATTCTCGAGCTATAAGCTAACCTCGAACTATATTTTTCAGCAAATGGAGGTATTTGTGAAGTTTCCAAAATATTACCCAATCATATCATGACAATCGACATTTGTCTTGCATGCACAGTGAAAAAAAAATTATCAAACCCAGTTGTCATGCACAAGTGTTAGTGCTGAATTTGGTAGAATGAACAATTTGTGGTGTTCTTTATGCATTACCAAAAGTGCGATTTGACACCGCAGTGGTGTGATGCAAATTCTGTGATTTTCTTGATGCTGAATCCTACTCCAACGAAATTCTCTTCGGTGCGTTTAAACACTGAGCAGGTATATGCAAATACTTTTCTGGTGTGAAGGAACACCATATCATGAGTGTGTTCATGCGAATCAGTGCTTTTCTTCACCACCTCCGGTGTTTTTTACTAAGTTGGATTACCAATTCAAATATAATTCATATGATGATAAACTCTGGAGAATCTAGGGTCAATTCGTTTCATTAAGAACTGTTTCGGTCGGTTTCAGTTCATTTATCCTGATCAGTGGCACTAGGGACTAGGCCCATTGATACTGATCTTTGATCTATATCAAAATCATCCAATATTTCATGCCCAATATTGAAATCAGGTGGAAGGACGTCAATAGGTGGCACATCGACAAAAGTTCTAAGGTTCCAAGATCGACCAGATGAGCGCATGAAATTCACACCATTCAGATGCATACATACAAAATTTTTATTAATTTATATCAAATCTGGTGTTTTTAGGATGCAATACTTAACGAATGATAATTGTCACCAAATTTGATTATTCATACACCGCCTCGATTCCATCGTGATATGACACGGTGTAACTTGGTGTTAATTTTATACAATAGGCGTTTTTTATGCGTTAACGTCAATGATAGCACTATTGAGAATATTAAATTTCAACAATTTGGTGTTTCCAAAGTGATTTTTGAGTATAAGTGTTCATTGAATTGTATGACGAGTAGTTGGAATAAACTTTTTCACTGAGTGTTTGGATTAAACGAACCCAAGTAGAATCTCATATATAACCGCCCTAAAAGGGCTGCTGCACACAAGTCATGATCCGCGATCTTGTAATATCAAATGCACGCGGTTGGTTCGTGTTCGTATCCATAAACGTTGTAATTTATAACCGAGGCGATGCCGAGTTATTAGAAATTAATTGATGCCGGTAAAACAGGTGTCGTGTACTTAGAACGAATTCATGATAGGAGGAAACGCATAGAGATGAATTTACGCTGCCAGGAGGATCATTAATATCGTTATGTGAGTAATCCGTTTGGAGGGATTTATGTGGGGAACGACGAGGTCAGAAGCATGTCGAGTGATAAATTAAAAATGAAAGTTTCGTCGGTGAACAGGGTTGCCAATTTTGTTATGAAAAAACACATTCAAATTTCAAAAAACTTCTTCTCAACCGCTTTCTATTGTATAAGAACATTACAACAAATGGAAAATCATAACTGTCAGTAATAACATCAACAAAAGTCTATTCAAAGAACACGAAATACAAAGAATTGGACTAGGTTTCATCGAAAAGTTTTATGAAATTATCACTGTCCTGAATTCAAACATAAAAAATTGTTGTAATATTTCCCTAAAGATGATAACATATTTAGCAAATTACGAGTAAATGTGACAAAAATGATGTTCAAGCGTGTGGTAAAACCTTGGGTGAAACTGTGCTTCATTACTTTTTTCTGATCATCCACAATCAACAGAACAACAGAAAACGCAATGAGGACAGTTGATAGACCTTACAGATTTTACTTCGAATTGGGACGCTTGTAACTCGCTTTATTAGTGTCTTTTTGGTGATGAAACACATTTATTTAATGAAAAAGAATCAAGGTCGCCAAATCATCTCGTAAAGCTCCCAATTTCACAAGAGCCAAAAACATTTGTAGGCTTTTATGTTGCAGAGCTGTGAAAATGACACGTTGATACTTTCAAGCGAGGGCAATGATGTTATCATTGACATCTTTGACTGTGTCTATAATTCAATATTTTGATTTCACAAAAATAATTTTGTAATTATTTGCATTTTGTAGTCACTTGAGTTTGTTGTTTCTTCTCGATAGGAATATTGTCTATTTTTGATTTTGTGACAATGTATTTTTTTAATTGTATTTGATATTTCTTCTTATTGGGCCGTTTAGGTCAAAATCGCCCGATTCAATGGTCCAGTCCGCTCCTACTCCATTCTAAATGGGTCACACTGTATTTAAGCGTAAAATTCTTAATCTGTGAGTATTTAGGTATTTCAAAGGCATTGATTTTGCAAGAAATTATTTTATTAAACAAGATACTTCAACAAAAAAACTCTTATAATGAATTAATGAAATAAACGTCGAAACAAAATTAGAGCATCAGTTGTTAGTTGTTAAAAATGAAAAGTTTCTTATAGTAACTTCGAGAAAAACAAGCTATTCAGTGAAACTTTCAGGTATTGTAATTACAGTAGCAATTGTTTATTCCACATAGTGATTCCCCATATTGATCTCAGTTTGGGGTGGATTTTGATGATCCTTTAACTTTTGACTGCTTTTTGACTACACGAGAGGAGAACTTATAATGTTCGTGTAGGAATATCGTGCAAGTCAGTAGAAGGATATTGGGAAAGTAAATGGGTATTGGAACTTATCAAGGGTGCGAGTTCCACAATTCGATATAGAAATTTTCAGTATTTTCTAAATTTATAATAATTATAGTGACAGCAGGAAATAATTCAATGTGCTTCTACGGACGGCATTATTTGGACAATGAAATAAGGTACTTCCAATTGACGTCATGGAGATGGAAAAACATTGAATAAATATACACTTCAGATGAATAAATACAGAATCGCCATATCTTCGTGTAGCTAAAGAAAAATCTGCCTTTTCCCTAATTCAATGATCGATTGTACCTAACGCGTTCATTACATTTCCTTTCTGATAGATGAATGAGCAATTATTATTGATTGTCGTTGATGTTCATTAAATTGATTATCATCGGTCAATAACTCTCTCTCTCTCTCTCTCTCTCTCCCTCTCTCTCTCTCTCTCTCTCTCTTTCTACATCTAATTACGTCCTTCGACTCCTACATAATCATTTTGGCATATTATTTCGCTTGTAACACTAACGTCGATGGTAATGAAAATTACCTATCGCCATTTTAGTTCTCTCACCTTATACGTTCCTCACTCTCCAATAACTGTAGGTAATTTGTTTTGTCGTCGGTTGGTGTTCGTGTATGTTTAGAATAGGGAATCCATTATTGTCGAAAGCTGTTAGAAATAATTCCTTCGGACGTTTTTGAACAATGATTTATGAAGTTACTTGCATACCGACCAAACTAACATATAATATCAATATGGTCATGATTAATAATTACCCTCATTATCAATAAGAAACTGGAATGTACAAGGCTCACTTTTTGTTGAAGTTGTCGGGTTATAAATTACTTCCTTGCATGCTCAGCCATCTTAGTGTGTTCACCTCAATCTTATCGGTGAATCAAAATTTACTCGAAAATTTACCAAGGACGAAATCATAAATAAAGGAAATATACATTTTTCATATACATGGTCCGAATAGATAATCGATACTTATGTTCAAAATCAATTGGTAATGAATGTTTTCGCTATATTATATATGAACTATATGATTATGAATATTGAAGTTGAATTCCAGGTTTCCATCAAGAATTTGAATGAAGCAAAATATATATACTTGATATGCAGCTACTAAAGGGAATAATGTCTCATGAAGATGGCTTCCTAGATCTATGTGTTTCTGCGGCCATGTAATGTCTACTCGCTTCAATAATAATATCAACTTAAAGATACTTAATGTTTTTTGCGGTTTTTTGGCATGATTCCCGATGCTAATACTTGATGTCCATCAATATTTATTTGTGGCAATATCGGATATTTCTTGTTGAAAAAACAAGTAATCACTATTTGTGATAGAAAATACCACGTATAGCGACATATCCTGGTAACAACTCGAACTTTTCAGAATGGTACCTGGTGTTTTTTTCGTATTTTTGACATTTGTGCCATTGTGACATGGCGAATATTCGCCCAGCCTGCTCTGTTAATACAGAGCAATATAGTAGTAGTAGAAGTAGATCTTTATTCAGTAGGTAACCTAATTTTCAAAAATAATCACTTACACAATAATAAGATTAACACGTAGGTACAGTGAACCAACAAGTCATAAAAGATAATAAATGAGCAAAATATAAAACGAAGTATATATATAAAAACCATAGCTAGTACTAAATACTCGATTCATATCACTTGAAAAAAGTCAATTATAAAAGTATTCATCATGTAGTAATTGAAGAAAATTTGATAATCATCAATGATAAACAAATAAAAACCTTAATGACCGTAACATTAACCATCAACTCCTTATGTGTGTCGAGAGATTTTGTTTGACATTCAGAACGTTATTAGTATCTTTTGTACAATTCGGCAATTTGTTTTATTCATATAATCCCTTAGAGAATAAACTTTTCATTGCCTCACGGTAAATTTGACCTTGCTGTATAGAAGTTGTTACGGTTTCGAGTGTCATGGTCATAAATCTCATAATTCATTGTAACAAAATCTCTATAATATGTAGGTTGTAATTTGTCCAGCTTGAAAATGAAAATCATAGCCAAAAAGAATAGACACTGAAAGCCAGTTCAGGGTATTCAGCATTCACTATAAGAATGTATCGGTGACATTTCAAAATGATTCGCTTACCACGATTTTGTAGTTTTTTCAATTGAGAAATTTTATTTTGGTTAAATAAATACAGCTATCAATTATGGAATCGAAACCATCCTCGCATATTTCTGTAGAAGTCTTCACAACTATTGAGAATTTTTGGGGGTGAATTGTATAGGAAATCTTATAGCTTATTAGCATCACACCAATATTTAACTTTTCCATCGTCATTCTCAATAATTTGATGCAGTTTGGTCCTAGAACTGAACCCTGAGGTACTTCTCAATTAACTTTATTTTTCCAGATAGATATGACTCTGGATAGCTACATATCTGAACGTATATATCCTAAATTTTTGCTACAAAATTTCATGGTTGCTGGAATGCTTTGGTTAAGTCACAAAAAATCGCCTCAGAAACTTCTCCATATTTTCAGTTTCAAATAGACAATCCGAAGATTGCATCATTTTCTTCTTTTTCTCTTTGGAATACAATTTAAGTGGCGTGACTGGATGATTTTATTATCTGCGAGATAAACTCAAATATCTGAAAGAAATTCAAGGTTGTAACAATGCAATTTCGGATATCGAGCCTTTGATCCTTGTAAAGCAGCGCTCACCCGATGATCTCACTGATGCATGCGAGAAACTGGGCCGATCAGATCGCGCTAGGCTGGCTAGGCAGTCGTCAAAAAATCAAATCTCCATGTCAGACGGCTTGGTTCAATTTCTCTTATTACAATAAACAGACATGTCGGTTGTGTATGTGAATATGGTAATAAGTGGCCTGATACAAATCATTTGAATATGTTAATGAAGTTCATGAATCTCTTGATGTATCACTGAACGTGTATCTCGAACAACGAATGTTTTGAATTCGATAAAGCAGAGTTATGTATAGGGTGCTCAATTCTGTCAGTGATGTTCAATCTATAATTGGTAAACACATATTATATAACCTCTACTTGTATTTAGAGCCTAAAACTGAGCGCTGTATAATATAGTACTTTTAGTTCACGTAACATTCCTAAAAGAGGCGTTTCAAACAAGTAATATACTGTTGTCAGGTCATCAAATTTATTTTTGTCAGAATTTATTCTCGAAATTGACAGATTTTGAAAAAAATGTCCCCAGATTCTCAAATGTTCAATGATCAACACATAATTATACCAATCTTTATTTGAAACAAGCAATGCTTTCGGGTAGTCCTCGGGGTAGTCACTAGTTCAAGCGAATGACAAATACATTAAATTTATTTTAATAACAAATAAATCAGAAAGGAAGTTATGAGCTCTTCCATGATAGCTCAGCTCAGCTGTAGAACCAATCATTTTTTTATATGGGAATTATAACAACCATCTTTCACCTTTAACAATTTTAAAATCTGATCCTCAAAAATGCTTTCAAAAACGTATCTCACAACAAGGGCTAAGTTTTACCTCCAAAATGTCGGTGTTCTCATATTTTAAATTTTCAAATAGCTTCTTTTCATCACATTTTCGAAATTAGTCTAACCAATAACATTCAATATCAATGACAAATTTCATGTAACAGTTTCAATTTGACTCTTATATCCATATTTAGAAATATAATTTTCAACAAATCATGCAGGCTGCTTGATAAACTATTGTATGCATGTTTGTTTTTATATATATATATACCTACAAGCCTTATATAGGATCTTCGTGTCCGTTTTCTTGTTATCTTATATACTCTCCTCAGAAAGTTCAGGATGTTTGATGGTTTTAGTCAGAGCAGATCTCCTTCTTTCGTTCTATATACCTACCCTCCTAAGCAGATTCTATGGTGTGAAGGCTATGCAGCCTCTCAAGCACCTCGATCTATGAGATGCCCTTGATGCGATGCGGAGTGCTATACGCAATTCGAGAGGGTGTGAATAGAATAATGTCTTCTTTCTCATCGAATCTACATTCTCATTTCTCTGCTTCAACAAGTTTATTCATCAGATCTTCTCTTATAGTCGATAGTCCTGTTGATATGCGAATTTCGTTTTCACTTGTCAGATTGTTACATATTATACGTACATTTCTGATTGCATGGGTTTCCAAGAGCAAAGTTTATACCCAGAAGCATCTTCGCTTACCTCTTTCCTTCGTAGATCCTGCCAGGGTCTATGAAACGAGTCAAATGGATTTTGGAAGAAACATTCTGACACACGCATAAAAATTAAACATTACACAGAAAAAGTTAATCAATGAAAGGATACATTTATCGAAATAGTGATGGTGAAAATGCAGTGTTGCAAATTTAGTGCATCGTTACTGAGGAAAATTATTCTCTCTGAATTTTTGCATCGAATAGAAAGATACTTGTGCCAAGTGCTTTGTTTGCCATCTATTATGTTTCGGTATTTCAGTCAAAACAATCCAAACGGTTCGTATGAATAAGCATTGTGTGAGATTTGTCGGTGCTATGCCAAGATGTCTACTATAAATACATTGAGTAGATATCAATTGTTCACTTTCTATTTATGATTCAATACAGGTTTTTGTCTATATTTGCGTATATCAAATTAGAAACTTCATGAATCAGTATACACTGTCCAAATGTCACACATTTCTTGTTGAACGGGATTGTAGGTTGTATGAATAATTGTATACATCGAAAGGCTATTGATACTGGGGATAAACTTTCATTCGAATCCGGTACCAACTAGCAATCCTGACCGAACCTAAAGTTTATATATATCGACGATAAACTGTTGGGAATGTAATTTATTTACCCTATAATCTTCGCCTGGACGATTATCTTCATCCAAAATTTGATTTTTTTATATTACTATCTGATTTGTTCAGAATAGTAGAGGCCGAAAGATTCTGAAAGTAAGTGGCATTCAGTTTGGGGAAATGAATCGCAATGTCCTTCTAGTTTTTTGTTCACTAATTATTCTCAAATTTCAGATCAATTTTATATGTTCCAGATTTCTTTATCCCGTGTTATCTAGTTTTTTCCTAGGTAGGTAATAGTTTATTCCGGTACCCATACTGGGTGTTTCTCAGATGTGGCTCACCCTTTCAATTGCTTTTCTTCACTTCAAGTTCGACCGGAAATTACCCACACTTTGTTATTTTCAATTCGTACACCCAGTATATTCTTTCAATAGAGAATTTCATTGTGGGTACAATGCCTGGTATATTTTCAATTCATTAGAGCTTATTGAAATGATCGAGTAACACGAAGTCGAGTCGTGAACTTGATAGTCATAAGCAATTTGAAAAACTCTTCCATATTATTTATCGTACTACCATTAAATTGGTTAAAAAACGTCATTGTATTATGGCCGAGATTATGGCGTTGTTGCAAATCCTCTTTTTGCGAAAAATCTGCCACACCCCAAGGAACGATACACAGATTCATGTAAGCACCAATATAATGTGTCGGTAAAGAGATATGGCTACGGGGCATATAATAGCTTCAACAACTCTCATTATGTCATTTGTTATCATAATTTCCTATTCGACAGACAGGGAGAAGGACGACAGACAACGTAGGTGGTTGACGCAGACGAAAATACATCGTTAGTTCCTATATATAGAATGTCAAGTTACGGCCAAAACTCAGAACTGTGTATAGTACTGGTGATTACGAAGGCGTAGAACGGACATGCAACATTTTTTTTGTTAATTTCGTGTTACAACTCGAAATTAGCACTAACTTCGAGTTCGAACTCGAAATTATCACTAATTTTTGTGCGAAATTAGGTTAAGCTAATTTCGAGTTGTAACACGAAATTAACAAAAAAAATGTTGCATGTCCGTTCTACGCCTTCGTAGGTGATTATGCAGAGTTTCTATACATTATTTTCATGGATGTTGAAATAGTGAAATACTTTTATGAATTGCTGCTCATCACTATTAATGAATCTAACTATAACATATCGTTTTGTTCTGGACCGACAAACATCACTGTCAAATTGAATGAACTCATAACAAGGTGGATATGGTGGAACGAGTCCCATTAATAAGGCGCTAGAAAAAATTTGAGACTTTTGTCTACTTGATTATGTCGAATTCCAAACGCTGGTAATATATTCGTGGATCTATGGACGATGGTAATACTTCTACGAGTTCATATAGATGTCGCCAGGTGTGCTGATTCCGCATGATGAATATACCCATTATCTTTCGTGATTTCGATGATTGAACAATCGAACCATATTGAATATTTAAAGTAAAAACCATGATTATGAATCATTTGCCACTGTCACTTGAACAGGAAGCACATTATACGGATAATATAGAGAACTGAATTATCGATAGTGACATCAAATGCAATATTAACGCCATCTCCGAAATCTTAGAGAAATATTAGCAGGGATATGATCTTTGCTAAACCAGGTGTACAGGTTTTGACGAAAAAATAATTGAAGAGTCGTTTCACCATCTCAATACTCACCTTTCTCATAGCTAATGGCTTATTTCTTGAAGCAAATGGGGCGGAAATTTTTCCATGACCCAAAGAAGTCGTTAAGTATGCGAATTCTCAGAAAATGAAGTCTTGAACAATGCTAATGCCTTATGCAACCATGAATACATTTGTATGGTGTTCTGTCATAGTCAGAACGAACGCCACTTCGCTACATCAGCTGATTCTTGCCCAAATTTTCGCGTTTTTATGCCCCTAACCTTAGTTTCAGCGTTTCAACAAAGAACCAATTTCTGGTTGAGAATAAAAAATAAAATTCTCATTTTCCTTATTTGTGCACGAGCGATTGAAACTAATGATAGCTTGAGTCATGCAAGTAACTTTTGAATTTTCTGGTATTTTCGCATTCAAGTGTATTGATGATTATATCGAAACACAAAAAGAGAAGGAATTTTCGATAATCATCAATAACACGAGTGTCTTCGTTCAGATTATTTCATGAAAAAAATCAAAGACATTTTGATGATATCCTATTTATTGTTAATATTAATATTAAACATACAGTTTGTGGAATTAGTTATTTTGATATTATGCATTGAAGTTCGACACAAGAAGATTCGTTATGCAACCAACAATACATTGAATGAGGACTAACGAACGTTGTGCCATTGTATGATGTAGACAAGATTAACTATGCACTAGGTACTACTGAGCTAAATTCATTTTGATTGATGTCACAATTTGTGGTTAAGTTACATAAGAGTAATTCTATTAATGCTGAAATCATCCAGAATTTGTGGAAAAATGAAGTTGATACATATTAATAGTGTGTGTTTATCATGGTTCAGACGAAAATTTGATGTAGTGGCATTCATTTATTTACCAGGGAATCCGAAAATAATATGACAGATTTCAACTAGTAAGTCGTTGTTAAATTAAACTACCCTACTGCCTGCGAATCAGAAAGCGAAATACAGAAACGAAAACTTAGCATGTAGGTATCCAATAGCCAATCAGAAGCCGAAATACAAAATCGAAAACATGGTGTTATTGCTTATCAACACAATCATTTCAACCAATCAAAAATGTGTATTTAAGCATGAATGAAAAAATCAGTCGTAATACCACAAGTGATAAGTCTGTTGATTTATTCCATACTTATACGAAACTGAGTTCCTTTCAAGTGACAGTGACAGATAATTCATATGGTTTTGGCTTGATACCTATATAAATATTGTCGGATTGTTCAATCATGTTATTGATTGATTAACTCTGACACAAAATCAAAATGACTGCGAAATTTTGAAAATTGATTTTCATCATACGGAATCAGCAGACGTTGCGCCATCTATATGAACTTTTGGTAGTTTTACCAGCGTTCGATATTCAGTCTACAAATTTTTCTAGTGCATTCTTGATGGGAATTCCACTATATCTATATCCACAAGCAATGGATTATATACTTAATATATGTCTATAAAATTTCTTATAATTACGCGCCATCATCTCCCCAACTGACTCGAGTGCATCGATCCATCAATCGCATCAGCCTTGATCTCGTGTGCGACAAGTCTAGGAATGCGAAACGGCGGCCATCGGCCAATGGCGTCTGTAGATAATTAACAATCGAGATCGTCATTCAAAATAGACGTGAAATGTCACGAATTTGAGCAGACGGCTGCGAAGCAATGCTCATTGCAGTATCAAACATCGCAGTCTTCCATTAATAAGTCCGACTTCATTCACATTCAATATATATCTGATTGTAGTTCCAACCGATATATGGATTAGTCTTTTGAGATTCTTTAGTTCAAAATATCAACTAAGTACCTACCGATGATTTTAACTTTGAATTTTAAGAATGTAAATAAATGCTTATTGTGTAAGCGTAAGAAAACTTGATACTTTATCACTACTACTACTAGTGCTTCTCAAACGATAGGTACTACTAGTAGTGTTTCAGAAACTATCATGCATGAAGTTTCATTGAAATTCACCTTTTCAGGGAATACTCATTATTATTTCTATATATTCACTGAACTGATGGTTTTTGATATGCGATAAGTCTAGGATACTTACTTTGATATCTTTAACATTCAAGCATTTCATGACATATCATAATTCATATATTTTTCTTCGATTTCTCTGGTAGTAGGTTCAAATTTACAATTTTCGCTTTTTCTGCTACATAAGGATTATTACATTACATTAGATTATTCTCAATAATGCTAGAGAAAATAAATTCGTTTTCAACCATGAACCTATATAGTAGAGGCGCGTTTTTCAATATTTCCACTCACGAGCGCAAATGCTGTCACTTGGTGACATAATTCGAAAACTAAAAATGACTTCAAATTTCTTTTCAGATAATTGTTCAGCATGAGAATGCACTACTTCGCACCAATTTAACGGACCACGTTAATGATAACTGAGATCCCATGATGGAGCTCAAAAACGGGCACCCTGTATAGGAATTACCATGCCTAACATCATCTTATTGGCACCTTCCTGAAAAAATTACACCAGGCTTTAGTTTTGGTTGAACTCTACTAGTTTATACTGGATCTTTATTCCAGAATTCTAGTAAAATGCTCATTCACAGTATGCTGTGAAAGAAATGAACGGGAATGAAATGTTAACAAAATAAATATGGACTTAACAACAATTCTCGAGTGGGGATCTAATAACCTGGTGGAATTCAATGCAAACAAAACACAAGCATGTCTTTTCTCTGAAAAAGCCGATCTCACTGTGCCCAACATAATTCAGTCAGGAGTAATCATACCATTTAAGTCATCCATTTCGACGCTTGGCGTTACTATCGGCAATAACCTTTATTGGGAAAATCACGTGAGGTCCATTGCCAAAAGTACATCCCAAAAACTTGGATTTCTCTTTCTAGCCAAGAGCTATTTCACTCCCAGTCAGCTGCTTATGATCTATAAAGCACAGATCCGACCTATTCTGGAATACTGTTCCCATATTTGGAGTGCGGCACCTAAACATTAAACATTCAAACTATTGGATTCTGTCCAAAAAAGGGCAATTCGTCTCATCGGTGATGCCTTGCTAACAAACTCGCTCACTTCTCTGGAACACCGTGGAAAAGTGGGCGATTATCTCTATTTTATAGATATTTTCATGGGCGATGCTCTTCTGAAATATCAACAATCGTTCCTCCATTAGCAGTCTCTTCGAGATTAACCGGTCAAGTTCAGTCTTCACGCCCCTTGGTGGTCACTTTAGAGACCTGCAGAATGTCCCTTTCCAAAGACTCGTTCATCCAACGAACATCGAGACTTTGGAACTCATTGCCTAATAGGGAGGTGTTCCCCGAGGCATACCATCTCCAGAAATTTAAGAAGAACACCAACTCCTACCTTCTTTCTCTTGGTTCTCACGATGTTCTCTGAACATTACAGGATATCCCTTTTCGTGAGAACCAGAACATATTTTAAAAAAATACTGTTTGTTTGAATTGAAGGTATCCAAAAACAAAATAATAGAATTCGTGATGTATCAGATTCAACAAGGTGTTTCATGGTATCGTGCCATTCGTGCTGACAAGTAGGTTGGAGTTTCCGTGATAGTCAAACCGCGATATCGAATCTGGTAAAAAGTCGCAACCATTAACACCTAGTTAACAGTTAACGACCGTTTCGATATTGATGTTCTCAAGACAAAAGAGTCTTGATAGAGTATGCAAATCGTTTCACGCCGCGTTACAGTTGGCTGTGGTATTATCGCCAAATTGGTATAAAAAACTAGTTTTACTCCAAAGGAAAGTCGGAACTACTTGGAACAATAGGAAATAACTGTATAAAAACAATTATCGGTCAATGGATGGACCACAGATTCAGATGAAATTTGGATACGGTCATCACCCACCACATAAAAATGAACTGAAGAGTGAAAGGATCGAATGGAATAAACCACCTTACTTTTTGCCATTCATGCGATGAATCGAAATATATTTGTTGTTTCATTACATAACTATGCTAATATTCGTATATCTAATAGATCGTTAAATATTCGAAAAAAGTTGAATAGGGACAAAGTTACTAGAAAATATTTGGAAGTTATAATCGTCACAGATTATAGTTTTTTTCGGATAGCGGATAAATATTAGTCCAGAACAAAAATTATTTTATTTCTGACAGTGACATTATAAGCTTATATCGTCATAGTTACGATATCTATAATGAGGGTCATAACTCCCTTGGGATATTAAGGTTCAAAAACTCCCTCTTACCTTTTACAGGTGAAAATGATACAAGAAATGCTTATAAACGTTTATATATAATGAAAACTAAGACATATTTTCCTTATTCACGTCATTACAAATAATAAATGTACAATTTTCAAATGTTCCCTGAAAATTACTTCCGCCGCTGGAAACAATTTCTTCTTTTTTATGGGTGGTGCTGTTGCTGTTCACTACAGTCAAGGTGCCTGCCTCTTCTGATGGCAAAGTAGACAGCATACGCGCCGTTTTATTTCTCAATTCAATACTGTCCTCCAGATACCCCTCTGCCACCGTGGAACTTCTCCAACCTCCGTGTCTTTTTAAGTTTGTCATAGTTGCTCCTGCATTGGCTAGGGCAGTAGCAGAAGTGCGACGAAGGCAATGTCCCGTATAGGTTAGTGGGTTTGGCAATCCTAAATACATTGCGATTTTGCTGGGAATTTTGCCAAACATATTCTTTCCAATTGGCTGAGTTGTACATTTATTTTGTCGGAAGCTCAAAAAAAATCGTTTTGTACCTTCAGGACGCAAGGACATATAAAGTCTCAATAAAGGCAAAGCAGAGAACTCTTTTTCATCCATAACTGTAAATTTCTTCGATACACCAGTTTTACTTTCCGGTACGTTCACTACCATAACAGTATCCCGGTCACAGATTTCCCGGTCCTCTATATCTGCTATACTCATATTTAGAAGTTCCTGAGTTCTGCATCCTCCAAAATAACCCATGATTAGAACAACCTATAACAAATAAAACGAAATAAACAAACGAAAAAGAAAATTATGAGAAAAAAATTACCTTATGCAATAAATGAATTTCATTAGGGGCGTCCTTTAGAAATTTGATGACATCTTTAGGAGATAAGACAGCAAACTTTTTCGGCTTATACCCCTTACTTTTCCGTTTCAAAAAAGCCTCTAGTTCGTTGAACTTGGTGATATCTCTTTTCTCATATATGGTCACCATCGATTTGAGCATTGACCATTTAGTCCATAACGAATTTGGGCTAAACGTTTCTGACTGCAACGAATAAATACAATTATTACCAAATCTACCAGAAAATACTGAAAATACTTTACCAGTTCTTGAAAATATGCCAGAAAGACAGTTTCGTTGGCATCTTTTGACATAACATTTCTCTGTGTCAGCCACTTCAGATATAAGTTGTATTCTTTTTGATATAGGGCTTCACTTTTCGATGGAAGTAATGATTGTCTTGCTTTTTCCGCTTTTTTTATAATATCCTCCATTATATCAGAAAAAGATCGTCGATTTGTGGTAAAAAATAAACACGTTTTTAACGGAAAAACATTGATTGATAAAGAAAGTTTGCTTATAAACATGTAACATAGCGACAACCTAACAACAACCAACAATGCTACAATCAACGCTACCTAATTCAAATATACCAGAAAGGTTATGAATTTAAACATTTATTGCGTTCTAAATATGGACATATTGTTATGAAAATCGGTCAAAAATAAAATTATCTATGTACCACGGGAATTATAGAGCCTTAATAACCTCTGGCAATTGCTGTCCCTCGGGCCAGAGGCCCTCGGGACGCAAACTTTGCCATCGGTAATTAAGGCCCTCATAATTCCCTTAATACATAAATAACTATTTCTTTGCTATTTCGATGTATTATTACATCGATTATGACTGTGTATATCTACTGGAAATCATATTCAAGAGTGCCAAGAAAATTACTTTCATGCAACAAATCGCTAGAAGAAGACAGTTATCTTTCGAGAGCGACAATACACTGATGCGCTCGAAATATACACAACATTTTTTCTACTAACACAGTGCCTAGACAAAAAAAGTAGGGAAAATGACGCATAGATTGAAAATGAATTGTCTTATTCAGGGAACGAACCCGGGCTGGCGGCTTGAGAAGTTGCGCTTTGCGTTGGCTAAAGAGGCTATTTGAAAACTCTAGTCTATTCCACAGTTATAATACGTTATGAACCAAAAAGATGTAGTCAAACTTATTTTTGCTTTATACTTTCTTTGATATGTTTAGCATTCAAGCATTTCATGGCACCATGTCATCAATCTATTGTTACAATATTTCTACTTGGGTTCGTTAATTTGAAACACTCCGTACAAAACTGAACAATTTATTTCACTGCACACTCGAATTACATATCTTAGTTAAATCACAACGATATTCGCTTCACAAATGTTCAGAATACTAGCTTTATTTCTAAACTCAACTCTTTCCAAACTAAAACTGACTGTCTGCCACACCGTGCTCCTCTTATATAAGTATAAGTACAAACATCATTCTAGCGAAATCACTCATTCTCCAGAAATCACAGGAACTTCTGAAAATCATTGGTAATAAATCATCCGCTCTAGTTGATACGTCGGTGACCGATTTTATCGCGAGGCCATGAATCACGGTCTAGACGCGATCTGCCGAGATAATGACTTCCGGTCTTCTTGGAAGCACAGCTCGTAACACTATCATATCATAATTCATACTTTTCTTCGATTTCTTTGGTCGGAGGTTCAAATTCACAATGTTAGCACTTTCTGCTGCATCAGCAGATGTGTTGTCACTATTATTTTCCATCATGCAACAGAATGATGAGTTCGTTTTCAACAATGATGGATGCGAGCGCAATTATTATGCTGTCACTTAATGACATTATATCCGCGCACGAGTGGCAATGCTGTCACTTAATGACATGAGTTGAGATTTGAAAGCGTCAAGCGTAAAAAAAAGAGAATTTCAGTAATCATGATTATAAAATAAGATGAATGCGGTTTGAGAAACACTTATAGTGATAGTAAATATTTCTATCCTTACATGGGAGCATAGGCTTTTATTTCGGATTTCAATACGATTTGTGCTTTTTTATTTTGAGTGAAAATGCCATGGTGATATGAGCTACTTTCCAGATAAAAAATCAGTGTGTTATAACGTTTTCATATATGGTCGCAGTAACAGTTTTTTTTTTCATATTTTAACCGAGAAGCGCAGATTCATGATGCAAGTCGGTAAATTTCAAAATCGAATGATCTATATCTTGTTCACATAATTTATGTCTTCTCTGTATTGAAAACATACTTGGTGAACAAGCGCGTCAGATACTTGATACCCATATATCAAAGTATATTTACATTCCAGGCAGACCTGAATACTGTTGTACAGTCGTACTGAAACAGTACCGTACCGGTATTGAAAAAGATAATATACACTGATACGATATGATAGTTTTTCCATCATACAGTAACCGCACTTTTGCGTACCATTTCATGATGCCGCCACACAAATTTCCAAAAGCGGAAATTGCGATTATTGGAGAATGATATAATAATATATTGATTGCATTTAGAGGCATTTAGAGGTGTTTAGATTCAACAACAGTTTTTTTCTATGACTGTTGAAAAATTGACCCTTTTCATGTAACATTTTTGTTGAGTACTGGATGCATTACACAAAATCAGCCACGTGTGTACCAGCCTTTACACAACAGGCTATGGCCAATCAGCGACGAAGTAGATTCATTATATACCTACAAAACAATTGACACCAGTTGCATAAAAATTGAAATGGAATATGGGGTATGCAGTGCAATGTTTGAATCAGACTCGTCATGAAATGTCATAATTTGACAATACCTAAGTACCTACCTCCATTAGAAGTACCTACTACAAGCTGCCAGTTTGAGTGCAATCTATAAAATTTCTATTAGAAATTTATCTACTCAATTGAAAAAAAACTGATCAAGTAATGTTAAAATTCTCCTTATAACAGGAAAGGGTTCGTAGCTCAGTTGCTTGCGCAAGCAATTTTTTTTGATATTCACTATTTATTAGCTTTCAAAATGAATTTATTCGACAAAAACCATTGAAATTTGTTTTGTATATAAAATATTCTTTAAATATATAGTCCGTTCGAATTGAATGGTGAACACTCACAGTTATAGAAAAAGTATATAGTATTCTACTTTCGTGTAATGACTTTTACTAATTCGAATGAAACTTCACAATAAAAATTGCGTATCGAAATAGAGGCTACTTCGACACGAATTTGCGTTGAAC
Organism: Chrysomela aeneicollis; assembly: GCA_029955515.1. NCBI lineage: Eukaryota > Metazoa > Arthropoda > Insecta > Coleoptera > Chrysomelidae > Chrysomela > Chrysomela aeneicollis. The sequence goes on from JARUHQ010000022.1 coordinate 5,596,022, forward strand.
AATGACTTCATTATACAACCAAAATAGAAAAAATAAAATAAGTTTTTCACATTAACTTTATCAGTTTTAATTCCTCATTACTGGAACCATTCTCACACGGCATATCTCTTGAATGGACGACTTTTCCAGAGAGTGGTGAAGGAATAATAATCACTGTTTATTCAAAAATACATCATTACATTAGTTTTGAACTAAAGCTAAATGTTAAGTGATTCACCAGTGGTGTGATTGAATTGTAGATTGAATTTGCAAAATTGTGTATGTATGCCAATATAAAAAAATGCATAAGAACACGGCTATATTTTTTATAGATACCCACATATGGAAAACCCATTGAATTTATAGTTCCTCATTGAATTTCAAAACAGAAAAAAACATGTCAAATATTACAAAGTAATGAACAAATCTGAAGATTGATCTGATACAGCTCAGCCCGTATTTATTATCACAGTTCATCCAAGTTGTAGATGGATTGAAACACATACAGTGAATTATCAAACTTTCAATTTACGCAAACCGATAAGAAAATAAACGTATCGCGGAATTCGACATAAATAACGTGTTATAAAAAGCAAAGTATAAAGCATCATTCTGGAAATAATGCATCAGTTGGTCCAAAAACAATAATCAGTAAACTGTGGAACTGAAGGCCATCCAATATTACATGTACCTAGTATTGAACAGACGAATACATTCGGATTTTTCACACAAATCTCAACCTATATTTTTCAAAAATTGTTTTATGGGTGAGTCAAAGTTTAACCGCCAAACATATTAATAATAGAGTGAATTTTTCAGGTAAAAATAAGATTTTTTTCTTCAAATTATGTCCAAACTTGCTTCGTTTTCGGAGTTGAAGTTTAAAAAAAACAGTTTCTCATCAATGTACATACTCAAAAACCTTTGCGCTAATTTTGATGAAAGTTTACATGCTCATTCGCGGTACCAATGGGGATGTTTCGAGGTTCTTTCAACAAAAAAAATTCTAAGCAGTATGTGGATAGTCGGAAAATTTAGGTTGAATTTCGAGTAATGCAGGGAAAATCAAGACGACTCGATAAAAGTTCCGGAAAGCCGACGTGCAAACATCAAAGATTTTCAAACTAACTGTTTCAATTGAAAATTATAGGCTATTTAAAAAAATACACTTTATTTGAAACACAAAAAAAGAACGTGTTCACCAAGTACCAAAGATAAAATCAATTTTTGCGGGAGATATAAATTAAAAACAAAGAAGTCAGTTTTCATTGTTGTACTCGTTAGTTTTGAGGTAATATTGGAATATAATTGATGCAAATTTTTTTTAATTTTATGACTATCTACAACTTTTCTTAACAGGATTGATATTTCTACCGCAAATCGTGAAAAACTAATATTCAACCGTGGAAAACGAATATTTAGCCCTATTGCGGAACTTTTTCCTAATTTACTTAAAATTCACACTAATTTTCCGACAATCCATGTACTGCTAAGAATTTTCCATGAATCGGGTACTTATATAAATTCTGTTTGGCCCTATGGTATAAATCGGCAGAATAGTTGATAACCTTATGAAACTTTTACCCAAATTGGCAAAATAACTTTTATCGCGAAAATTGTAACAGATGAGGAATCCTGTAATAATAAACGTGATTTTTCCATTTGAGATAACAAAATAGCTTTCTGATACATGCGGCAACACTGTAATGCTGAGACTATTTCAGACGAATAAAGCATGTTCAATTACGCCCATACAAATGTTCCTACTACTAATGTTCCATCCACCGTATACACCTTGTATAGTATGAAATCTAACTAGAACAACACCCTCTGCAATTCGTTCCATAATTCCAAATATTCATCACTAGGTATATCGTACCAGGGCATTAATAATTATTGTATAGAAAGTACTATTAATGAATAACAGCTCCTTCATTTCATCATAGTAATTTACGTTCAAGATTATCTTTAGATCGCCATTAGGTTTGTTTATAATCGAGTTACATTGATCACGTTTTCAAAATTAATTACTTCAAATATATTTTACAATCTTCTAATAACTTCCAGTGTTATTTTACCATTTTACCAATGAATCATGTACGCGTGTTGACTTTCTCTAATAAACATTTCGTTGGATAGCAATTTTATGGGCTGATTTCACAGGGAATTTGCTGCAAATTCGTCGATCGAGAAGGATTGAATCGTTAAATCGAAATTACATTCTAAATAACGAGCATAAGTCGTTGTTATTCTTGAGGGGGTGTGCCTTCCTTGTTCTGGATAACAACTGTTCCACGTATATTGAAATAGCTCGATAATTTGAGAGAACATGCATGATTGAAAAGCCATTTGAGATTGACAACGGCTCCGTAGATGTTGAAAATTTATAATGTGGATTCTTTGTTTTCACAAATAAGCTTGATAGTTGTATCTGAACTACGTGAACTTCAATCACATTTAAATTTGATAATACAGCTGTTCACAAAATTATGAATACCCACGGAATACTGTTGCGAAAGCTTCATCACTATGTCAGAAATGGTTTGAATCGTATCTATCAGGTCGAAGCCAAGTTGTTAAAACGACTACATACTCGGATGAGTTGCCTGTAGAATGTGGTGTTCCTCAGGGGTCAATTTTCGGACCAACTCTCTTCTTACTCTATATAAATGACTTGACCAGAATAAATATTTCAGGAAAAATAACGCTGTTTGCGGACGATACAAGTATACTCTGGAATGATGAAGATCCCGAAACACTCCTTGAAATTATCAAGAATGATATGTATGAGGTTAAAAGATGGTGCGACGCAAACCAGTTATCCATGAATATGTCAAAAACAAATATTATTTCTTTCAAAGGTGAACTAGATGAGTTTGTCATGGGTGAGGATGTTATAGGAAACACTAAACATACTAGATTTCTAGGTGTTTATATAGATTCTAGACTAAAATTTAACGAACATGTTTCAAATTTAAATAAAACATTGTCTTCTGGATGTTATGCAGTAAGAGTAACATCGAATGAACTTGGTCTTTCTTCTGCCAAGGTTGTGTACCATTCTTTAGTAGAATCACACTTGATATATGGAATCCCATTCTGGGGGGTGTGTAATTTGAATCTTATAGTCTCTGTTTTTATACTGCAGAAACGTGCAGTAAGATATATGTGCAAAGCAAAAATTCGAGATTCCTGTAAACCTCTTTTCGTTAAACACAAAATATCAACAGTATTCGCAATTTCTGTTTTGGAAACGGTATGTCTTATAAAAAAACATATTCATAAATTTGACACTACCTACACACGTCCCGCCACACGTCAAGCTGGTAACATTAAACTTCCGATCCCAACATTGACAATAATTAAAGATTCAGTAATTTATGGAGGCGGTAAGATGTTTAATCACTTACCAAAGCACATCAAGGAAATAAGTTCCGTAAAACAATTCAGAAAGGGAGTGAAAGCTTTCCTGTTGGATAAACCCTATTATAGTTTGCAAGAATTTTATGATGATGCATTCTAACTCGAGCTTGTTTTAATATGTCGTAAGATGTTTTTTATGTGCTAAATTTTGTTTCATATATTGTGGTAGGTATTATACTTCTAGTACAATGTCTGTATCAACTTATTGTCCCATTTATACTTTCTGTATGTGTATTTTATTCACTTTAATTTAGGAATTTTTTAGGCTTTTACTTTGTCAATAAGATTTGTATCTTTGAACAATAAAGCATATTCTCTCTCTCTCTCTCTCTCTCTCTCTCTCTCTCTCTCTCTCTCTCTCTCTCTCTCTCTCTCTCACAATGAGTTTTTAAACCGCAAAATTGGATACCTTGGATACCGATAAACTTTCATTAATGTTTTTTATTTATAATATTCAAGAAACGATATGAAATCAGAATAAAATTAATAACAAGTACACTTGAAATTACTCAATTCTGGTTGAAAAAACAATATTGTGTCGTGTTTTGCTCGCCCCAATTTTCTGTGTTGATTAATGTTTAAATCAATTCACAATTATCCATATCTGACCGATATTCTATTGTTTTGCAGGAAACATTCCACAGAACACAGGAAACGCAAGCTGGGCATAGGTTTCCGGTAAGTGATTAGTTTATTCACAGGTTATTGTTTCCATTTGCTTATGAATAACTACTTAATAATATGCAATATCTACGATAGTTGAATCTGAATTATATACTTTGGTATAACCCGTTCATTACTTAATTCTATACGACATTACAAATAATTGTCACATTTTATTACAAATTATTACATTGAACACTTCCGATCTTCAATTGAATTCACAGGCTGACAGTTGTCAAGTTAGCTATGACAGAGGCAGTGTAATCAATGTGGTTGTAAATGCCGGAACAACTTTCGATTATTTCTGATTGTTCCTGTTGAACCATAAGGCTATCAAGAAACCCAAGAAGAAAAATAGAACATTTGATAAGAATATAGAGTTACGTTCGACAAATTGCCGATGATTTGAATACCTACATCGAATAATACTGTTCATAATATATTGACAGAACTATGACCATTTTTTTTCAAAAGGAAGAAGCAATGACAAATCATAATCGACCAGTGCAGTTTTGTTCTCAACTCAATATGAGCCACCTCACGACCGTAATGCCATTGTATGATGTAGACAAGATTACCTATGCACCAGTTACTACTGAGCTAAATTCATTTTGATTGTTGTCATAATTTGTGGTTAGGTTACATTAGATTAATTCTATTAATGCTGAAATTATCCAGAATTTGTGGAAAATTAAGTTGATACATATTAATAGTGTGTGTTCATCGTGATTCAGACGAAAATTTGGTGTAGTGGCATTCATTTATTTACCAGGAAATCGGAAAATAATATGACAGATTGCAACTGGTAAGTCGTTGTTTAATTAAACTACCCTACTGCCTACGAATCAGAAAGCAAAATACAGAAACGAAAACACAGCATGTAGCTATCCAACAGTCAATCAGGAGCCGAAATACAGAATCGAAAACTTGGTGTTATTGCTTATCAACACAATCATTTCAACCAATCAAAAACGTGTATTTTAGCACAAATGAAATAATCACGGTAATCGCCTGTTGAAAATAAATTTATGAAATTTTCATTAAAATTACCTTCTCAAATTATCAACTTACATGATATCGTCAACAATCAGTCAAATCTTCAGTTATTTAATGAATAAAAATTTTGTATAGAACTCGTTTGTAGATATTCATAACGATCTGTCGGCACATTGAACACAAAAATTCACTTTCAATAGTTCTATCTTGACATGAAAATAGATTGGAGAAGTTAAATCAATGACAGATAGAATACCGCTGGTTTATAGTAGAACGCGAGTTGTTCATAAATCAGTTTCAGCTGTGAGATGGTGAGAAATGGGGAATTTCGAAAGGTATTTTCATTCTTTGAGATAAACTACCTTGTTTTTGAATGTCTGGCCATGTACGACATCTGAAACCGCGTTCAAATCTATTTCGTTATTGGTAGTTACCAAAAGCACGTGGAGTCTATAAACGAATATCTCAAAAAATCTAGGAATGTATTGGTACGATTAGTGAGGTGAGCGGAAATGTAGATTTAACAAGAGAATTTCTATAGTATAATTATAACTTTGTTCTGTTTGAACTCTCACAATGCTTATTTTGTAACGTCTATAAGATGCTTTTTTTCACTAAGTTAGCATGTAAGGAAATAACAACCACTCACACTAAAATGTTGCTAGGATGTTAGAAAATTAAATCTCATGACTGTAAGAGTAAATTATAGAGTCAGGCACTAAGGCATGACAATTATTAATTTCAATTCTCAAAGTGATAAACGGTAGGAATGGAGTATGTACAGTGACTCTTGATACTCTCAGCACCACCTAGTGATGACATCAAAAATTTAATGATGACCACGACGGCACACTTATATAGCTCACTAGATGTATTAACCAAAGAAGACGAAAAATCCTTAATCCAATTTGAAAATTAGCTAACGATATAGGTCATCCTATTTCACCCTTAACACTCGACTTGAAACATATTCAGGCTTCATTTCGAATATTTAAAGTACCTATATGTGTGTTAAATATCTCTTGAATTTTTGCGATAGGTCCTTTTTTTGTTTTCTCCAACATTGTAACCTGAATTAACTCCTCTCGTGTGAGTACTTGAAGTGACTAAGAACGACTGCTGTATACTGATCGCGTAATCTATCTTTTCATATATGACAGTTGAATAATCTTTCACTATCTCAAAAATCGTGGAAGTTGATTGTTCACTAAACAAGGCAGAAATCATATTTTAACTGAAACGATACACCAAGAGATCTTTTGTTCACGGAAACACTGCTGAAGGTATTACTCTGTGTCTGTTGACAATGGAAAACCAGTCTTCGTTTTATGAGTTTTTTATTATACCTTCTCAATTATACATATTTCAGTTTTGTCTGCGGTATAATTTGATGGATGACCTATAAATATGCTTCCATGTAATCGATTTTGTTTTTGGGTCGTGCAATTTTCCGGTTGACCTATTTCAACGGTGTTATTACATGTTTTATGGAGCACTTTGAGTGCGAGTCAATATTGAATGTTCTCATCGAGGACACATTTCAAGTCATCCATGATTTTCTGATAATATTTGCATCGCCATATTTCATCTGTCATTCGCGATAGAAAATAACACGTAGCACTATCTCATGGTAACAACTCGAACTTCTCGAAGTGGTATCGTTTTTGTTTTGTTCTCATATTTTTGATATTTGTGTCATTGTGACATAGATGTCTTTGCCACCAAACAATAACTGAAACGAAAAAAACGATAAAATTTTCACCAGAACATCTTTCGAAAAACTGCTGGAAGTGCACTTTTCACATCAGAAGCGAACATAAACAGAACAGAGGTTAAGTTTGTCTGAGGGTTAACCCCCAGAGAGTTCAGTGGTTATCCCACTTCGAGTGGTTCACGAGTCACCGCTAGGTAGCGTATCGCTTAGCACCTATCGCGAATTGTCAATTGTCATTATTGAAAGCATGAATAAGATGGTCGTTCCTGATTGAAAATCAGAGCACATAACATGAAAACAAATTTGGGATTTACATATTCTTGAATTCGGAAGCGCCAGCACAAATAAAAGAAATTCAAGCAACTCAGATTTGTATTTCATGCAAATTGCATTGCATGAAATACAAATCTGAGTTGTTTGAATTACATTTGATACATGCAAACAGCCGATCAAATCTTTCACTCAAATAAAAGAAAACAGACCTTTTCGGTTTTCACCGTAGATTTTAATTTGGAAACATCGTGTGATTGTTCACTAAAATATAGGTGAATTTTGTCTAATTCTACAAACTTCGTATTATTTACCGTTTTTCGATATGCCATTAGTGATAAGTACGTAAAATTATGGCATGTAAAGAAAATCAGTCACAATAAGACTGTCAAGATTCGTATTCATCAGATTCTTTAGGTAGGTACAACATTTTGGGTAAGTGATTCTGAACTGACTTGAGACTGTAAACAATCCCTGAGACAACTGGCAGCTAACAACCAGCTCACTTTGATGTGAGTTTCAGGTCACAAATGGGTTGAAGGAAGCAGACTGCCTTGCCAAAGAAGGGATGTAGGTACTTCATCAATTTTCGCAACTCCATTGTATTCCCACATCTTTTTTTTTTGCTGAGACGCTCGTTTACCTCATGAACAACGAAATGTCTGTGAAAAATAAGAGCTCGTTAGTTAACTTTGCTTCAGTAGAGGCCCACACATTTATATCATATTGTAAAATACATAATGAACAGACAATGTGATTGGATGTCAAACAATAGATGTTGACTTTTTTCGACATTTTCAAATTATATAAAAATCACTAGCGTTGTTATTGAGTCAAGTAGCTCGAGTACAAATACGATAATTCTCATGGGAAGATTATGCAGTCGTTGTGTTGAAATTGTAGAACAAAACAAACGAATACAAGCTTGATTGAAATAATATCGATTTGGAAAGACAATCAAAATTTTTTGTAGGACAAACGTGTTATGTGACCCGGAGTCTACGCACTGGTTTGATGCGTTGTTCCCAGAATGTTGCCAATGTCTGCTTATTTTGAAATCCGTTTCGTCAGCAAACACTTGAAGACACTATACCTAGCTATTAAAGGATGGTTTCAAAGAAAAATATATTTTAACTTTCTTCGTCATTTTTCTTTGTTTACAAACCCTTCAATGCATGAATCACCTTGTATATCAGAAATGTCGAATAAATATATCTATTTTGAGTTTTTTTTTTTCGAAAAAGTATACGATTACTTTGAACAAAAATAAGTTCCAAACTATAAAGAATCATTTCGTTTATTTTGATTGGAGCTAATACCTTGTGTAAAAATCTCGGAAATCATATGTTCGATGGAATTTTAGCTCAGGTGTCCTGAATTATTCCTGCTTCATAATTATTGAAGTATCTCAAATTTATATCACACGTCATCAAATTCATGATTTCTTATTTATGCACATTTGAATGTTTGTTTTGCCAACAGATAAACCTCAGTGATGCAAGGTACCTACATGATTTATTATGTTTACAATTATTATCGAAAACGATAAAAACAGCACTGTGCATAATTGCCAAATTTTTGCTCCTCTCATTGAGAGTAATCTGCGCCTCTTTCTGCTCACTGTACAGAGTGGGCAAATATCGATGTTTCTATGGTGTAACTCTGTAACCATAGGAGATACAAAAAATGAAGGTCGTATTCTGAATATCCTTTTTTCGAGACAAATTCACTGGTGATTTCTTGTTTTCGAGTTATAGACAAAAGTTGAGTTTTTGGACCTTTGGACACAATTGGATATCATGGTTTGTAAAGTCACGGGATGATAACTTGTATAACCAGAATTCAGTGGCGTCGGGAAAAATTGTTATAAAGGTACAATTTCGAGTTATGGCCCAAAGTTGTATTTTTTCAAATGAAAATCATAGTTGTTGATAGTTTGGTTTAATCGGATTTTTCCTTTTCCGTTTTGAATTTCACGTCCTAAATACCGAAAATGATATTCTACTAGATTACTTTTAGCTTATTTTATATTATTTATTCCATGTAGGCGGGTGTCTTCTATGACTGGGTTTGTCCGTTTGTTTTCATCATAATATCAGTTAAATAATTTAGTGCCGGTTGCATAAAAGCCCGTCAAGCCTTCTGCGCGAGCTAAGGAAATCTTTATGCTACTGGCCCTTAATGTTAAAAGTGGAGATGTACGAAAATTATGATAAATATGATTTACTCATTAATAAGATTTAGTCAAGATAATAACTATTGTGACATTCCATCTGGAATATATTTCAATCGCTATCAAGAAAGAAGTCAACAAAATAAAGCTATTTAAAGAAAAAGATCGTAAGACCAAAAAAATTTCAATAATGAAGATGCTGAAGAAACGAAAGTGTAATTAACTGTGATTGAAATGTTTCAATTACAATTCGTCAGTTTGAAATCGAGAATTTTAGCTAGAATTTGAGATAATTCAATACTTAATCTTATTGTTATGAACTTGTCAATAGTGTCAATATCGTGATATTTCAAAATCATAATGTCTTATTCGGAAATTTCTTGCCATATTTTATTCTATTTTCAAAAATCAGTTTGTCCAAAGATCTTTCTGTCATTCAAGCTGATCAAACTTTTAGATGAAGTTCATGGAAATTCTCTTATTGAAAATTCACTTATTGTTCTTTCGTGGTAAGTACCTCCTGGAAGAATTTAATTCATGCACTAATAATGCCATATGTCGCGGTGTTTTATCATTATGACAACGAAAAAAATTTCCAGCGACCAAACGGAACCTAACTTTTGAAAGCATGATGATAACCAGCAAACTGGCGTTGTCAGAAAGGTATCTTATTTGTGGAAATGTCGCGATTTGGAGAGTCTTCGAGTGGAGAAATTTGGCGACAATTTGCGATGTTTTGTTTAATTTATTGATTTACATATTAATTGAATTGTCTGACCGAATAACACTCCAGTTTTTTTTTGAGTCGATGTAAACTTGACATTTATAATTCGAATTTTGTTGCCATTAGGCAATGCAACTCAAGTTTTTTTCGTTTAATTGCCAGTCAATAAAATTCTCATCGATAAAATGTCGAGTTTACTTCAACAAAAAAAAAAAGCTCTCGTACATATTCATATACATTACCAGGAATTTTTTTGTTTGTTTTCGTTTTTAAATGCTCTCAGAAACCTCAAAAAATTGCTTCAAAAATAAAAATTGTCTCTTGCGTTGAATACCTTTCAGGATTGTTGATGAAAAAAAAATGGAAGGTAGTAGAAAAACCTGTTGTGACCCGCCCCTGGTGGAAGCAGTGCAGGTAGTGAGCAACAAATCAGCATCATCGTCGAGTACATTAGTCTTGTCACTATAGCTCACATTATACAGAGAGTTCGTGTCTCGATTGGCAATAATTCTCTTTCGACTTGATTAGAAAATTGCCGTTTTCAGATTCACGATTCTGCATGCTCATACGGTCATTGTAATTGCTAATAGACCGTCTTTATAGGTGGCATAAATATATGCTTGCCGAGATATACGAGTTTGATTGCTGCCTCAAAATCGTTCGTTTATCTCTTTTATGGTGGCTCAGTAGATAGTAGTTTAGCCATGAAAAGAATGATCGATGAAAATATTATCGAATTTGAAGCTGTTTTTAAGCCAATATGACGACAACCTGAATGTTCCGAAAAATGTATCGGTCATGTGACCTAGCTGCAAAATTAATGAGTGATAATTTCACTGGATTGACAGCAGTCACGTATAGATAATAACCGAAGAGTATATTATTTTTGACAAGAATTCGTTTTCAATTTAAAACTAAGTAGGTACCTACATGTTATCTATTATTGACAGTATCAATAGTTATTGATTGAAAGTTTCAAATTCACTTTCCACTTCGTTTTTTCGTCATTGGCGAATAATGTAATGAGCTGCTGGGATTTCTTCACTGAATATCCTTGCAAGGTGGATATATATGATGGTAAAACAGCTTCCTATTAACAATCACTAGAAAAAACTGTAGACTTTTGCCTAATACTTGATCTCAAACCGTAGTAATATTTCCTGAAGTTATCAGAGATGGCGACATTTCTTGTGTCGGTAAAACATAAAGTAAGCTTCATCATCTCTTCACCAGTGTCATCTGTCAGATGCGAACCACAGAAATACATAAGCAACATAAACCTTCTTTCATCGATTATTTCATTCCTTCTAAAATACACGTATTTGATTGGTTGAAATGATGATGATATTTTCGATTTTGTATTTCGGCTCCTGATTGGCTATTGGATACCTACATGCTGTGTTTTCGTTTCTGTATTTCGCTTTCTGATTCGTAGGCAGTAGGATAGTTTAATTAAACAACGACTTACCAGTTGCAATCTGTCATTTTATTTTCCGATTCCCTGGTGAACAAATGAATGCCACCACACCAAATTTTCGTCTGAACCATGATAAACACACACTATTAATATGTATCAACTTCATTTTCTACGAATTCTGGATAATTTCAGCATTAAAAGAATTGATCTAATGTAACCTAACCACAAATTGTGACAACAATCAAAATGAATTTAGCTCAATAGTACTTGCATAGGTAATCTTGCCTACATCATACAATGGCATTACGGTCGTGAGGCCTAACTCAATGTATTATTGGTTGCATAACGTATCTTCTTGTGTCGAACTATAATGCATAATATCAAAATAACTAATTCCACAAACTGTACGTTTAATATTAATATTAACAATAAATGGGAAATCATCAAAATGGCTTTGATTTTATTCATGAAATAATCTGAACAAATACAACTCGTGTTATTGATGATTATTCCAAGCAACATGATTTGTTCCTCAAAATCGAAGGAATTTGTGTTTTGATAATCATCAATACATTTGTTGTATTGAATGCGATAATCGATCTTAGCCATCTTTATTCAAGTTGTGAAAATATTACTATACCCTTCCCAGATGGTCTACAAGTTTTCTGCAAAAACCATCCTTTATCCACCTTGTATCTCGCCTTGTATCCATGTTTCATGAAATAAAAGTTATATACTTCGATATGATTTTGTTCCTCTATGATATGATTTCACGAAGACTATTGCTCATACCTTCGAAAAGATTTTCATGTTCTGAATTATGTATTGTGTACTCTGCTTCCAACTTTTTTTTCTAGAGCAAAGGGAGAGTAAAAAGAATGAAACCATTCAAAATACAATATAGGTTTATCAATAAAGGCGGCACATATATCGTCCAATATAACACAGACCTACATATTTTCTATAAGTAATATTGTGTGATTTTAATAGAATATAATCCACTTGATTCAAGGATTGGAACCTTATTCTACTAGAGTAAAAAGAAATATAAAAAGTGATAAGTAATCGTATAGCCGCACAATATAACACATATTTTCATTTTATTCCCATCCTCTAGTAGGTACTATAATATTTTGTGATTTCATTAGAATATAATTAACTTGATTCAAAGATTCAAATCCTATTCTACTAGAGTACAATAGAATGAAGAAAATAATGTGGTATGATGAAAGAAAATTCGCACTTCGAATAAATGTTTAGATTTAATTGAACGGGGGTCGTGAAGGCTTTATGCAGCCTCACATCTATTCTATCAATCTGGGTTGGTGTTCGAGTACGTTGAGCCGCTGGCTTTTGAGCCTAGAGAGTCCGGGTTCGAAACCCGGTGCGGTTATTGGAAATTTATTTATTTCTGTATCATCGTTAAGCAGAAGGAGATAGGTGACCAACCGAATATTTTTGGTACCAAGATTTCAATCCTTCGGACTCTCAACGATAACCATCCGAGTAGTTCTTCGGATGACACTTAAAAAGCTAAGGTCCCCGTCTTCCTTACTCATACAAGACCCAATGACACTTCGAGGGTTGCTTTGTAACTAAGTTGGCGGTCATAAAAACTTTTATCATTTTTCAATCTGTTCTTGAAACGTTTACCAATTTCCTGGGAGCTAAGTTCCTGACATCAGAGGGCATCAAGAAGGCCCTTTCTAGAAACTTGAGCCTCTTGCAGAAATGCGCTGGATATTTGCAAAGCGCATGTTCTGCAGTTTCAGCGAAGTTCTCGCATAAGCTGCAACTATCACTATCTGATTTGCCCAATTTTTTGAGGTGATACCTCAGTGGGCAGTGTCCAGTGAGGAGTCCCGTTACCAGTTTCAAGTGTTTCTTCCTCTGGATCTTGGCTTTGTATATTATTGTTTTTCTTTCTAAGCAATGGGACAATTTCTATGCACAGTTGCGAGCATACCTACCAACATATATTTACGATAGAAATTGCTGTAAATGGTCGAACTTTGAAGAGTCCGCAATGGTAACACGTTATGTCTGTGTTGACGACTTGAATGATTGCTCAACTTGTCTACTTGATTGATTTCTAATGTTTTATCACTGAGGCTGGGTGAATGGAAGGTACCTACTCAATCGCGTTAGAAAGTATGACGGTGGTCGTTGTTGTTCATCTCTTCAATCTCTTCCTTACCTGTTCTACACACTCGATATCACTGAAATTTCTTCCTGTGCATATATTTTTTTTTAATTTTCGAGGAAAAAAAACAGAATCAATATGAAATGCAATATTTTTCTCGACTCTCGCCATGTAGGTACTGACAGAATTCTGAAATTATTAGGTATGTAGCGGCTTCCTAAAACATAGGTGTCTCGAAAATGTTGACGTATATTGAATTCACATTATTAAGGGTGTGAAAAAAAGAGTGATGTTCAACGGTTTTTGAATTCGAGTAGCCAATCTTGATTTATATATTATGTTGAGAACTGTTTTATCTTCAGTGCACTTTTTTTGTTTGTTTTTGAATCATTGGAAATACGGAAATTTAAAATTTGTGTTCCTAATATTGCAAGCTCAAACCACGTTAAGCTTTTTTAACTAAGACATTCCTCGGGCACTCTTTTACGAAAAATCTAAATATGCCATCCAAAGCATTTTTGATGTCAGGGATATAGGTAGGTTAGGTAGATTGTAGGAGGGGTCGTTAAGGCTGTGCAGCCTCTCAAGCACCTCGACCTAAGTTACCAGGACTATCCAGCCAAGTACACGCAATATTTGATTATATAACCCTCGATATAACCTCAATGGGGCCCACCTCAAAGTGGATCTGAGACTACCTCATACCCCATGAGGGTTCTATACATGATTACAATTTCCAATATATTGAATTTCACACATGCATTTTAACTTCGATACAGGTATGGCCCCCTTATTCGACAAATCCGTTGACATCCGGCCTGGATACCGGCGTAGAGACAAAAGGACCAAATATAATTCACAAATTTTCACTAAACTTCACTTTCATAGATATATTTTCGTATATTTCAGTTTGGACAATCACATTTTACATTTACTTGACTTCCGACCTCGAGAACGCCGCCTGTCCTCTACCAATGTCAGAAGGCGAATCTCATCATCTATACCTTTCATGTATAGGTTAAAAATATAATTTTGATTTCTTCTCTACTTGTTCCATTTATGTGGCATCCAGGCAAGATAGACTTTTACCCAGCATCTTGACTGGCAATTTGAATGACATTTGAATGGAACAAGAAAGAATACAACTACTCCCCCTTTTCCTTTTCAAAATTGTCAGTTTTTAGGAGACGGTTTGTTTTTGGTTTTTTTTATATCTAAAGTCCGTATTACATGGTGCAGAAATTGATACAGAAAATGTTCCATTTTCTCAAACAGACTCTTGTACAGAAAACATTGACAAATTTTCTGCAAATAAATATTGTTTGGTAATACACGATATCAATAATTCAACACATAAGCATGCGCAATATGTGAATCCAAACGGCTTTTATGAGGATTTTAACCTCATTTTAACCTAACTTGTTGAGAGATGCTTTTGGAAATTTTCTACACAAACAAGGATGTCTCCAATAAATCATTCTTTGACTGTGACAGCTTCAGCTTGCAGTGCTTTAATAATGTTTACATTAATGAAAATTTATATGGAGAGACATAATAATAGCAGGAAAGGACGGCTTTGGAATCGCGAATGGCTGAGAAAATAGGATAGATAGGTCTTATTTCCATCATTGCTGAGAAGGAGAGATAAAGGCAGAGGTGTACTTAATATGGTTGAGAATGAACTTCTTGTTACTTTTTAGCATACAAAAATCGGTATTCTTCTATTAGTGCCAAAACTTGTTCTGCTGTCCAATTCATATTACTATTGCCCTAACTGTGCCCAAAGACTCTCACTTTTATTTGTATTTCGAGGCGATTCGCGAAATATGATGATATTAATAAAATTAACCTCACAAATATTCACAAAAACAATAAAGCTGCAATGCAATAATCACACTGCGCATGATCACATACAAAAAATCTGTCCGAAAATAGAACCTGTCCTATATTTCTTGGATGGAATATTCAGATTCAGTTTTTCTGTAATACACGATGCAGAAAATATTGCCTTCACATTTTCATACAGTAAATGTACCATTTTCTGCACCGTGTAATACGGACTTAAGATGTTACTCTCATTGTTTCGTTCGTTTCAAATTGTATGTTGATGTGTTTTTACTGCGTGTCATTTTATTTTTACAATTTTATATATTTGACATCATGTTGTGCAATCTCACCAAAGATGTAAGTACATTGCTAATGACTTTCTGCTAATAGCACATGATATAATTTTGTTTGTAGTTTCCCTGAGGATGGAATAAAATTATTCCGAAAGCTTGGAAAAAACTTTAAAGACTTTTCTTGCAATTCTGCTGCTAATCCCCAATATCTTCCATTTTCGTTATTATTATATACATGGATAAAACACATATTTATGGTCAAAATTTCAAAATGATCAAGTACGTTAGACCCCCTCGGTATGTCAAACAAATAACCTAGATACCGTATTTAGCGTAAGCCGGGGACTCCCCGCTGTGAAGTGTGGTGCATATCACCTTCAAAATGTCACTGTTTTTGAATACGGTGAACAATAAAATGACATTCGCTCCGCCATAATGTCTGTGAATATATCAATAATTCGAAATGTAGGCCAGCTCTAATCGTCCATGCTATCGCACGATCGACTGGCACTAATAAATCAACTCATATCATTTCTCCTTGCAGAAGAAACACATGTCGACCGGTGTGGTCAATTATTTTCGGCATTCGCGTCTTATTATAAAACATAACTGGCTGTGACATACTGATAATAAGGACCACACATGAATAAATCCAATAATTGCATGTCATTATCGATGTCGAACACTTGGTAAATTTATTACCAATACGCGCAGAGTTGGTTTTTGGAAGGGGCCTGCCTGCACAGTGCACTGCATGACCTTATATAGGGGATATCGTTTGTTCATTTACGTGATTGGCATTATTGTGACCTCGCTGTTTTGAAGGGTGGTCCAATCAGAGAAAAAATGGTTCTTCAGTAGGCATTTTGGATTCTGAGAAGTTCCAGCATGAAGGATGGCTCTCTTTCTGAAACTCTTCTAGTGTGTTTTGGAGTGAAAACAAAAAACCCAATAAATTCGATCACGGAATGTCTTGAGGCATTCCCATTTTGAAAACCTACTGGGTAACCCTAGCAGACCATTTTAGTTAGCTTAGAATCACTTGTATCAAATATTATTTATGTTTGTGATATTATGTTTAGTTAATCCGAATCAATATTGGCTTCGAGAGTTATCGTAGTGAAAACAAAAAACCCAATAAATTCGATCACGGAATGTCTTGAGGCATTCCCATTTTGAAAACCTACTGGGTAACCCTAGCAGACCATTTTAGTTAGCTTAGAATCACTTGTTTCAAATATTATTTATGTTTGTGATATTATGTTTAGTTAATCCGAATCAATATTGGCTTCGAGAGTTATCGTTATGCTATCAGTTTCAAATGAAAAATCTGGATGAAAACGAGGTGAAAATAGTCTTCTGTACATTTGGAAATGTGTAATTTCGATAATCTTGGGAAAGTGAAAGCCAGCATAAAGAATTAATGCTTCTTTCAAACAAATATATTTTTTTCGACCTGTTTTGAAAGGTGGTCCAATCAGAAAAAAAATCGTTCTTCAGTAGGCATTTTGTATTTCGAGATGTTCCTTGAAGGATGCGTCTCTTATTAGGTTTATAACATTAAATTTCCCGCTAAACTTTGCCTATCAGGGCTCCTATCGAATTTGCCCACATGTTTTATTTTCACCAATTATTTTAAAAAAATACCATTTCATTATAAACTTAAGATTATAGCAAGTTTATGAAATCGATTTCAACATTGAATGAATCTCTAGAAATTTGGCAAAGCATCCTAAAAACAGACGAGAGATTCGTGTAGTTTTTAGTTATAAAAAATGCATGGGAAATCTTCCTTACTCATACAAGTCAAAATGAGACTTCGAGGGTTGCTTTGCAACTAAGTTGGCAGTTAAAAACACTTTTCAAACACTTTTTTCGGATCCACACAGGGATTTAAATTCAAGACTCTGACCTAACCTCACTTATAAAATGGTCTATCCAACACCATTTGGATGGATGACGTTGTTATATGATTTACGGTATGACCCTTTTCATTTGGATTACGAACTATTTTGATGGAATTTTGTTATTCAGAATACGATAGTACTTATCAAATTTTCGATTTTTAATTTCAATTGCCGTGAACGATTTAAAATGGGGGTAATTTTGGAACAGGCCTGCGGAAATTAGTTTACAAAATCGTAATTATGATGTTTCCTCGATTATTTCAAATAGAACAATGGTAACTTATTGTTACGAAAAATGTGATAACACACAATCGATATTTTGAATGAACGTTTAAATAATAACATAACAACTGATAACATAAGAATTGAGTTAATCATTAACGACTATATGGGTCAGTTCCGGTAAAACCTGGAGTGATCAAAATCGATTGAATATACGTCAAAATATTGTTAAACACAAAAATTGAGTGGTGAAGTCGGAATTTTGTTGTTGAATTTTCATCTATTCTCCAGATGTCTGCCAAGATACGAAACAACACAGGGTTCTTCAAAAATTTTAATTTGATTGGCCATGGAGAAATCGCAGACGGTATAAGGAATATAAAAAATACAAACAGAAGCATAGAAAGGAAGCATACAAAGAAATATCAATAATAGAGTAGCCCTTAAGCCTCAAATAAGTACAAAGAATGTGAAAGGTCATCTATCTAGTACTTTTTACTATACATCTAGTACTTTTGACTAGTCCATTTCACTAGCAAACCCGGCAAATTTAAATATTTCATAACTATGGAAATGTTTACAGAAGAATCAATAATTGAATATTTATATAGCAATGGTATATTCTCAAATTTGCCAAAATCAAGTACTAATTTTATAATGGAATTTCAAGAAGCTCATAAGTGAACAATAATAACTTTTGAATTTATTTCCTTGTTTTTACACGGCCGTCGGTCAACTAACCACTTCCATTGTTGCGATAACACAATATTTCAAATTGTGTGAACTTGCCTGGCTTCTAGACCAATAAGAAGCGAGGAAAACCCTTCCCTATCGCCTCAACGCTATATTTTTCACACTAGGAACAACGCTGCCTGATTCCATCCTGAAACATTTTGCCGTTCGCAGTCGGGCAGCTCTAGAGAAAGTGCACCGAGCAATGTCGTCCAGCTGTCTGGCGGTACCAAGAGCGTGCACGGTACTCGAAAAAAAAGTTACGACCCGTACTTGTGAACGATTTTTTATGACCGCCTGACACTTCCTCCAGGTGTCTGAGAGAGTCTCGGCTTCTCGGCCGGCAATCAGTCAACTGTCTGCTGGCATTTTATCGAAGGATAAGTAGGTAGGTTGGGTGGAATAATTGAAGAATTGAAGACATTGGACGCTGAAGGTCGTTCGACGCCCTGCATTTGTTTATAGATTCGAAACACCCAGGAAACAATCTTGTCTGTATGAGTAAAGAAATGAATCACAATTCATGAGGTTTCAGTTTGATGTTCAGCCTTTACAGAGCATTGAAAGTGTTGTTCTTCCTTTTTAATGTTTCAACATTCTAGGTGAATATTTTTTTATGATCTGGTTCTCACGGAAAGAGATATCCTGTAATGTTCAGAGAACATCGTGAGAACCAAGGGAAAGAAGGTTGGAGTTGGTGTTCTTCTTAAATTTCTGGAGATCGTATGCCTCGAGGAACACCTCCCTAGGCAATGGAAAATATCTATAAAATAGGGATGAATCGTCAACTTTTGAGTTTGTAAGCGAGGCATCACCGACGAGACGAATTGCCCTTTTTTGGATACAGAATCCAATAGTTTGAGGGTATGTTTAGGTGCCGCACTCCAAATATGGAAACAGTATTCCAACAGGACAGGTCAGATCTGTGCCTTATAGATCGTAAGCAGCTGAATCCTTTTGCTTACTCAACAGATAATTTCAACACTCATATGTTACATGTCAACATGATTCTTTTCACAATGCAAAAATGGAGCAAGAATAATTCTAACAACGTGATTGTATACTTCTATAGAATTTCCATTTGAAAAGGAACTAATTCAACGAGGAAATTGTACTTTATGATAGGGTGGTGATTTCTGCCTACCTAGTGGAGGAGTGTATTTCGTAGTGTGCCTCAGTAGCATTTTGTTTGATATGAAAATCAAGGTTTGTACGATGTAAACCTGCCTATGATGTTCCAGATTTCATTAAAAAGTAGTGCACGTATACATTTGGAACTTTCGTTACAAAAATAGTTTGAGTTTTGACGCTACTAGTCAAAGTCCATAGGAAGTTTAATCAAGATTGACAAGCCTGACTCAAAACAGCCTATAACTATACCGTACAACTTCTTTATCCACACAACTGTACATGGCACATTTATTTCGATTAAATACATATTGATTGACTCAGATTGAACGTTTATGATAGACGACTATGTGATAGTTTATTTTGATTAATTGACATACCGTTTTCTCCTGATCTATTGCATATACACGTCAAAACAAAATCGGCAATTTGACGTCACGTCAGCTATGAAATTGTGCGGAACGGAGAGTTTCAACACAACGTAAATATTTTCGTTGAGCTATTAAATATCTTCATTCGTTTACTGAAAACCACCTGGGTGTATTTGACGTCAAATAGAACGATTTTGTGTAATGTTTCAAATTGCAAAGAGAACTCGAGAACAATAATTATCTGGCTGTAGCATTGGATATCTCTGAGGCATTTTTCATATGGTTCACTGTCAAGCTTTCTTTTGAGAGGATCACCCCATGTGATCAAATTACTATCAACTCCGGTGTTCCACAGGGATCTATTTTGGCACCAACTTTGTTTCTGCTACACATCAAATATCTGCTAGAGAGGTGACCTTCTCGTCTGTCTACCTTTTTGCTGATGATACTACACTTCATACTGTCCTCTCCCCTATATCATCTAAAGAAGCCAGAAATGCAAGCAGATACAGTTTGATATTGTCAAGTCAAGTCAATAAGTCAAATCAATATATATATACTTTATTGTCGAAAATAATAAACCTTATTGAAAAAGCATAAAATACACGTGAAAATTGAATACAATCAACTAAATTTCCTGAACAAGACATGAAAGAGTTGAGGTGAATTCAGGAGTCAAATTACAATTTACAGGTGATCACAGTATAGAATTCATAGATCGAATAATAGGCCTTTTAAGAGATTAAGAGAACTTCAACAGAACTTCGGAACTTTTTGATATCTAAAATATTTTTTAGAAATTAAGGAAGTTGGTTGTATTAACACTTTCATACATCAGAAAATACTTGCATGGTCAAAGTGAAAAGTGAATTTTGGAATAAAATAAAGCATATGCGACAATTTGTTCCGGAAGAGTACAAACTAGTTTTATTTTTATGAATTAAGAATACTGTTTCCAGTATTTATAAACAGGTGACATTTAATATTTTGTGGCTGATGCATAGTGGCTACAAGTGACCTCTCGCTTAGACTTTGATGTGTATCTTAATGACCTCTTCTGAACAAATATCGTATTATATGTAACTGCATATTACAGTAGCCCCAGAATGCAATTCCATAGCGAATATGAGATTCGACCAATGCAAAGTAAGCTATTCTAGCAGTTATATATTCTAGCTCATTTGATATCACTCTATTGGCATAACATCCACTATGTTCTTTGAAAATCAATGAAGATTCATCTAAAATTTTGAGGCAGGACTGTTCCTATGAAATCCTATTATTGATATTTTCTTCAAAGATATCGTATCATGGGGTCAAATTCAAGAATTGTTTCACAAAAACTCGTTCACATCTCAACGGCTTCTCATGATCTGCGAAGCACAGTTTCAACAGTCATGGAGTATTGTTTGGAGTTCGGTTAGAACACATCACAGAAAAGTGGCCGATGTTTCTCTTTTTTATAGATATTTCAACAGAAATCCTGTCTATCAATCCACCATGAGCGATTCTGACTAGGCACACCAGACGGACAGACTGCTTTATTGTCATAATGTCATTCTGCAAACCTTTTATTGTCAGGCTGCCAACCTTTCATTGTCGGGCTGTCAACCTTTCATTGTTAGGCTTGAGACCTATCAGAATTGTTTTCTTCATCGAAATCGATATTGTGGAACTCATCAACCAGTGAGTTTTGATGTTTCCAATCAGAATCGTTCTGGATTGATTCTGCAAAATGGTCCTGGGAAAAACCAAAAACAAGGCTAATAACTCGCCCAAGGAAGTAGAGCTGAACGCTAAACAATAAGATAAAATTTGACGCTGTGCAGAGGTAAAAAGCCCATACCTACCTTTTATCTCATCTAATATCGTGATCTAGACTTGCTGATGCGAAAATAATGTTCTCATTGGGGAGTTGAACGGAAAGTATGCGGTACGTTTATTCAGATTTTCTCTGAAAACAGTCGAAAGTTATTCGTGTCATGACCACTATGACCGTATCAAGGTTGCAATTATCATTGTAAACGATTCACCGTCTCCGTATAGGTAAACTTTTTGTTTTTGTGTTGTTTTCCTTATCGCCTTCCCATGATCTGGTTCGGAACGTAATAATTGAACGTTGAAGGTGTAATTTTGTACGCCCACTCTATTGAATTGTATTTTATTCCATCTGATGTTTATCGACGGTACATCTTTTTTCGTTAGAGCTCAACATTATTAGCTCTCGAGGAGTTTTTTTAGCTTCAAACCGGCAGTACACTACACCCAGTCGCGTCGCCTGTTTTTTTTGAGGCGCCTGATGGTAATGGAACCACGAAGTACTTCTGTTTCTAATCATTGCTCCTTGTGATCATTCCATTGCATTTGGAAAGAATTTCTATATCACAGATTGAATGAACCTTATACAGTGCCCTCATTAAAAATAAAGGTTTGAGTAGGAGGTGAAGAGCTACTTTTTGATGGAAAAATGATTGCTCAAATTTTGGAAACGACGGTTGGGAACAACTATCAGTATATATTCCATTTCCGAAATCTCCTCATAATCAATAATTTCATTTAAAACACTTCACTCATAAAAGTCCTAAATTCAATATATTTCTTGAAGTCGAATTGCATCAACTAAGTATTTGACTACTTCTTCTGGATTAATTGTTTCACTTTGAGAGTATTGGATTATCCCGGATTTTCCTAATATAGAATATGGCTTTTTCCGGACATTAACTTTGTCTTATCATTTTGTTATTCTCTTGAAAGGACCCACTATATGATTTCAGAATGAAAACACCATCGTTTCAATCAAATAATATGTTTGAAGCTGTTTACTTAGTTCTACAATTTCATAGCCAGTTCGTAGAGGTATCACCAGAGGATGCCGATTTTTATTTAGAAATTGAGAATATGTGCTAACTTTCGGATAGGAATAGTGTTTTATGTGGAAATTCAACTTTGTGTGACAAACCCAGTCATACCCTTGGGAAATGAGTCATGATCTCTTTGCTGTTTTCAGTAGGTATACCTAGACAAATCTCATATTGAGAATATATTTTTCTCATTTATTTTGACATAATATATCTGAATAACCAGAGAAAAATTTATCGTATATCTTTGAGCTAGGTAACCACCAAGTCAACAAACTTAAGTATTCCGATAACGATATGTCCTGTATGTAAATTGGTTCGATTCTCGATAACAACTGTTGTGTTGCTATCAACTTAGTTATGTGGTTTATTTGCAGTTCATTACCTTTTGAATGGCCGCAATTTATGTTTTTTATGCTATCGAAAAAAATTGAACGTTTCGTGGAACCATGCTTGAATATAATTGTGTAGTTCATACAAAAATTTCTACTGCAATAATATTTCAAATAATAATGTATATAACAAGTTGGTATGGTTTTCACTTCAAACTCCATAAATCGATAAAATATTCTAATGAAACCCTCAGATTAACATCATAGTATTTGATTATGTTTTTATAGTAGTGAATTTCTTGGCAAAGCGAAGTAATCCGGAACAGAAGAAGCTAGGTCAGATTTTTTCATCCATATAATTAACCTCTGAAATACGCTACTTTGCCCACATTTAATCAACCCTCTATCTCTTACCGTTATCGAAATCCCCATGCATAGACTCGAATTTGAATAGCCCTGTAGGTAACTATATCAAATTCTCTAATTTTTGTTTTTTTTTTTAATTTCAGACATCGTTTCAGTATACGAAATAAAGAATACTTCCTCATTGCCACTTTTGAAATATTTTTTGAGAAGTTACGTTAAGAAATTTCGATTCCAACGTTTTGTCTTCGAGAATTTTTTAAAAACTTTGATTTCTCATGTTTGAAAGGTGTTTCATTAGAGTTCCTATATTATTTATTATATATATATTCCCTGATTTTTTTGTGGTAAGCATGAAAGGAAAAAACGAAAAAGTCCCTATAAACGTTTGTCCAAATCTAATCGGTTCCAAGTAAAACTTTTCACTAAACAAGTACACCCTACTAGACCTAAAAACTGCAGAAGCTGTAAAGAAAAAACTTAATATTTCAACACCTTATAACTCGGAAACGAAAAAGTTTTAGACACATATTTATAGAAACTTTTATCATTGTGTGAGACGCTCATCACCCCTAGAAGTACGTCCCACATATTATGAAACACCCTGTATATTTTTCAGCATCCACAATTACCGAGCTACTGGACTGGAGAGTTTCCAATTTACTAGTTGCTGCATCAAGCTTTCAACTTTTACAAAAACTATAAACCTTCCCTTACAATAGCTTTTCTTCGGCTTATTCCCCTATGCGCTGCAAGCAAAAAAGAAACAAGCAATATTCAGCGGTAATAAATATCCATTATATCATGTGGCAAGTGGCAAGTGGACATACTTACTTGGAGGATGCGGCCTTCGCTGTAACCTTCACCCTGGTTGAAGAGATCGCGAGTTTTTAGTACGGGTGGATGATAGAACTAGAGGTCGACGAGACAAAAATTCTTGTCTGAAGACTTCTTGTTTTGTGAGGAAATTTAAAAAATTTTGACTTGGCGTTTTCTTCACATATTATACTTAACCAACGTAGGTGATCCATTACTTACAGTGGAGGTGAGTATTATAGGTCAAGAGACATACAGTCGAACTCCACCAAAAAGGTATCATTGAATGCAGTCTACAGACTTACATCAGTTAAAAAAGGATATGTTTCGAGAGATTAATCTCTCATCATCGGCGTACAATTATAAGTTCATCTATAGAGAAAAAGTACAAAGTTAAAAACTTGACAGCAAAAAACTTGAAATAACAAAGACTTACCAACTGGGCTGGTGGTCGAGTGCGTTGAATCGCTGGCTTATAGTCTAGAGCAGTGTTTCCCAAACATTGTTCCGCCATGGCCCGGTAATTTTCAGACTGCCCCTCCGTGACCCACTCAATACTTTTCAACCGCTGGTTGTAAAATAATACACATTTATTAATAGTAAAAATGTTTGCTAATTTATCCGTTAGGTGCCGATGTCAAATTTTTCCAAAATTTTTGGGTGTATGTACGTAATTTGGCATCCTGAACTCGAAACCGAAGTCAAAACGCGGCGGACTTGAGTATTTTCGGAGATTTGGGCCCATTTTGTTTCGAAAATATACCATTCGACTGACTTGACTCCTCAAATTTTTGCTATTCAAAACACACAAAATTCACCTTTCTTCAAACAAACACACCACACACTCTTACATCTACTTGTTTCCAACAATTGTCAGCAAAAAAAACTAATATTTTTCAAAAAATTCACCCTTCTTTTGAACGTAACCACATCAGCATCACAGCAGGGAGGTTTTCAAAATGACCGTTGTTTATGTAGCCTAGTTGGTGAAATAATAGGAAAATTACAGAAAAATTACACATTTATGATGTTTTTCTTAGACAAAAATTATAATGAATGCATGTAATATGTCTTGGGTTTTATGAAAATACAATACTTGCACAAAACTTGCCATATAAGGAAGGTGAAATTTCGAACTTTGGCATCGATTATCTCGAAAACTAAAGATATTCTCACGATAATATCATGGAATTCGTGTGCAAAATTACAGTTAAGTGTAAGCTTGAGCAGTGTTTTTAATTAAAAGAAGGACGAATTTTATGTTTTCAATAGCGCAGAAATTTGAAATATCATATCGTGTCAAATATGATGTAGTTTCGGAACAAAAACAATCGATTATTTTTAAAACAAGGCGGGAATGTTGCGACCCGGTATTTTATTTTGATGGCCCGGTACCGGGTCGCGACCCGGCTAATGGGAAACGCTGGTCTAGAGGGTCCGGGTTCAAATCCCGTGGCGGCTATTGAAAACATTTATTTATTTATATCATTTAACGGGAAGAGATAGTTAGGTGACCAACCGAACATTCTTGGTACCTAGATTTCATTCCTTCGGACTCTCAACGATAACTAGCCGAGTAGTGCTTCGAGGGTTGCTTTGCAACTAGGTTGGCGGTTTAAAACACTTTGAAAACACACACACACTTTCTTCATTCTCATTTATATAGCTGAAAGTTTTTAAATTTTTCATTGAAAGCTTGACAGTTTTGATTGGAAGTTATCCATTCTAAAGAGTGATTTTTTTGATATTTTTACCAAACGCAACATTGATGCCTGTTTGAATAAATGATAATCTCACATGAACTTTTTTTACATTTCGCCCGTGCTATTCTACTTTTGTTGTGCTTGTTGGTACCCCTTCATCGTTCTTGAAATTCTGTTCAAATAAGGGCTTGATTAATGGCGCTCCTGATGCCCATAACCTTACCATTTTCGAGCTTTGAAGTCTATCGGCTACCGTGAGCTACTCATGCACTTAATGTTTTTTTGTGACATTTTTGTCAAGCATTCGATTTGTTGCATTCATGTTGATTCGAATTGCATTTAAAATACAGTGCACCAATCAACGCGCTACCAAAGTCTACTGAATATTATTAGTTATTCTATATACTTATATAGTATTCGGTGATACGTACTATCATATTATATAGTACCTATAGTAATTGAAATATCAATATTAGCAAAAACTGAGAATCCAAGTTTTTTTCCCATCTCAATTTTTTGTCTGGGCCACTGGAGAGTGTCGTAATTTTTCATAAAAGATGTAAAAATGATTGATATTATTATTAATTATTATATTATTCCAAAGTATCATCAAGTTATACTCAATGATTGGGTTACTTGATACATGGAAGCTCGCATGGAAGGCATTCCGCAAGGGACCTTCTAGACTAAACCCATAATTTTTCGCTGGTTTGGTGGTTTCCTGTGTTCTTTATTGTTATTTTTGAATCAGTGTTCGTCATATTTTGTAAATAGGCGATAACAATGTATTTTCCGGTGTGACATTTTTACAGTTGCTTTGTAAATAACCACAAAATCTCCAACAACTACCAAGAATGAACCTGTTACCGCCGATAGAGAATAATTTCTAGAAGTTAAAATATAGTTCTACAGTATTTATAATTGGTACTACAGAAATGCTGACCTATTAGTTGGTATTTGTGAATTTGCTTCAAGGTATCCCAGCATTAACAAGAGCAAACCTACATACTCTCTTGATAATCGAAATCGGTTTTTTAATTGTTTTATTCCACAAGGTGATATGGTCTAACCTATTTCTAGCTTTATTATGTTGTTAAGATATTCACACCATCTTCATTATCGGCGGTTAAAACTTCCTCAGAGTAAACGTAAATTATTGACGTTAGATAATTGTAACATGTGACGTCATTACATAAGTTTACTTCTAATCTCTGTCAAAATAGTTTTATAATAACACTACCCTAAATAGATCGTTCAGTATGGCTGTGTCTATAATTCCTCGAAAAGGTCCAGTAGTTTTCACTCTCATCTTGATTACGTATACCTACAATGTTATAGATGCATTCAAATCCCACACTCATTAACATGTCTGCCATTTAAAAAACAAATGAAATCTCGAATCGATTATTCATGAAAAGTTATTAGTCACCATAACAATATATATAAAAATATTATTTTTCGGCAACCGTCCAGAAAGTACGTACTTTCCAGACGAGTTTTTTTGAGAAAGTGGCATTTTTCCGGCCTAGTCCGGGAAGTACGTACTTCCCGGACTAGGCCGGGAAGAATCACATCGTTGTTGTCATTGTAAATATGAAAATCTTGGTAGTATGGTTTTGATAAATGCAGTTGATCATTACCATAGCAGCAAAATAACGACTGACAGCTATCTGACATAAAATTAGCTAACATTCAAAAATTATCAGATGAAAACAATCAATGTGAAACGGAAACTTTACCTTCTTGTTCTGACTTCAACAAAAGGCACTTAAATATACCAAACATTTCAAACAAATTGAATCCATTCAATATTAACAATTGTTCTAATTTTAATATAAATATTAATATAAATAAGAATTGAAATGTTCGAAATTTTGTTCTAATAAAGAAATGTGTTTCTTTGATTTGTTATTCTACACGGTTGCCGAACAAATTGTGTACGCAACACGCCCGAAAACAGTTTTTTTGGACTCGCAGACTTCCAGGACTCGCTACGCTCGTCCTAGAATTTTGTCCACTCATCCAAAAAAACAGTATTTTCCGGACTTGTTACGTAAATTACTAATTTAGCATTCTTCTTCTTCACTTCAATTTGAATGGCCTAAGTTACCAGGACTATCCAGCCAAGTACACGCAATATTTGATTATACATATAACCTCAATGGAGCCCACCACAAAGTGGATCTGAGACTAAATCATACCCCATGATGATTCTGAATATGATCACAATTTCCAAAATATTGAATTCCACAAATATGTTTCATAAACTTCGATGCAGGTATGGCCCCCTTATTCGACAAATCCGTTGTCATCCAGCCTCTAACCGGAGTAGAAACAAGAGGACCAATTGTTTTTCATTACTTTAACTTCACTTTCATAAATATATTTTCAATGTATTTTCGTAATTTCAATATGGACAATCACATTTAACATCTACTTGACTTCCAACCTCGAGGACGCCGCCTGTCCTCTACCATGGTCAGAAGGCGAATCCCCTATTTAGCATTGATCGGATAGAGGTTATTGATCGGATAGAGGTTATTATATTAGTACCAAGTACTCTGGATTAGTCTAACTAAATTATGCAATCATAGTTACCAGGACCGGATTAACCCTATCGGGGCCCCTAGGCAATGCAATTCTCGGGGCCCCTTTCCTTTACCGTTTTCTTACTTTTCAAAATATATTTTTTCTATTACAAAAGTCGAGTCGATCGGATCGACTCCTGCTTTTTGCTTACATTGAATGAAATGATTTTAATCACAAAAATATTTTCACAACCAAAGAAAATATTTTTGTGTAGTAGGTACAATATAAGTTTAAATAGCAATTCTCGTAACTTTTTAGATACAAAATCGTTAAAATAAACTTGGAAGTTGACCTTTTCCAACACATCATTTTCAATCGCCATTTTCGACAATGAATTCAAACGGTTCTGTGATATTGTTCAACGCAGACAGTTTTTTATTATTTTTATTTTGAAAAATTTCGTTCACCTGTGGCGTTTGATATCATCAGACTTCTTTATATTTGCAATGCTATCATTACATTCGGCATTCGGAAAAGTTGATCATGCACAAAACTTTGTGACAAATAAATGAAAAATAATTTGGGTGGAAACTGGTGATTTTATCCAGTAAGGCTGTGAAGTCTTGTTAGTAGAGAATTGGGGTATGCATATTTTCTGATATCTCGAAATATAGTTCATGATTTAATCTTTGGATATCCTAATTTTCCAGCAATCGGCTGAATTTCCTAGTAGTCGATCATTGATCATTCAACGTTATCTAGAGCTATCGAAATTATCAGTTCACCAACTGATTGTTTCGACTCGGATGTTTCCAGTCACAACCCATATAACAGTGTGTTTGTGTGTGAAAATAATAGTTGCATTTATGTCTCAAGTGAGTGTTGTAGTACTTTCATCAGGATAATGAGAATATAAAAAAATATTTGCAAAGTTGTCTTTAGATGCATCATCAACGAATGATATTTAATAGATCCATATACATTTTTGTCCAAATATACAAAACAAGATTATATCATTATTACTTCTTCCTAGACTATATTTGTCGTACACAATGTCTACTACATAGTAATGTTACAAATTCATGGCTTGGTTGAAGATACCGAGTGGTTCTAAGGGGGGCAAGGTTGTCCCATTTTTTGCTAAAAATGTTTCACTCGAGATATCTTGACATTCATCATTGCAATTTTTATTTGCTACAAAATAGCACTATCCAAATCGAAAAACAACTCTCATTTGAGAGGGCAACATCAACTTTATTTTTCAAATATGGTCCAAAATTATTTAATTTGTATTCCGTTTAGTTTTCCTGTTAATAAAATACTCTTAAGTATTCGATTGCAAAAATGATTAGTTGCCAATGACTTTTCAAAACATTGTAGGTCCAATGTTTCAGACAAATATCGAAAAATACACTAAAAACTTGTCATTGATCACAAATTCAAAACTTTTGCCAGACAAATGATTCAGATTCTCACAATCGATATACCTAGTAACTATTTATATACAACGAAACATCGATGAGAATTATCTGTCAAATGATGTGATGAGTTCACCTAGAATTCGCTTTTCATATCAACTTTATTTACATTTGCACCATGTAACCAAATTATTTGAGGGGACATATCAACAATGTAAAAGATGCATTCGAATAAATTCGCTTCCAATTGTCTATCGGGAAACCAAAGGTCACTTTTTTAGTGAAATAGAAACGTCACAAAGCACAGAAAGTGTTTTCTTATTTGGAAAGAAGCTCTTATCACCATGGAATTGTAAGAAGAACTCGCAACTAATTTCAATGTGTCATGAGACCTTACCTCTACATTCACTCTGATGGAAATTATGGTCTGGAACAATTTCTACTACATGTCTGATGATGACAGCGGGTGATATCATCCAAAACTTGCTACTAAAGATACGAATAATAAAATGTTTTTCTATACCAAAGAGTACGGCTTGCAAAACAGAAGTTTCCACTTTTTATTGTCAATTCGCACTGCTGTATTCCTGGTTGCCTGATTACCTACTGGCGACAACGCATAAAAGGTGACATTTGAAATAAATTTTATATTTGTTACATTCGTGTAATAGGCATGTTTGAAATATCAATGAAATTTACTATTGTTGGTTCTCGATATTTTTCAGAGTAATCGAATGTACCATGCTTCCAGAAACTGACATCTCATTCAATCATCACTACATCATTTGTAGCTGGTGATACAATAATAAATTTTTTTATTGCCAAAAAGAGCCTGAAAAAGTGTTCTTCATTAGGTCATAATACCTTCTCGTATATGTTTAGGTATTTCTTGTTGATGTACTTACACTGAGCTTTTCTTTGCAGAATCCAGCCGGGATAGTTCCTGTTCCAAGAGGTAGCAGAGGTCCCAGGAGCTTGTATTTGAGGAGACATGGAGATAGTTTTGGTTTCACTCTCAGACACTTCATCGTTTATCCGCCAGATTCCATCGCAGTGAGTATCTATATATCAATCGAGAGATATGTACAGATAATCGGTCCGATTCTTTAAAAAGTGGTTAACACAGTGGATACATTAGTAACGTTGTTAACAACTACTTTTTTAACCACTTTAGATTTTCCACTATTCATATGTGGTATTCTTCAAATACGAAGGTTGTTAATTTCTTACATTTCCACTCAGTGGTAAATAAATGCGGAAAAGTTAGTAACTCCTCTTCTTTTTTATTATAGTTTGCTGTTTTTCTGCAATTTCAACGTCAATCTAACCTCATTTTTTGGATTCGATGTAGTATTAGCACATAGAAAATATCGGCACACACTCACACATTACTTTTTGGTCTTCTGTGTCCGGGACTGCCAAGTTTTTCGTGAATAATTGCAGGAACAATAATTATATATTTTGTCAATGAACCTAGTGAGGTAGGTATAAATATATCCTGGAATGCATATTATTACACAGGATCATTGCGCATTGATTCAGCTAGGTATCTAATTTTTCAGTAGCAATACATTCTACCATGTTGAACATCATTGGTTCTATCAGAGACATCATTAACATTAATATTCTTGGTTTGTATAATTTAATAAGGCTCTATATAATTGGATGCTATCTGTTTCTTGAGCATATATATGTAGATATTTTTATGATATTTTTTTCACTAGGAAGGTATAGGTTCTCAATAATATCGATTATCCTACCATATAATTATTTCCTGAGCGACTCAAATCCTGATCACTGTAACAAATTTCCTTCATAACTGCCTCTTCAAATATATATCACCTTTATGAAGAATTATTATTTCATTTCCACCAGTAAAATCTGGTGGATAAATTAGTCACTTTATCAGTGGTGAACCAACGACCAAGTTGTTAATTTTTTTTCCATTTTGACGTTAGAGAATTGAAAATTCGGAAAGTGATTCAAATAACAACTGACCTTCCTATTTGCAATCCAAATGACAGTTGTTGAGATAACCACTTCCTTAGAGAATCAGACCGAATAAGCGATTGCAACATCCAAATATTTATCACTTTTCGCAGTGCCAAAAGTTTTATTCTTCGCACTGTTGATCACGAAATCGTCTATGATCAGTTTCCATGGAAAATTTCTTCATTCATTTTAATTATCTATGAGTATGAGCGTTTGACAATGGCAATTTCTAAAATCCACAGTTGCCAAAGTATATATATTGCGGTTGAATCAGGTATGAATCAGATGTAACAATATTGTACGTTCAAGTCAAGATGAGTTGAGAATCTTCAAGAATTAGAAAATCTCTTTATCATTCCAATTCCGAGTGATCCCAATAAAATAGAGAATTTGGTATATAAACCATGGATATAGATAGACGATCGATTCATACTTAAAATACCTGATGTCGCTTTTTTTCAAAACTGCGCAACAGATTTAATAAGTTTTATATCTTTATATAAAAATTGTGGAGTGAACGAATCATCTTAAAAAAACAAATAAAATGAAAGACGGATGATATCACGGCAAGTTTCTGTTTGCTAGATAGAAAAATAGTAGATTCATTTTTTTAAAACTAAAGAAGGAAAAGAGTGCATCTCAAATATTTACTTCTTATGAAATCACTAGTGAACTACTACTACTTTGAAGATGACTTGTCCACAATTATGTATTCTGACTTGGTGTTCTTACTTTCAAAAATGTTAAAATGCTCCTTCAAATTCATAACAACGAAATATATGAATTTCGTGAGATTTTCCTGAGCAAATATACTAGATATACTATATATACTATACTAGCTTAAATATCCGATGTTCAAGATGTGTGGAAGAAATTGCTTTTTTGATACGGAATTAATTGGTTGAAGAAGAATAAAATATATACTCTGAGAAGAGCGATTCCATGGAGAAATCGTGTTTATGTGTGTCGTAAATTGAAGAAGCTCAAATATTGATAGCGAAAATGAATTTTATATGGTTCTGGTTATCAGAAGTTATGATATGCAATTCATTTCCAGACATTAATCACTTCCTCGATTTCACTACCTGAAATTAGTTATCTTGAATTGAGAAATTGTTTATGAACAATTCCTAATGAATTTACGAGCAGTTTCATTGAATTTCAAGTGGTGTGAAGTAGTTATCAGAGGGAAATTTCTCATTTATCAAGCAATGCAACCAAAAAGAAAGGCTTTATGTTTTTATCCATTTACTAGTCTAGTTCATTTGTTTCTGAATATATAGAGCGGCCCCAAAAGTTTGGATGAGTCGAGGGATGCATTGAGAACTACCCATCTTATCTGATATCCTTACACTATTTTTAGAGTATTTCTGAACTGAATAAATTTTATATCTGAGAAAAAATATTTGAAAAATATTCAAAATTGCCACTATAATCCTCGCTATAATCAATGATCAACAAAATTTAAGCACAGCACAACTGAACGTTTGCAAGAATAGTAAAAATCCATACCCAACCTGTGTTTTCAAGTATTTGCATGGAATGTTGCGACGCTAGAGCAGTTTCTTCCTTGGAGATATTTTCTACTTTTATGGAAAATAACACCGAAAGTTGCAAAACCGTGTAATGAGAATCATTTTGAAAACAAATAGCCATATACACCTGTTACTGTTACTATGCTCAATATGTTGTAATGGTTTTCTATCTCACAAAGAATTATCTATATTTCTATTATTTTTGTTTTCAAGAATAATTTGGCACCAAATTATTTCCAAAATTACTTGAATCTCCGTGAAGATGTTCATACCCACTTCACCAGAAACCGAGATAAGATTGTAATCTTAGTAAAACATATTTGATGCATTCATCAATTTTGTAAATTCAATTCACTACTCGATTCATGCAGGAGTATGTAAATGTGGTGCATTGTGTGCGCCCATGTAAATATGTTTCGTGAATATACTCAATTCCAATAATTACTTTGGGAATGTCAGTAATGTAAATTGTCTTTTTCCAAAATATGTACTATAGATGTATTTTATTCATTTTTAATTGTTATCTAGTGAATTTGAATATTAGGATTACTGTTTCAATAAATAATATCTATCTACCAACCGAGTGATTCACTTAACCCATTATGATTCATTTTACCTATTAACTTTACCCATTTTGATTCACTTTACTGATCGTGATTCACTCAACTCCGTTTGTCGGTGATCTGTTGACCGGTTGTAGAAAAATACATCTCATCAGATACATTTTCTATTTTTATGGAAAATAACCGACTGATACACTTTACAGATTCACTTCACTCATTATGATTCACTTCACCATTTTGATTTACTTTACCCATTACGATTCACTTCACCCATTATGATTCACTTTACCCATTATGATTCACTTTACCCTTTGTGATTCACTTCACCCATTGTGTTAGAAATACATACTTCGAAACAATAATTATACACACTTTTATTCTCTCATCCTTCTAATACAACGTCTGAACGGTAACTGACTCTCTGAGTCTCTGCCTAACTTCTTCACGGAACATCCCTTGATTCATCATATCACTGGGTCACCCGATTGAGCCACTAAGTGATTCTGTCAGCGTATACGGGGTGGATGTATATTCTACACTCGGCCATCCTGGGATTAGTCTGTCCTCAGACTCTTGTAACACTGGTAGTTATCTGAATACTTTATTCGTCAACTGACTCGTACAACAATCTTAGTCTAACTAACCTATCAACCTATCAACTCAATACAATACTCTTGCACAACCCTATGACTCCTTTCTTCTTATTCATCGACAACAGCCGTTCCAAGATGATTCATCATGAGTCGGATCATTATAACTACAGGGAGACATTTTCATGGTTACTTTCACCCATTTACATAGCGACTTTCGCACTTATTTTATGACGACTGTCACACACTTATATAGCGACTTTTGCTCTTATTTCATGGTGACTTTCACCCACTTACATAGCGACTTTCGCTCTTATTTCATGGTGACTTTCACCCACTTACATAGCGACTTTCGCCTCTTATACCGGTGTCGTTCACCAATTTGCTTGAATCCTTCACCTTCGCCACACAGGTCACAAGGACCACTACCAACTGACACCTTAAGCCAATACTCCCTTTCCTCAAAGGTCCTCGAGGTCTACTTCAGGTCCGAAATGATAAGCTTCTTACATAATTGATGACCTTAACAATGAGTTACCTTATTCAATTTCAACTTCAAGACATTCCTTTGGTTACTTATTTTCGCTTCGAAAACCTTGTTAAACTTATGACCACTAAAGAAACTTACATAATTGATGACCTTAACCATGAGTTACCTTATTCAATTTAAACTTCAAGACATTCCTTTGGTTACTCATTTCCGCTTCGAAAATCTTGTTAAACTTATATAACCACTAAAGAAACTGATGGATTCAATATCCCACCGCTGTCTTTGTTAGAAATACATACTTCGAAACAATAATTATACACACTTTTATTCTCTCATCCTTCTAATACAACGTCTGAACGGTAACTGACTCTCTGAGTCTCTGCCTAACTTCTTCACGTAACATCCCTTGATTCATCATATCACTGGGTCACCCGATTGAGCCACTTAGTGATTCTATCAGCGTATACGGGGTGGATGTATATTCTACAATTGTGATTCACTCTACTGATTCACTTGACCCATTATGATTCACTTTACCCATCGTGATTCACTTAACCTCATCTATCGGTACTCTGTTAACCGGTTGTAGAAAAATACATCTCAGAGAAATTTTCTACAATAATGAAAAATAACAGAGTCATTCACTTTACCAATTCACTTCGCCCATTATGATTCATTCCACCCATCGTGATTCACTAAACCCTTTTTGTCGGTACTCTGTTAACCAGTTGTAAAAAAAAACATCTCCCTAGAGATATTTCCTACTTTTATGGAAAA
Organism: Chrysomela aeneicollis; assembly: GCA_029955515.1. Classification (NCBI taxonomy): domain Eukaryota; kingdom Metazoa; phylum Arthropoda; class Insecta; order Coleoptera; family Chrysomelidae; genus Chrysomela; species Chrysomela aeneicollis. The sequence continues at coordinate 5,631,970 of JARUHQ010000022.1, forward strand.
TAATCGAGTGATTCACCTTACCCATTGAAATTCTCCTTACCGATTAACTTCAACAATTATGATTTATTTTACCTATTCTCTTTACCCATTGTGATTCACTTCACCTACTATGATTCACTTTACCCATCATGATTTACTTGGCCCCGTTTGACGATACTTTGTTAACCGGTTGTAGAAAAACACACCTTAGAGATATCATTTAATTTTATGGAAAGGAACCGAGTGATTCACTCAACCCATTGTGATTCACTTTACCGATTCACTTCACCCATTATTATTCACTTCACTTATTGTAATTCATGATACCGATTCACTTTACCAATTTTTAACCATTTCACCCATTTTGATTCACTTTACCCATCGTGATTAACTCAACCCCGTTTGTCGGTACTCTGTTAACCGGTTGTTGAAAAATACCTTACCTTAGAGATATTTTTTACTTTTATGCAAAATAACCGAGTCATTCACTTTACCGATTCACTTCACCCATTGTGATTCACTTTACCGATTCACTTCAATCATCGTGATTCACTTAACCCCGTTTGACGGTACTTCGTTAACTGGTTGTAAAAAAATACATCTCAGAGATATGTTCTACTATTATAGAAAATAACCAAATGATTCACTTTACCCGTTGTGATTCACTCAACCCCGTTTGAAAGTACTTTGTTAACCGGTTGTAGAATAATACATCTCCTCAGAGATATTCTATACTTTTATGGAAAAAAGCCGAGTGATTTACCTCACCCATTGTGATTCACTTTACCCATTGGGATTCAATTTACAGATTCACTCAACCCCGTTTGACAGTACTTCGTTAACTGGTTGTAAAAAAATGCATCAATAACCAAATGATACACTTTACCCATTGTGATTCACTCAACTCCGTGTGACGGTACTTAGTTTACCGGTTGTTGAAAAATCAGAGATATTTTCTACATTTATGGAAGATAACCGCGTGATTCACTTTACCCATTGTGATTCACTTTACTTATTGTGATTCACCTTACCCATTACGATTCGCTTTACCCTTTGTGATTTACTTTACCGATTCACTTCACCCATCGTGATTCATTTAACCCCGTGTGACGGTACTTAGTTAACCAGTTGTAGAAAAATCTGAGATATTTTCTACTTTTATGGAAAATAACCGAGTGATTCACTTTATCCATTGTGATTCACTTTACCCATTGTGATTCACTTTACCCATTGTGATTCACTTTACCCATTGTGATTCACTTTACCCATTGTGATTCACTTTAGCCATTACGATTCACTTTACTCATCGTGATTCACTTTACCCATTGTGATTCACTTTAGCCATTACGATTCACTTTACTCATCGTGATTCACTTTACCCATTACGATTCACTTTACCCATCGTGATTCACTCAACCCCGATAGTAGAAAAATACAATTATTTTCTTCCAGCCGGAAGAATCCGACGGCCGTCACGCCGCCATCGGCGCCCTGCTTGCGCCGATGGACACCATCTTCGTGAGGCACGTGCGGGAGCGCGGCGCTGCCAGACAGGCGGGCCTGCAGCGCGGAGACCGACTCGTCGCCGTCAACGGCGCCCCCGTCAAGGGCAAGTCGTACGCGCAGGTGGTGCAGCTGGTGCAGCAGAGCCCCGAATACCTGCACCTGCTGGTGGTGCCCAAGGAGGAGGACGTGCTGCAGAGGGTGAGTGCGGGGGGGGGTTAATCATTTTTCCTACGACCACGCATGAAATAGTATATTACACAACAAGTGTGGAAAGTGACATATTTCACACGAGTAGTAGTTTAGCACGAGCCGCGTAGCGGTGAGTGCGGAAACGTAACGAGTGAAGGAAATGCACTTTCCAACGAGTTTCGTACACTATTTTTCCTACGACTCAGAATACTTTCATTTCGCGGAAGTCTTGTCAAAAATGTAACTTGAGCGGTCTCTATAATTTCAGGTGGTTCTGATTCGATATCAAGTACTGTTTATTTTAATATTCAAGATGCTATATTTGAATACTTCTCCGACAATTACTTATTATGTGAATTACTGATTGATTGAATTAGTTTTGTTTGGACAAACAATTTTATTGCCTGCTAGCGCCAGTAATCACGCAATCAGGAATACAAAACCACAAAAGTATGTAGTGCGTACGAGTTAGTGCGTCCTTGACCAAAGTGATACCACTGTGACAAAATATTTACGCTTACAAGCGTAAGCGTAGATATTCGACTGTGACATGATGCAACGTGCAACTGATGCATGCCGCGCATAAAACTGTAGCCGTACTCTTTGGTAGCAAGTTGTGAATGCCATCAACATCTTCAGCCATGTATAGAAATAGTTCCAGTCATGATGTGTCCCTAATTTTCATCCCAGAATTCAGAGGTTATGTCTAATTGAAATTAGTTACGAATTGAGTATTCGTATAATCCGAAAGCAGTCAGAAATTCCGATAAATAACATGAATGTGATGTGAGGAACGCTTATATTGACAGCTCGATTTTTTCTAAGATGAAAAAAAACTTTTTCGATTTTTTCGATTGGAGAAACGGATTCTATGGAAAGAAATAAGCAGATTGGTATGAGCGAAGTTGAAAATTGGTCCATCCGTTCGAAAGTTATGGCGATTCGCTACATTTTTTCTATGACGAAAAAAAATTTTTTTCGATTTCGATTTTTTCGATTGTAGAAACGGATTCTATGGAAAAAAAATAAGCAGATTGGTATGAGCGAAGTTGAAAATTGGTTCATATGTTCGAAAATTATGGCGATTTGCTACATTTTCTCTGTAATGAAAAATTATTTTTTTATTTCGATTTTTTCGATTGGAGAAACGGATTCTATGGAAAAAATAAGCAGAGCGGTATGAGCGAAGTTGAAAATTGTTCCATCCGTTCGATTTCGTTTTTTTCGATTGAAGAAACGGATTCTATGGAAAAAAATAATACATTTTTTCCGAGATTGACAGTGAGTACCTTCACAATATACCTCTTTCCATCAATTCATGCGACCGTTGTGATATTTTCCATATCATCACATGTGCTTTTTTCTTTCGAATAAACAATACCATGGTGATATGAGCTACCGAGTGAGCTACTTTCTAAATAACAAAACATTGTGATTATTGACGTTTTCATACGTGGTCGTAGGAAAACGTAAATAATCACACTATTTTGTTATTCAGAAAGTAGCTTATATCACCATGGTATTGTTTATTTGAATGAAAAAAGCAATAAGCTTATCACTCAAGGAAGGTTTATGAGCAGCTATAACAGACCTCAAGGATTACCAGTGCACAGACTCAACTTTTTTCGTATTATATAAAATTTCGTTATATATATTCTTATGTTCATATACCTAAGTACCTATTAAATTTTGATGTACCATATACTTTATTATGTGAACAACTATTAAATAAATATTGTGGAGATGACAAATACTTATTTTCCTTTATAATTGATGTAGAAAATGTTTCCAACAACCCGATAGGATCTTCGTTTCTTTTCACTCCACTGTTCAAATATTAATTTTCCAATGTTTCATTTCATCTACCCAGATGAAGGATATATCTAGAATTTTTTGATTATATTCATCATATTTGATGGTACCTCTCTTGCATAAACGATTTGTTTATAACACATCACTTATTGAAGAGTTAGTACACTTGAAGCCTCTCTAACAGATAACTGAATGCATCAGATGGGAAGTGATCTTCTATAATTTAATGCAAATAAGCTTGCAGACAATTCTTTGTCACTGGACATGATGATTTTCAACTAGAAACAAACCTAAGACCGAAAATATATACAGTATGGTGGAAATGTATGGAATAAATTCATTATCTCTAACGCATATAAATTTTAAGGGAAATCCTGAGACAGGTCGATTTTTATTTTCAAATTGACATCTCTTGATATACATACGGAGTTTGTGACGTCATCCGCGTAGTTGTGGAGACGTCATCGGTTATTTTTTAAATAGGACACCCTGTTCAATTTTTTTTCTAGAAGGTATATCCATTGTCTATCTGACCATATACTGATATTAGGAAAATAAAGTGATACAGGGTGGGAAAAATTATTTTATATTTACAACCTCAATATGATATCAATGTACACAATTACCTAAATAGCTCGAAGGTAAATCGAATGGTCAACTAGATCTCCTGATTCAACTCCTCTCGATTTTTTCCTCTGAGGTTATCTGATGAGCAAAGTTTATGTAAGAAGCCAGAAAGATCAGATAATTTGAAAGAACGAATACGAGTGAATATTTCACCAATATATTCAGAAACGATAGCAAAGTTCGAGAATGATTTGTTTTCAGTCTATCACATTGTATTCTTGCAGAAGGTCACGAATTTGATTATTTATTGTAACGATTTTCATTGTAAATATAAAATAATTCTTATTTTTTTCTCACCCTGTATTACTTTATTTTCCTAATATCAGTATACCGTCAGATAGACAATGAACATACCTTCCGAAAAAATAAAATAAACGGGGTATGTTCCAATTTAAAAAAATAATCGATGACGTCACCACAACTACGTGGATGACGTCACATACTCCGTATGTATATCAAAAGATGTCAACTTGGAAATAAAAATCTACCTGTCTCATGGTTTTCCTTCATATGAGCAAGAGAACATGAATTTATTCCATACATTTCCACCATACTGTATATAATTGGAAAAGCGCGCTATTTTAGTATGTCGCGCTCTTTCTCAATAACGCTATGAACAATTCATTCATCCTTGTCAATAGCATGGACTAAAGTCTCAAATATTCCAGCATTCTTGTGACGTAATCAGCTGCTCTGAACACTACAGGATCTCCCTTTTCGTGAGAACCAGAACATTAAAAAAAACACCTAACAAGCCGTATCTGCTCGCAGTTCTTCTCCGAAACGGCGCACAACCCGCTGTCGAACCAGCCGCCCCTTCATTCCGACCCGCCCCTCGACCGTCACACGGCGCAGCAGATCATCTCCCGCCGACTGGCGCACGCGCCGACTGAGCTGCGCGTCGACGCCATCTCGTGGCGGTCGCTTCAACAGCCGCCTGCGCCGCCCGAGGCGGCCGCCCTGCAGAGGGCGCAGCGCAGCGCCGACGACCTGCTGGCGGGCAGCGGATGCCCGGGGCAGCAGCAGATCTACGCTGAGATACGGCCCAATGAGGTCGGGCAGCGCGGCCGGTGTCGGGCGGTGCCCCAGGTATTTTTGTTTGACAGTGGATGACTGAGTATCGAGTGAAGTTTCGGACTTCCATTGTAAATTTTTTTCTCCAACACGAATATTTTGTAGAAAATTCGTTTAAAAACGAAATCAATTAATGAAAAATATTTGAAAAGTTTAAAATGAGTACTATGTTCATTTGTCAAAACCTGGATAGACAAAAATTAGGTCGGTAAGATAATATATAATTATAAATTTGAAGAGAAAATATAGATTCAAATGGGAATTTAAATAAGTCAATAGCCTGAAAAAAAGATAGTTAGGTGAATTAGAAGAAATAAAAATTAAATAAAGAGATCAAAAAGGAATTCAAATCGAGACGTTTTATCTCTGAAGACGTTTTATCCATTTCTCAACAATATATTCTCTCTAGTTCTCATTTCAAACTTTTTAAAAAATTTTCATTAGGTAATTGATTTCGTTTTCAGCATAACTCACCTTTTCTCAGGATTCAAATTTTCATACCCTCAGACAATGGAAGTCCGAAATTCTACTTTAACCTCAGGCATAATCGATAATAGGTATCAATAATTAAAAAAATCTATAATTATCGATATTATATCGATGATACAGATAAAAAATCATCGATAATTCCGATAAAATATCGATAGGAAATGGTCCGAATTTTAATATGGGCTCCCCTTGTTTCTCTACCCCAGCCTGCGCTTACAACAGACTAATCATAGGCTGGACATAGCCGATATGTATTTGTTATACCACCTGCGTTCATTGGTCACTGTGTTGTTTCGAAATTGACATGAAGAGAAACTTCTTTGAGGTAATTCAATCGGCTTAATCAACAGTGCGCTGCATGGCAGATTATATTGTCAAGGTACTCAAAAACAAAGCTCTTATTCCATCATTGCTATCTATCGTTTGATTTTGGCACAACTTCTAAATATTCTTTGATTTGTATGCATCAATATGGATACTTGAGTTCATGGAATATGGGATTTATTGCCATATGTGGGCTCATGTGAAATGTTCTGGTGCCGAAATTGATTCGTCATTAATTCTTCTGAATTCTGGAAGTATGATAATACTCTTTATGGGGGCCCATTTTCAAACCATTCTGTACTAGCTGCAAAAACTGACTAGCCTCTATATTCAGATCAAGGTGGATATAGGATGGTGAACCAGCTTCCTATTAACAAGCACCAGAAAAAACTGTAGACTTTTGCCTACTTGATTTCGAACCGTAGTGATATTTCCTGAAGTTACCAGTTATGGCGACATACCTTGTGTTGGTAAAACAGAAACTGTGCATCTGTCAGTGTTATCTGTTCTAAGAGAAGAGAGACTGAAAAGAGTCAAAATATCAATAATTATTTCAGATTCACTGAAAATATAGTGTTTCAATGTCGTTACAACTTACGTCTGCCAGATGCGAACCACAGAAATACATAAGAAACAGAAATCTTTCTTGAGAGCTGTTTCACCATCATATATCGACCTCGATTCAGATCAATAAAAAAGTGGCTATTCAATTTTTGAAAAATTTGTTATGCTGATCCATAGCGAGATATATTGACAATGATTTGGCATTGTTGTGATTGCCCCAAAACCTATTGTTTATTTAACATCACAATGAAACAAAAAGGGTGCCTATTTTCGGACCTTTTCCTCTATCAATAAATCTACACCGATATTCTCAAATCGTTATCGCCCACCCCCAGGTGCCGCTCTACCGCAAGATGGGGCGGCGCGCCAGCGAGGGCAACGTTCTATCCGACAGAGACCACCCAATGAACGCGGGCGAAGCAGACTACGTCACGAGGGCTGCCAACTCAGGCAGTCGCCCCCACCACCTGCCGGACGCGGCGGGCAGGCTCAGCATGGACGCTATGGGCAGGCGCGAATCGACTTCTTCGCTGTGCTCGTCGACTGCTGACGATGGCAGCAAGGACAGCCTTGGCAGCGTCGGGACGTCGTCGACGCTCACCGATGACTCGGCCATGAGCCGGGTGAGGAAGAGCGTTAGGCAGAAGGAGGAGTTTCTGAGGATGCCCGAGGGCGTGTCGGGATGGCGAGAGGTAATGAGATTTGGTGATCACTAACTGTGATGGTATTCCTGGATGTTTACAAACAAAATAAATTCGCATGCAAATCTCCATAAGCAAATTTTTGAAGTCCTTTTCAACATTTATCTCGAATATTTAACATATTTCAAGTTCATTTACGAAAAAACAGGAGTTTGGTTCATCTTTAACAAAATTGAAACATGTAAACCCTTGATAATTTTGAATAAATGTCTATCAAACCGAAGTGAGGTTATGATTTCGAGTTGTTGTAGTACTTCTTTATTTCTACAAGTGCATGGTTTGAAAAATGAAAGGTTAACCTTACTTCAAAAGCTAAGGTTTCCGACTTCCTTACTCATACAAGTGTCAATGAGACTTCGAGGGTTGCTTTGCAACTAAGTTGGCGGTTAAAACACTTCGAACTCTTCAAATTTGATCTGCAACAGACGTTTTAAAACCTTTAATTGAAAAAAAAGTGTTTTGAATTGTGTTTTTTAACCGCCACCAACTCTCGTAAGTTTAGGAATTGTATGAGGAAGGAAGACGGAGACCTCGGCTTTCTAAGTGTCATCCGAAGCACTACTCGGCTGGTTATCGTTGAGAGTCCGAAGGATTGAAATCTAGGTACCAAGAATGTTCGGTTGGTCAGCTATCTCCTCCCGCTAAACGATATCACTCATATCATCTATCATCACTACACTGATATATTATTCATAAGTACATTCGTAATAACAGGGCCTTAGAAGTAAACACTAAAATAACATCACCTCGATAGATTCTATGATAACCTCATTTAAATTTGTTGGCTGCTGTCTCCTGTTACTGTCCACTTTTCTAATTTTCTAATAGGAACTATAATTTTCAGAACTGATATCGAAATATGGTTCTCCTTCACTACTAATAAGATAAGGGATGCTACTGACCTCAGAAGTCGATGCCTTAAACAAAAAAAATGCATCTTAGCAACAACTTGTGACTATTCCTATATGTATTTGACATCTTCAGGTGAATAAATGTATTATATTGTATTATTGTATTGTAATCGAGTTCAGAAAATCTCTTATGGAGATTCACATAATAAATTGTTTGGAAACAAATCAAAAGTACCATAACTGTGTCGTCACACTTTTTCGATACGTCACACGCTCGTAGTCTACCTTTTCAAACATCCTAGATGTTTTTCAGGTAAATTGTTGACGTAGGAGATTTTGAATCTCATTTTCATTTTTGATGTGTATAACTCGAAAACAAAAGACAATACCAAACTTTTGTTTTCATGCGTGAATTTTTCTCGAGAAAAGAGAACCAGGATGCTACCTCAATTTTTTCTACCATAGTCACCCTTAATACAAACATCGAAATTTGCCCAAATAAATCATGCCTATCATCATTCCAGTTCTACGGGCAGCCGGGCAGACTGGACGGCCAGACGTGGCCGCCCGAAGAGCCGCGGCCGCCCCGCAAGCCTGCCCACCAGAACGTGACGCGCGTCAGGAACGACGTGGGCGGGTCGGTGGTAGTAGGGGGTGGGGCGGTGCTGCCCGTACCACAGCCGGGCGGGGCGGCGTCGCCCAGGCAAGGGGCGGGCGGGGATGTGACGAGGTGGGCGCGCGAGGCTGAGACCGCCCCCGAGGGGTACGATGACGGCGCGGGGGCGGCGGAAGAAGGAGCGGCATGCTGCGACGGTGGGAGGTGAGTGGTCGGATCTATAATTATTGTTTGTTTACTCAAGACCCAAAAGTCTGCCAAGTTGAGGTCGCTACTTTATAGAAGTCGTTCGATGGTCATTTGTTTCAGTTATTTCTCTGTCAGCGACCCAATTCTAGGTTAAACTTATGTTTTTCTTTTTTTTTTCTAACTTCCTGATTTGAAATATTTTCACTAGTAAGTATTTTCAATAATACCCCCCATTCCAACGAAAAGAAATAAAATTTGGAGCTACTCACGTTTTTTGGCCTCTTGAATAAGTATCCGAAATCGAAATGCTTAGTAAATACTCAATTTTTCATTTCAAATATCTGCTATTGAGATCACAAAATTCGTTAGTCAATCAAACTATGTGCCAGATTCAAAATCAAGAGGAATCAAGTACAGCCAACTCGACAGTCAATTACCAATTTCCAATTGATCCCTCTAACACTGTAGTAACAAGTCTTCTAGTTTCTTTTTGAAATTCACTAAACTCAAGTTCAGGAAATTGGGTGGTAGGGATTTGTAAGATTTTATGGCTGTATGAGAAAAACTTCTTTTGAACAAACTGGTTTCGTATTTTGGAATTACCAATACGCCGATTCGGCAGCCGACTCGGCATAAAACGAGTCGTCTGTTTCATATACAATTAAAAATACTACAAGCAGACACTGACTCGGCATAAAACGCGTCGTCTGTTTCATATACAATACAAGCAGACTCGACTCGGAATATAAAGCGTCGTCTGTTTCATATACAATTAAAATTACTACAACCAGACACCGACTCGGCATAAAACGCGTCATCTGTTTCATATACAATTGAAAACTCTACAACCAGACGCCGACTCGGCATAAAACGCGTCATCTGTTTCATATACAATTGAAAACTCTACAACCAGACGCCGACTCGGCATAAAACGCGTCATCTGTTTCATATACAATTGAAAACTCTACAACCAGACGCCGACTCGGCATAAAACGCGTCGTTTGTTTTATATAAAATTAAAAATACTACAAGCAGATACCGACTCGTCATAAAACGCGTCGTCTGTTTCATGTACAATTTAAAATACTATACAACCAGACACCGACTCGGCACATAACGAGTCATATGCTACTACCCCAAGGCAGTAACCACATTTCCGTCTTCCAGCACGTTGCCGCCGCCCATGCAGACCGTCCACAAGCGCACCAAGGCGTTCGAGAGCGGTCGCCCTTTGCCCGATGACGATCCTGCTAGGGCGGCCACCCGCGTGGACTTGTCGAGGAGCGAGTTGGCGCGGCTCGGCGCAAAACGGCTCGTGCCGAACGTGACCGAACGCGCGCACGAGTACGAGGCGAGGGCGGCTGCCGAGCCTGGGCGAACGGTGGCGATGGCAACGGCGCACGCGCCTCAGCTGGTGGCCGCTAGGGGGCAGCAGAGGGACGCGAGGTCGCTGGATAGTTCGGGTGAGGAGGGTGTTCAATACCATTACTTCTAAATTAACGTGAATTGACAGTGACTAGGGACCGTACCCCAATTTTTCACTTCATTGGGAACGGTCCGAATATATTAAGTGTTGACGAGGTGGTTGGAACCCTTTTCTCAAAGGAGAAGTGTGGAAATTTTCTGATTCCTGAACTGAATGTTTTTTGTATGTTATGGTTCTCACGAAAAGGGATATCCTATCATGTTCAGCAAGACCTTGCGACGACACTCAAGCCGAGAAGCCTTTTTTATCTTACCATACCACTTCCTCAGGCCATAAGAATCTGACCTCAACTTACTAACCTGTTAGTGAGGGCAAGAATCACAATTTTTTCTGAAAGGAAAAATTTATTAAAAAAAGAAACAAGATAAAGTAAGATTCGAACCCCGTCCGCCTTACCGCATTTAAACCTACTCCACGAATAACTTGCTTGAAATGAATAGATCAAACTATGATATTCAATATTGGACCGTTCTCGAATAGAACCTTCTTGCGGAATGGTCGGACAGTTCCCGAAGAAAAAATTGTAGAGCGGTCGGCCGGTCCCTAGTCACCTACACGTAAATTACCATGGGGAGTCCTTTCTTTTCGGACCCCACTAAAATGATGTGTCCAGTACCATGATTCAAATATTTTCTTCAAGAACATGAGCACTCGGAAATTTTAAACATATTTATTTGGCATTGAGGTAACAGTACTAGTAATCGTCAGTGTTCGTCACAATCGGAAAATTTTGTATATTATCAATCATGGAGTGATATCTGGCGTAGTAGCAATCATCGATTATAAATAATGCAGTATATCGTAACATTTCATTTCAACTATTATAGCGAAGAATTGGCATTTGAAGATTTCACACGATTTCTTAGTGAATTTGTTAAGGAAGTGAGATTTTTGAACTTGTACATATACATTCATAGACAGCATGAAGATGAAATGTTATGGATTGATTGTGATGTTGGGTATTTATCAAAATAAGGAACAGGACAAAGCTTAAATAAATAAGAGAAAACAAAAGAAGAGGGAAGAGATCGTACGCCAAAATTAAGGACATTATGTTAGGCGATGAGGGAAGAAAGAAAAAATTCGGGGGAAAAGAAAATCGTTCAATTGATTCTTCAGATAGATGGTATTGCAAATTTGTAAAGATGAGTTCGAACATGAAAAGATGCAATACCTAGCCTTTAAATATTCAATATGTTTAATTTGTGAAAACGTATCAAACGGTGCAAAAAATTGTATTTCTTTTCCTGGTAACGAAAGAATAAAATGTTTGGAATGCTTCTTCGAAATAATTCATTATTGACGGTGATGTCTTGGAAATCTATATATATGGGCCTCTTTTGGTATTAAAAACACACAAGTAGTCCTTCTTTCAACCAAAACAAACACCACAAACTCTTAAATCTCACTTGTTTTCGAAAATTTTCAGCAGGAAAATACTAGTATTTTTTAAAATTTACCCTTCTTCAAAAGATATACAAAATACGACAATTTGATTTTTTTCAACTTGTCATCGGCTTATGTCGTGCTCGTTTCTCGCCGAGTTTTGTTATCGTTCTGGAGAGCGAATTTTTTGAAAAATAATAGATTTTCTACTGAAAATTTATAAAAACAAGTAAATCTTAGCGTATGTGATGGTATATTTGAAAGGCGGATGTCGTATGTTTTCAATAGCAGATATTTTATACGTCAAATCGTGTCACATGGTGTTTTTCCGAAACAAAATGGCGGCATGACTCCGAAAGTCCTTGAGAGCGCTACGTTTCGACTTCTCAGTACCACCAGTACCACCAAACTCGTTGAGTTACATATTGAAACATATTCACGTCAGTTAGTAATCAATAGTATTCACTTGATGAGTTCGAACTGAATGAAGTTGACATATATAACAAACAAATTGTGAGTATTCAATGGTGGCATCATGTGCTGTCGATGTTTGATGATCACTAAAATCAAAACATGAAGCATCGTTAATTTTCGCGTGGGATACCATAAGAGATGTTTGTTTATGAATATCAGTATTAATCATCTTTATGCCATTAAAACACCTAATGAATGGGCCGTTCATCGATTACATAATACAGGTGTAGTTACATTCAGTCTACACCGCATTTTGATTTATTGAGGAAATAAAATAAAGTTTGTTATTTGTCATTTTGACTGTTAGTAATGTCATCTGCATTTAAATCGTGATGGAAGGAAGACGGCGAAATAACTGTTAGTGTTATGTTTTAAACAAAATAATTCTTGATATGTGTGTTTGCCTGAAGGGGAGCTATCGTTTAACAGCTCAGTTTAATCTGTTCTTGTTTTGCTGGCAAAATTTTAATCGATATTTCGTGAACCCGATGTAAAATGTAAAACTCCTATAAAACAAATACACAATTGACAATGACATTATTGTCAAGAAGGTCGTACGTGAAGGCTTTGCATAGGAGTTCATTGAAAAATATCCCTTCCACCATGATTCCAATCAATTTTATCGAAGGTTAGACCGGTTGAAAGGGGTGAATAAATCTGCAACTCATACCTCTGTCGTCTATGGTGGAGAAACGAGTTCTTGTATCTTCAGTATATTGACCATCATGAATTTGAATTGAGATATTGCCCAATTGTGAAGAAATGAACATGAGTCACTCACTATCGATCAATGATCGGAAGTTTCAGTTTGATAGCCCCACCTGCTAACAATTGCCACCATTTGATTATTCTTATGATTCATTTTGAATGGATAGGAAGCAGCGCAAGCATCCACGAAACTTTATTCGGCGCTTTCGGAGGCAGTAGGGGGCTCTCTGGAAATGTAACAATTTCCAGCGGAAGCAAGTACTTACACTGTCCACCGCCTGCAGAATGGCAAACTCATGGCGATGGTCCACCCACAGGTTAGATATTCGTGTGTTTCACGGAACTAACACGAACATTGTTCATCGTCTTCGATAATTCTTTTTCTCATCCATTCAACTCAGTTCAAGTTGGACTCAATACCACACACTTCATATTAAAATATTAAGTCGTTGAAAAGAGGAAATGTGTGATATCATATCATGAAGTGAATTCAACGGAAACAGAGGGTCAGCAATAGATTATTTGATTATCTTCCATTTATTCGTTCGTGTATACATATTCATTTTTGTCGGAATTAACTGTCCTAGGATATTAAATTTTTCATTTTCAACATATGATTACTGTCATCTGAATCAAAAACGAAAACCCTTAGAAATTTCGGGTTCATTTGATAAGTTTATTTTTCTATGAAGTTTATACAAGAATATATATCTGCAATGATTGAAATATAACTCCTAACATTTATAGTTTGTTCTTGAAGCGAAATAATAAATGTACTATCCTGATTATGCTGCTTATGGAATGCATGGTACCTAAATTCACTCTCAGTTTGCTGCCTCAGAAAATAAAAATTGGTGTATTTCGATTTGAAAGATTCCAATCGCCATTCTAGGAAGCATGAATAAGATACTAAACAGCTAAGAACTTATTTTCTGAGCATTCATCTGAAGGAAACTTCGTCATTGTTTGATTTGGTGAAATTGGCAAGCCGAAAGGAAGTCCGAAATAGCTATAGGTACAAAAATAATTCAGAAAGTCACATGTGATAAAATTATTGACCTATTGATACCAAGATAAGTTATCGCCTCATCAGAAGAATGATTACCAACCTGTAATCAAAAATGCAAACACATAGCTTGTAGAAGTCTCTCGTTAGTAACTCTCGATTATATTCATCCTGATCCAGAAGCTATGTCTCTATTTGGTTTCTATAAACAGTTATCCCCATGTTGAATGATAATACACTTCTAAGTACCTATACTTCACAGTTGACATCCTTCACATGACTTGAGAATTCGTCAAAAAGTCGTTTTCAATGGTCGTGGCCGTGAAAAGTAGAACCTCTTGGACCATTATTGAAATCTTGGATCGTTCACTGAACTAAGTTCACTCTCCCCCCAGGATCTTAATTCCTGTTATTGATGATGTCTTCTTGGAGGGCGTGAAAATTAAAATCAGCTTGTTTTGGTGTGGGTTTTAATGTCTTCACGTCTCGTTATTAATGACCGTTGTCATAATAAAAGTCTTGCAAACGATGTTGGTGAGGTAGAGAGATGATGATTTTATGATAAATCGAGTACGGGTTGGGTTTTGGATGGAATGAGGATGTAGCAGGTTGCTGGGTAAAAATCATTGAGAATTTTTGCATGACTGGTGTCTGATTTGCGGTCATTAGTATTTCTCCTTTATCAATCAATTTATCATCCAGTGGAGACGTTAATACTTGTACTATAGATATTCATGCTGAAGCTTTATGCTTCACTACAATCATTTTTTATAGAAATCTCCGAGTCTGTTGATTATACGGGGCAGTTATTTGTTTTGATAACCCAAACTGTTCTAGGAAATGTTGAACAAAGATCAATAATTAGTAGCTGTATTGACATTTGTTGACTTGGTTGAACCAAGAAGCAGAAACTTAAGTCTCAACTAACGATATATGTGGTTTAACAGCTAACAGTTTGGAGTGTGTTGTGTTATTTATTAATACTATTTTAACATTCTAAGCGTCAGTTTGCCAATATCATGTTTTTTTCATAAATTTCAATTTCTTATAGATACTCTAGGAGACGAATCGACCAAGTTCAGAGTCCGATCTAACTCCGCTGAATCTTGGATTGGTACTTTCGAAGGGGACAAGGATGGCATTAGAAGGGTCGGCAGACATGGTGCTGCTTTGCATTTTTCTGATCGAAATAGGGCGAATGGTGAGTCAAAGGTTATATACCGTGTGCCCTGTGCTAGAATTTGTCATCGTTTCGATTCATACGTTCATAGAATGGTGTCTACCTGAAATGATACCATATTCAACACAGTGTTGTCGGGTCAGTCCTCTCTCAGATGACTGCCAAATTGAGAAAATCAGAAAACATTCTAGAGAGAAGCGTTGACAAATTTGATATGATCGGGTGAAATGTTGTTGTTTCGTATTTGTATTAGAAGTATTTTCTATGGAGAAATGCAATATGAGTAATTAATGAAAAACGAAGAGATAATCATCGCCCGGGAAGGATTACTTCTTCACATAATTTTTCATATCTTCATCTTGGAATAAAAATCAAATGACTGATGATATTTCAGTATGACTCAATGAATTGTTATTGATAGCCAAGATGGATGGATGTTGGCGAAATTGCATAATGATATTATTATTTGGGAAGCTCTTATTTTTTAACTATTTTTCAATATATGGGAGAAAATAATGGTGATTTCTTGATTATTATAAAATATTTCCTAAATTCAACAAAATAATGAACATAACATTAATTGCGAGTTGATACTGAATTTTCAAAATCATCATCAACGGACAGAAAATGTTATGGTCAATAGTAAACATTATTTATTAATTATTAATTGGGTATATCATTATTTTTGTCATGTTGCAGTTTTTCATCTAGCAAACATGGTGGTCTTTTCAATCCTCCCAGCCGCTCTCATTTATAATCAATGTGAGAATAAAGAACATGCAAAGCAAAATCAAATGTTCACATACTAATGTGCTTTGTATTGAAATAGATCACCTAGTAGTGACAGGGTATATACTTTGTTGTTCGATTTATTCAATAACGAAGAAAATGGTAAATAATTAAAAAAAGTGTTGATGACACACTCACACAGATGGAATACAGCAACGAAATAACCTTGAAAACAAATTAATTATGAAAGCTACGATTCTCACACTAATCGTACCCAATATTTTCGAATTTATAACTCAATTTCTATATACCTCGATAACTCAACATTTTATGCCTAACTGCCAGATTCAATATATCCATCCAATAAATGATACTTGAAAATACAATTTGACAGTGTGAGAAACTGCGTTTCTCTTACATATCCAATGTTGAAATTGACAATACTGAGGCAATGGAAAACCGGTGTGAACAACAAACTGCATACCTTGTGAGATACAAGTAATAATATATAATACAGCACATTGTACGAATATTGGCACCTATGTAACTTTTTTAATTTTCACTCACCACTTCTATCCACTCTGTAACGATTCAATCTTATGACAAGGTTCAGAGTACACCATAAAGAGCAGCGAAATTTCTCAGATATGTAGGAAGAAGCTATATGTTTTGTTATGTTCCCATCCGAAAGAAAAACTGATGGAGTTTCGTTATGAAATTTCATTTGAAAAAATTCAAGACAAGTCTGGGGTCACGTGACGACGGGTTTTTCAGTTGTCAGACATCCATAAACGAACCACCATCAGAGTTTTTCATAAATTTCAATAACCGATATTGTTCCCATGTATAGCCCGACACAGTATAATAATTGAGGATACGAAATAAAAACTATTTGAGTTTCTCTTTTGATGAAATTTTTTTGCGATCTTTATTACGCCCGCTCTATCACCGTCACCACTCCACGTTTGCGTTTTCCCCCCCGACACAGAACAAGGAACCGCCATCGTGGACTTTACGTCGCCGTCTTCCCCCCCTCCTAACCTGTCCCCCCTCATCCCCGAGCCGGTCGAGCGCCTCCATCTTACCCCTGCCGCCCCCGCGGCTGCCCGCAGGGCTGCCCGCCCCAGCCAACTCGATCTGGAGGGGCCCGTCAGGCCAGCGCGGCACCTCAGGCCGTCCGCCGCCATTTTGGAGGCGACCGTGAGGCCGAATTATTGTGAGTGTGCCGGATGGAAAGTCCGCCGCCCAATGAACACAGACACGTGCTGAGATTACCAAAGTGATCAATATCGACTCCTTGAGGGTGAATTTTGATGAAAATTTGTCGCCTTACATTTTCGATAAATCAAAAGCCTATATTTTGTATCGTTACCAAAGCAACTAGAACGATATCTGGAAATTTTTCTCTCTTTCTTTGGGAAAGGAGCATGATTACACTGAAAATCTTTCGAAGTTTAATGGTTTTTAGGTTGGATGCATGATACTAAAAATGGGTCGAATGACATTCACATTTACCTAACTTGTAATAGTAATAGCGTTTTCCGTTGGTGAATCTGGTGCGCACTCAGTGTAAATATATTTCTACCAACTTTACCTCAGAGGTTCAGAGTTTTCTGTCATGATTATTCAATGTATCCAGACAATATTGGTGAATAATGATGAACTGAATTGTTCATTCACAATTTACGATAATATTTCAAAATAGCCGATACGGATATGATGGCTAGTGGACCGGTGAAGGTGACTTTAAAAACTATCAAGTGTTAATGATAATCAAATTCGTGTCATACCATTATTGTCATTCTGTTTTTATAAACGAGTATGAGCTCCGTTAAAGCTGAACTTGGTTTAGTTGCTAGAAAACCAGTGATTTGATTGGCTATTTCATAGCAACCGATCGAGGTTAAGCTTAAACAGAGTTTGTACTCGTTTATAAAAACGTTCCTTAGAATAGTCAATCTAGTAAAAGTATTTTATTTTACTGTGTATACAAAGTTGTACGGTCAACTAACCACTGTATGCTTGCCTGGCGTCTAGACGTGTCTAGACCAATGGGAAACAAGGTCGAATCTTCCATATCTTTTCAACGCACAGACTTCAATCAAATTTGGGTGTGACATTTTCTCTACGAATACCCCTCTAGCTTCAATTAAAAACTGTAAATTTGTTCTCCAATACGAATATTTTGTAGAAAGCAGCAGGTAACATCATCCACAACTTGCTACTAAGGAGTATGTGAAATGAATGATCACAATTTCTTATCTTTTGAGAATAATTTTCAAACAGCTGATTGACATTTTATGCTTTTTTTACAGATAACATCATTGTTTATAATTCTCGCCAATGTTTAGCCTGGCGTACTCTCTCTGATACATTCCTATCAATCATGCAATTGAAATCCAGTTTCTTGAAGAGGTCTTCATAGCTTTTAAATGAAAATTGATATTTCCTAATCTAGGTCCCTTCACTGAAGTGACATTTATGAGCTGAAAACTAAACGATTTTGTCAGTTCGCATTATTTCAGTTTAGAAATACTTCAAAAATATGATAGGAATTATTATTCAGTATCTTCAGTTGAGAACATTAATATATCACAATTCGAATACTCGCGCAGCTAAGATGCGCATGTCTGTGTTTATTGGGAGGTTTCAGGTTTGGGCGTTTGGATGACTGTGGCTGTTTCGATTTTATCAATGCTCATCAAGGTGCATTCAACTTTTCATCAGATCTAATGATGGGTATACAGTGATACTTTGTTCATACCTTTGCTCTGTCGGAGTATCAAGGAAATATTGCATAAGTTCACGTATATGCAAAGAAAATACAGTAGAAGAAGAAACAACAACCTTTTTATCGAAGATTCGCAATTCACTATAAAAGCTATAAAAGCTCTATTTCAATAATTGTATTCATCATCGCTAACCTAACATAACCTAACCTAACCCTAAAAACTATAATTGGTTCTCCCAATCCTTTTTATCTAATATCATTCTCATAAATCTAATTCGATATTGAAATTGACTGGAATTTTCTAATGCTCAGTATTGACAACAATATGTATAATCATCAACTATTTTCATAGCTGGAATTACTTTATGATAGCGGAAATAATTCGTTCTTTGCTCATATAATCTAACAATAACTATATCTGACATTCCTGATTATCCTATTTATCTCTTGACATTCAAATTTATTCAAATGTAATGAATGAAAGAAAAAAATATTTGATATTCATTCAGATGATATAGTGAATGATGCAATGCAATTTCAATCATGAATCGATTAATTATTTTCATAATAAATTGAGAATGATTAATTAATTGCTTTGATTGAATATTAATGTACACAAATACATTTTTATCGGTTCTATTATCCAACTTTCAAATTAGGTTTGAAACAAATGTAATGATTCAATTTTCCAAATTCTTCAAGTGATTACATCACAGATGTATGAGATAAAGATTTTGAAGTATCTGAATCCTCAGTCCAATTGCTTCATTTGTTTCTGGTTATTCTAATTATAAATGTTTAGTTGATTCTTATCTGAATATACAGGGTGTTTCATAATTCAATGCTCACAATAATTGTAATTTAACGAAAAAAATCAGTTTGTCTTCAATGTCTCTAAAACCATCTTGTTTGGATATTGGGGTACAATTGAAATTTTGTGAAGTATCAGAAAATTGAAAGACCTAAAAGATCAATGTGTACCCATCACAGGTTTTACGCACCTTTTTTGATCATGTAACCTTACTAAATAATCTTCAATATGATCGATTTATTTCATGAGTCTTGTAAATAAAAAAATTTCTTTGTATCCATATCATCTTCATTATCATGAGTTTTGTGTATTCACATGTCAACGGTTTTAATCCTAAACATTGGTTTTTAGACTAATTTGTTTATATGGCAACACTATATTCCTTTTCCCCTCGGTTTGTAGAATCATGGTCTGTTGGTTAATGTGACCCCCTGTTATCAAATTTCAGCAAAGTTTGATAACCAAAAGTATTGAATATTGAGAATATCCCAATGTTTACATCATCGGAGATGTGCATTAGATCTGGATATTACATTCATTTAATTTTTTATGATGTTATGGCAGGCGCACACTAAGTACTAACCCTCGCACATGTGTCGCAAAAAGTTCCATAATGCTTTGCTTTGTCATTCTCACCAACCTCTAATCGACATTAAAAACTTGCTGAATTCTGCCTATATAAGGAAAATTCGATACGAGTATCGAATTATTAATTCAACATGTAACAGACTATATTTTCCCCACGACCAAAAAATATGAATAAAAAACAATTAGACTTGACTGCGAGAATGATAAGGACGCCGCCGCCATTCACCTGCGAGAATACCGCGGTCATGCGGTGGTGCCGTGAAACACTACCGTCCGTCAAGTGGCATGCGAATGAGCTCGTCATTTCAGATTTACGTACGGTTGTGTTATTGCGGCACTACCGCATTCTGATCTGAAACCGACAGTTTTGAAGTCCACTGCAATCCACGTCGTTTGTTCGATTATGGACTATTAACTTTCCGTACCTTGCTGTTAATGAAAATATAAGGAGCGAGTATTTTTCTCATCAAAGAATGATACTGTTTACATTCTGTTATTACAAATGATTTATCGCATTCAGAACTGGTCGTGGAGAGATTTGATTTAAATGTTTACTCAATTATAACATTGTGAAGTTCGATAATGGGGAATTCAGCAAGTCTTTTAGTCCCCAATTCACTGAACTAACATTTCCATTCGATTTTTTCAGCGGAAGATAAACCTATCGTAGTAAAGAGGAGACCTAAACCTACTAACATCGGTAAGTTGTTTTACACATTATGTTTTCAACTTTTGTTGAGTACCTACCTGAAAGGTTCATCAATCATTACCAAACTAATTTTATATAGGGTGTATCCTAAATGTTGTCATTAATTTCAGGTGGTGATTTCTGGTCATATTTTATGAAAAAGGCTTTGACGTTGGATAGAGAAAATTGAACTATTGCATTCATGTTTTCTCGTGGTTTTCAATATTTGGAGTGTTTCATTTCCTCTACATCGATTTTGAATGTTAGAAAAGTTAAACCTGGGACACCCTGTATCTTGAAGAAATAATATGAAATCACACCACTCATGAGGCACACTGTATATTTACTGCATCCGGAAATAATTCAGCAAATGAAAATTCGAAAGTTGAATGCATTGAAATTATGAATAGTACTGGATTGCACTTTCTTATGCTGCTAATCTTTCATTCTTTCAATGAGGAAGAGTCGCATAATCATTTCACTTCACGCCATACTAATATTAATAATCAACATTTCCCTCATCACACCATCTAGAGATTTCTAATTATTTTTTTTCATTATCGCAAGGTCGAATTTCATGATTCGTCGTGGTTTCACCAGTAATTTTCATCACTACAGTTGATTTTGACTTGACATTTTTGTGCAATGTTTTCTACCGTACTTCAAATAGCTCAATGAGATCGTCAAGCGTTTTACTTGTATTGGATTATTGAACGATACTCATGTTAAGTTGACGTTTTCAGCTGAAGATGAACGAGCAATGCGAAGAGAGTCATATCTCAAAGCAACAGAAGGAGGCAGAATGCATATTGACAGTGATTTGAGTGACGGTGGCGATACATCTCCTCATGCGCTAAGAAGGTAATTTCGTTTTTTATTCTTTGAAACTTGAGCGAGTTAATTTTCTATTGAATTCCAATGAAAACTGGCAAGATAAATGAACAATACACATTTGTGGCTATATCATTACATCCTTGAGTGAAAATAGTTTTTAAAATTATTTTGGCGTCCAACGAATGTCTTACCAGATTTCAATAAATTCATAAATGATTTTCCTCAGTTCTCCTTGGACCCATTATTTCCTTTGATTGGTTTTTAATGTTGGTATATAATCCAGCTTGCACTTTCTAGTGAGCTGTTTGAATATTGACATTCGGGATGAGTTGTAGAAACGTCATTTCCTATGTCACTTGTCATAGATACAAATACATACATTAAAGTGCAATATAAAGCTGTATAAAGTGCTCTAAAAAATTATCATGCAAACTTATAAAGTTGTCTAGAGAATACCAATAAAATCGATAGGGACTGTTTACAAAGTATGATATAAATTGAAGCTGTGCTTCATCATTTGAATCCATCCATCAGTGAAGTTGTCCAAATGGTCTTAGATTGAAGATATATCGGACTTCTCAGCATGATAAGATTGGCACGTGAAATAAATTCGTGATGATATATAAGTCGGACTTTATTTATGAATCATTTTTACTTCAAAGAACGTCCTTCAGGTCTTCTACATTTGGAAATAAAACTGTTTTCTATTATATAAATCCATCTTTTTAGTTCATTATATCATAGTCTCTGAGTTTGCTTTTTGGGAATAATATTAAGAGATGGTGGTCAAGGCCACGACATTCAAAATGTGGAAGATTCAGTTCATAAAAATGTATATGTGTTGTTTTTATGTGGTATCGTTTATGTTTTAACTTGTCTATTTTCAACGAGTGATCTTTATATTGGTTTGGAAATAATGAGCAAGCTTACTATCAAAATTAACTAAGCTTTAGCTGCAGCTACAAATTGGACTGAGTTGGAGTTGGCTGTAAATACAAAGCAAACTGGTGCAGAAACAACATATCTTAGATACATACAATTTAATGGTACTTGAACCAATTATGCTGTTTCAACTGAATTATAGTGTCAGGGGGTAAGAAACTCTAATTTAACCCTTTAGCAATCAGTCTGCGATTTTTTATTAGATGATTGCAATATAGCTGTGCATAAATAAGAGGAAATTTTAGATGCAGAATGTTTGATACTGTACAAACCCTGGAATCACCATTGAATTGTATCAATCAAAGAGAAAGTGTCACATGATAAATTTCTTTGTTGCTCCCACTTTCTCAGTTCAAAAAACGGATGGTTTTTGCTTCAGTTCAGCTATATAGCTCCGAGTCCATTCAATTTGCAAAGTAGTTCAATGAGAGTGGGTTTCATTATTTGAACTCACTACTCATCTGTCTACCACCCACGTTTCCTCGTTTATAAGAGTTCCTATCTATTATTCAAAGATAAGAGTGCTGTCGCATGTCATCGAACATTTTTGATCCGAAAATATGTTTTTTCATACTGAATTGTGGATTTTTTTGTTGTTTTGTCATATCTGTTGTTGTTGTTTTGTCATATCTGCATCGATCGAGAGGAAAACCGAAATAGGAATCCGGAGGAATAGGAGTTCGCCCATCGATTATAAAAAATAATTCCTATTTCGAGTTTGACAATAAAAAGATGGTCATTATGTGCTCGCCTATTCTGCCTGCTCGGAATCGCTCGTTGTGGAATGATATGTTCAGTCTTATATTCACCAATACCTTTCCTATATAATTGCGACTATGACAATCCTAAAAAATGATTATGAATATTTCTGAATATATTATTTCCCAATAATATTCAAGTTCGAAATAAATTGATAACGTAGGAAAATAATATACAGTATAAGAAGTTAGCTGAATATACTAACTATGCTAGTATTTCACCGTTTGCATCTTTCAACTTCAACCTAACCTATCTCTATCCTATATCTATCTCTCGATTTGCTAAATCAAGATTTTTCGAGTAATCTGACAGGATTTTCATGAAAATAAAGTTACGCCACCTATCTTCAGAATGGTAATACAAGTCACCTAGTTACATTGGTAATTCCGTTATAAAATATACTAGTTTTGAAAATTAAAGTAAGTGGGCTATATATAGTACACCGTGTAGTAAAATATCTCAATATCAACTTGAATGTTTTCGGCTACTTTGTCATCATCAGGAGCGAGTGATGCTTAAGGACTGAAATCAAAGGTTACATACTTGTTGATCATCACAGAATGGAGAAACTGAACAAAAGTTGACATATCACGACATGGAGTGAAATCAAGGAACAAATTAATCAATGTGACATGAAACAGTATCATGGAATCGACAAGGTGTAAGTTGACAGTTGTATTTTTTTAAATTTCAAGTACACAACCGATCACAATTCTCTGGGAAGAGTACCAAATGCTATCAAAACATGACTACACACACCTCTCAAAGATTTTCTATTTGTTCTTGCACCAAACAATAAAAACAGCAAACAAACTAAAAAAATTGGATGAAGTACCGCGTACTTTGTGGATCAAAAATGACCACCTCGATGACAGACAGCCACGCTTTTGCCCAAATCTTATCTTGCGATGACAATTGACCCTTCCCAGAATAGAAAGTTATCATGGCGGATTTTAACATTTGACAGATTTAGGGAAGAATCTAGGGAAAAATTTGTCACTTGACAGTTGACAAAATAAATGTTCCATGTCAAAATTGAATGAAAATCCAAATTCTAGAATAATATCCCTCTTCTTTGTGCCTTTTAATTCTAAGAAATATCTATATCGATATTCTGGAATTTGGGTTCGTTCCATTTCGATTCAATTTTGACATGGAACACTTATTTTGACAACTGTCAAGTGTCAAACTTTTCCCTAGATTTTTCCCTAAATCTGTCAAATATCAAAATCCGCCATGATAACTTTCTATTCTGGGAAGGGTGAATTGCCCAACCCCACGGAAAAAAGTTTGGTGAAAAGTCAAAAGGCGGCTGTGTTGACAGCGGTCACTTATTCTTGTGTTTTATGCTCCGTGATATACTTTTTAAATTGCGGACAGCCGTCATCTGTCATTCTATTACAGGAATTCCAATGCATTCTGATTAATCATTCAATGTTATGATCCAATTGTGAATTATATTGGTTCAGATATATCAGAGGAAGACATGAAAATGTATATGTTCTTGAAGAATCCTTTCTCCTAGAGTTTATTTCATCACAGGGTAATTGCAATAGATACTGCACCTTTTTCATTTAGGTTTGTCATGATTCAAAGATTAATAAAATATAAAAGTTCTATAAATTCACATTTCGAACATAAACATGAAATAAAAAATCAAAATGGATTGGAATTCCCGCAATAAAATTACAGATGACAGCTGTCCGCCATTTAGTCAGTATATCACGGACCATAAAACACAAGAATTAGTGACAGCTTTCAAAAGCCGCCATTTAACTATTCACCAAACATCTTCCGTGGGATTGGTGAATGGGAACTCTACCGTCCGTGTGACGAGGATGACATCTAATGACCTATTGATCTTTTGCGAATTCTCGATAGTGCGCATAGAAGGTGGCGGCCTCCAATCTTTCCTGGCGACATTCAGCAGCTCCGAAAGCTGTTCGAGGACGCTGCCTCCTCATTGGGGTGAGCTGATGGTTTATTTACAGGCTATGCTCTTAGATGGCGCCAGCGTACGTGCGGAACAAGTAGGCGGGAAATTTGAAAAAATTCTTCGATTATGGAAAATGTCAGCCAAAGTATGGCGAATGAGGTGTCGCTATAGGTATTTCACTTCAGGTAGCGAGTTACGTCATAATGTCTGAATGTCGGCTTCATGGAAATGACTGATGAACAAAGTATCATAGGGAGTATGTGTCGAATGCATCTGATTATCAAGTACTTTCCACTATACTTCGAAACATCACTCAGAAGGATTTCTATTAAAGCTTGTTATAGTGGGATAATTGACTTTTGATTTCTTCAATGGAATCCTATCTATACTAGATTTATAGAAAGTTATGAAAATATAACATTTATGATTATACTATGATGGATTCCTCATCCAATTGAAATTTTTATTCCTACTCATATAAGTATTGAATAAATATAAGAAGGTTGGTAAGGCAACAAAGATAACATTAATGCTTGAACTTGGATAAATGGCCGGAAAACGAATTCATTCAATTTCGTGCAAAAAAAAATCGTGGTGTTTATCTGCTCATATTGAAAGTAATGGAATAGAATAAATGCCATATTTTCTGGATAGAAAATATTACAACTAGGCCTGCTGCACACTGAAAGAGCAAAACTGTTGTAGTCAAAAATTTGTACGTTTCAGATGGAAACGTTTTTGTTTGTATAAGAACCATTTTATCTGCTGGAGAGTCAAAATGTTTTATTCAAAAACAACTCCAGTATTTTTCATTCATATAATTATTCTCAACTAAAACAGTTTCGATCTTTCCGAGTGCGGCTCAAACATATTCAAGCTTATTGGAGATTTAAGCTCAATTCATGAACTCCGCTGCCGTAGCTACAGTTGACGTTGCCGTTCCAAAATGTATTGAGGAGATATCCGACGGCATCTGCGGAATTTATGAACAGATGTTTATTTTTAGCATATTTCATCAACGAACAGTAACTTTAGCGTCAACTGTAGCTACGGCAGCGGAGTTTATAAATTGAGCTTAAAAATGATTATCCCCAACTCTGATCAAGGATCATAAGTGTTGAATTTCAATAGTTGATGTTAGTTGTGAAACGAACGTTCACCAATAATGTAATCACCTACCTTAGATGAAATACCTATATAATATATAATCCAACGATTCTGATAACATATCGATGATTTGTGAATAGAATTATCTGGAAACACCTCATTTGCATGAGAAACGTAGTGGGAAACCATCTAGCAGAGGCAGGATTCACTTGGGAATCGGGATTGTTTAATTAAAATCGACTAGATAACAATATTTCAGAAATCTTTATTTCAATTAAAAATTAATGACACATCATAAAGTTACCCTGACAAGTATAGTAGGCTTCGCAACGATAGGTATATCATTTTCAGAAACTATTATTCATTCGCTCCCCAATATTTGGATAATCAAAGCCATAACTTAACTGTATGAAAACCAAGACTTTTAGAAAATAATTCGAATTGGTGAGATATGGGGATTCAAATATCATGCATTTATGGTATGCTTATGGTGGTTCAGATTCGGTTCATACTTGTTCTGTTATACGTACGCTGACTATGTGCTCGACTGGTAGAACTAACACCATTTCTTAGAAACTCTGAACTAACATAATCGATAACTTCACTTAATATCATTCTTGATGGTCTGAAATACGAGTAGATGGTCACTGTATAGTTGGTGACGGCTAAAAGCCTGACTGAATGATTCAGTAGCCTAGTAGTTTCCATCGCGATAAAGTATTTGGATATCGTTTACTTCTTAGTCTATAATTTACTTATATTATCAATTGGTTGTCTCAATTATTTCAAGAAATATTACATGTCAACTATTGGAAAATAGATTAATCACATTATACAACTCTTATAAATGTATGTAACCGGAATGATTCAAATACTTGATTTATTATTCTGAAATATCAATAATGAAGTGGTGAGACAGGAGCGATTGGTATCCATGTATAACCAATTACAACTTTGTTGATTCATGAAATTGAGTTTTCAACTTAACGTAACATATGGGGTACAGAGTGTCTTTAGAAAGATACAAAAGTTTGACACATGGGTCACCCGGTATACCTAAGGTGAATGATAGTTAATACTTTACGAATCGTTTGAAAATATGACAGTAACAGATAAGTAAACAATTTTTGAATACATAGGTAGTTTTAACACAGAACTACTTTCTTCTTCGCGAAAATATTCATTATGACGAAATCAGCGAAATTCTATAACATCCAAGTTCTCTTCAGTACATTTAATTCTTTTCGATTATAAAATATGGTGGCTACCGATAATAATTGCATAAGTTATCGTAAAATATTAATGTGTCCACTGTTTCGAAGATATCTTGATTTCAAGATCTCAAAACTCGTTCCAATTCCATATATTTTACGATAACTATTCGACTGATCAATCAAAATAAACAACGAAATGCGAGCATCCAAACAAGACCAACGACAATGATGATTTATTTGTACAATAAAGATTATCCAGTGCAGTGAAACAAAGGGTTATTGGGAGTGAAATTATAAATAGCAATAAATGAGAAATCGACGATGCTGGAATTCATTAAATGAGAATGAGAATTCAGTGAGGCTTATTTATAATTCTCTACTGCTTATATTTACTCGTAAAATAAATGTACATTTGTAATTTACTAACACTTTGCATCCACTAATTCTTTCTCCTCTAGCCGTAGAACCATTTTTTGATTATGTTTTTCGATTTATTGTGGGAAGTTCTTCACTTTGAGTCATAGCCATTCTAAAATTTTTTTTGATCTTTCGATTATACTACTTTTCAATCCCATTGAGGTTGTTCTAAAAACTCTGAACAAAAAGTTCTTGTGCAAAGGAACGTCGCATTATCAATGTTTAATTTCATTAATGACAGTTTGGAAAATGCACTGTCAAGTGTGCATAATTATACTTAATATTCCGAAAGAGGGTGCTCGAAGAATGTACCGAAATTTTAAATGGTCATGGTTGATTTCTGACATCTGACAACGCGAATTTTATAATTTCAGGATATGCAGTTCATGAATCCATCCATAAAATTCGAACAAAAAATCCAATTATTATCAATGCCACAAATGATTTACAGCTAACTGGAAGGTTTCGCATTATTTATTGCAATATTCTGAATATCGATATCTGAGTGTGAAATTTCCATAACTGAAAATTTTATAGATCATCAAATTTCAAAGTTGTCAAGATTTATAGGAACTCGGGTAAGGCAAACAAGATAAATCGCGTACGAAGTGAAACTTAACGTATTCACATTCATTTAAAACGAATCGGTATTCAGTCTGTCTATGCCTTTTATGGCCATGTTGATTAAGCAGACGTGGATTTATGAATTTTCTGCCGATGAAATATTTCAATTGAATTCGGCGTGTGTAATTCACCGCTCAAAAATGAATTGATTTTTCCTATACCACGAGCACGAGGGTTCAAATCAAATAAATTGGGTGATGTCAAACGACAATGAAGATATGGTGGTTTCAGTATCAATTGTGGATATCTTCATACACGAATGTGAATACTTACTATTATAATTACATCTTATGGTATTCGCAAATGTTGTAATTGACGTTCTAACATTTCATTGGTAGCTAACGAAGCGAATAAAATTATCAATAACTTTCCCGATAACATAATTTTCACCAATTAGGTGACATTAGGACATTAAGTTTAGTTCGTTGGATTCGTCATGATAATCCCTTACCAAATTTTTAATAAAATTTAGGTTGAAGGAAAAGAGAGACTGTTCTTTGAATTTTTGGTACAATTCATGGCTTTTCATTTTATTACCAAATTCAGGTTGTTCTATTAAGAATAAGTTATAGTTTGAGTACCAACCTACACTTTTCTGGATAAAGCTGTATATGTTTGAAACAGTATCTATATAAAATGCGCCTTGAAAAAGTCAAATTCACGTATTAGAGGATTCTTTGGCAACCCTCGTATGATATTTTTTTCCACTTTCACCACGCACTAAACATACAGCGTAAAACAAAAGTATGGAAACGGTCACATATCTCAGATTCCGATTACCCAATTTTCATTAAATTTTGTACATGTATGGAAATATGCAAGATTCAATTGCAAGTAGATCTGAATTTATTGAGATAGGAAGTACCAACATGAGCCAAAAAATATACGAAAGTACAAAATATACATGCATGCTGATCCACGGTGCAAAACTCAAACTTCTGAACCACCCTGTAATTGTTTCAATAAAAATTCAGTAGATAGTAAATAAAAAGTTAACACAGGCACATGCAAGCCGTTTCGACAAAAAAAAAATCACAGTCAAAAAATACCGTTTTTTCACACCTTATATCACTATAATCATTCTCGGTATAGACCCCAAGTATGATAGATCGACGAGGTCATCTCTTCAGGAAGAATCTGAAAATGTAACGAAACACATAACATTTGAAATAACAAAAGTTGCTGCTCCTTTTTGATAGAAACGGCTAAGCCGCTGTGCTGAAAATATTTTAGATCGATAGAAGAAAACTGATTACGTACCAAATAAACCAAATTTCCATAATATTCTCCGTAAACGTCTAATGTGCCTTCCACCATAAATCAGCCTCTATTTACCAGAAAATAAACTATTTATCACTTATTCATTATCGAATCGTGGTATTTCTCATTCCTAATTGATATAACGGCATTCTCCTCATATCAATCCTAGATTGTCATTTCCGTTTCAAGAATATTCGGAAATTCATTGTGTTTCATTGTATTTCATTCATCAACTACTAACCCCATGCGATGAACTTAACGCACGAGTGGTCGCTATAACTCGCCGTTGAATTTTGGCGAGAAAACTCTACTTGCTCTCGCGGTGCCATATGGCAACATTCTGAAAATTGTCATTCGCGCCATGCTTGGGGTGTTAAATTTCACGCGACGATGAATATTTCGGGTTCTCAGCATGGTTTTTATTCGCTAAATAACCGTGGAATCAGCTAAATTTGTTCAATTGTGTTTGATATGTCCTCACTGTATCTACGGCAGTTATTATTAAATTTTTAATGGATTCTCTTCAGGCATTGACATTCAGTGTTTATGCACATTGCCATAAGTCTTAAGTTTTGGCTAGTATTTTTCTTAAGACTTATTACTAGAAACTTATGGCTTATGACTTAATCCACCCTAACAGGATCATGGTACACCCCTTTTCTTCTTTAGTTTTAGAATGAATGATTGAAACTTGAAACGACCTACATGATTGATGAAAGTCACGTTTAGACATTTACTAAAAGAATTTGTTTGGTACCATCTTCCGGTTTTCTATTGTTGAATATTCAAATTCAGCTTAATTTTCTGAATCCAATGACACCACATAAGTGATATTTCAAACATTAATATCTATCTCAATTGCAGTTTCAATTGTCCATTTAATTGTGACTGTTTCGATTCATTCTAATTGACCGGTATAATACTAGAAAAATTGAAAACCTGTCAGAAACGTCGAATTCTATGATTTATCACCAAATTAGGTTCAGCAAAATAGTTTTTATGACGCCGTTCATTCATGAAATTCCACATTGAAATTTATGTTTGTATTTGAATCCAAATCACACATTTCAGAAAAAAATAGTTTGATTGCAGTAGTTAACGTAATAAACGAATATTACAATTGTATTTTTTTCCAACAAAGCCTTAATTTTCCTCAGATTTTTTGAAAGAAGTAGATGCTTGCGAACCTCAAAATCAGTTTAACTTCTTATCATTTAAGATTTTCTTATAACTCCTGAATTAGAAGAAAAAATAGCATGAACAGTTATTATATAGAATTTAATGTAACAAAAAACCGGAAGTTGCTGTGGAAACGAGTTACTCATATTTATGTGAACGTCAAGGATTTGTGAAGTAATATTTTGGAGCACATCAGAATCTGAAATTATAAAATATTATGAAGGACCTGATTTTGTTGAATACCTCGATAAACCGTCAATGAGGAGAGTTTAAAGTCCCTTCAGACGACATGGTGAAGAAAATCATTTAAGTCTACAACAACTATTCTAATAACGGATAAGTGGTTTAATTGCAATAACTTTAATCCATACCTATACAGGACACCATTGTTATGGTGATTGCCGCACTAATTATCATAAAAGTGCTATAACGATGTTCTGAATATTCGAGATGTTTCTGTTGTTTTGCTGTTCACGAAATTGTCTTCCGAACGAACGATGATCTTATATGGCTCTGTTATTCAACAAAAAAAAAACTTTTGGACAAATCAAAATCGGCTGTGGGATCGAATTTTTTTCGAAAAAACAATTATTATCGAAATTGTCTTCCGAACGAACGAAGATCTTATATGGCTCTGTTATTCAACAAAAAAAAACTTTTGGACAAATCAAAATCGGCTGTGGGATCGAATTTTTTTCGAAAAAACAATTATTATCGAAATTGTCTTCCGAACGAACGAAGATCTTATATGGCTCTGTTATTCAACAAAAAAAAAACTTTTGGACAAATCAAAATCGGCTGTGGGATCGAATTTTTTTCGAAAAAACAATTATTTTTTACGACTGCCTCAGAAAATGACATTTTGCGCACGGAAAACTCGCTACTATTATTCCATATCCATTATCGGCACCATATGTTTCTGGTCACGTTGTAACTGGGATATCCCCAGCTATTGTATTTGAGTAAACCCTGATAAGCCTGAAAGATTCTCCATGAAATCGTGAGTCATTGTTCTATTCGACTCACTTTCCCCTTTCCGCTTCCGATTTCCCCTTTTTTATCACAATTGTACGTGCATTTAAGCAATCATCGAATTCTTATGCAACTAGTTTGGTTTTTTTCCACAGTTTTATGAACGTAAACAGTTCTTTTGTTAGTTTTATCTTGGATGAAAGTTTATACATGCGAAGTGTATGTATTTCTTCAGGTTATTTTGAAGATAGTTATCTTTAATTTCACGGTTTTTTCTCTTGAAAATTCCATTTGTGCGTAACATAAAACATTAGCTAGACAATGAATTCCATCCGACATATTCACCATGAAGTATAAAATAATCTGAAGAATATTTGAAAATTGTGGTAATAAAATAATAATTTATGTAGTTTTCTGATATTGTAACCTTCCACTATTCAAAAAAAAATCAATAGACTTAGTAAAGTATCTACGTTCTCCAAGAGAATGAGATTCATTATATATTTTTTTTATTTTTTCTGTTTCGATACGCATTTTTCATTATTCGGAGGTTGGTACAATCGAACTGTCAAATGTAAATCAGAATAGTTAGGCCCAGCTTACTTCTGGGCGATTTTGGATGTGGTGATATTAGCAGTGAAAAACTCGATGTTTCTATTGGTCAATTTTGATTTCGAGTGAGATTTGATTGAAATTGGCCAATAAAAACAATAGCAACGTTGCATTTTTCACCGCTGGTATCGAAAAAATCAAAATCGCTTGACAGTAAACAGTTGTGCGTCAGAATTTGAATATTTCAATGTCATCATTGTTACCAATCGAAGATGTTTCTGGTATTTATCGATATTAAATCAATTTCTTTCAATACAAGACTTCAAATTTATGCAAAATAGAAAAGAAATTATATTACACACGATTTAAAAGACACGTCGCGCTTGTTCCCTTGCGTGCGAAAAAATAGCGTCTTATAAAACTTGTATCATAATATACTACTTCGCATCGCCGTTGTCAATGATACGATAAAGCTTTGAATGTAACTCGATTTTTATCGCATAATAATCTCGTTACATTAATAGCTCTTATATTTGATAATGTTGGCTACAGATATACATCGGGCATATAAAGTTCCACTTTCAAAATCTGAAAAAATATTAAATATCACCAATAATAATTGTGGCATATAAACTTGTAAACATCAAACTACTGTACTACTATACATAACAGTGCAATTTCGTCAATTATTAAAACATTTTATGATTAAATAGTGACCTGGACTATCACGCAACATGTTCCCAATCTTTTTTTTTTGTTGTAGTATAGACGTGAATCTAACTAATTGGTACTGGTACCAACGCTTGAAATGCATCGAATCGAACATACTTGTTTGCATTTCCAGTTCTAAGTCGTCGGAAAAACGCCAGCTGGTTCTGCAGATATTTATAGAAACTGGGCAATTAAGAAGTTTTTCAACCGCAAAGCTAGTAGGCAGTAGGTACTTGGTACTTCTGAATGTGCTTCCACCTGGTACCAGACAAAATCAACGATGTGACAAGATAAAGATGTGAACACTCCTAGGCTGCAAATATAAAAATATAAACACAGGCGTTGCCTAATAGATCTAGATCAACTGGTACTAATGGAAACATAAAACAGAGCTATTAGATACCAATGGGACAAGGGTCATAGATTTTTTGGCATAATGCAAATTTATTCATCAAGCCACTCATCAAAATATCAATTGAGTGTATGATTGGTCAAAATTTTCTCACTACTAACATGAGTAATCTATTGGGAAAAATAAACATATTCAAAATTGATATGTTGGTTGAAGTTGTAAACTGGTCTTCAGTGTCATAATTGTTTTCTATTGTTGAATAAATTGAATGAAGTAGGCGCTCTTCAACTTTATTCGAGTTGAAACAACGAATTTTCTTCCAAGGTTTTTCTTTGATATGCGTGGATATTTAATTATAAAGATTCATAACTATACTTATACAAACCGTATTTTTAGAGCGGTTGACTTAGACAAAAGTTATCCATTCTAGCGGACAATGAAAAGATGTTTCCAAATCGGGAATGTCAATGACCATTTTCAAGGTATACAGGGAAAACCGAAATAGCCCGTTAACGCCTCTATTTTCAGGAATGTGTTCTAGACACTTTCAACTCCATTTCAAATTTGCTATGATTTGCTTACGCTTCGCTTTTAAATACGACGTTTCGTTCTTCGAAAGCCACCACCAACTCCATTGTTTCAATTACGGTCCTGTATAAATGAATTCAAGTACCTAGTCCTTATTTTTGCGAAGTCAGATATCTTACATGGTATTTTTTATACATTTCTACATATTCCATCAAGGTGCGAGAAAGGAAAATCCATTTCGGTTTTAGCAGTAGATTTTGAAAACTGATGTTTTCGTTTTGGAAACATCGTTACATTGTTCACAAGTACCTACTACCTATAGTACTTTGAACGTATTATTTCACTGTGTTATTTGGAATCGTGAATCTGAAGTGCTCTCAAACTATCCTTTTAATATGTGAAATGGTAGAATTTGTTATAATTGAAAGGTATATGTGACCAATTTGACACAACTCACGATACAGGAGTAGAGATTGATGTTCTCAAGATGTTCTTCAGACTCATTTTAGACATATTGTTATCAGATGAGTATACTTGAGAGTAAAATTGCAAGTGAGATGAATGATATGCCACTCAACTATCGAATGACCAGCATAATTATAGTATTTGAAATGTTTCGTTGCTGAGTGTAAATATAAATAGTACAAGAAATATTGACTATTGACTGAGAAAACTTCATTCATGATATACAGGGTTATTCAAATTCGACGCTCATCATTGGGATCTCGAGAACCGTATAAGAGATACAAAGAACTTTAAATCGGTCGGGGCAAAGTTGCGGAATTTTATGGTCATTATTATGGTGAAAATAAATCCGCGATAGCTCTTTTAGTTTTCGAAATATTCTTAAAAAAATTGAATTTTTGAATTTTTTATTCCATTTTATTCTTGTTTTATTACTGGAGAAAGAACTTCTTCATTGCCACATTTTGCGTTCGACGTTTCGTCTTCTCGCGGCCATCATCAACTTTTTTTTTATACAAACATGCACCTTTCTCCATATTTTTCACCATAAACTGACACCTGAAATACAATATTACTATAATAGTTACTTGATCAACAAATCTTTCGCGATTGAAACTCGCGTCAATAATAAATAAATAAAATAAATCAATTCTTTGAGTGTCAATGTATTTCAGAAGTCAGTCCATGGTGAGAAAAATGGAGAAATATGAATCTTCGTATTTAAAAAATAAAAGTTGATGATTGCCGCAAGAAGACGAAACGTCGAACTTGAAATCTAAAAATGCCATTTTGAAGATCGCAATGAAGAAGTGCTTTCAGTTTTTTTGTATCTCCAGTTATAAAGCAAGAATAAAATAGAATAGATAATTGAAATATTCAGTTTGGTTCGAATATTTTGAAAACTAAAAGAGCTAGCGGGATTTTTTTGTCACCATAATAATGCTGGTCATTAAATTTCGCAACTTTGCCCCAATTTAAAGTTCTTTGTATCCCTTACGGTTCTCGAGATCCCAATGATGAGCGTCGAATTCGAATAACCCTGTATTCCAGTGATATATCCAGTGACTAGGCCCAAAAACAATGAGCCATCCGAAATAGTTTTCAAAAAGAGTCAAGTCCCGTAAATAAATAAATTGATTGAGTATAATAATTTCTGCGGACAAGGGCTCTGCTACAGGGTGTTTTGTCACAGTATTCTGCATTCTTTTGCAAGCAGAACATATATCGCTTTATTCCACCCATTTTCATCACAGGAACTCGTTGTGTCAAATGTGGAACGGTATATTAAGTTTTATTTCAAAATTGTTCATTTGTTTTTCACGTTACTTAATGAAAATTGCTTTGAAATTTTCGGGCATTCTCCTGTTTACCTCTTTATACAATTTGGAGAACGTTCCAGGAGTCACGCAGAAGTCACTTTCGATGAAATTCCTGCGGATATTTTTTCGAATCTCTGGGCGGAAATAGGATAAAGTCGGTGAAGAAGTAAAAATAGAATCGGTTCGACCACTTCTACTCGCGTTTT
Source organism: Chrysomela aeneicollis (assembly GCA_029955515.1). Lineage (NCBI taxonomy): Eukaryota > Metazoa > Arthropoda > Insecta > Coleoptera > Chrysomelidae > Chrysomela > Chrysomela aeneicollis. The sequence goes on from JARUHQ010000022.1 coordinate 5,668,055, forward strand.
GTTTACTCTACGGGCGACTAATAGTGGATTCGTTGGTGGTCACGTGCGCATTGGGAATATGGCGAACGAGTGAAATTCTGAAAAGTGCAGTTTCGTTTATCGAAATCCTCGAAAATGTTTTTCGGTTCGGTCGGAATTGACTCCGTGAAGCGAGATGTTCAACAGTGTAGAATGTGCGAATAAAAAAAATGTGACCAGAAGCAACAATTTATTGATGCCTACGTTCAGAGCATCCAAGAACTTTATAAGTGAAGTATTCCACTGGAAAGGTAAAAAACTTATTCTGCCGTCATGTGTACAAAAATTCACATTGCTGATTCCTAATAATATTTCGTAATTGTTTTCTATTATATTTGGGAAAATTCAAATTTGGTTGTAGTTCAGATGGTTGGATTAGTTGAAACATTGTAAATGCCTCAAACCTATCCAGGAGTGGATCAAAAAGTCATGGTTAAATCCATACAATAATGAAAATGATCATTTCAGTGATGGAAATATCTGGTTTCCTCGAAAAATCACTGCATGAGAAGCACTAAATGGCTTGACAATCCTGTTTCATCCTCAGTTCTTATCATTTCTCACTTACAATTGCTGCTTTTCTGACGTTACAGTACGTTACAAGGCTGAAAACTCTTGGTACTCAGCCAAATATCTCTTCTATTATATTCAATCTAGTCTAACAATCAATATTTCGTGGTTTTTCAATATTATTCTGGGAAATCGGAATGTGTTTCTTGGTTTGATAGTACATACCTCATCGTATATTATGTGACAATGTACAAACTGAGCAATAGAAATTCACTCACCCACATGATTATGAAATGAAATTTATTACTACTTAGGAAACACCACCATCCTGAAAATTGATACCTCATTTGAAAAGTGATTTTCACTGAATATCAAGCAATAAAAAAATCGATTTCTGTTCATTTGATATATTCAAAGTTGAAATTAGAATTATGAAATACATCCAGAAGAAGTGTGAATCTGTCTTACTGCAACAGTCAAAATTTAGTATTACCAATCTGGACCAGAGCTGTCAAGAATATTAGGGAAAAAAGATGTTTTGTTTTCTTATTTCTTTCAATTTTCAACTACAAGAATAAAAAACCTATTGGGTTCGTGACACAATGTGTGATTCAGCTATGGAATATGGGTTAGATTTTAACGATTAGATTGAAACGTACTGGAATAATATAACCACAACTGTTGACGAACGATAACGAAAATTATATCAAAATGTTCAATTTGTAAGAGATTTACTAGTAAACCCATAGATTCACCAATTTCACCACTTCCAAGAAAAAGTCTGAATCAAGCCGTAGCTTTCGAGATTTCTGGTGTCGATTTCTTCTTGCTTTGAGAAGATTTCTTGCGAGAAGAGAAAGAGTGTCTACTACCTAGACAACGGAACAAACTTTGTGAGGCTAATAATTTGCTGGAGAAACTTGAATGGAGCCAAGTTGGTAAAACAGTTGAAATGGATCTACTGCTGCCTGGTGGAGAGGATGGTGGGAACGATTGGTCAGAGTGATCAAAGACACTCTAAGGCGGAATTTAGGAAGATCTGTGGTAAATTTTGATGTACTGATGACAATTATTTGTGAGTGCGAGTCCATTATTAATAGTACATCGTTGACTTATATTTCTGAAGATTTCCTACCATCTAATGAAACTCCGGATCTGGATAATATTGATAGTAATCATAAGATATCACGCTTTCGGTACTTACAAAAAATCAGAGATGGCATTAGAACGCGATTCAGAAAAGAATACCTGGCTGAACTAGTGCACACCGGCAATAGAAAAGCTGGCACCTTGAACGTTGGCAACATTGTTTATGTTGCTTCTGATAATGTGAAAAAATTGAACTGGCTTCTGGAACGAATTATAGAAGTAATGGAGAAATCCTCCGACCGTTCCAAAGACTATCCCTTGGAGATTTCTGGCGATGAAAACAACATTAAATTCAATTATTCGAAGAACTCAGAGACGAAAACAAAAAGGACAAGAAATGAATACAAGAAAGAAGAGAAAAAATATGGGAAGACTTTGCCGAAAGAAGGAGATACACCGAAAGAAGAAGATTAACCGAAAGAAGAAGAAGGTAAAACAGTCGTGACCAGGCTAAGAAGAATCGTACATGTTCCAAAGCGATTCGGTATCATTTAGTACAATTCTAGTAGTTGAATACTTTGCACTTGTTTCGCAATATAGTTTCGATATTTTATCATAATGTTCAAATTGCGGGAGGGGGAAGAATGTTGAGAATCAAGTATATTATCACTTTGTATGTGAAAAAAGAAAAGTTATTGTCAAATAAAAAAGTCTAAAACTGGAAACACGTCAAACTTTTCACTTACAAAAAGGGTATTTTCATCTATAAAGTCCCTCGATCATATAACAGACTAGATGAATAACTCTCAATCCTCACCACAGTAGTTGTTTGAAGCCAACATCTAAATCAGTTACTAGGGTTACCTCATTCTAAAACAAAGATTCCCCCAGTACCAGTGTTGCTGTCTTGAAAGGGTCTGAATTAGAATAAATTGACCTACTAACAAAATTATCGTATCCATTCTTCCTAAGACTGACTGATATACATATTTGATTTATTATGATAATTGATTTAATTCACTGTCACAACTATATTGTTTATTTTCTGGCAATAAAAAGTTTCAAAGTGTCGAACTTGAGAAATATAACACAAACATGTTGTTATTACTTTTCAATTCCACTAAATATAGGCTTATCTACTACTCTGAGCATTTTCTCACCACTTGGGCCAACCATTTTATCACTTGTAGTAAAATGTTGAGAGCAAACTCTAGCGACTCTTGAAATATTTTTTTACCGATCATATATTTACATATATCCACTAACTTTTCATCTCAGGAAAACCCGAGAATGCTTTCAAATTACCAAAAATCGTTTTGCATATGAGGGTAGGTGAATAATGGTTATGCAACGAATGATACGACACTGAGTAACTTACCAGTGAAATATTGTGTTCTGGTCACCACTTTTAAATCGCCTCTTACACATTTCACCATCCTTCAAATTCGATTTAAACAGAATAAACGAGGTTTTTAAGTAAAATCCTATTCAAATTTTCACACAAAAATGGAAATATGCCGTTTGATGAACAATCAAACAAATTTTGATTTGAAAACAAGACGTTTCGCGCTGTCACTGTCAGCGTTCGATGATTATCGGTTGAGTGACTCATATAAGTACCAACAGAAGGATATATATATTTGGGAACCTTGAAAAAATGTGGTCTTGGGATGATTATCACTTTCAAATATAACGATGTGGCAACCTCTGTGTGGGAAAAACATATGAATATAAATTTCATGTTGGCTTCAGGCAATTCGGGGTGTTACTATTCTAGTGGGTTTGTTGTTCGGAGATAAAATCAATAGCAACCACATATTTTCATGGAATGTATTGTGTTAATTTTACCAACTGTTCGGTCATGAAACATGTGTGAATCAATATATTTCCGGATGACAGGAATCAAATTGCTGGTAAACTCATCTTTCAAATAAAATTATTCTTGCCAGACGGTAAATTCAGAAGTTACACCACCAACAGTCATATTGTTGAATTTCCCATAGAATTATTGTTCCTCCATTGTTAAAAAACTATCGATGCGATAAAATTGTTGTCAATTGTCATTTACTTATGTGATACGTTATCGACTAGAGAATATGTACCAAGATATGGAGGCAGGGACATTGGCAAAATTTCCTCGAATTGATAATGAATTTCGGAAAATGATTCCTGATGAGTTTTCGCGTAAACAGCATCAACCGATCATTATCTTCGATGTAATATCATTTGGCGCCAGACTCTCAGTAATCAGTTCGAAATTCCAGAAACTCTGACATAGTCAATGATACGAATATTTCAAGTGCGGCAGTGTTGCCAGTTTTTTTCAAATTCCCGCCGAATCTGAGGTTACGTGATATGAAGTCGCAAGAGATTATTCAGTTGTCAGACATGCAGAAACGAACCGCCATTAGAGTTTTTCAGATATTTTAACATCAACTTTAAGACAATTCGAAAAAATATTTATCTTTTCATTATATTTTATTAGTTGAACTTGAAAGTTAATGCCTTAGAATCAATATTCGCAAATATTCTTAAAGCCTTAAGCTCAATTTATAAACACCGCTGCCGTAGCTACAGTTGACTCTGCAGTTACTGTTCTTAGATGGACTATGCTGAAAATAAACATCTGTTCATAAACTACGCAGCTGACGCAGGTGCCGTCGGATACATTTTGGAACGGCAGCGTCAACTGTAGCTACGGCAGCGGAGTTCATAAATTGAATTTTAAAAATTTACGACGATCTGTAACTTTCCTGTCCGGCACATTATTCTTATTTTAATCATAAATAAAATTTGGAGGGTATATTTCTATTGGAAAATCAAGTCATTCATTGATTTTTTAGAAGTAGGTATCCATAATAATGAATATATAATTATCCTCGGTAAATTACCCAATTGAAAATTGAAACCTTCATTTACATGAACGTTGTGACGTTAAAACAATGATGCGAACTCTCAGAACTCTGTTTATCATCTTCTCCAGAACGGTGTGATAGTAATACTCGTTGTCTTGATTTTAGAAAACAAAATATTCGTATTATTTGATGATAATTGAAATGAATAATATCATACATAATCGAAAATACTACTATTATTGGTTTTATGTTGAACGTGTATTGATTCCGATTGCATAATCATTTTCAGAACTCTGATTATAATTCAGTACTCCTCAACTCGTGTTAGTTTGTAAATTGACCTGTATAATATTATCTACCAATATCCAGCTGAAATTTATATTACCTACTTGGTGAAATATCGGAAACTTGGCTAATATTTCTTGAACGATTCGAATCTTGGGAAAAACTCCAATTCCAAAGAATCTTGAGAGAATTCAGCAAATTCACATCATTTCACTAAAGAATCGGATATTTCCAGCTTTAAAATTCACTTCATACAAGTATATTTACCAAAAATTATTTCTAATGTAAACTCTCAAACACCTTCTTGTAGAAGATAATTCTTAGCCTATACTTTTATAATTTCTGAGTGGGACCTCGATGAGAGTTCTAGCCACCTCCATTACTCTGAAATGTGACAACAAGCACCAAGTCCAACCCATCCCATCAAGAAATGGGGATATAAATAATGAAACATAAAAGCAAACTCTTTGAAAAGTCACCCATTTGTATAAGTTCATCAAGGATCTGAAAGAACTATCCAGTGATTGTTACTTATATCAATTTGCTGATGACACTCAAGTCTATGCGAGTTTCAAGAAAGATAATGCTGACATAGTCATTACAAAAATTAATGATACCCTTGATAGAGTATTTAATGTTCCAATCAACACGGTTTGAAATTAAATCCCACCAAATCGCAAATGTTACATGATTTTGGTGAAAGACTTAATGCCATAGAAGAAGTGGTAATTAATGGTGTAAGTATTGAGCCCTGTAGAAAGTGTTTGTCAATTTGAAAAGTGTTTTCAACCGCCAACTTAGTTGCAAAGCAACCCTCGAAGTCTCATTGAGACATGTATGAGTAAGGAAGACGGGGACCTTATAGCTTTTTGAGTGTCATCCGAAGCACTACTCGGCTTGTTATCGAAGGATTGATATCTAGGTACCAAGAATGTTCCGCTAAACGATGCTTCAGAAATAAATAAAATTTCTAGTAGCCCCGCCGGGATAAAAACATAGAACAATAAAAAATTTGGACTACTCATTGATGACGAATTACTGTTCATAACACATATTGAACAAATAGTCCAGAAAAGTTACTTGTCATTAGGAAATCTTTACCGTAACAAGACAATTCTTAACAAAAATTTGAGGAAACAGCCATGTGAAACTCTAGTTTTGAGTCACTCAAACTATTGCGATTTCATTTATGGACCGTCTCTCGATATTCGAACATCAACTAGAATTCAAAGAATTCAAAACTCATTAATTCGTTTCATTTGTTTATTGAGACTACGATACTATGTAACTCCATTTATAGCGGAACTAGGTTGGCTTAAGATGCATGACAGAAAGAACCTTCACCTTGCATGCTTTGCTCATATAGTTTTAGAGAGAAGAACTCCCTCGTATATCAGAAAAAAAAAAGACATCGGTCGGTTGTTCATGATGTAGACACCAGAAATAGGATTCTTCTTGTAAAACCCAGGCATACAACTGATGTGTTCACGAGGTCATTTTCTCACTCTGCAGCAAAAATACTCAACTTCATATCATTAACCATAAAAAGTAAATCGTCCTATAGATTCAAGAAAGCTTATAAAGAATATCTTATGGTTCTTAACGCTCAGCTCAAATTAAATACAATTTCGTTTACGCTATGTAATATCTTAGATTTTTCAAAAATTGACTTTTTCAATGAATGTTCTATTCTAAGTCATCTGGCAACGCCCCCTGCTTCGGTTTGCATGCCATAAATCAGCTTATCCCCGACCCCCCCCTAGCAAACACTAACCACCTAATCGTAATTACCGATCGGCAAACTGTAACACCGATAACTGCCACAATAAAGCCTCTCGTGACCCGAAGAACTCTGATGCTTTTCCAGTGCGAGCCCCAGCAGCAGCAACGCCTCCTTGGACCGTGAAAAGGCAACCAGGAGTCCCAGCCCTTCAGAGAAGGACAAGTACGCCATCGTCAGGGAAGGGTCGCTGCACTGCAAGATTTTGGAAATCGACAGCAAGGTAAGATCGGTTTTTTAACTTGGAATGTGCGGTTTTGGTTTGGTTTAGCGAATCTTGAATTTTTCCACGTGTAGTCGTTTAGCGCAGGAAATGTACTTTCCAACGAGTTTTGTACACTATTTTTACTACGGCTATTTTTTTTTATCTCGCGGGAAGTCATGTCATAGATGTGACTTGGGCGGCCTCTACATATAAGTTCAGGTAGGTACTGTCTATTTCCATATTTTAGAGGATAATTGAGAACTTTTACGTCAATTCCAGATGCGAATTACTAAGTTTTCTTCGTTCACGCAAACAATTTCATTGATATTTGAAACCACATGCCTACAGGATTGTCACGAATATGAAAGTTATTTCAAATGTCACCTTCTATGCGTTTGTCGACAGTAGGTAATAACGCAACCAGGAATACAGCAGTACTCAACCGAGAAAAATGAGTTGGAGCGTTATAAACGTGAAAATTGTGAGCCGTACTCTTTAGTAGCAAGTTGTGGATGATGTCACCTGCTGCCATAACATCATCAACATGTAGCAGAAATAGTTTCAAACTAATTTCCAAAGTGATATTTGAGGTTAAATCTCATTGGCACATTCAAATTAGTTACGAATTCTCATTACAACCCTATAAGAGGCAGAAAATACAATAAGTATCGATGTGGTATCAATCGATACATACGAGCGTGCGATCCTTTTTTCATTTCAACACATGTTCTTTTTTTCAAATATCAATTTCCTGGTGATTAGAGCTCGTTTCAAAATACCAAAACAGAGTACTTTATGACGTCTTCGTTGGTGGTCGTAGGAAAAATGGTTGTCATATAATTTAAGTAGAATCTATATACCAGGTGTAACAGTGTTTGAATTTTTTTATATACAAGGAGGTTTTAGTTGGATTGAGAAAAAATCCATAAGAGCATATGTCCCAAAATAATGCTGAATTTGAAAAAGAAATCCATGATAACTTTGGTGTGATCCTAGATATTTTTGTGAAGCGTAGTACGTATCTTCTATGCATTTTTTATTCTTGCCAATAACAGGTACTTAAATTTTCAACTTGAAGTTACCTCAGATTCAATCATCATCATGAAACCTACTTATATTATCAATTATGATTTGATCCAGATAATTATCTTCAACTATATTGAAATTCCTTGATTTCCTTGTAGAATTATTGAGACTAGAATGAAATATATCTTATATACATAGTTTGCATTCGAAAGTAGCACCTGCATCGCCATCACTATCTGTAACACCAATTTACTTGAGTTTAGAAATATAATATAGAAATATTTCATTTTGACAATTCAAGATACGCTGTAAGTAAATTGAAATGTGTCCATATTCGACAGTTTTATCAGCTGTTGACTTTGCCAGATTTATCTGCAAACGCAGAAACAGTCTGGCTAAGACGAAATACAGATTTATTTTATTTTGACTCCAAAAAGAAGCGTGAATAGCTTAAATACACATTAGTGATACTATTCTTACTACTATTTTTGTTTAGTAAACATTATCTTGTTGTTTTATGGGACTAAGCACAGAACTGTGATTCAGTAGGTACTACCTATCAGTTTTTATTCTGATGATTATTTTTCATATGGTTTCATTAATTCGTTTCCATTTATATTTTCATCTAATAATAAACTCGTCACGTTCAGATGTATCTATTGTTTTTATTTATTGAATATATTTTCGGTAAAGAAGACATCCCAACTTGATTCAAATTCACCACGCATTTTTCTGAATCTAATACGGTCTATTATTGCTATTACCTTTTCAAACACAATATTCAGCACAACCTGACACAGTCTTGTAATCCCAACCCTAATAGAGATAAGATAGTAGGGACCTGTCTGCCTGATGGGTCACTTTTGCTGCTGGTCCATTAGCGGACAAGATCGTAGTGATGTTGGTACCATTATAGCGATATAGTCTTCGGTTTCAGTTCATTTTTTCCTTTCATTAAAACTGTTTTTTCCAGCGTGCTACTGACAGATCTTGGAAGCAAGTGTTTGTGGTTCTGAGAGGCCCCAAGTTGTTCGTGTATAAGGATAGACATAACCAGGTGAGTTATTTGAATTTTTGATATTTCATGCCTATAATAATTATCATTATGCAAAGTGTCTCGTGAAAGTAGACAATACGTCCCTATAAAGATTGTTGAGTAATGATCTATTTATATAACTGGATATAACGACATGGATTATTTATTTCATTGATATAAAATAAAATGTTTTTGCACACCTGGATGTCCAGTTGTAATTGAATTGAAGAATATTTTTATAACCACAAATACATATTTTGATATTGAAACTGTGTGAATGATTAACAAAATTATACTTTCTTCAATATTGAGAATGTTTTTGTTTTTACATTATCTATGGGAGCAATTTTGTTTTTGATAATATTTTTTGAACACACATATTAGGAGTTGGAATATTGATGACAAACTCACACATATATTGAACTTTTTATACTTGATATATGGCACACAAAAAGTACTTTGGTTTATTTGGGGAAATCAATTTTTTCAGAGGAAGAAAAAGGTGAAAAAAATTGAAAAAGATCAAATCCCTAGTATATGTTGAACTAGTATAAAAAATTGTGAATGTGTGAAGAATCTCATTTGGTTAAGAAAAACCAATTCAGTTGATCAGGATTTATCTGAAGCGAATTCTATTCTGTTATTTCGAAAATAAAACAAATGTTAATACATACTAAAAATTAGAATACGAATTTCCCTCACCAATTGGATATGTCGTTGTTTTTCAAAACGGATTGAAAAAGTTCATTACTTTCTATTTGGGTTTTCCATTTTCGTTTTTATGTATGTTTCAAAACTGAATCTGCTTTCGTTTGAGTCAAAATATAACTGATCACTCGGTATCTTTAAGAGCTTCGAAACTGTCAAGATATATTATCATCTCAGCTTCAGACATCAGAACTAGAGAGAATATTTATCTTAAATGGAATTATTTTTTAGCATCAAAAGTTCATTTGAATAGTATTTCTATCAACTATGAGTTACTTTGCTTGATAAATGCGTGAATCAATTATGATTGATACACTAATTGTCAAATTTGTCATATTATACAAATAATGTTGTTTGATCGATTATTACTCATTTGATTGGGATTTTGATTGTCACTCAGATTATTTCATGATATTCCAAATTTTGTATAATATTCTGATAATGTTATGTAGAGTGCGTTTGAAACCATCACAATTCCTGAAAAGGTTTACTTATTTTGTGATCTACCTGCATCACATAAAATTCTTTCGCAATACTCAACTTGTGATCGACAAAGTATTATTCGTTATCAAGAAATATAATTGCGTTTTCCTTATATGATTAATTTCTCATTGAGTCGCGTGATATTATTTTTCTCCTATTATCTATTCGGCTCAGTTGATTTTTTATCGATGATTATAAATCAATTTCCGTAAATATCAATATATATAAATATCCTTAATGATTAACCTCTTTGACCTATTCATTAAATCGTATAATTTTGTAATAATCTCTTATTGCGATATCTGACGATAAAACTCAGTCTCAGTCTCTATGGGGGAAAAAGAAAAATATACTAGGAGAACACTAAAATCCTCTTCCTGAAGAAAAAGCAGATAAAAACTGATCTGTTTGTTACATACCCAACGTATTTTTTAGACGACCCAATCAGATAACCCAGAGCTCACTTAACGGTAAGCCACCTTGAGCATAATAGAACTTTTGTGATAGATTTTAGGCCATTGATAAGTACCATTCATGGTCCAGAAGTTTATATTACTGTTGGTGCCATGTCTAGACAAACAGGCCCTGCTTTTGTTAATTTTATGACCGGTTTCAACCCCCTGGATGGTTTGTCAGCAGAGCAGAATATTTTATCAGTTCCAATAATAATTAAGCGTGTGATGCTTTGTAATATCAGTGAATTCAGAGAGTACCATTATGAAAACTTGCAATTATGCAGACAGTAATCGTCACTTTATGTTTTTTCTCTTGGTACTCGTATTCGCTAATAATTGGAAATATTTTAAATTTCAAAACCTGAGCACAAAATATTGAAATTTAACCCAAATCAACTAGATAAAATATGATGGTTCCTCACTGTGATACACGGTGTTTCATTTAAAGTTTTGGAAAGTGTGCATTTTCTTCCAACCGACCCTGGTTAAAAAATTTAGTAGTCTCTATAGGACAATCCCGATTATTTCAATTCGTGCACGATCGTGAACCATTTCAAATTTGGTATTCGCCTTGCATCATTATCATCATCGAACATCGAGCCAGTGCGTCAATAATAAATTAATATTTCACTCCTTAATTAAAACGTGTCGTAATATTTATACTAATAACTCGCTGCCATTGTTTGGTAGGCATAACGCGCGCGATTTTCGCAATCCCTCTGTATATGCATATTATGGACGGAAGTTGCTATATCGGTAAGTCGGTTTCCTGATGGTATTCCTTGGTTGCTGGTGCTCCTCATAGGCGTCCACGAAAAAGAAAATGGGTAAGCCATGGGGGTAAGATTAAATAAAATAATTTATTCAATTGCTGCTATTTCTCAATGTTTTTTCATGTAATTCAAGTAAATCCGTGAAACAAAATTCAGCTGTAGCTCTTTCTTCGGCTTTTCTCAAAATGACCACAATATACATAAAATAATACATTAATTATTGATCATTACGTTAAATGTTTGTGTTCCAATTTCTGCTTTTTTGTATTTCTTCACAGAAATATTTGTTTCACTAGAGGTAGAAGAGCACAAGATTCAATGGATGATGAAATACACTTTTTAAATATTATAGAATAGAATAGAATAGAATAGTGTTTAATTTGCGAAAGGTTTCTCACAAAATGAATGAAAATAGTATAGACAGCTTCGGCAATATAAACACAAAAATTATGAAGTCGTATTTTCAGAAACCTACATTGAAGAAATTACAATTCTTTTCAATAAACTGAGTTCACTGGAAAATGTTGAATATTTCTGAATAATTGGATATTTATACTGGAAAAATAGTTGTTAGTACTGGAAAAAGTATAAATGTAAGGATATCGATCGAACATATCGTAAAAATAAAACAAATGATGATTGATTGTAAACCTGCAGATGAAAACATTTATGTAAAATTCTAGTTTGATCACAAGTTCTAAGCTTCCATATATTGATTTTCCAAAATGTTTAGATTTGTATCGAGACTGAGGCATTGATTTCCATATTATCAGTGAAAAAATCAATATGTTCAACTGTAGAAAAAGCAATATTTTTCAGAAAAGATTGTATGCTATTTTTGTATCTTTCAACTACATAGATAGACTATATGTATCGGAAGTAAGCCGATTTTATTGATATACATATATATAAAAAATATGTATCTATACAAGGTGGCCAAGATAAGAATGAAGTGGATTGGTACCTCATAGGTTATTGAAGTTTATCAGATTTTCTTCTGCATGAAATATGATCAGTTTTAAGATTTACTTGGGGAAATCTTCATGGAACCAAGCCTTGTTATACATCTCAAAGGTTGTTATGAAAAATTTCTCGTGTTACAAGGTGTTTTTTTCTTTTCTGAATTAAGAAAAATATTGTGGAATTTGTTTCTTTTTAATATTTTGAACACAAAAAAAAGATATAGTCAGATTATCTTCAATTTGTTACAAACGTGGTATGATCAAGTTATAATATCTTTGGTGGTATTTTGTATTACTAGAGTTTGATAAACATTGAAGTATAATTGAACAAATTATGCTTTTCCAAATGTCCATTAGTATATTTTTCATTTGTATTGCAGCAGTATTGAAATTTCAATGGTGAATATGATAAAATACTTATTTTGTCCAGATATAATCAAATAAGTTACTGGAATCACGAAATAATTTCAGAACAATTCGTTGTAATTTTTTCAGAGATTTTCCCCTCTTTTTCAATAAAATATCGAGCATTGTTGCTAATGCTTTAGTGCTCAAATCGCACCCCCTGTCGATTATTTCCACTACGCCTATGTCGGTCTTTCTCGCCTTTTATGCGTCTTTGAATGAGCGAAAAACGGTTAATTTCGAAATTTCATCGGGGTATCGTCACCTCGTTCCCAATTTCGTTTTTCTGTTTTGTTAATTGGCCCTGACTAGTTCTGCATTGAATGAATTGATGCAAAACACGTTAAAAAAAATTAATAACGAACTTATTTAACAATTCAATTCGATAGCGGTGAGTCATATTACGAAACCATTGTCAGTTAATAAATATGAATTAAAATTTGAATTCTCTCACAATATTTTCAGGTATACTGTCCAAACGAATCCATCTTTACATTTTGCTATGCGAAGAGGTGTTTTAGGTTATCATCGCACAAGTGCATAAAGATTAGCATTATTTTGCAAGAAAGTGTGCTATCTGAAAATTGAGTTTTTTTTTTCATTATTTGGCGTTAGTGCCCGAGTTCGAAAGATAACACGCTTTAATGTAAAATTATATGGTCATGTTTATGCTAGAATGAAATTCATTGGAATATTTCAGGAATGAAGAAATAGTTATTTTTCTGAAAAATATGAGAGCAAGTAGTGACAAAGGTTCGAAAATAAAATTGTGCTACACAAGCTTTCGAATAATTTTTCTTACAACACACAAATTAAAAATTACAGGAATTGCAATTCAAAATAATCGTACGGGGCACTCACAAATACACTAAAGTTTTTCACATTCTGAAGTTTAGGTATCTTTTCAGTATTGTTTTATGCATGTGTTTGCATCTTAGAGTGGATTAATAAAAACTTTTCAGTTTTTAACATTTATCACTCGAAAAATATGATATTATAGTGGGTTATGTTATAAAAATCATTTAAGACTCTCTCCACTACATTCAAATGAGTTTTTCTATGCCTATTTATAGGTCTTATTTTGAGTTATCTGCTTTGTTGATTCTCTCTAATAAGATTTAAATAAAATCCAAAAGCCGAAATCATGTTCACTGGTTGGAGATCTGAATCGGAAGCAAGTAAATTTTTCTATTAAATCACAATAATTTTGAATAATTGCATGAGACGAAGCTATCATTTTCGATCACTAAACATGCCCGAATTTATTTTCATTTATTCCCATTTGAAACCCATTTTTTAAGTTGGAAGAATGTTATCTTCTCAAATCTTTAATGACTCTAAGCCACGGTGATAAGTCTTAGATCTCAAGTAATTCATCTAAGTTGTTAGTTTTTTTTATAAAGTTTTGCCCTTATAAGTAGGTACCTACTTTACTTGTCTCCACTTAACGGCGACTGTTTTAATGTGTCGCCATGTCAATGGTCACGTGATACATTTTATTAACTGTTTTATCGATTAATGAATTTTGAGAGTTGAATATGTCGATCGATATGAAATGCAAATTCAAACCTACTTTTTAGTTATCTCAATCCATTCGCGATATGCATTGCCCCAATTGATCTGTTGCTGGAAATCGTCTTTCATTCATTGGGTAAACAAATGACAGGAACTAGGTAGATATTTCACACTGCGAGATAATTTTCCTGTCGATCACAAAGAAGCTCATTATACGACGTACCGGAATTCCCTTACGAAACAACATATGGGGTTTTAACTGGAAAAAAAAGGCCACGTGTTTCCAAAATCACTGAGGCGTGATCAACCAGAAATACGGTTAGAGCCAGTAATTATAATTAAAATTACAGTGTGTTTTCACGCTTTGAATAGAATGTGGCGGGTTTTATAAAACGATAGGCTATACTGTATCTTTTTTTTTTTTTTTTTTTTTTTTTTTTTTTTTTTTTTTTTTTTTTTTTTTAACTTTATTGCCTCTTAAAAAATACATTTTATGGCAAGAGTATGAAAATTGTATATAATTTATAAAAATAAGAAAATAGAACACAACTAGAGACACGTACTACTTATTTCGATTGTGGTGGGTGGTAACCTAGAAATACAAATATCGGGCTCACTCATTGACAATGAAAGAGCGTAGTTTAAGTACATTCCATAAGAAAGAAGCAATGATCTTCACAATATCGCCAGTAGGATCATCAAGAGCGTTGACCAAGGACGTCATATCAACTAGAGAATTCAGAAATGCAGGTTTCATTGAGCAGTATATGGGACAGTTGAAGAAAATATGTTCAATAGTTTCCAATTGATTGAGGTTACAAACTGTGCACAACTCGTTAGGATTGATGAAGTAAGTAGAACAGTTGAGGGTTAATTTGATGGAAAACGAGTTACTCAGTCTCAACTGAGCTATACATCTTGTGAATTTTATAGGCATATTTAAGGAGATATATCGCTGAGGAGAACCATGTAAAATTGAAAAGGATTTATACATGGTTAAAAAAGAAGATCTCTGTAAAAGTTGTATGTCCTGTTCATAGAGTTTGTCCTTGAATTTCATCAGGAGAGTTTTTTTCCTGGATTTAATAAGGTCAAGAGATATATTTTCCCAAAAGTCATCATCAAGAATCTCCGTAAAAAATGATTTGACTTGTAGAACCCAATTGTACTTTGGATCACAGTTAGTAATTTGGCATTGCCGTTTGAGAATTAACTTTGGAAATCGGGTATCATTCATTTCGAGAATTTTTATCAACCAATTCAGTGTCCATTTGAGAATATTATACGATATTTTGACCCGACCGCATTCAATTCTTACTGCATAGTCTGGTGTATGGGATGGCAGTGACAGGATCTTTTTTAAGAAATGTGTTTGCACTTGTTCAATTATGTCAACATAACGCAAACCCCAAACAGAAATACAATTAGACATGACACTGATGACTAATGAGTCAAACAAGTATAACCTTGTTTGCATAGATTCAACTTTGGTTTTAGCAAGAATTGGAAGTAATGCAGCAGTTGCTTGTTTACCTTTAGAGTTCGAAGATATAGCCATTTCACGGAAAAGAGAAGAAGACTTGAATATAACACCGAGATATGTGTACGAGTTGGTTATTTCTATTGGGACACCATTAAACAAGAACCGGTAGTTGATTTTGTGAGGGCCTCTCGAGAAGCATATGATTTTGGTTTTATTGGTATTCACCGTAAGACGATTCAAAGAGGTGTAACTCTCTAGAAGTTTAAGTTTTCTGCCCACATCAATCTCGGACTGGCTCAGGATAACAATATCATCCGCATACAAAAGCATAATGAGTTCATTAGAGTTGTCTATGTTAACCCCCCGAGCGCCATTACTCTTGAAATACTCCTCGATATCTGCAAGAAAAAGGGCGAAAAGTAAAGGGCTCAGAATTTCACCTTGTAAGACTCCCTCAGTAACATTGAATGGACGAGAAAACTCATTCTTGGCTTTAACACGCATTGTCGCTTCCGAATAAAATGATCTTAGGAGCCTAATAATCTGAGAGCTGAGACCTAAGTGAAAGAGTTTAGACCAAAGAAGTTGATGATTTATACTGTCAAAGGCCCTTTTAAAATCAACGAAAATGGCGAAAATTTTGTGCTTCTTGAAGCGGAGAGAGAAGTGTATAATTGACGATAGCACAAAAACATTATCACTACAGCCACGTTTATGTCTGAAGCCCGATTGGCATTCAGGCAGTATGTTGAATGTTTCAGTCCAATTTATCAAGCGAGAGTAAATTATACGCGTGAATAATTTAGCAATACAGTTTACTAAAGCGATGCCTCGGTAATTAGATGGGTCATTGACAGGACCTTTTTTGTGGATCATCTTCAAGATGATCTCGGACCAGTTTTTAGGGAAAGATGATTTATCAAGGATGGCATTGAAGTAGGAACACAAATACAAAATCCAGTTGTTAGGGAGACATTTCAGAAACTCGAATGGAATTTCATCATTTCCTGGAGCTTTATTATCCTTGCACATGTTTAGAGCTTCATATATTTCACTTGAAGTGATAGGGAGATCAAAATGGGGGTTTTTAGCATCAAAGAAGACTGTTTCGTCAATTATTTTTTGTGGGTAAATACCCGAATAGAAAATTTCCCATTCGTTAATATCTATGGATGCTCGCGGCACAAAGTGGTTTCGAGCTTGGTTGATTGTTTTCCAAAAGGAGCCGGAATTATTACAATTTGCGAGACTATCAATGATATTACGATCATGGGCACTCTTTTTATGTTTCAATACGTTTTTGTATTCTTTTTTCGCCTCTAGATATTTGCGTTTTTGTTCACAAGAAAAATTTGCACTTTTACACGCTTTGAATTCCATTTTGACCCGATTTTTGGATGTTAGACATTCATGGTCAAACCACGGTTTGCTAATTAGGGCTCTTTCGGCAGGAAAGCCTGATGTTCTTGATAACCCTAGAGTGTCAGCTACTTCATGTATGGTTGTTATTAGGTTGGAGTTATATTCTTCTATAGATGTGTTATTAGTACGAGTAACCCGCGATGAGTGCATCATGTGCCGTTTGTAAGGAACAATGCCATTTTCATTCATTTTGAGAATTTTAGCCGTAACGAGGTGTGCACAGTTGGTAATCAGATTAGAGGGAGGCATCGTTTTGAATTTGAAAAAACAGGAGACTGATAGGTGGTCAGAGATGGAAACTGTATTATCGACAGTAAAGTCTTCAACCGTTGGTAAAAAGGAGTTACTCACCCAGACTAAATCAACGGTGCTTTTTCCATTTGACGCGATAAATGTGTATTGACCTGGCCGGTCAGAGATGCTTCTACCGTTCAATAGTGAAAAACCATTGCAATTCATAAAATCAAAAAGGGAACGTCCCCTCGGTGTTGACACGTCGTCAAGGCTGACTCTACGACTATATAAGTTTGTATTTTCGAATATTTCAACCGGTGAAAAGTCGATATCAGACACCCTGCAATTGAAGTCTCCCCCCACCACTATCAAAACATCACAAAAAGTTTCGCTAATATCTGTTAATGAGTGTTGGAATAGTTCCAGGACATATTTGATATCTAAGCTAGGTTTGAAGTAAACATTGCAAATGATAAACTTAATATTAGAGTTAGCTTCAATTAAACAAAAGATCCACCAGGGAGATTTATCAATTAGAGTTAGGGAAAAGTTAGGGCTACAGATGATCATGAGCCCACCACTGGCTCGACCCGCTGACTTTTCTTTAGTTGCACAGGAACTGAAGTATTCGAAATTTGACATGTAACCGGGTAGGGATGTGGGTTCACTAGTTAGCCAAGTTTCGGATAAGCATAATAAATGGGTCTGATTATTGTCAGAAATGAAATCTTCGAGATTTTTGAAACCATGACAGTTCCAGAACGTTATCCTTGTTGGTTGCTATTTATCGGCATTTTTAGATACACTTGGAGTTTTATGAACTTTGACCCTTTGGTTCCGCATTGGAGAAGACATTTCCTCTCTCATCCTCTTGTTGGACAGCTGAACAATCTTTGGTACACCATGAATATATTTTATTGTAAGATTCTTGTCCAATGCAGATCTTCCTTGGAGTTCCTTCCTCAAATTTTCCAGATGCTTCATTTGGTGTGGCGTCATGTCTGACTTGATTTTAATTTTTGGGTACTTGCTGCTTGGAATATTTCGACTACTCTTGATGATGAGATTTAAAGCAGCTTCCTGAGATTCTAGGGCAAGACGGTAAGGCCGAGGATTGTCATGATTGATTGATTTACCCAGACGGACGCCAGGGTGCAATAGGTTTGAACCGTTAGGATCCTACGCGTACTCATTTTTATCTTGAAACACGTTGAAAGATCACCAAGATACAGGGAGCTGCTTGAACAGTGGTAATTTTCAATTCCACCCTGTATATTCAATTCAAGGGCTGTGAAATGTCTGTTTGTGGTATCGTTCATTCTACAAAGATAGGGCAGTTTTGTGTTAACTGCCAACCTATATACAGGGTGCTTCAGGTTTTAAGGCACAAATTGAAATGGGTGATAGAACTCATGCTTATACTTATTTATCTCGACAACGGTTCGTTTCCCGAAGAAAATTGTTGAGCAAAGAAGCCTCTAAATTAAACGATCCAC
Organism: Chrysomela aeneicollis; assembly: GCA_029955515.1. Taxonomy (NCBI): domain Eukaryota; kingdom Metazoa; phylum Arthropoda; class Insecta; order Coleoptera; family Chrysomelidae; genus Chrysomela; species Chrysomela aeneicollis. The sequence goes on from JARUHQ010000022.1 coordinate 5,686,795, forward strand.
CCAATTTGGTGACTGAAAGACTTCAGAGGCGTACTACGAAAAAGTTTGGTGGGGATAAAAAGCCTCTACCCATAAAAATGTGTCGCCCTGTAGATCAAATTTCAAATTGATATCTTTAAAAGTTGGTGAAATATTCTGATTGATAGAAAAAAATTATTGAACTTCAACCTCCTGTATCTCCGCTACTGATCGAGATCGGACTTATGTTTATATGAACTTTTTTGATAAAAATGATGAGATCTATAACCCATTTCATTTTGTGCCTTAAAACCTAAAGCACCCTGTGTATATCTCCGAAGACAACTTAGATATCTTGAAAGTTGGACATACCGAACGTGTGAATTTTATCAACAAAAATTTATTATTTATTTAGATTGCAACTGATGAGGTGATGAATCACTTGCCATCATCATTTGTAGCTGTTATGAAATTAAATGAAGTTATTTATATGTTTATTCATTTGTTTATATTTTTGATTCGCAATGGCGCAGTTTGCATTTAGCTTGGCATTGTTTTGATTTGAAAAGCGCCAAGCAACGATAGAATTTCAAAATTGTTTTCGTTCATTACTCATTTTCTTTTCCGTATGTCTCAATGATCCAGTTCAAGTCAGATTTATTTATCGTATATTAATGGAATCCTGATCGCAATATTTGTAGGTGGATTTCAAATTTCACAATAACAGTTGAATTTCAACTATAACACCAAATGGTTCATTTTTATGACAAATAGAATATGAACATTCACTCGAAGATGTTTATTTACTAAACGTAGGTTCCTGACTTGCTATTTTGATCAGAAGGTTAGAATCCCAAAATTGTTGTTTTTCTCATTGAATGGGACCAATAAGACAAAATCAATGGCCCAATGGTGTCACATAGACACTTGAATAAAAAGTGTACCTGCCAGATCACTAAATTCATCATTCTTAGATTTTTTCAGAATAAATCTGTTCGTACCATTGTATTCAAGAGGTTTCGAAATTGTTTTATGGCAAAATCACATGAGTTATAACGGAATGAATTTTAGCCTTTCAATTAACCCATCTATTCAATATTAGATCTATTTCAGAAATTCTTACTACGCTACACTATACTTACCGGGATAAAATTCAAAAAATTTAATCCATGCAAAAGTTATGAAATAATCGAGTTCGCTACAATTGAAGTTATATATAAGCATGTTTTCATTCTAACACTGTGCATATGGCAAAAAGGGAATGCATTTGGTTTGTCGGCAAGTCCTTTACACTCGAAATAAACACAATATTTTTCCTACAAACACCAGTTTCTACACAATTAACTTACATTACACAATACATCTGAATCATTAATTTCATCAATTATTCACTATTATACTGAGATTCAATCCAATCATTCACAAATCTAACAGAAAAGAAGGGCAAATGTTTCATTGAATCAAAAATAATTGCCCTGCCTAGGTGTCGAACCCGGGCTGGCGGCTTGACAAGTCGCGTTTTGAACCCGTTGGCTATTGAGGCTACTTGAAAACTTGTGTCTATCCCACAGTTATAATGCATTATGAACCATAGTTGAACTCATTTCTGCTTTTTTGAGAAATAAGACGTTAAGGATACTTACTTTGATATCTTTAGCATTCAAGCATTTCATATGGCACCAAATCATGAATCTATCAAATCATAATTCATACTTTTCATCGATTTCGCTGGTAGGATCAAATCAAATCTTTATTGGTCCTTTCGATCATGGTGACATGATATAGGATTAGTCAAGTACAAAATAAATAAGAAACAATAAACACAAAAAAACAGATAAAGGAAGTACATATACAAATAAACTATATCACTAACAAATCTTAACCAATCACACTTATCAACTAACCTAACTAATCAAGTACTCATTCACAGTATAAAAACAGTTCTCTATGAGATATTTCTTTAATATTGATTTGGAGCTCTTAATGGATATTATAGTTTTGATGTCAGCGGGCAGTTTATTATAGAGTTTTATTCCTGCAAATTCAGGACTTGTTTCGTATAGAGTCGAAAAGTGTTGAGAGACACACGTAATACCATCACCATTTCTGGTATCATAGTTATTTTTTCGTGTAGAGAGACTTTTGAAAGAATGAAGACGTAATTTTGTTGGAAGGAAAATGGTTCGACCTATTTTGGCAGTAGCACCATAACGACTCACCGATTCTGATGAATACTCACTTTCTGGTAGGGATCATATGGAATTGGCTTCTTCTTAAGGATCCTCTGGTGGCCGATTTCTGATGGTCGTATGCCGACGATGTTAAAAGCACAACACCAAAGGTCCGATTTATAGATCAGTTTATGAACTATAATATTTTGTCCATAAAAGCGAGAACTGAAGCTTATGCAATATAAAATTATATGATAGTTATTACAACAGTCGAAAATTGAATCTGCACCGAGCATTTCATACGAGTACGAAAATTATACTGATAAGTTTTATTCGGAATTGCTATATGAAGGACACAAAAAACCGAGCAAAAAAACTGCCCGTACATGGTCGTCAAGTAACTTCCAACATAGGTAGAATAACAAAAAATATACGAGGTGAATCTAATAAAATGGTGGTCAATCAAGAAAAATGAATATTATAAATGATTAATCTAGTGGAAACGAAACAGTTATGAATATCATTATTTTCCGTCAATTGCAAGGAATTTTTTTAGCGTATACAAATGCATTTATAGATGTAGATTGATGCTAGAGTAAGGATGTGTTTGACAAAATGTTGTCTACATGAATGTTGTGAATCTGAGTCGGATTATCCTTTTTTGTGCAATAAAGACTCTTGAAGAATTTGAACAGTTTACCCAAATAGTATAAGCAATATGCAATTGCATAATAAACCTGTAGCAATTGTTCTCTGATGAACATTGTTTTCAACTGAAGTATTGCATAGTATGCACTGTAACATCACTTCTAAAAATTTGCACCATAATGTGAATTCTCTGGCCAATATATTCAGTTTCTCACTGAGTTTGCTAGGAGATTTTGCCTCTGCTGCGAGTGTTGTATCATCCGCAAATAATATAATGTGATATGCAGAACTTTGGCGAGATCATTAATATATAGAAGAAATATCAGGGGTCCTAGGATTGAACCTTGTGGGACACCACGAGACACGTTTCTAAATTCAGATTTACACTCCTGTATCCTTACACATAATTGGCAGGAGTTGAAGTATGTAGTAGGAGGTTCAAATCTCGGTTCAAATATACGTTTTCACTTTTTGCTACATCAGGAGATGTGTCACTGTCACTATTATTTTCCATCATGCAACAGAATGATGAGTTCGTTTTCAACTATGAAGGATGCGTGCGCAAAAATGCTGTCACTAAATGACATTATTTCCGCGCACGATCGGCAATGCTGTCACTTGATGACATTCTTTGTAAAACTTTACGTTGAGATTTGAAAACGTCAGAGGATACTTTGTAGAAAAAATACATATTCGTCAAGTATTTATGTCAATTTCAACCAGCGTGCCAAATCAAATTCTCTTTCAACCAAATTAACTCTTAGCTATTTTCTCAGTATTTTTGGACTAGCTACTATTAGATATCATGTTATTATGAGATTGAAATCTTCCAAGTTCTAAATTATGACCGTTGATTGAATAACCCTGTATAACAATACAACACACGCGTTCCAATAAAGAATGTAAAGACGTCGCGCGTGCATCAAAAACGGCGATGGTCAGTCGCGTGTGCCTTGACACCATAGCCAGCTGTTCGAATTATTAGCCGTGATCCATGATGGGGGTAATAGTAGGGGAGGAAGTGTTGCATTTTGCATTATGATGAATTTATAAACTCAACTAAACCAAGAATAATGAAAGACAAATACAAGAGAATCCCATCGACATATTATACACTTTTATCTGTCATATAAATTAATAATTAACAACTAAGAACATGGTCATCCTTCATCTTTTCAACCAAGGATCATAATGAGAAATGGAAAAGCCATGAATTGGACAAAAATTTTTGAAAGTGCAAATAGTCTATCCAATCAGAAATATCAAACATAGTTTGATAATGAATGTCTAGTAGACTACGAGCAGAAAACAACTAATTTCCTGGTAAATACCACGCAGAACATTGAATTATATCTGCTCGTAGTCCATGCAACGATTCACACTGTGAATGCAGATCGCAAATGTTTCTTTCTTTCTAAGACGTGACAAATTCACATCCAGACAGGCACGCTTAACAACCTACAGACCGGTTTCGGGCTTATTGGCCCTCATCAGTGCAGGGTAGTTATCCGAGTAGAGACCGTAAGATCTCCACTCGAAGCGTTGCCTGTCCCAATGCATTTTCATCGCGTCTATTTGGATTATGAAGAAAGAAACATTTCACTTTCACTGATGAGGGCCATTAAGCCCGAAACCGGTCTGTAGGTTGTTAAGCGTGCCTGTCTCGATGTGAATTTGTCACGTCTCAGGAAGAAAGAAACATTCTCGATCTGCATTCACAATGTGAATCGTTGCATGGACTACGAGAAGATATAATTCAATGTTCTGCGTGGTATTTACCAGATAGACTATTTTCACTTTCAAAAATAAGGATCATAACTTCAACGCATGCGCATAAGTCATATTTGAACATAGAACCTTTCTTTGATCTGAATTTCAGACACGGAATATTAAAAAATGTATGAGATTAATGATTCAGATGAAGAATATTATGAAATGTAAGTCAATCGAATTAAATATCGAGTTTTCTTGTGTAGGAACTGTTTTTGTAGTGAAAATATTGTGTGTATTCCGAGCGCAAACTATTTTTCTCGTGCGGCAATATATCATTTTATGCTCTAAATACACAAATAGCTATTGCATATAACGTATATTCCGAATCGAAATGACCAACAAATGGAGCAGCACTCTTCTTGCAGCAATGCCCTCAAGTCAACAAAATAGCACATTATCGGTAAAATGCTGAGAAAAACGTTGAAGTCGGCACGTAACGACTCTTTGAGAAATTCAACGCCACCTCCCCTGCTACAACCTAGCCTAGCCGTGCGGTACCAATGGTACCATCCGCACACCCGTCCTAGACAGAGAACCGCGCGCGGTTCCACCAGTGGCAAAAGGTCCGACTCAAAGCGCGGCCACCTTTGTTCTCGAACAACAACACGGGCCAGCCCCGGTCGGCCAGCAGTCCGATACTCGCGCCGCTCGACCTCTGAACCCACCTGTGGTCGATTCCGCTTACGGTTGTTTTTTTGGTTGGCCGCGAACTTTGACTCTTCGGTGCGTGGTGTTTGGTTTTGGTTGCGATCCGATTTCCAGTCCGATTTTATCGATGTGTGAGTGAAGAGTGCGAGTTTTTCGATCAAGTCTAGGAAGAAAGGGAAGGCAACATGTTGGAGCCTCACAGGATGATTTCTCCGGCGCATCGTAGCAAATCTGGGACTATTTCTTGTATTCCCATGCATTTGAATATCAGTTTTTCCCATGGGATCCTTCCGAGAAGGCTCAGGAGGTGGGGGTCCACTGGATCTTGGGTATGAAATTTTGGGGTGGAAAACCAACACTGTTGCTCCGTGATTCTTCCGGTTGTTTGGCATATTTTGATCGTTGGCAAAAATTTGGGGCTCATTAAAAACAACTCCTTCGTCAGTTTTGAGCGCTGCAGCTGAGTGCAGGGTCTTAACGTATATATTTTGCACCCCCCCTTAAATTTTTCATCTATTGTTCAATTATTTTTTCATTCAAAAAATGCTCTCATGTGTAGATTTCATATATTTCAACAGAAAAACCGTTGAACAACTACAAAAAAAGTTATGGATGCCAAAAGTATCTTTTCAAATTGAAAACCCTAGTTATTTTTGGATAGAGTTTATTTTTCCGATTCGAAATATGTATATAGATATCGTGTTATCTTTGATAGATTTCGAGCAGTAGGAAATAGGGAGAAATATGCATCTCAGTATAAAAAAAGTTGTGACTTTCACGAAAAGTAGGAACATCGAATTCAAAATCTAAAAATGCCAATTTAATGATAGTCAGAAGCCTCGTCAGAAGCAGAGAGGAGTAACCCACTAACCTAATAATACTCATCTCTGGAAGAGACAATGAGAAAGTTCTCTCTGTTTTGTTTGGTGTATCTTCAAAAAAATTATAATTATCAATATTCAGTTTTATTTCATATATATTGAAAACTTTAAAACAGCTATAATACTCATATCTGGAAGAGACAATGAGAAAGTTCTCTCTGTTTTGTTTGGTGTATCTTCAAAAAAATTATAATTATCAATATTCAGTTTTATTTCATATATATTGAAAACTTTAAAACAGCTATCGTGGATTTTCTTTCTCTATAATAATGAGCATTGAATTCTTGAACATCTGAAGAAAATAAACATATTGGGATTCAGAAAACAGGTGAAAATTTGCACAATACGATATTTATATCATATAAAAATTGTGCTTATGTTAGTATTGGAGTCGAAAGTTGATCCTGATATATCAAATGGCACGATTTAAACAACAATTTTGAGTTTGTGCTAATAACATGTGACCTTGAAAATACCAACTTTGAGAATCTTATGATTATGCTAAAAACTTAGCGTGAGTCAAAGTTTGATGTCAGCTGTCAAGACCGATACATGTTTTAATATAATAAGTTTGTAACGTTCATTTTACTAGAAAATAATGCTCGAAATAATGAGTACGCGAAAAAGGTTTCAAGAATAGCAAACACTAATAATTGATATTGTCCATAAAGTGATCAAAACACAGAACTGTGTAGTTGATTGATTGTCATTTGTCACTTTAAGTAACTGTCATATTTAAATTCCTGCTTATAATAAAACTTGTATAGCTTTCAAAACTTCTAAAGCTTTCATACTTTTTACGCATATGTTTATGATAATGCTTGTGCTAAAGTTATGTTTATGTTGACTAAATGCACCTATAGTCTGCAAGTATTGAATGTCAAATGATGCCCCTTTTACCAACTCGACACTACACCTATTCAATCTTCATTGTTGATCTAAATAATTCATAATCAATTGCACTTCAATTACAAGTCAACATTTTATTTACCCTTCCATGAAATCTAAACCACTGGCCATAAACATATAAGGCCTCGCCCCGACAAAAACTAATAAATAACATGGAATTATAAACTTTCTAAGGATTAATGAGATTTTCGAGATCGTAATTAAGCTCGCAAGACTCAAGGTAAAAATAAAACAATACCATTTCATATATTAAAAGATTACAGCAAAACGAGATATTACGTTGAAAATTGCAATTACTTTCAATATTAGATGGCTATCTCCATGGACGTCCAATCTCGATGCACCGCTAGGGTATTGTTTTCGCATACCAGTACCACTATTCATATTTTAAATCGCGTATCGTACTTTTTTTGCTGTGTTGCAATTTCCAACAGTATCATGATTCTTCGGTCCGGAAGTAGATGTGAGTCATTGGCGAGAATAATGAATAAATATATATTTGATCAATTCAAAAGTAAAGTGCATGCGATTAATGTTTGACAACCATTTCTCCGCATTTCTCCAATGATGTTGATGCCTAGGCCTAGTACTCCTAGTAGTACCAAAGTTTACAGAATAAGTACGGAAGGGAGTATTTTTGCCTCGATTTGTGCAAGGAAATTCATACCGAATAATTTATTTTTTTTGCCATCGACTCAAAAGTCATCCAGTTTTTTCTGAAAGTAGCTTTTGACGTGTTTCATACTGTCTCGATAAAAATATAATCATCAACATGTATGTTGCTAGGCAAAACTTTTATTGTTTAGGAGATAATAGTATATTATGATATGATACAAGTATTATAAGACGATATTTTGTAGCACGCGTTGTTTGGAGTACGACGAGCGAAGCGAGGAGTGCTTCAAGGGAACAAGTGCGACAACGTGTCTTATAAAACGTGTGTCATATAAATTTTTTTCTATTTTGCATTAGTTTGAAGTCTTTTATTGAAAAATATTGCTTTGATATCGATGAATAACAGAAATATCTTCGATTGGTGACAATGATGACATTGAAATATTTTAAATCTGATGTACAAGCGCGAGTACAAGCGTGAAGCCCAGTTTACTGTTGAGCGATTTGGATTTTTGCGATACCAGTGGTGAAAAATGCAATGTTGTTATTGTTTTTATTGGTCAATTTGAATCAAATCTAACTTTAAATTGAAATTTGCCATTAAAAACATTGATTTTTTCAGTACCAACCTCCGAATAATAGAAATGCCTATCGAAACAGAGGCTATTTCAATACGCAATTGCCGAGGCAATTGCGTTTCATAATGACTTCAAAAGTTGATTCTAACACCAAAAATTCAAAAATGAGGTAACTTGTGTAGCATTGTAATATGATTGTGCATGATTATTATTTTAGAAATTATGAACACCATATAGTAGGTAATCATTATGTTCAAATTTGCATCCCGAATGCATCCATAGCAGATCCCCTCTAATAGCTCTCTCTCTGATATATTATTGTAGATGTTGTTATTGTTTTTAGCTGGTACATTGAATCAATTTTATAAGCAACAATATCTCCCGTTCTATATATGGCATTTTGAAGCGCAAATAATTTCAATAAGTCAAGTGCAATCGAGTAATAATGGCCCAGATATTTCATCACACAGTAGTTCGACAACAGGGTTATATTGGTTCTGATGTTGTAAAAGTTCGCTTTGCTACTCCAATGGAATTTTCATCAATTGAACATCATTACAATTCAGTCAATTCAAAATTGGATTTTCGTAATTGTCGCAGGCGTACCACAAGGCTCCATTCTAAATCCAACTCTCTTTGTTGCATATCATTTGTTGCTGACGACCACTCCTACAGTAAGAAAAAACATTATTTTCGAAAAGGTTCATTTATTTTTATGATCAGTACTGATCAGATCACATTATCAAAGGAAAAGTTCAAACATAACTAGAATCTGCTATTTTATCATTTAGACCAAAACTTATTTAGTATTATATTCAGTCGATATTCGGTTGGTAGTGTTCAACTCTTTCAAATTATAATTTATTGCAATCTTACACTTCATTCAACTAACTTCTAGAAACTTCTACTATTATTGTTTTGTTGATAGCCATAACCAAGGGTTTTGCCACGTAGAAGGAATATCCTTTTTTTTTGTACACAGACCAAGAAAATCATGCTATCATGAAGGGACAATTATTTTTTTCCCTATAAAATGGATCGTAATGCAAGTAATATATTTTGCATACAAATAGGCTATATACAGGGTGCGGCACCGAAAACGAAACAGATCGAATATCTTATAGACACATGTGTTGTGAAAAAAATGCAAAAACACGTCGATTTGTAAACCAAGGGGGACATCTTTCTACCATAACCTCAAATGACAGTGTATGAACAGTGTATGAACTTGAAAATTGGAAAGGCTTGCATAAATTTTACTCCAATCATTCCAAATTACAATAATTCACAATAGCTGCTCAAAGTGTTCTCCATTAACTGCCATACATGAGTATAAGTTAGTCTCGAAACGTCTGAGGTTTTGGAGCATTTCTGGAGTTATTTGACGACATTGGTACCTTTGAATAAAAAATTTTTATTCCGCAAGAGGGCGCCAAAATGAAAAGTTACGAAGCGAACACTCACATGGCTGAATTCCTTTTCAAATTGATGTGTCACACTTAGTACTTTCCCTATTTAAATTGTATGGGTGATAGTGACCAAGGGGAGGAGAGAGAGGTATGACAGTTGAGGTTATGGTAGAAAGATGTCCCCCTTGGTTTACAAATCGACGTGTTTTTGCATTTTTTTCACAACACATGTGTCTATAAGATATTCGATCTGTTTCGTTTTCGGTGCCGCACCCTGTATATATATATATTTCAAGAGGCGCCAAGATATTTATCGGTACTAGTTTATTGTAAGCTGTAAAAGATTACCTCTTGGTGCCATTGAAAACAAATTCTCCAATGAATGTAGAGACAATAAAGAAGTTTTGGTAAAAATTTGATATTGTAAAATCCTAAATATTAATGGATCTGATGGATACACACGTTGATGAATATGAACGTAATTTACACGAACATTTAATTTTAGCTCATTTTTTTGGCTCCACTTTCTTCAACCAATGATTCATAACACGTTGAGTGTGCATCTGCTCCATAATTAAACATCGATATTGAATATCATTCATTATCGACTTTAGCCGAGATTCAGACGAAATTCCAAGGTCGCAAGAAAATGGGTTCAGAACTATTTAGTCTCGTAATCTCGTATTTAGTGTTCAAGATTGAAAATAACCATTCACTCGTTCTAAGCCATTTGTAGAAGTTGCTTGTTATTGAATATTTAAGGTACTGTTTTTTGTTGACGACCTCGATTGCGTATTAATGATTTTTATCGGTGTACCTCGCATAAATTACATGAATCTTGACGAGTCAATGATGATAATCATGTTCATCTACTCATGTTGAAAGAAATATTCAGTGGGTAAACGCCGTCCAAGCTAAGTAACATCACAATTTCATATTCTCTTACTTTTGCTTCTATTTCTATTCATATAAAATAACTGATAAAACTCCTTGTGCTCGTTATTTTTGCGCCCAATTTATGTCAATTTGTTCATCGAAATTCCTACTTACCTAATTCGAAGTGATTAAAACTAACGTGCCAGGTGAATATTTCTCCCTGCAATCGAGAAATTTTCAATTTTTTCTCGTTCGATGAACTATTATTTTGAACCCCATAAAAAGAAACTATGCCAGCAAATAGGTTTTACTTCAGAAAATGTACCGCTAGGGAGGACCATTCTGACCATATATACTTTCCTATTTGCGGTTTCACATTTTTGAAGTTTTGCTATACCTAATGGAAAATCACCACCTACCAATGTTGAATCGATACAGGGCATAGTCACACAATTCGTCCACCATATTTTAGCCGCCATTTTGTTTGTTTTTCTTGAGAAAATTATAATTTCAAATCAATCAGACGAAGAAAAGGTTGGTTCTTGGGATTTTTTAATGTTGCTTATCTCATGAAAAATAAAAACAGCCCATTATTGCTTGTCTCTGAACGTATCGACACAAAAACTAGTATACAAATGATCTGATTTAACAAGAAAGTTTCACTTTTTCAAATGGTAAATGAATATATTACCTCGAAACCAACTTTGAATTGAAGTTCAGTGGAATATTTATTGATCATTCGTATATTAACGAAAAGTACAAGATACAATACATTCTCTATTGAATTCAAAGATTTTATAGAGTAAATAATGACTCAGAGCCTGACAGTTTATGTAACAGGTGTTATAGATTTTTCGACAAAATATGGCTCTCCTCTTATTCATCTATTCAGGTTCATATTATAATACAAAATCTGACATGTTGAAATAAACATGTCCCATAACTAAGAATTAGATCGAAATTCGCTGAGTAATCAATTCCATATTAATCAAAGTTCTGATATTTTCTAACATAAACCACAAGATCAGTGCCAATATCGCGAGAAATATCGTCATAAACCAATTTTGAAGGTTCATAAAGTCGAAGTAGATAAAGCTGCAGCCTTTAGCTTTTTTCTACTAGAAGTGACTCTCATGTAGGCACGATTTCGATATACATTTATTCAGTCTGAAGCATACAATTTACCTACTTACATTAGATGCGCTTTTGAGTGGGCATTCCCCCGATTCAGCTGTTAAGAAGAATGTGCAATAGTCGCAAAGGCCTTCTCAACGGCCTTGAAATTAATAGCGAAATTTGCCTGTTCAATGTATAAATCGTCGTTGGAGGGTAACGTCCGAAATATATGTTTGAGTTATTAAGTATATCCAATATATTGTTCAGCAATCAAGATTTTATGAAAAACTATAAGAGAAGGTTATAATTAACTTGATTGTGAATTTTATTTTCAGAGCGATAAATATAAAAATAGCCGTGGCATGTTTAGTCAAGGGTACTATATCAATACTAACAATTTGTGTGGAATTTTACTGAATTAAATGGTTTTATTGAGAACTCAATCTGAATATTCAGCTTTGAAAGACATCTGACATAAAGATTGCATATCTTGAAATTGCATATTTTGTATTTGAGTTACGTCATTACTCAATAGAAATAATAATATTTTATGGGCATTGCAAAAGTAAGGCTGACGATTTTTTTCACTTTTCAGGTATATAACTATTTTATATAATATATTTTTTGTATATGGAGAGACATATGAAACACAGTCACAGATGAACGGACCCTGACAGGCAGACTTCATTTGACAGTTTGACAGTAACATACAAACATTTATTAGTGTTGTTCAAAACAAATGGAAAAATACATTTCGAGTGACAATCAATGTCAATATCATAATATATTCAGTTCATAAATAAATTATTTAAGGCATGTGTTATATTTTGTTCAATATGGACAAATATATGCAGATATCTTATTAAATAATGCGAAACTCTAAGAAGATACAGACTAAATAATATATACGATATGCAGATAACATTGAACTGTGAACTGTGCTTTAACATTTTTAGTGCAGCTCGAAACAACAAAAAATACTAAATCCAAAAAATGTATATAAATTCTGTAAAAAATTATATAATTCCATGTGTTATTTTTTGTACATTCATCGGACACACCTATTACCTAAATAAAACAAAACTAGGATCTGTATGTGGTGCCAAAAAATTCGTTAAATTGGTTAAATCTTTTATTTTTCACTTGATCGTTACTGCTTTATAATACCATGGCAACGGTTGCTATTAACAGACCCATAACGCCCGGGGCGTTATGGAGGGCATTATGAATCATAACGCCCGCTAAATGTTTTTTTCTGTAGTTCAATAAATTAATTACTTAGCAACCTCTTCAATGTTTCCATGGCAATTGCATAGAACCTCACTTGTGCTCAGTTGCCGACCAGAACGCAGTAAATACTATGAGAAAAAATTTATGAAGTAAACAACGTCGTTTAAGATAATATTTTCGTGAAAAATAAAATCTTGTATGCACCACGAGCGTTACTAGATCCTAACGCCCATCGGGCAACATTCATCCCTCGGGCCAAAGGCCCTCGGGTGAATGTTACCCTCCGGGCGTTAGGATCTATATAACGCACTTGGTACATAAATAGCTATTATTTTTCACTTGATCGTTACTGCTTTATAATACCTTGGCAACGGTTGCTATTAACAGACCCATAACGCCCGGGGCGTTATGGAGGGCATTATGAATCATAACGCCCGCTAAATGCAGCGTCGTTTTATTAAATAAACAACCCTTAGCAACCTCTTCAATGTTTCCATGGCAATTGCATAGAAGCTCACTTGTGCTCAGTTGCCGACCAGAACGCAGTAAATACTATGAGAAAAAATTTATGAAGTAAACAACATCGTTTAAGATAATTTTTTCGTGAAAAATAAAATCTTGTATGCACCACGAGCGTTACTAGATCCTAACGCCCGAAGGGTAACATTCACCCGAGGGCCTTTGGCCCGAGGGATGAATGTTGCTATAACATCCCAAGGGAGTTATAACCCACTTTATTGATGTCGTAACTATGATTAAGCTTACAGTATCCTGGTCAGAAATAAAATATTTTATAAAAATACAGATGCTATTTCCCTCTATGAACAAGTAACATTGCAACAATTTAACAACAACAAATTTCCTGTTTAAAATATACTAAGTAGATGATGAATTGAAACATTAATTACGTCAAAATCGGTCAGAAATAAAATAGTCTATGTACCACGGGAATTAATGAACCTTAATAACATCAGACAATTGCTGATGTTAATCTTTGCCATCGGTAATTAAGGCCCTTATAATTCCCTTGATAAATATTCCACCACCTACACATGTATTTCACCAGTTTTATTTATATAATATAATATAATTATGCATCAGACCAAATAACATCGATGTAATACAAAAAAAATGAAAAAGAGACCCGTTACGAATTAACATACAGACCGAAAATATATAAATGAAAGAGAACCCAGTGTCTAATGAAAATTACCTACTCATTAATGATGAATGATCTGATTTTCAAAATATTCCAGATATGTGTGGCTATTGATTTTGCTTCAGTTGTCAATGATACGATAAAGCTTTGAATGTAACTCGATTATTAGCGATTTAACACCGTCTAGGCTAAGACATTGCAGTTCACTCGGTATCGTAACCTAGCAATGTCTTCGACTACTATAAATCGCGTAACAATCACGTTATATCAATAGCTATCATATATTCTATATATTGAATATATTTTATATATTCAATAATGTTGCTATTTCGAAATATATAACGTGTGCAGGGAAACTGTGAAAATGGCCATACCTTGATATGTGGACTGTAAATTGCTTTTGGTCTTCTCAGCTGCTCTAATGGGTAGACCTACCAGTTTCACCACACATGTACAAAATGTTTGGAGGTTGCAAGGGGCACTAAATAGAGTCTAGAAAATACAAAATAAGCGTAAAACAACGAACCAATGATTCGCGACGTCGATTCTCGTGATGATGGCTCGCCAACCGTTCCACTGCTCTGGCATCGTCCATAGAATCTATGGACGATGGCTCTGGTACGCGGTCAAAACAAAAAACTTACTCAAATAAAAACGTTTGTTTCTACCTCTTACCTTAGTTCGAAAATACAGGGTGTCAAACATATCAAACGTCAATGATTCCTATCACCATTATTGATAACTAGTAATCTACTTCACTATATAAATATAAAACCGCAATTCCCATTTACCAATGAATAAAGTATTCCAGTCTATATTTAAATTAAAGACGGAACAAATACAATTTATATATTTTATATATTTTATATATTTTATATATTTTATATATTTTATATATTTTATATATTTTATATATTTTATATATTTTATATATTTTATATATTTTATATATTTTATATATTTTATATATTTTATATATTTTATATATTTTATATATTTTATATATTTTATATATTTTATATATTTTATATATTTCATATATTTTATATATTTTATATATTTTATATATTTTATATATTTTATATATTTTATATATTTTATATATTTTATATATTTTATATATTTTATATATTTTATATATTTTATATATTTTATATATTTTATATATTTTATATATTTTATATATTTTATATATTTTATATATTTTATATATTTTATATATTTTATATATTTTATATATTTTATATGAAATGAAGTGGACTGTATTTTTTATAGGTATAGTCATTTTCCGTCTTATTTGCACTTGTTATAATATATTATGAATTATTGATGATGCGAGATAACTTTTTATGTTGATATAAATCGAGCTGTGATTTCCTTACCAATCTGCTGGTTTACTGAAGTTATATATGCATATATAGTCCGGAACTGCACTACAGGAGACTTCAAATGGCTGGTGCACTTACACTAGAGAGTACGCACTATGTACCGTGGCTCATGAGCGAAAAAAAGGGAACGAGAGGAGATACGTGTACTGGATGGCGATACTATTGCCACTGAGACTCAATGTAGGTGATTGGATGGATCGTCCTTGGCCTTGTCTCCTGTCGTTTTTCATCATCCAACATGCGATATGGGATTGAGAATCACAGCATTGAATCGCGAAAAATAAATTGAAAATAAACTATAAATAATTAAACCCAAAGAAAGAGATTACCAGAATATCTATTATAACCAAAAAACTAAACTAAAAAATAGATGAGCCTTGACGAAACATACCGCCCACCTAAAATGTGAAGCATTTTATTGATCGTCTGAAGAGTCAATTGGTAATGGGCAGAGCTTCACCAAAGGACGCTTGAAATCACCATGAGTGGTATGGACTGTAGCTACCCGACTGACTCCATCGACGCCTGGGTGAGTCTTTAGAATACGTCCAATTTGCCAACGCAGAGGTGGCAAATTGTCTGCTTTTATTAGCACTAATGTGCCCGGAAGCACAGGTTGAGAAGCATTGTGCCATTTACTTCGTTGATGAAGGGTGTGTAGGTATTCCCTTGACCAACGACTCCAAAAATCTTGGTGGAGCCTTTGTAACAACTGCCACCGAGTCAATTGATTTATCTTCAAGTGCTGTAGATCATTATCCGGAAGAGACGTTAGTGGCTCGAGAGATAAAAAATGACCTGGCGTTAATACCGACAAATCATTCGGATCAGTGCTCACCGTGTAGAGGGGCCGTGAATTAAGCATCGCTTCTATTTGTATGAGTAGAGTATTTAACTCCTCGTAGGTGAGGATTTGTTCCCCGATAACTCGCGAAAGATGGGTTTTCACAGATTTCACCCCGGCCTCCCAAAGACCACCAAAATGGGGGCTAGAAGGAGGGTTGAAATGCCATGAAAGATATTCTTGATGGGCGGCACTCTCCATCATTTTTGAAATTTGCTTAGAAGCCCCCACAAAATTCGTGCCGCAATCGCTGTAAATATAGTTACAGCGGCCTCGTCTGGCAACAAATCGCCTCAAAGCGGCTAAAAAGGCCTCCGTGGAAAGATCAGAGACTAGCTCGAGATGAAGAGCTTTCGTGGCAAAACAAACAAAAACGCATATATATGCTTTTAATGTTTTTGCACCTCTAATTTTCGACAAAGTTATCGAGTATGGCCCACAAAAATCCACTCCAACGCATGAAAATGGCTTTATTTGTGAAATTCTGCGGAGGGGAAGATTACCCATAGAAGGTTGAAGAGATTTTGGATTAAGTTTCCAACACTTATTACACTTTGATATTACATTGCGAATAACCTTTTTCGCTGAAAGTATCCAAAATCTATTACTCAGTAGGAAATGAAGAGTCTGTACTCCGGGATGCAAGTATTGCTTGTGGAAAGTTTCGATGATAAGGATAGTGAGTTTGTGCTGACTGGGAAGGAGGATAGGGAACTTCTTATCGTAACTATACTTCGAATAGGACAACCTGCCTCCTACTCTCAGTATTCCATGAGGATCGAGAAAGGGATTGAGTTTTCGAAATGGTTTGGATAAATTATTATTATTTCTTAAAAGTGATAGTTCATCCGAAAATACATTTTGTTGTATATGTAATATAAAAGTAAGAAGTGCCTCATCAAGATCGGAATGTGTCAGATGTATGGATTTTTTAGAAGTTGGATTTCTGAGGTTGTGAATAAATCTTTGAACATAAGACATAATGCGTTGAATTTTAGGTAGACTTGAGTGAGTGTCAATGAGTGAATCGATGAAAGACTTTGAGGTCATTGTGGTAAAGACCACATTCTTTTCTTCTGCAAGATTTTTTATGTCTGAGGAAATTGGAAGGGATGCTGGCCATTCGGAAGTAGGCCTTTTGAGCCAATGTGGCCCCGCCCACCATAAGGAATGGTCGATGAATTGAGAGGGAAGCATTCCTCGGGATGCACAATCAGCTGGATTGTCAACAGAAGGAACATAATGCCAAATATTGGCCGAAAATTTTTCTTGAATTTTACTTATTCGATTACCAACGAAAACAGGGTGTTTATGTGGTTGCGATTGAATCCAATAAAGAGTCACCGAGGAATCAGTCCAAGCGACAACATCACGAAAATGAATTTTGCCATCAAACATTTGTAAAACGGAATACAATAAATTTGAAAGGAGATGAGCCGCACAAAGTTCTAGGCGAGGTATGGAAATTACTTTCAGGGGAGAAACCTTTGACTTTGCACAAACGAGAACGGTATTGATAGTTTCGGATTGGGCTCTGATATACACTACAGCAGCATAGCCCTTTTCAGAGGCATCGGAAAAACCGTGCAATTCACATGACATAGTGGAGGTGAACAGTAAATGCCTGCTGATATTAATCTGAGTTATATCAGGGAGTTCTGACTTATATTGTAACCAAGTGGTTACAACATCCTCTGGAGGGATATCATCCCAACCGAGATTGAGGGTCCAAAGATATTGAATCAGTCTTTTGGCAAATAAGGTGAGAGGAGCTAGAAATCCAAGGGGGTCGAAGATTCTGGCAATATCGGATAAAATCGCCCTCTTTGTACATGTGGAGTTGAGAGACTTAACCTGAAAAGAGAATGTGTCCCTTTCAGGGTTCCATTGAAGACCGAGAATTTTGGTAGTGGAGCGAGAGTCGAAATCAAGGTTCAAAGAGGAAGATGGAGTATTTTCTTTCTGTAATAAAGAAGGGACGTTTGAGACCCATTTGTGTAGCATAAAACCTCCAGAGCCAAGCAATGAAATGAGTTGAGATTTCAAAAGTCGAGCTGTTTCGACTGTATCAACGCTGACAACGATGTCATCAACATAAGTGGAAGATCGGAGAACTTCTGATGCCAGAGGGTATCCAAGACCATCCTCATCAGCCAGTTGAAGTAACGTTTTTATGGCGAGGTAGGGGGCAGAGGAAACACCATATGTAACTGTATTCAATATGTAATCTTGTATGGGCTCTTCTGGTGAGAATCTCCATAATATTTTCTGATATTTTCTATGTGACTCCTTCACGAGAATTTGGCGATACATTTGACGAATGTCCGCTGTTAAAGCGACAGCATGGAGGCGAAAATTCAAAAGTATATTGAAGAGGTCTCTTTGAAGTTTGGGTCCAATGAGGAGTGTGTCATTGAGTGAGTTTCCATTTGATGCTCTACATGAAGCATCAAATACTACTCTGAGTTTTGTTGTGGAGCTATTCAAGTTCACAACACTATGGTGAGGAATATAGTATGACGATTCTGGGTTGAGATTGGAATCTACAAGAGTCATGTGACCAGTATTCAAATAATCCTTCATAAACTCCGAATATTGTTGATAAAGAGAATGATTTTTAAGTAAACGTCTTTCAAGTGATATAAAGCGTCTTTGAGCAATGCTCTTTGAGTCAGGAAAACGAGGCTCGGATGTTTTGAAAGGTAAAGCCACCGAGAAACGGCCCGAGGTCGTGCGAGTTACATGTTGAGAGTACAATTTTTCACATAATTCATCTTCTGGGCAAACATACGTTTGGCGAGGAATTTCTTCTATTTCCCAAAAACGTTTGAGAGAGCTTTCCAAAGAAACATCGCAAGTACAAAAAAAGGAATTCAGAGGAACTGTCGTTTTCTGGCAACTCACTGTTCCCATGAGAATCCATCCAAAAACTGTTTTTAGTGCAACTGGTTCGTCTGGTTTGCCAACTTGACGACCCGTTTCAAGAATGAGTGGAAAAACGTCTGCACCTAACAAAATATCAATTGGGTTTGGAATATTAAATTCTGGATCTGCTAAGGGCAGATCAGAAATATGAGACCATGACGGACTGGATATGTTTATTTTGGGCATATTATCACATATTTGTGGTAAGATTACAGCATCTACTGTAAATATGGGTTGTGAATTATTATGAGGGCGGAGTGTGAAGGATACTCCTTTTGAAGCATTCGAGTTCATGTGGCCTAAGCCTTGAATTGATAACGAGATATTTGTTTTTGGCAAACCTAGTCGGTTACAACATTTTTCAGTGATGAAGTTCGCCTGACTACCGGAATCAAGGAGAACTCGGAGAGTCTGGAAAGTTCCACAAGAATCCAAGACTTCTACGAGGGCTGTAGAGAGCAAAACAACCGAAGAGTTTATAGTGGGAACTATATTAGTGAGAACGGTTGATGTTTGAGGGACTGAGCTAGGGTTAGACGTATTTTCATTGTGATACGAGACTGATGGAGGGGGTAAAGTATCCTTTTCAAAATGTAGTAGTGTGTGGTGTCTTTGTCCACACTTGAGGCATTGAGTTTGAGATGAACAGTCTCTGAACGAGTGTCTAGAACCTAAACAATTTGAACACCATTTATTATTTTTGACTACATTATATCGTTCCTCTGGAGATGAGGCTAGAAATTTTGGACATCTGTAAATCACATGTTCTTGTTTGCATAGGGGACAATTAGAAGAGGATTTTGTTTGAGTGAAGAATGTTGAACTTTGGCGTGATGGAGAAAATGGTGGAGATTTTGGAGAGCAAAACTTATTTCTCGAAACTTCGTATCTTTGGGGTTTTCTTGTGGGAGTCATGTCAAAAGTTCTATCTAGTGCATCACATTGAGTCACTACAAACTCTTTCAACGATTCAAATGTAGGTATCTCTTTAGAGCCATGTTCTATTTCGAACCTCGAAACAGTAGTCGAGTCCAATCGTTTGAGCAACATATTGAACAACAGGAAATCCCATTGATCGACTGGAAAACCCATATTTGTTAAGGCGGCCAAATTTTCCTCGAAAACCTCTATTAAACGTCTTAAACTTTGGGGATTGACATTATTTTCAGAAATTTTGGTCGTGTTCTCTAATTCCAAATAATGTGTCGTAGCTAACAATCTTTTATTATCGTATCTTGTGATAAGAGCATCAAATGCGATATAATAATTATCATTACTCAGAGGATTACATTTGACTAATGACAGAGGTGGTCCGCTAAGGGAAGAAATAAGGTAATTGAATTTTTCAATTTTACTTAAATTGGTATTATCGTGCACTAAAGAGGTGAACATATCAATAAACGTTTTCCATGTTTTGGGATCACCATTAAATTTCGGTATTTCAATTTTCGGTAATTTCACATTATGTTTTTGAACGGGTAGGGTGGTATTTGCATTGGCTTCTTTGAATAATTCTGAGTGAATCTCTAATATTTCGTAATAAGTGTCATCGAAAGTTTTACGAACTGCATTCTCATTTTGGATATCGTAGTCTTCGATATTAGCAACTATGCCAAGTAAAGTGTTGTGATTTCTTTCAAATTCATTGAATAT
The DNA here is from genome assembly GCA_029955515.1 of Chrysomela aeneicollis. NCBI lineage: Eukaryota > Metazoa > Arthropoda > Insecta > Coleoptera > Chrysomelidae > Chrysomela > Chrysomela aeneicollis. Next base: position 5,707,576 of record JARUHQ010000022.1, read on the forward strand.
CGCATCAATTTGGGAAAATCGTGCATCAAATTGTGCCAAAAATCTTTTATTATCTCTAGCACTTTCAGCTATAATTTTCAAGTCTTGCATTCGTTCTATTGGCGTAGAACGCAATAATACGCACTGTTTTATTTTTGCCGCTGCCATTTCTGTATCAAGAGGGGGAAATAATATTCAGAGTAGGTATATCAAGTATTTTGAACCCGGTAGATATGAATGACTCACCAATAATCGTTTTATCTACTTGTATATATAAATAATCTATACGTTCGTTTTTGTCAAGAGAATAAATGAAGTCAGCTGAGAGGTTTTATAAATTTTTACCTTATTTAACTCACTGTGAACTAACTGACAATTTAACTCACTGTAAATTAACTAATTATACTGAACGAGTTTTTATCTGATAGCATGAAGAGCACCTGTGGAGATAAATCAACTGGTCTCGGAAGCAAAAAATGTGGCACGAAAAAACGAGTGGTACCTATCTTTTTGAATAAAGATGGTTATTAGGATACGAAAATATATATTCTTGGTAATCTCGTTTTCGCAAATGCAAATAATTCGAATAATAACTATAATGATAATTCAAATGCATCGGCGAGAAGGATCAAAATGAAATGAAGTGGACTGTATTTTTTATAGGTATAGTCATTTTCCGTCTTATTTGCACTTGTTATAATATATTATGAATTATTGATGATGCGAGATAACTTTTTATGTTGATATAAATCGAGCTGTGATTTCCTTACCAATCTGCTGGTTTACTGAAGTTATATATGCATATATAGTCCGGAACTGCACTACAGGAGACTTCAAATGGCTGGTGCACTTACACTAGAGAGTACGCACTATGTACCGTGGCTCATGAGCGAAAAAAAGGGAACGAGAGGAGATACGTGTACTGGATGGCGATACTATTGCCACTGAGACTCAATGTAGGTGATTGGATGGATCGTCCTTGGCCTTGTCTCCTGTCGTTTTTCATCATCCAACATGCGATATGGGATTGAGAATCACAGCATTGAATCGCGAAAAATAAATTGAAAATAAACTATAAATAATTAAACCCAAAGAAAGAGATTACCAGAATATCTATTATAACCAAAAAACTAAACTAAAAAATAGATGAGCCTTGACGAAACATTATATATTTTATATATTTTATATATTTTATATATTTTATATATTTTATATATTTTATATATTTTATATATTTTATATATTTTATATATTTTATATATTTTATATATTTTATATATTTTATATATTTTATATATTTTATATATTTTATATATTTTATATATTTTATATATTTTATATATTTTATATATTTTATATATTTTATATATTTTATATATTTTATATATTTTATATATTTTATATATTTTATATATTTTATATATTTTATATATTTTATATATTTTATATATTTTATATATTTTATATATTTTATATATTTTATATATTTTATATATTTTATGTATTTTATATATTTTATATATTTCATGAATTTTAGTTATAGTACATTTTTCTGGGAGCTGTTTGTACCTCAAAAAAAAACACGCTGAAAAACTTTCTACACGTTTCGTGATGTTTTTTGCAGAGCCCGATCGGCACGTCGGACTCACTCGACCAGGCGCTCGCAGGCGGCGTCGACATGCGCACGAGCGTCGTGCGCGTCGCCGAGGACTACACCAAGCGGAAGAACGTCCTCCGCGTGTCGGCCGTCAAGCCGTGCAGGTCGGAGTTCCTCTTGCAAGCCGAGACGGCCGATGACTTTGCCGATTGGGTGAAGACGCTGCAGGTGCAGGTGGCCGCTAGCACCGAGGCGGAGTTGGTGAGTTTTTTTTTTTCTTCGGCTGATGATATATCCACCTGAAGCTGCATTTGGTCTAGGGCTTCGCAAGACCAAGACTGAACCAGTCTTGCTCTTGGTCTCGAAAAATATAAGTCTTGGTATTGGTTTTGATGTTTCAAGACCCAGACGAGACTGGCTTGGTCTTGATAGTCTTGGTCTTGGATTAAAATGCGTCTGGAAATTTGAATTATCGAACAGTTGAATATAGGTGTAGAATATTAGTGAAATTAAATAATTTGTATCAAGACCGAGACTAGTCTCTTGGTCTTGCGAAGCCCTAATTTGGTCAACGTTAACATAACTTAGTCATCATCATAAACATATGCTTGAAAATCCTTAATAATGTCATTATTATTTATTTCATTCAACGACAAAGCCAATTTACAATAGCATTTTTAGCAAAAGGGTAAGAAACTACAAAGTATTTTTTAATGCTTATGCCTAATGTCTACATTACAATTTACAATTTTACAAAACATTTAGCAAAGTGTGAAATACAAAGTATCAATGTGTAGTGACTACATTACCAAAAGATGAAACAAATCTGCTACTTACAAATGAAAATGGAAAGGTAAAGAAAAGCTTTCGAAACGCTATAGCCTTTTCAATTGATTCTTAAAGACCTGAAGTTACACATTAAACAAATCTAAGCTAATTCCTTTATTTTCATTTATTTTCAGTATTTTTCCTCACTTGAAAATACATTAAAATTACTACACTAACATACATTCTTTATATATACATTTCAGTGAACAACAAACATTGCAAGAAAATGCTCTGATAATGAAAGATGAGCCATCCTAATATTAACATCCCATTCAACGTATGAAATCGTTCTACTCATCGGTGCCCAGAAAATTTATTTAATTGTTTTCAAGTGGAATAGAGATAAGATTAAATATTCGATAATCAACCTGCGTATCTAATGACTGTTATCTAAGTTGCAATGGCATCTTCATGTCGTGAAGGTGGAAGACGTACCTATAGTTTGCTCTGCTGAGTATGAGATGCATTTCAAATATGATTGATTAATCATGGACCAATATTATTTATATTATTGCGAATATGATCTGTTGGTGAGTTGAAACAACAAGCTCGAAACAACAATTTCGAAAATATGCATTAGAATTATGTAATTTAATAAATACCTAATAGGCTGGCTATGAGGAAATCTAATCTCGATACATTGATGTCTTGTGATATACGTACCAAAGTGCGAAAACAGAGTTGAATCCTTATCGCAGTCAAATAAAAAAATTGCAGCTTCTATCGTAGCCAAATAACTGTTACTCATCTGGTTTTCACCAAATGATCGTGGTGATGCTGACTCGTCTCATACTATCTGCCTACTGTCTGACTTTGGATTCCAGATTTTTCCTTATTGTTAAGATTACTCTAGAACCAAATTTCAACTTTGACTTTCAGATGATTCGAAATAAAGAAATTGATGATGGCCATGAAAAGTAAAAACGTCGAATTTAAAAACTAATAATTACATTTTGTAGATCGCATAAAGTGGCAATGAAGAAGTACTTGGTCTATCTTCAATAGAAAACGAAGAGAATTATCGTGGGTTTTGTTTCACTATAATAATGAGCCTGAAATTCCGCAACTGTTTCCCAAATTCTAACTTCTATTAACTAACAAAAAGTAAACAACCGGTCATTTCCTTCCCGCAGGAACCCTCCCAGAACAAGCAGCAAGCCGTACCACAGCTGGTACCGGCCTCTGCGTCGTTCCAAGTGCAGGGCAGCCATCTCTCGCCCCAACTCAACAAACCCAAGCCCGCCGCCTCCAGAAACCGCTCCCCAACCGGCCAGTCCCCGGTTAGTAAGAGCAGAAAGCCCTCCCACGTTCCAGAACCAGCCACCAGCCCCAAGTCGAAGACGTGGCGCGGCCGCATGGTCAAGCAGCTAAAGAGGTTCAACCAAGGGGGCAACAGCCCCAGTTCTCCCACCGCCCCTGAGGGCTCCACCTTCGGGGTGCCCATAGAAGAGTGCCTGCCCTCGGCTAGCAACGTCTACCTGCCCAGATTCGTGGAGGTCTGCACCGAGATCATCGACGAGCGAGGGCTGCAGACAGTTGGCATCTACCGGGTACCTGGCAACAACGCCTCCATCACCGCGCTCACCGAAGAAGTCAACAAGAACTTCGACGAGGTGCCGCTAGAGGACCCCAGGTGGAACGACCTGCACGTCGTGGGCAGCCTCCTCAAGTCCTACTTTCGAAAAATGCCGGACTCTCTCATAACGGTCCAGCTGTATCCCAGCTTCATCGAGGCTGACAAAATTGAGAATCCCAAGGACAGGATGGAACAGCTGCGCAGGTTGGTGCGCGGGTTGCCGAAGCACAACTACCATACCCTGAAGCACCTCGTGCTGCATCTGAAGAGGGTGGCCGATAACTGCTCGGTGAACAAGATGGAGGCGAAGAATCTGGCGATTGTTTTCGGGCCTACGCTCGTACGGCCTGAGGGTGAAACGATGGAGCGGATGGTTTACCACATGACGAATCAGTGCAAGATTGTGGAAACGTTGGTGACTCACGTGAGTAGTGATTGGTAGATAGATACTTTATTCGTCATACGTCAGGAAAATACAAAATTGTAGTAAAATTATAGGGGAATAGTGTTTTATTCGCCAAATTGGCTAAAAATTGGCTATGTTTAGGTAAATTTTAGAAAATGGGATAGTATATCACATAGCTTGATCATTTATCTACCTGATGAAGTCAGTAAATTATGAAAATATTGATTGTTTTTCAAATGAGGAGTCAAGAGCGAAAGTGCCGAATTCGGTATTCTGTGCGACTCCTTGTCCACTCTTGAGTGAAAAATTCGTCTAAGGAGTAGCAGCATTTTTCAATTAGAATAACAGAACAGAATTCATATACACACCTAGAAGGCCAATAAATAGGGATGAGCGAGAACAAAATTATACCCCACATAGGAATAAGACTGGTGCACTTCTGATGAAATTGCGCATTGTGGTGACGTTGTTGTCATATCCGAAGTAACAATCTCGAGCAAATTAGGAATGTCTTGATGATATTGAAGGAAACTAAAATTCCATAACAAGTGCACAGAATCGGCTTCGTTGTGTTTTTTATTCAGTTTTATGTGGCCGTTTGATTTTGTAGTTACATATGTTCAATTGAAAATTAAATATCATTGGGTTGACTTCATAACGTGTCCGTGACACCTACTGGTTCGTACGATTTCTTGAATTTTTCATTTCCCATACAAAATCTAAAACCCACAATGACTATACGTTTCAAATCACGTAAGATTGCTGTCTCTTACTGCGCAAACTCAATAGAGCACCTGCGCATAATCAATTGGCGACAATATTATTGGTCTTCCTTCGATCTTCCAGTTCGTGTATAGAGATCAGTGAATTTTCCAAATAACTAATCAATATGCTCTGTCCATAATAGTTGCCTATCGGATGGATACACATATTTTCAGAACAGGACAATTTTTTGTCTGTATCTATAAGCATAGGTGGATCCTGTCTTCTACATCCGAAATATACCAATATTGTTTTATTCTGGTTCAAAAGTTCGTGTTATTCCATGAGCGTATAATGTATCTGTTTCAGGCTGACTGGTTCTTCCCCGAAAACGAAAACGAAGAAAACCTTCCTGTGCCGATCGGTCTTCCGGATAGCAACGAAGATTTGGAGTCTGGAAACAACCAAGCCTTGTTGTTGCATAACATAAGCAAGTATGAAGGTGAGATGATTGCTGTTGATGTATTTCTCATCGTTTCATAGAGCATATCTCTTTCGCAGCTTTGAAGGACCCGAAAGAAAAAAATGGTGCCCTGTTTTCTTCGATCATTTCGGCGGCTCAGAGAAAAGTGAAACGTAAACCTCATAAGGGTAGTGCTCTGCAGGATTGTAAGGAAGAAGCAGTCTCACCTACAAACATCAAGATTTTCCCAGCCCAGTCATTTTCACCTACAGATCTCAAAGAGGTTAGTTGATGTTTTTGTTGAGAGATTGTTGTATATCTGAAGGAATGATTCGTCCTTTGATCACTGATCTATCGTGTATTTCAGTATTCAAGTCCTGACTGCAAAATTAGGGAAGAAATACCGACAACAGTGATGGAGATAGAGAAGAAGAATAAATCTACTGAAAAGGAACCTTGGTTCAAGTACGAAACAGATAAAGATGAATTTCGACGAAGGATAGAGAATTTCAAGCAAGAAACGGAGGCTATGTTACAGCTTCCCAGGAAGACTGAGATATCCGTTATGAATATAGGTTAGTAGCGAATACATAATATTAGATGATTTGTTTTTTCAATTATTATCCAAAAGTGATAAGGAATTGTAAATGACTATAACTATATCCCTTACTTCTTTTTTGTTTTCGCTGAATAAAAATCTAATGTGAGGTGTAACCTGACAATTCGTAATAATCTGTTCAGATGAGAACGAGTTAATTTTATCCTATCTATAGATGAGATACTTGAGGCTACTGAATAATCTACTCACTGTTCATGCACTCGGAAAATGATGGAATTCTATTGATGAGAGATAATATTTTCTACGATAACTTTGCTTAGCGCATTGGATCCAGCTCACTCATCTCCCTTAAAGTGTGATATATCTCATCAATAAAATGTTCATCACTGTCCGAGCGCATGCGCAGTTAGTGGATTCATTAAAGGCCATGTCTTGCAGCGAATTCTCATTCAACCACCCACTTCTGAGAACATCACCTAATATTTTATTCTGAAGAATTTGCTGATTATCTTTTGAATAACTTATTGTTTGCTAATTTTTTCACTGAACAATGTCATCAACTATTATTTATATCGAACAGGAGTAGAGGGTCGTTAGCTTGAAATATAAAGTTTTAACGGGTTCAATACTTAATTTTCAATAAAGACGATCACAATTGCTCTTGAGATTTGAAACTGAAGACTCATTGCTTCACGAATATATCTATGATCCACTTACAAAAATTATTGCTTGAAAAATTATTTAAAATGACTTGACATGTAGTAGGAATGTAGGATGGATGAATGGATCCCTCGGCGAGACTCGGCAATTTCCATTGGTCATGAACTAGCCGAGTTTTTATGCACTCAGTATATATTTCTATCTCTCTTTCAGAAATGAAATAGAAAGAGGAAGGTATACACTGAGTGCACACTGGTTATTCCAATGGAAATTGCTATTAATGAACTGGGATGTAGGCCGAGTATGTACATGTGTATTTACATATATATTCTTCATCTAAATTATTAATTCCACTAATTATTCACTATCATATTGAAATTTAATCCAATAATTCATACATCTAACAGAAAAGAAGGAAAATTGACTCATAGATGAAAAAAGAATTACCCCCGCCTAGGGATCGAACCCGGGCTGGCGTATTGAGAAGTCGCGCTTTGAACTCGTCGGCTATTGAGGCTCCTTGAAAACTTATGTTTATCCCACAGTTATAAAATGTTATGAACCAAAAAGGTAAAGTCAAACTTATGTTTGCTGTGTATTCAACGGACTGGTGCTTTTTGATAAATACGACAAGTCTAGGATACTTACATTTCATGGCACCATGCCATGAATCTATCTGGTTCAAATCCACAAAGTTCGCTCTTTCTGCTACATCAGGAGATGTGTTGGATAATTCACTGTCCCTATTATCATTTTTCACTATAAAACAGAACGATGAGTTCGTTTTCAACAATGATGAATGCGAGCGCAAATATGCTGTCACTTAATGACATTATTTCTGCGCATGAGCGGCAATGCTGTCACTTAATGACATTCCTCGGAAAACGTCAACTTATTTGCGTTAAGATTTGAAAGCGACAAAGGCTACTTAGTTAACCGTTTGTAAAAAAGCATACTACTCCGTGACAGAATTTCATCCAGAAAACTTTCGACACGACTCCTGTTATATTTTTTCTTTGACATGTTTATTTTTCAATATCATGTGATACTTGTATCATTCGTGTTGTTTATGATGACTTTGTCAATGAGAATATCATTTCTCCTGACAATAAAGTATACTTTGATTGATCGATCGATTGATTGATTAAATGGCTTGACATTTTCCAGATACACAAACGATGGGTCAACTGAGTTCCTCGGCGTCCAACGTCAACCAGAACGGGCGGTTGTCTTTGCACCAGAAGAACCACCTGACAAAAACTCACAGCGCCTCCAACGTGTTCACACATACCTCCAAGGCGGATCACGTGAGAAACAGCTTGAATTCGATGGACAACAGTGACTTTACAGTGCAATACGGCAAAAATGACGTGAACGGCAGTGACAATGGTTTCGAGTGTGCCGCCAAAGAGCGAGTGATGAACGGGGATGCGAGCAAAAATTCGCGCGTCTCGTGCTACGAGGACGTTACTGATGTGAATAATGCGAGTGATAGGCGAGCGATGAGGGTGAACAATAGGAGGGCCAGTGTAGTGGGTGCCGTCAACACCATTTCGATGGATGTTTCCAATGGAAATTTGAAGAAAATCAAGTACGAGACAGAGGTAATGTGATATTTTTCTTCTCATTCTCATAATCATGCTGAACAGAACAGAATTTAGAACGTACATTTCTATTCAACTCTCATCAAAAAATTATAATACGCCTCCGTGACTGATGATAGAAGTCTCAAGTTGACTTTTGAGGGTTTCTTTACAAGTAGGTTGGCGTTAAAATCAGTTTTCAAACATGCACCATTACCTGTAGGATATTAGTAGTGTACCTACATCGATTCTGTCTTAAGATGGCCGCCATGAAGGCAAAAAATTCAAATTTTGCTGACGTAATCCAAGATAGCCGACAGGAGGCACCTATGACTTATGACAGCTGTCATACGTAAACTGTCATATGTCAACTGTCACATGTCAACTAGCATATGTCAACTGTCATATGTCGACTGTCATATGTCAACTGTCATATGTCAACTGTCATATGTCAACTGTCATATGTCAACTGTCATATGTCAACTGTCATATGTCACTATCATAAGTCAACTGTTTAGTGTTCCATGCCGCTGTGTCATCTGTCAATTGTCGAGTGTTCCATGTCTCGTATGATTACGTCAGATAGGGGGTATGGAAACGTAACGCAGTGATGTTAACAGGTCTCTTCAAATAATGACTCAATGACATCAATATGCCCAATGCCAAGGAAATAATCATGGTTACTCTTCATTCCTCTTCCACGTTTCCTGTTTTTTCTTTGCGGTAATATTATTCGACGGTTTGCATTCTATTGAGATATCTGAAGAGAAAACGAGATCTCCCTCTCATATATCAACATTTTGGCACATTCTGAATCAATCTTAACCTTTTATTGATGATGGACCATTTGACGAAATTTCTGTCTCACCATAGACCACCTACTGTTTGGAGATATCATACAGTAAACGTGAAAGAATGAAGGGTTGTTATCTAGAAATAAAACACGAATTGAATTGTTCAAAACGAAACTTATTTTTCGAAAATTTTACAGAATATTATTTGAATGCGATTTTCATGACTGCATACTCTTTTTGCTAACTTCCTATTTCTTGGTTCAGAGCTACTCAAAGATTTTCTTGCTTGTTTTCGAGTGTTTGGGAAATGAATTGAATTTCGGCCCCAGCAGTCGTCAAGATGAATGCATTTTGTTGAAATTGAATCATTTTTTCTTGAATTGCATCAGGCATCTTAGAAACGTTGACAATAAAAGCACCTTTAGTCCTTTCAGTCAGGAAAATTATGATTCAATTCACTCCTTCAGTTTTCCAAATGGAGTATTTATTCAAATATTTTTCCTTCAATCGCAGAACATTGTCCGAAAATAATTTGATTCACCGTAACAAACCCAGAAAGGTTTTCTCTATTGACTTTGTTGATCCACAGATCGATTTTAGCGATAAACAGACTGATTCATATGCAAATATATTACTTATGCTACGCAACTTCACATTTTCTGACCATAGCAGCTGAAACTTCAATTTATTTAGTTTAGACCAAATCAGCGAATTGTGATCCAGCAGCTCCTTATTCTCCTTGATAGATAAAGGAAAAGCAGATTTTCGTGTCCCTAATGCTGTTTTTTCTGATTCAGTATAATTTGACCCACTTTCCTTTGAAGTTTTCATAACGCCCACAATTATATAGATAAAAGATAAATATCTGTCTTCCTGTGAATGACAGAACAATAATTGGAATGCGAACTTACAACATCTACTGAGGAGTTTAGTACCTACCGCGCTTTTGATATTTTTATCGTATCCAGATAGATACTGTGGCATCATGTACTTAATCGTATGATTATTATAAATTTTCATTTGCCTTGAAACTTGGAAGGTTGATATTGATTTTTATTTTCAGAATGATTACCGTAGGACAGAATCGTTGGAACCATTAAATAAGCTGACAAATGATGATGGTAAGTCTTGTGAATGTCATAAAATTGGGATACTTATATTTTTCAATGCTTTGGTCAGGAATCAAAAGCGCATACGTTCAATCATTTAGTTCAAGTGGCTGTATTCACTTTGATCTGAAATTCTTCATTGTTTGTATAGTGTATGTCATAAACCTCATTTTGAATCATATTGTACTCTATATACCTAAATATCTTCCGCGATGGTGTATTCATTTAGCATTTCCTCATTTGACTTGCTTTCTTCACTGAAGAGGTTGTCAACACCATTTTCAATTTTACATCTGCCAGGATTTTACACATGCACCCATGTAGGCAATGGGTGCATTGCATAGAGCGAAGCAGAAATGTCTAAGAAAATCAAAATAGAAACGGGCGTTTTTAGCACTAAACTTGTGAACATTGCATATTGCTGATAAGGGGGGTTGAGGATTGGACAGAACGAATCAATCCATCAATCGGTAGGATTGATGGGAGTGAATATGTATCTATTATTAGTGTGCAACTGTCATAGAAAACACTCCACATGTTTCTTTCTTGTTGCGCATTCTGTACTCGATATGTGAATCGTTGCATAGACTGCGAGTAGTTATAATTCGATTTTCTGAGTGGAAGTAGCCAGTAGAGTAGTTGTTTTCTACCCGTTGTCTACTAATCATTGAAACTGTGATTGTATCGTGAATTGGATAAGACTATTAATGTCTTTTTTTTATTTATTAATTCTCTCCATTTCATGTTGCCTTTTCATTTCACAAAAACGACTTATTAACAATGTGGCAATGTTACATTATTGTTAATGATTGGCATTAAAAGTTCTGATAAAAAATAAGTTACATATTTTTATCTATGTCTAAATAATATCAATATATTGAACTAGACTTTTGAAACCCGATTAAAAAATAGTTATTTTTGTATATAGTGCGCGAAATGCTACTCTGGTGATCGAGAACTGATTCTTCTTAACGAGGCGCAGCCGAGTTAAAAAAATAGTCGAGATCACAAAAGTATTTCGTACATGAGATGCAAACAAATTTTTTTCTACAAACGTCAAAAGATGCCTAGCTTAATAGCAGAACACCTAAAATTACCAAATCCTGATGCCTACACGGGCCATTGTTTTCGGAGAACATCAGCCACACTCCTTGCTAATACGGGGGCCGATATATGTGTTTTGAAGCGACATGGAGGATGGAAATTTTCGACTGTGGCCGAAGGATACGTGGAAGATTCTATCAACAATAAAATTCAATTATCAAATAAAATTTTAGACTGTAAAATTTCAGGATCAAGTGCTGTCACCTCTACGGCAGTTGCTTGCAAATCAAAAATGGATAGTCTTCCAACTCCCAAAACTACGATATCACGAGCTGAATCTGAGTTATCTGGTTAAGGAATAAATATTGGTTCGAACACTGGCTGCACCATTAATGTTTACATTGTAGATAACAAATAAAATTAGTTTGTGTTGAATTTTCTCACAACTTGAAAGCCTTAATCATTGTTATACATTAATAAATAAATGATTTCTTGGATTCTTGCTTGATTGAGGAACATAAAAGTTAAAATATAAAAATCCCATATAGTTTACATGCAGTGTGCGAAATAAGTATTTCGCACACTACTTCGCGCACGGTGTCATGGTAACGAAGGAAAATGAAAAAAAGGGTAACTTCGCATATTGTTGTCAATGCGCGAACCTTGTCATTTTTTGACGTTTGTAGAAAAAGGTTATATTTTGGTCTAGGTACTTTACACGTAATGCAAAATAAATATTACTCCTATCTATCTTCTAATTTGAAGGCATTTGATTGGACAAATGAAAACTCTCCGCCCCTGAGTAGTATGTGCAAATGTATAGTTTCCGTTTCAAGCTATTATATGTGAAGCTGTAGAAAGCTTATATCATATTTTATTCGTAGAATAATTTAAACAGAATAATATAGCAAATCTACTTGATGGACACTCTATATCTGGAAAATATTCCCTTAGGCATGCTCAGATTATTATTCCTAGTGAGAAATATTTTCCTCTGATATTTCAAGCTAATATATTACACCTGTATATTTCCGTTGAATGTTAGGAGGTAGTACACCACTTGCTGTTATTGGTTGGAGATCAGTGAGACCACCCAGTATTGCACCCCAGAGGCCTCCTAGAACGCGACATTCGTACAACAGGCTTTAAGTTGAGAGGTAGAATGCTGCGCATATTGACTCCTTGGCTTTTTTTGCATTATGTAGGCTTCCGCTAATTTCTTGATATGCAGCGCAGCTTGGAAATAACAATTGTGTACGAAATTATTCGAACTCTATGTTGTGTTGACGTTATACTAATTGATTTTTCATTAATGTTATATTATCAAGAATAATGTTTTTGGTAGCCTTCCTGAATGATGTTGGACTTTACTATACTCATCAACAAAAAATGAACTGGATCCATACCTCAGTCAAAGTTTCCACCGGTTATCATTAGGTTTGAGAGTTAAAAAATTGTATTTTTAGCGTATTTTGAGGTTAGATTTTAAACCCCCTCAAAGTACAATATGAAGTGTTCTTTATTTTTCACGCTGCTTTCTGAAAAACAGTCAAGCAAACATCTTTATTCGCGAATCACTCTCGACGTTTCTTTTAAAAGAAATGTAGATATTCATTTATTAATTCGTTATGGAGCTGCGAATAAATACTCCAATTGAAATTATTTTTTTGTAAAAATGTAGACAATTAATAAGACAGCTGTCAATATTTTCCTCTTCTGAAAACAGAAAAACTAAATTATCGATATTCCAGTTGTAAAAAGCGTCAAGTCAATTTCAGAATAGTCACTTGTATTTCAGGAAGTACCGATTTTATTCTAGAATTGTGAGTTGTGGGGCCGAATTTTTTGTTAATTCTGCACAGGATCATTTATTTTCTATAACGTATCAATTTCTTCGTAGAAGAAGACCCAATTCAGAAGAACTATCAACTCTAAAGTACAATAACAAATCGTTGTTGGTGTTTCTGTAATACGAATGACGAATTCTCAAATGCAATTGAATAATCTGAAATTCATTTGACGCTTTCTGATATCGAACTGACTATTTTTGAAATTGAATTAACCAATTCTGACATTCAACTGTATCTACAATCAATACTTTCTGAAGTACGTACCCTGAAATTCAATTGACGCTTTCTGAAATTAACTTAATGATTTTTCATAAGTCATTGTCGATTTGAAAGATATACCATTGATGACGACTTTTATTTCATTAGTAATAATGCCACTCTATTGAATATCGAGTATCAAATTCATATTTACATATATGTTGTTTGTTCTAGATTCTTTGCTCAGCACAATGACCAAGCTCCTGGACGAAAAGCTGAAAGAAGAACACGCCTTACCGTCCATCACAATTTCCGAAGACATACCTTTCGTCGACGACTCCCCGGAACGACAAGTCCAAAAAAAGTTTTACCCGAACAAGGAAAACATACCACAGGCTAGTGATTTGTACAGAAACCCTAGTTTACATAAGTTGAGCCACTCCAAGTCGCAGAAGAAGGAGGAAAAAGAACTGGAGGACAAGGAGAAGGAAGAGGACACGATGGCTATCGAATACGTACCTGATAACGATAAGAACATGAGCAAGCCGGCGCTGATACCCAACAACAAAACCCCAAACCACGACGGCTCCAAGCTGAGACGTTCTGAGTCCCTCAACAAACCGGACAGGACGATCTCGCCGATGAACAGCAAGCTGAAGAGATCCGAGAGCTTGAACAAGAGCGGTGACAAGCTGAAGAGGTCAGACAGCCTCACCAAGACGGAGAAAACCGAGAGTAACATCAACAAGAGGCGCGAGCTAGTCATGAGCAACCGGCGGTTTAAGGATTCCTCCAAGCACAAGAGGAAAAACGGGATGCCGGACCGGTCCATCAAACGAAGACACACAGTAGGGGGCACCAAAGACCCGGACAAGGTCACGTGGGTGATGGATGTCAAAGGTCGCGATGCAACGAGCTGCGAGTCGGAGAACCTCAAGGAGAAGGGCTTGAGGACGAGTTCCCCTGATCTGAGCTCTGCGCGAAGGGAGAGGTTTTTCTTCGAGATCAACCTGATTGGGCCGGACAATATGGTAGTGGCACTCAAGCAGCACCTGATTGGCGGGAGACCGCAAAGTTTTCCCGAATCGCCGGTGTTCAAAGTGCCGCTGGAGTCGCACGTTTGAGACTGATTTATGCAGTTCGATGTGCAATAATAGTTGTGCATTCTGGATCCCTGGAAGTGTGCTTGGTGAGTTGTGATCTGGAGGTGTACCGAATTTTGTGTGCTCATAAAATGGAGAATAGTCTGAGTTTAAGGTAGTTCGTCACCAACAATTGGCTGATTCTTGTTGCAGGTCTTTATCCTAACAGAATTTTAACTCAACTGGATGGGTGGAGGATGTAGGAGGATTTTGCGACTGTCGCGGTCAGAGTTTTTCTCATCTCGGAAATTATGAAAAGATGTTTACAACTCGGTATCGAAAGAGGTCCCAATCTCCTGTAAAAGTCTTATCCAAAACATTTCCAACAGCTCGATCAGAACAATTTTTTGAATCTCAGAAACGTCATTATGACGGCACTGTTCACAGTTTTTCCTGGTTTTTCCTGGCTAAAACTAAAAATATATAATATATTCTCAGTTGGGATATTGTTTATTAATAAATATTGAATTGATTGAAATGTTTATCAGTTGAATTAGTTACTGAATGATGACCATGTTTAGTCAATATCAAAGGAATATAAATCCATGCTGTTTTCCTCATCAATAGAAGACATAATTTTGCTATCAAGAAATGTCATTTTCCTCAAATGTGAATAGAAACAAAAAATCATGTCATCGAAGGTTAGTCAAAACATAATATATGTAATAACCGGAAAAGATCTTATACATTCCTCCTCTTGAAAGATAGAGTATTGTCGATGGTTCAAATGAATCAAATTCATTTTTTTGTAAACAATTGATAGTGATAAAATATTGATAAAAAAATTTCATTAGAAAATACCTGCAGCCGATATAAAATTGTTGAAAGATTTCTGAAAATCACGAATTGAGAAAAAAACTTCAAATTATTATATTCAATTTACTGTTTATTATTTTCTCATTTGGAAAGGCACTGCATCTATTTCAATTGCATGAGTTTTTGTAGTATGTCAGCGAATAGAAAATTCCTTCTTATCTTGATTTACTTAATCAACAATTCGAACATTCATAATGATAGTGACATTATTTATTGAAAGAACTGAATTCATCATGCTATTTTTCATTTTATGACAAGCGAAAGATGTGAGATTGTGGAAAGTTCAATCTAGTTCTTGATATCTTATTGATGAAATATATTTATTTAGTGGAAACTGGAAATTTCCATATTTCTCAACTAGAATATGTAAATAAGAATATATTTGTTTTGAAAAACGGAAATTTAATTTCTAATGGTAGGAAGCAAGTTGAATGTGAAGTGGTGCATTTATTTGTTATTAGTTTATTTAGTTTGCTGCTTCTATTAATTTCATGTGATTAAAATAATTCCAGTTTGTAGCAATTGCATTTGTGATAAAATTTTAGCATAGAGTTGTATATATAGATACTTCGATTCAAAATTAATCAATCCTCATTTATATCGATTTGTTTTTCATGTATCAGAATTTCATCCATCTCCATCTGATGTATTTAGTGAAAAATGCTTTATTTTCGTTGTTGCTAAATTTAATCCAGAGCGAAGAATACAAAAGTACACACCCGTTGATGTTTAATTATGCAGTATTAAATTGTTGAATAGAATACTGTGCCAAAAATGTTATATATTTAATTGAAGAGAAAATCGTGAAATTAGTAAAATACTGTAAATAGGAGAATTGTTTATTATTGCTTGTGATTTGGTGTAAAAAGGTGAACTCTTAAATACTAGGCTGTTTGTATCTCTTGCCTGTTATTGTTTTTATAGTTCTAAATACAAGAAATGTATGTGTTGTTGTAATTTGTGGAACATTGTAAATATATTTTCAATTTATGCACTCTAATATAGCGTCTTCTTTTTACTGTGAATCCCCTGAAAATGTGTGATATTGCTCAAATCTATAGTTCCCTCTTATTTGGTTCTCATGTTTAACCTGGTTTTCTTGTTTAACCTTAATAATCGGTAGAGAAAATGAAACATATTTTATCATGCCGAGGAGATAATAGCTTTTAATATACGTACAAAGTTTTTTGTGAAATTCAATAAAAAACAGGATTTTCCTTAATTAATTAATTAAGAAAAGTGGGTTCGAAAGATGCTTCACGAGATTTGGGATCGAAAAAAATCACAAATGGTACAGAAAATCGGCGAAACACAAATCACTTATTAGCACTATGAGACGAAAGTGGAAAAATTATTTTTTTGGGGCATTCGCTTATTATAACAGTAGCCCTAAACTAATGACAAATCATTAAAAATCAATATAAATCTTGATTATTATACCCAACACGAGCTATTTTTTCAGAACAACTCTGATTCATTCCTCGATAGATATGCACAAAGGCTCATTTTCACGATGAGGAGGAAAGGTGGGGTTTCCATTTGAAAAAAATGTGTTTCATTCACTTCCTGGACCTTATTTTTTGTGTACCCTGTTTTCTGTAAATTAGTCTGTTGATGTGATTGTGGTGAGTGATCCGTTCAACCTTCCATAATGATACAGTCAGTGCATCACTAAAAATTTCAATTATTTGATGTTCGATAGGCTGCATTTCTTTACTTCATCTAGAAAAATTCGAATATATCTCTAATATCTGCAGTTATTTCGAACTTGCGAATTCATGGATATATAAAGGCGATCCCGAGGGCGATTCAGTTTTATTGATTATTTTTTTTCAACCGAATGCCCTATCTCCAAAACAATCTTAGAAGTTCCTGAAATCTGTACACACAAAAAGAGACATCACAAAAAGTGGAAATAGTCAGAAAACAGTATGAGAAATAGTTCCTGAATTGGACGCACAAAATTAAATATACTACACAATATCAAAACCTGTTTATTTCGGGTATAGATATGATTCATGAATTTGAATCATAAACATAAAAAGAATCCGAAAATTATGTGTGAAATATGGACTGTCCCATTGAAAATATTCAAGATTTAACTTCATTCCCGGAGGATATGCATATTCGTAAAATATATTGAGTATTGAGAGGTTATTGAACATACAGGGTTGGCTTCCTAATTTTTTTGGTATATGGGTCGTATGATTCTCCTTTCAATTGTTTCAATATTTATGAATTATGATCTCAAAAACTTTTTGAGAAATAACACTAATTATGATTAAAAAAATTATTTGAACAATATTAGTGAGTGAATTACACACTCATAGCATATAATTTTGAGAACCTCTATTTTCACTGCTTTCAATGCCCATCATAGACCTATTTATTTTAAAAACAGAGATTATGTTCATTTTCGAGGATCTGAAATTCATAAATATTATAACAATCAAAAAGAGAAGAAATAATAATATTACGATGAAAGTAAATAGTATTTTCCTGTTTCACTGCGGATCCAAATTTTTAAAGTTATACCTCAATCTGTTCTCCATACATATAAAAGCTAACCCTGTAGTTTATAATAAACGATTTGCTAAAAAAATTAAATGAAGATATCATAAAAAATGTGAAAAATAACTCAATTATTCTGATACCATAAGTGCGGCTGGTAAACAATGAATCCTCAACTCGAACAAACTTTGTCTTTCAACAGAAGAAATTTTGATATGAACGTGTATAACATATAAATTCTGGTAGGAACTTATACTTTAGTGATAACCGAACAATGTGGCAACACTGAATGCTCTAAACAGAGCAGATCCATCGTCAATAAGGTCAGCGTGCCATATTATGCCACTATCATGATCATGTGAGGTAATGATTAATGACTCACTTGACGAAGGGACGAGGCCAAGCCTATCGATTCTGTTGATAAATAACTATATAATATTTATGGAATTTTAATCCAGGTACAATTAACTTTAAAATACAGCATAAGATTTCTTCTTCATTCGCAAGCTGTTGGAGTGGCCACATTTCTTCTTTCTGCAATTAGTAGCCTTCGGATGGAGCCTGGCATAGCATTTACGGCAAATCATCTTGTTACACATGTATTTCTGCGCGAGCTCTCGTAGAGTCGGCTCCAGATAACCTGCTCCCCTCAATCTCAGCACGAGATAAAGGGTGGATTCCCTCTGGATGTTGTAGTCGGAGAGAGTGTGCCCATCTTCTAGCTGTTTACCAGCGAATATCAATCTTTGCTGGTCCGGTGGGATACCCTCGTTGTCTTGAATCCTGACTTTCACATCTTCGGTGAACTCTGTTGGTTCAACTTTGATGGTGATCGTTTCACCGGTGAGGGTTTTCAGGAAAATTTGCATTGGATTTTCCCGAGGACTTTCCTGTAACAAAAATAATAGACATTAAGCGATCCATTTTACTTGGCTCCACATCCTGCCTCGTTCAAGTTTCTAGTTAACTTCTGAGTGTTAATGGTGAGACAACGAAGATAAAGGTAGCAAACACTTTTTATTTCAGATAGTTATTCATACCTCCGGATAATATGTATCGAGGACTGACTTATCGATACGAAATAGTTATCTTTTTATCTTTAACGAAATAACAACGTTGCCAAATTTCCCGAGAATTCGGCGGGTCACCAGGACTGGAACAAGTTTCACATGAACGGAGATATTGGGGATATTATGAGAATCTGATCCCAGTCAGTGATTTCAATACATATGGAACAAGAAATGGATAACGCCGTCTTATGATATTATAACTCTAACGAAGTAGGAATTTGCAAAATTCGAAAAAAATTCAAATGTTATTAGTATATGTTGACCACACAACTGATTCCTTCAAACAAGGCTATTCCACGCTCAGTATTGAATTTGCAACCATTTTTTGGGCCTATTCTTTTTTGTTAAAATTTTGATTATTATTATAGATGACTTCATGCACTTCGGGGATTATTCGAAGGGTACTTACTTTAAATCATCATTTTCGGGAAAAAAGTGGTACTTCAAATCCATAGGGATTTAAAATGTACATTTAATCCCTAAGGAATTTTTTGCAATAAAAGCTGAATTGAGAAATTTATTTTCAATAATCAGGAATACATGATATGGATGCAACAAATGTGTAACGTGTTTAGAACAATATTAAACGATAAAAAACAACTCAATTTCTATTAATAATAAATTTTTTTATGTTTATCCCACTGCAATTATCCAAGTGAAAAATAGGTAAATTATTATTATTGCAGCTGTTATTTTTATCAATTAATTGTTGTGGAGAATTGTAGCCGTTTTTGTTGTTGTTTCATTTTGTAGGAATCGAAATTTTGTTCGTTATTTTCTATTTAACGTTTTACCTATACTGAAGTGCATAAAATAGTATATAGACCTCAGGATTAAAGTGATTTTAATTCGCTCCAAAAATTATATGAACTTTCAGCCTCTGGATTTAAAATACCACTTTAGTCCCTAGGCGTATAATATACTATTCACCCTTTAGGGATGTTGATCCCAAAAACAGTGGCAATCGACCGTATCATGAAACCCTTACTCAATGAGAGAATCACGTACACAACCTCTGAAAAGGTTATTTCGTGCGGGGATAATTGGAAACCATTGTTATTGATGGATATGAATGGGGATGAATTCTTATTGCTATATAGATTTGCTTTGAAATAGTGTTGTGCCAATTTTGACGAACTCATAATCTGCTCAAGCCAACCCACAAACAGTGCCGGCTTAAGAGAGTGCGTTGCAAATTCTATCAATGGGCCTGCTTTTCAGGTTAGGTTACAAATAGTCCTGTAACAATTCAATCTTCCAACATAATTTACTCTGATGGGTCTAATAGTGATCAAGGCACTGAAAGTGCATTCTATATACGAAACAAAAATATTGTTTTTCAGTTTCACCTCCCCAATTATTCTTCAATTTATACATCAGCTGAGGCTTATGCTATACTTCAAGCTCTTTTATGGGTTAAACATAACGGCGAAGCTAGCTCAGTTGTCTTATCCGATTCCAAATTTGTCCTTCTTTCCATCACTAACTACAGAAGTCATATCAATAAAAATTCACTTATTTTTGAGATTATTAAACTTGGAGTACTTCTTCAGTGATGAAATCAACATCGTTTTTATTTGGATCAAGAGTCATTCTGGTATTGTCTGAAACGAAAAAGTAGATTTGGCAGTGAAAGAAGACACGACCTCTATAGAAATGATAACTGATATCTGCTCCTCGCAAGATATAATTGGGGAAGACTATGGAAAGATTTCTCATCTAAATCTAAAAATCACTAATCCACCCCACATAGCCAACTTCAACATTTCAAGATTATCCTCCACCACCATCACACGAATGAAAATGAACCATGGTAATTTTCCTGCACATCTGACAAAAATAGACTTTATTGTTACCTACCCATAGTAGAGGGTTTACACCGGCGGAGACGGATCAGGTGGACGGTGGACGGGTGGTGGACGGTGGACGGGTGGCGGACGGTGGACGGGTGGCGGACGGATCAGGTGGACGGTGGACGGGTGGCGGACGGTGGACGGGTGGTGGATGGGTGGTGGAGGTGGACGGGTGGTGGACGGTGGACGTGAATGCGGTGGTGGACTTGAATGCATAGACCTAAAACTGCCACATTCTTGCGTAGGTAGACTATAATTTATTACATCTATTAAATTCTCAAGTTATGGAGGCGAGTAGTGTGACGCAACAATGAACGATAAACTACGACATCTAATGTCAAAAAAACGAGGGCCCTTCCGAGAAAAAATGTCACCCCAAAGAAATCTTCGAGTCAAAGACTGTATAAGCCCGAAATTGCCGAGCCCATGTTCTCACGCAGACGTTTAAAATAAAATAAAATTTATTACATTTATCAAATTCCAAAGTTACGGACATGAATAGTGTGACACAACAATGGGCGATAAACTACGACATCTAATGCCTAGAAGAAGAAGAAGACAGTCAAAATGGGCCTCCTTTCAAATAAATTTCATCCTAATAAAATCTTTTTCGTTCAAAACTATTCTCACCATAATAATAAAAATTCGATGGTTTTGTTCGTGCATGTCCCAGGTAATAAAAAACGCCAGTGTGGGCTTTATTGTTGACCCTCCCAATGGGTAATCTCATGAATTTGATTATTCATTCTAGGCAGATGGAAATCAATTTATTCATTTGAAAGGTATATGCGCCGATTCTATGGCAGGTAGTCGCAAGACCCCCCCAACCGCAGGGTGCCGCATAAAATTTCGATCAAACGTCCCTTATCATCCAAGATGCTTATCGTGATGTTTTCAATAGACTGACGACCTTCGGGACTGATCGTCATATAAATGATATTTCTAGGTTCCTTGGAAATCTTGTAGCCGGCCTCCACGTCGATATCGAATTCGAATAGAGTGTGCACTTTCTCATCATTCAGGTATGCTCCGGATGTGATATTGCAATCAACTCGTTTGATTCGTACTTTCATTATATTCACAGGTAGTGTGGATTCATGCAATACGTTGGCTGGGTAATTTTTCTCCTCGAATCCCAGCACACTAGCTATAGAATTGCCGTATCTGAAATCCACATCATGCAAGCATTTCATCTCACATTTCAGAGTATTATTATTGGCATGTAGGAAAAATACATCTTCAATATTTCGCCCATCGAGCGGCTCTATTCTTGTGATAGCTTTCTGTAGAGCTTTATTGATTTCATCTATTTCATAGACACCGGGTGGTATATAGGCTACTCGAGGGCTCACAACAGCTCCCGATCTAACCCAAAAATCCAAACGGTTGTTCGTCTCATCTATATTGAGTATAGAATTGTACGAGTAGAAGCCGTGCAATCCCAAACCGTAGGTGTTTTTTGTATCGAGTTCGATGGGTGGGTAAAAATCAGCACTCAAAACACTTTGATCCCCGGATAATGTGAAAGTTCGTGACATGATCGAATCGAGTACTTTACTGGTTCAGGCAACAAAGGTGAATGAAACGCTTTTTTGCCGGTGGTGTGTTTATATCCAAATTGTTGTTGTTTAAAACATTCACATCATTTACGCGGCAATAGCAGCAAAATATTTTCCGAGGGCACGGTCCATCATTAACGTCGATATCGGCTGCTGCCGCTGCTGCATCTTCAACTGGACCATGTTCTTCGCAATATCGATATTTAGCAATGTCCTCGTCGTTTTGTAAATGCTCCGGCAACTTATCCCACACTATGGCTATCTCTAGGGGTGCACAACCAATAATCACTTCCTTCGGCATATCGGCAAGCTGATTTCTGCTCATCTTCACCAAACTGCGCAATCTCGAATATGCAATCAATGAATGACCCATTCGTTTGATGCTTTCACGTGTAAATTCTTGATTTTCTGCCATTTTCTCTCCTTCTTCTTCTTATTCTTCTTTTATGTATAATTCACTATGAATCCGCCGTAGTTAGAAATCTCAAGCACAAATGCCCACACCAGACTGTGTTGAATCGCTGCTGACGGTCGTAGTTATACTGAATTTCAACAGGCCGATCACCCGAATTACATGCTAGATATTGCAGCAACTCTTTGGGTGGTGGTAAATCGCCAAAACTATCAAAGTAATTAACCCTACCTCCGCGTTTCTTGTACGCCAGCCAATGTGTACCACTACCATGAATCCCGTCCAAGTTCATTATGGCTGATTCGTTGCGGTGCGGTCCAGAGAGCGGTAAATTGTCTCGCATAAAAATTCCTCGAAAATGCGGAACCCTCATCTTTTCGACACACCGCAACAGATCGATATTGGAAAGTGGCCTTTGAGGTAGGGTCTCTAAGAGTTTTTTGAATTCTGCTGCGGTCCCAGGTAAATACCCAACCCTTTTCGGTAAGGTTTCAAATACAATCCTTTGCCGGTTTTTCCGATAGCGATAGCCTCCATATGGCGATTGTGACGATTCGCTTCAGCCAACTGTTCTCTGCTCGCTCTCGCCGACTGTACGGCCTTCGATATTCCAGCCGATGCACCTGCCAAACTTCCAAGTGCTGATAGACCGGCAAATATCGGTATTAATGGTAGGATCCCGCCAGTCTTGGGTATAGGTATAATACGTGGAGTGCGAATATTCTTTTTTCCGCCGGCTGCTTTGACATATTTGCGAGCTGCTTGATAGGCAATTTTCACCACTTTATCAATATTTTTTTTCTCCTGTTTGCCCGCACCTTCAGTTTGATGAGAGCGAAGCGTATCACGAACTTTGTGAACTACGCCCGATCCAAAAGCAATCTTATTTTTCATCGTCTTCTTCTTCTTCTTCTCATGCTGCATGGTTTTCTTGCGACATTTGATACATTTAGTTTTCACTTTTGGCTCATCCGCGAATTGTCCACTACACCCCATTCCGAAACGTCGCTTTCCTTTCATTATGTTGGTGACTAACCAAGCTGCAGCCCTCTCGCCTACCCCACTGTCTTTAGATTTCACAATGTCCCAAGCAGATTGTTCGAGATGTTGATCTGCTATATGTCTAGCGGCGACATCTTCGGCATTCTTAGAGTAGGCTATATCGTGTTGTTTGCATGCTGCATCCAATCGATTGATTCCACGATCTCCACGAGTCAACCTTTTCTGCAACTTTGTTCCCAGTCCACAATATTGATACCCCCCAGGGATATGCAATTCAAATGGTAGTTTATTTATTACAGAGTTGACGATGCCACTACCGGTTTTCTTGATACTAGTCATTTTTTTACGTGTGTCTCGCTCAACGGCCATCGTATAAATGACGATTGTTCGGGTGAAATTCACTTATATCTAATCCAACTGTCACACGATGCGCATTGTACAGCAGAAAGAAAAGTTCGACATTGATAATTTAGATGAGAAAGTCATCGGCTATGGATTGGACAGTGGTGGTGGTGGTGGTGTACGAAATCATCGTCATGGAAAGCTGTTTCCATCAACAATTCGCGGTCTTATAGTGGGTCCTTCAAATTGTGGAAAGACAAATGTTATGATATCTTTACTAACGAATGCAAATGGCCTACGTTTTGCAAATATCTACCTTTATTCCAAATCGATATACCAACCGAAATATGAGTACCTACGTGAAGTAGTCGAACCGATAAATGGATTAGGATTCTACGCATTCGATAATAATGAGGATATAGTGGAGCCATCAGATGCCGAGCCCGATTCCGTCTTCATTTTCGATGATGTAATGTGCGAGAAACAGGATGTAATCAGATCATACTTCAGTATGGGCCGCCATAAAAATATTGACTGTTTCTATCTGGCCCAGACATATTCTAGAGTGCCCAAGCAATTGATTCGTGACAATAGTAACTTCATAGTCATGTTCAAACAAAATGAAATGAATATGCGACACATTTTCTCCGATCATGTATCACCCGATATGGATTTCAAGCAATTTCAAGAGATGTGTTCGCAATGTTGGACCAATAAATACGGATTACTGGTGATCGATAAGGATAGAGAAATGCTGGAGGGTAGATACAGAAAGGGATTCGATAGTTTCATATATCCCTGATGCTCAAACAGAAAAATATCCATTCATTCATCGACCGTGGTGCAGTATAGTGGGTACACATCCGATTTCCATGATGAATTCCTCAGCAAATGAAGACGATGTAATGAACCTGAAACGACAACTCATCGAGGCGACTGATGCGGTGCGAAAAAAGTTCAAAAGTCTCAGGAGCGACAGTTATGAGAATAAAGTGGCACTCGAAAAGATTTATGAACCCATTACTAAGCCTTTGAATGCCATTTCCGCAGCTACAATCAACCACCACCACGAAAATGGTCAGTCCAAGAATTTGAAATCAAAAAGTGACAAATCTGTTACGATATTGGATCCTACACATCACTCTACACTAATATCATCTTCATCGACAGCAGCAGCATCGATTTATGACACACCAGTCCAGACATCAAGAAAGTTGTTATCTCACCCCACTCCCCACTCAGACAATTTTGCCGCTAATGATGATAATATCAACACTTTGATGGATACACCGCCACCATCATCTCATGGTTCACATTCAAATACAGTGATGAGTGATGACGATGATGGAGAAGAAACAGTAGTTGAAGAGTTACAAAACAATGTCGAAGAACACATAGAAAAGTTGAGATCTGGAGATAGCGATAACTATGATACAGTATATGGTGTACGCATAGACTCAAAAACTCATCAGTTGAGAATGGGTAAAAGCAAAATTCGTTTCTCAAATGGGAAAATCGAATTGTGGGGCGACAGTGATAAGAGACCGAAAATATATCCAGCTAGTTCGGAACTGTATAACCTGATTTTTCTCAAACATGTACCGGAAAGAACGAGTTCTAGTGTTAGGAGTTTATATGCAGCCATACTGGAAAACACAAGAGCAGCATACAAGGGATACGATATCAGACGAGGATTGAATTCAGATGAGACTGGAAAATATCACGATCTGATCAAACCCCTGACAAGAATACCATATAAAATGAGAGAGACAAAATATAAGGATGGAAGCGGATTACCCACTCAAAAAATTGTCAATAACAACACGGGGAAGAAATATATCTATTGGAATAAACCGAAAGAATTGGTGGATCGATTGAGATTATTATGGAGCTCGAAATCTGTGGGGCATAGCGGACATGACAATGAAATATTATCGATTATAGAGGAGTTGCGTGAAGAATGCATCATATACTGAAGGCGTCTATGAATAAATACATACATAAATACATGCCATTAGTCGTTCGAAGTAGCTCTCGCATGTTGCTCACATTTTGTAGAAATGGAGAGGATAAGTGATGCAAAACGTCAAATTGTTGACGAACTACATAAGCCAGCTCGACGAAATTTCGTCAGAAGGAGAACCATAGTCAAGGGATTCGGTGATTTATGGCAAGCTGATTTAGCCGAAATGCAGCCATATGCAGAGGACAATAAGAAATTTAGATATATTCTATTTGTTATCGATTGTTATTCCAAATATTTGTGGACTGAGCTGCAATCGTCGAACGAGTCATAAGGACCCTGAAGAATTGGCTGTATAAGGAGTTTTCAGCAAGAGGAAAATATATATGGCTCGATATTTTACCTGAACTTACTAATAAATATAATAACCGTATACATCGAACTATTGGAATGAAACCCGAAGACGTTACCGCTGAAATGGAACTGGACGCTTTCAGTCATCCTAATTGGCGTTGAAGCCGAAATATGCTGTCGGTGATATGGTGCGAATCAGTAAATACAAAGGTGTCTTCGAGAAAGGATACCTGGCGAATTTCTCCACTGAACTATTCAAGATTATCAAAATAAACATCACGAATCCAGTCACATACTTGTTGGAGGATATTGAAGGGAGACCAATCAAAGGGTGTTTTTATGAAGTTGAATTACTGAAAACGACAAATCCTGAGGTGGAGAAAGTTCTGAAGGAGAAGAAGAAAGGCGACAGAGTGTTTGTAAGATGGCTAGGATTCTCAGACAAGCACAATTCTTGGATTGATAAATCGGCAATTGTTTGAACCCAATGATGTTGTTATTATACTTGTTAGGTAAAAGTAATGAATATATTACTTCAATTGATATGTGCGTTTCATTTTTTCTACATTTACACCTTGACAAAAAAAAACAATGAGGTCATTTTCATAAGATTGTTTTATTGAATTGAAAAACTACACAAAATTCTTCATTGAAATCAAACATATCGTATATATTTCTTGATGTGGTCGTTGCAACTGCTAGGGAAGGTGATACTCTGTGGAAGAATCAATTCATTTCACTAGCCAAATATTTCCTCAATATAATAATAATAATAATAATAATAATAATAATAATAATAATAATAATAATAATAATAATAATAATAATAATAATAATAATAATAATAATAATAATAATAATAATAATAATAATAATAATAATAATAATAATAATAATAATAATAATAATAATAATAATAATAATAATAATAATAATAATAATAATAATAATAATAATAATAATAATAATAATAATAATAATAATAATAATAATAATAATAATAATAATAATAATAATAATAATAATAATAATAATAATAATAATAATAATAATAATAATAATAATAATAATAATAATAATAATAATAATAATAATAATAATAATAATAATAATAATAATAATAATAATAATAATAATAATAATAATAATAATAATAATAATAATAATAATAATAATAATAATAATAATAATAATATTAATAATAATAATAATAATAATAATAATAATAATAATAATAATAATAATATTCATCCAACTTCGTCCGTTCCACGGTTATATCTCCCAAGAGATCAGGGAGGCCGTGGACTCTTAAGTTTGGAGTATCTCCATAACAGAATGGTTCTGGATAATGCCTGCAAGGTCATCAGGAGTTCGGACCCCCTCCTGCAAATGGTCAAAAGCCATGAGAATGCAGGAGTAGGAGCATTCCTATTCAAGGCAGCACATCGAGCAGCCGATGAGCTCTCTCTGATTTTCGATTCCGAGCGTGAAGCCCGTGACTCAGTCACTGAGCTCGACCACGCTCGGAGGAAAGCCCGCATCAAAGCTGCAGAAGTTAAAAAAACTCTGCAGCTTCACATGGATAAACCTCTACATTCTGTTTTCTTCAACAACATTGAAGACAGGGGTTTATCCAAAGAGCTGACCTTCGCATTCCTAAGGTCAGGCGGGCTCAAATCGGAAACAGAGGGGTTCATCATGGCATGCCAGGATGGAGTTTTCAATACCCTACATTACCGAAGCCGAGTCATGGGTATAGAGGTCCCTGATGTAAGATGCAGGGCCTGCCGTAGGGCGCCGGAAACGCTGATGCACCTGCTTTCAGCATGCACGGTGTATGCAGTTTCGGCCTATATCCATAGACATAATGCGGCATTACGTGTGCTCTATTACCATCTTAGACACACGTACGGTATTGATGAAACTCCAGTGCTGCCTTATGCTCCGGGGGATATTGAGTCCGTTGTGGAGAATGAGAGGTGCCGAATTTATTGGAACTTCTCATTTCCCACCCTCAGGCAGATACAAGCTAATAAGCCTGATGTAGTCCTCCTCGACCATCAAACCAAAACGATGTTCGTTATCGAATTCTCGGCACCAGCCGAACCGAACATCGTTTTGAAGGAGGAGGAAAAACGGACGAAATATAGAGATCTTCTCTACGAACTCCGCAGACTTTGTCCAGACCATTCTGTCGAACTAGTCATCCTGATTATAGGCTCTCTTGGTGGTACACGACATACGCTGCTCTCAGAACTCCAGAAAATTCCAGCTTGCCGACAAAAGGCAAGCGTTTTAGCTGGAGCCATGCAGAAGGCCGTCATCCTGGGATCATTGCGTTTACTCAGGGCACACGATTCTCGGTCCCAGTGATCACTCACCTCACGGCGTGGGGAGTGGTCACTGGTTTTTCTCCAGCTCGACTCTGTGTGGTGTCGGAGACCGCAGAGTCGTGACTGGAATTGATTAAATTCAAATTTTCAAATAATAATAATAATAATAATAATAATAATAATAATAATAATAATAATAATAATAATAATAATAATAATAATAATAATAATAATAATAATAATAATAATAATAATAATAATAATAATAATAATAATAATAATAATAATAATAATAATAATAATAATAATAATAATAATAATAATAATAATAATAATAATAATAATAATAATAATAATAATAATAATAATAATAATAATAATAATAATAATAATAATAATAATAATAATAATAATAATAATAATAATAATAATAATAATAATAATAATAATAATAATAATAATAATAATAATAATAATAATAATAATAATAATAATAATAATAATAATAATAATAATAATAATAATAATAATAATAATAATAATAATAATAATAATAATAATAATAATAATAATAATAATAATAATAATAATAATAATAATAATAATAATAATAATAATAATAATAATAATAATAATAATAATAATAATAATAATAATAATAATAATAATAATAATAATAATAATAATAATAATAATAATAATAATAATAATAATAATAATAATAATAATAATAATAATAATAATAATAATAATAATAATAATAATAATAATAATAATAATAATAATAATAATAATAATAATAATAATAATAATAATAATAATAATAATAATAATAATAATAATAATAATAATAATAATAATAATAATAATAATAATAATAATAATAATAATAATAATAATAATAATAATAATAATAATAATAATAATAATAATAATAATAATAATAATAATAATAATAATACCCCTCCGAGGAGCTGTGGGACCTTGTCGTGGTGGAGGGGCTCAGTAGCTACGATGATTCTGCGAGCGATGCCGGCGGGAGTTATTACTCCTGGTAGGGCCACCCATGCCGGTAAGGTCAAAGATGAGTAGTGAAGCTAAGGACAGCTCAACAGGAGTCAACCTGTAAAAATCCAGAAGCTAAGGTGTAAGATATCGTGCCAAGAGATGGATGGCTACACGTAGTTAGTCGCTAACGATTCCCTGTGAGCACTTGGCGAAACTCACTTGTATTTGAGCCTTGCTATGGTAAGGGAGCACTGCCATGGTCGACCTTTCATCTGCCCTACTCGTGGGATTCAAATGGACGCAAATTCATCTGAAAATACCAAAGAGGCTCCATCCTCTATAAACAAGGATGTGGTTGGTAGAAACACAGAAAAAACTACTGAACAAACTACGAATCAAGGGACGACGGTAGTAGCACCTCGGTTCTTGATCGTAAAAAGAATTGAAGGAGACTTTTCAGAAGTCAACCCATTTCTGATATCGAGAGGAATTTATGGATTAATAGGAGAAGTATCGAACATTAAGAAAACGAGAGAAGGATTGATTATTGAAACCAAATCATCAGCCCAGTCGAGAAGATTATTGGTAATTAAACGATTATGTGATATGTCAGTAGAAGTAGAAGCACATAAAACCCTCAATTATAGTAAAGGAGTTGTTTTTTGTCCCGATCTGTTGAATTGTACCACTGACGAAATATGCCAAGAGTTGAGCGCACAAGGTGTTACTAACGTTAAGCGTATCACTTCCCGTAAAAATGGAGTAATATATGAAACACCAAATCATATATTGACATTCAACAGCCCAAGCATTCCAAAAAAAATCAAAGTAGCTTTTTATTCACTGCCCGTTCGATTATATATTCCAGCACCACTTAGATGTTTTAGATGTCAACAGTTTGGACATACATCAATTAGATGCGAAAATAGTCAAGTTTGTGTGTGCGGAAAGGCATTACACGAAGGAATGCCGTGTGAAAAACCGATTGAATGCGTGAACTGTAAAGGGAACCATAATGCTCGTAGTCGAGATTGTCCTATCTACAAGAGAGAAGTTGCCATTCAGGAAATTAAAACCAAAGATAATCTGACATATGCGGAAGCAAAAAAGAAAGTGATAGTTTCAACACCAACAACAGGAATATCTTATGCCCGAGTGGCTGCCAATAACCCGAACCCCATTAATATTGCCGATCTTGTGAAGGAATTATTACCAAATCTGAGCTTGATAATCAAAGATGCAGTAGCAACAGAAATATCTGCACAAGTATTCCCTAAACCGTCAATTCCACACCATATAGAAGAGGAACCAATGAGTTCTCAAGTGAAAAGAAAAAACCTTGACAGAACACCAAGTCCAGAAATATCATCTGATACTGGGTCGATTTCATCCCTATCGTCCCAAAAAAAGAAGAAGAAGGGGTGGCCGAAGGGAAAATCTAGAAAAACAGCGACCTAAACAAGTTCATCTCTGTGATAAAACCTATCTGTGATATATATTTTATATAGTCTGTTATATATTATCAATTTTTTATCTATTTATATACATCATATCCGTTTGTTATCGTCATGAATACATATACATACAAATTTTTAATAAAATAAGATAATGAATCAAATAGAGAATAATATTCTACAATGGAATTGCAATGGATGTATTCACAATTTCTTTCAATTGAAATTACTTATAACGAGAATATACCCTTTTTGTATATGTCTTCAAGAAACTCATTTCAAACCTGGGGAGAACTTTACTCTAAGAGGTTACACCATATATAGGAAGGATGTAATACCAGATATGAGAGCCCGAGGTGGAGTTGCTATCCTTGTCAAGGAAAATATACCATCAACTCCAATTCCAATTCGATCTAGGCTACAAGTCATAGCTGTACAACTCATGCATCCTATCAAAATGATAATATGCAACATATATCTACCTGAATACAATTGGAATATAGATGATTTAAAATCTATTGTTGATCAGTTACCTCTTCCTTACATTCTTCTGGGTGATTTCAACTCGCACAACCCAATGTGGGGATCTGAACGCTTGGACCAGAGAGGAAGAATAGTTGAAGAACTCATAGATGAATACAACCTAGTTTTACTGAATACCGGAGAGGGAACCTTCCTCAATTCTAGATCTAACACTTTCAGTCATCTGGACTTATCATTATGCTCCCCAGGAATCGCTCACAACTTCAACTGGAATGTAGTGTCAGAATATCTATTTACAGATCATGTCGCAATCCAAATACAGTGCAGTATTAGAAATATACCAACCTGTACCGCAGAGAGATGGCAAATAAAAAGAGCTGATTGGGAAAAATTTCGAGACCACTTGGAAACATTCGAAATAAGACATACAGCGAATGCATCAGTTGAAACAATAACAAATTCAATAATTCGTGCAGCTGATCACAGCATCCCTAAATCGAGTAGTATGCTGAGAAAACCAAGAGTACCATGGTGGAATGATGAGACTTATAACGCTGTGAAAAATAAAAACCGAGCATTAACACAATTCAAAAGGAATCCTAACACTGTGAATTTGATCAACTTTAAACGTCTCAGAGCAAGAGCTCGTTGCATTATATTGAAATCCAAAAAAGAATGCTGGGAAACTTATGTCTCAACATTGAATAGTGAAACTCCACTCACACAAGTATGGCAAAAAATCAGGAACATAGCTGGAAAGAAAGTCTGTTTTCCATCACCTGTACTTATTATCAACGGCGATGAAATTCGAAATGGAAATATCATCGCGAATGAACTAGCACGCCACTTTGAAGAAACGAGTAGTACAGAGAATTATCCAATAGAATTCCAGATTGAAAAAAATGAATTAGAGCAGGAATTGGACTTCTCAGAAAATATGGAGAGAGATTATAATAAAGACTTCACACTGCTCGAACTTCAAAATGCTTTGAGAGAAACGAAGAACTCAGCACCTGGACCAGACAAAATTCATTATGATATGATAAAAAATTTACCCCCACGTGAAAAACAAGTAATTTTAAACCTCTTCAACCAAATATGGTCGGAAGGTATATATCCTGAATTATGGCAAACATCTCTGATAATCCCTATACCTAAACCTGGAAAAGACCCTAAAAACCCGACAAGTTACCGACCAATATCGTTAACAAGCTGTTTAAGCAAACTTTTAGAGAAAATGATTAACCACAGGTTGGTATGGTTTCTAGAGATCAACAATCATCTCTCAAATTATCAAATGGGATTCAGGAAACGTCGATCTACTACGGACCAACTTGTTTTCCTGGATACAGCAATAAAAGAGAGTTTCGCACGCCGTGATCATTTGATAGCAGTCTCTTTTGATATTGAAAAGGCCTATGACCTCACGTGGCGATATAACATTCTGAAAACAATACATGAATGGGGTCTGAGAGGAAAACTGCCAATATTTTTATCCAATTTCCTCAATATCAGAAATTTCACAGTGAGAATCAACAACATACTTTCAGAGAGAAAAACTCTGGAAAATGGGATTCCTCAAGGATCCACTTTGAGTGTCACATTGTTTTTAATTGCGATTAATAGCCTCGTGGAATCTATAGATGAAGGTATTGGAAAGAGTCTATATGTTGATGATCTCATTGTATATTATTCTGGTAAAGAGATGCAAGAAGTCGAAGGGAGAATTCAAACAACGATTAACCAACTCACGGCAAAAGCAAACGCCATTGGCTTCCGATTTTCACCAACAAAAACGCATTGTATTGACTTTTGTCGTCTAAGAACGAGACATAATGATCCAGAACTATATATGAATGGAATACGCTTAGAACCAAAGAATACTATGAAAATATTGGGAGTGACCTTCGACAAAAAATTATACTGGAAACCTCACATAGAAGATCTGACTAGTAAATGTAAGAGAACCCTCAATATCATTAGATGTATCTCCAATATAAATTGGGGTGCTGAGCGGAAGATCGTACTCTCCGCATATAAATCTCTGATACTCCCAAAATTAGAATACGGAAGTATAGTGTACGGATCGGCATGCAGGAGTCGTTTGTATCAACTTGAGAAGATACATAAAGAAGGACTCCGGCTTGCCATAGGAGCTTTTCGTACCAGCCCGAACCAATCAATTTTTTGTGAATCTGGGATTTGCTCACTGATTCATAGGAGGAAGAAACTTTTATTGAATTATGGTGTGAAAATATGGTCACAACCTAATCATCCCAATCACTCAATTATTTATAATGCGATATCAGCAAATAAAACAGTAGGAAAGCGAATAGAAAATGATTTGGACTCCTTAGATACTGAGCTCCCACATGTTTTCCCCTCATCTTTCAATGAAATTCCCCCTTGGACACTCACAACCCCAAAGTTTCATTTCGAATGCAATATATTCAAGAAAGAGAACACTAACAGAATTCAATACCTCCAAATATTCTACGAAGTCACAAACAAATATGAGAATTGTACAATTATATACACTGATGGATCAAAAACTGATGAAGGAGTGGGATCAGCTTTTTCTTGTATGGGAAACACTCACCAGTGGACATTGAATCCAATATCCTCCATATTCACAGCGGAACTATATGCTATTCTTCAAGCACTGAGATTTATCGGGACGTTGGACATTGGGACATACTTGATTCTTTCTGATTCATGTAGTTCACTACAAGCTATACAAAATAGTTATAACGACGATCCGCTTATTCAGATCATCTCAACAGTGGTCCACATCCTGCAGAACTCTGGCCGGAGAATAATTTTTTTCTGGATTCCAGGGCACATAGGGATAGCTGGTAATGAACTTGCAGATATTGCTGCTCGCGAATCTACGGGACAAAATTATATGAATGACATCCCACTGCGACCCGAAGACATGAAAGCACACCACAAAAATAAAATAAGAGATAAATGGAACCAAGAATGGAACGATAGTAACCACAAACTGAAAATAATAAAAAGCAAAGTCGATGAAATACTACCTTTTCCAACAAACAAAAAGAGAGAACAAGTTGCACTCACACGATTGAGAATTGGTCACACTCATATTACATCTAGCTACCTATTGTCTGGTTCTAGACCTCCAATATGTGAAATCTGCGACGTGCAAGTCACTGTGGAACATTTACTTCTTGTATGCCCAGTATACACCCAAGCTAGGAACAATTGCTCCCTACCGGACACACTTAAACAATGCCTGGAAAATGGAAAATACTGTCTGAAAACGATTCAATTCCTCAAAGAAACAGGTCTAATGAAAAAAGTATAGATGTGTACCTAGTCCAATGAAATACTGCAAAATTCGAAAAACGAGGCTAATGACCATAGTAGTCGATGCCTCGAAAAAAAAAAAGAAAAAAAAAGAAAAAATAATAATAATAATAATAATAATAATAATAATAATAATAATAATAATAATAATAATAATAATAATAATAATAATAATAATAATAATAATAATAATAATAATAATAATAATAATAATAATAATAATAATAATAATAATAATAATAATAATAATAATAATAATAATAATAATAATAATAATAATAATAATAATAATAATAATAATAATAATAATAATAATAATAATAATAATAATAATAATAATAATAATAATAATAATAATAATAATAATAATAATAATAATAATAATAATAATAATAATAATAATAATAATAATAATAATAATAATAATAATAATAATAATAATAATAATAATAATAATAATAATAATAATAATAATAATAATAATAATAATAATAATAATAATAATAATAATAATAATAATAATAATAATAATAATAATAATAATAATAATAATAATAATAATAATAATAATAATAATAATAATAATAATAATAATAATAATAATAAT
Source organism: Chrysomela aeneicollis (assembly GCA_029955515.1). Taxonomy (NCBI): domain Eukaryota; kingdom Metazoa; phylum Arthropoda; class Insecta; order Coleoptera; family Chrysomelidae; genus Chrysomela; species Chrysomela aeneicollis. Next base: position 5,743,163 of record JARUHQ010000022.1, read on the forward strand.
AATAATAATAATAATAATAATAATAATAATAATAATAATAATAATAATAATAATAATAATCGGACCGGCAGCGAAAGCGCACCCGGGAGGGGATCGCTCGAACCCCTCTAATGTCGGCCGTGGGCTCTGAAGGCTAACCACCTGACGAGCCCCAATACTCTGGTTCCTTTAAACAGAGGACAGGGCCCCCACAACCGATCCCAGTCGGATAGGGATCAGAGGCAAGGTGGTGGGGCCCAACAGGACGGACAGCCCGATAACGACCGCAATGAACAAGGACGCTTTGAGTGGACCGATGATCTCAGGGACGACCTTCTGCAGTGCCACGAGAGCAGCGAGCCTGCGCGTAGGGGATACATGAGGCGAATGCATGCTCTGTGGCTTCAACTCCACCCAGAGCATGCAGCCTTCTCGGCACAAAATCTTCGAGATTATGTATCCCACCTGCGCGTTAGGCAGTATGTCAGAGTCCCTTCCCGGCAGAACGACGAGGCGGAGGAACATCAAATTCCGCCCGTCCTGCCGAACAACGAGGATAGGGACCAAGTACCAGAGGTGAGCCAGATCGGGAATCGCAGGAGCCTACTCAACATCAAGGCCCTGCGACAACAAGATCTGACTAGAATGGATGAATCACTTCGGAATACACTTCCAGAAAATGCTGACATCTGGCACATCAATTGTGCCGTGTACGATGCCGTTCGGTCCTCTCAGCCGAGGAGACCAGTAGAATCGGCCTCCCCTCGAGAGGGCAGAACGACGCGTACGAAAGATGGAAGCGAAGATCCAGTCGGCGAGACAACACACTTCCCGTATCCAGTGTGTGATGGACTATGTGGAGGCCAACAGGCCATTCACGTCAAAAGTGCGACGAATAGCCACCACATTACGGCGCACTCATCACACACTAAACCTGGCAGTGCTAACTGTCATCAAACAGCACTGCCTGGAGAGGATACGGATGTTAGTGGCTGCCAAGCAGTCACTGAAGAGGCGAGCGAGAGGGTTGGCGGAAAATAAACTTTTTCGCGAAAAGCCCTCTCGCTTATTCCAACCGCCTCCTAGTGTAGTTGAGAATCCGCCGACTGTTGATCAAGTGGAAACCTTCTGGAAGGGTATCTATGAGGTGAGGCATCCATTCAACAGAGATACTCCAGCCCTGACGCAGTTCGGAGCCTTTTGTGAAAGGTTCCGAGAGCCTGAGCCCGAATTGCTGCGTCAATCGATTACCACCGAGGAGGTTCGGAGAGCCCTAACGGGTTCTAAGAACTTTGCTGCTCCAGGTCCTGATGGGATCAATAACTTTTGGTGGAAAAAGTTATCCACTACCCACCACCATTTAGCCAGAATATTCAGTCTCTGGCTAAATGGAGAGCAGCAAATTCCGGAGTGGTTTATCGAGGGGCGAACCGTGCTTCTCCCCAAGAAAGGAGATTTGTCCAACCCGAAGAATTACAGACCAATAACCTGTTTAAACGCATGCTACAAGCTGTTTACACGCATCTTGTACATGCGTATGCTCCTAGTGGTAGACCCGGTTTATCAACGGATATATGAGCAACGAGGGTCGAAGAGGGGTGTCGCTGGCTGCAAGGAGAACCTGCTGATAGATAGATCTATAACGCAGGACTCCGTGCAGTACAAGCGAAACCTCTCTATGGCCTGGATCGATTATCGAAAGGCATTTGATACAACGTCGCACGAATTACTCGTGTACTTGCTCAAGTGCCTTTCGGTACCCGATCCGATAGTGAGATGCATTGAACAACTGTTGCCGCTCTGGCGGACTCGCTTCACCATAACATCGGGGAATGCGATAGTCCAGACAGAGCCGGTCATCATCAAGAGAGGGGTTTTCCAGGGAGACTCCCTCAGCCCTCTCTTATTTTGCATCTCATTGTTGCCGTTATCCGTTGAGCTCAGAAGAACCAAGGGCTACTACTGCGGACCACCCAGTCAACGGAGGCATAAGGTCACCCACTTATTCTATGTGGATGACCTTAAACTCTATGCTTCCGGTGAGAGGGACTTAGACCAATCCCTCAGGGTGGTACAGGAGTATACACGGGCTATTGGGATGGAATTCGGGATGGACAAATGTGCACTGGTTCATCTTAAGAGAGGACGATGCGAGGACTACGACAAGGACGCGCAGCTAGTGGACGGAAGCATCCTACACCACTTGGATGCCGGAGAGACGTACACCTACCTGGGTGTGGAGGAAAGCCACATCCAGGAAACACAAATGGTGAAAGACGCTCTCCGCAGCAAGTATCGGCAGCGACTTCGACAGATCTGGTCTTCAGAACTGTCTGGAAAGAATAAAGTCGCTGCTACTAACATGCTTGCTGTTCCGATCCTACTATACTCCTTTGGAGTATTCAAGTGGACACTAGCTGAGCTGCGCCAACTTGACGTTAGTACTCGCAAGATGATGCACCTTAATAGGAGCCTTCATCCAACTTCGTCCGTTCCACGGTTATATCTCCCAAGAGATCAGGGAGGCCGTGGACTCTTAAGTTTGGAGTATCTCCATAACAGAATGGTTCTGGATAATGCCTGCAAGGTCATCAGGAGTTCGGACCCCCTCCTGCAAATGGTCAAAAGCCATGAGAATGCAGGAGTAGGAGCATTTCTATTCAAGGCAGCACATCGAGCAGCCGATGAGCTCTCTCTGATTTTCGATTCCGAGCGTGGAGCCCGTGACTCAGTCACTGAGCTCGACCACGCTCGGAGGAAAGCCCGCATCAAAGCTGCAGAAGTTAATAAAACTCTGCAGCTTCACATGGATAAACCTCTACATTCTGTCTTCTTCAACAACATTGAAGACAGGGGTTTATCCAAAGAGCTGACCTTTGCATTCCTAAGGTCAGGCGGGCTGAAATCGGAAACAGAGGGATTCATAATGGCATGCCAGGATGGAGTTTTCAACACGTTACATTACCGAAGCCGAGTCATGGGTATAGAGGTCCCTGATGTAAGATGCAGGGCCTGCCGTAGGGCGCCGGAAACGCTGATGCACCTGCTTTCATCATGCACGGTGTATGCAGTTTCGGCCTATATCCATCGACACAATGCGGCATTACGAGTGCTTTATTACCATCTGAGGCACTCGTACGGTATCGACGAAACTCCAGTGCTGCCTTATGCTCCAGGGGATATTGAGTCCGTTGTGGAGAATGAGAGGTGTCGAATTTATTGGAACTTCTCATTCCCCACCCTCAGGCAGATACAAGCTAATAAGCCTGATGTAGTCCTCCTCGACCATCAAACCAAAGCGATGTTCGTGATCGAATTCTCGGCACCAGCCGAACCGAACATCGTTTTGAAGGAGGAGGAAAAACGGACGAAATATAGAGAACTTCTCTACGAACTCCGCAGACTTTATCCAGACCATTCTGTCGAACTAGTCATCCTGATCATAGGCTCCCTTGGTGGTACACGACAGACGCTGCTCTCGGAACTCCAGAAAATTCCAGCTTGCCGACAAAAGGCACACATTTTAGCTGGGGCCATGCAGAAGGCCGTCATCCTGGGATCATTGCGTCTACTCAGGGCACACGATACTCGGTCCCAGTGATCACTTACCTCACGGCGTGGGGAGTGGTCACTGGTTTTCCTCCAGCTCGACTCTGCGTGGTGTCGGAGACCGCAGAGTCGTGACTGGAATTGATTTAATTCAAATCTTTGAAATAATAATAATAATAATAATAATAATAATAATAATAATAATAATAATAATAATAATAATAATAATAATAATAATAATAATAATAATAATAATAATAATAATAATAATAATAATAATAATAATAATAATAATAATAATAATAATAATAATAATAATAATAATAATAATAATAATAATAATAATAATAATAATAATAATAATAATAATAATAATAATAATAATAATAATAATAATAATAATAATAATAATAATAATAATAATAATAATAATAATAATAATAATAATAATAATAATAATAATAATAATAATAATAATAATAATAATAATAATAATAATAATAATAATAATAATAATAATAATAATAATAATAATAATAATAATAATAATAATAATAATAATAATAATAATAATAATAATAATAATAATAATAATAATAATAATAATAATAATAATAATAATAATAATAATAATAATAATAATAATAATAATAATAATAATAATAATAATAATAATAATAATAATAATAATAATAATAATAATAATAATAATAATAATAATAATAATAATAATAATAATAATAATAATAATAATAATAATAATAATAATAATAATAATAATAATAATAATAATAATAATAATAATAATAATAATAATAATAATAATAATAATAATAATAATAATAATAATAATAATAATAATAATAATAATAATAATAATAATAATAATAATAATAATAATAATAATAATAATAATAATAATAATAATAATAATAATAATAATAATAATAATAATAATAATAATAATAATAATAATAATAATAATAATAATAATAATAATAATAATAATAATAATAATAATAATAATAATAATAATAATAATAATAATAATAATAATAATAATAATAATAATAATAATAATAATAATAATAATAATAATAATAATAATAATAATAATAATAATAATAATAATAATAATAATAATAATAATAATAATAAGAACTTTGCTGCTCCAGGTGTAGAACTTTGCTGCTCCAGGTCCTGATGGGATCAATAACTTTTGGTGGAAAAAGTTATCCACTACCCACCACCATTTAGCCAGAATATTCAATCTCTGGCTAAATGGAGAGCAGCAAATTCCGGAGTGGTTTATCGAGGGGCGAACCGTGCTTCTCCCCAAGAAAGGAGATTTGTCCAACCCGAAGAATTACAGACCAATAACCTGTTTAAACGCATGCTACAAGCTGTTTACACGCATCTTGTACATGCGTATGCTCCTAGTGGTAGACCCGGTTTATCAGCGGATATATGAGCAACGAGGGTCGAAGAGGGGTGTCGCTGGCTGCAAGGAGAACCTGCTGATAGATAGATCTATAACGCAGGACTCCGTGCAGTACAAGCGAAACCTCTCTATGGCCTGGATCGATTATCGAAAGGCATTTGATACAACGTCGCACGAATTACTCGTGTACTTGCTCAAGTGCCTTTCGGTACCCGATCCGATAGTGAGATGCATTGAACAACTGATGCCGCTCTGGCGGACTCGCTTCACCATAACATCGGGGAATGCGAAAGTCCAGACAGAGCCGGTCATCATCAAGAGAGGGGTTTTCCAGGGAGACTCCCTCAGCCCTCTCTTATTTTGCATCTCATTGTTGCCGTTATCCGTTGAGCTCAGAAGAACCAAGGGCTACTACTGCGGACCACCCAGTCAACGGAGGCATAAGGTCACCCACTTATTCTATGTGGATGACCTTAAACTCTATGCTTCCGGTGAGAGGGACTTAGACCAATCCCTCAGGGTGGTACAGGAGTATACACAGGCTATTGGGATGGAATTCGGGATGGACAAATGTGCACTGGTTCATCTTAAGAGAGGACGATGCGAGGACTACGACAAGGACGCGCAGCTAGTGGACGGAAGCATCCTACACCACTTGGATGCCGGAGAGACGTACACCTACCTGGGTGTGGAGGAAAGCCACATCCAGGAAACACAAATGGTGAAAGACGCTCTCCGCAGCAAGTATCGGCAGCGACTTCGACAGATCTGGTCTTCAGAACTGTCTGGAAAGAATAAAGTCGCTGCTACTAACATGCTTGCTGTTCCGATCCTACTATACTCCTTTGGAGTATTCAAGTGGACACTAGCTGAGCTGCGCCAACTTGACGTTAGTACTCGCAAGATGATGCACCTTAATAGGAGCCTTCATCCAACTTCGTCCGTTCCACGGTTATATCTCCCAAGAGATCAGGGAGGCCGTGGACTCTTAAGTTTGGAGTATCTCCATAACAGAATGGTTCTGGATAATGCCTGCAAGGTCATCAGGAGTTCGGACCCCCTCCTGCAAATGGTCAAAAGCCATGAGAATGCAGGAGTAGGAGCATTCCTATTCAAGGCAGCACATCGAGCAGCCGATGAGCTCTCTCTGATTTTCGATTCCGAGCGTGAAGCCCGTGACTCAGTCACTGAGCTCGACCACGCTCGGAGGAAAGCCCGCATCAAAGCTGCAGAAGTTAAAAAAACTCTGCAGCTTCACATGGATAAACCTCTACATTCTGTTTTCTTCAACAACATTGAAGACAGGGGTTTATCCAAAGAGCTGACCTTCGCATTCCTAAGGTCAGGCGGGCTCAAATCGGAAACAGAGGGGTTCATCATGGCATGCCAGGATGGAGTTTTCAATACCCTACATTACCGAAGCCGAGTCATGGGTATAGAGGTCCCTGATGTAAGATGCAGGGCCTGCCGTAGGGCGCCGGAAACGCTGATGCACCTGCTTTCAGCATGCACGGTGTATGCAGTTTCGGCCTATATCCATAGACATAATGCGGCATTACGTGTGCTCTATTACCATCTTAGACACACGTACGGTATTGATGAAACTCCAGTGCTGCCTTATGCTCCGGGGGATATTGAGTCCGTTGTGGAGAATGAGAGGTGCCGAATTTATTGGAACTTCTCATTCCCCACCCTCAGGCAGATACAAGCTGATAAGCCTGATGTAGTCCTCCTCGACCATCAAACCAAAACGATGTTCGTGATCGAATTCTCGGCACCAGCCGAACCGAACATCGTTTTGAAGGAGGAGGAAAAACGGACGAAATATAGAGATCTTCTCTACGAACTCCGCAGACTTTATCCAGACCATTCTGTCGAACTAGTCATCCTGATTATAGGCTCTCTTGGTGGTACACGACATACGCTGCTCTCAGAACTCCAGAAAATTCCAGCTTGCCGACAAAAGGCAAGCGTTTTAGCTGGAGCCATGCAGAAGGCCGTCATCCTGGGATCATTGCGTTTACTCAGGGCACACGATTCTCGGTCCCAGTGATCACTCACCTCACGGCGTGGGGAGTGGTCACTGGTTTTTCTCCAGCTCGACTCTGTGTGGTGTCGGAGACCGCAGAGTCGTGACTGGAATTGATTAAATTCAAATTTTCAAATAATAATAATAATAATAATAATAATAATAATAATAATAATAATAATAATAATAATAATAATAATAATAATAATAATAATAATAATAATAATAATAATAATAATAATAATAATAATAATAATAATAATAATAATAATAATAATAATAATAATAATAATAATAATAATAATAATAATAATAATAATAATAATAATAATAATAATAATAATAATAATAATAATAATAATAATAATAATAATAATAATAATAATAATAATAATAATAATAATAATAATAATAATAATATCGTTTATTATGCATAAAAAGTACATTTCATACATAAAAGGAAAAGGGTTAGCCAAAGGCTATCTTCCACCCCTCCCAAAAATTATATAGTGTGTGTAAGAAAATGATCAAGTATAAGAAATTAAAAATACTTATTTACTATCAAAACAATGATAGAGAAAGAAAAATAGAAAAAAAAAACTAATGAGAGAAGACAAAAAATTAATAATATATAGGTGCTAATTACTATCAACATTCTTGACATTCTATAAGTCAATTTAACGATTTCATATGTCCAATTCATTTCTTATCGCTTTTATTTCATCATCCAGGAGGGCTTGCTTCTTGCTCATCAAAAACCTCATCTCAGATTGCTGTTTATTAAAGATTATTCTAGCATCTCTGATGACTGAGGATACTGCGGCCTTTACTGCCGATAATGTAACATTCTTTACATCGCCAATTTCCCTCTTGAGGTAATCCAATTCCACACAATCCTTATCAGAAATTGGTTCGCCAACATTAGTCAATCTTTTGCCTTCTAAATCGAAATTGCCATCTTTGTCCACTTTGAAACCCACGCCTGGTGGACCACGTAGGGAAAGTTTCGATTTATTTCTTCTGCGACCAAACTTATCGATGGTTTTAGTCATCATCACCCGACGAATGATCAATTCATACTGAGCAATATTATCATTAGAGTTCTTGCTATATACCTACCCCAAATAAATGCTCATACATAAAGTGAATAAATGAAACACAAAAAATAGCTGTTTTTTATATATATTATATATTTCACCATGTAATTGTTCAGAACCATTCATATCATGACATAATCAAAAAGTCGGAGTAGACTGTCATTGAAAAGAGATAATTTCAACAATATAAAATTCATAAATAAACACAATTATTCACAAAATCATTACATATTCAAAAAGTCGGACTAGACTGTCATTGAAAAGAGATAATTTCAACAATATAAAATACATAAATAAACACAATTATTCAATCTTTATAACTGAAAAGCATTCAATTTCTATTTTCCCTCAAAATAATTACGATTCAATTGTATTTCTACAAAATATGCGACACTGATGCTCGACACAAGAGATAATTTCAACAATATGTACAAGTTATTACAATGATATTTGGCAACATAACATTAATTAAAATAAATATATTTACAAAATATATACTATTATTTATAGAAAAATACTCTTGATTATAATACAAATAAATTATAAATCAATCAATCTTTTTGTATGGATTTCACAGCCAAATTATGCGATATTTCAAAACAATGCGGACATGAATAATTATTGCATTTCTTCTTCCAATAATCTTATTAGTAAATCTAATCTCTGCTGCCGCCTCATTTCTTCTTCAGGGTCAATTTTATAAAACTCAATATCACCATGACCCCATGGTAATGTTTTAGTGGTATTGGGAATTATAAATCGCTTGTCATCGTGGTGTGAGAGAGCTACCTTGTTTTTCATTTCCGTAAATATGTCATGCATATAACTACGGAAGCATAACATTTTTCCGAAAATTAACCCACCACGCTCCACTATATTCCTATAGTCGTCCAAGGTCAATTGCTGTTTAACGACTGATTGAGCAACTCCCTTGGCTTTCTTCAGTTCAGTACCTACTGACTGGACATAGTAAGCTTTCGCTCCTGTGCCATAAAAGCTCATTATGGGGTCATTAGGGAATTCATCTTTCATATTTCCCAGAATTGACCTTGTAACTGGCATGTCAAAGCTGTTGTCACACTTATAATTAGACGTGTCAAACCTTTCTATATTCTCCTTCATGAAATTATAGAAATTATCAGTTTCGACTTTCAATATCAAAGAATCAGTGTCTGTGTATAAGAGGGATGCTTTATCGCCGAAATTAGACTTGATAAATTGATAGTAAAAGTCGCAAATGACCGTTTTGGACATGTCTAATATGCAGAAACCTAAATACAATGGTTTATTGTAATTAACTTTCACTCTACCCATTTGGATAGCGAGAAAGTTCTCGGTGAATATGGAGCAGTTCTCGAAATTAGGACGCGATATCAAAGCTGAAGCGCCCATACGTCTACCCTTACTCTCCCATCGTGTGACTAGTTTGATATCGCGCCTCTTGTCCACATTCTCCATAGTTTTTCCATATATTGAGTTGGTCATCGTTTTAATCTGATTGCCTTCAAATTTATGTTTACTATTATTACGCATGATCGTATTCAGATCAATGTATTTCTTCAACCATCGTGACTGATTGAATTTCAACACCCTATGGATTCGAGTTACTAACAAACCATTGTTGACGGCCTGTTTTAGGCTCCTGTAGTGGACAACATACTTTTTCTTATCATTCAAATTTGGAATGAGTTTAGGAATCTTAGATTTGGAGCCTGGTGGTATGATCGATTCTACTAAAAAGGGGTAATCTGAATGCGCGTCATGAAGTTCTTCAGGGTAGCTGACATCGACCTCGAGGACAAAGCCTAAATCACCATCATCAGGAACAGACATATAATCTAATGATTCAATTTCTTGGGGTGATAACCAAGAGAAACCTGATGTGGGTAACGGTTGCGACATACTATGCCCATACATGCTTCCTTTCACTGCATTGACTTATCCCGCCGCGAATACCGTTCTTGAAGAAGTGAATCATGTCGATGTCCGTCAACAACTCTAATTCAACCCTGGTATATTTCAACATTGCATCCCAGGATAGCCCTGGGGCGGTGTAATATTAGGCGGGATCTAGACCGTATGCTTTCAAACAGATATTGCGAAAGTTTTCGAAAATGTCGCACAACAACAAAACATCGGATTTTAAATAAATATCGGAATAATCTCCGAGAGTTTTACATTCAAACACATTCCAAACACGTTCCGCACGCATATACTCTTCATCGGAAATATGTTCACTTCGCAAGTCATTGTAAAATTCCTCTTTTGTTGGTAAGGCAGTGTAATCCAATTTTTCCAATGAACTTACGAAACTATAGGGGAAAACGCCTTTTTGAGTCACCAATTCAAATTTTTTGGGGTCTGAAAAATGTCTTTTTGTATTGGCGAGTTGTGCGGGGGTTAACGTTTTTCCCAAATTGTCCAAAGAGGTGGCCATAAATCTGAAACTGTCGATGAATCGCAATTTCAGAAAAACGGAACTCTCTCCACCCCGCTTATTCGTATATTTGTCGACTAGAATATGTTTGGTGAAGGAAATATATTTCTCTTTGGTCTGAGGAATAACGTCAACTCTCTCGCTATCATCGTCTTCAGAAAATAATTGTTTGATGAATAGGTGACAGTCGTAGTTACTCATATTATGAAATATGATTGGGATGAAATTAGGGATCTTATAATTCAAATTACAGACTGAATGCGCTGCCCCAAATCTTTTATCACCCGTTAAGTGGCAGTGGTCTCGTACTTTGACATCGCTGCTATCGAAAGGTTTACCACAGATACCACATTCAGTCGCAGTAGCAAATTCCACTTCCTCTTGAGCGGATAATTTTTTCATCGGGACAACGCGTTTAAAAAATGAATTATAAATATTCCTGCAATCATCGACCAATTTAGTGACGAACATTTGAGAGGCGTCTTCACCACGATATAATACAAATTTCGATTTGGAATCATCAAATGAACACTTGATGAGATATGCGAAGGAATACGGCTCGTGTTTGAAAGTCTTGTTTGTGTTTGATTGCTCGGGATTAGGTTCACTTGTGGCAATCGGTTTTGAAATGGATTCAAAATCGGCATAAACAGTAAATGGAACCCTCATCTGTCTTTCGAAATTTTCAAATTTTAATATATTTTCTGGTACCTCTTTACCAAATTTGTCAATTTTAGGCTTTGTAGACGCAGTTGTTGTATATAGATGATTGCAATCATGTAATCTGTGACTGAGTAATTTGCTCTCCTCATTGAAGTATGTCAAACAACCGTCGCTGATATATTTTTTATGGTCATATTTAGATATTTGGCTAGATACTAATCTCGATAGATCCTTTATCCAGCAATAATGACTATTGCCAGAATCGTCGTCAGTGATGAGTAGCAAATTAATATGTCTACCATATTTTTTCTGGGAAAAATACAGCGGACCTACTATTTCGTACTTCATCTTGCGATCTTCGTATATAGTATCTAGCCCATAAACATTGATTGAACAATTATTCATGTCCTCGAATTTTGAAATGTCGCGTAATTTGACTGGGAAATCCATACCTGCCACTTTCAAGGCTGTGGAAAAATGCGGGTAGGAGGACACTTCATCGGCTCGAACTGTGACCGGATACAGTGCAGCCATAATGGCCCAGGCGAGGCAATGTTGATCCTCATTACGAACATTAACCACGGCATTTTTCCTCTTGATGAATTCCGGTAATTCCATAAATGAAGATCCTCGCAGCGGACTATACTTGTTGATGTTGATTTCCAAGAATGAAACTTTCTCTAGGGCCCAGCCTGAAACAAAAAAAAAGGAAAACATCAATGCGTGAATTAAACCATGAATTGAAGCCATTTTTTCCTAATTAAATTAGCATCGAATGTACAGAGCTCGGACAAATGTTTGAATGAACTTTGAAATAATGTCCTATATAATGCTAAAAATTCGAGTGATGAAAAAAAACAACTTACCAGAATCACGTTCCTCGAACTCGGTTGCGCGGTTGATTAAGATATCCATCAAGCCGTCTATTATTTCAATCAAATCGCTGCTGGCATTGGCAATATGATTCGGTGTGCCAAAGGACTTGTTGTCATGAATTTCCTGCGTTTGCAAGTAATACCTGCCAACTGCCTCCATATTGACTTTAACCGAATTATCTTCAGCCAACGCACCTTCCAAGAGTGAAATGATATCTGGTTTGGAGTCTAGGAAGAATGCATTGAAGTCGGGTGCTTCTTGATTTCCACACTCGACTCTGTAGCTAGCTATTCGGCATTTCAAAGAGCTATTTATCCGTCGGATATTGACCGAATGATGAATGGTGGAATTATTTCTATGCTCCATAGATCTCCTATGGGCATTCATCATATCGGTCGAGATTGATTTATTGCAAGCAATACAATCCATCATAGTATCCGACGGTGCAGCACCCGCCTGGCACGAACGTTTTTGATGTCTTCGCAAATTGTTGATAAGTGTAAAGTTTTTACCACATTTTGAACATTCGTGGGACTGTCTCCGTCTCGGGTTTTCTGCGCAATCTCCCTTTGCATCTGTAGAGCGCTTAGTCGAAGCGTCTGACGAATCCATCCTAGCACGCTTGGCAGGTTGGCAGATGCACCAGCAGTTACCTTACAAGAACCCTTTTCATGCCTACGTAAACTATCTATTCTTGAAAAGGTGCTACTGCATTCTGCACAGCTAAACACTTTGCCCGTACCGGAAGTGCCGCAAGATCCTCTTTGATGCCTACGCAAATTTTCTTTCCGTGAGAAAACTTTTCCGCACTTTTCGCAGGTGAACATCTTGGTTATATCGGGATGAGTTGTTCGAAGAGAAGAAGAAGTAACGTTTCAGCTGAACACACAAGACTGAACTGTGATAATTTCAACGAATGCGGGCCTATTTATAGCTCGAGATGTGGGTAGGGATCAGCCTTCGGACGCAGCCGCCTCTGATTTACGATTAATAAAATATGGAATTCAACATAAAATACATCAGTACATATTTCTATGGAAACGGGACGTCAAACTTCGAAATGAATAGGGCTGTTTTTATCTGGTTAAATTTTATGCGGCACCCTGCGGTTGGGGGGGTCTGGCGACTACCTGCCATAGAATCGGCGCATATACCTTTCAAATGAATAAATTGATTTCCATCTGCCTAGAATAAATAATGAAATTCATGAGATTACCCATTGGGAGGGTCAACAATAAAGCCCACACTGGCGTTTTTTATTACCTGGGACATGCACGACCAAAACCATCGAATTTTTATTATTATGGTGAGAATAGTTTTGAACGAAAAAGATTTTATTAGGATGAAATTTATTTGAAAGGAGGCCCATTTCGACTGTCTTCTTCTTCTTCTAGGCATTAGATGTCGTAGTTTATCGCCCATTGTTGTGTCACACTATTCATGTCCGTAACTTTGGAATTTGATAAATGTAATAAATTTTATTTTATTTTAAACGTCTGCGTGAGAACATGGGCTCGGCAATTTCGGGCTTATACAGTCTTTGACTCGAAGATTTCTTTGGGGTGACATTTTTTCTCGGAAGGGCCCTCGTTTTTTTTGACATTAGATGTCGTAGTTTATCGTTCATTGTTGCGTCACACTACTCGCCTCCATAACTTGAGAATTTAATAGATGTAATAAATTATAGTCTACCTACGCAAGAATGTGGCAGTTTTAGGTATATGCATTCAAGTCCACCACCGCATTCACGTCCACCGTCCACCACCCGTCCACCTCCACCACCCGTCCACCACCCGTCCACCGTCCGCCACCCGTCCACCGTCCACCTGATCCGTCTCCGCCGGTGTAAACCCTCTACTACCCATTATGCCCATGTGACAATTTTTCTTAAGCGGACATAAATCACATCATATTTGCATGTCCTAACCCTAACTCATAGATCTTATTGCTTACGCTAGATCCTGTATCCAAGTTACTTGTTTTGTAGGTCCGGGGGGGTTTAAAGTACTAAGCCATTGATTGGTCGTTTTCATTTTTGTCCATACATGTGTTGTACCACTTGATCATGTAGTACCTACTTTCTTGCAGACCCCTCTTGACCTAAAAATTACTACAGGATGCCGGATCTAGCGTAAGCAATAAGATCAAGAAAATATCTTTCAAATGATGTATATCACAAACTCCTACTTCTCAAATGAAAATGTAGGTATTGTAAAATTAGGACATTGCATTCATTCCATTTGGCTGTTCCATAATATATATAAGAATATCGTTCTTCGTAATTTCACAAGGAAATGTGGAAGTTCAGTGTGATAAGGGTGAATGACATAAATTCACAAGGAAAATTCTGCTCACTTCCAGTTCAATCCAAAGTGCTACGCCATTGACGTTATTCAACTATAACCAAATTATGATACATTATTCTAATTAACATTTCAATTGTAGCCTATCTCCCTAATTAATTCCAAGTAATGATGGTATTCACTCATGAATACAGCATCACCCTACAATCAAAACTGTTATCAGGCAATTAGAAGATAAAACCGCAATCCAATCACTAATGGTGTCCCACAACGAAACGAAAATTGGTAGCAAAATCGATAGGAGCAATTCAGGAATGGCATGATACAAGTTTTATAAGACGCTATTTTGTCGCACGCGTTGTTTGGAGTACGACGAGCGAAGCGAGGAATGCTCCAAGTGAACAAGTGCGACAACGTGTCTTATAAAACGTGTGTCATATGCAATTATTTCTATTTTGAATTTATCTGAAGAAAAAAATGGATTTAATATCGATAAATAACAGAAACATATTCGATTGGTAACTATGATGACATTGAAATAATCAAAATCTGACGCACAAGCGTAAAGCCCAGTTTACAGCTGAGCGATTTTGATTATTGCAATACCAGCGGTGAAAAATTCAATGTTGTTAGTGTTTTTATTGGTAAATTTAAATCAAATAATACTGTGAATTTAAATTTACCAATTGAAACATTGAGTTTTTCACTGCTAATATCACCAAATCCAAATCGCTCAGAAATAAAGTGGGCTTAACTCTTCTGACTTTTATTTGACAGTTCGATTGTACCAAACTCCGAATAATAAAAAATGCGTATCGAAATAGAGGCTATTTCGACAAGCATTTGCGTTGCACAATGACTTAATTATACAACCAAAATAGAAAAATAAGAAAAGTTGATGAAAACTTGTTAATTTGAAATGGAACATCCCTAAAGAATTAGTAATTCGTATTTAAACTATTCTTTATCAGTCAAAACGGCTTATATGTACCTGTCTAAACTTTTGATTCACTATCTACTGACATTTCGTTAGTGGTTCAAAATTTATAATTCTGAATCTGCAATCTTAAGGAGATATTTCTGTTGAATTCCACTAATCGATTCATCATTTGTGTTATCGAATATGACTAGCAGAACCATCTTTAATCTACTGGAGTCCCTTTCATCCTAATGTGCCCCCTTTGTATTTGACCCGCACTATTTTGTTAGAGTAGACAAAGAAAGTAGGCAAACAAGGTTCTGGACTTATTTTTTTAATCAAATGAAAAAAAATCTTTATGTAACCAAGTTACAAAAAAAATACATACTGTTTGAATAGATTCACAGGTTGGTACATACAAATCTATGTATAATGAAGATGTCGTACCTTTTCGAGATTGGCAAAATCTTTGTTTACTACTTCGAAATCTGTTTTCCAGCATATCACATTCTATGGACATCAGCGACAAACTGTTTGATCATAATCTCTCTCGAAGCATTGTACATACTTCAAAATTTTTTATTTTTCATTGTCCTCAATTTTGAGAAGCAGCGTTCCCGAGAGCGTTCCCCACTGCCAATATGCATGAAAAAATTCTCAATGCGATTTTTACATTATTTGGAAATGTGTCTTTTGGAACTTTTGTTTTCTTTCAAAAGAATGATGGATTTCGCCAAATTCTCTGCAACTTTGTATCAACTCATCGGAATCCAGAATTTTCAGGCAAAAAAACACACTTGAAAGTTTATACTCACGTTCTCACAATAACTTCATCGCTGTTTCAAATGAACGCTCATGGTATCAATTGTGGGAAGAAAGGATTCTACTTTGAATTCCTCTCTTCCATTCAGTCGCGACTGACAGCGCAGGGCCATCAAAAAAATGTATAAGAAGAATCGGTAATCGTCTGGGTGATCTGGCAGGTCAGGAACCAGGGGCCCCTAGAACGCGGGTTCCTGGGTGCCCAGAATGCTATTATTGAGTCATGCCTGAGAAAGAGTATCACGAATTGATATCGAGGTGAGCAAATCCTCTTTTTCGATTGTCTGGTGGCTATAAAATATTCAGCATGCCCTGAGATCAGACCTGAACTGGTCTGGGACTGCCCGAAATTCCTGGAAAACCATAACGAGTCAACACTTCAAAGGGTCTCAGAGCACAAAGGCTTTTAGAGGAGCGAAGCCGCGGATGCATTTGCAATAACGGAGACCAGAGCCTGTGTTCGGAATTCCAAAGACCTCAGTATGAGGTAGGATGACTAGAGGGGTACAAGAAGACCACCAAACTCACTTGAACGATGTGCCAGGAGGCAGATTAGACGGGCGACGGGCCTATATGATAACCGATCACTGTGTCCTTTGACACCTCTACGAATGGACGAATGTTCAATGAAGAAAAAAATAAACAGCTTGTCATGTAACACGAGAGTGTGAAGCACTATCAAGCTGGAGATTTGGTCTTTTGGATGAACAGAAAAAATATGGTGTATAAGGCGGTGGTGAACCTGAAAATGTAACAAATTCATTAATCTAAGCCAACAGCACGACTTGGAATACAATGAATGAGCCAAATGTCTATGTAGTGTTACATTTAGGACGTCCATAGGACGTTCAAATTTGGTACAGCGGATGTCCATGGTACGTCTGTGGGACGCTCAAATGTCCTACTTGGGGACCAACTAGGGACGTCCTTCCGGGATGTCCTTAGGACGTCATCCAAGTACTCAAATTTCGATAACTAAAGTAAAAAAAACTGTCGGTGGTTTCAGGCAGTCGCAGTAATCCATCCAAGATGAACAGCTGACACTGAAATCTGAACCGATTCTGGCAGTTATGAATTCTGACAGGATAAATCGAATTCGTGAATAGATGTTAAATGCGAGACCTATATCTAATATATTGAGCAACCAGGACCACGGCAAATTTGTTAGAATAATAATGTTGAATTTAATTTTTTTATAATCGTTCTTTATTCTCTCTTGGGACGTTCATTTCTACTACTTCATAGATAACGATCGGTACCTAAAGAGTTAGGGATATTCTAAAATAAGTTTACCTGTTTGAACAGTGTCAGAATATTTTGATTCAAATCTGCATCCATATTCTCCGAATATCCGAATGGAAGATTTATAGGAATATGCCGAATAAATGTTGATAGAGTATTTAGTGACAGGATGATATTGTTCTGGGATCATTGGTTTGACATATTCTGAAACAAGTATTTTTGAACTTTGTCAGAATATTATGTATATCCATAAGATGTTGTTCATAGGACATTCTAACAGGGACATTTAATATACCGATTGAAACGTACATAGGACGTTGTTATTAGGACTTTATGTTTTATGTTTTTTATTAGGACGTTCCATGGACGTCTACGCAAGGAGAATGTATAATATGTACCGATTGGGACAACAATTTCGTTTGTCCTGGACGTTCAGACATTAATGGTACCCAATATGGACGCGTCTTCAAAACATTTTGTGCTATTAGAGACTAGAAACGATTACTTTCTCTTATAGTATATCTACGCAGGTATCAAACAAACTTTATTAAAACAAATTCAAGATATATTTTGTTCTCTTCGCAGTTACCTTTTTCAGACCTAATCAAAAGAGACATTTATTAATGTCAGAAGATATTTCTGTTCAGCAGTGCAACAATGGCAATAATCATACCATCATCACGCTGTTACTGAAATAAACGTTCGATTTCCAAGCGACAACATTTGATTCCTCGCAGGAAAAAGCCTCCCCGACCTGATCCCTCAGATTAATCGATTTTTCAGCCTACGTTACGCCTCCGCAAAAGACCGAAGCGCCGGCGCCAGTTTTCAGCCGTCGGGACGCTCTAAACCCCAACGAGCCAGTGAACATCCTGGGCGGCCCTGAACCACCGCCGCCTTCTATATTTCCGCAAAATAGTGTGTTGGTTGCATCTTGCATCGCCCTAGTATATGCGACAAGACATGCTGTGAGATATCCCCGCCAAAAGCTGGTAAGCAATCGTTCAGGTCGACTGCGCCTACTGCGATGTGAAAATCCGGTTTCGATTACCACCCACCTGTTAGGAGTCACCTTGGTGATATTTGGTCGGTTTTCAATACGTCTCATGGCTACCTATGATCCTGAACACTGGCTTGATCACAACATAGCGACAAGATGCTATCAAACTTCCAACGT
This sequence comes from Chrysomela aeneicollis, assembly GCA_029955515.1. Classification (NCBI taxonomy): domain Eukaryota; kingdom Metazoa; phylum Arthropoda; class Insecta; order Coleoptera; family Chrysomelidae; genus Chrysomela; species Chrysomela aeneicollis. Next base: position 5,761,697 of record JARUHQ010000022.1, read on the forward strand.
TATACACTCTTTTTTCAAGGCATGAAGTGGATCTAATAATAACCCACGGTAGTTTTTCTTCACTTTAGCCATAAAACCACAGCCACTTCTTCACTTCTACTAATCACTTTTCCAAAGTGCAATTTGCTTATACCTTGCTATCAAATATAGTTTATAAATGATTTATGTTTACGTGAATATTGAAATCTTATTCAGAACATAATTTTTCTGCAAACGACTTGAAAATCGTCCATTTTTGTTCTCAAATTAGCTCTAAGTAGTTCACGTTCCTAATTCTGTCATAACAAAATGATTAATATGTATGTTGCTTGGCAAAACTTTTGGTATCTAGGATTTGAAAAATATGAGATACCTTTAGAGTAGCATTGTGATATGATTATCATTTCAGAAAGAACTAGCTTATTAAGAATGAACAACATAGTTTTCATTATTAATTATATTCGACAAGAAACTCTAATACAAATGTTCACCTACCTATAATACCTATCCAATCAATTTGTGATATTGATATATTGTAACTACAACTGAAAATGAAATAAACGTAATTCGTCAACAGTTATAAATACCAAATATTCTGTTGTCGTCAAGTGCAGTCATCACACTCCTTCGTGGTCACTTTAGAGTTTACAGACCTGCAGAACGTCCCTTTCCAAAGACTCGTTCATCCAACAAACGTCTAGATTTTGGAACTTATTGCCTAGGGAGGCATACCATCTCCAGTAATTTAAGAACACCAACTCCAACCTTCTTTCCCTAGGTTCTCACGATGTTCTCTGAACATCACATGATATCCCTTTTCGTGAGAACCAGAATAAAAAAAAATGGCATCGATCTTCTTCTGGGGCAATTGACCAGCACATTCTTCTTGACTTTTTCTAGGGCCAACCTTGAGGTGAGTCTGAGATTAACTCATATTAATTTAGTTGAGCCTTTATAAAATGATGAACTACCAGTACTTCCACTCCAAAGTTCATTTAACTAAAATCGAAAGAAAAATAAAACTCTCATCTAATAGTTCAAATAGAGGTTACATCAGTTCTTCTTCTTTTTTTGTCTAATTGACTACTTCCTATCAGAAATTTGGTCAAGGTTGTATTGGCGTGTGCCTCAATGGTGGTTGCTTCACTTTCATCTGATTAATTATAAATCAATTTTTTGAAAAAGAGAAAAAAAAATTATATAGTGTATCCAATTAATATCGAACATAGTTTGAAATCGAATGTCTGGTAGAATACGAGCAGAAAATATATATTTTTCTGGCAAATACCACGCAGAAAATTGTGAATGAAACAGATGTGAATTTGTCACGCCTTAGGAAAATAGAAACATTTGCGATCTGTATTCATCAGTGTGAATCGTTGTTTTCTGCTCGTAATCCAGCAGACATTCAATTTCAAAATATGTTTGAACATTTTAATTGGATAGACTATTTTTCCTTTCAATTCTTTTGGAAGCATAAAAAATAGCATGTTCCATTCTGATTAAAAGTGACTTTCTTCGCTTATCGCTTCGCCTCGCAAACTCAAAATTCGCTTGTCACTTTTCATCCTTTCTTTTCCTGAAGATGCCTTATCTGGATCATATATGACGTATATTTGATATTCTTTATTTGATAAGGTAACCATCAGCAAATATTTCCTGTTCTTTTGTGGGTGCCTAGGTAATGAAAGTAGAACGGTGATATTTGTTCAATATATGGGTATATTTAGGCATACTCTACTCTTCTTGTTGGTTGAATATAGTTTCAGCGGTATTGATTTTTGACTTACGAGCTTGTTGTTCGATGTTTACACCTGTCCCTATTATCAGTTATTGTGATGGTAAACGCGTTAATCCAATTATTGTGGTGTCGAATAGCTCCAAGAATGATGTCCATAGTTTGTATTCGAGTATGATAACTTGGATGAATGAGTTATTTTTCTTGGGGAAATCCCGAATAAGAGTACAACTCGATAATAGTAAGAAATATAAATATACAGTTTTACAACATTTTATGAATCACTTTCGCTTGTTTTCAAAGAACTATTAAGTTAAATTAGTTTTGGATTTCGTTTCTTTTATAGGATTTCATGATTTATCATTATTCAAAACATAGGTACATATTTACAGATTTTGAATCACATTAAATTATGGGTAAACTAATGGAGGATTAGAAACGATACCTATCTCTATATACCTGAATAACACTTATGGAATCTTCATATAATTTCCTGAGGAATGAAATATCCTTAATTTGGGTGGCTCCTTCTTGGATTCAAGAAACTATTACCCTTGGTGGAATGAAAAACCGTTGGGAACATCTTCCACCCAAGAATATTCCCTGTTGTAAGGACATATACATATTATGATATACTCTTCGATGTAGATAACATGTAATCTTGGTTCCAACAATATAGGTATCTAGATCTTGGTGGCTTCAGATTCAAGAGTGAGTTATTTTGTGTGCACTTAGGAGGTGTAGAAAGTAGATTTTATTTAAAACCTTCACAGCGCGGAAAAGCCAGAGGCCTAAGTATATGCAAAACCTGAAATTTCCCCGTGAAATAATAATATTTTGGCACTTAGGATGTCCAATTCTTTAATACCTCAACTGAAATTACGAAACTGCTATAAAAAAAGACGATATCATGACAAAGTGAAATACTATACCTAGTTCCTGTTTGGTAAACGTAACATATTTCCCTTTTTCGAAGAATTACACCTTGTGTTCGCGATGCTTTTTCAGATTAGTTGTCAATGTGAGATAGGGGTTTGGTAAAGTTTCGTGATGGCTGAGATTTTCTAGTATTGAAAAATTACAAATGATGTTTTCTGAACTGAATATATTAATGAATTTGCGGTATTCCGATGTCTTACTTTCTTGAAATTTTCAATTCAAGTGCATCCATTATTTTTCGAATATGTACCAAGTACATTATATTTTGTAGGCCATGCTGTGGCCTTGCGTGTCACTACGAGTTGCAGTGCTATGCTTGGCTCTAACAGTGGGTCCTCCGGGCATAAGAGCTGAAGGATATGTTGGTAAGTTGAAAACCTACATAACCAGCTAATAAGAATCAAGTGATGATAATTACTCATTTTTTTCGAGTAAACTTTACATTTCAATGAGAATTTTTTGTACCGCCATGTGCTGCACTCCTCACTAGTTGATTAGATGTTGAATTATATTTGAATATGCCGAGCGGATTTGTCCTATATGTGAGGTGGTAAGCTACAGATGTTTTTAGGGTAAGGTCTCACAGGCGGATGAAAAACAACGGCATTGTATAACTTAATGTAAACATGAAGTATTTATTCAACGAATAACTATTGTGGTCTATTGAAACATAAGAATTATATCAAGATTTATATTTACTCCTGAAAGAACCATATTAATTTACATAAAAAATAGAAAATCGGGTTTACAATCATACAGTAATTATCCTATATAGTTCAGTACACAAAGCTACTTTATCAGTCACTTTTTGTAATCAGAAAATCCTACGTCAAATACTTTGATATTTTCGAATACAACCCTGGCCAAACGAAACCCTCTGAGATGAATGGGATAATTCCCTTCCATGTGCTTCTTATATTACTTTTGGGTCAATGATCTGAAATCTTGTCCTACGGGCATTTATAGACTGGTTTGGGCAACTTCCGCATTTTGTATCTAGTTCACTTCCACCCCGTATGCAATACTTGAGATTCGCAACACTAACTGATTTGAACTGAGAAGATTTTCAACTGTACAAGTTACTTTCACAAACACTGTTGAGCTTTACTGTCAGCCTGAAGACTAACTATTGCAATTGTCTATCGATAACTTGCAAAAATGGACAAAGTATATAATTATGTCTATCGACAAATAATCCGCTACTTGAAAGTCCGTTAGCTTCAAAACAAACCGTGGTGACCACGGTATTATTGAACTTAACTTTTCCGAGTCATGTTTGTGACTGTCCTCGATTGACTGTTGGTCATCATTTTTATATCAAAATCTAACTCTTTGTCTCCATCAAAGCGGCAATCCGAAAATAGAACACGTGCACAATATTGTGTGACCGAGCTTCAAATCAATGGATTTTTTTTCTCATTGATATCAGTGATATGCCTTTAATGTCTTTTGGTCGGCTCCTTTTTGATTCATTTGTTTGTGAATTCTTGGCTTTATCATTCTAGTTCTAGTTGATAAACGAAGTTGACCAGTAATTTATTTTTCTTATAAATCTTCTTAGGATTATCTTATCTTTAATTGACATTTGATTACTTTTTACAAACATGATACATTATTTCCGTGCCAGCAGAGCCAGAAAAAATCACTCGTCCTACGTTCTCATAGTTTTGAAATTAAATTTTTCTCGAAATTGTCTGGAGGCAAGGATTCGCGAACTAAGAATGATGCTGAAGTATACCTCGATACCAACACATGTAGACAGTAGGTCATCTAAAAAAAATGCATCTTATTACAGCGATAAGACTGCTTGTTCCTCGAAATCATACTTTATAGAGAGCGTCTTTCATTTTCAACTTTGAATTTTCAGTACTGATACAAGTGATTGGTTCTAGTCAAGTTCGAATTATCGATAATACAAACTCGACTCTTGACTCTGATTGGCCTGTCAAGCTCGGTGTTTTCAGATTTGTGTATATGACAGTTGAACGTCAAATAATAATATCAAATAATTTCAAGTGATTGCCAACTACTTCCGGAATATAAAAGGTTATTATAAATTCCATCTTAAAACCATAAATGTAGGAGTTATGCGCATTTTAGGTTTTCGACAAATTCATGAAATTGAAAATTTAAACAAAATAATACATTGAAAGAAAAAATAGTCTATCCAACTGAAAATATCAAACATAACCAGAAGTTGAATGTCTTGTAGACTACCAGCAGAAAACAACTACTTAGGGTAGGTTGTTAAGTGTGCCTGTTTAGATTTGAACTTTGTCACGTCTTAGGAAGAAATAAACATTTGCGATCTGCATTCACAGTGTGAATCGTTGCATAGAATACGAGCAGATATAATGTTATGTTCTGCGTGGTATTTGCAAGGAAAGTAGTTGTTTTCTGCTCGTAGTCTACCAGACATTCAACTCCAAACTATTTGGATAGGCTATTTTTCCTTTCAATTTTTTGTCCAATTCATGGCTTTTTTCATTCTTCGAAATAATACAAGTCTGTTGAGTTATTTGTAGTTTTAGGATGAGATTTATAATAACTATTCATGTTCTGGAAGGAGTTCACAATCGATTGAAATCAAGATATAACGGGGTGTCCTATTGAATTTTTTTAAATTAATCGATAACGCGATTTTCAGTTGTTTTCTTGTTTTTTTTTTAACTCACCTCGTATCTTCAATAATGAAGAAGTAAGCAATTATGACGACTTGAGTTTTATCACCCTGTATATTGTTGTTCATTCATAAATGAATTGATTCATCTTATACTAACTCAAAATGTTTCTATCAATAATTTTACACGAAAAAATATTAGACAATATTGCTCGACCCACTTACGGTCTGGCAATATTTTCATGATAGTTCATAATTTGATCATGATCCGAAACTGAGTGCTATATGAAAATTCTCTTATAAATCGGCTATTTATTATCAAAGAGGAAACGTTAAAATAAATTTCAATCAACTCTTAATCTGGATGATATTTCTAGACGACGACATAATTTAAAGGTCATAGGTCGGGAAATTGAATTTTCAATTTACTGCGTACACATGAAGGGAAGTGGAGGATAAAATGCGATTATCATAATCACGTTAAGATAACTAAATTGATTATTCTTATAGCTAGACAGAACCGATGTTTTCATAAGAAAGTTCAGTGACTAGCTGAAATGGTACAAAAAGCTGAATAGGCTGATATTTTGTTTCTGTTTGTTGTGCATCATTGGATCATCCAAATGGAATAAATACAATTTTTCGATTCAAAAGTCGTCCACTCTTATTCTGAAATCAGCTCTAGAAGCTGACGTTTCTTTTTCTGCCTAGGAGATGAAGTTGATTTTCAAGATATGATTGTGAATGCACATGTAAGTTTAATTTTCAATCGATTTGTGATATTGATATTAGGACAACAATAATTGAAAATAAAATGAACCAGATTAGTCAAAAGTCACGAATACAAAATATTCTGTTCTATTATATGTTTCTTTATTATGGCCTCTGATCCTGGGGCAGTAGACCAGTACATTTTTTTTTACTTCTTATAGAGCCACATAATATGAGGTCTATCAGAGATAAACTGATATCATATCGATTCAGCTGAGTTTGTATAAAATTATGAATCTCCAATAATTCCACTCCAATGGATTTTATTATCTCTAACAAATATCAAATAAACAAGAAAACTCTACATATAAAATGAGATGTAAGGTAAGTTATACATCTTCTTCTTTTTTGTCTAATTGGCCTCTTCCTGCCAGAAAAATTGTCGAGGTTAGATTTGCGTGATCCACTTAAATTTTATAGTCCAGATATCAATTCCTACAGTTGCAGAAAAAATAGCATGTTTCATTCGGATCAATAGTGTCTCTCTGTTTGACTCGCAAATTTTGCGAGCTAGGCAAAATTCGCTTGTCAAACAAAATGTCACTTCTGATCCTAATGAAACAATGTACTAATTTCAATAACTATTGTAGATATTTTATCGCCTGGTTCAGTTTTGTGAACCTTACTTTTCAATTATCCCCATATATAGAAATAAAAAGGCGTAAGATCATGGAAGTGTTGGTTATTCTAGTGATCCTCTATCCACTTATTTGGAAAAGGTGAATCTAAAATCAAGGTACCTACTGCCGAATATCTATTCGGAAATGAAACTTGTCATACATATCCGATTAATAACTTATTAGTATTGTTTGGACTAAATACAATTGTGGTCATACCGAAAATTTGGTATAGTATTGTTCAGGATCTCAATAATCTTATGAGTTTTCAGCAAGTATAGAAAGTGTGTTCATCTAGTGACACAATTAATCAACTAAATTATGTCGTGCATATCTTTGGTGGATTTTATAGAATTTATCAATAGGTTTTTGTGTTTTTTCAGGATGTTTGTTTGGTGAGAAGCTATGTCTAGATGAAGAATGGTGCTACGATGGTGAGTTTATATAATTGAAAATCTCTGGGTAAAAAAAATTCATAGAGAAAAGAAGAGAGGGAAATTGGGGGAGTCAACATCGTCAGGACTATAGATTCTGGAAAGTATGTCGTTAAAGCATTAAGTTTGTACTACCGATTGTTCAATCATTTAGGAAGTTTAAACGAATATGCGTTTAGAAAATCACACACCGATTGAATTTGCTTTTTAATTTTGAACCGTATGAATTAAATTACACAGTACAGTATACCTCACTTCAATAAATATGACATATTAGGTATATGCAGTTAACAACATTTAGTGCCGGTTGCATAAAAGCCCGTCAAGCCTTCTGTTAACTTAACGTTAAGGGCCCTAAGGGCCGGTTGCATAAAGATTTAACAGACGTTTAAGGGCCACTTTATAAAAAACTTTAAGACCTAAGATTTATCACCTAACATTTAATACTTATCACTTATGACAGATGAATCATGGAAATATCATTTGTTGTGTTATAAAACCATTTAAGACTTATGATTTTACACCTAAGACTTAAGAAGATGACCAACTTCCAACTTAAGAAATGGATGATAAATGATCATAAATGAAAATAGGAGATGCGCATGTTCGAGCAACGAAAAGTGACATACTGTTTCCCGCGATATTTGAATTTTGGGTTATATTTTCGAATATTATTTGTTGGTGTGGATAGTCTGTAATTATTATTTGGTTGCATTTATCAATTTTTTTATAAAAGTGACATAGTTTTCTATTTTGAAATCGATGTCATCAATAATAACTCCAAATTATAGCTATTTGTCAGATCAGAGGGATGCTCTTATGCAGCAAATTGCTTATGTTGGACTGACTACTATGTACACATGTCATCATAGAGGAAAACAGCGATGTACTGTGGAAAATTTACTGAAAAAATCGATTGGCATGGAATCTCCATGGGATTTTATGAAAAATGGAATATGCCAAACTGCATTGGTGCCCTTGATGGAAAGCATATTCAGATACAAAATACAAAACATGCTGGAACAGGATACTTCTCCTACAAGAAGACTTTCAAGCATAGTATTGATCTGGCTATCTGTGATGCATCTCATAAATTCATCTTCATTGATGTAGGCTGTCCAGGATCAAATCATGATGGAAATGTATTCCGTAATTCAATTTTCCATTTCTACCTGCAGTTTTCTAAGATAGATATATTTGGCCAATTTTTTTCCAGGCAGTTTTCCTGGCGAGTTTATTTCAGAATAACTACTTTTTTATCATAAATATGCCTGAATTCTTCAACTTGTTGAATTAATAGAGCATATCGTCCATGACACAAATAATATTTGATTAAAATTGAAGAAAATTCTAACAAAAACAATAATAATAGATATAGGTTAGAACTTTCCAACGTCAAAATTATTTGTTCCATGTCAAATATTCCTAAATCTTAAGTTTTTTTATAACAGAATGAACTGATCAGCTCTTAAGTCTTAAATGTTAGGTGATGAATCTTAAATATTAAAAGTTTTTATAAAGTCACCCTAAATATTTCATTTGTTTATAACCACGACAACGCATGCCTTAGCTCGCGCATTAGCAGAGTTAATCTCACGTTAAGTTAACAGAAAGCTTGACGGGCTTTTATGCAACCGTCACTGAATGTTTTCCACAACTACAATGCAATGTATTGTAATTTTACGCAGACATGGCATTTGGAAGGTGTCTAAAACCCTTGGGTGACGTTGACGAGGAAGATTTATACAGGTTAGTATAAAAAAATCACAAATCACTTGCATGAAAGTTATTCACCTTGTAAATTGTTTTTGGCGCAACTTCTTCTTCATATTCAATTCAATAAATATTACCTACAATAATTCATTAGGTGCTCAAATATTTATGTAATATGTAAAGCCACTAATGTTTGAGACTATATTTTATTTGTGCAATGCATCTTCTTCCTTGCACTGTCAATTTTTTCGCCCCATAAAATATAAATTGGTGTATTTTGGAAATGAAAAGAAGTTCAAAGATTCCAATTTCCATTCTAGAAACTAAACTGAACTCTAATATCTATCTATTACGGAGATTGAGAATATTCGCTAGCCTGCCAGCTCTAAAAACAGCCTACTTTGGATTATTTCACTCCCACATTAATTACGGTGTAACTCTCTGGGGAAACGGTGTTGACTCTGTGAGAATTTTCAGACATCAGAAGCGAGCTGTTCGGATAATTTCGAAAGCCAATTATAGAGACAGTTGTCGTTTTATATTCGAAAATCTTGAAATAGTTACTGTACCATGTATTTATATCTTCAATTGTCTGCTAGATATTCACAAAAATAAAGACCAATTCCAAAGAAATAATACATTTCATAATTACACCACAAGAAATTGTAATTTGATTCGACCAACTAGACATCGATTGATGACTTCTGAGCGCAATACTATATAGGTATGTGAAGTTATATAACAAAATACCTTGGCATATCAAAGAATTACCTATCCATATGTTCAAGAAACAAATACGAAGATTCTTACTATCCCGTTGCTTTTGCTCGGTTCGGGAATACTTGGAGGCTGATTTAAATTCATGGGAAATCACATCATATAAGTGATATAATAATAATACAACATTATATGAATATTCAAAAACACACTCTACAATATGACACAATTTCGTTTTGTATGTAAAGTTGTTTGTGAAGTTTGGTTACTTTTAAATCTACTCTCCTTTTGAGTTACTACAAACGGAATTTCTGTAAAGTGGCGAAATAAATAAATAAACGTATTTAATGAGAATTCATCTGAAGTAAAATTCTTAATTCTACTGCAAGAAACAGTGTTTCCAAAAGGACCACTCATAGTCAAATAGTGTGAAGAGCATATGCTCCCGTTAGTACACTATCATTCAACGATTTGAAAGGAAGAATATATTCAATGTGAGGTAGCAGATCTTGCACAACTTAAGCATTTTCAATCAAGGCAGCATGTTGGGTCTACTCCTGTACCCAATATTTATATAAATTGGTGCTTTCTACTTGCTCACTTCATATTTATACATATACAAAATACGGATTATTCAGGAGTAGAATATTCAATGTGGCCGTTGCTATTTCATAGGTCCAATAGCTATTTATTCTAAAACGCAAACAATTCTAAACTTCTCTGACATTTCCAACTTATAACGTTCTCTAAACGAAAAAGAAGCATATAAATGCAATGAAAGAATATTTGAGTTAATATGTATTGTTAATTGTTTTTCATCCAGAGTAAGCAGTTTCATTAATACAATACAACGGATGTTTATCTATAACTTTGTATTTGCAATCATCAATTGATAAAAGTTTATTCAGTATCATGAAATACGATTGAAAGTACTTATTTTCTTCCCATAAATAGTTGGATGTTTGTTGCGAAGCGGATGGCATGTATATAATTTCTTTTATTACGTTTAATGCCCATTATAGAGAATTTTTTCCTGCATTCATTCTTTCATAATGTCAGATTATCTGTTCTGCAGGAACGTGTAACAGTATATCAAGTTTGAAACATCTTGTACAGTATTATATATGGATAATATAACCCACCAAATTGGGTAGGTACCACTGAAAAGCATTTTCAAACGAAGGTTTGCTTTTTGACCTTTCGAAGTGGTGGTTGAAGGCCAAGAAGGGTTAAAGTACTTATCAAGGATCGCTCATATACTTTATTGGCTCTCTCGACACGGGTTTTGGGTATATTGAACTGGCAACTTTCATCTTTGTCACAGTGTTTTACCCATCTTTGCCCTTATAAATAGGTTCGATTTGGAACGTCAGAGTTTGCACGAGATCAGTGCCGAACTTCGTCGATTGTTCGCTCTCGGATATAGATGGAGCCATGGTTACACCCAGTGTCGTCTTCAGACGATGCTGTATGCAGTGAAGAACGAGTAAGTGTTTACTGAATACCACTAATTTAGATACATGTTAAAGGTTAAATAAAACGAGAGTGAGTATAAGAACAACACTTGATTGATAAACGTTGTGTGAACAATACTTCATGACAGATCGATTCCGTGCTTTGTAAATGAGAAGCTTCTCACAAATATTACAATGGACCTCACGTGATTATGGATCATCATCGTGTTAGACATTGTGAAGTCAGCCTTCTTGGAGAGTAGAGAAAATACAAGCTTCAGTTTTAGTTGCATTGAACTCTACTAGTTTATCAGATCCGAATAAGCTTATATGAATTTGAGCAAGCGCAATACCCACTGTGTTCGTAATGAATTAATCTTCCAAAACAAAAATTATCGAGAAAGTAAAAGAACACAACCATTCTTATACTGGATTCAATTATGTTAGATTAATTGTGGGAGGATTGTGCAGATTCCTGAGAGGTATGTTCCTGACATTGGAGGGCGTCAAGGAAGGCTCCTTCCAAGAACTTTACTTAAGCCTCTTGAAGAAAAGCGCTGGACATTCGCAAACCAAATGTACTGTAGTTTCAGCAAAGTTATCTTCTGATTCGCCGCATGTTATTTTTCAAGTGATACTCGAGAGATATCTTCCGTTAATAGTTTCAAGTCTTTCCTGTCCCACTCGAGAAACTTTTTAGCTTCTCATTACCCTTCTCGCTTCGTCCTGACATTTTATTTCAGTGATATTCAATTTCATCTCTTTCCCAGCGTCGAAACTCTTATATCAAGTGGGCCTTGGAGAATCCACATAAGGGTTCTGGGCCAGGAAATTGTCTACTTTACCATTATTTGGCATGGCAGTCTGCTTATTCGTTACCTCTGTTTCCCTCATCTCAGGGATTGTACCAAGTCAACTCAGACTCATGAGCGTATGTGCGTAGGATAAATATTTCTAACCTCTGAGTACCCCTTGCTATGGTTAGAGTGTTATCAAGGGGTTCTGAGAGCCTAAAACTTGTGCCCTGTAACGCCATCTGCATCTCTTTCATCCATCTTGGATCCTCAGTATAACACACTGGTGCATCATTTACCAGTTGGGATCAGTTTTCTGTGCAGATTGCAGATGGAGGTTGTTTATCATAATATCTGTTGGTTCTGACATGGATGTGGGAATATTGCCCCTGTGTTTCCCAAACCAGCTAGCCGCTGCACATTCGGTAACTTGACGTGTGCCGAAGTTTTGTTGCATCTTTGATTGGTGCGTCCTGTTTTTACATACATGATGTTAGGTACCTCGATTCCCCCTGTTATTAGCTCGGAAAGCGTTCGATATATGATATTTGAGTCATCTGATCAGTCTGATCAGAACGCACACAAAGATTCAATTTGTTCACTCTATTGTGAGAAGCATAGCGAATGTTAAAAAAGAATGAACCAGCGAACAAATTTATATCCGAATAACCTTCTTGCCTTTCCCAATTTCACGACTTCCTCGCAGCCTGATCTTCGAGCCGGACTCCTGCTTCCACCTCTCCGACAACGACCTCGAGTCTGCCCTCAAGGCCATCGAGGGCCAGGTCGAGCTCGATCCGCAAGAGGTCGCCATCATCAAGTACACGCCCAGCGTGGACGATCCGCACGCCACCTACGCCGATGAGGTGTACTATCCGCCGCTCAGGAACGCGCCTCAGGAGGACATCAGAGAGAGGATCCTGCCTTCGGATGCCGTGGATCGTGAGTTATCATGTAGTGAACAAAAAAATGAAAAAACTATGAATTGGACAGAAATTTGAAAGAGAAAATAGTCTATCCAATTAAAAAGCAGAAACAAACTACTTTCCTGACAAATGCCACGCATAACATTCGTCATCAATGCGACTGAAACGTCAAAAGATGCGCTTGAAATAACACTTGACGTTGCAACTACAATTACCTCATGAACTTTTTTCTACACCTTTTTCAGTTGTATTTCAGAATGCGTCAATTGAATTTCAGAATAGTGAGTTGAATTTCAGAAAGCGTCAAATGTATTTCAGAATAGCGAGTTCGATTTCAGAAAGCATCAATTGTATTTCAGAATTGTCAGTTTAATTTCAGAAAACGTCAATCGTATTTCAGAAAAGTCAACTGAATATCAGAATTCGTCATTTGAATTTCAGAATATATCATTTGTATACAAATAACGAATTCTGGAATTCAATTTTGACTATTCTGAAATAGATTTGACGCTTTCTGATATTGAACTGACTATTCTGAAATACAATTGATGCTTTCTGAAATTAAACTCGCTATTCTGAAATACATTTGACGCTTTCTGAAATTCAGCTCACTATTCTGAAATACAATTGACACTTTCTGAAATACAAGTGACGATTCTGAAATTCAATTGACGCTTTCTGAAATAAACTTGATGGTTTCTGAAATACAACTGGAAAAGGTGTAGTACTTCGACTGATGTTGACGTTCGGAAATATTGAATAAATAATGGATGCAACTTTGGTTGCATTAATGAATTATCTAACATAATCTGTTGGTACCCTTAATGAAATTGATTTGTAGTTATTTTCATAGTGAATATACAAGATCCTTATGCTGACTATGCAGTCCTCAAGAGATCCTGGATCCCACAAATGCGCCGAAGATCCCTCCCAACTGACTATCGAGATTTACAGCCAATTGACTTCAGAAACCAGGAGGCTAACGATGGCCTAGAATTCCTACGAAACGATGACCGAGATGGACACCTCGTCAAGAGGCCACCAGAAGGTCATCCATTCACGTCGAAAGACATACCAGAAATCTACCCGTTGATCAAATTCCTGAACGAGATGAATTTGACTCCAAGGGACGTCCATGACCTGCTGCGACACGAGAACGCAGAACAACTGGAAGCTTTGATGGAGAGATTCGACAATAGAATGTCTATTGGTGATGGCATCCAGAAAGAACCCAAAGAGCTGCTCGAGCTAACAAAGCAGTCGCGTTTAGCAGATGACAGCTTCAATTTGAATTACAATACCCCAGACAATTTCAGGGAAGGGTGGGAGTCAAGGGACACCGGTAGGAGAGACCCGGATTATTTTCCAGAATCCAGGATGTATTACGAGGAAAATGAAGAGGCGGATAATTCAGAATACGGCAGTGGACATCCTGAAGTGGTAGAGACAATTTTCAGAGAGAGGTTCAATGATGGGAGAATGGAGGACGTCCCACTGGAAAAACAACTTGGTCTGGATTCGAAATTCAATGACAGATATGACAGTGATGACAGGAGAGTTGTACCAGGGGTATACTCTGAGGGAGGAGTTGTGATGACTGCACCAAACGAATACATTGGACAAGGTAAGGTAGTTCCACTCCTTTCAAAGTAAACTCGAACTGAATAATTTTCCAAGGTTGAATGAATACAATTTTATTCGCTCCATGAAAGTAATAAAAACAATCATGGTAGTATTTGAATCTAATTCACCCCTTTATAGATCTGAAAAAAGAAAGTACATATTATTTAAGATGACGAGACACGAGTGTGAATCAAAATTAATTTCTCTCGGTATCACAACAACATAATATTATGTGTACTTCATCGGTTATTACATATACTTAGGAATTTCATATAATACCAGGAGCTAGGTCATCTTGCGACATGAACACAAAACTAAATCCTAATGGTGTGGAACTCTACAACAAATTACCAACCCACTACAAAAATCTGAATTATTTCATGTTCAAGAACAGAATCGGAAACCTAATGCTCGTACAATGCGTCTATAGCATCGATGAATACCCAAACTTTAATTTCTAAATAAGTATACACTGGAATCTCACCACACCACTCCTGATGCCAGCATTCTTTGAATGTTTTTTTATTTGTTCAATTAGCAGTTATATAAGTGTTTGTATTTCTTTCATTATATGTATTTTAGTTGATTATTCCTACCTATGACTTGCTATACATGTATTTTATAATGCATAACATAGTAAAATAAAAATATATGTCTATCTATATGACAATTTTTTCAGAGGCAGATGGTATCATGTTCAAAAACATGGAAAGCTTATTGCAGAAATACAAATTGGGATTCAAGAGACCAGAGAGGTTAGACGTGAAGAAACCAGGTCCTCCATTTGACACACAGATCACAGAATCACCGCAGGAAGGTATGGACATGTAGCAAAATAGATGGATTCATTGGGTGAAAATATACTTTGTTTTAACCTTGAAAGAACAGAATTGAACAATTCTCGATTTCCGAAGTTGATAAATTATAGGACTAAGGACTGAAGGTAGTAGTCCATTAATAATTCTGTGCCTCCTTCAGGTTCATCTAACATTCGAATATCCAAATATGAAAATTACTTAAATTCTGATTAATGTATCGTATGAAGCTCAGGAATGCTTTTTCCAGCGGAAGTTCACAAGCATAAATCTGGAAAAATTGCCGCCATTCCGTCCATGATGAAGAAAGGACCACCAGGAGCGCATCCCTATCCAGAATACGAGCCGAGGGTTGATAATGGCTTAAACTACGTCTACGTTGGATATGAATATGGCTTGGAAGCATGGAAGCAAGGCGATAGAATAGTTGGGAACATTTCGAGTTTATTGCATCTTGAAGCGACTGCTTTCGTCGACGGAAGGTGATTATTAATAGCGTGTGTTTATATCGAAAGCCTCTGAAACCCAATATGACTACTCTCAAGCAGGTGAAAATATGATGAAGTATTCGGTGAAGCACATGAAGAAATGGCAATCAACGCCGGAGTTCCACAAGGATATGTTTTGATATAAATTTTACTGTTACATATCAACGATCTGTTAGAGATAACCTCCTGTCCTGTCCACAGCTTTGCTGATGATAGTACACATTGAATTGCCTTCTTCTCCAGAGCCTCTTTATCGAACTATATTAGAATTGGATTGGTTCATAAGCGATATCAGGAGATAATTGTACTTCCATTTCAACATTCTTCTTCTCGAGTCATCATCTCTGGTTGAGGAACTAGAAGTAAAAGTTCTTTCAATTACTTTGGCGAAAGTCGAATACGAACTGGAACCATTTGGGCATCATTTGATGAGCTTTGATCTTTGTCTATTGCTCGATTGCAAATATATCTAGGATATGTGAACATGCCAACAAGAAATTGCGTTTTGTTTCTTATTTTGAACACATAACAAAGGAGTTCTGAGAGAACGACTGTACTTTATTATTCTTTCCATTGAGCACTCGGGGAAAGTCACTTGGAATATAACAAAAAACGGAATTAATATTTCAACTTTTCGACTTTTTTCTGATCGAAAAAGTTCATTTTCTTTATTGTGAATAGTCCCCAGGTTTCATATTTTTTAAATGACTACAAAGGAGTTATGAAAATGGTTGAATAACTCTCTCATAACCTTCTCAACTTCCAATATCACTATTCCTTTGTTGAATTCGAAATTGTTTGTGTATTCTTACGAAAGATTTTATTTCAATGCATTTGAAAATAGCTTGAATTTCTTACATGATATTGGCGAAGTAACTAAACTGATTATATACTTATAATTATACACAGATGAAACGAAGAAGAAATATCTACGTTTCCGAATTCACGGCTGAAGAATAATTGCTCCATACCTTTTTGTTTCAGCACTAATCCATACTCACTTCATTTCAAAGTGAGACCGAACAGTCGTGGTCTAAATGCTAGCGAAGTTGCGATGAGGATAGCATTGTTGAAGGATAAGATCAGAGATATCACAGGAGTCAAAATAACATCAGTTGGAATCGGAGATAAAGTAAGACAATAATCTATTAACTTTTCCATCTATTCAATCTCGACCGACAATTTCCCACAAACATGCTTTTCCAGAATTCGAAATTACTGAATATTACTCTATTTAGTGAAGAATAATCTGATAAACATGAATATAACCCATACTTATCCAACAAAATTTCGAGAAAATGCAAACGTAGTCCTTCCTAAGTCTCAGAGGTATATTGGACAAAACGATGTTTCATATATGTAGGACAGAGTGTATACAATCAGTTACCACTAAATCTAAAAATAGAAATTCACATTAAGACTACAGATTAACGTATTGGCTCCTAACATCAATTAACAAAATATTACTGTAGACCTATCATTTTATGGATTGAATTTAATAATTATGATGATATGAAATTATTTGAGTTGATTTTTTTATGTTTTTTGAAACCTTCATATTTTTAAATTTCATTAATACACATCATGTCGAGTAATTTTATAGTATTCTAATTGTATTTTATTCATAAAAGTTTTAAAATGTTTGTGAACTCGTTGTTGATATATTATATTATATACTACTGTTTTTAGTTAGGTCATTTTGAGTGTTTAGTCTAATTGTTCAAATTTTTTTACTTTTTTAACTTTTCAAAATATTTTTAATTTTTTTCAAATTGTTTAATTTTTGATTTTGTTGTTTCACCAATATTTCAAAATTACCTAAATTTTTCGCGTAAGGAAACACAGTCTAGCTTTTGGCCAAAGTGAACCTGAACATGACACAATACTAATACAATTAATATATTATGATATAAGTTTTATAAGACGCTATTTTGTCGCACGCGTTGTTTGGAGTACGACGAGCGAAGCGAGGAGTGCTCCAAGTGAACAAGTGCGACAACTTGTCTCATAAAACGTGTGTCATATGCAATTTTTTCTATTTTGAATTGATTTGAAGAAAAAAATGGATTTAATATCGATAAATAATAGAAACATCTTCGATTGGTAACAATTATGGCATTGAAATAATTAAAATCTGACGCACAAGCGTAAAGCCCAGTTTACAGTTGAGCGATTTTGATTATTGCAATACCAGCGGTGAAAAATTCAATGTAGTCATTGTTTTTATTGGTCAATTTAAATCAAATTACACTCTGTATTGAAATTTACCAAATAAAACATTGAGTTTTTCACTGCTAATATCACCAAATCCAAGTCGCTCAGAAGTAAACTGGGGCTAACTCTCCTGACTTTCATTTGACAGTTCGATTGTACCAATCTCCGAATAATAAAAAATGCGTATCGAAATAGGAGCTATTTCGATACGCATTTGCGTTGCAAAAATATATATACATAATCGGTCATTATGAAATACCTACCTGAAATTTATTCACAAAATTTATCTATATGTTTTACTTATGAAATGAATAAATATTATTATTATTATCTGAAATTTGGGAGAACTTCAATAAAACTTGTATAATTGGAATAACAATTCACTTCACATGGTGAAACAATGAACTGACAATATAGAAAGCTTCGAATGGTCATACGTTCGATGTTTCCCACGTCAATTTTTTATAGCTTTCCAAACATCAATGTATTGCATTAGGCAACCAGCATGAAGTTAATTAACAAGTGCATAAACCTTCCAAGTTGTTTTTTTTTTGGAACTCCATCTTTTTCCAGGTAAGTGAGCAACAGGTGCTCTTCAAACATCTAACCGACGACAGCCAATACGACATCATGATGTACTCGATTTTCGGCGCTCTGGCAGCCGTCGTGGTGGCATCCGTCGTGCTGTTCTTCATCGTGCGTCACATAAAGTCGCGTGAAAAGTTGCAAGACATAGCGAGACCCGATACGGAGGCCAGCAACGACTACCAGGACCTGTGCAGGGCCCGGATGG
The DNA here is from genome assembly GCA_029955515.1 of Chrysomela aeneicollis. Lineage (NCBI taxonomy): Eukaryota > Metazoa > Arthropoda > Insecta > Coleoptera > Chrysomelidae > Chrysomela > Chrysomela aeneicollis. The sequence continues at coordinate 5,780,332 of JARUHQ010000022.1, forward strand.
CTACCAAAACCCATCCTGCGGGAGATCACGGCAAGATAGCCAGCTTATCGAAGGAGTGCGAACAGAGTCCATCCAGCAGATCCAGTACATCGTCGTGGAGCGAGGAACCTGCTCTCCATAACATGGATATATCTACAGGTACACTCGTTGCTCATGTTTCAATTACACATACAAATATCTCGTAAAATGAAATACCGGACCAATAAAAATACCTCAATGCCTGTAAAATTGTTAAATACCTCGATCCTCTCATTCCATGAGCCTAGGCTTCAGTGAAACCGTATCTTCTTGACTTCTTCCACTTCCGTAGGTTAGATATACACCTAATTTGAGTGGTTCACGGTGGATTTACGGAGGTTTTAAGTCTCAAGTTCTAAGTCCCAAGTTTTAAGTCGTAAGTTTTAAGTCGTAAGAAATAATAAACCATTTATGCAAGAAGTTATAAGAACTGTCAATATTGTCAATCCTGTTATTTTGTGTGCTTGTTTTCCTCATTTTCTTCTATTCAATTCAAATCTTCTATTCTCGTATCCTATTCTCATAAATTTCTATTTGTTTCACATGCATTCAACTTCTACTATTTGTAATTTGCGAAATCAGACGAATGCACAAATCGATCGAGTTTTAAGTCTTAAATCGTAAGAGATAAATGTTGGCCACTCTTTCTTAGGACTTGAAACTTATGATTACTGTATAAATGGTCACATTGAAAAGCAATGAATGAACTTATTATGACTTATTGGCTGACAAATATATTGCATAGACATACTATGTCTTCCATACTTTCAAGTAATGACAGTTTCAACAAAAATTACCAAAACCATAGGTTTTCCTCTGGTGCAGTTGAAAGATAAATGAATGGGTGTTAATATTGATTCGTAGATATCAATAATAATTGGTTATTCAACTGCGGTACGTTTGATTTTAGTATCAACATCAACGTTCAGAATACATATCACAGCAACGTTACTCTGAAACCAAAATAACTACATCGTTTAATTGAAGTGAAATAAAAATGGATAAAATACGTTGAAACTCATGAGAAGGAAGGATAGTGTATGAATCGAACTGTTTCGTTATACTTCAGTTGAATCAACATTACAATGAGTATGTTTGATTGACTTCAAAATAAGTTTGTTTGTAACGTGTAAATAACATTAAATCATTGTGATATGATAACGTTATTATAACACGTTATTTTACCGTTTTTACAACGATGTGGCATTTTCTTGAGTATCTGCATTCATTGGGACACATCCATTGAGAAAAATTGAGGTATTCAAGTTTTTGTGGAGATTGTTTGGCAAGCATAACGAAAATTCCATTAACCATAGTAAATTCTCGAATAGAAACAAAATATTGATATCGTAGGGCAGCTAATACGATTTTGCTGGAACTGTTCTAGCTGCAACAGGAATAAATAATACTGTCTCTATCAGGAAATCAACCTGGTACAGTATGGTTTTCGTATATAACATATTGTACTCCGATAACCAACAACCACCACTGAGTTGCTTGACTGACGCTACAAGGTTCTTTTTACGCGAATAGGACTATCGTATAAAAATTATCCCAACCACGATAGTACAGTTTTAAACTCAACACTCTCAAAAACTCAAAATAATTAGTGCTATTATGTTTTTATTGGATATTTTGATAAGATTCAACAAAAACTTCCCCCTTATGCACCATTTCTAGTAAACCTACAGTCTTGCAGATCATAACATTTTTCTGCAAAGTAACTTGTCATGATTAGTGTGCAATTTAACTAGAATAGCAAATCGTTCCTACCTGTCACAAGTAGACGCACTAACTGACAGTAGCAGAATCTCCACCTACGATTGTATCACCGCCTGAATATCTTAATCGAGGGCGCATTTGATAGCGGTAGCAGAGTTTAAGAATTATAGTAATTCGATAATTTCTACTAGCCCCAAGTGAGGTGTTATGAGCAAAATGGAACTTATAACGACAGTTAAAAACTTGCTCGTTCCCTATTCTATTGTAGTTTCTATAAGGGTTGGCTGATTTCTAACTACGGTTAGTAAAAGTTTTCCCCAGTAGATCAACCGCACTCCCACTCCCCCAGGTCACATGGTTCTCACCTACATGGAGGACCACCTGAAGAACAAGGACCGCCTGGAGCAGGAGTGGGTGGCGCTGTGTGCCTACGTAGCTGAGCCCTGCGACGCCACCGTCGCCAGGAAGAAGGAGAACAAGGACAGGAACCGCCGTCCTGACGTCGTTCCTTACGACCACTCCAGAGTGATGCTGAACGCTCTCACCAACGCGCGTGGATCGGACTACATCAACGCTTCCAGCATCACGGACCACGATCCGAGGAATCCGGCTTACATTGCGACTCACGGGCCTCTGCCTCACACCGTGCCAGAGTTCTGGCAGCTTATTTGGGAGCAGGGGGCAGTGGTTATCGTTATGCTCACCAGGTAGGTTTCTTGTTCTTGCTTCGACCTCTCGAAACGGTGTTTCGAATTGCAAGGCAGCTGGTAATTGGAGATCTGAATAGGAACTTAGATGACCAAGGCTGAAGTCGAGGCTATAGTCTATTGACTAAACGAATTCCGCCACTTTCTATAAGCTCAAGACACCTATAAAGATAGATTGTAGTTTGTAGAGAGGTCGTGCAGCCTCTCAAGCACTTCGACCTCTTAGATCTTTTCTTTTTGTGCATAACCCTCAATCTATTCGAGGCCCGGAATTCCGAGACTTGGTTCAAAATTTATCAGTTTCCTGGGAGCTAGGTTCCTGACATTGGAAGGGTCTAAAAAAGCCTTTTCAGGAAATTGAGCTTATTGCAGAAGAGCGCTGAGTATTCGCAAAGCAAATGTTCTGCAGTTTCAGCGAAGTTCTCGCAGTAGCGGCAACCTCAGAGGGCAGAGTCCAGTTACCAGTTTCAAGTCTTCTTTGACCAACTTGAGAAGCTGTTTAGCTTTCCTTGGCGAAAGGCTCACTAGCCTTTTCGCTCATCTCTGTCCTGACACTTCGTCCGCTTCCCATCGTCAAACCTCTTCTTTCAAATGGGTTCTAGGAAAGAAAATTGTGTATTTGTCCCTTCTTCAGTAATGCAGTCTGCTTTCCCGTTGCCTCTAACTCCCTTGTGACTTGGAACCGACTTCTCTTCATTAGCGATCTTATATATTTACAGGGTATCCTAGAATGTGTGAGCAATCATGAAAAGTTTCTATATTTCCATTCTGTACAGTTTAGACTCGAAATTGACCATGAAATACGCTCTCAAATTATTATGGGCATTGAGTCAAAAGATTTTCTACGTTTTTTCTTGAAGATATATTCGATGCTATTTCTTCTAGATTGACCGAGGGAGGATCAGCTATGTGTCACCGTTACTGGCCTGAAGAAGGATCCGAGTTATACCATATTTATGAAGTGCATCTGGTCAGTGAACACATTTGGTGTGACGATTATCTGGTGAGATCGTTTTACCTGAAGAATATGAAAACAGGCGAAACCAGGACCGTGACCCAATTCCACTTCTTGTCCTGGCCCGAAGGTGGAGTTCCGTCCTCGACTAAAGCTCTTTTAGAATTCAGGTAAGCCATCCTACATCCTCGTCTAAATAAACTCTGACAATCCCTCTGGGAGGTGCGGAGAATATTTTCGTCAGCTATCACATTTTCAAAACTGAATTCAATTGCACAATTTTTTCTATTCAGCTTTTATCACTACGAATCCTAATGGAAGGTATGTTTTATTGATTCATTCATTCATTGAACTGTGTGATGGTGATATATCTTTCACTATTCTGCAAATTTACGTTCACTTATTCTACCCTTTATAAGGGCGGCACTGAGATTACGAACTGAGGAACTTTGACTGAGTCGAGCAACTCTTCCATTGCTGAACTACTAACTGACCGATGGCTCGACTCTCTCGAATCTTATATATACTCTGATTCTATTAGTTCAGGAGGTTTTATAGGAATTGTTCGTGAGTAAAGTGCTGAACCTCCCATTTCCGCTACTTACTCTGATTCGTGGTTTATGTCGATTTTGTCGAATGTAAATTATTCTAAAATCGTGGTCATGTCAAAAGTATTGAATACAAATACATAAAATATGTATATCGATAAACTTATTCATCCTACTACCGCGGCAGGTCCTGCTTCATCGTGATGCAATATTTCGACAGTTTCATCGATTAAATGTATAGGATTTGGGATATTTGTTGCAACGGAAAAAAAAATTTTTATATATCCGGCTCGAAGGACTAATTTTATGTTTCGTATTCTGTAGTTTGCTTTCTTTCACATGATTATGGAATATATAGAAAATTCAATCGAGAAACATGAACATTCTCTAGTTATCTACTTTAACTGAGACAAATAACCCAGATCAGAACTCATTTCAAATCATTCATTATTTCTTCTGGACTATAGAATACATTGACAAACTAGGGCATCACAATACCGACATTCTTCTTGTCCGCAGGAGGAAAGTGAACAAGTCCTACCGAGGCAGATCCTGCCCCATCGTGGTCCACTGCAGCGACGGCTCTGGCCGCACCGGCACCTACTGCCTCATCGACATGGTGCTCAGCCGGATGGCCAAGGGCGCCAAAGAGATCGACATCGCGGCCACGCTCGAACACTTGCGCGACCAACGGCTGGGGATGGTGGCCACCAAGCAACAGTTTGAGTTTGTGCTGACGGCCGTTGCCGAAGAGGTGCACGCTATCCTGAAGGCGCTGCCGCCGCAGCCCAGTGGGGCTGCTGGGCAGGAGAAGGAGAAGTAGATTGGTTGGGGGTGTGGAGGTGTGGCGGCGATGGAGTTGGTCTAGCATGGAATTTCGGAGTGTTTGAAGGCAGTTTTGGAGTCATTGTTGTCACATGATCGATGTTGTATGCTAGCAATTATGAGAATAACATTTAACTGTTCATGTGCTCTTCATTATAGTGTGGCCAACAAACATCATCATACACTCAGAATTGATTAAAGTCACCAGCCCAACTCTTATTGAACAGAACATTGAGGTATAGAGGCTACGTATTACAACCAAATCACTTGTTCCTAATAATTAGTGATGAGCAATGCAAGAGCAAGACTTGTATAGTCTTGGTATTGTTCTTGCACATATAGTATCGGTCTTGGTTTTGCAAATCATGTGTTTCTTTGTCTTGGTCTTGCATGTTGAGACTTGGTTTTGGTATTGCAGCAAGACACATTCCTCATTTATTCAGATATTTCTTCCATATATATAACATGTAACAAAATATCAATTATTATTATTGTTGGATACATTCTACTGATTTTATATTAGTGATGCATGATCGCCACAATCTCATGAGACTTTTGCAAGAGTCTTGGTCTTGCAGGATATACATAGTCTTGGTATTGGTCTGATTCTTGCATATGTAGTGTTGGTCTTGGTCATGCTACAAAAATATGATCTTGTTCTTCCTTTTTGGGCATGACCAAGACTAAGACTGCAAGGCCAAAACCAGTCTCGCTCATCACTGACAGATCAACCTGAAGTGAGGAGAAATTTCAGTAGAAAAGAAGATGTGATATAGTCAGAGGAGGAAAAATATGAAGGCCAGGGCAGATCAAGAAAAAACTGGAGCGACAAGGTCATACGTTATATAAAAGGCTGATCCGAAGAAATAGCTTTCACCTAAGACCATCCGAAAATCGGGCTCATGAAATACCAAAGTTGAACAGTTATGAGGATAAGCATAAGCATAGCCCATCAGCTCCTAGCATAACTGCTGATAAAGAAGGGCTAAGCAAATCAAACGATGAACAGACTTTGCCAGAACTTGATGGATCTAATATAAATTGATGTGTTAAAAAAAGTTCATGAAAAGTTTAATGTTATTCTCATAATCTTATCTCCATATATCTAATTACAACAGGAGGACGGTAATATAAGAGTAAATAGTCGAGTAAAAATACTGGAAATTTGGAAAAATAGATTAAGACTCCTCATTATTTATCCGAGCATTCAGAAATGTTCATTTCGTTTATCAAGACATAATATTAAATATATTACCTTTATAAAGACATATAAAAAAATGAACATTTCCGAATGCTCGGCTATATAACGAAGAGTATTCTTCTTCTAGACTGCAACCTCAAAGGAACATAGATCTATTTCCCTAAATTTCCAGTATTTCTAAACAACTACATGGATAACGCCTATTATTTTCTTCACACAAGTTTGAAGTCAGTATTGGAGGAACAGATGAATGTCTAGCTTGCTGATGATGCATTATGCGCATGCGCCTATGTTGACGAGTTGAAATTTACTGACGTTTCTTGCATTTCATAGGTTAGGTACATTGGTTTGATTGATTAAAATTAGCACGAGAGTTATATTTTATTGCTTCTAATTATCATAACCCACATGACATTACAGAAGTGATTAGTGAGTAGTAATTCAATCCATGATTGATCTGTTTAAGGATATGTAACACATTTGATTGACTTCAAATAAACATCATACGTTTCACGTTCACTAGCGAGGTCATCTTTATGATGCAAATGAATGTATATTCTTAATCTAAACTTGCGCAAGCGCATATCAGCGATTCGACTCGCAGAAAGTCATTTGTTTCTATTTTTCAGTTCTGGAATCCTTGTTACATATAGGTAGAGTTGTTATTAGATATATGGACCTGAATTCGCTGTCGTGAGAACATGCGACTTAGTCCGAATCGTGATTTTAATGTGCTAGAACGGATACATAAAAAAATGCGCATGCTCTGGACGATTTCAAACTATTTGAAATCGCTGCTTAAACAAACCTATCGTAGAGAGAGTGACAGGTGATTACCCAAAAAAATCTTTTGAGCGTTGAATCGACACACCGATATGGGTGTGATGCATGTGGATTTGTAAATTGAGAGGCAACTGTTGCAGCTGCGGTTGCATTTGCTGTAGCAGAAAATTTTGGGTGATTTATACTATTTTCTTTTGTGATGTTTGACTCAAAAAGCGCTTGAAATTGATCAGATAATTAATCCACACCTGTTGACAAATAATTGAAAATGTCAGGTTTCGACTGCATCTCAATCTATAAATCCAGCTTTTAGACATCTCAGAAAGAAATTTGGCGAATGATATCGATCGATGCATTACTTGCAGAAGACGTTGACACAGTGCTCTATTCATCTGATTTGCTTACTGCGATTTGTTTTCTGAACTAGAAAACATTTCCAAACAACATCACTTTCAAAGCCTAGAAGACATAAAAATCGACAAATACTAGAAGCAAATTGATGAATTTATCGTAATCTATAAAAATTAATTCGTGTAATTAATTGTCACTCATACTTATCACCCGTCCGTCTCACGCAATATGCTTGATAGCTTGTCTGTCAGTGGCGCCACACCATATTGTTATTCTGACTTGTCATTTCACTATTGAATGAAAAATAATATTACGAAACAACAGTGAAGAGGCAGCGCAACAGTTGGAATTGAAAAATAACTACCACCATTGACTGATGGTCTAAATGGCGTTGCAAGCCTAAAGGTGAGTTCCCAATGCAGCGTTTTTGCTTCTCGCGTCGCGCGTCAGGCACTCTGATTGGTGAAGCGGAATTCAAAATTGCTGTGCTGCTTTTTGTTTTTACTGATTGTTCCCAATTAAAGAATTAAGTGTGGTTGAATAAATGAAATGAAAGGCCATAATAAAACAAAATCGAAGAAAATTATTTGTTTATTTCCTAAGAAAACGTGGAAGACAGGGTAAAATACGTTCATGATACTGAGTTATATGCTGCCTAATCCACAATGATACTGCAATTATTTGAAAACCTCAATAATATGATTCAGGATAATAGCAATCATTTTACTCACTCTCAAGATATCCTCATGCTCTTGTTCCTTCATTTCAGTTGAATAAATAACCTAACTAATGACAGCAGCGATCAGCGACGCAAGAAAGTTGGAAATATTGAACTTTTTCGCTTCAATATTATCTGAATTCCACTTCACCAATCAGAGTGCATGACGCACGACGCGAGAAGCAAAAACGCTGCATTGGGAACTCACCTTAACTCTACGATATCGACTATTATATGGCTATCGAAGATTTGTGTACCTTTGTTTGTGTTCCTACATATCTATCCGAAGGTTTCCTGTATCGAATTAATGAGATATTATATTTATTACTGTTGAAAATAGTTCAGTTAAGGTGAGTTCAAAGGCATGCCCTTTTCACTGTAAGTTGACGCAATTTCTCTACACAATATTGGTTTATGGCCAACTCACAGTGATGAAGGACTATAAGATCGAATGAGGGGCGAGTTATGGTGGTTTGATGTTGAACGTTGGTGATTCAGTTTTATGTATTTTTTCCGATTGTTCAGCTTCATTTATTCAGCGTCTTTGGTATTTTTCGGACTTGACCCAAGTAACTGACTATATACTAAGGGGTAAATGAACAAATCCAAATGGAACGTTGATGAGAACTCTCACAATAAGTCCTTACCACAAATATTAAAACAGTTTATCCTGTGACTAATATCTTGTTCTTGAATTCGTTATATTCTTCCAAGAACAATTATTATCATGAAAAATCTAATAGGATTGATAACTATAGAGAAAATAATATGTTGACTCTTCATGGTGCATCAAACATAATATTACTTATTAAATATATTATATATTATAGAAAAGTGAAACAGATTTGGTAGACGCCGCTAACAGCAATGAATCAGATGGAATACATTTGGCGATTTTATAACAAAACATTTTTTCAGTTCTGGGCCGTAAGATTTGGCGTCAAAATTGCTTGGGATGGAGAGTTCAGTGACGTATCAAAGAAAAAGTTTAAATTTAAAACATTTTCTCTGAAGTATCCGTGCAGTTTGAAACGGATAAAAATGGAAGATGAACACCATATTGAACAATGTGGCTTGAGTTTTTCTGTCCTTTCCTTTTTTCAACATCTGGGACAACATCGGAAAAAAGTGCTTTGGAACAAAAATTGAATAACAACAAATGAGATAGCAATAGTATTGAGAATAGCATCGAACAACTGTACGAGAAATCGTATAATAATTTATAGGTCATAGTCAAATACTAAGGGAATTTTATTCTGATGAAAAATCCATTTGAATCTATAGAACAATAAGTTTTCTGTGAAAGAAAATGTTCAACTAATCGGAAAACCGTTCAATTTCACCCCAACTCACCTTACATCTGGTATGGTAGTGATAAAAATAAAGCTATTTTTGATCGACGTCTATGTATATATACTTCTTCGTTATGTCATTCCAATGTTTATTGTTATTTTGACTTGATTTGAGAGTCTATGTTCGAATATTTTTCGTGAACATATTTGTTGTTATAGTCATTTGATTCATATTTTTGATACCCAGCCTCTCGAAAATATGTATCCACAATGTCTTGTGTTAATGGTGACGCTTAACAGAGTATATATTTAAATATTTATCCAAACTGTATGTTCCAGACTGAAGGATGCAACTCTAAAATATGTATATTGATCTTACTGAAGAGTTGAAGTGGAGGGCTGCCAGTTCCCTCCTTCACTAAATGAGAATTATATGTATTTTAATAAGAGGTATAATTATTACAAATGTCCTAAGCTATATTAATCAACTATATTTTGTCAAATTATAAGAGTACCTAATGTTGATTGTCATCGTTGATGTACTGATTCTCTTTTAATTAGATTTTAGTGAATGGAACTAAGTGTACCTAAGCAGCACACTAGTGATTGTCTTTTGTTCAACCCTCCATCAAATCCTTATCCCTTTTTGGTGATTGTACTACGAAGTTCCTCAATGAGAACGGGCGTTGGAAATATCTAAAAACAACATATTTCTTTATTAAGCATACAGAAAAATTTTGGATGGAAAGAATACGAAATGAGTTTCAGAATGCTCAACAGAGCCTCTTGTAGGACAATGGAAATTGCAATATCACCACTCATTTTGCTTCCTTGAAAAAGTTCTGTCAAAGTATCAGTAGGTAGGTACCTAATCAAGGTGGATATAGGATGGTGAAACAGCTCTTCAATTGTTTCTGCGAAAAACTTGTAGACCGTTTGAGAAGGTACTAATATTTCCACGACTTGAATGAAGATGGCGGTGAGATCGATTATCGATGAAGATTTCTGTTGCTCATGTATTTCTGTGGTTCGCATCTGACAGACATGAGTTGAAATGACACCAAAAACACAATATTTTCAGTGAATCTGGAATAATTATCGATATTTTGACTCTTCTCGGTCATTTTTCATCTAGAACAGATGAAACTGATAAAAAGATCACAGCTGCAGAGTTTCTGTTTTACCGACACAAGGTATGTCGCCATCTCTGATAACTTCAGAAAATATTACTACGGTATGAAATCAAGTAGGCAAAGGTCTACAGTTTATTCTAGTGCTTGTTAATAGGAAGCTGTTTCACCATCCTATATCCACCTTGTACCTAATGTTCCAAAACGTCAGATACATTTTGAGGACAATCTGAATCTACTCATATATGTAAAGTGTCACACATAAAGTTCGCGACATATAGAAGTTTTTTTTATTATTAGATATAAAGAAAATTTGACTTCGCAGTAAGTTTGTGCTTGAAAAATGAGTAAAATACAGCATCTTTCCTTTTTTCATGTGCTACTCTAAACCTGTCAAATTTGAATTTTTTTTCGAAAATCCTCAAAAAATCAGTTTTTTTCCGAAAAATGCTAGAGAAAAAAGTTGCTCAGTTTCCAATTTTATACATTTGTTCCAAATTTGGACTCTCTACTGTCACTTCGACTTGGATAGATATTGGTTTCATCATTCTTTGAACCAATAAGCCAAGAGTCATGGCAAGAGTTCAAATCCACATGAGTACAAGCATTGCGATTCGGATCAACCAATGACGGTTGGAGTAAGGTTAGTTCTACTAATCTTGCAGCTGGAGGACTATACCTCCAGTCTAGCTGGCTAGACTAGACTTTTCATTGAGCCATCATTGGATCAACAAAGGTGGATAACCAATCAGAACTATCATAGTTGCGCTTGCGTGTAACGAAGTCATTAGCACATGCGTGGTGTGGAATATTAACGACCAAAATCTCGACAATCTAACCTTGAGCAATTTTCTGACAGGAAGAGGGAAGTGGCAATAAGACGTGGTCAATATGATAAACAAGAAGAAGGAGAACTAACGTAAATTCTATTCGTACGGGATTTGATAATATTTCATTTGATTTAGATTTGATCGAGACAATAAAAATTTATTGAAGTGGAAGTACTGGAAGTTCATCTTTTCATATAAACTCAACTGAACTCACTTTTACCGCAAAGGTGGCCCTATACAAATTTTTGAAGAATGAAGAATGTGAGCAGGTATCGAGGCCATATAAACCCAGTCAGCACAAGTACGTCTTATGGACGTTTTGAAAACGTCCACTCTGGACATTCGAGACGACTCAAAAACGTCCATTTCCGGACGACCGACTTCGTATGGACGTTTTGGGGACATCCATTGTTACTAATCAGGATGTCTTGGGGACGTCCATAATAGGTCCGAGTAAAATAAAAAGAGCCATTCAAACTATACGGTCACCCATCCAAGTTCTATCCTCACCTGACGTAGCTTGACTTCCGTTATCGAATCAATCTGCCTAGTATGGTAGCTGCTGTCTTCTTATATTGATTTATTATGTATGTATCTCGATTCGTATAAATCAATGAGATTTGAACAACAATAATTTTGAATGGTTTATATTACTTGATCATTCATATATGTCAATTTGACATATTATATACCTATATATATGTTTATTCATTATTATATGAATTATTATTGTCTAATATTTATAATATATGTATTTATATATCGCAATTTCGAGTTTGGGAACTCCCCATGAGTCAAATTCATACGGGTGGAAGAAGCGAGACCAACATCAGCTTATGCTGGAATCTGAACCACTTCTAGGAGTCATGGTTTCCAACAGGATTTCAAATGTGATATATATTTTTTCAACATTGGGGTTTTTTGACTTCTTATTTCGACATTCATGCACCTATCTCAAATTTATATGGAATTTGATATAGCGATTTTTTTATATCGCATCTTCGAAGTTGGTAACTTTTTATGTATGAGCAGTGATGAGGAAAACGATACCAACAGCTTACCATTTATTTCATTGATATCGCATTTGTATCTCGAAGCAGAAATGAATCACATTTATATCTGAAAAAAAACAAGTTTTCCTAGAAACGTCCACGCATGTACGTCCAAACTAGGTCCTGCACGTTCGGATTTAAAATGGACATAAAATGGACGTCCCCGGGACGTCCAGTACTATCTGGGAAGAAACTGAATATTTATTATTTGTAGCTGTTGACCAACTGTTGACAAATCAGGTTAATTCGATTTTCAAGTGTAGTTTCAATATCAAATTCACAAAAGGATTAAATATTATGTAGGTATGCAGTTGTATCAGTTTCTTGTTAAACACAATAAATGCATATTATGTTTGTTTATCTTATTGAGCTAGTTATTTCTAAAATAGTGATCACACAATCATATCACAATGCTACTAGGTACTTAATTTTTGAATCCTAGGTTTGAAAATATCAACTTTATCTGCTAAGCACTGAAAGTCTTGACTATAGCAACATACACAGCTGATTGTTGAGTCGGCTGCAGAAAAATGGCATTCGTCAATGCGCAGACGCACCTACTGCTTATTCATTTTCCTTTGTGGAAAAGTTTTCAAATTCTGTGATGTTCACCCATCACTTATGACAGGTAGGTTGCGAAAATCTCCTTTCAACGACGCCTGAGCCAAAGAGTCCGAAACTCTATCGCTATGACAACCGCAGAGCAGAATGGTGATCACCCGAGATTTATTCTGCTCGCTCCTGCCACAACGAGAGAGTGCGTCCTGGAAGCGTTGTTGCCAGATCGACGAAAACGGCGGTGTGATGGACTTCTTTTGTGATCCTAAACTGGGTTAGTTGGCACGGGAGATGAGCATTTGAAATAGTCATGCCGACTGAAGATCATAACAATAAAAAAGTTCGCCTAATATAGATGAGACATGATCTTCAATTCATTCTAGAAGTATGAAATTATTTCTTTCAATATTAACCTGAGAAGTGATCATTTTCCAAGAAACATTTCACATTTTACATTTCGACTAGTCAAAAGTCTATATTTTGTATCGTTACCATAGCAACTAGAACAATTTCCGGAAAATTTTCTCTTGATCTTCCTTTGGGAATTGGTATATTACGGCGTGTTCACATGACAGCTTTCACCTATCGCGGAAAACTTGAATAAAACATTACTATGCAATAACTTTTGATAATGACGGTGATTTCAACCTGAAAAGTGAAGACCATGAAAATCGGAGCTTCTTTTAGGCAAAAGTCGGAACGTAATCGACTTTCTGGCAGATGACCTTGATAAGCGCTCACAAAGATCGGCCAATGGAATCACAATACGCCATAAGCCAAAACGCGAAAAGCCAGCATGTGAACGCGCCGTTACACTGGAAATTTTTCGACGTTTATAAGTATTACATTCACATTTAACCTCAGATACTATAAGTACCACTTCGAGTTTCTTGTAAGAAAGTATATTTCTACCAACTTTAGTGGAATTCCGACTTAGATCTCGGAATTCCGACTTAAATCTCGGAAATCTGACTTAGATCTCGGAATTTCGACTCAGATCTCGGAATTTTGATATTGGTGCCCAAATGGCAAACATTATGCTATTGATATCCGTTTTGAGTCCATATTTCATGTCGGGATGAAGGATATCTTCCTCTTCCAATATCCATCAGATATCTTATGATACATGTATATTCATTTCAAATTCGTCGACGGATATCTAATGGATTTCCACTTCAAATCCAGTAGAAACTAAAGATTAGGATTTTTTCCATAATATTCAATCCATGTACAGGAAGATATTCGAGATTTACAAAAATCAAGTTGAATGAGATGTCGCTTTTTTTTTGAGATAATTTTTTTTTACTCGATTTCCGTGTATTACTTTCAATTTCGATTACTTTCAATTTCTTATATGGAAATCCCTGTATATCATCAGTTCAGTTCAGACTTTTTTCTCTCTCTTTGTTTCTATCTTATATTATAATACTTACTTCACTTAACAGCCGAATTCCTTGTTTATAAAACTGTATGTTTTGCTTAAACAATAAATGAATTGATTGATTGATTGATTGATATTATCACATATTTCAAAAGTGCTCTATTTCTCAATTTCAAAAATATATTCTTTCTATTTATATTCTATGGAGGTATTGAAGAAATACAGCACTCTAATATATCTCTCCTTCGTTTCAGTGCGTATCATCTCGAAAAAAAAATTGATAAAAAGCGCACTCCTATCATATCATGCTTTCATAGAATGTATAGAAAGTATATATTTTTGAAATCGAGACAGAGAGCACTTTCGAAAAGTCCCTGTATATTAATTAAGAACATTCTCTCTAGAGGAAACGACATCTCATTCAACTTATTTTTTTCAAGTCTCGAATATCTATTTTCGTTCTCGAGATATCAGCTGTTAAATTCATGAAATCCGAGCATAAATGGAACTGAGATATTGATTCCATTGAAATCATTCTGGCAATTGAAATACTCATTCATAATTGCTGTGGATAATTGATCCAGTCAAGGATATCTATTTCAAATTCTTCGATGGATATCTTGTGGATGTCCACATCATATCTAGAGATACCTCTACCAGAATTTGATATGAAATGGATGTCCGTGGGATATCTTGTGTTATTCGGATCGTATTCTATGTATAATCTGAATATTTTTAAATACATATCATATTCAGAATATTCGGATACATTTTCTGATGATCTAGTTAATATATGAGACCATCATGATTCATGATCCATTGAATGTAAAAAAATACAGGTAAAAGGGATTATTGGGAGATTGGAGTTGAAAAAGCAATAGTAAAATTTCTTAAAATTCTTAAAATTTCTTCTCACCCAGTTCTCGAAAGTAGATGTTTTTCGCCGATTCTAGACCTCCTCCCAAGGTCACACACCCCCACGTGGCCTTGGGGGTCAATGACCTTGGGGGGTCAATGACCTTGGGAGGAGTGACTTTGGGAGGAGTGACCTTGGGGTGAATGACCTTGGGAGGAGTGACCTTGGGGTGAATGACCTTGATGCGATCTTGGGAGGAGTGACCTCGAGTTGGCGACCTTGAGAGGAGGGTGCCCTTGGGAGTTGGTGTGGCCTTGAGAAGAGCGTGTCCTTGAGGAGGGCTCTCTTTTTCTGTGAGCGTGACCTTGTGTTTTCACACCTCTGAAATGGGAGGAGGTGCGACCTTGAACACTGCTGCTGCGTGCGCATGCGCCATTCCCCCACGAGAGTTCAAGATCGCGTTGGTGAGAGTTCCTATAAATTGACGATTCAGTGCTATAGTTGTCACAAGCAGTAGCAGCAGCATAACTAGCAATCAATAGAAATAAATATTGACTCGTAAAGCGTGTGTGTGTCCTTGCGTGATAACAAGTGTTATTTTTATGTAAGTAAATTCCTTTATTCTATATATTCTTTTGTACTCTCTTTAACGTGTTTAATCTAGAGATGGGTTCACCTAAAATTGATTTGATCGTGATCAATAATCAAATCGCTGAAGGGTATGAATTCACCAAGCAAGTGCTGATATCATCGCTGGTCTTGAATAAGCCTTATCTGATCAAGAAAATGACAATATTTGAAACTAGATTTGGTAGATCTGCCACCGTTATATTATTAGATGAAGAAAGTGGGGAAACTGTGAAAAGTTGGTGGCCCAAAAGAGTTTCAGATGTGATTGAAGAAAGCGATCTCCATTTGATCAACTCCCGCGGGCTTTATACAATAGCATACCTGGGGCAGAGTGAACCATCATATGCTGGCGCGAAAACGCGAACGCTTATGAGGTTCGGCATAAAAGAAATACCACTTAGCGAAACTTCGCCTCAGTAATCAATTGAATTATTTTTATGATTAGTTTAGTATTAGTGAAAGGGAGTTTAAAGATTATATGTATATAGTAGTTCTTACATTCTCGCCACCCTCGTCGTCGCATTTACCATTTATGGTGAGTAATTTTTATCAAGCTGAGGGTATGAGCTATGTAATATGAAACGTATTTGTCGAATTATCTCCTGAACTCTTTTTTTTGTTTATTTATTTGTATGCAGCCAACTATGATATGAGCGCATGTTTCAATCAAGAACGAGCCCGAGAGATTTTAGCGGATGCTGATCGATATAAAATCGGTCATTTTCTATGCAGTCGCCTAGAACACGGGAGTATAACATTGGAGCAGTTCCTTGAAGAAATGGTGAAGGAGGGTTTGGAATGCTTCCTTCACGATTTAGTTGAATTCCTACCAACTATCATCATCGAAAAATACGGTTTGAGGGAAGCTTCAGAAGAAGAAGAAGGTGGAAAAGGCGAAGAAGGTGAAGAAGGGGAAGAAGAAGTTGGGGAAGAACAAGAAGGTGACGGGGTACAAGGGGGTGTCTTGTATACTCTTTTAGACTTTAGACTCACTATTTCAATCATTGTACATAATAGGAAAAATAAAACATTATTCGATATTTTACATCTTTTATTATCCGAAAAAAAACTGCTACAAATATATATCTTAAACTATGGTGGTAGTGATTCATCTGATCATAGCTTCATAATTCTTCGTTCACACACCCATCTGTATGGAGCCATCTAGAGCGCTATATGTCATGACTGCGTCATGTAGAATGAGCGCATACACTCTTGTATTGGCTGGAAATTTTGATTTGCGAGTCTCAAATTCCAATTTGATATCTACTGTTGAGGATTTCATGGCGTCGGCTTGATGGCTGCAATCGATGATAAATAATGGGTTCTTCCTGAATTCTTCTATACCCATCATCGGCTCACTCATATCTTTACCATAGTAACTCTTTTGGAAATTTTCGTAAGCATCCAACTTCCTGTCGAATTCTAAATTCCACCGCTCGTATGGGTATACTTCTGAATTCAAATACACTCGAATATTATTAATGTCAGCATTAATGAATTGGGTGGCATCTTGAGATACATCATCCGTATTAGTAGATTTCTGGAATCCTATGATAATGTATCGCGGTCGCTCGAGGCTGTTGGTAGTTTTGACAGCCCAAATGTCTGAAGATGTTTCACGGATAGTTGGTAACTCATACAAATCCCACATCCTATATGCTATTTTTATCTTCGCAGTGGAACTTTTATTGATGCGATTCAATAGTTTGAGTTTTTGTTTATCTGACGGCATGATATGCCTTATTCTTCATTCAATCTTATCAATTTCTATTTTCGCATTAACTACCCCCATGTAGGAGTTTTTGAATGAGCGAGCAATGATTAGTATCAACTCTAGTTTTATATTCAAGACACCCTTATTATAGTCCCCAGCGAATCCCATCAAGTATTTGAGTGGTAATTTTCCGCTGAATACGTGATTGATTTTGTCTAGGATCGGTTGATTATCATCATCAATTCCCCAACCGAGGGTCTCTAGAAATTTTTTATTCGATTCCCCATAGGAGATCATACATTTCATAGCTGTAGTGATGCCTGGTTTTCGAATCATACACACTTGTTCGCCACCCATCTCATAGCGAATTTCGTCGAAGAGGAATGCTAAAGCATTATTGGATTAATAGCAATCTGTTGTCAAATCATCTGGTATGAATTTTCCTTCGATGTAGATGTAGCTCTCTGCAATATCTAATATCAAATCTTGAAAGTTGACAGCTATTCTTATTTCGTCAGAGTTCTTGAATGATGGTGAACCATATGGTTTGTATGTGTGTTCATGCAGGCTGATTAGGGAATGATCGAAGATTGGTTCATCAAACACTTCCAATTGGAGGCTAGTAGAAGTTGTGGAAACCATCTCTATTTTTTCTTTAGCACTTTCAGTCTGATAGATTTCAAGAAATCAATATCGCTCTCAGATAGGTTATGATGCCGCCTTGTCTGATTGAGACGTCGATCGCGAATGAATCCGCGACCGCGTTTACACTTCTTTTTATCATTTCTGCGATCATTATGGGGTGTGGGGGTGGATATTCGCTTTGATTGGTTACCGAAGCAGAACCCCATCTTTTCTCTGCTATTTTTTCGAGATCAATCTAGTTGTTTCAGTTCAAGCTTCACTATAATCTTTTCTCCCCGGAAATCGACAAAACAATTTTCATCATCCAAAATTCTCAGTGTAATGTTATCGATAGACTGACGTCCGGTCGGGCTGATTGGTAGATATATAATGTTTTTCGGTTTCTTCGACAGCTTATATCCAGGATCCACATTGATGTCGAATTCATACAACGTGTGAACCTCTTTCCCATTCAGGTACGCCCCGCTCGTGATATTGTAATCGATGCGTATTAGTCGAACTTTAATAATTTTCACCGGCTTTGTGGATTTATGTAGAAAGTTGGATGGGTAAAATTTTTTCTCGAAACCCAACACTTCGGCTATGGAATTCTCAACGGACAACATAATTCCATATGAAGATTTCATTTCACACATTAGAGTGTTATTATTAGCGCGAAGATAAAATTGATAATCATTTATATATAAAAAAATTCATTACATATTGCCACATCTACATTTTCATTCGACAAAAGCAGCAAAACACTTTTCGAGGTATTGGTCCATCGTTGACATCAACACCGCCTGGTTGATTATCGCATTTCTGATCGCCACCATGATGATGATCCTCACAAAATTGGTATTTCGACACCTCTGGATCGTCTTTCAATCGTTGCGGTAGCTTATCCCATACTAGAGCTATTTCTTGGGAGGCCAATCCGATCAGTACTTCCTTTGGTAGGTCGGCGAGTTCTTTCTCACTCATTTTCAAGAGAGAGCGTGATTTAGAGTAAGCTAACAACGCATGGGCCATTTCTTTGATGCTTTCTCGATCCATGATGAGCTACTTTTCGTTTGTGTTCTTCTTCGAGAGAAATTTCAAGCACAAATGCCCGCACCAGACTGTGTTGTATTCTTGTTGGCGCTCGTAGTTATATACTATTTTGGTAGCTCTAAGCGCCTGCGTTCCTCTATTCAGATATTTCACCAACTCTTTTGGTGGGGGTAAATCGCCGTAGCTATCATAATACTCGACTACTTTACCGCTTTTTATATATGCAACCCAATGTGTGCCATCACCTTGTTCGCTATCTAAATTCAATATGGCGGATTCTGTACGGTATGGGCCGGATGAGGGTAAATTATCCCTCATATATATACCTCGAAAGTTCGGTATTCCTATCTTTTTTATATGTCGTGATAGGTCCACATCTGTTAAAGCCCTTCGAGGTAGGCCATCTAGTTTTTTGGAGTTTGGGACTTCAAATAGATACCCAACCCTTTGCGGTATGGTTTCAGATAGACCCCTTTGCCATTTTACCTAGAGCAATAGCCTCCATATGTGTGTTGTGGCGGTTCGCCTCAGCAAGTTTCTCCTTACTCTCTTTGGCGGAATTGATAGCGCGAACAACGCTTGCATTGCCTGCAGCCAAACTACCCAATGCTGATAATCCCGCAAAAAAATGGGATTAGTGGGAGAATGCCGCCAACTTTGGGGATTGGTATTATGCGGGGTGTTCGAATATTTCTCCTTCCTCCTGCCATTCTCACGAATTTTTTAGCAGCACCGACGGCCTTTAGTTGTTTCACCCAAGTTTCTGGTGAGCGTTCCCCTGTTCCCCATTTGGCGTAGCGCATGTCGAACTTTGTGCACTATTCCCGATCCAAAAGCTATCTTTCTCATGCGTTTGGGCGTGGTCCGCTTCTTCTTCCTTTTCAGCACACTACCGCCGCACCCCATACCAAAGCGCCAACTTTCTCTCTTTGTTGAAGTGTATCGCTGGGCGTTCATAATATAAATGAGCTTTGCGACACTCGCAGATCATTATAAAGTACTGGACAGTCGCATGATGCAGATTGTTCGACAAAATGAGACATTCAGTGTGGAAAATTTCAATGAAAAAGTTGGGTTAGGAAATAGTGCAATTCCACAGCGTAGGCATGGGGATCTATTTCCCAATACAATTCGAAGTTTGATTATTGGCCCATCGAATTGTGGCAAGACGAATGTTATGATATCACTGCTCAGCAATCAGAATGGCTTACGATTCGCCAACATATACCTCGATTCAAAATCATTGTATCAACCCAAGTATGAGTATTTACGTAAAGTATTGGAACCGATGAAGGGGTTGGGTTATCACATTAACAGTAATAATGCAGACATATTTGAACCTGCCGATGCAAAACCTGAGAGTATATTTATATTCGATGATGTTATATGTGAGAAACAGGACGTGATTAGATCTTATTTTTCGATATGGCGTCATAGAAATGTCGATTGTTTCTATCTTGCGCAAACATATTCGAGAGTGCCTAAACAACTAATTCGCGATAATGCGAATTTCATAATCATGTTCAAACAGGACGAAATGAATCTTCATCACATATTTTCCGATCATGTATCCCCAGATATGACATTCAATCAATTTCGGGATATGTGCGCACATAGTTGGACGGATAAATATGGTTTTCTCGTTATCGATAAGGATAGTGAGATTTGCGAGGGGCGCTATAGAAAAGGGTTTGATTGCTTCATATATCCATGATACCCTGATGTGGTTGAATCATTCGATCGCTGGATGGCAAAATGAGCGCATCTAGCAGTGAAAAAATGGGTGAAATATGTCTCAAGCAGAAACTTGTCGAAGCAACTGATGCGGTGAGAAAAAAATTCAAAAGTTTGAAGAGCGCTCACCTCAGCAATCAGCTAATGCTTGAGAAGGTATACAAACCACTAACGAAACCATTGAAAGCTATCTCAGAGGCTGCTGCGGTAGCGATAGCCTCCTCCCAAATATCGGGTCTGAAAGTACCACCTATCCTTAAAATACCGCAGCCTACGCATCATTCTACGCCGATACGTAGGAAAACGGTGGGAGATGCTACAGAAATGTTTGATAAACATTTGGAATCTGGAAATTCCAGCAAAAATTCGCAATTGATGCAGAGCGAACTCGATTATGTGACAATGATGGAAACACCACCAACATCATCAACTTCACACATTTCTAGCGATAATACTACCGCTATTGATATCGAGATCGAGTGCAGCAGCATTTGGATAACTTGAAAACTGGAAAATCTAATTATGATACAGTATATGGTGTTCGTATCGATCCCAAAACGGGTAAATTAAGGATGGGTATTATGGAAATCCGTTTTTTGAATGATCAAATCGAATTATGGCGTGATAATAGAAGGAGTAAGGTATTTCCAGCTTCTTCTGAACTATATGATTTGATTTTTATGAATGAAGCACCTGGATCTATTAGCGATCGAGATAAGCAGATATATACCGCCATTCTGAAGACTACAGGGTCCGCATATAAAAATTATGATATTAGAGGAGGTTTGAATGCTGAATCCTCTAACTCGAAAAAGAAATATCGACAAATCATCAAACCTCCCATAGATAGTCCACATTATATGAGGAGTCATCCTCAACGATTTGATATCAAAGGCGGTAAAGGAGTGGTGGGGGCAATACCGCGCAAAAAAGTTCTGAATAGAAAACGGAAAGAATTTGTTTATTGGAATGATGCTGCAGAATTGGTGGAACGTCTTCGATTATTGTGGAGTTCTAAAATGGTTGGCCATTCAGGGCATGATAATGAAATAATGTCGATAATAGAGGAATTGCGTGAAGAAGGTATAATACGTTGATTTTTCAAAGTGTGAGCGCCATATGTATAAGCAAGTTTGGAAGATTGGTTATTAGTATATGGATGAAAGCCGAAGTAATCGCAGCGGGAAATCTACGAAGTGGAAGATGAAAATAAGCCCAACCAAAAGGGTGATTGCTAATGAATTACACAAACCCGCGAGGCGTAACTTCAAAAGGAGTAGAACGATAATCAAAGGATTTGCTGACCTGTGGCAAATTGATTTGGCTGAAATGCAAATATATGAAGATGAGAATATGGGCTATCGATATATACTATTCGTTATCGATTGCTATTCAAAATATTTATGGGTTGAACCGATAAAAAATAAAACTGGTGTGGAAGTGACAAAAGCTATGGAAAAAGTGCTGAAGCGAGCTGTATATTCTCTAAAAAATATTCAAAGTGATTTGGGCAAAGAATTCTACAATTCACACTTCGAAAATTTCATGCAGAGATATAAGATCAATCACTATTCAACTTATAGTATAATGAAAGCAGCTATTGTGGAGCGAGTAATTAGAACATTGAAGACTTGGATCTATAAAGAATTCTCCGCCAGAAGTGACTATGAATGGCTCGACATTCTCGCAAATTTCGCTAACGAGTATAATAATAGAAAACATAGAACAATTGGTATGAAACCTGCTGACGTAACACCTTCAACAATACTTAAAGTATATAGCCACCTGAAAATAGCGCCACCAGCAAAATATAATGTTGGAGATGTTGTCAGAATAAGCAAATTCGAAGGAGTTTTCGGGAAAGGATACTCAGCCAATTTTTCCACAGAATTATTCACCATAGCTAAAGTGAATATTACCAATCCGACGACATACAACATCAAATATGTCAAAGGTCGCCCTATCAAGGGATGCTTTTATGAATTGGAATTGTTGAAAACAGCTGAGACAAATGCATATCTAGTTGAGAAAGTGTTGAAGACGAAGGGGAATAAGATATTTGTCAAGTGGTTAGGGTTTTCTGAAGAGCACAATTCTTGGCTTGATAAATCTGCAATTGTTTGAAGTATTTAATTTTTCTTTCAATAAATGAGTCTGTTGACATTTCCTATCGCCTATTTCTTTCCTATCCAATTTTCACCCAATAAGAAAAAGTCGCATCAGAATTTAATATATTTTATTATGAAATTCGCGAATAATATGATGAACACAAACATAAATATATATTCACAACTATATACACCATTATTTATATTTACAAAAACTTTATTTTCAAATATATACACAATCACCCTTATTTATATTTATATACACATATTCACAACTATAATCACATATTTACTAATATTTACAATAATTTACAATAATTTATTTACATACTTGCAACTATATATACATCTTAATTTATATTTACAAAAACTATTTACAATTAGGACCTTAACTAAAATTTACAAAAAAACTATATACAACTAGGTTTCCTTCCCCAGTAAAACAGCACTCGCGTCGGCATGTCCCCCATAACGAGAAACCTCCGCATCAATTTTAGCTATGCTCTCTTTCTGCATGGCAGAAATTCGCTGAAGTTCAGCTGCCTGAGCTAAAATCTCAGCCAGCTGAGCTTCAACCTGCGCATTGTCGTGAAGGGTTCTCGTTTTGCGGTCACTCATCACTGCCAACCACCGCATCAACTCGTCATTATATCTTCTTAGTTGGGTAGCAGGCAGTAATGGTCCCGGCGGAATGCTGTTTGACGGGGAAGGCGTCGGCGGCGTGGCATCCTCACTCTCCGCCTGTGAAGGCGAAGCCGCACCCCCAGCTGCCGATGAAGATGGCGGCGACGGCGGCACATCCTCCACTAGCGGCGAGGGTGACGCAATACCCGCCGGGGATGATGCCGCAACCTCCGCCTCAGCTGCTGGCGATGGCGATGGTGGTGGTGGGGATGATGGGGGCGTCGCTGCAACCTCTGCCCCAGCGCCGGCGATGATTGTTGGGGAGGTCGCGGGGTGGCATCTCTATGAGCTGGCGCGGCGTCGGCGAAAACAACGATGGTGATGACTTCGTCATCAGGCGGCGGAGTGGCGGCAACTGCAGCCTCGTGAACGCTGGCATCACCACCATTGTTCTCGCCAACAACCGCACCCTCAGCAGCAGTAGCACCTTCATCATCGGAGAGGATGACGATGCTGATGCTTCCAGACTGTTCAATTCTATTGGCAACAGCCACTTCCGATGCATCACCCACGACACCAACTCCGCTGGTTCCCTCATCAATGGCGGCGATTGCACCCCCGTCCGCATTAGTTCGAGCACTAGCCGGCTTGATCACGTCCACTCTGAGGACGTTGATTGCCAGCTTTCGCTCTTGTTGAGCGGTACGCCGTTCCCCGTACCACTCAGCAATATAACCTCCGCGGTAGGGGTTTACCTTGCGACCATGGTTTAGGAACTTGTGGAGTATCATTGAAGAAGAGGAAGATTTGCCCTTCTTGCTAGGACCGGCCTTAGATGGTCTCGCAACCGCCTTCGGGCCAATCTTCCTCTTCTTCGAAGGTGCCTTGGACGACGACGCTTTCGAAGACGTCGATGCCCTCGACGATAACGTCCTCTTTCCACCAACACGCCTACCAGAGATCTTTTTCTTTGGTTGCGGTGGTGGTGCAAAATCGTCCTTGCTATCGTCGAGAAAGATATGTTGAAGGGGGTTAGCAACCTTCCTTTTTAACGAGGACATGCTTTTCCCCCCAACAGACCCCGACGATTTCGCGCCACAAACGTTCATTTTCTTGGTTTGTGGCGCGAAATCGTCAGCATTGTCATCTTCGGGCAGGCTTTCAACCAACATTGACGCTTTGTCCGAAAGCGCTATATCCTCCTCATTCTCCGATGATGAAGATGATTCACTCACCCTGCGACAGCTCATCTTAGCCCCCTTGGAAGATGCCCCTTGCGACATCGCCGGGCTCTTCTTACCCCGGGTGCCAGCCGCACCCACGGTATCGTCGCCGCACATGCTCTCCCACGTGCTAGTAAGAAGAACTCCAATATCAATATCATCTTCGGGAACATCAAATGCATCCATGGTGATGTTCTCGAAAAATGACGAATTGAGGCCTGAAAAAATTTCGAGAAAAATATTAGGATGTTGTTACAAGAAAAAGAGTTGAAATTAACATACTTAATTGCTGGAGCTCCTCAGAATTGGCGGGAGCGGCAGAGGATTGAGCGGCGGCGGAGTTGTTGAAGGCTATCTCGTATTTCTATAACAATGAAAACATGTTAAGTCGTGTATTGCATTGTATAGAGAAATTATGAATTTATCGCAAAGAAAAATATTATGAGTTATAGGTTATTATAGCAAAACTCGACTATATCACAATGAGAACGAAGTATGTTATAGAACTCGAAAATTTATATTTCACTATATGCACTCGCAAGGAAATACTTACAATTGGTTCAGAAGTAATAGTCCAAAAAAAAATTAGCTGGTGGTCTGGTAGCTCGAGAGGAGGGCAGGCAACGGTGTCTTCTAGACCAGGTCCAAAAAAACACTTGAAGATTCTATCACTTGATAAAAAGATTCAATATTGGTATAATGAGAAAAAACAAGAGTAAGAGTTTTCCACTTCGGAAAAATAATTCGACATTGAAGCAATGAGGAAAAAACATTCAGAGTTAGAGAAATAGAAATAATCTTATGTTATCACAAGGAGAAAAATGTTCAAGTCCCAGCTTCTATCACTTTGAAAATGGTTCGATATCAATGCAATGAGAAAACATTCAGAGTCAAAGAAATAGAAATAATCTGATGTTATCACTATGAGAAAAATTTACAAGTCCTACATTCACCACTTAGAATATAATTCGATATCGCAAGTACAAAAATATGAAGATGTATACAAATTCACTACAAACACTTCAAAGGTAATACTTACAGTTGGTCTAGGAGCGTCTAGTCTGAGTAGTCCAACAGGAAGGCAGTCAACATAATGAGTTGAAGATGGAAACGGTCAGGTCCAAAAAACACTTGAAGATTCTATCACTTGGAAAAAGATTCAATATTAGTATAATGATAAAAATTACAAGAATTAGAGTGTTCCACTTTGAAAAATAATTCGAAATTGGAGCAATGAGGAACAAACATTCAGAGTCGGACAAATAGAAATAATCTAATATTATCACAATGAGAAAAAATATTAAAGCCCCAACTTCTTCCACTTTGAAAATGATTCGATATTAATGCAATGAGAAAAACATTCAGAGTCGAAGAAATATAAATAATCTGATGTTATCACAACGAGAAAAATCTACAAGTCCCAGATTCACCACTTAGAATATAACACAAAATCACAAGTACAAAAATATAGAGATATATACAAATTCACTATACACAGCCAAAAGGTAATACTCACAATTGATCTAGCGACGTCTAGTAGGCAGGTCTAGTCGAAGAGGAAGGCGGGCAGCAGAATGAGTTGAAGATGGAAACGGTTTGCAGATTCTATCACTTGGAAAGAGATTCAATATTAGTATGATGAGAAAAATTACAAGAGTTAGACTGTTCCACTTTGAAAAATAATTCGAAATTGGAGCAATGAGGAACAAACATTCAGAGTCGGACAAATAGAAATAATCTAATATTATCACAACAAGAAAAAATGTTCAAGTCCCAGCTTCTTTCACTTTGAAAAATGATTCGATAGTAATGCAATGAGAAAAATATTCAGAGTCAAAGAAATAGAAATAATCTGATGTTATGACAACGAGAGAAATCTACAAGTCCCAGATTCACCACTTAGAATATAACACAAAATCACAAGTACAAAAATATAGAGATATATACAAATTCACTATACACACTCAAAAGGTAATACTCACAATTGATCTAGCGGCGTCTAGTAGGCAGGTCTAGTCGAAGAGGAAGGCAGGCAGCAGAATGATAAATTCGAGTGCGCGCTTCGCTTTTGTACTCTTTCCTCCCTCCTAGTTGAGAGTGGGAGTGACTGATGACGGGTGACAGATGACAGGTGGCGCTACTGATGGCGGATGACAGCTGACACGGAACACCCCAACGATCAACTACGGGCACGGAACACTTCGCGATAGTTTGGTATGGCAAATAATAGTGATTGTGATAGATGGCGCCCCTGTTTCAAGGTCATTAGCCTTAATGGCAGGTGGCGCTACTGGTGGCAGGTGGCGCTACTGATGGCGGGTGATAGCTGGCAGATGACAATTGGTAGGGCAGCTGTCACGGCGGCCATCTTAGTCGGAGAGAGTATTGAAAAGCGGAGGAGGTAGCAATTTTAATCATAGCGGTTTCAACTCCCGAGTCGACCACTAGTTTGAGAAGAACTCCTCAATTATTCTTCAGCCAATATGTATCCGAGTGCCTGGGATAACAAGCCAATTATTGCAGTGAGGCCGCTTATCGCGAATGGGGCGATATGCTGCCACAATTGCGGGGACGCCTTCGTGCCAGGAGACCTTAATCCCAGCACGGGAATGTGCCAGCGTTGCTCGTTGGCGAATAAGGCAAGAATGGGGCCCCCATCTCCTGTACCAGCGCAGTCACCAAGTTCCGGAGCCCGATGCGATAGGTGTTGTAAAAAGCTGAGGAATTCTAACTTTGGAATCTGCCGCCCAACATGCCGAAAATGCAGCATGGGTAGAAGGCTGCACTTCCATAGGTGTAGAAGCTGCCGGCAATATCGGAATGATTGCTGGCAAGGGATTTGCAGAGGCTGCAATTTCGGCAAGAAACTTTTTTGTGAGGTGGTGGGCCACTTTTATAGGGGGCCCTCCGAACATTTGGACAAGTGTTGGTGTCTACCCCTCGAAGAGAGACTTTGAAGAAGAGCTAGGGATTTGGAGGTGCCGGCTTCAACATTTCGCTATTATAGGGGTGATATTGAAGGAGATTATTAAATTAGTGTTTATATTTGATTATTTTTTTTTCAAATTATAAGTTTTTATTTTGTATATTTTAATGTACTTCTAGTTCATAAGATTTTATTTTGTATATATTTGAAATTTAAGGGTGTATATATGATTATGTAAGAGTGTACAATGAATAAATGAAAAAAATACTAAATTATCTATTTTATTTTGATAAATTGGGCAAGAGTTTCAAATTATATCGCCCAGTATAAAATACAATATTTTCACGACTTGAAAAAATTTATAAGCTTCAAATAATGAAACAGAGAAAACTGAGGTGCCCCCAGGGGGGGGGTGCTGATCGAATTCCACCTTGACACAAATTTTTGATACCTCGGCAAGGATTTTGGATTTCATGGGGGGGTGCTGATCGAATCCCACCTTGACACAGATCTTGGGGGTGGAGCTCCAAGGGGGGCGGAGTTTTGGGGGGCGGAGTTTTGGGGGGGCGGAGTTTTGGGGGGCGGAGTTTTGGGGGCGGGGCTTCCTCGAGGGGGAGGGGTATGCGTGGCCAATTTGAGACCCGCCCACTTGTTGAGGCCCAGCCCTTTGGATTCTCCCATTGGTCGTCACGCGCGGACCTCATTACACTAGCCCGCTTCTTGTTAACGCCCACCAATTCTAATATTCGCCCGACTTCTCAGACGTTATTTAAACTTCGTCTAACATGGTTCGCGCGTTGGAGTATCAATGCCCAATTACATCAAGGCGTTATTGCTGCCGCAGAAAATGTTTCTACCTATTTGAATACAACGATGTCGTAGATGGGCTTGCATGCAGGAAATGTATGCATTATTGTTATTGCGTGTGCGACTGTGATTCACATAAATATGGGATTTTCACTTCTTTTGTGAGAACAGTCAGGCATCTACGATAGAAATTGAAACTGTAGACACTCGAGGACCACTTCTTACTTATTAATGACGTATTCAAATTATGACAAACAATTTGTATTATAAAAAGAATTTATTAAAATATATAATATAAAAACGATACATTGTTATTCACTTTACTTTCGGCTTCAAACTTTTAGCCGTATAAGGCGGCACTCTTGATTTCTTCTTCCTGCGTAGTCCCCTTCTTGTGATAACGGGAGCTAAAATGATGGTTTCGTCGGAGTTTGATCCAGGGTCGAGTTCGTTGTTGTTCCCCATCTCGGCCCGCCGCTCGTCCAAAAATTCCTGCAGTATCTCATCGGCCCGCCGCTCCTCCAAGTGCCTCTGAACCATTTCGTCGATCTCCACCGGTTTGGTGCGCTGCCTCTGCCGTATGGCGGCCACCATTTGCCTCATGGACATGTTCTGATATTGTCCAGACATTATTAAATGCTTACTTGTAGATGGTTCTATAACAATTCAATGACTACTGCTCGACTCAGGAGTTGAAATTGCTATGGTTAAAATTGCTACCTCCTCCGCTTTTCAATGCTCTTTCCGCCTAAGATGGCCGCCGTGACAGCTGCCCTGCCAATTGTCACCTGTCACGTCAGTTATCACCAATCATACCAACTGTCAATTAGGAAGTGTTCTGCACCCGTAGTTGGTTGTATTTGGGATGTGTGACTTTTGGCAGAAGTGAAGCGCCATCTACCGCACCAACTATAATTTACCAACTGCCATCTCTCATACCGGATGTCGCCAGTCATAACAACTGTCGCGTCATACATTCTCTACTTCGCCCATAAGGTAAAATAATCTCGGGTGACAATATATATGTATATTTATTTACACCATAAGTACAATATGTTGGAATATATATGTTTCATCACCATTTCAGATGTTGAGAGACCCAACTCCATACTGCGTGCGATTGCCTCAAGCTACAATTAACCCTTGCAGATAGCGTATGATTCATACATAGAGCAGCTTCTTTTTCGAATACTGGTACAGGGTTTTGAAGCCATATATCATGCTGATATTTTTCAATATACACAATGTATGGCTTATAGGCCAATTGTTCTACATACTGTTGTAAAATCTCAAACTTTTGATGCCCCTTCACATAAACTATACTAGCGCTCGCAATAGGCTCAAGCACCTCACCCATCAGTTGATCATAGTCGATGAGCCCACTCGAGTATCTTATACCGTGGATGTTTCGTTCCCCATAGGTTACTTGCTTCTTTTCACTCCGAGTTAAACTGTTATAGGGTTTAGGTGGTTTCAATATGTAATGATTAGTTTTCTCCCCATCTGTGATAGATATTTCTTTGGGGTAGAATACACTATTATCACCAAGCACGAAACCTTGCATGTCAACAGCGAGTAGTTTCATGGTGGCCGCCTTTCGTACAACTGACTCTAGCACACCTTTGCGGTGAAGAATATCAAGAATGGGTGAGGGGTGAGGGGATCACAGCCTACTGCGCAATAATATCACAATAAATGTTTCGAGTATAGGAAAATATTATTACTTCAAAAATGGTAAATATAAACTTTACTACATATATTGCAACAAATAGGAGCAACAACTACCGCAATTGTTTCATGAAGTTTTCGATTACATAACTTCGAAAATGGTAAATATAAACTTTGCTGCGTACATTGCAACAAATAGGAGCAACACCTGTCACAATTGTTTCGTGAAGTGTTCGATTACATAATGTACATAAGAATGACCGAGGGACATTCATAAATTTATTTCGGTTAAGTGCTTTCTCGCTGCATTCGACATCATCGTATCCTTCATCCGTGAAATTGTCTACACCTTGCTGCCCAACAGCGTTTTTGGAAGGCTGCAACAAGAAAATATACATTTATAATATGGAAATGATTCCCAAAAATCGAGAATGTTATCGAATAAAAAATGTACTCACAGCTTTCCCCCTTTCTTTATCATGCTCCTGAATTGAAAGTTTCGCAAGCGTCTCGCTAACCTCGGTAGTCATCTCAACTGCTGTTGCCAATATCGCAGCTAGTCACCAACTCGGAGGAATGGAAATATCTTATACTCCTTATAGGGCTTGTAGCAGACAATCATCTCCTCCCCCTACCCCCTCTCCCGGTATAGAGCTCACTGCTGAGGTTCTAATTGCTCCATCAACATTTCAATTAGCGAGTCTAATCTTTTGGACCGTTCATTATCCTCCCCCTGATCATTCTACGACAAGTCGCTTATTGCCTGATGTAGGCAAATTGAATTTTGCTCTGGACTAAATCGATAAAAATCGATATCATTATGACCCAAAGGAAGAGTTCTGACAGTATTGGGAATAATAAACCGCTTATCGTCGTGATATGAAAGAGCAACTTTGTTTCTCATCTCCGTGAAGATGTCATGCTTATAGCTACGAAAAGTATTCATCTTGCGAAATATCAAACCACCTTTCTCAACGATGTCTTTATAACTATCTAGAGATAGTTCATTTCTTATAACAGCCCTGGAAACGCCTTTCGCTTTTTTCACCTCGCTAGTCGTTGATTTGACGCAATAAGCTTTGGCGCCAGTACCATAAAAACTAATTAAGGGATTGTTCGGGAATTCATCTTTCATTTTGCCGACGATCGATTCTGTGCGAGGCATATTGAAGTTATCACTTACAGGATAATTAGATGTGTCGAAATATTCTATGTTTTCTTTCATAAAATCATAGAAATTTTCGCTATCAATTTTCAAGATGAGGGAATCAGTATCAGTATACAATAATGATGATGATGTTCCAGGAAAATTTGTCTTGATACAATCATACAAGAAATCATAAATTACAATTTTCGACACATCTAATATACTGAAGCCCACATAGAGCGGTTTATCATAATGCACGCTAACCCTACCCATGTGAATTGCAACGAAATTTCCATGAAATATCGTGCAAGTCTTATAATTGGGAAGGGCCGTCAATGCATTAGCACCCTTCCGCTTCTTGATACTCTCCCAATGGGTCAAAAGTTTGATATCTGTCCTTCTATCGACATTTTCCATAGTTTTACCGTACACAGTTGACCATCTTTTTAAATAAACCATTTTCGGCTTCGTTCGTACTTTTATTGCGCATCTCAGTATTGAGGTCTACATATTTCTTCAACCAGCGAGATTGATTGAATTTAAGAACTCTATGTATTCGCGTCAAGATTAAACCATTTCTAATCGCCTGTTTCAAATTTCGATAATGGATTATATAATTTAACTTATTCGATAAATTCGGAATAATTTTCTTATGAGCGGATTTTGAACCTGGCGGGCTGATGGATTCCACAAGAAAAGGTAAATCCGAGTGCGCATCATGTAAATTTTCAGGGTAGTGAATATCTACTTCGTGAACATACCCGCACGGATCATCATCTGCAACATTCGAGATATCCAAATTTGACATTTCATCATCAGTTAACCATGTGAAACCAGACGTAGGTAGTGGTTGCGACATACTATGCCCATACAAGTTGGTCGCATCCAAATACATTATAAACGACGATGGATCATCAGGGTTGAAATTTGGGAGGAATTTATTATTAGCTACATGGCTTCCCATACTACACTGGCTGACACCGCCTCTTATTTCCTTCTTAAAGAAATTCACCATGTCGATGTCAGTTAAGAGTTCCAATTCCACTTTTGTGTAGCGCAACATAGCATCCCATGATAGACCAGGGGCTGTATAATATTGACACGGGTCCAACTTGTATGTCTTCAAACTAACCTTCCGAAAATTTTCAAAAACATCGCATAATAACAAAACATCCGATTTCAGATATACGTCTGAATAATCCCCAAGCGTTTTACATTTGAATATCTTCCAAATACGCTCAGCTCTACGATATTCCTCATTCGAAATGTGTTCATTCGATAAATTATCGAAAAAGTCATTTTGAGAAGGTAAACCTTTATGCTCCAATTTATCGATAGATGTTATAAAACCATACGGAAACACGCCTTTTCGCGTCATTAGCTTAAATTGTTCGCGATCTCGAAATGCTCTCGCTGTCTCAACACACTGTTCCGTAGTCAGATTTTCAGCTAGAGAATGCAGTGGATCAGAAAGAAATTTATAGCTATCTAAAAAGCGCAACTTCATGAACATTTTATGATTTTTCCCATCTTTTCCCAAGTACTCATCAACAAAAACATGTTTCGTGAATGAAACATACTTTTCCTTAGTTTAAGCGATACAATCCACCCTCTCTTCATGCTCGAACAATTGTTTGATGAAGAGGTGGCTATCACTATCATACCCGCTCATATTATGGAAAAAGATGGGGATGAAGTTAGGTAGCTTGAAATTCAAATTACATTTAGAATGTGCGGCGCCTTCTCTCTTTTTACCAGTCAGGTGACAATGGTCTCTAACTTTAACATCTGCGGAATCAAGTGGCTTTTCACAAATTGTAGCGGTAGCGAAATCAAGCTTTTCTGCAGCACTCAATTCAGCCATAGGAACAACACGTTTCAAATGCATATTATATATAGCCTTAACATTATCGACTAAACTGGACACAAACTTTTTTGCTACACCTTTTCCTCGGAATGAAACAAATTTAGTGAGGGAATCATCGTAGGAGCATTTGATGAGATATGCAAATGAATGCGGCTCCTGAGCGAATGTTCTATTAGTATACGACCCCGTAGGATCTGGTTCACAAGTTTGGATGGGTTTCAGAACAGATACAAAATCCGCATAAATAACGAATGGTACTTTCATCTGTTTCTCAAATTTTTCGAATTTTAAAATATTCCCGGGAGCGCTATTTCCGAATTTATCAACCTTGATTTCTGGAGATGGAACCGTAGTGTATGTATGATTGCAATCATTCAATTTATGGCGTAGCAACTTCGACTCATCGGAGAAACATATCAGACACCCATCGCAAAAGAAATTCCTATGCCCTCTGGCATTTAATTGGCTTGACACTAATCGCGATAAATTTTTTATCCAGCAATAATGCCCCTTACCGGAATCGTCTGAGATATATAGTAGGTTCACATGCCTACCCAACCTATTCTTAGCATGATGAAGCGGCCCAATAACCTCATATTTCATTTTTTGATCCTCGAATATGCTCTCTAACCCATAAACATTGATGGAGCAATCATTTTGATTTTCGAACTTTGGAATATCACTTACTTTCATAGGAAACTCTTTACCAACCAGATTCAATACTGTAGAAAAGTGTGGGTAGGAAGATGTTTCGGTATTCCTTATCCTCGCAGGATACAAAGCTGATGTGACTGCCCAGGCGAAACAATGCTCATCCTGATTTATAATGTTTACCACCGCTTTCTTGTTCGCAATATAGGTGGGCAGCTTTATGTAAGATCCGCCTCCCAATGGACTATATTTATTAATATTTATTTCTAGGAACAAAATCTCTTCTAAAGCCCAACCTGTAATATCAAAGTAAAAAAAAGAAATAAGTAAACTTAGTCGACATCTGGTTTTTTCAAACAACTCACCAGAATCACGTTCCTCGAATTCGATAGCTAGATACGAAAGACAATCCCGAAATGCGTCAACGATATCTTCCAAATCTGGCGATGAAGCAATTATGCGATTCGGAGCCATGAAAGATTTCACATCTCTCACATCTTCAATGACATATCTGCCAAAAACTTCCATGTTCACTTTAATCGAGTGATGAATCAGAAGCATATCATCCAATAGAGATATAATTGTAGCTCTATTCTCATTGAAGAACGTATTGTAATCCAAAATGTTCGTTCTACACTCTAACCTGTAGCTAATAATGCGGTATTTGAACGCGCTCTCGATCGCATATACGCCATCTCTGTAGTGCATGCACGCATTAGAGCGATGCTCCAAGGTTCTCTCATGAGCACCCATCCTATCTGATGGAACATCTTTAGCGCAGGGCACACATCTTTGCATACTTCTAGATGTCGATGGCGCTGGCGGATTTGAAATATCCAATCGAGCCCTTTTTGCACTAGGTTCACCCAAATCACCCAAATCACCAACACATGAAATTCTTTGATGGCGGCGTAAATTATCACTACGCGTAAAGGTTTGGAAACAAGCACTGCAGGTCAACATGATGATGATGAATAAAAAACGCTTTTATAACTCACGAACAAACAAAAAATGCTGATTAATATGTGATTTCCAAGAAACTGTGCTGAACTCTGCGCATCCTTGAATTTATAGAAGTACCGCCTCCCCCACTCTCACCAACGCGATCTTGAACTCTCGTGGGGGAATGGCGCATGCGCACGCAGCAGCAGTGTTCAAGGTCGCACCCCCTCCCATTTCAGAGGTGTGAAAACACAAGGTCACGCTCACAGAAAAAGAGAGCCCTCCTCAAGGACACGCTCTTCTCAAGGCCACACCAACTCCCAAGGGCCCCCTCCTCTCAAGGTCGCCAACTCGAGGTCACTCCTCCCAAGATCGCATCAAGGTCATTCACCCCAAGGTCACTCCCCCAAGGTCACTCCTCCCAAGGTCATTGACCCCCCAAGGTCATCGACCCCCCAAGGTCATTGACCCCCCAAGGCCACGTGGGGGTGTGTGACCTTGGGAGGAGGTCTAGAATCGGCGAAAAACATCTACTCTTGAATTTGTAGCTGGTGAGTATTAGTCAGTGGATTTTTTTCTCCACATTGGTGTTGATGCCTACCATGGGAGAAATAAAATAATATTGAAAAAGTGTTGAAAAAGTGTTTTTTAACCGCCCGAAGTCTCATTGAGACTTGTATGAGTAAGGAATAATTTATATGCCTTCTTTTGTTTTGATCTTGATTTTTTATATTATATAACTAACATCTCGGCTTTCCCTGAATTTATTCAGAGATATCACATGAAACTCGTCCAACAATGAATCTCTCGGGATTAACATCACCATGTTTTTTGAAATATGCATATTTCAGAAATTTCATTTGATCATTTTCTAAGTTAGATATATGGTTCATATGAGACGGATTCCAAACGACACTGCAGTACTCCTGATCAGTGTGAAATGAATGGTTTTCAAGGAATCAAAGGTCCTAAAAGGCCAAACTTTTCATTGAAGTAGATATCACATTCTGAAAATGATTAGAAAACGTTAGTTTTTGATCAAACAGAACCCTAAGATCCTTCGATTCCGTGATGCGCGTTAAACTTTCACCATCTAATTCATAGTTGAATGTTACTGGTAGGATTTTACGAGTGAATGTCATTATTTCACATTTATTTGTATTTAAGTACAATTTATTACGAGCACACCAATCAGTCAACGAATTAAAGTCCTCCTGCAATGTGAAACAGTCTGCTTCACTTTGTATTTCACGATATATTTTCATGTCATCTGCAGATAGCAGTTCATGAGAAGTGATGCCATCGGCTATGTCATTTACGAATAGTATAAATAATAATGGCCCAAGATTTGATCCTTGTGGGACACCCTAACTCGCTAAAAAGCAGGCGTATGGTTGATATTGTACTTAATAGATATATGGCTGTTTCACCATCCTCTATTCACCCTGTACCAATCGTAGTTCGGCTTCCTCGAAAACCCCCACGGAGATCTGGCAACGTCGCACAGGAGTTTCCGCGAGCTCTCGCACACCCCAGCCAGTACCGAACTACGAATCCAGTTGGCGCGATTGGTAAAAGTGCAATTGTTCGTCCGGAGTTTCGTATCCCAGCGAGTTTCGAGGGGCGTCAAGAAGTCTGCACAATGAAGAGGATGGAGCAGATCAAGTAAGCCCGTTAGCCTCTTTTTTTTAGCGTAGATGTTCGTTCATTGTTTTGTGCGGGAAACGCAAATGCGCGTGTATCTCATCTCGTATCGGCGAGATGTTTTGAAGCGCAATTTGAGGAAAGAATGGTGGGAGGTTCGTTGGGGATAAGGAGGGGACAGGAAGTTTTTCTGTACTGTGTGTAAGGTTGAACTTATGTCACAGTGTGAACACAAAAGTGGTGAATGGAAATAAGCGATACAGACCTATTATTGGTCGCTTTCTGCCTAGAACGTCTAATTTATTATTATTATTATCATTATTAATGTATTCCCTGTGTTGAAGCATGTGACACACAAGGGATAAGAAACTATACAGGAAGGATAGTAATTTTCTGGTTATTTATATTAGTTTTTCCTATATATTAGCTCATATATTTATATGCTATTTATATTTATGTACCTTATACAGTGTCCGCCATAAAGTTGGCTACATATGAAAAAAAAATTGTTATTGATATTTCTGAAAAAATCTAATGGCGGTTCGTGTCTGACAGCTAAAAAATCCATTACGACTATCACGTGACCTCACAAATAGCGGGAATTTCAGAAAAAAAAATTCAGTGGTGCAAAAAAATGGGTCAAATTGACAAGATACCAAAACATTTCATCAGAAAAATGTACTTGGAATCCGACGAGAACCCCATATATCAAATTTGAACCAGAGAAAAAATCAAAAATACTATTTTTATTACTCTACCCTTACTGAGAAACATACATTTTTGTTTTATCTGAAAACAGCTTCAATAACCTGAATCACATAAGGTTGGGTCAGAAGTAATCAAATATTTGTGGAATACACATCTTGTCAATTTGTCCCATTTTTTGGCACCAGTGACAACTTTTTTTCAAATTCCCGCCAAATCTGAGGTCACGTGAAAAAAGTCGCAACGTTAGTTGTCAGACATGCAGAAACGAACCACCATTAAAGTTTTTCAGAAATATCAAAAACAATTTTTTTTCTCATACATAGCCAACTTTATGGCGGTCACTATATATATCAGAAAATATTCACTAGTGGACCACGTTCACGTGATTTTATATAATATTGTATCTAAGATATTTTTCAACCGATTAGCATGATTTCATTTTGTTGGATATAGAAACTTTAACAGTCAACCATGCAGACACTGAATTTCATGAATGAGTCGTCATTTTCTGGGCTAACTTTATCATTAATTTTCAGTGTAAAAAATCGATGAACAATATTAACATTGGATTCACGATGTTTCCAAACGGTGTGTGACAAAGTAATGTTGGAATAAGTTCATCAAAGAATGAGATAAAATTTGAGAAATATGTCATTTAGCTTCTGACTACCTATAAGTACGCGATTTGATTTGGAATAATATCTTCCAAAATGTAATTCGAATAATTTCATTCATGAAAATGTTATCGGAAAATCTCGGAAAAATCATATTCCTTTCACTCTAATCGACTGAAAAATAAGTAATAATATATTTTATTGGGTTGGTTCCATTTTAAATAGGTTGCACTGTATAAACCGAAGTATAAACACTAGAAAAAAATGTATATGTCATATTACCAGATGAAGAAAAATCAATATTGATTTATTCAACTAAGTTGAAATAATTGAAAAAATAATAAGAACGATTATTATAAAAAATCAACAGGAGAAGGAAACAAATATATAGTGAAAACCTCGGTGAAAACCAAGATACAAAAATATGCACGGATCCAAAAGATGTTGCTGATGAGATATTCAATAACTTTAGCATATGGATTTAGGGAAAAGCGAGCGGAAGAGATACTTACAGCAAATGAAAAGATACCACAAAAAATAGAGAGAAATCCTACAGGATTATGAAAAAAAAACACATTATATGAATGCAAGTTCATTATTTTCCCCACCAACGGATATACAGATGAGTAAAAAATCATGATGATTCAAAAACAAAAAAGTTTTCCCATACGATGGTATGTCAAAGACGTAATTTTGAATATTATTAATTTCATGGGTAATCCGTTCACAGATATCATAAATGAATGATTCTACTCAAACATATTTTCTTCGATATGTATAAGTACTGACAGAATCTATTGTTACATCAATTCTCGAGAGCAACGTTACAAAAAATATCTCGAATTATAGGCCAGTTACGCTTCGTTTTAAGTTATCTTGAGTCCATATTCATATTCATCAAGTTCAATTTGCCATCTTCCTAAGAAGTACGAGGAATTAGTAGGATTCAAAAATGTCTATCAAAAATTATATTCCTACTCTTCTTGTCATGAATATTCCCGTAAATATCATAAATATGTGTTTCTGTTTTGAGGAAAAAAGAAATATTTATTCGAGTTCGAAGCCAGACTATAAAATGCTATGAACATCAACACCTTGTATAATTGTACACTTAGTATTCAACCTGCATGATGTGTCAATTAAGCAAATAAAAAATTACTTCACTATTTGTGATGAGCACAACTGGATCGAATGACAGAATAAAGATTTGAAATTCACCTAACGTTTTGAATTTCAGTGAATTAGCAAATTTTCTAATATGACCTCTAGACTGTAAATACCAGGTTTCCATCACCAATTAGTATTATAATATAAAAATATCCCCTCTTTTCAATATTGAAATGGCTCTGTAGTAAGTATATAAAACGGTCATGTTACTAACTGATGTTTCGTTAAACTGGCCTAAATCACGAACTGCCAGATGACGCTCAAAAAAAGTGAAGATTAACAACAAACATATGCTATATGTAACTTATGATTTAATATCACAAAATCAACCGATATAATCTTTATACATGGTTGTCCCAAACTATCAGCAAAAAACTATACTAATTCTATACTAAAATGCAAAATCGATCTGATATTTACAGAACGTCATATTTCAAATTTTCAATCAACTGTTTTCACTTTCAAATTAGTTCATAAATTTGGGTAATATCAAACTGTTAATTTCTGAAGAATCGCGTAGATTTTGAAAGATATGATCACACCTTAATTCTAGACTCTTTATTGGCTCGCATTTTATATTTTTATCGAATTTTTATAAGAATTCATTTCGAATTGAACCTATACCTTTGATTGATATATTTATATCAATCAACGCCTATACCACTGATGTGCGCATTCACCAATATATCGTTTCATTAGATTACATTCTAAAATCTAGACTACAAAACTACAATAATATTATCGATAAAAAATTAACGCCATTCAATGAGGAACGGACCAATAAAATACATAGACTGGCCCTTCCTATCTCTAATGCATTACATTGTTTGAAAGCAAGATCTCACTATCTCTCTTGGTATCGGGGAGAGAGGAGGAGAGCAGGCGGTAATGTTGACCCTTCTTGTTGATAGTCGTGCGAAATGAAATGTTTAGAGGAAAATATTCAGACATATGAAACCACAGAAATATAACACGCATTGATTCTTTGAAACATATTATATTCATCATTGTTTATTTGTATCACATTCTACATGAAGGAAATCTGTAAAATACAATTTTGATCAACAGAAAATATCCATCATCTTGAATAGAATGAATATCGATGCATTATTCCACATTATTCCATTCCCGAACGTACGACTATGGCACTCAACAATGAAATGACACTATTGACAGTTTAATCTCAGAAACCTGCTTTTAACCACAAATAAAATAATTTTCACCATTTTAAGTGAAGAGCAATTTATTTAATGCACAAATGAGTGAATTAATCGAGAAAAAACGTACAAATCAACGCTTTGAGAACGCTAATGACCACGTCATGAATCGTAAACAATCTGAGAAACTCGTTGGAAACACGAATATGACGAGGTGTTCCGACGAGGCCCGAACGATAAATTCTTATCATGGAAACAAGAAGGTTTGACAGTCGTGGTGGTAGTATATTCTTTAAACTTTGGTGGTGGCATCATGAAAAAGATGGAAAATACCAGGCTATGTTTTTTATGAGATGAAGTAACTATTGGTGAAGGCGTATATATAAGTATTTTTCATGCCATACCACTTGGTACCTCGAAAACGGTAAATGATACGAATTTGGTGGAAAAAGTTGCTTCCAAATTGGAAATATCACGAACCGTTTTCGGATTATACGGGGAAAACCGAATCGACACGTTTTTTTCTTTGCGCTGGCTCCTTTATTTTCAGGAATATGGAAAAGTGTTAAAAAACGTCATTCTGTGATTATAATTTGACTAGCAACATACATATAAACCACTTTTTTTTGTTAGTTTGAGAAATAGTGGTAAAAATGGACGACTTTCGAGTCGGTATAGCAGAAGAAAAGTCCTTTTCCGTTGCAATAATTTTTCCAATTGTTTTTCTTTCACAAAAGTAATGTTGATTTGGATTTTTCATCAATATTTTTGCCAATCACCCTTAACATTCTCTCCACACTTCAGAAATTTTTCTACTTCTACTTGTCACTCTGTGTTCCAAAGCCTTGGACAATGACGAATCTGTGGATTGTGATATGCCTCACGGTTTGTTCATTTGTTCCATAGATCTTATATACGCTTACGCTAGATCCAGCATCATGTAGTATTTGTTCGGTATCAGAGGGGTCTGCAAGAAAGTAGATACTATGATCACGTGGTATAATACATATGAATGGTCAAAAATTGATAGGACCAATCAATGGCTTAGTACTTTCAACCCCCACGGACCTCCAAAAATCTATGATTTGTTCATACAGCCACTTAAGCTCAATTTATAAACTCCGCTGCCGTAGCTACAGTTGACGCTCCCGTTCCAAAATGTATTGAGAAGATATTCGACGGCACCTGCGTCAGCTGCAGAGTTTATAAACAGACGTTTATTTTCAGCATATTCCATCAACGAACAGTAACGGCAGCGTCAACTGTAGCTACGGCAGCGGAGTTTATAAATTGAGCTTTAATGTCAATAATCGTCAACTCATTCACGATGGAAGATGGCTTCTTCAGCGATTAGGTAACGATATAGAGAAATTACAAGACGCGCTCATTTTGCACGGTAGCAATTTTGATTGCCTACTTACATGCATTATCATCAGATTATATGGATAATGAGAATTGAATATCTTATATTAGTTATTATTTGACAATGGATATATAGATAAAAACATCTGGGCAGTAGACCGTTTATCTCGTAAAACATTTCCATTGTGAACGTATTATCTGATTTTCTCATCATGCCCGAACCAAACGAACACCCATCTCATATTATGACTGCACTGAGCAGTGAGACCGGAAATGGGGAGCTATTCCACAGCGGCGTACCCAAATGGGGGGAAATGTTCGACTGCCATGTTCATTCCAAAATGCATCAAATTTTCTTCTGAATCATGATAAATTATGGATAATTTCAGCATCAATAGATTATCTAATGTAACCTAACCACACAAATTGTGACAACAATCATAATGAATTTAGCTCAGTAGTACCTAGTGCATAGGACATCTTGCCTACATCATACAATGGCATAACGGTCGTGAGGCCTCACTCAATGTATTGTTGGTTGCATAACGAATCTTCTTGTGTCGAACTACAAGGCATAATATCAAGATAACTAAGTCCACAAACTGTATGTTTAATATTAATATTAACAATAAGTCAATAGGAAATCATCAAAATGGATTTGATTTTATTCATGGAATAATCTGAACAAATACAACTCGCGTTATTGATGATTATCGAAAATTCCTTCTCTTTTTCGAAACAAATCATGTTGCTTTGGGAACATGATTTGTTTCTCAAAATCGAAGGAATTTTTGTTTCGATAATCATCAATACACTCGTTGTATTACATGCGACTATTTCACGCACTTGCCAAATGAACCAATCAGGAGCTCTAGTCAAGTTCGGATTATCGATAACACAAACTTGACTCTTGACTCAAGTTCGGTGTTTTCAGTTCAGAGTTATATATGTGACAGTGAAACGTGGAATATAAATAATCACGCTGATTCTACCAAATTAGTCTACTAAAATTCCACTCGTGATTGGATTCATCTCATAAGTCTGTTTTTTACTTCATAACTCAACTGAGTTGCTTGAAGGAAACACCACGAGTCCGCAGCAACTCAGTTTCGTATATTTAATAAATCAACAGACTTATCACAAAAATCCATTCACTTGTGGTATTTCTACTGATTATTTGCTGATTTAATCTCACGCTGTCAGTCATTTGTATCTGACAACCACTTTCCTCAGTTACGGTTTGTCAGTCGTTTATAACAGACTTCATATAACTCAATGTCATACTTTAACGACTAACATTATTAGATGCAGTTTCTTACGAGAATAAGAAACGTGGCGCTTGAGTCACAATTTCTGTAACTTATTTGGGCTCATAACTAAAAAAATTAGATTTTTCATCACTAACATTCCTGCAATAAAATAGACCCTTGAACTGGTATGATGGGGTCTATTGTGACCTCAAACCTCGAATATCAGCAGTAATTTCTGAATTATTGGCAACAACACATTGAATATCTCAATAGCCGCATGCTTTTCATTATTGATTCACTTATGGCTAAAAGCAAGTGCGAGCAACATTATTCAAGTATCACGAGTCACTATAGACCCCAGTATACCTCACGTTTTTTTTCTTAGTTGCGATGATGCGTAGATATTTCACAGGAAAGAAACTGTAAGAACTTTCTCGGATGAAATATGATCTAAGTGACTTTGGTAAATCTTTTGGGGACCTTCTGGACAATGGAATTGAACATAGTTTACAAGATCCAGAGGCAGAAATAGAAATGGAGAGCATATGAGGAAATTGTGGAGAAGAAATAACTGGAAGAAGAAAATGATAGAGTTTCTGTTGTGAGCCGAACAGAAATGTATTATTATAATATGGAAAAAACCAGTATAAATGGGAAAATACGAAGGCCAACACACCATTCAGTGATATGCACTTACCAAGACTCAATAAAAGGGCGCGCAAGTAAGATGTCTACGACTCACGAAGCTTGACAACTACTAACCTATCACAGAGAATATTCTAATCATTATACCTATTGGAACATACTAACGCAAAAACAACAGAACTATCATCAAATTATCAAGAAAACCGCGTTTCTTCTGTTGATCATTTGGGCCTAACTAAGTTAGACGCTTTTCTAGGACTAAGCTACTTAGCCCTAATTTCTTAATCAGAGGGCGAGAAGATGCAATCAGACCTCAGCTGCTGAGACAGAGATGTTTCACTATCCACGGACCAAAGATCAAAAACACCCAACTAGATGCTCAAAGTGCTACAAAATGTTTGCAAGGAGCACTGGACCCAGTGTGGTTCGTACCAGGATGATTGAAATCTATACGAAATACCTGGTTGTCATCAGTTTCTTCATAGTTGGCAGAAAAGGTGTTCTTTTTACTCTTCATTATTATTTTTTGCTGTTTCAATCTAATACATGTTCAAGAATGCATGATATGTTGTTTAATGTTTTTAATGATAAGGTACTTTTCATATTTACGGGATCTCGTAAGACCCCACTATACCAGTTATGTTCGAAGAAATTTGCGTACCAGTAAAGGGTTGGTTAAGTTAACACACTAAATATCTGAGAATTATGAATGATGTTGAATATGACAGTCTTTGCACATTGCGGATGGCCTTAGCCCCAATCTCGGCAGAACT
The DNA here is from genome assembly GCA_029955515.1 of Chrysomela aeneicollis. NCBI lineage: Eukaryota > Metazoa > Arthropoda > Insecta > Coleoptera > Chrysomelidae > Chrysomela > Chrysomela aeneicollis. The sequence goes on from JARUHQ010000022.1 coordinate 5,824,300, forward strand.
GTCAGACGAAAACGAACGACATCAGTGTTTTCAATATTATCATCACAAGTTTAGAAATCATTGTCTCGATTTTATTCAAACGAAACGATCCTTTTTATTACGGTGAATTAATTCCACACATTCTTTGGCATTTTTCTATTTATTATATGAACATTAACACATTTATCTATCGAAACGACTACATTGGAGACAATCGCACGACATAATTCGGCCGGTTTGAAAAATCCTGAACTCGAATGAGAATTCACAGGTCAAGCTGAAGACTATAATGAGTGGGGGTGGTTATCCTCCGGGTACCCCTACTATCCAGTTTTGATTAACCTATTTGTATGACCAATCTAAATGAGGTGATCAAGCACCATCTTGTTTCAGCCCATAGGGGGCTGAAAAAGTATGAGAGATAAGGATCACATGCACAATTTTGAAGAAGCTTGTGAAGAAATGAGGTTATGATTTCGTTTCTTAATGATTCCAAATACTTGTACCCACTCAAATAACCTTCAGTAAGTACTGATTTCTATTGTCTCGTGGTGGTCTAATGCTGATGTTTCTTGAACCAATGAAGATTTTCACCACACCGGTATTAGTAACAGTTTCTTCATCCGAAAGCGGAATATCACTCAGTAAATTTGCTTGGTTATTTATATTGTCCATCATTATTTCACGAATTCGTCTCCTTTATCATAAATAATATAGTTGTCCAACGTCCATAGAGTATGTGAGTACATGTTTACAATTCGTGGACAAAAACAAAAAATCTAGATAAAACTCTTAATATATGATTATCCTGTGATATTTTTTTGAAATAGTGTCTATTACATCACGCTACATTTTTTTGCCAATTAAGAGACTTGAATTATTCAGAAGAAACTTTTTCAACTCGTCCCGACTATAATAAAACTCTAAGATGCAAAAATATCTTCAAAATGACTCGAATTTTCCCTAGTGAGTACCTAGTATTAAGATAACTTCAATACTGCCTTATGCCATCGAGATCATAACTCATTCCAATGGGGTTGCACGTATATTATTCTCTATTAGCGCAGAATTCCGTAAAATAGATGTCTATTGAATTTGACTAATGAATTTTGATCGATCGTTTCTTATACGAACGATTTTAAGGACTTGGTCCAATTAATTTTGGAGTAATTTCCTATGCCTGCTATGTGCTAGCTCAATGCAAACTCAATTATTAATATGATGAATTGAGCTCAGTAGGTTATGTGGGATGGGTTTTCAATGGCATTCAACATACCGGCACTATACCGCAGGAGTTTGAAACCACAGAACTATTATATATATATATGCGACTAGAACACGCTATCCATTTGGTTCCATACATGATTCTAAACAAAACATTGATATCGACAATGGGGTAAAATTATACAGGGTTTAAATAAATGATTGTCCACATCCTAGTAGTAAATAATTATTTTATTCACCGACCTTATTCGAATCTATACCTTGACGTAGCAGTTGATAGTGCTCGGTTTGATCTATGAGTTGATATTGTTGAATTCATCAAAATAAGTCGGGACAAAATCTAAACTCGATACGTGAAACTGTATAAGTATACTATAAAAATTTACATCGATGGCCTCCTAAGATGAATCGCCCAAAAGGGTGTTAATTATAAATAAACTTAATTAGTTTATCGGCTAGAAATGTCTGTGTCAGCCTAACGATTTCATTCAATATAGAAAATCGAAACGCTACGCTTGTGTTTTATTTTTGATCGTCCCTATGACCTGCACATCAATATTGTTTCACTAAACGAGTTCATATACGAATTTATTCGTATTTAATCTGTTTTGACATTGAATGTTTTCGAACTGTTTTTGAAATTGCATAGTCTTCATCATTTGAGAAATGCAGTTATTATTCGCATATCTACTAGAAGATTGATCGTTTTATATCTATAATATTCAGATTGACGATATCAGAGTGGATATCAGAGAATTTTATGATTTTTCCATTAAGATATGAGGATGTTTTGCTTATAAGTTGGTGGTAGAGTTCGTCTATTTCTCAACGATAACCATCAGTCGAGTAGTGCTTCGGATGACACTTACTCATACAAGTTTTTAAGAAGAAGATGAACTGTAGATGATGTATAAATTTTTGAGTATAATTCAATTCCATGTCAATGTAGCGGATTGGTTGAAGTCCACTTCGTGAGTGTGTGGGAGTGGATGCTATCCCAAGCAGCAATTTGACGTTGCGGCGACGTGTTTGAAAAAGTTGCGCAACCAAACATGAGTTGCGTAGTCGACCTTAATACTACGTCGTCACGACCCTGTTTTGCACCAATTTGGTCAATCATTTTTGGGTTTTTAAAACGTTTCACTTTCAACTGTAGGTAGCAGTTGGTCGTTTCCTAAACGTTGCTAAATTTACCAAAAAACAACTACACACTTGCGCCATCTTGCGCAGCGATGACAGTTCACTTTCCACGGTGTTCAGAAATTAGTAAATATTCCAACCAAATCATTACTGATCACCAAAATGGACACTTGGTAAAAACTTTCTGACGACTACTAATGTTTTACTCATGTGCTCATGATAGGTACCTACTCTATTTATATTGCCTGAAAATAAAGATTTCCAAACAGAAATTATCAACGCATTTCAGTTTATTGTTAAATATACTATTGTTTTGCGTCAAAAAACACGCGCTCCTTCAATCCGTGGCGAATTTCTCAAAACTCGAAGAAAAAAAAAACGAAAAAAATAATTTGGATATATAATATTCAAAGTTAATATTTATCCAAACAAGAACTATAGAGGATACAATGATATATTAATCGTTTCTAGAGTACTGTTAACCTCTGTTTATTTTTGTTTATGTCCCAAATTTCAATGGCCGACCATGTTTCCGAAGATAATTACGCATCAAACATGGCGTAGTATTATAATAGACGTCAACACGACTTAGGATATCAGATAACTGAAAAATATACTGCTTTCAACCTCAGTCATCCAGACAACTAAATATAACCAAAGCGCGACTGAAGTTGGTTATCCGACCAAAAACTGAACGAAGTCCAACTAACGAACACACCTCGCTCCACATTTTAAAACGGGCTTTTCTGTGTCATACAATTGTCAGTAGTGTTCTTCGAAAAATTAGTTGCTTTCCTCAATCTCTGCATCCAGGTTAGCATTTGTTCCGAAAGAACTGAAGTTTTCCAAACTGCCTGTCTTCAGGCATAATTTTATTTTTAATAAATTTTTTGAGGTTAGGTTGGATCAAGTTTTTCTTATCTTACTAGATATTTATTCTTTCGTCGAAGCATTTCAGCCAACATTATGTCCTTGTTGTCATGGGGCATGTCCTCTATAGTGAGTATTTGGAAAATTTAACTGCAAAGATATGACTCCACGAAAACGTTTACAATTTTTATAAAAAAATTGCCCACTGCCAAGTTAAATGTCACAAGGTCGGCTCAACGTCGGTAAAACGTTGAACATAACTAGAGTAATCACTCAAACGTTTTTAGAACGTCACTCCTATTCCCAAAATTTTTACTACATGAAGTTGGTTGGGTTTAACCTTGTAACAACGTCGTCGGTTAACTGAAGTCATGCTCAACACTGATACAACGTTGTCCGGTGGTTTAGAGAACGTCGTTTCATAAATGACTGATTTCTACACTAAGTATAACGTTAATTTTGGTGTATTATGTGGTTATCGTCGCCAAAATGCTACTTGGGATATCGCCACTCTGTGCAACTCTTGACTCTCTTATTGTTTCGTATCCACAATGGTCATTGCTCGGCTACAAATGAAATCGCAACGTCGTGGCAAAACCTCCAAACAAACCCTGTATAATTTCAGCTCAAGAGATGACACACATTCAATTCCCATCAGTAATTCCGGACTTTGAGTACAAAGTTGGTAAGTCTAGAACGCATTCCAGAGCATTGAACTCCCACCCCACTAGCCTGACACAAATACCTCACTGCTAGAGGGGTGGAAAAGGCAATATTATAATCCATCCCTTTGTCGGTCAGTGAATTAAATAGAATGCTAGGAACGGAATATAGTTTCTATCCAGAGGAATTTGGATAGCTATACGATACGATTGAATTCATTGCCATAATTCTTGGTTTGACGGATGAAATAATGAAAAACTGTTATGACTGGTACAGCGGTACACACTATTTGAAGTACCCAAATCATTATTCATTGTGTTAGTGAAAATGTATGACGTACAGGGTGACCTATTAATCTTTCATGGAAAAAAGGACATGCAAAGTAGGTACGCCGTACAACAGTTATCTTGTTATTGGAGTGAGTAGATTCTGTATGTATCATTCATTCGCATCCTGATATATGCTGGATTAAATATTTCTGGTTCTTGATGTTCTTCAAAATAGCCAAATTTGATTGAAGTAGGTTGTTCGATTAAATTTTGTTCTCTGTTTTCATAAACCATATAACCTATTTAGTTTGGATAACCTAACAGGGATTATTGATATAGTTTAGCTAACAGAGATTCATGGAACCCTGTATAGCATCTTTGTATAAAACTCTGAAGGTGAATATGGTGAAGAATTTCTTAAAAAGGGAGAAAGGAGGTCTGGGTTCGGAAAAAAAGTTGGCAACGCCGTATCCCAATTTCAAAAATAAAAAACAGAAATATGGGTGAATTATAATAGGGAATTCAATTACGCGAATTACACCATTCGAAATGCATGACATAAAATGATTTCAAAATTTCCCGAGAACCTATAGGTACATTACCTGTCAAATGTCTGCTCATCCATCCCAAAAAGCAGAGCCTCTTATTACCACACTATATTGACTCACCCAGTATGAAATATGCTGAAATGGCGGACTATTCCTTCCCTACTCGAACAATACAAAAGTGAAACATAAGCCCTTCTGCTATGGTATTTATTACCCCCGATATTACATGAATTTTTCATGGCCAAAATGTAGGTAGGTGTAGATAAATATTTTAGCTTCAGACCGAACAGAACATCGTATACGTTTCTTGAAAAAATTTATTGAATGCTCTTGCATATACGCATCTTTCAGAAAGAGGGGTTCACGGTTGGCTTGACGGACATAATACGTGAGAAAAAATATGAAATTTCCGTTTGAAACGATCGCCAGATGACCTAGAGAAGTCTTTATTCATGGAGTGACGTGTTCTTTGATGAACGAATAGTATTAATGGATTAATGTTTGCTAAACAAGCATAACAGTTCGTAATATTTAACGTAGAAAACAATAAAATTATCTTTTCAACATTCCTTCCTCAGAACGGAGTGATAGTTTGAAAAGTGCTAGAAATGTGTTTTTGACCGCCAGCTTAGTTGCAAAGCAACCCTCGAAGTCTCATTGAGACTTGCATGAGTAAGGAAGACGGGGACCTTAGCTTTTTGAGAGTCATTCGAAGAACTACTCGGCTGGTTATCGTTGAGAGTCCGAAGGATTGAAATCCAGGTACCAAGAATGTTCGGTTGGTCACCTTTCTCCTCCCGCTAAACTATGCTACAGACATAAATAAAATTTCCAATAGCGACGCCGGGATTCGAACTCGAAACCTCTGCGCTCAAAGGCCAGCGCCTCAACCCAGTTGACAATAATCTACTACCAACCCAGTTGACAATAATAATATAATTGAAATTAATTTCGCCCCAAGAAAAAACCAACCTCTTTGCTGAAATGTTTGCAGTAAATTCCTCCTCGCAATCACAAGGGTGATGAGATCTTCCTGTTATTGCTACCATCTGTAGCAGTTTACCAGAAATAGTCTTCCGGCACTATAGGCGTATTTTGCTAGGTCTCGATTCCACAAAGGATATGGGACCCAGAAGTAACACCAGTTCTTCGTAGGCTGTTCATCCTTTCTTATAAACTAGCGGTTAGTTTCATCCAAACTACAGCTAGAATACAACCAATCCCCAAGAAAGGAAAGAAGATCATTACTCGAAATTATATACAGACCTATTACACTACTACCTGTCACCTTTGAAGTAATGGAGTAAGTAGGCATTCAACATTGATCTCATTCAATATGCTTCAATAGGAGATAATAATATGCTTACCCAAAGGTTTCACTCAGATGACAGATGTCAATAAAAAAATTCGTATCTGAACGTTAGCTTTTTGATAACAGAGTTCATGTTACTGAAGACCTATACCCCAAAAAACTCACCAAATTCATTAAAGGAGGTCGTCAATTTTATCGACCGAGTTTGGCTCGATAGTATAGTTGTTAATGGCGTCGCATCCGATGAGATAGATCAACACAGGTGTTCCACAGGGATCTGTTTTGGCCCCAACTTTGTTCCTGCTAAACAACAACGACCTGTTAGAGGTGATCTCCTGTCCTGTTCATAGCTTTGCTTTCTCCTCTATCATCCAAAGAAATGGAAAGGGCAAGACAGAAACTGGTCGATGCTGAGATTTTGAGCTAGTGGAAACAATCAAAACTCAGCTTGTATCTTTTCCAAGAAGGCGGACTACACAATTCATAATATGGTGATGTCAGGCTCGATTTTTCCTATGAAATCTTCCATATTCATGCTTGTTGGTGTTGAACCATCAACAATACCCTATTATGGGATGATCACGTGAGGTCCATTGCTAGAACTGCTTCACAAAACAGTTTTTTGTTCCGTGCCATCAAGAGCTACTTCACACCTCAACAGCTACTTATTATATACAAAGCACAAATTCTGGACCTATATCCAGAGAAGATGTGTTCATCTGGTGGACGATATTGAGAGAAATAGAAATCGAAAATATCTTTCATGGTTCTGAAATATCTTGAGAAAACTGAAAATTGTTGATTCTTAACAGTAATCAATAACTTCACAACTATTGCTGCTAGGGTTCTGAGATTTGGTATACTTACTAAAGTTCGCATGCTGAATTGAACGGTGACATTGAAGAAATTCTAGGCACACTAGATTGGACGATACCGAAGCCAATTTCGATTTAGGATTTCCACCCCTTGGGACAGATCATAAAATTACAATCTATGTATCTCACCTATATGTTTAATCATGGATAAGTCGAAATAACAGGTGGAGTAAAAAAAATTAAGTTAATGTGATATCTGCCAGGCTTACAATTCCATAAAATAAAGAATGTAAAACTCAGTGTAACTCGACTACAAATAATGTAATTTGCTGCTCTCCGTTGGTTTACCTCCAGTATTGAATGGATTGTTTGTTCTTGCAACTACGGCTTCACTTATTGTTCTGGAATGAACTGTATTTTCAAAAATCACCATATGTAGTGTTCTGACTGTGAGAATAACATTTCTGATTCTTTGATGTAATAACATCCAGCACTGGACATTGTGATAGTGTCGAATTTCGAAAGCATATATTTATATATGGTACAAATCATTCACATTTTCTTCGATATCACGTGAGATTTATAGTAACAGTTGAATCATCTGTTTCATTAGATCCAACAATCAGTGGTGAGCCTTATAGCAGCCTCCTTGACTCTGATGATAAAATTCCCACAATAAAATCGGAATTGCACATCAGCTCGCGAAGTTAAACTGCAGATAGACAAAGTAGACATCTGTCTTCTTTGGTATTTCCTATTTCACCTGTTATTTCGAATTTTCCTTCATTGAAAAGACAAGTGTGAAACCCGATCAATTGGTAATTTTATGATCTATCGGAAGGAGCTTTTGTCCGTGGATTCAATTTTGAAACTTCGCTCGCCACATAAAATCGCTCTCTTTTGGCTTCGGAATCATGAGCCGACCACCGAAACTAAAAAAAACTTTTACTTTTTTCCAGGCTGTGAACCCCGACCCTCTTCCGCGACGTTCAATTGTTTCAGTAGTCGAGGCATCGAAGGCGGCGGACTTCAAGAAATCGTCCATCCATTGTTCGCGTCTCGATTGCTCGTGGGGTAATCAAGAGTGAGTGCAGGTGAGTGCGGCGTCAAACAAGTGACTGTTGGAGAAAAATCGCGGTGAAAATCGCTCGGAGTGGGTGAAAACGGGATATTTTCCACGGATCGGAGAGATATCTAGTTGATGAGTTGAATAGTGAGTATCGTCACACATGCATTTAATTATCCGTAAAAAATTGTTTTAATTCAATATAGCGGGTGTTCCTCAGAAGTTAAATAACTTTTTTGTATCTGCAGATGAACAAGTGAAATTCGGTGTGTTATTATAGGGAATACATATGCATTTTTTGAGCTATTCAATTGTTTCCTATCAATTCAGGTTGGACCGGAAATTATCCTTACTTACACTCGGTATATTTCATTATATCAACAGAAAATCGCATTATGGGTAAGTACAATGATGCCCCAGTTGCCACTTTTTGGCATTCATCACCCTACAATTTCCAATTTTCATTCTAGAGTGCATAATGTGAATTAGTTAAAACGGTTAAATTTTAGTCAAGTGCATGGCCAGATAAAAATAGTTTTGATCGAGTTTCTTTTTTAATTTTCTTCACAGGTTTATTTGAAGTTTTCAGATCCGTGATTATGATGTTTACTGAATTTTTTGAAATGGAAAAAGTGGCTCATTATGATACTATTTAGGGAGGAAAGAAGGGCAAATTGTGAAGAATAATTTGATACCAAATAATCGATCACGATTATGCAAATTGAAAATTTTAGGATGACAAATAACAAAAAGTGACAAATGAGATGTAATTGTACTCACAATCTGGTTTTCTATTATTAATATATACCCATTCAAAATAATGTAAAAAAGTGCCAGTCAAACTTGTGCTATAGATATATAACCTAGTAAAAAGCAACTGAATGCGTTAAAAAGTACATATGCATCGATTATATCTACACACCGGATTTCACTTGTTTGTCTGCAGAATCATAAAGTTATAGGGTTGAGCCATCACTTATAAAGTAGTTTTTTCTGGAGAAAAAAACGAGAGATCATTTCGAAAATATGTAGGAGTGGATAATCTATCGGTCTAAAATATTTTCTGAAACATATATTTATTTGAAAACTCATGGGATTTCTCATAACTTCCCCCTCGACTTCTACTGGATATTTTCCTCATGTATGAAATTTCTCATCAGAGAAATGCAATTGAGTATGAAAAAATTACATACATTTTCCATTTGTCCTCGTCTTTGTCAGTACTTATGATATTATTTACCAGATGATTTTATATTCGAGTATGAATGTAAGCTCATTCGCCAAAATATTGAAATATACTCGTGCAATTTTTAGATGATACTATGAATAAAACGCTTTCTTTGGAAATTATCAAACTATACAGGGTCCGTAATAGAATTGGCTTCACCTAGTGACAAGAATAAATCGTGTTTTCATAATTATAACCTCTCGCAAAATGCCAATTCCACAAATATTTGATTAGTTTTGACCCAACCTTGTTGTAAAATGTTCAATGTATGTCAATAAGGGTAGAAGAATAAATATTGTATTTGATTTGATGTTTTCTCAATCTGCTTCAAAATTGATATATGGGGTCCTCGTTGGATTCCAAGAACATTTTTTTGATATCTTGTCAATTTTACCCATTTTATGACACCACTGAAAAGTTTATTTCAAATTTCAGCCAAATCTGAGCTCACTCACGTGATATAAGTCGTATCGGATTTTTTATATAGTTGGACATGCAGAAACGAATCGCCATTCGAGTTTTTCAGAAATATCAATAACATTGTTTTCCCATATGTAGCCGACTTTATGGCGGACACTGTATATATTTGGAAACAGAAGAAAAAGCCTTCCACTATACTTGAAAATATACGGAGTATTATTTTGTTATTTTTTCCAATTTTGCGATCGGTATTCTTTTGTTTCAGAAATTCCAAACTCCTATTGAAACACTAGTTTTCTGCATCTAGTGACCATGGAAAGCAACTCGGTGTCCCCAATGCCAACAGAGTTGGCGCCAATTGCCGAATTCGACAAGACTCCCCCCACACCCCCCGAAGACACCCTGCCAATGGAGGATTTGCCGCCACCGCCCACTACAGTGATCATACCAGAGGAGAAGGAAAAAGACTTGGAAAATGGCATGGATAAAGAGAAGGAAGCCGAGATGGAGAAAGAAGCGTGAGTGGAAATTCCGTTACTGCATTCACTTTCTATACTCTTCCATGCTTTAACAATTTTTGAAGATAACATATTCTCACGATATATGGCTGCAACAATTCGAAACACAGTAATACTTTCAATCAAGCCAACAATAGATCATTTTAGTGAGGTTATATAGGCGGTAATTTTGAATTACGTTCTATCTGTGGATCCCACTTCTGAATTCCCAAGGCAGTTTTTGTATGCTTGAAAATTACGCGCATATCACGCCTGTTTTTGAATGCTTTGGCATATTTCTCAAGATTTATTTCTATCGAAATGGATTTCATGAACCGTTCTTAACATGCTATAATCAAAAGTTCACAATGAAATTGAAGATATATTTTGAAAATAATTGATGGATATAAAATGTGTGGACAATGAATTCGATGAGAGTTTGTCTCAGCTTCATTCCATCATTGATTGGTGTAAGTTTGGCGGAAAATTCAATCATAAACATAGAAGATATTACAAAAAATAAAATATATTGGTCGAAAAATGGAACACAATCAATCATAACTTTCATTCTTCATGCTGGCCTTCACTTATCCTTCGATAATTCGTAATCCAGGATCAAAATTACACATTTCCGAATATCCAGATGGAAGACTGTGTTTATTTCTTTGGATAAACTATCATCCTGATCGTAGGTAGGTATTCATTTTGAACTGATAGCATATAATAACTCTCGAAGCCAATATATTGATTCGTATTAAGCAAACATAATATCCAATATATTATCACAATCATAAATAAGTAATATTTTAATATTATTCATAACAATATCATAACCTGAATCAGAAATCGCACTGCAGAAATCATCTACGACCTACCGATATTTTCTCAATTTCAATTTGAGGATACAAAAGCAAATTCTGTGGAATGGACATCAAAACACGCACTAATGATGAAGGCATGGACGCCGTTAGCAGGGTGCAAGGGGGTGCATTTGCACCCCACTGGCAAGAAAGAAAATACATAGAGAAATAGAATATTTTCTGTTAATGTTTGAATAAAAACGCCTGGGTTGCTGTCCAAATTTGTTCATCACCTTGTCAATAGATTTAGTATTTTCCTCTACTCTTTGAACGAAATATAAATTCAAATACTCGCTTGATTTGAATTTCTCATTACATTTATCCACATAATAGGTTTGTTTTAGCAGCGATTTGGAATTGTTTGCAATCGTCCGGAGCATGGGCATACTGATTTATGCGTTTATTAAATCAGTATGCGCATGCTCCGGACGATTGCAAACAATTCGAAATCGCTGCTAAAACAAACCTAATATATACATTCGTATAATTCTATATTCTACATTAGTTGATAACAGGGGCGGCGAGTGCATCGGGGCCAATGCGCCCATGTAGGCAATGGGTAGCGCGTAGCAACTTATAACCTTTTGTATATATCAGTATCAAGTATTGACTTGAAACCATAGATCTTATAACGCTAGATCCGGCATCCTGTAGTATTTTTTTTTTGTATAGAGGGGTCAGCAAGAAAGTAGGTTCTATGATCACTTGGTACAACACATGTGTATGGACAAAAATACCAACGACCAATCAATGGCTTAGTACTTTCAACCACCCCGGACCTAAAAAACAAATAACCTGGATACCGGATCTGGCGTTATAAGATCTATGCTTGAAACCGAGCTTGAAACCCGATCAGTCTCAAAAACTTATATTTGGACCTAGGTGTTTTACACTCAACGCGATACATGCTCCTTTCTATCTTCAAATTTGAAGGCATTTGACCTTGAACCATGAAAAAATTTTCGCCTGTGGCGCATATTTTTTTGTTGCTTTCTCTAAGCCGTCTATTTTAAAATCCATTAGACAAAAATACAGATGCACCCCCCTGAAAGTAATCCTGGCGGCGCCCATGTATGAAGGCACCTAATATTTCATGTTTTAACGCTAAAATTCACTTTCTTTTAATTAAACATGGATTTCCCGCCAAGAGAGCGATTCTAACCTAACTATATATGGTCCATACTCATTCTTGAATCACAAGAATCCATATAAAATGCACACTTCACTCTCAACTTAATTTGTCTGACTTGCATTTCTCTAGAATGTTTCAAATTTATCGCATCAGATAGTTTTCCGTATACGGATCGATGAGTTTGCCGATGTTCATCCTGTATATCCGTTTCCTGTGAATTCACCCCATCAACATCTTTCGAAATGTGGACAGAGAGATATCATCTGGCCTTGATGATATATTATTATATAACATGCCACTATTATTTTGATCCACACCCTCTGCTATAGAACAAAAAATAATTGCATTTCAAGATTTCCGTTTCTAGGAATTCCCAATGAATCGTTGTAGGTAGTGGTTAGTTTTTCATTGAAATTCCAATGGGTCAGTAATTCATACCATGGGTAATGATAATTATTTATGTTCATCGGTGGACATCGCCGTATCAAGGATATAGTGTACTATGAAATAATAGAAATCGATAATTTGTAATTGCAGACAGAAAAATGATGACACAATTCCAAATTTGCTAATTATACGTGCCACAGGTGTGTTATTAGCAATATTGATTTCAACAGTACCGCTCCCAGTCCCAGATTCAAACGAGTATATACATGCACTAAGAATTATTGTTGGAACCATTTTGTTACGTTAGTCTTTTATCACTTGACTTTACGACAGAAAAACCTATATCTGTCACTGAAACTTATTTTCATGAATAAAGTATTTTAAATTTTTTTTTCAATGAAGAAACTCTGAAAATATCTTCTAGTAGATTTGTAGATTGTAGGGGAAGTGACGTTAAGATTGTGCAGCCTTTCATCAAGCACCTCGACCTATTATATCTTTCTTGCACACCTAACCCTTAATCTATTCGAGGCCTGGGATCCCGAGACTTCTTGCGGAGTTCATCAGTTTCCTGGGAGCTAGGTTCCTGACATCGAAGGGCTCTAAGAAGGTCCCTTCCAGGAACTTGAGTCTATTGCAAAAGAGCTCTGAGCATTCGCACAGCAAATGTTCTGCAGTTTCAGCGAAGTTCTCACAGTAGCGGCAACTATCACTCTCCGTTTTACCCAAATTTTGAGGTGATACCTCAAAGGGCAGTATCCAGTGAGGAGTCCCGTTACCAGTTTCAAGTCTTTTTTGTCCAACTCGAGAAGCTGTTTAGCTTTCCTTGGCGAAAGGCTCACTATAGCCCTTTCGCTTGTCTTTGTCCTGGCACTTTATTCCAGTGAGATTTCATTTCATCCGCGTCCCAACGTCGATCTTCTTTTTTCAAGTGGGCCTTGGAGAAGGGTTCTGGACCAAGAAATTGTGTATTTTCCCCATATTTGGCAAGACAGTCTGTTTACTCGAAATATCTACTCTCAAAACTCTGAAATTGTCTTATACACTTCAAAGTTAACACCTAGGTAATTTTGAAGCGGGGCTCTTATATAATCTAGTAGTGTTTCATGCATCCGAACCTCAAGCTTGTATTTTCTCAAAATATGATGTATGGCGTGATTGTTCCTATGAATTGCTATCATCCTTCTATCACGGGATGATGTTGTTAGGTCCATTATTTCAAATACTGGTTTATTATCACATGACACTTATTAAACTATTTCACGCTTCAACAGCTTCCTGTATTCTACAAAGCACAGATCCGACCTGTAATGGAGTTTGGGGTTCAACTACTGCCAAACACAAGCTGAGGTTTTCAGTTTCAATGGAGAAGAGCTTTTCGTTTGATTGGTTCATCTCCTACTGACCTCCTTGGAACATTGCAGAAAAGTGATCAGTCTCTTCTACAGATATTTTGATGATCCAAGCGTCTTTTGGTACGCGGTTCAGTGCGGTTAAATAGCGTGATGGGGATTGCATTGGGACATGCATCGCTTCAAGTGGATATCTCAGGGTCTCTACTCGGTTGACTACCCTGCACTGATGAGGACAAATAAACTCGAAACCGGTCTATAGGTTGTTGTGCGTGCTCTTTCGATGTGAACTTTGTCACTTCTTAGAAAGAAAGAAATATGTACGATCTGTATTCACAGTGTGAGCAGATATAATTCAACGTTCTGCTTGGTAGTTGTTTCCTGCTCGTGGTCTACCAGGCATTCAAATTCAAACTGTGTTTGATGTTTTTAATTGAGTAACACTTCTTTTTGCCACGAGGATCATAGGTTTTCCTTTCGTTTAGTTGGAAGATGAAAACCAACATGTCTTTGAAATTCGACAACCTCTACCAACAACCATAGCTAAGGTCCCCGTAATCGGATATGTTGGAAAACTATACTCTAGTCATCTACCTATCATGAATGTGCAGGGTTAAGCTTAAAAGAAGCCATCACAGGTGAACTTGTCTGCGATGCGATTGTTTGAATATTATGGATGGAATGAAGCCGTTGATTTTTATGAGGTATCATAATTTTTATTTTCTATCATAAGGTTATCGGACACCACTGTTCCTCACTGATTTATCTGGAGTACGGTCCTGTTCATAGCGTGCGAAACGTGGGTGAAAATAACCAAAACTGAAGGAGGATCTTCTCGCATATTTATATGCGATCACTTTCGATTAATTTACTATGAGGAGGGCGTGTGAATTAAATATATGATGTAATGGTAATACTGTCTTGTTCGCTCATTCGATTTCGCTTTACAGTGTGGAACAGTCAAATGGGGTAAATTCAGGCTATTGATTATTTAACATACTTAAAACCAATACAAAGTAAATTAGCATTTGAATTTATATTAATGTTTATACAGGGTACATCTTGGATATTTATTGGTAAGTTGTTGACGTAGAGTTTCCTCAACTTGTTTTAACTTTCAAGATGTTATGGGTTATATTTTAAGGTTTATTTTTTGCAATTACTTCAACGTTTTTTGATAAGACCCGAGATATAATTCTTAATGTAATTTGTAGGGGGCGCCATAAAGGCTACATTTGTGGCTCAAATGTGTGCACAACATGTTTGCTGATTGAGTTAGTGCAGTTTTTAACTTCACGAGATGAGTAACCTCATTTTAGAGCATCAGCTGCATGATTATTATTCAATTATTAAGGTAGAGAAATGGAACGCAATTATTTTTTTCTGCGTTATCAAAATAATCAAATTATAAGTAGTAGGAGTTATGTTACATTAGAAATGTGTGTGGCATTTTAAATTGTAAAGTCGTTATGAAACGCAAATGCGTATCGAAATAGCCTCTGTTTTGATACGCATTTTTTATTATTCGGAGGTTGGTACAATCGAACTGACAAATAAAAGTCAGGAGAGTTAGGCGGAGCTTACTTCGATTTTGGATTTGGTGATACTAGCAGTAAATAACTTAAGTTTTTTTTGGTAAATTTTAATTTCGAGTGTGAATAATGCAAAATAGAAAAACATGTATATGACCCACGTTTTATAAGACACGTTGTCGCACTTTTTCCATTTCGCTTCGCTCGTCGTAACTCGTGCGACAAAATAGCGTATAAAACTTGTATCATAATATACAATATAATATAATATCGAAAAAAATCTCAAAATCAAACCTTTAACACCAAGTTTAACACCCTTATTAGTAACATTTCATTAAAGAAAGTTGGTTGAAATTGTAATATTTTGAAATGAGGAATTCACCATACTTATATGTACAATTACTTCAGGACTACCCTGTATAGAGGACACCATTTTTTTCAACATGAAGTACCTCATTGAATGTTGTCTTACCAGTCCTCAGAAGCTTACTAGAAGAAACATGTACGAGTAAAGATTAAAAACTATTAGTCCCCCATTGAATGTACAGGATGGGCAAATTTCGATGTTTATATAGGGTAACTCGGTAACTATAGGAGATACAAAAAAAATGGAGGTCGCATTTTCTATCTCTTTTTTCGAGACAAATTCACTATAATTCAGTCTCATAGGGACATATACGTTTGATTTGACAATGGTGTAGCGACAAGCCACCGCGACTCCGTTATTAGCCACCCTGTATATTCAGCTGCTCCCCATACATGGGCGTGGACTCTGCGGGGATTTGGAATGCATGGGAGATTAAATGTTCATTTCCTACTATATTTATGATGATTAAACCAGCTAAAGTCCGCCTTCTATTGGTTCCCAAAAGACCAAATTGATATTAATTAAAATGAACATCAAATTAGCTTGACATTATTACATATAAAAATATATATTATGACACGGAAATAATTATAATGGAGGGTTGTTAGGATTATTTACATATCAGAAATAACTGAGGAAATAACAGGATTATGGATTCAAAACGGTTCGAAATAAATTTGCATTTTCATTTTAAAACAAATAATCAGAACACAAACAGGGAGTCTATTTTTCGAGCTCCACCATGGGAATCTCAGTTATTATGAGAGATACGAGGTTGGTTAATTGATGCGAAAGTGCCCATTTTCATTCTGAACAATTATCTGAGAGGAAAGTTGATTTTCGCTTTGGTTTTTCAAGCAATAACCATGAGAACTAGACTTCTTTCTTGTACCTTTTTACAAGCAATCTGAATCTGTCATCGTATTTTCCAAGGCGTTCTTGATGTCAAAGTTACAACACTAAACTTTGGATTTTCTCGAGGATTTTCTTATGGTTACCATTCCTATAGGATTTTTGAAAAGTAATTTTCGAAGTATTTTCCCTCCTGAATACAACGATGTATCATTCAATATGTTTGAATTTAACATATATACTGATAATATAGTTTTTGCCGGTTTTTGCGAAGATAACACCAACAATTTTGTTCACAAACTTAATTTTGACAGTTCAATTGAAGAGCTGATTTCATCGATCTATCACATTTGGGGTCTAGAGAATGACTACAGAGCGCTACAGGGATGTAGGACATGAAAAATCGATATTAACTCTTAATTATTGATCAATACAGCTCACATGTCTATATATTAACTTTTCGTTTTCTAGTTACTGACATTTAATTGAATCAAATAGACGAAATAATAAAAAAGATAATGATGTATATATGTAATCGAAAAAACTCTGTAGTACCCGATTAGGTGTAAAGTTATATTGATTATTTATACATATTATGAACTTCTCCCACTCATTTCTGTTTGCTGCTGGTTTTTCGCCTCATGCCATGTTTTCCCTTTTTCTTTTGAAATTTTCTCAATCGTATTGTTCCATGTCTCCCTTGGGCACGAGGATCTTCTTATCTGTTGTTGAGGCTTTTCATATCTGTTTGGCTGATACCTTGTCTCCCATTCTTTGAAGATGACCCCACCATCCTAGTTATCTCGGATCTATATATTTTTCAAGGCTTCCCATGTACAACTATTCTTTGATTGTTACATTTCTAACTTTATTATTGTTGTTCCCCGTACTCTTCTGAGATAATGGTGTGAATAATAAATAATTAATGGAATCAAATTGAAATAAAAATGATAAGTCAATAATCTGAAAAGAGGTAATGGATTCACATTATACCTGAAGAAAATTACGGGATTTAAATAGAATGTCCCACTGCTACTGCTACATTTGGCGATGGCGTGTTTCATTAATAATAATAATAATAATCTTTATTAATCCGTTTAGACAATGGATGTATAGGACAAGTCAATAAATAGGTACGACAGTAACAACAAATAAAAATAACGAATAAAAGAAAGAAAACAACATATTAAAATTCACAGATGATGGAACAGAAAACACAATTTACCAGAATGTGGTATGCTAGCTTTAACCTAGTTCCCTATCTGTCATAAAATCTCCTATGCTGTAGTAGCATTTGGACGTTAGTAAAGATTTAACTTTATTCTTGAATGAATTCACGTCAATTCTGGAATATATTTAGGAAGTGTTTCATTCTGGTATATATTTATGATGCTGTGAATAAACTCTCAAACTTTGCCAGCCAAAATAAGCTGTGAGTCACTCTGTACGTGTGTATAACATAAAATAATCATTAAACACATCCATGATGCATAGAGCATGCATTCCACGTCATTAAATTACAACCCTAACGCTTATCCAACTATCTAAATTAGGTATGGTTACACATTTCCGAGAACGAATAATTTTTTACGAGATCCGTATCAAAGACCGACTAGTGCCACTAGGGGGATTTTGATGATAAAAATCATTTTGTTGACGATGACTCGCCATACATATACTTACTAAACCATTAATATGCAATTGATTCAGTGTTAGTTTATGATGAACAAATAAATCAAAAATGGACTGATATTGGTGAAATTCCGAAATCAAAGACGTCATGCTACCCAGAAAAATAAGAGGAATCCATATACCATAGAAATAACTCTTCAACCTTGCTAACAACACACTCATGTGTTATTGCACACTGGCTCAGTAGAATTGTAGAATCACACAGCTAACAAAGAAGTTTCTTACCACTAATACCTGAATGCTGCTGTGTTGGCGAAATATATCGTGAATTGAATTCATACAACGATGAGATTTTCACAAAAAATTCCTTCTGGTTTGTTTTTCACCATAACATAATAACAATAACAACATAATATATATGATTACAGTGGATTGCGCTACCAACGCTCCATTGTTACGCCGCTGTCTTCACAATATCGCTACACTCGTAGCCATCCAAGAATACAGATAGGATGTATTACTGGTTGTAAATATATCCAGGAGCTCAAGCGGATATTCTATTACATCGCGTTCACATACCAGCTCTCGCCTATCGCGAAAAACTTAAATGACACATTCCTACGCAATAATATATAATAATGATGGTGATTTTTATCTGAGCTTCTTTTAGGCAAAAGTCGGGACGTAATCGACTTTCTGGCAGATGACCTTGATGTGCGTTCACAAAAATCGGCCAATGGAATCACAATACGCCATAAGCCGAAACGCAAAAAGCCAGCATGTGAACGCGCCGTTATACACGGCAGTATCCATCCAAGGCAGGATCAGGATCGTAGATCGTAGCATTCGTAGCATATACGATTATAATATGTCAGCCAGCGTGTATCAGCCTTCATGCAACATGGAAGAAAAAAATCTACTTCCGGGACTATATAAATAGTCATGCCACATTTCCGTTTTTCAAAATCTTTCACTTTGATAATTCCGATCTTTTTAGAACACCTACATTTCTAGTTCCTTTTGTAAAATAAAATTATTTGAACTGTCATCTGCAGACGCTACAAATCCCACAGATCCTAAATTTTTGGCGCCAACTTTAATAACTCTGCATATTAAACCTTTTTCGATTCTTGATGTATCTCCCTATTCTTTTTCGGTATCGTGAACGTACGATGAAATTTGCTCAAGTGTTGATAATATTTTTTTCAGACTGTTAAAATCTTCTTCGCTACCTTTGTCAGTTTCTTCTATATCAGCATCTACTTCTTTCACGTCCAGTTAACCCACATTGATATGAATCGAAATTTTGGACGAACATTACTATTCTCAACTCTGGTTTTTCTGGTGATAATTATTCCTTAACCTACTTTCGGAAGCTCTGATAACGGTTGATGAACCTTGATTTTTCTTTCATTCTATCAAGTTTTGACTCTTCTCGAATAATCTATTCTTCATACAATCTATCGACAACTTACTGTACACAACGATTCTATCTTGAGAATGTTCGTAGAAATCGTAGAATATTCCAGTAGAACATTTCGAATAGTCGAATATTATCAGAAACTCACATTCCAATCATTCTCAGAATATTCTAGAAACACAATCACAGAATATTCTCAAGGGTATATTCGCAAAATATACCCTTAGGATATTCTCATTATGCATCGGTATATTATGAGAAGGTCCACATAATCTTCTCGAAAATATTCTGAGAGCATGAATGGTATGGTCTAGGAATATCCTCAGTATAAAGGGTGGAAACATATCGGAAATATTTCAGGGATCAACAGAAGAGCTATAGGAATAAAATACTGATTACGTTACGTTAGTAATTTGAAGTAACATTTTTCATAAAAGCTGTTAGAAATAATCACATAATATTGAATAAAAAAATGGAGGGGCTATCGAGAATAGGAAACTGACTTTCAGGCTTGAATTGGATGATTGATTGATGCTTATTCGATATTTTATAGAATATTTTCAAATATTCCCAGAATGTTACATAATATCATCCTATAACGATTCATGAACATTTCTGGAGAAAATTAAACCTGCAAATAAGCTCGCAAAAAAAAGAACATTGATAGAATATTATGGAATATTTTATGAACATTCCTAGAAAATTCAAATGAAACATTCTATGTAGGTATATCACTCAAGAGCATTTGTATTTTCATATACTATCAATGAATATTCTAGAACGTTCTCACAATATTCAGGTGAAATATCCTATGGATATATATTATCATCACATCTTCAAAATATTCTTTCTAATTTGGTTCTATAATGAAGTCATTATGAAACGCAAATACGTATCGTAATATCCTGTGTTTCGATACCTACGCATTTTTTATTATTCGAAGGTTGGTACAATCGAACTGTCAAATGAATGTCAGGCCCAGCTTATTTCTGAGCGATTTGGATTTAATGAATAATGATACTAGCAGTAAAAAACTCAACGTATTTATTGTTAACTTTCATTTTTTTTTGTGATTTTATTTGAATTGACTAATAAAAATAATAACAACATTGCATTTTTCACCGGTGGTATCGCAAAAATCAAAATCGCTCAACAGTAAATTGGGCTTTATAGGCTTGTGCGTCATACTTTGAATATTTCAATATCATCATTGTCACCAATCGAAGATGTTTCAGTTATTTTTCGATATTAATTTTTTTTCAATAGAAGACTTTTCGCTCTTCGTACTCCAAACAACGCTTGCGACAAAATAGCGTCTTATAAAACTCGTATCATAATATACTGATGTCGGTATGTTGTGAACATTGTGAGAATATTCTGTCTGGGTTTTTCGATAAAAAGTTTCTTTGCATTTGGAATAAAATGGTTTCGATAATGTGATTATTTACAAGCAACGTTGCTACATTTGCGTCTATTTTAGCTACAACAGATTAACTCAGCGACAGATTAACCAAAACTTGTTGATCCATGACTCAGCAAATGATTTCCCACTGAGACTCCTCTCAGTTTTCAAAATTCCATCGGATTGTTCTCACCGTGTACGCATCTCGCTTTAATTTCTGTGGCTGTTCAACTTCCTCATTTTCGATCCCTCTATTGTTCGTTTCCTTTCGCTTTAGAGCTGGCTGGTAGAGTCAGTGCGCTGTTTTTCCAGTATTTTTAGGCGCGTTCCCGTCGAAAGCACCTTTCCGAACAGTTTTGGCGGCGCTTCTTGCGAAAAAAACTATGGAAAGATTGGACGGAGTGTAGTGTACCCGGTCTGCGAATTTTGGCCCTAGGGTGCTCAGTAAAATGGGCAATGGGTAAGTGTCAGCCAGATGATAACTGATTTTTTCCGGAAACTGCGATTTTTCTTCTCCTAAACAGGCTAAATTCAAATAGAATTTGTTTTTCCATTGATTCTTCAGACATAAACAAATCAGTATAAAATATGTATACAGTGTGAGCCATATGTAATAATGAACACACATTGACAAAACTACATATTCAACATCTACAATATCAATTTTCGACAGTTTATGACAGCTTCCTATTAACAAGCACTGAA
Organism: Chrysomela aeneicollis; assembly: GCA_029955515.1. Classification (NCBI taxonomy): domain Eukaryota; kingdom Metazoa; phylum Arthropoda; class Insecta; order Coleoptera; family Chrysomelidae; genus Chrysomela; species Chrysomela aeneicollis. The sequence goes on from JARUHQ010000022.1 coordinate 5,845,972, forward strand.
ATAAACTGTAGACTTTTGCCTAATACTTTCATATCGTAGAAATATTTCCTAAAATTACCAGAGATGGCACCATAGCTTGTGTCGGTAAAACAGAAACTGTGCTTCTGTCAGTGTCAGCTGTTCTAATAGAAAGAATACCGATAAGAGTAAAAATATTGATAATTATTCCAGATTTACTGAAAATATAGTGTTTCAATGTTGTTTTAATTCACAGAAATACATAGGCTACAGATATCTTCCTCGAAATTCGATCTCACCACCATCTTCATTCAAGTCGTGGAACTTACTACTTTCTCAAACGGTCTACAAGTTTCTCCGCAGAAACAATTGAAAAGATGTATCACCATCATATCGACCTCGGCTTGAGTATTATGAGATCAAACCATATTGTCAAATTCAAATAGGAGTTCTACCCATAGATTTTATTGCTTACGCTAGAGCCGGTATCCAGGTTACTTGTTTTGTAGGTCCGGGGGGGTTGAAAGTACTACGCCATTGATTGGTCGTTTTCATTTTTGTCCATACATGTGTTATACCACGTGATCATGTAGTCTTGCAGACCCCTCTTGACCTAAAAATTACTACAAAATGCCGGATCTAACGTAAGCAGTAAGATTTATGGTTCTACCCAAGATTAGTGAGTTCTACCTACTATAGCACAATACAACCGTTTGTAAAATACATCACGCAAATTCAAAACGATAATTTATTGTTTCTTATTCTCAACCGAGTTCTCAACCGTATAAAATGAGTTTCTTCTTCTCGTTCTTCTTTGAAACCCTGAAATTTTGTTTAGGGATGTTAGGGGTGCAAAAACGGAGAAGAATGACATATGCATAATGGTGTGTTCACATGCTGGCTTTTTGGCTCATGACGTAATGAGATTCCATTGGCCGATCTTTGTGAGCGCTCATCAAGGACATATGACAAAAAAGTAGATTGTACGTTCCGACTTTTGCCTAAAAGAACCTCCGATTTTCAGGGTTTCCACTTCTTAAGTTAGAATTACCGTTATTATCACAAATTATTGTCTGTTATTGTGTAGCAATGTTTTATTTAAGCTTTTTGCGATGGCGAAAGATGTCATGTGTATTGTTGGTTGCATATGGCACAGTAGAAATAGCATTGTTGAAGACTTTATTGTCTGAGAATCTGCAACTGACATTTCGCGTAGAATCTTTATTTCTAAAATCAATATTATGCAATAAAATCATACATTTCGTGTACTAGCTATTTTTATGAAATGGCATGATACCTAAATAAGGTCAAAGTTTACAGAATCTGTTGACAACACTGGTTTATATTGATGCGTTCGCACAACTTTTTGAACTTCCAAAGTTGTTTTGAGTTCAAAGCCTTCGACTAATAGGTACTGCAATATTCACCTTCGTGGTTCATTATGCGCTCGTTGAATAATATACTATTATCATCTGAAGATCCAATTATTGTTAAAAAAGCTGTTATAGGTACAGGCTCTCAAAAAACACCGAAAGCTATAACTTCTATACAGAAAGCCCGTTTTTCGAGATACGAGGTAGTCCAAATTGGGGCAAAGTTGTGAATTTTCAACCTGAACATATTTGGTTTTTGAAATATTGTAAAAAATCGGAAATTCGTAATTTATGAAGAAAAGTTTCGGACTTCCATTGTCTAAAGGTATGAAGATTTGAATCCTGAGAAAAGAAAAGATGAGTTATGCTGAAAAAAACGAAATAAGTGATGAATAAAAATTAACTATTTATCGAATCAAGAAGATTCGAGTATCAATAAATCAGGTTAGTTTTAGTGTTAGTATATATGAAGTCGAAAAATGTAGATTTAAATGGGAGTTTAACTAGTCGATGAGCCTGAAAATAAGAAAAAAATTGAATTAGAAATCAATAGCCTGAAAAAGAAAGGTTGAATTAGAAATCAATAGCCTGAAAAAAGAAAAGTTGAATAGCCTGAAAAAAGAAAAGTTGAATTAAAAATTAAAATAAAATGAATGAATAAAGAATTAAAATTATGAGAAAGATTCAAATCGAGTTTGTCACGACGTTTCGATTGTGTGTATCTACAATCGTCTTCAGGTGAGAACTAACAAAGTCCTGGGATACGGGGGTATTTATAGGTCAGCTATGGCGGGATTTTCCGGTTCAGTGAGCCGTAACCGGTTGATTCGGCTAATCAGCGGTTTCCATGTGTTGCGAATCTCGACGCTTGGTTGACTGAAAGCGTTATTATTCATTATGTATGCTGCTTCCTTGAATTTCCTCCTGAACCAGTGTTCTTCTCTATGGATGATTTCTGCCTCAGACCATTTGATGTTATGTTGGTGGGTCCACACATGTTCTGCGATTCCTGACTTGGTGGTTTCTCCTCGTTGGGTGTTTTTCTTGTGTTTGCCGATTCTGGTTTCCAGTGGTCTCTTGGTTTCTCCGATGTATGATTTGCCACATTCGCATGGTACTCGATAAACACAATTCTTGGAGTCACTGTTTTTGTTCGTTGGTCTGGTTTTGGTGAGTTGGCTGCGGATGGTGTTTCCAGATTTGAAGCAGGTCTTGATCTGGTATTTGGATCCAATCTTCTTGATTCTCTCTGACAATCCTTTGATGTAGGGAAGGCACAATGTTGGTTGTTGCGGTTCTTCTTCTTTTTGGATTATCCTCTGTTTCCTGCTCTTCAACGTCTGTTCCACCAATTTCCTTGAATAGCCGTTCTGGTAGAGGTCTTTCTTGAAGTGGTCCAGTTCGGAAGTTAGTATCCGAGGATACGAGAAGACTATGGTCAAGCTAACAAAGGAAGAAACACACCTCAATTTCTTGTGCAGAGCAAGAGATAATAACATCATCCCACACGGCTTTCAGTTAAAATCACCAATTCCAGGAGAAAGAGCCAGAGGTATATTGGAAAGAGCGAGTCGGGCACTCATCAAATCACAAATCAACTACCACCGCTGGATGAGATCAATCCTTCTACAAGACGCTACAGAACGTTTCGAAGAAATCAGAAGACATACGTTAGAAGAAGATAATGAAGCAATTTTCGCCAAGATCAACAGAATATGTATCAGGACTCGGCAGGACATGGAAAACAAGCACAACCGCAAGTGGAAGAAGTTAGTGAAATCAGAGCACTCAGTTGGAAGCGAAGAACAGATCAACCACAACAAAGGAAACATCATCAACATGAGCTCCCGCCCACTCACTGAGATAGAGGAATCTCTTCTGAACAAAGGACTCAATTTCGCCATAACACCGAAGGAGATACCATTATTGGAGATAATCAGCGCTGTATAGACTACCACCTTCTTATTCATCAACCAAATCCAAGCAGAGGAATTCAGATGGAAAGTGAGGGAACAACTGGATCGCGAACTAACACCTCCTACACCCAATATCAGCCGCGAGGAACAGAAGGCCTTAAACCATCTACGAAGAGACAACACCATCAAAATCCTACCGGCAGACAAAGGAAACGCTACCGTTATTATGGACACAGAACTCTATGAGCAGAAAATTGAAGAGACTCTCAGAAAAGGAAAATACACCACGATCGCACGAGATCCCACTCCAGCAATCGAACGAAAGGTTTACCTCACTTTGAAGAAATATCAACTTTATTTTTCAGATAAGGAGAGATCATCGTTGACACCACATCACAGCAAACCACCTCACCTATATGGACTGCCAAAGATTCATAAAACAGACGTCCCACTCAGACCGATCATCAGCTCCAGAAATTCAGCCACCCACAAGCTAGCGAGATTACTACTACCGATCATCCAACCACTACAGGGAAACACTCCATCCTTCGTGAAGAATTCCAGGCACTTTGTTGAGATCCTAGAGAAAATTGAAGCTACACAAGGAGACCAACTCGTCAGCTTCGATGTAGAAAGCCTTTACACCAACGTTCCTGTCGGAGAAGCACTTCAAATAATCAAAACAAAACTTCAGAGCGACGAACACCTCGGAGATAGAACACCAATACCAGTAGAAGGAATTATGGATCTCCTAGAATGCTGTCTTCGGAACTGCTACTTCCAGATTAAGGACTCTTTCTTCACTCAAGATGAAGGACTACCAATGGGATCACCGCTCTCGCCGGTAATAGCGAATATATATATGGAATGGTTCGAAACATTCGCCATCGACCAAGCACATAAAAAGCCGCGAATCTGGTTGAGATACGTCGACGACACATTCATAGTGTGGAACCACGGAGACGACGAACTGGACACCTTCCTACAACACCTCAACAACGTGAGACCTTCCATCAAATTCACCATCGAGAGAGAATCCCAAAACGAATTGCCTTTCCTGGACGTGAAAGTGAAGAGAACAGACAACAAATGGCAAACTTCTGTTTACAGGAAACCAACTTACACAGGACAATATCTCAACAATGGATCCAACCATCACGGAGCTACGAAAAGGGGCATAGTGAAAACTCTGATTGATCGTGCCTTCAGCCTCTGCAACAACGAGGAAAGCCTAACTTCCGAACTGGACCACATCAAGAAAGACCTCTACCAGAACGGCTATTCAAGGAAATTGGTGGAACAGACGTTGAAGAGCAGGAAACAGAGGATAATCCAAAAAGAAGAAGAACCGCAACAACCAACATTGTGCCTTCCCTACATCAAAGGATTGTCAGAGAGAATCAAGAAGATTGGATCCAAATACCAGATCAAGACCTGCTTCAAATCTGGAAACACCATCCGCAGCCAACTCACCAAAACCAGACCAACGAACAAAAACAGTGACTCCAAGAATTGTGTTTATCGAGTACCATGCGAATGTGGCAAATCATACATCAGAGAAACCAAGAGACCACTGGAAACCAGAATCGGCGAACACAAGAAAAACACCCAACGAGGAGAAACCACCAAGTCAGGAATCGCAGAGCATGTGTGGACCCACCAACATAACATCAAATGGTCTGAGGCAGAAATCATCCATAGAGAAGAACACTGGTTCAGGAGGAAATTCAAGGAAGCAGCATACATAATGAATAATAACGCTTTCAGTCAACCAAGCGTCGAGATTCGCAACACATCGAAACCGCTGATTAGCCGAATCAACCGGTTACGGCTCACTGAACCGGAAAATCCCGCCATAGCTGACCTATAAATACCCCCGTATCCCAGGACTTTGTTAGTTCTCACCTGAAGACGATTGTAGATACACACAATCGAAACGTCGTGACAAACTCGATTTGAATCTTTCTCATAATTTTAATTCTTTATTCATTCATTTTATTTTAATTTTTAATTCAACTTTTCTTTTTTCAGGCTATTCAACTTTTCTTTTTTCAGGCTATTGATTTCTAATTCAACCTTTCTTTTTCAGGCTATTGATTTCTAATTCAATTTTTTTCTTATTTTCAGGCTCATCGACTAGTTAAACTCCCATTTAAATCTACATTTTTCGACTTCATATATACTAACACTAAAACTAACCTGATTTATTGATACTCGAATCTTCTTGATTCGATAAAATAGTTAATTTTTATTCATCACTTATTTCGTTTTTTTTTTTCAGCATAACTCATCTTTTCTTTTCTCAGGATTCAAATCTTCATACCTTTAGACAATGGAAGTCCGAAACTTTTCTTCACAACTCGAGACATTGTCAGCCACCTTCAAACAAAAATTCGTAATTTATGTTTCAAACTTTCATAAATCTGTCATCGTATTTTACAAGAAAGCATTCTTGATGCTAGTGATTTATTTATTTCCGAAAACATATAATTTCTGACTCAATTATTGATCTTCAATTAGGTGATAATAAGCCTCGTAATAAGCACTGAATTTGTTTGTGAGGAGGGTTATGTTGGTGTCTCTATATGACATTTAAACTTATTTTGATATTCAGTATCATTTGACGTTCTCTTCATTAAAAGTCTCTAATCTACTACAAATAACGTGTTACCATAAAAATGATTACATTATCTAAGCTCTAGACTCTATAGACTAGTCCAGACAATGCACAACGTCACAGTTTGTATAAATAAGTATATGGTGATTGCCTGTAGTTACTTACACAAAAATTTAAAGGAAATTTTGCATAAAAATATCACTACACGGTATCTAAATCCATTCACGCCATTTTGATGTAACATCTGCAACGCTTGAGCGCACTGATCGATAGAATTTGGGGAAGTTTGAGGATGTTAGAGGAAGTTCGAGAAAGTTAGGGGAAATTCGAGGTGATTGGAATAATTTTGTTCGGATATAGGTACAGAAGGTTGCTTCTGAAAAAAGTGTGTGTTTTGCTTCTATATTGGCCGAGCCATTAGATAGGTACATAAGAAAATTTTATGAGATTCATTAAAAACATAATTTCATCCATAAAGGGGGTTCAAATCTCACGATTTCGGCTTGTGTTCATTTGTTATAATGGAAAATATTGTGTAAAATTGCATTTGCTAATGATATACATGATTATTTTTTGATTTAGGAATTTCGTTGCATCGAAAAATTGTTGTGCGAAAATGCCAATAACTTTGTTATTCATTTAGTTGATCTACAATGATTATTATTTGGTCGAAATTTAAGTAACTCAACATAAGTTTGTCTGAAAGTATGTTTGAATTCATTGTGTGGTTTTTCGTTTTTGAATCTCGAATGTCTGAGTCTAGTAAACAAACGATTTCAGGTGGCACCATGAAAAAAAACAGAGGAAATTGTTGGGAGAACGAGCAGCTTATTCCTCAAATAATAACCGTGAATTATCTAATTTTAATAATAATTCACAATCTATAGTAGGTAGTTTGAGAAGAACCAATAGTACAAGCAATAAAGTATCGTTTTCTCGTCTAGGAACTGCGTTCGTAGAAAAAATCTCGTGTGTATTTCGAGGCAAAGTGTCTTTGCAGCTCTTGAAAAATAATTGTCTTTTTCGAGCAGCAATATTTCACTTTGCGCTCCAAATACACAAATAGCTGGAAATAGCTAATACACAGTGAAAAAAATACACCAGCTCACACCAGCTAACACCGTCTGGAGTCTCCAGAGGTCCTGATTGTTTTAGTGTCAGAAAACACCGGCATATTATTCAGGTGATGTGACCATTTCCATAGGTGTTTTTATAATCAAACCCAGTTGTCAGTAACACTAGTGTTAGTGCGGTGTTAGGCGGTGTTTTTTATGCATTTCTGAAAGTGCGATTCAACACCGCAGTGGTGTGATGCACATTCTGTGTTTTCTTGATGCTGAATCCTACCTCCATGACATTATCTTCGTTTCGTTTAAACACTGAGCAGGTACATGCGAATAATTTTCTGGTGTGAAGGAACACCATATCATGAGTATGTTCATGCGAATCAGTGCTTTTCTTCACCACCTCCGGTGTTTTTTACGAAGTTGGATTACCTATTGGAATATAATTCATATGATGATAAACTAGACTCAGACAATTCGGATGATGACGAACTGTTTCGGCTTATTTATCCTAATCAGTGGCACTAGGGCCTAGGCCAATTGATACTGATCTATGTCAAAATCATCTAATATATCATGCCCAATATTGAAATCAGGTACGGTAGGAAGGACGTCAGTTCCACCTATTGGCAAAAGTTCTAAGGATCTAAGATCGAACAGATGAGCGCATGAAATTCACACCATTCAGATGCCTACATACACTATTTTTATTAGTTTATATCAAATCTGGTGTTTTCAGGATCCAATACTCAACGATTGATTATTGCCACCAAATTAGATGATTCGTACACCGCCTCGATTCCATCGTGATATTGATATGACACGGTGTAATGTGTTGTTACTTATATATAATAGGTGATTATTATACGTTAACGTCAATGATAGCACCATTGAGAATATTAAATTTCAACCATTTGGTGTTTCTTATGACTTTATGTTTCAGAATCGTTCTACTTCAACACATTCGTGTAATTTTGCACTAGTAAGATCGAAATTAATACTCAATTGTGAAATGTATAATAAAAAGGACACAACTTTGATATTCAGGTGTTGTATTCGTCAGAGTTTGCTCTGAAATCAATTTGATTGAAATTACACCCAAGTTTTTTTTACTGTGTACCTATACCTAATGTCCGTAATCATGGAATGAAAATGGAGAAGGGAACCCATTATTGGTTCCTGATCAATTACTTCGATTTCCATTTCAGCCATTTCCACTAAATAATGGTTATTGATTACCTCCTGTTTGCCACTAAACCTCATGTTCTCATTGAACAGATTTTCATACACTCTCGTTCGCTAAGCTCGGAAACCATTAAATTACATTTTAATAGAATCTGAAAACTTTCCTGTGGATTTTTATTTCAGAGTTCCACAAAGTGAAAGGGAAAGTGCTAATAAAACCCATAGAAATTGGAATCAATTATGCATTTCAATCGTGGCTATGTGAGCGTAGAATACCCAATCATATAGACCAAGCTAAGTGTATATATTATTCTTGCGTCTGAGTCTAGGAACATCATAATCGATAATCAATCAATCGGAAAAGTTGAAATTATACGATTTATATGTTTTCAGTGAATACCTTGAAGTGAATAAAAGGATGATATTAAGATATGTGTTAGAATAATATCAACAGATATTCTCATTTGAAATGAAGTACGCAAAACTAATTCAATTTTGCTCCTGTTTGAATTTGAATAACTTTTTTCTGCTTCGAACAATTTGAATTCTGTTCACACTGTTCGCTAGCTTAGTCCTTCAGCTATAATCTCGTACTTCTTCGATACATGAGGGCTCTTTCATAAAATTGCTACAGGATATTTTTTGAAACTGTGCAAATTTTAGGAATTTTCAAAAGGATCTTAAATGAAGAAAATCAATTTTTTTCAACGTCAACAGCAGATCAGCAGAGGCATGAAGATGATCTCATTACCTTGAGCCATTTCCAGAATTGTCTTCTTAACAGAGTGATCTAAAAAACTTAACTTTTTGGTTTGGCAATCATAACTTTTTTCCTCTTCAACCGATTTTCAAAATCTTAGGCTTAATTTGAAGCTGAAACCTTAGATCGAGGGTTTCCCAATATTCCGATCTAGGCCCCCTATATCCATTTTTTTAATGAAATTCGCAAAACACTTTTCATTATAAGAACGAAACTTCAGCGTTCACTCGTATTCAGCTCATGGGGCATTAACATTCCATTTGAAGTAGAATGAATTAGATAAATACATAAAATTATTGTCATGAAGAGGATGCGCTAATAAAAGTAGCATAATATATGGGACAGAAATTTCACATGCTTTATCTGCATTCCCTCTACAGTAGTCGATGAAAATTTACATATCATTACGTCAAACTGATCTTCTCTTTCATGATGATCTTCCTTATTTATTTCACTGTACGAAGGCTTACACAATATTAATATTTATTTCTATTCACATAACTAATGTGGCATTCAATGTACAACGCTAAATGCTAAATGATCGATTTCACAGATTCACAATAGGTATATGTGATTTATTGAAAATATTAAACACATTACTATGGCAACTCATTTTGTTAAACATGTTTACTGTACAATTTCAGCGATTGAATAAGTCATGATGAGAATCAGCCTGAGAAACTATAATTGGAAATTTGAAAGATATTTTTTTAAATAAGTGTGTTTTGGGATATAATTCTTATTTTTTTTTTATTTCCCGCCAAACACCAAAAGAAAATTGGCCGAGCAAACGGCGTTGTACAATGCCACTGTATAATGTAATCACTATTATAATCATTACTATTGTTTATATATTGCTTCATGATAAGTATTATAATTGTTTTCAATTGACTTGGCTGTTACTTGATGAAAATCCATAGTTATTGTAAACAAACGAAAAACAATAAAATTTTCACGATAAATATATTTATGTATTTTTTTTTCACAACATGTTTCGCTAACACTGTAGCTTCTTCAGGTATAAGTACACTAAACTAACAACTACGATAACAACCATATTTATACCTAATTACACAGTTAAAACAATATTTGTTCCAGTGGGGATTAAAGAATGTTTATCCTCTATATTGCGGTGAATAACAAAAATAAAATGAATATCTAATTAAGCTATTCTTAGGAAAACAAATTCAACAAAGAATTTAAACGAGTTTTCCATAAAAAATGAGAGGAAAGAGGCTAGGTAAGGAATTTGCTAAAATGAAAAACATTCACGATTCTTGGACTCAATAATTATGTAATAAAAATATATTTCACCAGCATAATCTGAACCGGAAGAATTGTAAAACGAGTTGCCAAGAAAAACCCTTGTAAATTTCCGTTTGTTTTGTTAATCAAAGTGCATCTGCATGCCTTCTTATTTTTGTGACCGCCACTAGCAAAATTTTTGATGACAATGGAATAGTAGGTATTATTCCCCAAACATCAAGCAAAAAATAGCATTCTGCTTATTCGTTTCATAAACACTGTGAAAAAGTAGAGATTTGGGGACTGTGGCTTGAGAATATATACAACAAATGAAAATATGACCCAAAAACCACAAAATATTTGAGAAAAACCAAATAAGTAGTTCGGCAACTAAGTTGCCATCTTCGGTAGAAATACCAATGAAACTGATTTGTCCGTAACTGGACACCTTATTTATACCATGATTTGATTTACTACCCTATTTCATAATTCATAACCATTATAAATCGCAAATTTTTTTATGTATTCCAAACTTAGTCGAAAATATCTCCTTTGATAAAGGAAATTAAGAGCGGAATGTTTATGTTGAATACAATGTTGGGATTCATTTGGTATAAACCTATGTGCAGATGTACAGGGTGGCCAGATAAGAATGCAAAGTGCAGTATCTCGGAAACTATTCGTCTAAGAGACTTGCAGTGAAAAATGAAATGAAATAGAAAATAGAAAAATGAATGGTTTCCGATATACTGCACTTTTTATTCTTATCTGGCCACCCTGTACTTTTTCTATGAATGTCAAATTCCAACTCATTTTTATCGTTCCTAATCAATAAAGACAACTGTCTGATTGAGTCATCTCTCGGAGTACTTTTTCGAAATATGATATATATTTTGTGAGATAAAAAATAGTGAATATGGCCAAAATTTCGTTTTTTTTTTCTTGTTTTTTTTTTCAAAAAATTAAAAAAAGTACCTACTCCGAGAGATGCCTAGATCCAACCTTCCTCAAGCAGAAATTGAAAAAAATACTCCTTTTTTTTAGTGAGGTCCGAGTATTATGATTTTTGCCATTCCTCGTTTTACAACGTTTTACTATCAATCCCAAATAAGGTTAAACCCCTCTTAAGAGACCTTCTGTACGATGTTTCATTTCGGAGAAACTATCATTCATCCGAGATCACTATGATAGACATCAAGTAAAAGTTGTAAAATGACAATTTTTATTCAAAATGAAAACTTTCATCTTTGGCCGAGGTAAGAGCATAAAAAAATTCGAGAACGCTGGCATTCGGTCAAAATTATTGTAGGTATAACGACCTTTACTTACTGAGCACAAATGCAAAATGCTTTCAACCATGGACAGTTAGGAATATTGGACACACCTCCTTACTAGTACTTACCACAATCCACGATAATCAGAACAAGCTACGGTCAATGCAGAGCTGCCAAGTTGTGTGAAATAACAGTCCAACGCGATCCACTGAAATCGAATGAGGATGGGCATAAACATAAACCTACCTATTGAGGGCCTTGATGGCTAGAAAAGAACTATTTCTCATAATCATAACTACATAATCGGAGATAATGAACAATATTCATCAAACCAAAAAAGTTTGAAAAACAATTTTGAGAATATTTTTTCAGAATACTCATCAACAGGCTAAGATTTACCATACATGTCACATGCCACATGCGTACATTGATTATTCATCCATCCAAATTTTTTGTGGTGCAAGCCGTTGGTAAAGTTTGGTATTAGGGACAACCTGATGTATATAAACATGTTTTTCAGGGTGAAGTTCAGCTATAATAATATGAGGTCATATTAGATGACTTCAACAGTTTGATCTCATTTCTACAACATTTTAAACATGTGCCACAGCTAAAACTGAGTACTTTTGTTTCACAGTTTGAAGGATGAGAATGAAGAGATGCATGATGATCATTGAAATCATCATGATGTTCTCATGAATGTTATAAACTGAAATAAGTGGCGCCACAGTGGTAAACCTAACCAGTAGGATATTATCAGTAAACGAGTTAAGTAGCAAAAAAATACATTTTCCGTATATATTATTCAAAAGCCTGGTGGACGACGCGATTAGGTCATTAAGGCTGTGCATAACCCTTAATCTTTTCGAGGCCCAGGACTTGGATACTTCGTGCAAAGTTTATAGTTTCCTGACATCGGAGGGCTTTAAGAAGGCCCCTTTCAGGAACTTGAGCCTCTTGCAGAAGAGCTCTGAGCAATCGCAAAGCAAATTGTCTGCAGTTTCAGCGAAGTTCTCACAGTAGCGGCAACTATCAAATTCTGTTTCAGCCATCTTTTTGAGGTGATACCTCATAGGGCCGTTACCAGTTTCAAGTATTTTTCATCCAACTCGAAAAGCTGTTTAGTTTTCCTTGGCGAAAGACTTACTAGCCTTTTCGCTTGTCTTCATCCTGGCATTTTATTCCAGTGAGATTTCATTTCATCCGCTTATTCCCAACGTCGAACCTCTTCTTTCAAGTGGGCCACAGATGGGTTCTGAGCCGAGAAATTGTGTATATTCCCCTTCTCTAGCAAGGCACCCACAAAACTCCAAAATTGTCTTGTTAACACCTACCAAACTACCTTTTCCTTCAGTCCCTTTAGCATTTTAGCATTACATTCCTTTAGCATTTCAGCATTAAATTTTGAAATGGGGCTCTGATGATCTAGTAGTGCTTTATGCATCTGAAACTCAATCTTATATTTTCTCTAGGTTTATAATTTCGAATACTGTTTTATGACTACATAACACTTGGTCTCCTGTACCGTGCCAAAAACTATTTCATGCTTCAAAATCCTCCCATATTCTACAAAGCACAGATTCGACCTGTCATGGAGTACTGTTCACATGTTATTGGGGTTCAACTACTGCCAAACACACGCTGAGGTTTTCAGTTTCAATAGATAGAAGAGCTTTTCGTTTTATTGGTTATCTCCTACTGACCTCCTTGGAACATTGCAGAAAAAGTGGCCAGTCTCTTCCTTTTCTACAGTTCTCATTGAAAACCGCATCAATATACTTTTTCCGAAACAATGAAAAGCCATGAAATGGACGAAAAATTCAAATTTTTCAATCACTCCCATGTTTTGTGAGATGGGAGCTTGTAGATTGTAGGGGGGAGTCGTTAAGGCTGTGCAGCCTTTCAACTCTTAATCTATTCGAGGCCCGGGATTCCGAGGATTCTTGCGAAGTTTATCAGTTTCCTATAGGAGCTAGGTTCCTGATATCGAAGGGCTCTAAGAATGCCCCTTCCAAGAACTTAAGCCTCTTGCAGAAGAGTGCTAGGAATTCGCAGAGCAAATGTTCTGCAGTTTCAGCGAAGTTCTCGCAGTAGCGGCAACTTTTACCCATCTTTTTGAGGTTTTACCTCAGAGGGCAGTGTCCAGTATGAGCAGTCCCGTTACCAGTTTCAAGTCTTTTTTGTCCAACTCGAAAAGCTGTTTAGCTCTCCTTGGCGAAAGGGTTACTAGCCTTTTCGCTTGTCTTTGTCCTGGCACTTTATTCCAGTGAGATTTCATTTCATCTGCTTCCCAATGTCGAACCTCTTCTTTCAAGTGGGCCTTGGAGAGTCCATGGAAGGGTTCTGTGCCGAGAAATTGTGTATTTGCCCCTTCTTTGGCAAGGCAGTCAAGTTACTTATGTCGCCGGACTTTCTCGTTTCTCGATTTATTGTAGATTACCTACCATTGCAATATACACCCCCATTTCTATGGAAATTGTTCGTTCTAGCGCGGCAACACTGCGACGTGTCCACTTTATCGATTAGGCTCAGCGGCTTCGGCGCGCTATTTCTCATCGTCTCAGTATCTCTCTTGGTCTAAAAGTGCCGCCAAAGTTTACAGCGCTCACTTGATTCGGCGTCGTGCGAGCGTTTCCGGTTCAACCTGTTGCATTCGGCCGTGCAGTGTTGCTACATGTAAACAAACGAGCAGCGTGGATTTTTGGGGGGTTTTGTTCTCGTTTTGTTGTTTGTTTTTGGTAGTTTGAATGGCCATGGCGAAGAATAAGATGCACTCGACGTACGTATATTCATCTCGATATTGATACTGCTACTGGTTAGTGGTTGGTGTTTAAATCGCCAGCTACAGAACGATTGATTTTGGGATCATGTTGATGTTATTTGGGACATAGATAAGTTATCCACTTTTGGGGGTTCAATGAATGCAATCCGGCTCCTATTTTTTATAATTTCATTATATCAGAATGAAAAAATTTCGAACATGAGTGGGTTTTTCGTAAGATTTTTTATCAATTCCGTACAATTCAAGAAAATCTGACGGGGTACAAAGGAATAAATATTGATTACCCACAAATAATAACAAATTTAGTCATTGTAATTTTGAAATTTTTTTCGAAATTCTCTTAGAATTATTCTGAAATATGAGTTGATGAAGAATAGGTGAATGTTCATATGCTGTGAACTTCGCTCACAAAGGAGCCTCGCACAATAAATCTATGATTATTGGTGTCAGATTCTTGATTAACAATAATGGAATCCATTGAATCCAATCGTTTATTGCGATATTCCAAGATAGCTTATATGCTCTCGTCGTTGTTGGTTATTAGAATTTTTTTTAAAGTCTAACGATAGAGACAGTCGAAGGTCGAAGAAACAGTTGTCCAGCCACCTGTTGAGTTGTCTTCGCTTGATTGTAATAATGTCATCCTGTATAAATGCATATTGAAGACGGGTTGATTTAAATCAATAAAAAAATGTTGGATATGTAATTTTCCGATTTACAAATAAACGAGATAGGTATATTCGTGAATTGAGTTTCTAGAAACCCTTCAAGAAGGCTCGCAAGAATAAGGGCTATTAGTGTTGATGTCAGTATAAAACATAATCCGACATACCAGACCTAGAAAGTAGAAATAAGGGTATAAGGTGGAATGAGATGATGCGGGTGTATTCAATTCATTTCATTTATGGTACGTAAAATACAGAGTGAGTCGATATGATACTGATTGTCTCCCTGATTTGTCAAGGCGATTTCTCACAATAATTGTTTTTATTCCGAATATGATTTTTTTACACCACCCAAAAAAATTTATTATTTATTTAAATAGTTGAAAATTAACTATTTTCAGTGATATTCAACCGAGTATTCAACCATATGTTTATGTCCCGGTTCATGTAGTCTATTAAAAATATTGGTGTTCAGTCCATAGATATATAAACACCTTGTATATCGAAAACCAGGTCTGTTTTATTCACTTTTAATTACACGAGAGCTTTTTTTTTGACGAAGCAAATTTGACATGTATGTAATTATAAGTTTACTTCGACTCAAAAAAAATACAATACAATTGTTGAAAACACAATTATTGAAATAAACTTGATTTTCAGAACTTTCTTGTCTTTTGTTGATAGTTTGCTGCATGCATGTATCTTGAGCAGTGGTAGTAACTTCACAGTATTGCAAGGCACATTATCATTGATGGCTTTTTCAATTTCTCCACTCGAAGAATCTCCAAATCGCGACATTTCCACAAATAAAGGTTAATTCCCAATGCAACGTTTTTGCTTCTCGCGTCGCACGTTATGCACTCTGATTGGTGAAACGAAATTCAGATAATATTGAAGCGAAAAAGTTCAATATTTTCAACTTTCTTGCGTCGCTGACTCAACATGAGCATGAGGATATCTTGAGACTCTTGAGAGTGAGTACAATTATTACTGTTTTCCTGAATCATCTTATTGAGGTTTTCAAATAATTGCGACACTATTGTGGATTATGCACCTTATAACCCAGCATGATCGTATTCACCCTGACTTCTACGTTTTCGTAGGAAATAAGGCTGGTTCATGCTCATTCGAATTTCGCAAAATTATGCGAATAAAATGCATATTGTCATGATACCACAGAATGTATAAATCAATAGTGTTGTAGAGTAGGAATATCAATGTAATATTTATAATTTTCCGATTTATCAGTTTTGCGAAATTCGTATAAGCATGCATGAACACTAATTATTTTCTTCGCTTTTGTTTTATTATCGCCTCCACCTCATTCATTTATTCTGATTCACATTACCATACTCAATTCTCTCATTGGGAACAATCAAAATAAACAAAATGCAGCACAGCAATTTTGAATTTCGATTCACCAATCAGATAGGATGACGCGCGACGCGAGAAGCAAAACGCTGCATTGGGAACTCACCTTTAGATACCTTTCTGACAACGCAAGTTTGAGAAAAATGGACATTACGTCATCAATAATTTGTTTACAATGCTGGTTGTCATGCTTTCAAAAGTTAGGCTCCGTTTTGTCGCTGGAAAAGTTAGGGCAAACTTTTTTCGCTGTCATAATGACAAAACCTCGAACAAAACACCGCGAAAATTAAATTGTCGAAGAAAACTACACACCATGACGAAGAGATAATTTCACCTGCTCGTTTGACAAATGAATGTATTTGAAGTTCCTTCTATCCTTCTAATGATCCGCCACTGTGCTCCTCAATTATCCTGATTGGATAATCGCAAGGTGCTGAATGGGAGTTCGTGGGAAAACCAAGCCTACTCTGCTAATGAACAATTAATCAGGCGAAGAGCTGAGAAAAGTAATTTTAAGGATTCAGTTCTCGTTTGTTTTTGTTTTGGATCTAGATTCTATTCTGGTCTCATGTTCGGAAATCAGACTGATACGAAATTGTGGAATACGATATTTACTATTATTGGCACTGGAAAATATGTTTTCGGGCATGTTTTCATCTGAACATTATTATGTAGGTACATTTGACGTGACTTAAGATGGTTCTGAAGCCGAAATTAGTGTCCTTGTTATAGTGTCCTTCAACAGTCGAACCAATTGCGAACCCACAAAATTTGAACCCTATCCTTTAAACATATCAGAACCATTCCGGAATTTTGAAAGAGGTATGTCATCATAATGTATTGATAATATATTACTCGTATTACTATGTTTATTCCGTAATTTTTTTGCTAGGTTCATATTAAGCTAGCAGAACCATTCATAGTACCTACCTATGTACTTTTGGAAAATACTCATGTACCTATTATGTACATGTCTCTATTTATGACCAAATGAGAAAATGTTCCCTCGTGTTTTTTTTATTTAAACAGTATTTTGTCAAATAAATTCAATTTCCCTAATTAAGGACATTAAGGATCACAACCAAATCAGCCTTGAAGTCAAGTTTTTTCGTTAGTCGCGATTAAATCGTCACCATATTTCGAGTCATATTCATTACAAACTTCTTTAGTTAATTTTTCACAAACTTTTATATTTATTTTTATCCGAGTTTTTATCCTACGAACGTACCTATGTTTATATGAAGAACTCAAAGAATAGGAATTAAATAAACCATAGTGATTCCAAGAAAATATTATCTAATACATTTGAAATGCAAACATTGGCATTGGACTTCTCCAAGGAAATTGCAAGAGTTGTCGAAAGTCATATATGAGGTGATTTCCTTCGGTACTCAATCCATTTTTTGAGAAAATATTGTTTAATAAAATAACAAATTTCTTATTGGGTAATAAGGAAATTAGCGATACATTGTCGAGTACATTGTGGTGATGTTTTTTTCACTAATAGATAGATAATGCAATAGCTTCAAACAAGTCTAGCAGAATCATGGATTTTTTTCCAAGATGAGTGACAAATTTATAATTGGTTCTGTTAGCTTTATGGTGGTTGAATGGTTGATCGACTTTGTGTTCTGATGTTTTGGATTTGTTAATTGAATATTAGATCACTCATAGCATAATAGTTAGTTGCCATTATTTTCCTGAGTAGGTAAGTAATTCATTTAATATCAATTTAGTAGAGGGTTTACGCCGGTGAAGACGGATCAGGTGGACGGTGGACGGGTGGTGGACGGAGGCGCAGGCGCAGGCGCAGGCGCAGGAGGCGCAGGTGCAGGCGGAGGCGCAGGCGGAGGTGGACGGGAGGTGGACGTGAATGCGGTGGTGGACTTTGCGTAGACCTAAAACTGCCACATTCTTGCGTAGGTAGACTATAATTTATTACATCTATTAAATTCCAAAGTTATGAGGTATTGTGATGCAACAATGAACGATAAACTATCAGTGAATATTGAAGAGGATAAATTAATCCATGATGAGAAAATTCATCTGACAGAAGGTTTGAAGCAACTTTTGCAGGCCCTTCCGAGAAAAAATGTCGCCCTAAAGAAATCTTCGAGCCAAAGACTGTATAAGCCCGAAATTGCCGAGCCCATGTTCTCACGCAGACGTTTAAAATGAAATAAAATTTATTACATCTATCAAATTCCAAAGTTATGGACATGAATAGTGTGACACAACAATGGACGATAAAATACGACATCTAATGCCTAGAAGAAGAAGAAGAAGACAGTCGAAATGGGCCTCCTTTCAAATAAATTTCATCCTAATAAAATCTTTTTTCAGAACTATTCCAACCATAATAATAAACATTTGATGGTTTTGGTCGTCCATGTCCCAGGTAATAAAAAACGCCAGTGCGGGCTTTATCGTTGACCCTTCCAATGGGTAATCTCATGAATTTCATAATTTATTCCAAGCAGATGGAAATCAATTTATTCATTTGAAAGGTTTATGCGCCGGCTCTATGGCAGGTAGTCGCCAGACCCTTCCCCAACCGCAGGGTGCCGCATAAAATTTAATCAGATGAAAACAGCCCTATTCATTTCGAAGTTTGACGTTCCGTTTCCATAGAAATATGTACTGTTGTATTTTATGTTGAATTCTATATTTTATTAGTCGTAAATCAGAGGCGGCTGCGTCCGAAGGCTGATCCCTACCCACATCTCGAGCTATAAATAGGACCGCATTCGTTGAAATGATCACAGTTCAGTCTTGTGTGTTCAGCTGAAACGTTACCTCCTCTTCTCTTAGAACAAATCATCCCGATATAGCCAAGATGTTTACCTGCGGAAAGTGTGGAAAAGTTTTCTCACGGAAAGAAAATTTCCGTAGGCATCAAAGAGGATCTTGCGGCACTTCCGGTACGGGCAAAGTGTTTAGCTGTGCTGAATGCAGTAGGATCTTTTCAAGAATAGATAGTTTACGGAGGCATGAAAAGGGTTCTTGTAAGGTAACTGCTGGTGCATCTGCCCAACCTGCCAAGCGTGCTAGGATGGATTCGTCAGACGCTTCGACTAAGCGCTCTACAGATGCAAAGGGAGATTGCGCAGAAAACCCGAGACGAAGACAGACCCACGAATGTTTAAAATGTGGTGAAAACTTTACGCTTATCAACAATTTGCGAAGACATCAAAAACGTTCGTGCCAGGCGGGTGCTGGACCGTCGGATACTATGATGGATTGTATTGCATGCAATAAATCAATCCCGACCGATATGATGAATGCCCATAGGAGATCTATGGAGCATAGAAATAATTCCACCATCCATCATTCGGTCAATATCCGACGGATAAATAGCTCTTTGAAATGCCGAATAGCTAGCTACAGAGTCGAGTGCGGCAGTCAGGAAGCAGCCGACTTCAATGCATTCTTCCTAGACTCCAAGCCAGATATCATTTCACTCTTGGAAGGTGCGTTGGCAGAGCATAATTCGGTTAAAGTCAATATGGAGGCAGTTGGCAGGTATTACTTGCAAACGCAGGAAATTCATGACAACAAGTCCTTTGGCACACCGAATCATATTGCCAATGCCAGCAGCGATTTGATTGAAATAATAGACGGTTTGATGGACATCTTAATCAACCGCGCAACCGAGTTCGAGGAACGTGATTCTGGTAAGTTGTTTTTTTCTCATTACTCGAATTGTTAGCATAACATCATGCATGGCATTATTTCAAAGTTCATTCAAACATTTGTCCGAGCTCTGTACATTTGATGCTAATTTAATTAAGAAAAAATGACTCCGATTAATGGTTCAATTCACGCATTGATTTTTTCCTTTATTTTTGTTTCAGGTTGGGCCCTAGAGAAAGTTTTATTCTTGGAAATCAACATCAATAAGTATAGTCCACTGCGAGGTTCTTCATTCATGGAATTACCGGAATTCATCAAGAGGAAAAATGCCGTGGTTAATGTTCGTAATGAGGATCAACACTGCTTCGCCTGGGCCATTATGGCTGCACTGTATCCGGTCACAGTTCGAGCCGATGAAGTGTCCTCCTACGCGCATTTTTCCACAGCCTTGAAAGTGGCACGTATGGATTTCCCAGTCAAATTACGAGACATTTCAAAATTCGAGGACATGAATAATTGTTCAATCAATGTTTATGGGCTAGATACTATTTACGAAGATCGCAAGATGAAGTACGAAATAGTAGGTCCGCTGTATTTCTCTCAGAAAAAATACGGTAAACATATTAATTTGCTACTCATCACGGACGACGATTCTGGCAATAGTCATTATTGCTGGATAAAGGATCTATCGAGATTAGTATCTAGCCAAATATCTAAACATGAGCATAAACAATATATCTGCGACGGTTGTTTGACATACTTTGCTGAAGAGAGCAAACTAGTCAGTCACAGATTACATGATTGCAACCATCTATATACAACAACTCCGTCTACAAAGACGAAAATTGATAAATTTGGTAAAGAAGTACCTGAAAATATATTAAAATTTGAAAATTTTGAAAGACAGATGAGGGTTCCATTTACTGTTTATGCCGATTTCGAATCAATCTTAAAACCAATCGCAACAAGTGAACCTAATCCCGAGCATTCATTCACAAACAAGACTTTCAAACACGAGCCGTATTCCTTCGCATATCTCATCAAGTGTTCATTTGATGATTCCAAATCGAAATTTGTATTATATCGTGGTGAAGACGCGTCTCAAATGTTTGTCACCAAATTGGTCGATGATTGCAGGGATATTTATAATTCATTTTTGAAACGCGTTGTCCCGATGAAAAAATTATCCGCTCAAGAGGAAGTGGAATTTGATACTGCGACTGAATGTGGTATCTGTGGTAAACCTTTCGATAGCAGCGATGTCAAAGTACGAGACCACTGCCACTTAACGGGTGATAAAAGATTTGGGGCAGCGCATTCAGTCTGTAATTTAAATTATAAGATCCCTAATTTCATCCCAATCATATTTCATAATATGAGTAACTATGACTGCCACCTATTCATCAAACAATTATTTTCCGAAGACGATGTTAGCGAGAGAGTTGACGTTATTCCTCAGACCAAAGAGAAATATATTTCCTTCACCAAACATATTCTAGTCGACAAATATACGAATGAGCGGGGTGGGGAGAGTTCCGTTTTTCTGAAACTGCGATTCATCGACAGTTTCAGATTTATGGCCACCTCTTTGGACAATTTGGGAAAAACGTTAAGCCCCGCACAACTCTCCAATACAGAAAAACATTTTTCAGACCCCAACAAATTTGAATTGGTTATGCAATAAGGTGTTTTTCCCTATAGTTTCGTAAGTTCATTGGAAAAATTGGATTACACTGCCTTACCAACAAAAGAGGAATTTTACAATGACTTGCGAAGTGAACATATTTCCGATGAAGAGTATATGCGTGCGGAACGTGTTTGGAATGTGTTTGAATGTAAAACTCTCGGAGATTATTCCGATATTTATTTGAAATCCGATGTTTTGTTGTTGTGCGACATTTTCGAAAACTTTCGAAATATCTGTTTGAAAGCATACGGTCTAGATCCCGCCCAATATTACACCGCCCCAGGGCTATCCTGGGATGCAATGTTAAAATATACCAGGGTTGAATTAGAGTTGTTGACAGACATCGACATGATTCACTTCTTCAAGAACGGTATTCGCGGCGGGATAAGTCAATGCAGTGAAAGGAAGCATGTAGCCAACAACAAATTTCTTCCAAATTTCAAACCTTCAGAACCTTCATCTTTTATTATATACTTGGATGCAACAAATCTGTATGGGCATAGTATGTCGCAACCGTTACCCACATCAGGTTTCTCTTGGCTATCACCCCAAGAAATTGAATCATTAGATTATATGTCTGTTCCTGATGATGGTGATTTGGGGTTTGTCCTCGAGGTCGATGTCAGCTACCCTGAAGAACTTCATGACGCGCATTCAGATTACCCCTTTTTAGTAGAATCGATCATACCACCAGGCTCCAAATCTAAGATTCCTAAACTCATTCCAAATTTGAATGATAAGAAAAAGTATGTTGTCCACTACAGGAGCCTAAAACAGGCCGTCAACAATGGTTTGTTAGTAACTCGAATCCATAGGGTGTTGAAATTCAATCAGTCACGATGGTTGAAGAAATACATTGATTTGAATACGATCATGCGTAATAATAGTAAAAATAAATTTGAAGGCAATCAGATTAAAACGATGACCAACTCAATATATGGAAAAACTATGGAGAATGTGGACAAGAGGCGCGATATCAAACTAGTCACACGATGGGAGAGTAAGGGTAGAAGTATGGGCGCTTCAGCTTTGATATCGCGTCCTAATTTCGAGAACTGCTCCATATTCACCGAGAACTTTCTCGCTATCCAAATGGGTAGAGTGAAAGTTAATTACAATAAACCATTGTATTTAGGTTTCTGCATATTAGACATGTCCAAAACGGTCATGTACGACTTTTACTATCAATTTATCAAGTCTAATTTCGGCGATAAAGCATCTCTCCTATACACAGACACTGATTCTTTGATATTGAAAGTCGACACTGATAATTTCTATAATTTCATGAAGGAGAATATAGAAAGGTTTGACACGTCTAATTATAAGTGTGACAACAGCTTTGACATGCCAGTTACAAGGTCAATTCTGGGAAATATGAAAGATGAATTCCCTAATGACCCCATAATGAGCTTTTATGGCACAGGAACGAAAGCTTACTATGTCCAGTCAGTAGGTACTGAACTGAAGAAAGCCAAGGGAGTTGCTCAATCAGTCGTTAAACAGCAATTGACCTTGGACGACTATAGGAATATAGTGGAGCGTGGTGGGTTAATTTTCAGAAAAATGTTATGCTTCCGTAGTTATATGCATGACATGTTTACGGAAATGAAAAACAAGGTAGCTCTCTCACACCACGATGACAAGCGATTTATAATTCCCAATACCACTAAAACATTACCATGGGGTCATGGTGATATTGAGTTTTATAAAATTGACCCTGAAGAAGAAATGAGGCGGCAGCAGAGATTAGATTTACTAATAAGATTATTGGAAGAAGAAATGCAATAATCATTCATGTCCGCATTGTTTTGAAATATCGCATAATTTGGCTGTGAAATCCATACAAAAAGCTTGTTGATATTGATTTATAATTTATTTGTATTATAATTAAGAGTATTTTTCTATAAATTATTGTATATATTTTGTAAATATATTTATTTTAATTAATGTTATGTTGCCAAATATCATTGTAATAACTTGTATATATTGTTGAAATTATCTCTTGTGTCGAGCATCAGTATTGCATATTTTGTACAAATACAATTGAATCGTAATTATTTTGAGGAAAAAATAGAAATTGAATTTTTTTCAATCAGTTATAAAGATTGAATAATTGTGTTTATTAATGTATTGTGTATTGTCGAAATTATTTTAGCTAAAAATATGAATTGAATGCTCTCCAATTAGTTATTAAGATTGAATAATTGTGTTTATTCATGTATTTTATATTGTTGAAATAATCTCTTTTCAATGACAGTCTACTCCGACTTTTTGAATATGTCATGATTTTAAAGTTTGAACAATTACATGGTGAAATATATAATATATATCAAGAACAGCTATTTTTTGTGTTTCATTTATTTACTATAAATTTTGGGTAGGTATATAGCAAGAACTCTAATGATAATATTGCCCAGTATGAATTGATCATTCGTCGGGTTTATTAGCTTATACCTATCACTAAAATACTTTGTGCTCTCACTTCACAGGTTAGTGAATTCCGTCAGATCATTTCTAGGAGTTTTGAGAAATTCTACGAAAACAATTGTTTCTGACTTCATTGTAGATGATTCAGGGTTTATTTAACTTTGCAGACTGAATGAAATTCAACAAACACATTATATTCATAGTTTTTTATTCAAATCTGATATTATTTGGGATTTACTATAATACAAGTATTCCAACAGTACATTACTCGACAAACTATTGGAAGCTTCGCAAAATCCAAATATTATTTCTTCTATACTCAAAACAGTTCGGTTAGTTTTAATCCAATGAGCTGCAGTATTCTAAAAATTATGATAGAAAGCACAAAAGTTCAATTCGTTGATCATGGTTATTCTATGTGATACCAGACACATCTCGGCTTCGAGATATTTTCTCTACCAGGTAAATATCCGGATTAGCTATTTTCGGAGTTCTTCTCATGCGAAATTTGGTAGTTGACGTCTGACATCTGAACACTAGCGTCGTACGTGAGGAGGCGTTAGAGTCGGCGGTTAGGTGAGGCCTCGAGACGCTAGATTCAGAGGTTAGGTTAGGTGAGGCCTCGAGACGCTAGATTCAGAGGTTAGGTTAGGTTAGGCCTCGAGACTCTAGATTCAGAGGTTAGGTTAGGTTAGGTCTCGAGACGTTAGATTCAGAGGTTAGGTTAGGTCGAAGACCTAACCTAACCTAACAAACTAACGTCTCGAGACCTAACCTAACCTAACCTCTGAATCTAGAGTCTCGAGGCCTAACCTAACCTAACCTCTGAATCTAGCGTCTCGAGGCCTCACCTAACCTAACCTCTGAATCTAGCGTCTCGAGGCCTCACCTAACCGCCGACTCTAACGCCTCCTCACGTACGACGCTAGTGTTCAGATGTCAGACGTCAACTACCAAATTTCGCATGAGAAGAACTCCGAAAATAGCTAATCCGGATATTTACCTGGTAGAGAAAATATCTCGAAGCCGAGATGTGTCTGGTATCACATAGAATAACCATGATCAACGAATTGAACTTTTGTGCTTTCTATCATAATTTTTAGAAAACTGCAGCTCATTGGATTAAAACTAACCGAACTGTTTTGAGTATAGAAGAAATAATATTTGGATTTTGCGAAGCTTCCAATAGTTTGTCGAGTAATGTACTGTTGGAATACTTGTATTATAGTAAATCCCAAATAATATCAGATTTGAATAAAAAACTATGAATATAATGTGTTTGTTGAATTTCATTCAGTCTGCAAAGTTAAATAAACCCTGAATCATCTACAATGAAGTCAGAAACAATTGTTTTCGTAGAATTTCTCAAAACTCCTAGAAATGATCTGACGGAATTCACTAACCTGTGAAGTGAGAGCACAAAGTATTTTAGTGATAGGTATAAGCTAATAAACCCGACGAATGATCAATTCATACTGGGCAATATTATCATTAGAGTTCTTGCTATATACCTACCCAAAATTTATAGTAAATAAATGAAACACAAAAAATAGCTGTTCTTGATATATATTATATATTTCACCATGTAATTGTTCAAACTTTAAAATCATGACATATTCAAAAAGTCGGAGTAGACTGTCATTGAAAAGAGATTATTTCAACAATATAAAATACATGAATAAACACAATTATTCAATCTTAATAACTAATTGGAGAGCATTCAATTCATATTTTTAGCTAAAATAATTTCGACAATACACAATACATTAATAAACACAATTATTCAATCTTTATAACTGATTGAAAAAAATTCAATTTCTATTTTTTCCTCAAAATAATTACGATTCAATTGTATTTGTACAAAATATGCAATACTGATGCTCGACACAAGAGATAATTTCAACAATATATACAAGTTATTACAATGATATTTGGCAACATAACATTAATTAAAATAAATATATTTACAAAATATATACAATAATTTATAGAAAAATACTCTTAATTATAATACAAATAAATTATAAATCAATATCAACAAGCTTTTTGTATGGATTTCACAGCCAAATTATGCGATATTTCAAAACAATGCGGACATGAATGATTATTGCATTTCTTCTTCCAATAATCTTATTAGTAAATCTAATCTCTGCTGCCGCCTCATTTCTTCTTCAGGGTCAATTTTATAAAACTCAATATCACCATGACCCCATGGTAATGTT
Source organism: Chrysomela aeneicollis (assembly GCA_029955515.1). Classification (NCBI taxonomy): domain Eukaryota; kingdom Metazoa; phylum Arthropoda; class Insecta; order Coleoptera; family Chrysomelidae; genus Chrysomela; species Chrysomela aeneicollis. The sequence goes on from JARUHQ010000022.1 coordinate 5,872,151, forward strand.
TTAGTGGTATTGGGAATTATAAATCGCTTGTCATCGTGGTGTGAGAGAGCTACCTTGTTTTTCATTTCCGTAAACATGTCATGCATATAACTACGGAAGCATAACATTTTTCTGAAAATTAACCCACCACGCTCCACTATATTCCTATAGTCGTCCAAGGTCAATTGCTGTTTAACGACTGATTGAGCAACTCCCTTGGCTTTCTTCAGTTCAGTACCTACTGACTGGACATAGTAAGCTTTCGCTCCTGTGCCATAAAAGCTCATTATGGGGTCATTAGGGAATTCATCTTTCATATTTCCCAGAATTGACCTTGTAACTGGCATGTCAAAGCTGTTGTCACACTTATAATTAGACGTGTCAAACATTTCTATATTCTCCTTCATGAAATTATAGAAATTATCAGTGTCGACTTTCAATATCAAAGAATCAGTGTCTGTGTATAGGAGAGATGCTTTATCGCCGAAATTAGACTTGATAAATTGATAGTAAAAGTCGTACATGACCGTTTTGGACATGTCTAATATGCAGAAACCTAAATACAATGGTTTATTGTAATTAACTTTCACTCTACCCATTTGGATAGCGAGAAAGTTCTCGGTGAATATGGAGCAGTTCTCGAAATTAGGACGCGATATCAAAGCTGAAGCCCCCATACTTCTACCCTTACTCTCCCATCGTGTGACTAGTTTGATATCGCGCCTCTTGTCCACATTCTCCATAGTTTTTCCATATATTGAGTTGGTCATCGTTTTAATCTGATTGCCTTCAAATTTATTTTTACTATTATTACGCATGATCGTATTCAAATCAATGTATTTCTTCAACCATCGTGACTGATTGAATTTCAACACCCTATGGATTCGAGTTACTAACAAACCATTGTTGACGGCCTGTTTTAGGTTCCTGTAGTGGACAACATACTTTTTCTTATCATTCAAATTTGGAATGAGTTTAGGAATCTTAGATTTGGAGCCTGGTGGTATGATCGATTCTACTAAAAAGGGGTAATCTGAATGCGCGTCATGAAGTTCTTCAGGGTAGCTGACATCGACCTCGAGGACAAACCCCAAATCACCATCATCAGGAACAGACATATAATCTAATGATTCAATTTCTTGGGGTGATAGCCAAGAGAAACCTGATGTGGGTAACGGTTGCGACATACTATGCCCATACAGATTTGTTGCATCCAAGTATATAATAAAAGATGAAGGTTCTGAAGGTTTGAAATTTGGAAGAAATTTGTTGTTGGCTACATGCTTCCTTTCACTGCATTGACTTATCCCGCCGCGAATACCGTTCTTGAAGAAGTGAATCATGTCGATGTCTGTCAACAACTCTAATTCAACCCTGATATATTTTAACATTGCATCCCAGGATAGCCCTGGGGCGGTGTAATATTGGGCGGGATCTAGACCGTATGCTTTCAAACAGATATTTCGAATGTTTTCGAAAATGTCGCACAACAACAAAACATCGGATTTCAAATAAATATCGGAATAATCTCCGAGAGTTTTACATTCAAACACATTCCAAACACGTTCCGCACGCATATACTCTTCATCGGAAATATGTTCACTTCGCAAGTCATTGTAAAATTCCTCTTTTGTTGGTAAGGCAGTGTAATCCAATTTTTCCAATGAACTTACGAAACTATAGGGAAAAACACCTTTTTGCATAACCAATTCAAATTTGTTGGGGTCTGAAAAATGTTTTTCTGTATTGGAGAGTTGTGCGGGGCTTAACGTTTTTCCCAAATTGTCCAAAGAGGTGGCCATAAATCTGAAACTGTCGATGAATCGCAGTTTCAGAAAAACGGAACTCTCCCCACCCCGCTTATTCGTATATTTGTCGACTAGAATATGTTTGGTGAAGGAAATATATTTCTCTTTGGTCTGAGGAATAACGTCAACTCTCTCGCTAACATCGTCTTCGGAAAATAATTGTTTGATGAATAGGTGGCAGTCATAGTTACTCATATTATGAAATATGATTGGGATGAAATTAGGGATCTTATAATTTAAATTACAGACTGAATGCGCTGCCCCAAATCTTTTATCACCCGTTAAGTGGCAGTGGTCTCGTACTTTGACATCGCTGCTATCGAAAGGTTTACCACAGATACCACATTCAGTCGCAGTATCAAATTCCACTTCCTCTTGAGCGGATAATTTTTTCATCGGGACAACGCGTTTCAAAAATGAATTATAAATATCCCTGCAATCATCGACCAATTTGGTGACAAACATTTGAGACGCGTCTTCACCACGATATAATACAAATTTCGATTTGGAATCATCAAATGAACACTTGATGAGATATGCGAAGGAATACGGCTCGTGTTTGAAAGTCTTGTTTGTGAATGAATGCTCGGGATTAGGTTCACTTGTTGCGATTGGTTTTAAGATTGATTCGAAATCGGCATAAACAGTAAATGGAACCCTCATCTGTCTTTCAAAATTTTCAAATTTTAATATATTTTCAGGTACTTCTTTACCAAATTTATCAATTTTCGTCTTTGTAGACGGAGTTGTTGTATATAGATGGTTGCAATCATGTAATCTGTGACTGACTAGTTTGCTCTCTTCAGCAAAGTATGTCAAACAACCGTCGCAGATATATTGTTTATGCTCATGTTTAGATATTTGGCTAGATACTAATCTCGATAGATCCTTTATCCAGCAATAATGACTATTGCCAGAATCGTCGTCCGTGATGAGTAGCAAATTAATATGTTTACCGTATTTTTTCTGAGAGAAATACAGCGGACCTACTATTTCGTACTTCATCTTGCGATCTTCGTAAATAGTATCTAGCCCATAAACATTGATTGAACAATTATTCATGTCCTCGAATTTTGAAATGTCTCGTAATTTGACTGGGAAATCCATACGTGCCACTTCCAAGACTGTGGAAAAATGCGCGTAGGAGGACACTTCATCGGCTCGAACTGTGACCGGATACAGTGCAGCCATAATAGCCCAGGCGAAGCAGTGTTGATCCTCATTACGAACATTAACCACGGCATTTTTCCTCTTGATGAATTCCGGTAATTCCATGAATGAAGAACCTCGCAGTGGACTATACTTATTGATGTTGATTTCCAAGAATAAAACTTTCTCTAGGGCCCAACCTGAAACAAAAATAAAGGAAAAAATCAATGCGTGAATTGAACCATTAATCGGAGTCATTTTTTCTTAATTAAATTAGCATCAAATGTACAGAGCTCGGACAAATGTTTGAATGAACTTTGAAATAATGCCATGCATGATGTTATGCTAACAATTCGAGTAATGAGAAAAAAACAACTTACCAGAATCACGTTCCTCGAACTCGGTTGCGCGGTTGATTAAGATGTCCATCAAACCGTCTATTATTTCAATCAAATCGCTGCTGGCATTGGCAATATGATTCGGTGTGCCAAAGGACTTGTTGTCATGAATTTCCTGCGTTTGCAAGTAATACCTGCCAACTGCCTCCATATTGACTTTAACCGAATTATGCTCTGCCAACGCACCTTCCAAGAGTGAAATGATATCTGGCTTGGAGTCTAGGAAGAATGCATTGAAGTTGGCTGCTTCCTGACTGCCGCACTCGACTCTGTAGCTAGCTATTCGGCATTTCAAAGAGCTATTTATCCGTCGGATATTGACCGAATGATGGATGGTGGAATTATTTCTATGCTCCATAGATCTCCTATGGGCATTCATCATATCGGTCGGGATTGATTTATTGCATGCAATACAATCCATCATAGTATCCGACGGTCCAGCACCCGCCTGGCACGAACGTTTTTGATGTCTTCGCAAATTGTTGATAAGCGTAAAGTTTTCACCACATTTTAAACATTCGTGGGTCTGTCTTCGTCTCGGGTTTTCTGCGCAATCTCCCTTTGCATCTGTAGAGCGCTTAGTCGAAGCGTCTGACGAATCCATCCTAGCACGCTTGGCAGGTTGGGCAGATGCACCAGCAGTTACCTTACAAGAACCCTTTTCATGCCTCCGTAAACTATCTATTCTTGAAAAGATCCTACTGCATTCAGCACAGCTAAACACTTTGCCCGTACCGGAAGTGCCGCAAGATCCTCTTTGATGCCTACGGAAATTTTCTTTCCGTGAGAAAACTTTTCCACACTTTCCGCAGGTAAACATCTTGGCTATATCGGGATGATTTGTTCTAAGAGAAGAGGAGGTAACGTTTCAGCTGAACACACAAGACTGAACTGTGATCATTTCAACGAATGCGGTCCTATTTATAGCTCGAGATGTGGGTAGGGATCAGCCTTCGGACGCAGCCGCCTCTGATTTACGACTAATAAAATATAGAATTCAACATAAAATACAACAGTACATATTTCTATGGAAACGGAACGTCAAACTTCGAAATGAATAGGGCTGTTTTCATCTGATTAAATTTTATGCGGCACCCTGCGGTTGGGGAAGGGTCTGGCGACTACCTGCCATAGAGCCGGCGCATAAACCTTTCAAATGAATAAATTGATTTCCATCTGCTTGGAATAAATTATGAAATTCATGAGATTACCCATTGGAAGGGTCAACGATAAAGCCCGCACTGGCGTTTTTTATTACCTGGGACATGGACGACCAAAACCATCAAATGTTTATTATTATGGTTGGAATAGTTCTGAAAAAAGATTTTATTAGGATGAAATTTATTTGAAAGGAGGCCCATTTCGACTGTCTTCTTCTTCTTCTTCTAGGCATTAGATGTCGTATTTTATCGTCCATTGTTGTGTCACACTATTCATGTCCATAACTTTGGAATTTGATAGATGTAATAAATTTTATTTCATTTTAAACGTCTGCGTGAGAACATGGGCTCGGCAATTTCGGGCTTATACAGTCTTTGGCTCGAAGATTTCTTTAGGGCGACATTTTTTCTCGGAAGGGCCTGCAAAAGTTGCTTCAAACCTTCTGTCAGATGAATTTTCTCATCATGGATTAATTTATCCTCTTCAATATTCACTGATAGTTTATCGTTCATTGTTGCATCACAATACCTCATAACTTTGGAATTTAATAGATGTAATAAATTATAGTCTACCTACGCAAGAATGTGGCAGTTTTAGGTCTACGCAAAGTCCACCACCGCATTCACGTCCACCTCCCGTCCACCTCCGCCTGCGCCTCCGCCTGCACCTGCGCCTCCTGCGCCTGCGCCTGCGCCTGCGCCTCCGTCCACCACCCGTCCACCGTCCACCTGATCCGTCTTCACCGGCGTAAACCCTCTACTCAATTTATCTTTTCTCAACAATAATATATGCCACCGTCTAATGAACATTCCCACTAACGTGTGCTACACTCGGTGATACAATTAATTGATTCATTGCATGGAATAAGAAACCTCTGTTCATTGCATGAATATGTGTTTTCTGCGGACAGAAAATGTCATGAAATATACCACTATCTGTCACTGTATAATAATAATAATAATACTAAAGGTCAAGTAATACTAATAGTTATGAATTTGACCATTAAAATAAAAGAAATTTCTGAAAATAAAGGGCCAAACCCTGGGCGTTCGTATACTCAGTATAATGCCTTGTAGTTATTATACAATATTGTAAACAAACGAAAAACGATAAGATTTTCACGATAAATATATTTATATATATTTTTTCACAACATGTTTCGCTAACACTGTAGCTTCATCAGGTATAAGTACACTAAACTAACTACTACGATAACAACCATATTTATACTTAATTACACAATGTAACAATATTTGTACCTGTAGGGATTAAAGAATGTTTATCCTCGATATTGCGGTAAATAACAAATATAAAATGAATATCAAATCTAAAAAAAAAATTATACAATAGTTACAATAGGTACAATCATACTGAATATTATGGAAAGAATATTTTAAATATTGATGAATTTATGCTTGGATACACATGATTCCGTTATACTGAAACAAACTTTTCATATTATCTAACCAAAAAATATACGGGTAGACGGTTTGCGGTAAAAACCTGAATAAATTGAGTAATCAGAGAACAAACAAATTGTAGAAATGTAAACGTAATTTATGAATTGAAGACGAGATTGAAGAGCATAAATTAACAGCTCATACTATATGGCCACTACACTGTGATAATGTGAAATTTACAGCTGTTGAAAGATACAATCATCAGCTCGACGTAGGTATAGTACAGTGTGTCCTAGATTTTATTCTTCGTCTCTAAGATGTTTTTGATCCGCAAACATCTCAAAAGGCTAGGTTGTTCACATTTTTCAGCTCTCTACAATTTCTACAAACAAACTCCAGTGGCATACTCAATTTCATGCAGAACTTCTTATTTATAGGTAGGTAATACAGCGAAAGTACGTGTCTTGCATTTTGAATGCACTTATGATTCGAACATTTGATTCTGAACCCCATTACAATCCTACCACTTCGCACCTAAGGGGTAGCAATCCCATCTTCAAAAATCTGATTGCTGAATACAACAGCAAAAAGTGTCGATATTCTACAAAATATATTTGAATAGGAAATTGGGAATACAACAAACTCAACAAAATCATGAATTGAATGTTTTTATTGCTGTTGTATGATAACATTTGAGATGTTTCTGGTCGAAATAAGATTTTTGAGCAAACCAAAAATAAATCGATCCCCACCACAGAGTAGCTTGCATGTCTGATTTCATCGAGGTCATATATCGGTAAATTTCGAACCATTCTCATTAATTTTCATATTGATATTCAAAGTTGTTCAAAATTCATTGTTCAACTTTAACATGCTCAGTTAGTTTGGAAAATTTAGAGGCCACCCTGTATACCTACTGCAAACACTGTGTTCCACGTGCTTTTGTCACATTAAATATACCGAGAATTATTACATTGCCTTTGACGTCGAAATATCAAGGCCGAATAGCGTTTCATGAGTGCTATTTATGTGTGTGCATTCACAGGGTGTTCATTCCACTTAGAATTCCTCATTGAATCGGTCCCTACCTGAAATATTCAAATTTTTATGCTGAAGGACTGGAAATGCGTACCACTACCACTATTATCATCTAGAAAACGATGAATTGAAAGCGAATCGTCGTATTGAAAACCAAAGAACAGACATCGAAGCAAATTTGAATTATTGAAGGAAGTTTCTTGAACACATTTCCATATTCATAATGAAAAGGCCAGTACAAAGAGAAGAAACGGGCAATTTCGCGGATTTCCCCGTATATTTCGAAAACGGTTCATGATATTTCCGATTTGCAACATATGGGAAACATTTTTATTTTTAGGAATTTTGAAAAATTCATAACCATTAGGGTTATTTTCAAAGATAGCGAAAAAAGTTGTTCAAATTCTTGAAATATCTATTCGGAATAATACATTGAAATAGTATATTACACAACAAGTGTGGAAAGTGACATTTTTCGGGGTGAGTGCGGAAACGTAACGAGTGAAGGAAATGCACTTTCCAACGAGTTTTGTACACTATTTTTCCTACGACTCAGAATACTTTTATTCCGCGGGAGGTCTTGTCAAAAATGTAACTTGAGCGGTCTCTATAATTTCAGGTGGTTTTAATATCAAGTATTGTTTATTTCCATTATCAAGATGATATTTGAATAATTCTCCGACAATTCCTCATTATGTGAATTACTGATTGATTGAGTTAGTTTAGTTTGGACAAATTTTATTGATATTGACACCAGCGTACATAAACAAACTTGACACCATACGCCTGCTAGCGCCAGTAATCGCGCAACCAGGAATACAGAACCATAGAAGTACGTAGAAGCGCGTACCAGTTAGTGCGTCCTTGACTCCTTGCAAACATCTGTGATACCAAAGAATCTTCTCTTTGGTGATACTGTGATATCAAACTGATGCAAGCAGCAAGCCCCGCATAAAACTGTAGCCGTACTCTTTTGAATGATCTCACCCGCTGTCATCAACATCGAAAGTTCCAGCAAAGAGTATAGGTTCCAGTTTTAAAGTGAATTCAGGGGTTATGTATCAGACAAATTGAAATTAAAAGATAAAGAATTGTCGGTATAATTCGAAACTAGACAGAAATTTCAATAAATAATATGAATTTTATTTGAGAACGCTTATATATTGACAGTGAGTACCTACCTTCACAATATACATAATTATAAAATTTAATTTTCCGTTACATTTGTTCCCGAATGCTAGTGGTAAACTGACAAAAAAAACTCTTTTTACTAAGTATGCCTCTTGTTGTTACAATAGTTCATATGTTACTACTTCTTGGAAATAATTTGTCATGATTTTTCAGAGCCAAAGATTCACAATAGATCGATATTCTCGTAATATGGAATGGGTAGGTAGCTAAAGTTAAAGATGAAAAGCTGATTTGATATCATCAAGTTGTGATAAAAATTTTGTACGAAGTAGGGAGATATAAAAGCATTATAGCATGAGCCATATAGAGGAAACCAGTTTTTGAATTTAGCACTAGAATTCGAAGAAGACAATCGTGGACAGTTTTATCTTATCGATCAAATATGTTTCTGATCATTGGCGGAAATCATCCTTATTTAAAAAAAAAACTCATTTTATGCACATTTGTTAAACGTTTTTCAAAATTTCCGCCATACAGAATTTTTTGTCATGGTGGATTCATGCAGCAGCTTCAAGTCGTAAGTTTTTAGTTATAAGTCGTAAGTTCAATCATTGGATTTCAATGTTTCCATCTACACACTTCGACATAAGTTTTAAGTTGCAAGTCATAAGTTTAAGGTCGTAAAAAAGTTGTCCAACTTTTATCTCCTATGGCTAAAAAATTTAAAACTGATTATATTTGCGCATGCGTTCGAAGTTTTTATAGGTTATTGTCTGTGATTGTGTTGTTTATGTAAACTCATCTCAGAATTATTAGATTATAAAAATAAAAAATCGATATTGATAACTGAAATTGTAAAGCACTGAATCACACAAATTGACCAATGGGAGAAGTTACCCTTAAGACATGACAGTCTTTAATAATTCTTGCATAAATGGTCCTTTTTCCCTTATGTCTTGAATCTTAAACTTATGACTTAACACTTATGACTTAAAGTTGCTGCATTAATACACCTTTACTCTGAATATTTCCATCGTATATTAAAAATCCCATAAGAAGCGGGACATTTTCGATCAATTACAGCGATAAATTCCCGGCGGGACATTTTCGGGCTGGTAAATACCCGGTAGGTATCGAAAAATACTTGCTCGGTCCGTGTTTCTATAGTAACGATTGTTAAAATGTACATTTGTCATCTTGACATGCATAAATACTGAATTTTAAACGTCGTTGAAATGTCACGTTTCGGGAATGATTCGATGTAATTCAAGAGCAAACCAAAACATACAATGTTGAACCATCAATATACTTATATGGAAACAGTTTATGGATTTCATTTTTGTTTTAACTCCTGAAATATTCTACCGAATTACACTCGTGCATCAAAATGAACCTGATAATTTTCCATACAAGCATGTTGTCTGTGAAAAAACTGCATTCGGTTATTTTCATTTTTGCTAAAAGAGCCCTCCTCCTTCGGAGTCGGGCTCTTTCGACAAAACATGAAAATAAACTCATGCAGTTTTTAGACAACATGCTTTCATGGAAATTTTTCGGTAATTTTGAAGCACTTGTGTAATTACTCACGATAATAAAAATGTTTTCCGTATGTTGCAAACATTATGGCCTATACACTGAATGATGATAATAAATTGTGTGATAGAGGGCTGATTTCCGACGTACAAAAATAATCGTGTTAAGGTTTCATTATCCTGTTCATCCGAGTGTTCATCCAACTAAACAAACTGCTCCAAGCACCCAAGAGAGCACGAGGCAATCTCCACCTATTTATAAATTCATTGCAACTCCATTCAGTAATATCTGAAGCGGAATGTGTTTACTGAATTCTTGATGCAAGCATAACTTTTTTGCCCTATTCGAAATCTCGTCCGCTTGCTGCCGAGGAAGAGTTTCAGATTTTATTCTGTGCATTTCCAATAGTTTTTCTTCCTTTTCTCCTCGCTCCGTATCTCCGTTTTATACGGCAAGAAACTTGGTTTGAACGGTATATCGGGCGATATTATGATATTATTTCCACAAATCTGTTCTAAGAGGTTCATTTTCGGTCACTGTCAGTTCGGAAATCGATCGTTAAAACGAATTTGTGGTCTGAAAATGTCAAAAAGTCCAGAAAGTCTTGTTAAAAACCCAAAACAAAAATGAGGAGGTGTCTAGATAGAATCGAATATTCGATTCAAAAAACTCATTGTGGGAATTTATAATGATGTGTCGCTGCAGTCAGGATGCTCTTATTAAATTCGTTCGTAACATAAGACAAAATTTTGGCAGCCATTGCCCTCAAACCATAACGAAGAAGTGACGTCCTGACGTCCCAACCTTGATAATCAGAGATAGACTCGAAAGGAGCGGATGACATGACACTTGACATAAGTCACCACTCTGTGCTCACATAACTACGATCACTAACCTGACATCCACGAAAGGCGCGAATTTCAATAAATAATACTCCTACACTCGCTCCTACATCATATTGAATTTTTCGCTTAATTTTTTATTCATGATTGTAAACCTTGATTCCCATATCGCAGTACCAAACCAAAGTTTACAGAATATGCTCATACCCTCTTGCACTCCAATCACAAAATATCTCAAATTGATATAAACAAACTCAAAAGTGTGAAATTGTACAACTAGCTGCAGCATCAACATCTGAATCGAAATCCATTTATAATGAAACATGTACTACCTTCTTGTTCTGCTAGCCTATTTCGCTGAATTGAGTGCAATTCGATTATCAATTTCAAGAATGAACCCTAACGTTGATTTGGACAATTTTTTTTTTTCGTCTCAGAATATACATCTCTGGGAGCCGTTCCATTTTCTACTATTGAATCAAATTGAACCCCTCTTAAGAATGAAGTTCAACTTGGTATCCAACTTCGTGCCAAAATAATGTTTCAACATTGTTGAAATGTATGTAGAGGAGATAATCATAAAAAAAGATGGAACATCTCGTTCACTCGTCGTAATTTCGTGTCGTTTTAAAACTGTGATAAAACAATATCATAATATGTGGAACAGGACATGACTAATGTTGACAATTAAACGAGTAAAATGAAAATAACCAGCTACATTACATCAGAAAATTATGGCAATATATACGTGGTGTCAGTCTGAACACATCCGTGAAGGCCAATTACGAATGGTATTTCTTTGACTTTTTATATAGAAAAGGAAATCTAACATTTAATTTCTATATCGTTGTTTCTAGATTATACATACCATGAACTATTATACTACCACGAACATTTATTTTTTTTCGGGAAATGCTTTTTCCGGAAAATACTCATTTCCTGTACTAGTGTGTCTTGAAAGTGGGTACTTTACGCTCTACTTTTCGGTTAGTTAACATAAAATAATAGTCCCGAGAATAATCCAGAATACTAGTTCGATCCTGAAAGGAAACAATGTAAACATGCAATGCAAATAGCGAGAGCATCAAATTCTTTGAATTCTATTTGTTAGTAATTGTCTCACGTATCAAGTTGTCGAGTCGATATTTGTGTCACAATAATATATCCAGTTATACTGGGTGTCCCAGAAATGGCAGATTCCCATAAAACGGGCGTTCTGTCATGAAACATTTTCGTACCTGCGTGTCATGATCATGATAACAAAAACCTCTCCAGAGATGAAGGATCACAAATTAAAATTATTTCCAGACACAAAGGCTTTCAAAAAACGCAAAGTTGCAAATTGACCATTATTCTATAGTTATTGGTGGCAGCTTCTTAGCATTCTAGCGTTGGTACTAATCTGTCATAATTGTCAACTGTCATAATTGTCAACTGTCATAATTGTCAACTGTCATAATTGTCAACTGTCATTAAGGTCAACTGTCATTTGATTTGATTGTTTTCATATCCTGGTTTTATATAAATCTATTATAAATATGAAATAACATTTATATAAATAGAAAAATATTAATGACTTGATGGGCTTATGAATTCGTATGCACAACTGACATTCATGACTATTGACGTTGATGACAGATTCTTGCCAACCTAAGAATGCTCAAAAAGCTGCCACCGAAAGCTGATGAATATGGTGAATTTGTACCCTACATCATGTATTATTACTATAAATCTTCTGCAGCGTTTACAAAGTACTGAGATCTTCATTCAAGATTCAAGAATACAACGACTTCCGAAGGTAAAATTCGTCGATACTTGTCATCTGTCAGTCCTCGCAATACCAACGCGGTATCAGTATCCTATATTTTCGAACAAAAATTATTTACCATAAAATGGGCGTACCTATTCCTTAACAAGAAAATACATTGAGGGCTGCATGATTATTAATGATTGTGATTATTTGTTTCCGAACGCAAATCTTCCAGATAAATTATCAACTGAATGGCCCCCTGTTCATCGTCACCATCATGATAATTGTATCGAATTATGGGTTACTTCAATTGATATCTCAACATGATTGTTTGGAAAATATATTGAAACGACAAATCTAGACAAATATTTGTGCAGATACATTGAATCCGAAGGATTTTTTCTCTTCGCGCACTTCGTGAGAAAACTGACCATTTGATGCGGATGCTGGTTCCTCATTTTTTGTTATACTGAAGATTTATTTCACCCGTCCGGACCTAATATTTAAAGAAATGGTATTTTCCATTAATGAGCTATGGTATTTTCCATTCAGTGGATGAAATCACTAATTAAAGAAAATTATATCGATTACAAACGTGTCACAATAAAACACCACCAGACTACCACATAACCTTCACAAAGAGAAACGTCAACTTCAAGGTCCAATTCCATGATATGAATGGATGACTTTTGAGTCGGTTGCAGAAAAACTGATTTTTTATACATGTTTTGACTACACGAAAGGAACTGAAACTGGAAATGTTTTCATTGGATACTTTGCCATTCAAAGAAACCTTTCAGATTTCAAATATAGTACCCAATCTATATCTTCTTCTTTTACGATACAAAAACCCACATGAAGGTCTGACATATGGTGAGTTAAAAAAAATTGCTTATGGCCGAATGCCGGAAGACCTAAAGTAGAATTATTTAATAACTGGTCAAGATGCCGACAAGACGAATTTAAATTGCCTACACAGTTAGGCACCATAATTATCATTGGTCGAATTTCTTGTATGCTTGACCTGTCCAAAATATACCATCGTATATAATCGTTAATGAGAAGGCAAAAACTTGCATGAAGACTGTTCATCAAACCTGGGTTTTCTCAGAAATATTATCGCAGGAAACCAATGAAAAAAGTGGAACGAAGAATTTTTATTCACTTATTTGTACGTGGTGTTAAACCTTTTAGTTTGATTTCAAAGGATGTTATCAATATGTAGTTTCCGTCATAATCTTGACAATATGTAGATTCTAAAACTAACTGGTTCTGCTACTTCATTTAATTTACGATATTATAAAACAGGTTCAGATTTTTTATAGTTTGTAGATCTTTAGCAATCTCAATGATTGCCAACCGGATTGAATATTCCAAACTAGAAAAAAATATATTAGATTTTCACAAAACATATGCTTCGCTAACACAGTAACGTCTTCAGGTTTTAGCACACATCATTGTACAAATGAGTGCACTATATTCGAGTTTTACAACATCAGTTGAATATATCATATTATTCTAAGCTGGTATACAGATTGAGGTTGGGCGATGACCATTATCGATAATTAGAATTCATCAATAATATCGATATTATCGGAATTATCGATAACATCGATAATAATACTTATATTATTGATTAATCGATACTTTTTTAATCCTTCACAAGCTGTTGAGGCCAAAAACTCGAATAATTTCTTGTATTGTGATTTGAAAGTATCCATTATCGTTTATTAAAATGTATCGATTATATCGGTTTATTTATTCATTTATTGACAGAAACAAACAGGAATATATTCCCAATCACTTTCTGATAACTTTCATCTGAAATGAAATTTAATAATTCATGAAAATTTTATTGATAATATCTATACTATCGATAATTTATTTTTTGAAAATGTTCGATATTATCGATAATTATTGATATGTCGAAGAATTCGACCATCCTCATTATAGATACATTTCATTTAAAGTTATGGCAATCAAAAGCTATAAGTATTTCTATAAAAATCCAATATTATATTTGAGCTACGCAATTTGCAACTAATACCATATATACCTAGTCGTATATACCTATACTTACCTACGTATTGGAGATAACCTTGGAAAAGTTCATGCGTTTTTCGTATGCATCAACACAACTGCTTTTTATCATTTGGCTAAACGTTTTAAGTTAATTGCATTCTAAGATTGTTACCTAGGTAAAAAAAACAAAGAAGCTATGTGAGCTATTTATAGGAGCTATTTCAATAAAGACGCCGCCGGTATTAAGCATAAAGATCTATATAATATGTACATATTATATTTCCTTGTAAGTATTATCGCTGCTTCAAAGTTTGTCATCAACTTCTCAGAAATATTTTTTCGCGATGAAAACGACCTGCAACTAATGTTGATATCCAATCTACTTCTTGAACGCTGCTTTGTGTCCGCTAATGTTCATTGAAATTAATTATTTTGTCGAATCAACAACAATATATAGCGAAATTCGACCGACTATACACTCCACAGATGGAAGCTCTTGTGTTTTTTGTTCCGTGTCAAAATCTACTTCATACCTCAACAGCTTCTCATGCTCTTAAAAGCACAGATTCGCGATGAAAACGACCTGCAACTAATGTTGATATCCAATCTACTTCTTGAACGCTGCTTTGTGTCCGCTAATGTTCATTGAAATTAATTATTTTGTCGAATCAACAACAATATATAGCGAAATTCGACCGACTATACACTCCACAGATGGAAGCTCTTGTGTTTTTTGTTCCGTGTCAAAATCTACTTCATACCTCAACAGCTTCTCATGCTCTTAAAAGCACAGATTCTGGAGTATATTGTTCTCTCCATAAAATATCATTAATAATCAGCTGTCCCTGTCTACTATCTGAATTTCACCTGAAGATCCCCTTCAGTCAAACCAGAAATCCCAAGTTTTCCACACAACCTATATGTATCCCCAACTATACACAAATTTCACTGGTTAACAGGTTGACACTTTATGGAAATTAATATACCTAGTGGTCAGATTAATTGTTTAGGCTCCTTGTTTGGGTCTTTGAAGCAAACAGTGAAGAAGTTACCTTGAAACAAAGCTGAATGTTCTCCATGTTGATTTTGATGTGTAGTCACAAAAGCTGTACTTTTATTTATCTCATTATATTTGTCTATTTAATTTCCATTTTATCTGCACATATATCCTGGAATCAATATCATTTGTAAAAAATAATTTTGAATTGTTTGAGAATGATCTTCCTGTGCATTCATACAATACAAGAAATAAAAACGATCTAATCCCAGATTTAACCAGGCTAACTTATATACAGAGAAATGCTCCATTCCATTTGACACAGTTGTGGAATATCTTACCAATAGACATGAGAAATCTATCAGCATACAAATTGAAAAATAAACTGAGAGCTTATCTCGTTGATAAAGCATTCTACAATGTCCAAGACTTCTTATATGACAGAGATATACGCCTATTGACATAGGTAACTCACACATGAATAATTAGAAAGGCTATACAATATTTCAATTCAATTATTTTATCTTCTGCTTTTATTATTTTATACCACTGTATTATTATTCAAATATTCCAGTGTATTGTACTTAAGAAATAGTATTACAATGTAGTATATTTTAGATAAATTCTTTTAAATTTGTGACGTGCTCAACACCCTTATAGGGTATTTGTTTTTTCTATGGGTAAATAAATGCTATTCTATTCTATTCTTACTGAACATTTAAGTTGATGTAAAAATATTATACGTTGCTTATCGATAAATAAATGCCAAGAGACAAAGCAATTTTAAATAGGTATAGAAACAAAAGACGAGAGTTAGTTGCAAACAACACTTTTTTTTCTCAAAATGCAAGTTAAGATTAAGATACTGTTCTTACATTCAGGAATATCAAAAAATTGTTGTTGTAAATGCAAAAAAGTACATCAAATAAATAAATGAATATGCACATATATGAAATTGAAAAGCATTTTTTCTGAATAAAAAATGCCATTTCAGACAGGGAAAGTATCCTTTTTTCGTGTCATAGAAGATCAAAGTTGATGAAAATTTCTTCGAAACGAAACGTTGTACGGTGATTTTGTGAACGCTTTTTCGTATAGGCATTAAAAAGTGGCAGTGAGAGTAAGATAGTGCCTTCGGTTTTCTCAAAACCTTTCAAATAACTTTTTTTTTCGAATATCTCCGGAAGTTAACAAAATGTTTGGGATTTCTCAACATCTATTTATTGAACCCCTTCGCAACTTTTGGCCTATTTGACCTACTATTTAACTCAAATGGTTCATTCTTATCTTGAGAACACTGTATATACATCGTAGATGAAGGACTAGGCAGACATCAACAGTATAACAAGGAAGTAAATATTCAAAATCTATAAATAATTAAGATGATCAGACTGTTGTCAAAATTCTAGGACCTACCAAAAATCAATACGAATTATGGTTACACCAGAGAATCATTTGAACACTATAAAATAACTGGTCAATGAGAACCCCGCTTACAGACTTCCTATATTCGAATGTTATTCTATTCGAGTGTTGAAAATGTCTGAAAATTAATCTTTCTTGAGAGTTTTTATGTTGAATATTTTGACACAGCTCAAGAGCTGAGAGGACCTGAAACCAAAACGAGTTATTGATGGATACAGTCCGGTTCTAAGGAGAGAAGAGAGGAAAGAAGACCGGAGAGAATGAGCAAGTGCCACACCATGCCACATCCATTTTTTTTACCTCATTGGGATGCACCTCATCTCTCGTAACAACTAACAACATCACTGCCGATTAACCGTTTCTGTTAAGTCACCTACTGCGTCGCTTGACCCACTCTCTGATATACTGGGTGTCATGCCAGGTCGTGGATTCTCCAGCTGTACGATGATCTCTCCTAATGCGGTGTTCCTATAAATTATTATGCAGTTGGAGTGACCGTTGGAAAGACATGGTTTTTCATTGAGAAATAATACGATGACCATCATGTTTTCGATGACAATTAAAAAGCTAAGGTCCACGTCCTTCTTACTCATACAAGTCTCAATAAGACTTTCGAGGGTTGTTTTGCAACTAAATTGGTGGTTAAAAACACTTTTCAGTTTTCACAAACACATTTCAAGATAAAATATGAGGATATTTCAGTTGATAATATATCTTCAATATCAGGCCAACGTAAATAAATCATGTTGAAAACCCAGTTGTTCATGATTTTATATAAAGAAAAAAATGTTCTGAATATCTATTACTTTCTTATAGGTATAGGTATGACATTACTTTTGTAGAAGTTATGTTAAAGCACTTGAAAGATCCCTACAATATCATGGTACGAATTTTATAAGACGCTATTATGTCGCACGCGTTGTTTGGATGGAACAAGTGCGACAACGTGTCTTATAAAACGTGTCATATAAATTTTTTTCTACTTTGAATTAATTTGAAGTTTTTTATTGAAAGAAATTGATTAAATATCGATAAATAACAGAAACATCTTCGACTAGTAACAATGATGACATTGAAATATTTGAAATCTGACGCACAAGCGTTAAGCCCAGTTTACTGTTGACCGATTTTGGTTTTTGCGATACCAGCGGTGAAAAATGCAAGGTTTTTATTGGTCAATTTAAATCAAATCACACTCTGAATTAGAATTTTCCAATAAAAACATCGAGTTTTTTACTGCTAGTATGTCACCAAATCCAAATTCGCTCAGAAGCAAGCTGGGCCAAACTCTCCTGACTTTCATTTGACAGTTCGATTATACCAACCTCCGGATAATACAAAATATTCATGACTCGACACTAGTTGAAACTGAGTAGCGTTTCAAGAATTGTTATGAAATTAGTCCTCATATTGAGTCGGTCGATCATGTCAACTTCAGGTGTATGAGACAGATGACAGATATAACACAGATATCATTGCTCGATACCTGTAGAACTTTTATCAGAATTCTTACGAACATCGAGACGTTGGAAATTATTGCCTTGGAAGGTGTTCTCCGAGCATACGATCTCCATAAATTATAGAAGAACACCAACTTCTACCTTCTTTCCCTTGGTTCTCACGATGTTCTCCGAACATTACAGGATTCCCTTTTCATGAGAACCAGAACATGTTAAGTAAGATCCTATTTATAAAATCAATTTATGATATTGATTTACATTGAAAAATTGCCAGCCTTATATGACAGTGAATAATCTTCCTAATACCTATTTCACTTGAAAAGGTCATCGGGTTCAACCTCGTTATATTTCGCTATGATCACGTAAAAATGATGGATATTTCTAAACGCTAACATTCAATTATATGTTGGATAAATATTTCTTCGCAATTGATTTCTGATTGACTGCATAGATGAAAGATACATTCATAAACATAAGCAATAAGGTCATAATGTCAATGACTTTATTCGAGGGGAAATCAAATTTGTTGTCAAACATGTGTTGCCGGTTGATATTACAATAATAGTCAAGAATATCAGGCTATTTCTAAAGTAATACCACGAATATCCTGGATCAAAATGAGACGAATTGAATTTTGATAATTGATTGACAACTTGACATAATTTTAATGCATTTTCAAAATCAGTCATCCATAATTATTAGTATTTTGCGTTGAATGCATTCATCGTGTCACATATTTTTACTGCAACAAATATTCCCGAGGGGGAGGACAACACGGCAATAGGTTTACAAAATGTTCAGAAATTAATGCCGATACTTGCGGCATTGTAGGCATTATCTGAAAATGATCGGCATTATTCGAAAATAAAATTGACGGCATTATATCGGATTTGATAGGCAATAGACTGTTAATACTCGGCAATAAATCGGCAATATGTCGGAAATAGTCGGGAATAAACGGCAATAAAGGGCATTTCAAAAAAAAAAAAGAAAGTGGGGGCGTCTATTCTTCATTCCTGTTTCAGTTATATAATTCGGCATTACGGCAATAAACTAACATTTAATGCCGAAAGAGGCAATAGGTGTACATAATTTTCGAGAGTTTCCTCCCCCTCGAAAAATCCCTATTAACAGCTCGATATTCAAAGGTCGAAAAATTATTCATAAAGTGCCCATAATATGAATCCACCTGCAGCAAAAAAAATGCTATGTCATACAGGGTGTAGGTACTTTCTTCATGCCATATAAAAAACAAAGTTGATGGTTTCTTCGACAAGAAACGTTCGTCAAGAAACGTTGTGAACGCTATCATCTAGAGCTAAAAAAGTGGCAACAAAAAAGTGCCTTTGGTTTTTCAGAACTTCTCAAACAACTCAAGGAGAAATAAAAACCAAATCGCCAAATTTAGTTTTTTCTAAATGTATTCAACTTTAATTGTATGCCTACGTAAGTCCACCTTTAATTATTGTGAACCATCCTTACTTCAGCTCATTATGGGTTACATAGGTAAATAGATCCGCATACTGAATGAGAGGCGCCATCTAGTTTATGAGTTCTAATTAAAAACACTTATTAAAATGCCTTTACCTTATCACCTTGAATTCCAAACGATGCTTCGATGTTCCTTTTACATTGTTTGCCTACGTATTTATTGCAAAAGCGACAATTGAACGCTCCACAAACCAAATTATATATGTTTGAATATTGATAACAGATACTAGAATTCTGATTCTGTGTTCGGTGAAACAATAAGCTTGTGTTTTAAAAGTTGGGTTATGTAGAAAACATGATTATGACACATAACGAAAACGGAACAAGCAGAAACTCGTGTGTTTTTGGATATAAACATCATGCTTTACTCCATAGGTGAGAATTTAAACAAATAATTATTGTATAGTGATTATCACATAATTCACATACCAGTTGTTTCAGCTCATTCGAGTGGAGTGTATGACGTCATCAAATCTCAGATATTCAGATAATAATGGGTGGCGCCATCTTTGTAAAATTCACAACTACTGTGTATTGTTTAATTGAAAGACCAAGGTAATTTTGCACTTATCATCATGCGATCTATATTTTGATGAAAATTTTTGTTGGTACGTACGTATTTTGACCTCAAAAACACGAATTTCGTAATATTATCGTGAACATCTCTAGTTTTCGAGATAAGCGATGCCAAAGTTCGAAATTTCACCTTCTTTGTATGGCAAGTTTTGGGCAAGTATATTGTATCTTCTTAGATCACAGGACATATTACACGCATTTAGCATGGTTAATTATGATTTTTGTATAAGAAAAACATCATTAATATGTAGATTTTCTGTAATTTTCCTATTATTTCCCAACTAGGCTACATAAACAACGGCCATTTTGAAAACCGCCGCGCGAATCTTGAGCGAATAAAGGTGAATTCATAGCTGGTTTATAGCAAAACGAGTCAGTGATAAGTGCAAAATTACCGATCTCAAATAGATGTAGAACAAATGCAAACAAAAAATTCCGAGCAACCAAGAGATGTGGAATCCATAGACTTGTGGAATCGAATAATCCAGATTCATTCGGTATCTGAACATGATTTTTTTTTACACAAAAATCATCATTTTTGTTCTGAAACAACAAAATGATTGATATATGTATGTTGCCACAATTTTAGTGTATAGGATATAAAATTGATTTTTAAATCCTCGAATTGTAGAAAAAAATTTATTTCCTCCAAAGCCCTCAACTAATTACTTATTATTCGTTATAAAATGCCGAGTAAACTGCGATCCAGAGAAAAATTGCCACTCTGATAATTAACCAAATGGTTCATTAAATAAATAAAAATAAGCATGACATATTAGGCGTTTCACGATATAAAACAACATGCATGGTCGTGTACAAACTTGGCCAATTTGTGTTGAACTTTCATCAGTGAAAAGTGCTAAATTATGTTTAGACATTGTGGACATGGTGGAATCATTGTAGTGTGCATTAGTGTAACTATCTTCTGGAAATTATCAGATAATTCTTTGAATACTTGGCACAATAATTAGAACATCGATTTATACAGGGTGATTTAGTTATCATTCCCACGATGGTACAGGTCGATTAGAAAAAAAAATAGTTATAGAAGTCAAAAAGCCAGCCTTTTCATCTTTTGTCTAAACGAAAGGAATACTTATAATTTTCGCGAAACATCGTTTGAGCCAGTGGAGGAATATTGGGAGAGAATATAGAGTTATTGAAAGTTATTTTAGGAGTTTGGGGGTGATATGAATCAGAAAATGATTTCCAAAACTTCGTCATTCAACAGAAAAACTATTTCTTACTAACTGATATGTCACTGTTTTATTTTTATTCATGAACATGGAAAAATTATTCGCGTCACTTTTATCCGAGCTGATTATTATAATAATAATGATATTAATAAGAAAACTAAGTAATTACATTTAAATTCTGTGAACCATAAAGATCTAGAATTTGGTATCACTTGTTATAACATCGGTAATCAGAATAATTAGACTCATCAGATGAGTTTGATAACCAACACACCCTGGTATACGACTTTTGGTATGAACCAGTGGCGGATTCAGGATAAGGGTGAAGAAGGTGTTGTGCAAGACAAAGACATTCCATGCAGTAGTTTTGTTTTCATAAATGTCTCATTCGATCCCAGATCTCTTTGAATATATAAACCTATTTCCTGTGGTCAACTGTTAGTCTATACCGGATGAATTTGTGATACAACCAGAAGATGAAACAACAATAAATCTATGTACAGGATCTTCACGTATATTTTGGACCCCTTCTTAACTTTTTATCTAATGTTAAATTTGTTTCTTCGAAGGTGATATTATTTAATTTTTCTTGTAGATTTCAAGATATTAACAGAATAATGGTCGAAGATCTATTTTGTTACGATATAACAGATTTCATCCGTTTTTGTTTGAAGGTGGCTGACAATGTCTCGAGTTGTGAAGAAAAGTTTCGGACTTCCATTGTCTAAAGGTATGAAGATTTGAATCCTGAGAAAAGAAAAGATGAGTTATGCTGAAAAAACGAAATAAGTGATGAATAAAAATTAACTATTTTATCGAATCAAGAAGATTCGAGTATCAATAAATCAGGTTAGTATTAGTGTTAGTATATATGAAGTCGAAAAATGTAGATTTAAATGGGAGTTTAACTAGTCGATGAGCCTGAAAATAAGAAAAAATTGAATTAGAAATCAATAGCTTGAAAAAGAAAGGTTGAATTAGAAATCAATAGCTTGAAAAAAGAAAAGTTGAATAGCCTGAAAAAAGAAAAGTTGTATTAAAATTAAAATAAAATGAATGAATAAAGAATTGAAATTATGAGAAAGATTCAAATCGAGTTTGTCACGACGTTTCGATTGTGTGTATCTACAATCGTCTTCAGGTGAGAACTAACAAAGTCCTGGGATACGGGGGTATTTATAGGTCAGCTATGGCGGGATTTTCCGGTTCAGTGAGCCGTAACCGGTTGATTCGGCTAATCAGCGGTTTCCATGTGTTGCGGATCTCGACGCTTGGTTGACTGAAAGCGTTATTATTCATTATGTATGCTGCTTCCTTGAATTTCCTCCTGAACCAGTGTTCTTCTCTATGGATGATTTCTGCCTCAGACCATTTGATGTTATGTTGGTGGGTCCACACATGTTCTGCGATTCCTGACTTGGTGGTTTCTCCTCGTTGGGTGTTTTTCTTGTGTTCGCCGATTCTGGTTTCCAGTGGTCTCTTGGTTTCTCCGATGTATGATTTGCCACATTCGCATGGTACTCGATAAACACAATTCTTGGAGTCACTGTTTTTGTTCGTTGGTCTGGTTTTGGTGAGTTGGCTGCGGATGGTGTTTCCAGATTTGAAGCAGGTCTTGATCTTGTATTTGGATCCAATCTTCTTGATTCTCTCTGACAATCCTTTGATGTAGGGAAGGCACAATGTTGGTTGTTGCGGTTCTTCTTCTTTTTGGATTATCTTCTGTTTCCTGCTCTTCAACGTCTGTTCCACCAATTTCCTTGAATAGCCGTTCTGGTAGAGGTCTCTCTTGATGTGGTCCAGTTCGGAAGTTCGGCTTTCCTCGTTGTTGCAGAGGCTGAAGGCACGATCAATCAGAGTTTTCACTATGCCCCTTTTCGTAGCTCCGTGATGGTTGGATCCATTGTTGAGATATTGTCCTGTGTGAGTTGGTTTCCTGTAAACAGAAGTTTGCCATTTGTTGTCTGTTCTCGTCACTTTTACGTCCAGGAAAGGCAATTCGTTTTCGGATTCTCTCTCGATGGTGAATTTGATGGAAGGTCTCACGTTGTTGAGGTGTTGTAGGAAGGTGTCCAGTTCGTCGTCTCCGTGGTTCCACACTATGAATGTGTCGTCGACGTATCTCAACCAGATTCGCGGCTTTTTATGTGCTTGGTCGATGGCGAATGTTTCGAACCATTCCATATATATATTCGCTATTATCGGCGAGAGCGGTGATCCCATTGGTAGTCCTTCATCTTGAGTGAAGAAAGAGTCCTTAATCTGGAAGTAGCAGTTCCGAAGACAGCATTCTAGGGGCATAGTGAAAACTCTGATTGATCGTGCCTTCAGCCTCTGCAACAACGAGGAAAGCCTAACTTCCGAACTGGACCACATCAAGAGAGACCTCTACCAGAACGGCTATTCAAGGAAATTGGTGGAACAGACGTTGAAGAGCAGGAAACAGAAGATAATCCAAAAAGAAGAAGAACCGCAACAACCAACATTGTGCCTTCCCTACATCAAAGGATTGTCAGAGAGAATCAAGAAGATTGGATCCAAATACAAGATCAAGACCTGCTTCAAATCTGGAAACACCATCCGCAGCCAACTCACCAAAACCAGACCAACGAACAAAAACAGTGACTCCAAGAATTGTGTTTATCGAGTACCATGCGAATGTGGCAAATCATACATCGGAGAAACCAAGAGACCACTGGAAACCAGAATCGGCGAACACAAGAAAAACACCCAACGAGGAGAAACCACCAAGTCAGGAATCGCAGAACATGTGTGGACCCACCAACATAACATCAAATGGTCTGAGGCAGAAATCATCCATAGAGAAGAACACTGGTTCAGGAGGAAATTCAAGGAAGCAGCATACATAATGAATAATAACGCTTTCAGTCAACCAAGCGTCGAGATCCGCAACACATGGAAACCGCTGATTAGCCGAATCAACCGGTTACGGCTCACTGAACCGGAAAATCCCGCCATAGCTGACCTATAAATACCCCCGTATCCCAGGACTTTGTTAGTTCTCACCTGAAGACGATTGTAGATACACACAATCGAAACGTCGTGACAAACTCGATTTGAATCTTTCTCATAATTTCAATTCTTTATTCATTCATTTTATTTTAATTTTAATACAACTTTTCTTTTTTCAGGCTATTCAACTTTTCTTTTTTCAAGCTATTGATTTCTAATTCAACCTTTCTTTTTCAAGCTATTGATTTCTAATTCAATTTTTTCTTATTTTCAGGCTCATCGACTAGTTAAACTCCCATTTAAATCTACATTTTTCGACTTCATATATACTAACACTAATACTAACCTGATTTATTGATACTCGAATCTTCTTGATTCGATAAAATAGTTAATTTTTATTCATCACTTATTTCGTTTTTTCAGCATAACTCATCTTTTCTTTTCTCAGGATTCAAATCTTCATACCTTTAGACAATGGAAGTCCGAAACTTTTCTTCAGATTTCATCCGGATTCGCTCAGCTAATTAAGACATAGATGGTCAGGGTAACTATGGAAATAATTGAAATTATTTGTGAGGTTATATGTCATAATGGGTTTCAGTGATAGTACAGGCTGTTTATGCACAACTCTTGTTCATTAATCTGTTACTTTCTTCCAGTGTCATAAGACCATATTTTTCTTTAAATTTATACCTCAATGCACGACCTTCATCAAATTTAAGCTCTTCCTGCGGATTATCATGCAAAAATATAATATATTCCACTTCTAAATAAACTCCTACATTCTGATGATGACAAAAATACAGCTGGTAGGTACTTAGCATTCCTACATCGTTTCCCTATGTTTTTACTGAAAAACAGAATCGCGCCTGCGCAAATCATATTTCTACTTTATTTGTCGTTAAGATATGAGAGGGTTATCTTTCGTAGAATGGTAGAAAGAAGTTAATTTGTGTGCATAAATGGTAACATGTAGATAATGAGTTACATGATATGTCCATGTTTCCCCTACTGCATGGTGCGCGTGTGCAACAAAGTTTGGAAAATGAGCATGCGCGATGAGCAGATACACAGAGAGAGAGAGAGAGAGAGAGAGAGAGAGAGAGAGAGAGAGAGAGAG
This sequence comes from Chrysomela aeneicollis, assembly GCA_029955515.1. Taxonomy (NCBI): domain Eukaryota; kingdom Metazoa; phylum Arthropoda; class Insecta; order Coleoptera; family Chrysomelidae; genus Chrysomela; species Chrysomela aeneicollis. The sequence continues at coordinate 5,897,600 of JARUHQ010000022.1, forward strand.
AGAGAGAGAGAGAGAGAGAGAGAGAAAGGGCGGCGCGCAAGTCGAGACGAGACGAGAGAAAAGAATAAAAAGAAACGTTGATGTTCCTCCAACAAATAAGTTTTTTACGTGAATCGACGAGTAAATTACCACCTTATTGAAGGGTTGCAAAATCCCTGTTGGTGTTGCTGTACGACGAGAGTTCTTCGTCAATAAAAATAATTATTAGTGTGTTTCTGATGCGAATCGCTGTGGGAGATTTGAAAATTGGACTATTCAATTCTGTTTATTATTTAGTAGACTGTGTACTGAGAATTTGGTATAACCAACCTTTATTATTGTTCTTTTTATATGAATAATTGTCTCGAACTGAACCCAACTAGAGATATAAATTCAATGTGAGAGTCTACATTCTACAATCTCTAGTGAAAACGATAGTATATCAATAATGACATATTAATGATAAAGCGGTGATGTGCATACATTATATTTTATTGAATTGAACGAACAAAACTACATCGATTCAAAATGATCGATGACGAACTGAAAGTTTTATTTCGAGTAACATAAAACGAATTCTATATAGCACATGCCTCAATAGAATTGTGATGAAAATTATCGTTAATTGACCTGAAAAACACGAATTTTATAATATTATCGTGAAAATATCTCTACTTTTCGAGATAATCGATGCCAAAGTTCGAAATTTCATCTTCTTCTACACTTATCAAAAAAACACATATCACTGACTCGTTTTGCTATAAGGCAGCTATGAATCCACCTTTATTTGCTCAAGATTCGCACATAGGTTTTCAAAATGGCCGTTGTTTATTTAGCCTAGTTGGTGAAACAATAGGAAAATAACGAAAAATCACATATTTATGATGTTTTTCTTACACAAAAATCTTGGTAAATGCATGTAATATGTCCTGATGGGATCTAAGAAAGATACTTGCCCTAAAATTGTCATACAAAGAAGGTGAAATTTCGAACTTTGGCATCGATTATTTCGAAAACTAGAGATATGATCACGATAATATCATGAAATTCGTGTTTTCAGGTCAAAATACGTGAGAAGGTACAAACAGAAAATTTCATCAAAATATAGATCGCATGATAAGTGCAAAATAACCCTGTTAACATACCTAAATGAAATCTACTAGGGTATTTTGATAGAAAAAAATGAAAAATATACCTATAAAAAAGTAAGGGGGCGTTCAAAATATACGTGAAGACCCTGTACCTACTCATAGTGTCCACAGCCCATTGTCATCGAAACATCCAAAGTCGAGAGACCAAGAGTAGAGAGGACTTGGTACCCGTTTCATGCTCCATGCCAAATATCCTGTGACAGAGCCGAGAAAAAGAAGACCGCTGCAAAATGATGTACGTCCCTTATCCAGAGCCCTCTTTGACTTTCAGACACCGCCATTACGAGGACGAAAACGAATGGGGATGTGGCAGCTGGTTGGAGTACACCTTGGTGGTGGTCTTGGCCAGCGTGCTCTTACTCGGCTCGCTCGGTCTCACCCTGTTCTGGGTCATCCAGTACCATGGGGGCTTCGCTTGGAGGGAGGACCCCAGCAAAGAGTTCAACCTCCATCCGGTGCTCATGGTAGCCGGTTTCATTACGTTCAGCGGATTTTGTGAGTATAGTTTGGTGTACCGTCAAACGAGGTTGAGTAAATCACAATTAAAATGCTGTTCTTTCAGGATATCTCAAATTCTTTGTGCTGGAATGGTATCACTTTACCTACTACTTTGAGGTAAAGTGAATCAGTAGTTCAAATCGCCAAGAAAATCATTTTTGAACCACTATAGGTTCACTTTATATTGATGTGTTTTTTAATGGTTTGCACTTTTCCAATAAATACTTAGTCTGATGATTTCATGGTCGAGTATTCTTTTTCCTAATTGCATGATAGCTCGGAGCTCCTATTATTTTGTAGGTATATTCTAGGCATTCTGAAAGTATACTGATATTTAGTACCAAAAACCAGCAAAATAATTATGAATCAATAACATTTCATGCTGAGTCACTTTACTCCTGAAAATATGAATTTTATACCTGATAAATATTATTTCAACAAAATTCAATATTGCTACTATATTCATAAACTAATGATCAACACAATAAGTATAGTAGCACAGCTGATATTTAAAACTCTATATAAAAAGAAGCTATACAACAAAACATCGAACAAAACTCTTGCAAGAATTGTATAAATCCATAAATAATCTGTGTTTACAAATATTTGCAAATTACACCTATGTTCATCCTCTTCACAAGTTCTCCTTAGAAATATTTGCTACTCTTATGGAAAGTTACCTAGTGATTCACTTAACCCCGTTTGACGGTACTTAATATGAATTCTAAATTATTGTACAGGCTGTCCCATTTTTTATGTCCTGAGGGCCACGTTCGTAAACTTACTCTGAGTAAGGATAGTTTACTCCAAAGCGTTCATAAACTTACTCCAGCAGTATAGAGTATGCCTTCACAAACGTTCAGAAACTTACTTAGAGTAAACTCTGCATAATCTGCTTTCGAATAGAGTAATATGTACTCTGACAGTTATGACAGTTTATTTTTGCGATGGTTGTTTTTGTTGATCGTTTGTGTAGGCTGTTATTGTGTTTTTATTTCGGAATTCTCGAGCTATTAACTAGCCTCAACTATATTTTTCAGCAAATGGAGGTATTTGTGAAGTTTCCAAAATGTAACCAATCATATCATGACAATCGACATGTCTTGCATACTCGGTGTTTTTGAACGACTACTTCGAGTAACCACCAGACATACATTTCTGATCACGTGATCGAACTCTCTTCTACTCACGAGAGTAAATTTATGAAAACAACCCTTGCGGGATATCTCGCTTTCTTTGAAGATAGAGATTTGCTGTCCTCGCGAACATTAGCTATACTGAAAAATGGAAAAGCCATAAATTGGACAACAATTTTAGAAAGGAAATTAGTCTATCCAATTAGAATATCAAACATAGTTTGAAATGAATGTCTGGTAGACTACGAGCAGAAAACAACTACTTTCCTGGTAAATACCACGCAGAACATTGAATTATATCTGCTCGTAATCCATGCAACGATTCACACTGTGAATGCAGATCGCAAATGTTCCTTTCTTCCTAAGACGTGACAAATTCACATCGGGACAGGCACGCCTAACAACCTACAGACCGGTTTCGGGCTTATTGGCCCTCATCAGTGCAGGGTAGTTATCCGAGTAGAGACCGTAAGATCTCCACTCGAAGCGTTGCCTGTCCCAATGCACCTTCGTCGCGTTTATTTGACCGCACTGAGCCGCGTTCCAACAGACAATTGGAATTGGCGACACCATGCGGCAGAAGAAAGAAACACTCCAGAACTAAATCTCCCAAATCACAGAACTTGGAAGTGGCTTATAGCTCGACTAAGCTAATAAATGAAAAATGGAAAAGCCATAAATTGGACAACAATTTTAGAAAGGAAATTAGTCTATCCAATTAGAATATCAAACATAGTTTGAAATGAATGTCTGGTAGACTACGAGCAGAAAACAACTACTTTCCTGGTAAATACCACGCAGAACATTGAATTATATCTGCTCGTAATCCATGCAACGATTCACACTGTGAATGCAGATCGCAAATGTTCCTTTCTTCCTAAGACGTGACAAATTCACATCGGGACAGGCACGCCTAACAACCTACAGACCGGTTTCGGGCTTATTGGCCCTCATCAGTGCAGGGTAGTTATCCGAGTAGAGACCGTAAGATCTCCACTCGAAGCGTTGCCTGTCCCAATGCACCTTCGTCGCGTTTATTTGACCGCACTGAGCCGCGTTCCAACAGACAATTGGAATTGGCGACACTCGTAGTCTACCAGACATTCATTTCAAACTATGTTTGATATTCTAATTGGATAGACTAATTTCCTTTCTAAAATTAGCTATACTTCCACACGCCTCTCAAGAAGTAGAGTGACGTCTCTTCTCCACACTCCCGAATTGTGGAACTATCTCACCCTCTCGACTATCAGTGGCGGGGCTGACAGGTGTCTACCTAATCTATTGTGACCCGTTAGTCCTCCCATGAGAAGGCGTAGCAATGTTATTGTAATCTACTCACTTTTTTAGGCTACGAGATTCTCGAATTGCCTACAGCCGAAGATATCCTTTCAAAATTTTGTTCATCAAGAGCAGATGATGTTGGATTCCTCTTTATGACTAGCACTAGCACAGGCTGGAACCCATACTTTCTTTGATTCTGCATCTCCGCGCTTCTGAACCAGCGCCATATTGCCTTGAGTGCTGCTTCATGGTGGATTCATGCAACTTGAGAAGTTCAATGGATATATCTTCTCGAGTGAAGTTAAGTTAAATAAAGTAATGTTCAATGAATCCACCTTTACTGTCCGAGCAAATGTATACTTTCTCTTCTGATGGTATCATTGGTATCTGACTGTGATATATCTTTCCAGAGAGAATACCTCTTTCGTCCAGGTAGATTTTGGGTCGAATACTTGTTTGTGAGTAAAGCGCGATCCGTCTGTAAAATATATCAGGCTCCCTTTGCTGAACTTCAGTGATTTATCTTCCAAATTGTTCTCTCTCTGCTCGAATTATGAGGGTCAACCTCTTGTTCAGTATGTACTATTCGCATTCAACTCTGAGCGTGGAGATATAGGAATTTCCGGTTCCAGTCATCTTTCATTAGCTGCGTCGCCTATCATTGCTTCTTCTACTTCCGCAAGTGGGCTAATATTGCTTCCTTATTGGGGCATAAGAGAGTATTTGATGTTTTGAGAATATGCTTGTTCTGACTGTTGGTATATTAGTGGATAATTGATGTCAATAGCTGGTAGATATACGTCATTCATTAATCAACCATTTCATTCCAAACGAGCTCAGTAGGTATATCAAACCACAATTTTGTACAGACTTTGTTACCAAACTGGCCGATATCGGAGTTGATGCCAATAAGGACGTATTTGAATTTTTTGCTGCTATAGGGTCAATGTCATACCTATAGTTGTTTATCTGAAGGGTGCCAATGGATATTGGCTGAGAGATAATTTTGGAGAAATCTTTCATTGCTTAAGCTAGATCCGGTATCCAGGTTATTTGTTTTGGAGGTCCGGGGGGGTTGAAAGTACTAAGCCATTCATTGGTAGATTTTATTTTGGTCCATACATATGTATTGTATCACGTGATCATAGTACCTACTTTCTTGCAGACCCCTCTTTGCCAAAAAAATACTATAGGATATGCCGGATCTAGCGTAAGCAATGAAAGATATATGCAGTTAACCGACTTTAGTTACGTAAAATACAAATGAGACAGCTGATGGTAGTCCAAACTCGAGTTCAAACCATTATTCTTCACTCACTTCATTTCAGTAAAGTTGGTAGAAACATATTGTATTACAATCAAGGAACTCGAAGTGGTGTGAATTTCATTTTACCCTTAAACGACAACAAATTTCTAGTGTAATTTCCAAGGAGAAAAATTCCCAGAAATGTTTCTTGTTTATTTTATATACTCATAGGTATAGCACATCCTTTTATAATTTTGATACTGACGGATAGCTTCGGTGACTTACTTAGGTATAATTGAATTTTCTACAAGAAACTCCATGCCGTTTTTGTATTTTAGTGGGGAATATTGAGCCTTTGGTATGCTATACATTATTATCATGAAGTATTCATCTGAGTTTAAATATATGATTATATTTGGATTGTTGATTTTCATTGCACTGTGCACTTCAACCACTTTTACCGGTGACATTTATCCTGGTACAAAGTCCGATTTCGGAAAACTGAGATAGTTATATGAAGTAAAGTCTGGTTTATTCTTATACGAATATCGGAAAATTTCTGCGAATAAAATGGCCGCTGAAAAGAAATATATCGCAATAAAGTTGAAATTTTTTCACTTTTTTGTGGATTTTTTATATCATCATGATATCATGATCATCAGAATACCATAGGGTTGTAGGGTAGACATATCGATGTGATATTTATAATTTTTCGATACGCATGAATTTTGCGAAATTCATATGAGCATGAACCAGGCTTTAAACGCTGATGTGACATGGAAAATCTCCAGATCGGAGATTGTTTCAGTATAATCTTTTTTATGAATTTCAACAGGATCATTAAGGTTGCAAAATGATGAGCCGATGATACGAGCACTGACGGTTATAATAAAAAAATTCAGTTAAATCGAGGTAATTCTCGAAAGTCGTAAGAGAGATATCTGAAAGTAGAGAATATCAAAGTGGAGAGATTTCATATAGAGGGAAAAATCATAGAGAATGATATTTTCTGGGCGTTATGTTGGGGTTCAGATAATAGTCGATTTGACGAGTATTTGTAGAATAGTTACGTTTCTTTGATTCAAAGCGTCTCCAGCAAGTCAAAACGGGAAACCCCAAACATGTGGATTCATATGCTTATGGTCTCGCTTATGGTGGTTTCCATAACTTTCGAAAGAACTGCATTAATCGAGATGTGTCAGGATGTACCTCATTATTCATTCTCGGAAAAACCCATATATCTTATTGCTTATGCTAGATCCGGTATCCAGGTTATTTGTTTTGTAGGTCCGGGGGGTTGAAAGCACTAAGCCATTGATTGGTCGTTTTAATTTTTGCTACTACTTTCTTGCAGACCCCTCTTGACCTAAAAATTACTACAGGATGCCGGATCTAGCATAAGCAATGAGATCTAAGGAAAAACCAGTTCTGATGATATCAAATTATTAATCGGGTATAAACAATGGCAGATCATTGTGACTAAATAATTTCGGTATCTATTCAAACTATATTTAAATATGATGTCAACTAATTAATTATACCGATTAATTGTTGATATTTTTGCATGCATATTATTAGTTATTATAGAGTCAATGTCATGGTCCGTGACCTTCAATTGATCAAATTGTATGTTAGGTACATCATAATCAGAAATGGATTTGCTGTGCATCGTATATTGATGACATTACCATGACAAATTGAACAAATGTCGACTTGTTGATTTTCAATCGTTTACAACCAAACCTCCTACATTTCTACAGAAAATTGCATGTTTTAAAAAAATACAAATTAGTATTTCCTATAAACAGTCAATTTTATTCATTTCCTTAAAACAATACACTTTCATGCTGGATATATCGAAGAAGATCTAAGAGACATGAAATTCCATTCTCTATATAGATATTTTCAAAGTCGATTCTCATTGGTAATAACGTCTGTTATATTCCATCACGAGCGCGCTATTCAGATTAGGAAAACCAGACGGACACATACTGGCTACCCTTTTATCGTCAGGTTTGATATATTTTTCGACGACCTACCTGAAATAGGTATCATTTCGCACTGTAAAAACTAGTAAACAAAATAAGATATTTATTCGCACTAGTGCAAAATGAAATATTCATCTTCACGCTCTGCGTGCACGTATAGTTAACTATACTCTGATTAGGTAGCTGTGACAATGACATTTCTACAAACGAATTCATAACATTATAGTGTCAATGTGATTTACCAAGTAGATATAGGTACCGAATCGTATAATTTTCTTAGTTTTCTTTGCTGCTATGTCATCCGACGATGAAATGGTAGATTCTACTCCCCCAGAAGTATGCAATTTAGGTTTGATAAAAGAAAATGATAGTATTCCGTTAGTACTGAACAATTGTTCAAATATTACCATCAATAATTATTTTTCCAATATATCATAAATACAGACCAAAATGTAGCCAAATATGTTTGTTAAATGTTCAATAAAATTTGTTCTCTTTGTGTGATACGTCTCTCTTATAATATGCTTCTTCATGCAATTGAATTGGTTTCCTCTAAAAATGATTTGTAAGTAGGTAATATATATACAGTCATGCGAAATTAAAACCCGACATATGTTTTTCATATAGGTCGTCGGAAAAGTGTAGTGTACAACTCGTGCGGAAATTGGGTATTTCATACTCGTTTGACAAGATGTCAAACTCGTATGAAATATCCTATTTTCCGCACTAGTTGCACAATAAACTATTTCATCATCGAACGCCGAACTTTTCAAAGAGGTTTTTCCTGATACCTATACCTAACCTCCAAAATTTTGAGAAAAGTTTCAATTCCTATATTTCCTACCCCAATATCCCTCGACAGTGCAAGGAAAGAGTTCCGTGTTCACCAAATGTTCAGTTCCAACGTAACACGATTTTGGATTTTGTCGTCATCTAGTCTTACGGTGATAGGTAAAAGGCGAAAATTCAATCAAGAAGAAGGAGCAGAAAGCAAAGAAATTCTACACGAAATGGAGCGAAATAAGCATGCCTAGAAAAAGTGCGGTTCAATTTGATAAATCGGAGTATCTATCACCAGAGCTGTTACATCAAATATTCACGCATCTGAATTATTCATTTCCATTTATACGTGAGGTCCACTTTCTTTTGGAGAACATACTAGATTGGGTTTTCGTTGCATTCAACTCTTCTAGATTATCAGATTCCCGTTTTGAGACGTTTTTTTTCAATTCACGTTTCCTACGTTCATTGAAACCAGTCAAAAGTATTATCACCACTTTGCACGCACCCTGTATAAGAGCGACAACTACGAATAACAGCTGAAAATTCTGACAAACGGGAGCATCACCTTCTTATTGATGGATACCTACCATGTAGAAAGACGAGCCATTATTCAAATCCAAGCCGAATAGGTAATGAATTTCTTTGTTCGTATTCTCATCTCGAAGACTGCGATGACAGGAAACCTTTTCTTGCTTTCACCCAAGTTTCACCCGAGGCTCTTCTCGGTCTCATCTATTCTTGTGTGCGGTGACGGTTGTGTATTCACGTATACCTAGGCACAATACCTTTCATTTACAGGACAGAAATTTGATGAATAAGAGCTCTAACGAAAGAAAATTATCTATAGCTGCAAGGGAAAGCTAGAGAGAAACATAATTTATTCTAATTCTCCCCCACGTCACTACATGGTCTCTACCCTTTTAGTAGTATTGCCAAGGCCATATTCTTGTTAAATATGTGATGATTTGCAACATTTCAAAAGAAAAATGTGTTCCATGATTCGAAAGTGCTAACCTACCAACTGCTATGTTTACCTCCTATTATTAGTCAGTATCTATATACCTGTTTTAACATCTAGGTTATTCCACAATATAGAGTTGTTTCTTTCTTCCCAAAGGTTTATCATATATAGCAGCATAAATGCTACGAGAACATGTTTAGGGGATTTCTCGAATACATATTATATCTGTTACCAACTTTACGACTGTCCTATAGTAATATTTGCTTCAAAAATGTCATGCAAACGTGCAAGCCTTGTAGTAAGTATGCATTCATAAAAAATGGGCAATTGTTTAGGTATTATATGTGAGAAAATGTGAGGTTTATAATATGTACTTTCTTTGTAGCATCGTTTAAAAATTAATTTAGTAGATATTTGACACACTTCTTTTTTTACTTCAATAATATAATCAATATTCTTATTCACCAATGCTCGACTTTTTATGATAAGCTGATGATGAGGGATTAATCCCTTGAAATATGTCCTTTTGCCTGATGTGAGTTCTAAGACTACATTAAATACATTGTTGATGGAGTTAGACTGTGTGTTCTACCCTCTTGACCTATAATCAAGGTGGATATAGGATGGTGAAACAGCTCTTCAATTGTTTATGCGAAAAACTTGTAGACCATTTGAAAAGGTAGTAATATTTCAGCTACTTGAATTAAGATGGCGGTAAGATCGATTATCGAAAAAGATTTCTGTTGCTTACGTATTTCTGTGGTTCGCATCTGACAGCCGTGACTTGAAACGACATTAAACAATATATTTTCCATAAATCTGGAATGAATATTGATATTTTGACTCTTCTCAGTCATTTTTCATCTAGAACAGATGAAACTGATAAAAAGATGACAGAAGCACAGTTTCTGTTTTACCGACACAAGGTATGTCGCCATCTCTGTTAATTTCAGGAAATATTACTACGGTATGAAATCAAGTAGGCAAAGGTCTACAGTTTATTCTAGTGCTTGTAAATAGGAAGCTGTTTCACCATCCTATATCCACCTTGCCTATAATCAATACCTACTCACCTCCACTGTAAGAACTGGATCACCTATGCGTTGGTCTGTTAGGATGTCGAAGTTTCAGTATTGAAAACTTACACATCAAATGCGATCCCACATTTTATACACGGTTAGAAAGGGTGAAAAATCTGTTCCATCCAAACCATAGCCAACTATGATTCCCATTTGAAGAACTTTAGGCCATAACTCGAAATTGCACCTTTTTGTATTTTTTCTCGGCGGTACCTACTGGATTATACTGGAGAAATTGCCTAAGAATTCGAAAGTTATCATCTCGTAACTTCACAAACAACTGTGATATTCACATGTGTCTAAAAGTCGGAAAATCGAACTTTTGTTATAACTCAAAAACATATTAAATCTTTGTTAGTGAATTTGCCGACCCTGTACAGATAATTGAAATTTCTTTGCTCTTTGCATGCAAATTGCAAACAACTATATAGGTCTTCTACGTCAATAGGGCACTTCTGAGAAGTTACTAGTTTTGTGAGTGAATCCTTTGTCTTCTTGTATGGTGGAGACGTTTTATTAATATTATACCTACTTCTTTGATGTCTGTATTCGCTTGAGTGTATTAAACCAGTGAAATGGCTTTCTGACGAAGTTATCTGTTTATTTGCTGCTAGGAAATAATTTCTGCAAACCTTGAGACAAATTTGATCAAGTCGGTCAATTTGTTGCAGCAAACAAAATGTTATTCGTTAGGTGTCATTTTATATGAATCCTTCGTTATGCGTTTTTGGTACTCACACCAATATAATGCATGAATCAGAGTCGTCTGAAAAAGACTAATTACGCTTACATTTAATTTTCAGGAACTCATTCACGCATTGTCGAATAAACAACCAAAATGGTTTACACCCTTATTTAAAATAAATAACATGATATAATTGTTTCCAGCGATTCTACTATACCGTATATGCAGATGCTGCAGGAGGATATACGTGAAGCTTCTTCACACAGTTTTTCATGCTTTGGCTATACCCTGTGTCGCCGTCGGATTCCTGGCTGTATTGGATTCTCATAACCTCAAACAGCCTGCTACTCCAAACTTTTATTCGCTTCACAGCTGGATCGGACTCGTCACCATGGGATTATTCGCCATACAGGTAACGAATCATTTTCTCAATGAGAACCAAGGTAGTAAGCGTACGTCATAATGACGTGTTATTCTGACGGTGGACGTCATCGACGCAGAAATGACGTCTTATGGACGTAACGGGTAACAACTTGAGCAGAAGCTGATTCATTTGCTCTCAAAGTACATCAATTCCTGATCTTTCAGAAAATGGATCCATTTTTCTTCCGATAGTGACAACATGAAAGATTAGTAAACCTTAAAGAAATTGTTCAAATCCATGTACGCCCCTTTGTAAATTCAACGACGATATGTACGTCTCTATATGACGAAATAGGTGATATACCAGCTATATGTAACGTCAAAATGACGCCAAATACTGACGTCATAATGACGCTGACATTTGACCGTCATTTAGACGTTCTGATGACGTCAACCTCGGGGTTAACATAACGTCTGACATTACCTATAAGGTACGTCATTATTACGTACGCTTAATTGCTGCCTGGGTAAGGGATCTCAAATAGGTTATTACATTGCTAGTGTGGACAGTGGCCAATTTCACACGAGTGAGGAAATTATTTCAATCTCATGAGTGAGAATTGGTATTTTCCACACAGCCACATTCTAAGAACTGTTACAGCCGGCTGTGATTTATTTTCCACGTCATGGCCAGAAATTAAACAATATAAATCATAACCATTCATTTTGGCTTCATTGTCTACACTTTCACGACAGAAGATCAAAATAATGCTTGAATATAACCATATCGACTTTGACAAGACGCAATAGCGGCATCGTCATTGTTGATTGATGACATTGAAAGCATTAATTGAGAATTTTATCAGATGCTTTCCAATCAAAAATAGTATTGTATCGATGCTTTCCTTTTTTCATTTACGTGAAGTACCTACCTATACCTATATTTCAAATAATAATAGGATGAAAAGCCAAAAAAGAATGAACAAATGCGGTCCATCTATGCCAGTGCTTATTCTAATCTAGTATACTTAACATAAACAGCAAGATGAACAGTGTTGATGTTGAGCACACAACACATGTGACGAGATGAGTGAATCAAGCAATTCACCCAATTGTTTCCAATCTAGGTTAAATAAAATATACACATGTGCCTGAGGGAGTAGGTGTAAATTATTTTGAGCCGTGGAATTATTCATTCAAAACAACTAGCTCTAAACTGGTGATTCAAATGAATTTCACGATCACGTAGTTCTCGACAGAGACAGAATCAGTGAACTGGATAATTGATTGTCATTGAGTTGCGAAAGATCAAACAGTAAAAAGTTTTGAGTAAAAATAAAGCGGGGTTGGTTTTCATATGAGAACAGGTGAAAATACTGAAAATAGGTGTGGTCTCATTAACATACGGAATGTTCCTCCCTTCTCAAATAACACTGCAAACCGTGTTGGTTCGTAACAAAATAGAACTGATGATAAATATTCCAAATATTTCAAAACTGGATCGTTTTCTTCAAGGTCATAAAAAATTCCCAAACTTGACTTGAATTTATTTTCTCTTTCAAAATTTTTGTCCAATTCATATGGCTTTTACTTATTAGCTTAGTCGAGCTATCATCCACTTCCAAGTTCTGTGACTTGGGATATTTGGTTCTGGAGTGTTTCTTTCTTCTGCCGTATGGTGTCGCCACCTCCAACTATCTCTTGGAACGCGGCTCAGTGCGGTCAAATAGACGGGTCGAAAATGCATTGGAACAGGCACCACTTCGATCTCTACTCGGTTAACTACCCTGCACTGATGAGGGCCAATGAGCCCGAAACCAGTCTGTAGGTTGTTGAGATCGTGCCTGTCTCAATGTGAATTTGTCACGTCTTACGAAGAAAGAAACATTTGCGATCTGCATTCACAGTGTGAATCGTTGCATGGACTACGAACAGATATAATTCAATGTTCTGCGCGGTATTTACCAGGAAAGTAGTTGTTTTCTGCTCGTAGTCTACCAGACATTCATTTCAAACTTTGTTTGATATCTTTAATTGGATAGACTATTTTTCTCTTTCAAAATCCCATAGCTTTATTGAATTTTCCAGTTTGTCGTCGGATTCTTCAGTTTCCTGGTCTTGCTTTGCTGTGAGGGCGCCACAGCCGGTTTCAGGGCAGCACTCGTGCCGATTCACGCCTCTTTTGGGCTCACCACTTTCATGCTGGCCATCGCAGCGGCTGTGACTGGCCTCACGGAAAAGGTTATGTTCACTCTAGGGTACGTATACGCTGTCAAAAAGACTCAAAGACAGACGAAGATGAAGATACTTCATCATATTATATGATTATCGCTTTCATTTAGCTGACGATGATCAACTTTTTTTTTAAGATTGCCCATACCGAAATTCTATTGTCTTCTGAACTAGAATGACCACACTTGCATATAATTGAACAAATCATCAAATACTATATTTGTAAGTGAATTTTGTTGAAACCAAATGTGTTTTTTTTTTTTGTAAATTTGAATACCTGAAATAGGGAACTGTCTACTTTATTTGAACTACAATGTGAGTTGTTCTGGTTGGGAAGTTGGTTGAGATAGTTATTGCATTATTTGCATTTTGAACTGTATCAAAAATTCGTGCATTTCTACCAAAACTGCATGGCTTTTTCTCCATCATGTTTCCTTATCATTTCAAAATACTTGTAGAATGCACAATGCAAGAATTACGCAAGTGTTTGTACAACTTTCATTCACAATTGAGTTACATAAACATCACACTTAAAAGTCAAGGTTCTAGTATTAGGCTTGTTAATATATTCAGCATCTCAATTAACATATATTTATGGGCAAATAAATACAGGAGTTTTCATTTACATAACTAACGAAACAATTTTTCCATGAAATTATGATATAAATAGAGGGTAGAAGTAATGAATACGAACTACATATTGTTTTTATATTGAAACTGGTGAGGTGAATAGGTATAGTGCATTTAGTCAACACGGTTTTAAAATTGTGCTTATGTTAATGTTAAAGACGAAAGTTGAACCTGTGATATCAAATGGCACCATTTATACAACAATATTAAGTTTATGTTGAAAACACGTGACCTTGAAATTCCCAACCTATGATTATGTTAAGAACATGGCGTGCGCGCCAAATTTTCATGGCAGCTGTCAAGAACGATAAATGTTCCAAGATTACTGTTTTTGTCTTTGTGATGAGTTTGTAACGTTCATTTGGATAAAAAATAACAACTGCTTGAAAAAGGTTGTCAAGAAGAGCATACACCATGCATGATCTTGTCCATAATAATAATCCATCAAAACACAGACCTGTATAATTGACTTATTGTCATTTGTCGCTTTCAGTAACTGTCATTCTCGATTATAATTGATAATTAAGAGTTCTGCACAATTATTTTTATGTTTATGATGATGCTTATGCTAAAGTTATGTTTATGTTGACTAAATGCAACTTTATGATTTCACACGCCAATTTCGATTGTTTCATCTTGAGGATTCATATATCTATATCAATTTGAAGCTTTTGAAATATTGCTGAATTGAAAACATTTTTAGGAAATCATTTCATATGTCAGAATAATTGTGGAAGGAGAAACAGAAGAAAAGATAAAATTATATACTTATATGGGTATGGAGATTCAATTAGATAACCAGGATGAAAAGTTGTCTATCCATTAGACCAAAACGAATACCTTTATAATGTAAAAGTTTATCAATCTATATTGACGATGCCACTGTGCTTTGTGCCATTGTGCTTTATTCAATGCATATATTATCATGATCAGTGTCATTTATTATATTTGTTTTTTATTTCTTATTGGGCATGGTATTTAATTGATGTCTATCGGTTAACATTCTTCTTCGCTTCCTGGTTGTCTATAGTTAAGATTGTATCTGCCATCTGCAACCAAGAATTACGAGATATTTTCAAAAATTCTGACACACTTCAGTGTCCTAATTCGGGTTAGCATATGACGATTCTGGAACTTGATAGTATTGTTATAGTTGAATAAAAAAAATAAATCGACTGCTGAAGTGGTAAAAAAATAGCTTCATCCACTATACCTACCTATTCTATCATCATCCGCATTTCGCTACACTGCTTAATGAATGTTTTCAGAATTTTGTGTTTTATATTTTTTTTTATTTTGCTTCATCTAGAGCACGTTATGAAACCCTTAACGAAGAAGCGATCGTAGTGAACACTATAGGAGTGACTCTAGTTGCTCTCGCCATAGTGGTGGCATACATTCTCCAAAGGGACGAATTCCGGTTTAGGGCTCACATCCTCATTCGATCCGGGGATCTCTGAATTCGTAAAACCCGTTCGAATTCATCATCTTGCATCACCGCCGTTCATTGATATTCAGTGTGAGGCTGTTTTATCAACTATCAGTGAACATATACTTATATGCCAGTGACTTCCATTGAAAGTTCAAGATCTTATATTAGCTGATATTGACATGAACTATTTGAAAATACCAAAGTACCCAAGCTCCCATATTTCTTTCCTACTTTGGGTCACTCGAATTTTAATGTCAACTGGCCCAAAGCAACTAATGAGCCTTGGAAAGCCAAATCAATTGATTTATTGATTAAATTAAGTATAAGTTATTCCAATTGTGAATGGACAATATATCATTGTTCATTAGTGAAATATTCTTGTTTGGAACAAAAAAGGGTTTGTGAAGTTTCTATGTTCACTGATAGTTTATTCTTCTATGTATGTATTAGTGATAGTAGATTTAGTTTTATATGTTCATGATTTGTCTAAACACTATATAAAAAATAGGGCTAGATTATATCGACTTCTCTTCAAATTTCAAATACATGTCTTAAATTTCTCTTGACTGACAAGTCGGTCCTCTCTCTAGGACTAAATATAAAACCTGGGTAGATCTTGAGAAGTTGAACATATCAATATTCATGGTAGACATTATAATTGCTGAAGAACCCGACATACAGTTGAGATTGATATTATAAATATCCAAATATAAATAAGGTAGAAATATTCAATAATCAAAAAATTCTGAAGCAAATCTAATTTATCAATCGGACTGCATCAAATCGAATATAACTTTAAAACTAAATGAAATATCTACTATTCAAGAAATATGGAGGAAATGCTTGAAAAATAATAGGTGCATTATTTCTTATAATCCTAAGTATCTGAAATATATACCAACCTTGAATCGGATTGGTAGATGACATAATTTTTGCATACCAAATACCTATGTGAGAAAAAGATTCAAATTTATTCATCTGTAATATTAACCTGATATACTTTTGTGGTGCGTCATACAGAATGATTTTGAGGTTTTCAATTACGTCTTGAGAAACTGGACCACCCTGTATTGATATGTTTGATCAATGAAGTAATAATGTATTCCGTCCCTATTTTCGATATTTGTTGTATGTTTTTTATGTAAATGTATGAGTCGAACTGTTTATATGTTTGTATAGTTTTGTATCATGATAGTTTCATTTCAAAATACTCTTAATCTGAAATTCATTTGAATTGGGAAGCGATACAGTTTTCATTCAGAAATTTGTCCGAAAGTTGAGCCTCATTTTGATTCGTGTTATTTGAGACTGAAGATTAATATTGGAGATTGAAAAAACAAGAGTTTTACTAGCTATAGCAAAAAAAAAACTTGATTATAGTCTTTGCAATGTCAGTTGAGATATCGAAAAATATTCTAACCAGTCGCATAATATTTTGTTAGCGTCAGGTTCTCAAGTTTTTGATGTCATGCAGCCGGTTGAAATTTGTTTTGATGTTTCAACAGATTTTGCAAAGACTATTCCTGCATAATTACTGAAATAAATCATTCTAGCAGGATATCTCTTGTCTCCAGTGAACAATCTGAAGATATTGGCAAAAATAAACATGTTTGTTGAAGAAGACTTGGTATCCTGATAAATGAACCAAAATTTCATGGGTCTCTTGTTTTCGCACTGTGGAGGTATATGTTAACATTCAATTTAACTGACATTCGAGTAGAATCGAAATACAGATCAAATGAAATGTATCCAAATCACCCCACTCTCCTAATTGACCAACCTACGGAAAAGAGGTAGGTGAAAAGTTAAATGGCGGCTTTTGACAGCCGTCACTTATTCTTGTGTTTTATGCTCCGTGATATTCTTTTTATTTTTAAATGACGAACAGACGTCATCTGTCATTCTATTGCGGGAAATCCAATACATTTCGATTTTTGTTCCATTCAGACGTTTCAATTGTGAATGATAGTGGTTCAGATGTATTAGAGGAAGAAATGAAAATAATTATATGTTCTTGAAGAAATCTTTTTCGTGGAGTTCACTTCATCACAGGATAATCGCGAGAAATAAATTATATAGGTTTGTCATTGTCATGATTTCAAGATTAATTAAAATATATAAGATCTAATAAAAAATTAAAATGGATTGGAATTCACGCAATAAAACTACAAATGACAGCTGTCTGGTATTTAGAAAGTATATCACGGGGCATAAAACACAATAAGAATTAGTGAAAGCTGTCAAAAGCCGCCATTTAACTTTTCATCAAACTCTCTTTCGTTGGATTGGTCAATACATTCCATTTTTCTATTATCTAAGAATGTTATGCGCATGTGTTATCCGCATCTCGAAACAAATGCACGTCTACTGCTTGCTATTTTCAGGCTACAGCCACTTACATGGCCACATTAAAACCTGTAAATACCGGCCTAAAGTAATCCACTAACCAAACTTTCAGGGACACATACACCGAATCGCCTGAACAAGGGATCGTGGTGAATGCCCTGGCAATGGTACTGATAGCTCTAGGTATCTTGGTGTCATTCGCAGTGCGTAGCCCGACCTTGAATGCTGACACCAAGGTCTTGGTTACCGAAAGGTTGTAGGAAAGGGCGCTTCAGAGCGCCAAAATATCGGATGTCAATGCAACACAGGAACTCCAAAGGTTCTAAACTCGAACTCGGTATCTTTAGGTAAATCAAAATGCATGTGAGGTACTAATGGGTTCAACTAGGCATATGATCCTCGATGTGGTGGATATATAGACTACGGGCGAACTGTGACTGTTGAAAAATATTTATGCCAAACTAATGTTAGATGTATCTTGTAGGAAATGTAATTCTTATTCGTATTGTGCTAACTCATCAGACTGCGAGGACCGAATCCAGAAGTCATTCCATCAGTATAAACGTTTTTATTCTTTGTTGCATTCCATGTTTACAAAAAGCGATTCTTGAATTCATCAGAAGTAATCACTTGGTAGAGATCTGGATTCAGGCTGATATTTCTCCTCAAAGCTTCATATCTTAACATTCCTTATGTATTAATGAATTCAAGATCATCAGAAAAGTTAATTTTCTACCGTTTGGATTAATTTTTCAGATTTTTCTTGAATGTGAGTGCATTGCGCTGTTGTATTATCCCAACTAATTGAGATTTAAAGGCTTCTACTATGTACTATTTTTTTATCACTTACAAAACCCTGATAGAAATAAAATTGTTTTTTCTCTTCTATAATTGATGGAACTGATGGGATATGTGTTGAACATTATTCATTATTATATTATTCAATACTTACTGATTGAATATTTGAATGAATAAGATTTTCAATCAACCTTGTTGAAATAATTCATGTGAAATTCATGTGGTAGCGTATCTAGGTATATAGATAATTCGTAGTTGTCAGTGTAAATAATATGAGAGAAAGGTAGTACTACCTAATCAATATTTTGAAGCTCAAAATTATCATGGTAATCAAAGAATATTCCGAGTGTGCTATTTTCAGTAGAGTATATAATTATGTTAGGTTATGTTCTCGAATAGAAATAAACTGCTTGTCGCCCTTTATTTGATTCGTAATGCTGCTGTAGGAATGAAAAATCTCACGTAACCCATCTAATATGTTTCTTACAGTAGCATTACTGTGTACTAGTGTATACTACAGAATAAGATGTTCAAATATATGGGTATATCTTCATGTTATGTAGACGGAAATAAATATATATTCGGAAATTTTCTTATTATAAATATTACCAAAGTACAATTTATTTAATGGACCAATAGAAGCTAATAATATTGTTATATCGAATATGTTCTATTATTTGTTACAGTAATATACTCTACATTAATATAATTCGGTTATTTATATTATACTTGATTCCGAGATATTTAATAAATAACGACTCACAGATATAAATATATGTACAAGTATATCGATAAGTTTTAATAAATGTATTCCAGTTGTAGCCATTTTTACTTTATTTATCTTCCTCGTAAGTTTAATATTTTTATGATATTTTTATATGATATCATATAATGGAGGAATTCTTTGTTGAGTTGAGACAAAAATGGAAATATAAAATATGCCCTCTCGTTGAGTTCTTAAGAATTTCTGAGAAAGCCACATATACAGTCCTAATCATAAAAGTTAGGAGAAATATTAAATTCAACAGAATGTGGAGAACACAATGATTCTTTCTCGTATTCATATATTCTATGTTTTGTGATTCATCTGAATACACTAAATTGAGTAAGTATAGGTATAAGTTTTCGACTTAAGGAATAAGTACGCGCTTTGAGCTATGCGCATGGAAAAACCTCATTTCGTAACATTCAAGTTACTACATGGCATTTCACTGCGTTTGGCACGAAAGATTTTTGCAGTAATTTGGCGACAAAAGCGTTTATTACCTAGTTTTCTTTTGAATACTTAAATCACTTCATGTAGGTACTGTTTGATGGCTATGAACGTCGGTCTTTCACATAGATCTTTTAGTGCCAACTTAGCTTTTTTTATTTTGATTGTATAGTGACAACGTTTGTTGGCCTATTTGCAAAATGTTCTTTCAAGGCCAATGCGCTGAATTTTTGTAACCAAATGCTGATTGGATATTGTAAAAGTGCCATTGGTTAGCTTCCGCACCACATTCTGTCAACTCCATGACAAATGCAACTGCAGACATTGGCGGAAGGATCACACACTCTTATTCATTCTTCACCAAAGGTGTTTGATAAGTTAGTTAACCATATTAGGTACTTACCAAAAACGTTTTAAGTTGACGGGCCAATAATATGCGGTTATATCATATATAGATTTCTAACTTTTTCAACTTTTTTTGATGGATTTTGTTCAGAGTTTTGTCGCTCAATATACGTAATAACTGTATTTATATTTTCAAGAGGAAATACATGGGCACACGAGTATTGAAATAAATGATTTTGCTTCATGATTTAATTAGGGTATTATATACATAAAAAGATCGGTTTTTCATTGAGTAGGTAACCTTTCAAAAGGCCATATTAATGAAAAACCTATATTAAAAATGGAATGAATATGTACCATAACACCAATCAACAATTGCAAGTCTTATTTCCACAACCCAGTATCTCACACAAATTAATCTAATAGCTTATTATCCCATCATATTTTTTATACATTACTAAAAGCTTTAATATTTTTAGGATAAATGATGAAGAGACTGAGTTGAATTCCTGACAAAATACATCCAAGTAGATTTGGAACCTGAAAAATATTTCATATGGATTTTATGAGAATATCATTGTGGATGAGTTTTATAGCAAGTATACACGTATGATAGTGAATACGCATAGATAGGTAAACAAAGCAACCTATAACCGCAAAAAAAGAGGGTTCATATAGCAAGAAAATAAAAATAAGGAATACAATAAAAAAATAGATCGAAACATACATAAAGCAATGAGAATTTCTATAATTGAAATACAATGGGGAATATGCAATGAAATAAAGAGTTGAGAGCTTTTCAATGTCAGACTGTAAATGCCTATATTGAACAGATGTATTAGTGTTTCAATTCCCCCACATTCAGCTGACTAATATAACTTGTAGTTTTGCCAGTCAAAATTGAAGAAAATATCCATGACGTTTGTGGTTGCGAAGGCCGTGGAGTGAGAATAACCATCACCAAATTATACTTGTTCCTTCTTATCCTAAATTTGGCTAATTATACATATAGGAAATTTCGGTCATCAACTTTGAATATATAGAAAATGTACGTATCTGTTACATTTGAACCACTTTCTTCCTATTCAGTGGATATTAATAACATATATTATCTTACTCTACATTTCAGAATTTCCAAGAAAATTTGAAATTATTCATGAGATAAATTAGCCACCACACAATTAATGAAATATACCTACTTAGTTATCACAGGTATTTTATTAACTTGAATAATTCTAATATAGTCAGGATAACCTAGTCCACAATAACTCATCATTAGGGATTCGCCTTCTGACCATGGTAGAGGACAGGCGGCGTCCTCGAGGTTGGAAGTCAAGTAGATGTTAAATGTGATTGTCCATATTGAAATTACGAAAATACATTGAAAATATATTCATGAAAGTGAAGTTTAAGTGAATACTGGTGAAAAACAATTGGTCCTTTTGTCTCTACGCCGGTATCCAGGCCGGATGACAACGGATTTGTCGGATAAGGGGGCCATACCTGTATCGAAGTTTATAAAACTTATTTGTGAAATACAACATTTAGGATTTTGTGATCATGAATAGAATCCTCATGGGGTATGAGATAGTCTCAGATCCACTTTGAGGTGGGCCCCATTGAGGTTATATAATCAAATATTGCGTGTACTTGGCTGGCTAGTCCTGGTAACTTAGGCCATTCAAATTGAAGAGAAGAAGAAGAACTCATCATTAACATAACATTTATGTTGTTGAGGCTAATTAACAACCAAATTCATTGAATCAGTATTTGAAATCTTATCAAGTAATTAAAATGAAGTTCAAACCATTATCACAATTCATAGAAACAAATAATGTTCTTTATAAATTATTCAACAAGCTTTTACCTTTCATTAGCGAAAAATACCATTGGAAATAGTTATTTAATTTGGAGGGTAATTAGATATCATCTACAAAATGTTTTTCATTTGAAGCGAAAATATTCAAGTAAGTATGCCGTTTCTTTTGATTCGTGCCTAGGCTTACGGCCGTATTCGCCGTATACTTTAAAGCTAAGAGCTTAAATCCTAAGCTTAGCTTCGAATACGGCCGTTAGGCCCAGTTTATTGCGAAGCGATTTTGGCTTCAGCGTGAAAAATGCAATGTATTGGTCAATTTCAAATTAGATTGTGATCCGATTGAAATCGACCAATAACAACACTGCATTTTCCACCGCTATCATCGCCAAAGCAGAAATCGCCTAGCAATAAACTGGGCTTTAAGACAATCAAATGAACATTTAACATTTCATTTACTTACATATTAGTCATATTACATACTCATAACAGTCATAACACACCTATTAATTTTTTCATCCTTTTTTAAAACCAATATTTTTCAAATTGAACGAATCAATTCAATACCAGAATTCAAGTTTTTACCAGTATTCAGTTCAATGTGAAAAATAAAACAATTTAATGTAGGTTACTTACCTGAATGAAGGGATCTTTCAATACCATTCCATAAATTAACCACTGTATTGATACTATAAAAGTAGCAACAATCATATGGTAGGGTAGGCTATCTGTATTCTTTACTTTGACAACATGCAAAAGAGATGCAAAAGGTGCTGCAAAAAAAATTAATGTAACTCCACTACAGACTAAACCTAAATGAGATCTCGCTTCTTCAGTACTTTCTGAAGCATGGATGTACAATAATACAATTATCTGTAAGGTTAAGCATCCTGTGAACTGCCTTACCACTGAGGTCTGAAATGAAAATTAATGTTGATATGATATCCCAATTATCCCATTAAACAGATTACCTTTTTTATACTGTAAAGATAGAAAGTGATTATATATGCAAAAAATAGGGTGGCTCCAACGGTGTTTACTAGTATCAGAGACAGATCTTGTATCAGAAATCCATATCTTAACCATAGTGTTGTTGAAAGACAACCACTCACAAATGGAAAAGATGATATATCACCTGTGCTTTTATTCTGTACAATCTTTTGACATGTGAGTCTGTATAAACATTATCGTTAAAGGATTATTTACAAAACAACTTGAATAATAAAACAATACTTACGTTCCAGTTAAAAATTGTAAAATAGTGCATACCGAAGCTGTAGTAGCTAATATGTTTTTGTAATCTGTTTCATTCATCTTTCCAGCAGGAATAATGATGATATATAGATAATCAAGATCATCAAATCGAAAATATTGCGCATTCAGAAATCATTTTGACTTGAATTTTTGAGGTTAGCTGGTTCATCTGTTTACGTTACCTGTTGTAAAATGGTTGTAAACCTGAGTTGTGTTGTAAACAGAGTGTATGAGCACAGTTTAATGCTCATGAGTGTAAACACATTTCAGTTGTAATTATGCAAGTCAATAAGTTTACTATTACAGGACAGGCTGTAGTGTAGAGAGCGCACTGGAAATGAATAGGTACGACAGGACTCTTTTGAAATTTTGGCTTCAGTTACCCACTAACTTATCTCTGTATTGAGTATTCAAAAAGTAGCAGCAACTTATTAGAAATTCGAAATAGACCCCCATTTTATTAAATTTTAGAGTCTCCCTGCTCTTACTCGGGTTCTAGCGGAAATGATTACAGATATAGGTATGGGATGGAAAATCGACATGGTTCAACCTTATATATATGGCATATTTTTGTGTCGAAACTATTCGTTTGAGTTTTCTTTTGATTCAAATTTGGGCCTCTAGGGAATGGATGATTTCCACAACTATTCGTTGTTTTTATATTTTATTTACTATTAATTTATATTCAAGTAGCGGTTCGGCATGCAGCGTTTCAAACTATGTTTGAATATGTCGAATTGGATAGTTGATGAGGTCAATTATATGATCGAAATACTATGAAAGTTGATATTACGCCAAATCTAATAGAATTTCACCACACAACTCGTTTGTCTAGGATCTTCTTGTGTATCAAGAAATTCTCACTTAAAAAAATTGCGCTGAATCCTGCTTAATCGAAAACAATGTCCTCTGGTATTTCTTGTATCAGAGATGAAGGAAATCAAGCAAATAACATGCTGAAATCAAAGATAATTATATATTGGTACTAATTTTTTTGTGAGGGACATATATATATAAATTATCTTCTGAACCCTTTCAGATTTCCATAAGTGAAATAATCCAATACTCACCTACGTAGGTATCTTTTTATTTACAGATATGCTTAGCAAATATACAATCTTTTATAAAAGTAAGAAAATAACAATATTAAAATTTGTAAACATTTGAAAATACATGAATTTGAGATTAATATTGATTCAGCTATTTCATATATTTCAATTATGTTGCATGAAACTATAGTCAAGAACTTTTAATACTTATTGTGCCATTTATCTTCATAACATAATATTTTTTCTGTTGCCCTGAGAAATATATACCTAGTTATTATATGAGATTCTAGACAGGGCAGCAAGTCAATATTATTTTTTCTAAAATTTTATAACTGGAAATAAATAACATTCATATTATGTGAAATGGTCCATAATTAAATAATGGTCCTAATTCTAATAAACTTTTTTGAATACTCCATAGCTATCAGATATACAATAAGGCATTAAAGTTTAATGTTCTTCTTGAATAATTTGATATTTCTGATAGTCCTCTCAAATTACTCTCAAATTACTAATGATCAATAAGTTGATAGAACCCACTTAGACTTTTATCTGAGCATGCAATCATCATATTTCACTTGATTATCAGAGCATTAATTGTGAAGCCAACTTTTGGTCTCCATTGATGAATTCCAGTTTGATTTCGCTCAGGAAATAGGTACATCATATCAATGATATACAATAATATTTAATACATATTTTATCAAGCATTCAAACTAAAAAGTGTATATTTTTTTATATAGAAGTTTCATATATAAAGGAGTCTTATAACAAATCAATGAAGTTTGAAAACTTTAAAAGTATATCAATAAATTAATTTGAAACAATAATATGAAAAAATACAAGAGGTCTGCATAATAATCTATTAGTGTATTCACAAGATTTTAGAACATCAATAACTATCAAAAATCTGAGAAAATATCAAAACAATCAAGAAAAACTGAACATTCAACTTCAAAATGCCCTGATATCAATTGAAGAATTTGGAAGAGAAGTTTATTAGAACAAACTCATTATTCATCATAAAAAATTGACAGCCTTGTGTATTGGATGGAATTGATAAAAATCACAAAAATCTACCTACCTATGTTGATACATGGATATACAATGATGAGAAAGTGAATTGTGGAACCGAATTGAAGATGGGTTCACCTGATTCCACACATGTGACCATTTTTGTATATGTTTAATTAAAATTTATAATTCATCCTTGGATCACATCTAGTTCAAGATATACCTACTTATTGCTCATAAGTAAAGAGCTAACAATACTCCCACTATGGGTATCAGCAATCCTTGGGCAATAAAACTGTTTTTGCTAGCTCCAGACTGAAAACAATATTAAAATATATTCATGAAAATCTGGACCTTCTCTGATACTTACAATTATATAATAGTTGCATCTATCTCCTTTACAACATTCAGAACACTTCCAGTCCTGGTACCATATATGAGTACAAGTGGCCATATTACCACTTCTGTATTTTGCACACTTATCTCTAGTGGAACATCTTTTTGATATGTAGTACTGTTTCAGAGCACCTTGTTGCCAATAAGGTGTACTTCCCCAACTTATTTCAGATAAACATACATCTTCTCCGTAATTGCAAGTTTGTATTGTTGTGACACATTTTCCCTGGTTGTCCTCTTGATTGTCACATACATAACATTCTAGGGCTGTGCCTACATTATAAAAACATTTCATATGGGGCTTTTATGTTCCAGACACTCGATATATTACCTACCTTGATTCACCATTAGTGAAACTATTAGGAATATCACCATGAATGAAAGGATACTGTATTTGATCATAATTTCGATAACTTCACTTCTGTTTCATAGACAAACTATTCCTGAGTTATGATTATATACGAGACTTGATTGATGAAAGTATATACTTGACCCGAGCAAAAATTGAAGATTCAAGACACACCTTTTATTATTATTTGTTATTAATTGCAAGTTAATTATTGTTATTGGTTGTTTTCCTGTTATGATCTCATACTCATAGTGTCTATCGTAGCGTTAGTCGTACGAGTAACGTAAACGTATTATGTAACCATGACGTAACCATAGGAGTGACACATAACGTGAAAGAAGAGCCACGTACTTTTTCCCAAGTTCAAGATTCTCCTTGACTTTTTCCTACATTGCACGAGAATTGACTTTTGTGAGTATCTTATTAATTTTGACAGTATTAGCAAATCTGTGGCGTGGTATTAGTAAAGCATTCAAAACCGTATTCGCCTTTTTCTCTCTTACGGCTGTACGCCATATTTCACGCTTATAGCACAGTATAGACCCCTTACGGGGCTAAGGGGTCTATACTGTGCTTATAGACCAGTGCATTTTGTTTGGTGACCTCGGAATTTTGGGTACATTTTTTCATTTGTCCCTCGATCGAAAGGGTCTCGAATGAAAAGCTTAACCCCGAGTTTGCGCATGTGCAAAGTTCACGGTTCCGCCGCCATTTTGAATTTGTTTTTTATTTTTATTGTACAGCGTGTTAACGGAGGTCGTTGGATTTGTCATTCTTGTACTTTCATCGAGCTCATTTGGAAAAAACCCGTCCGATGCGTGAGATGGAAGGTATTGCCGTCTAAAGTCTGTTTACGTCACTGTTTGTGGGTGTAGCTCTGTTTTGAGGGATCTGACGTAAAATGTACCTCACATAAATAGAGCGCCAATGTGATTTCTAGAATTTTGAAAATAAAAACCATCTAGATACGATGATTCCTGGCTGACCAATCCATCCTCAAAGTTACCATTGTCTCTTCTATTGCGTAAGCAATAAGATCTATAGAGGGGATAAAGGTGCGTGTGTATAAAGGCATAGACTGTACAACGTTTCCTGTATTTATATTTACAAACTATTCACAAACAAAACAATAACAATGATGACGAAACAGCGTTGCGACGTTGCGAGTCGGAGGCACGTGCCCGCGTTCGAGACTCGGTGTGCAAAGCGTGCTCGCGTCGAGATCGGTCGTCGACGAAGAAGGAGAAGAGAACTAAGAGAAGAGCAGAGGAGGGTAGGTGCAGGCATTGAAATGAATATGGTGCAGGTGGTCTGTGGAGCAGAGAACAGAAGGGCGGGGCGACTCGAGGCTCGCTACCATCGCTGACATTGACGTGACAGCTCAGACGTCAAAGGCGCTGCTGTCACGGATGGTGAATCTGTGGTACGGGTGGAGATGAGTTCTCTGGTCGTAGAACTCGCGTCTCGAGATGATGACCTGTTTCCTCCGGTTAGCCCGAGGTGGCGGTAGCTGTCGACTGCTCTCGACCACCACAGGTACTCCCTCCGCAATGACCTTCGCAGGGAGCGAAGGGAATCAAAATGACACAGATTTCTTGGTATTGTGCTCACTTGGTGCGTTCTGTAGAGGATCTGAAACTGAAACAGGTTGCGGGGTTTCGTTAGTGATCTCTGCCGAGGAAGTAGGGCGTGGGGTTTCATCCTTGGAGGCCTGTTGGACCGGTGGATGAGCGTTTGGTGGGACTGCTCCAGGTTGCTGCGAGGGGGTCTTCGTCGTCGTCGTGGGTGTCGGTGGATCTGGCGTGTCCTAGTGGGCTGGGATGAGGGCGTCGGTCGTTACGGACTCCTCCACTCCTTTGACCAGGATAACGTACACCTTGTTATTGTTGGGTCTCCTGGCGACTTTGAAGGGCCCCACGTAGGGCGGAACCAGAGGTTTCCTGACGGCGTACACTCGTTGATACACATGTATACACGTGGCCAGTCCCTTGAGCCGGAACGGACGGTGGGGACGTTGTGGTGCGACGCAGGGACCGGTCTGATGGTCTTGAAGAGCTGCCTAAGTTTGCCGACGAAGGAGGACGAGTCTGCAGTGGCGTTTTTGGCTACGAAGAAGTCCCCGTGGATGCGTAGGGTGGTTCCGTAGAGCATCTTCGCTGGAGACGCCTGCAGATCTTCCTTCAGGCAGGAACGTAGTTCCAGCAAGACAATGGGCACGGCCACGGGATGTGATGGGGGAGCCGTAGTGTACAATCCAGTGATTGAAGAACTCCTTGGCGATGGTCTGCTCTGCTCTGATGTCTGCCATGGACACGACGACGGGCCACCTGGAGAATCTGTCAATCATGGTGAGGCAGTGCCTTAAGTTTCCGACCAGAGGCATGGTGATGATGTCCATGTGGACATGCTCTAAGCGGCTGTCAGGCTCCTTGAATGCAGTCAGCGCTTTCCTGTTGTGGCGGTTGACTTTCGACCGCTGGCAGGCGTCGCAGTTCACCGGGCAGGTAGGGTCGCACGGCGTCGTTGTGCACGTTGCACTGGACTCGCTGCCCTTGGATGTCCAGAGTTCGGGTCCTCTGCTTGGGCTGCTGCGATGGTGGCTGCATCCAAGGCTGACGGGAAGGTGATTACTGCACAGGGCCTGGAGAGAGCGTCAGCGACCACGTTTTCCTCACCCCTCACGTGCTTGAATTCAGCGATGAATTGCAAGACGTAGTTCAGGTGACGTTGTTGCCTGGGCGATGCCTTGTCTGCTGATTGTGACGCAGCGTAGACAAGTGGCTTGTGGTCGGTGCGAATGACGAACTGTCTGCCCTTCAGGATCCGGCGGAAGTACTTGGTGGCTTCGTAGACCGCCAGCAGCTCCCTGTCGTAAGTGATGTAGCGCCTCTACGTTGGCGTCAGCTTTTTGGAGAAAAATCCCACCGGATGCCAGCCACTGTCTTCTGCTCCAAGGCTGCGCCGATGGTGACGTCAGAGGCGTCGGTAGAGAGGGCCAGCTGCGTAGCTGGACGAAGGAATAAGGTCGCTCCTGAGGCGTCGGCCAGGCTGGCTTTTGCAGCTTCGAATGCTGCGTCGGCTTCTGGTGTCCAGGTCAACTTCAGCCGACTTCCTTTCCGGAACCCCTTGAGCAGCTCGTTGAGAGAGGCCTGTTGCTGAGCAGCGTGGGAAAGACAGCGTCTATAAAAATTTAACATACCCAGGAAGCGGCGCATTGTACAGTCTATGCTTTGAGGTCGTTGGCTTCGGAAACTGCTGAACTGCCTCGACTTTCCTTGCTGGTGGACGGCAGCCGTGGCCCGAGACGGTGAATCCGAGGAAGTCCACCTCCTTTCCGAGCACACACTTCTGCAGCTTACAGAGAGGTGTGCGATCGAAGAGAGCACGCAGATGCTGCAGGTGCTCCTGGTGGTCCCTGGACATGATGATCACATCGTCTATGTAGGCACGCACGAACGGCAGGTCTTGAAGCAGGTTGTCCATGAAGCGCTGGTAGGTCTGCGTGGCATTACGAAGCTCTAGGGAGAGTACCTGAAACTCGAAGAGTCCGAAGGGACTGGAGACGAGCGTGTTGTAGCGCTGCAGGTCCGATGCTATCTGGTTGCAGGCAAAGATGCTCTCCAGCTGGAGAAACCATGCCTGCGGGCAGTGTCGCCAGAACGGTCGCGTGCGTATCGCCACGTGTCGTAGTGCTCTGAGCGTACCTGATGCGTCACCATCCTCATTGTCGGGCTGTCCAGGAGGCGTAGTAGTGGGCATCTGCACCAGCGGATTTCCGTGGGTGCAGCTACTGTGAGCTTCGAGGGCTTGCTGAGCGTGCAACTTGTTGCAGAACACATGCAGGCACTTTGTCTTGAACACTCACTCAGTCACTCACTAGCGAGTCGCGGTTACCAAAAAAATTAATCCGCCATCATCACGTCGGAGTCACCAATATAGAGGGGAGAAAGGCATAGACTGTACAACGTTTCCTCTATTCATTTTTACAAACTATTCACAAACAAAACAATAACAATGATGAAACAGCGTTGCGACGTGCCCACGTTCGAGACTCGGTGTGCAAAGCGTGCTCGCGTCGAGAGCGGTCGTCGACGAAGAAGGAGAAGAGCAAAGAAGAGAAAGGCGACTCGAGGCTCGATCGCTGACATTGACGTGACAGCTTGGTCGTGGAACTCGGGATGAGGACCTGTTTCCTCCGGTTAGCCCGAGGTGGCAGTAGCTGTCGACTGCTCTCGACCACCACAGATCTATGGATATATGCTTGCCGGAATACAGCAGTGAAGGAGTAGTGTCAAACTTATGTCACACACTTCAATATTTAACAGTATTGACTGACACTAGTGACATTATTACTGACACTCAGTGAGTGTCACTCAGCACTCACTGACTTCACTTCACAGTTCACTGACACACTACACACTGACAGTAACAGTGACACTTTTGAAAAAGGTTTTTATCAAGTTTTTATATTTTAAATTTAAATATATTTTAATCATACCTTATACTCTTTCTTCTCAAATATTTTAATTTTTTCAAATTATTTTGATGAAAGTAAAATAGCCTTGACGCCATGATAATCTGGAAATAAAAAAAGCCCATACTATCATCTCAAAGTCATATAATACGCTTCAATAAATTGTGGTGAAAATCTAGTATAACCTGGTATAAAATGTTTTTTCAAAATATTTTTAGGTAGGTATATTGCACCTGTTTATTCAATTCTTCAATTCCGTCGATAATGAATTGAAGACGTCCTATGGAAGGTATCTTATGGAAGTGGACTAATTACTGGAATGGTATGTCAACTTTATCTCGAAAGTTGTGTGAAAATTATTCGTTTTCATAGATGTTTATGTTCAAGAACTCCATTCTTTAAACTCATAATGATAAATAATTCTGCCTAATTCTAGCCTGTAACAATTTTCCGCAATTTTCTCAAGACAGTACCTAGCTATACCTATAAAGATAATCATCACTCCTGAATAAGCAGGTTTGCAAAAATTAACAGGAGCACTAAGGATGAAAGAATTAATAATACAATAACTCTGTATCTGTATAGGTATGATTTAATATTAAAAATGGGTATTATCTCTTGATGTGACCTAATTGATAACCTTAAACTTGCCTATTAAACATTTCAACTGATTCTACTCAATGAATAATACATATTCATTTTAGGATGGCAAACAAGGTGGTTTGTTTTGGAGAATGGTGTATTGTCTTATTATAAATCTCAGGATGAGGTTAATCAAGGATGTAAGGGTTCTCTGAGAGTACTAGCATGTGAAATTAATGGTGAGAAATCAATCAATCATATATGTTATATTCATTTAAACACCAATTAAATTCAAATTTCCAAAATTTGTCATGGAGAAATATATATTATCTTTTTAAACTGAATTCATGAATTTTATAGCGAGTTCTTTGGATAACACAAGATTAGATTTAGTCATACCAGGAGAACAACATTTGTATTTGAGAGCAGCTACTTCTCTAGAACGCCAACAATGGTTGGTGGCACTTGGAACTGCCAAAGCATGTTTTCAAGGAAAAGGAAAACAAAGTAGTGAGTTTTATCAACCTTAGTGACCAAAAATACCAAAATATTTCACCCGTAGAAGGTTTATTGGAAAGTTATATATGTATGAATATATACATAGGCCAAAATATAGCTTATGAAAAGGCTACTCAAATGCCTACCCCTGCTTTGACTCCTGCTTTTGTATGAATATATTGTTATGTTTTCATTTATGTACTTATTCAATCTTACTCAAATTAGTGATAGATACACTGTGAATTGACTTTCATTTCATAATGTGGAAAATACTTCAAATTCAAATATATATCATGTTTTAGTTGAAACAATTCCTGATTTACTGAAAACCAAAAAGTCAGAACTCAGACTGTACTGTGACTTATTGATGCAACAAGTTCATGCAGTAAAGAATTCTACACATTCTGATGAAGGTCCTGTTATGGAGGTAAATTATTTTTCCACAATACAGTATATCTAATTTAGGTTTTCTCCCTATACTTGGAACCGGGAGTTTCATGTCTACTTTTTGTTTTATATGAAGTGAATCAGAAGTAGTTTCTATCAATTCATTTGATGAGAAGAATGAAATATATTTCTCTGGAATAAGGTGTCTTGTGCTTCACGGGACATTAGGTAATCTGCATGACAAGTGACTTACCCGTCCTGGACCGTGGTAGTATATAGGTGAATTATGTTCTGTTGAATGAGTGATGATACTTTGAGCGCTTCGTTAGAGTGAATTCTGAATGTTTTAATGAATAAAAAAAAGAAGGAAATAAGGAAGGAGAGAAAGGAGGCATAATTATTACCGATAACTTTTTTCAAGGTAACGAATGTTCTGCTCGTCTCGTCGTATCAACAAAAATATGAGTTAAACAGAAAAAAATTATCGGGAATTAATTCTGCTCTGTGAGGGATTCGGTAAGAAAATTTCACAAATTTGAGTTGCTATTAATATAATGAGAAGATGAATATTAATATAATGAGAAGATGAACCCTACGACCTATTCTGCGTAGATAGTAACTAAAATTTTAGGAACAATAACAACAATAATCCGTTAATGTTTACCCATCAGATTTTATTCTGAGTGACTTTTGTCAATAGATATTATCACTTATTAATTTCGTTAATAGGAACTAACAAAATTATCGTATGTAATCTACCTAGAGCTCGCGGGGGATTCGTTAAGAGAATTGTATACAAACATTATTCCCGTTTTTTTTATCCTCTCTTACTAACCTATCAGTGAGGGTCCGGATCACTTCTTTCGGTGAATCTTTGATGAAGGAATAATTCATTGATAATTAAAAAAAAATAAAGAAAGGAAGATCATAGCAGGAATCGTAATCTTGTCGCACCCTGGTAGAGTGAGATTCGACAGCTCCTCGAACGGCTATATTCAGTAGAATAAGGTTTTAATTCCTCAAATCAAGTTGAGATTCTATAAAAATCACACAATAAGTATTATGATGATAGAGGATAGGAAAAACATGTAGGTGTATGTTATATTGGATGATAGGTAAGCTGTCAAGCACTCTGTCAAGCCAGGGAAATTATCACTTAATCACGTGACCGAAAAAATTTCCAGATAATGTAGGTTGTCGTCATAGCAACTTGAAATTTTCGTAGTAGCCACGTGGTCATTCATTGCTTGCTTCAGCGAATGTTGAGTTCAGTATTCAAAATAACTCATACATTTTTCAAGAAAACGGATGATGTTACCAGACTTCTCGGAGCCACTTGTGATACCTTCATCAAGACATTAGAAGAGTGTATGACGCTGTCTAAAGCTAACATGAATTATGAGTTATCTGCTAAAACAGATGATATGCTGCCCATTCCATCCACTAGAAAGAAGAGTATTTTACGCATGAATTCCCGAGATTTGTGAAAATATAACTATGTTTGGTTACAATTTGTTATATATGAAAGAGCCAAAGAACTTATTTTTAATTCTATTACTGAAAACTTAAATTATTGTTGCCTGAAAGCAGAAAAGTATGTCTCAGATTAATTTATTTGGATTTGGAGTAACCATATTCTTAGTTAAATTTGACATTTAATCTATGTTGATGCCTAATCATCAAAATTTCGAAACATTATACTGTGAGGTAATTCTTCTTATAATGAAGTGATTATAGTTGAACCCAGTTGCTTATTGAACTATGAATTTATATTTATTGTTATTTTGATATGGCCGGTAAGAATTGTATGGCTGATTGTTTTCAATTAATATTTATTTATGTACCTAGTTAAAATTTTGTATGATATTTATTTCAATGTTTCTGTCGATTATATCAACTGAGTGGGCAATTCGACTGTCATATTCTAATAGTTCATTATCGTAAAGATTCACACTCTTATTCTGTCCTTACCAATTTCAACTAGGAGAGGATAATGCGGTTTGAACAAAGATTAATCTATCAAATTTGGGCAGTAACTGCTCTGTCAGTCATCTTCATCATTTCATAATGATGTTCTATTCCCAACTTTCGATTGGCGCCATTCGGAATGTAAAATTGTATTGCATTCTGAAAAGATGCCACACTATGCGTTTAGATAATTAATCAAGATGGCATCCAACTGGCATTTTTGACACTTTCGACTGTCGACTGTCTAGCTGCCACTCACTCACTACCATTTTCATGTGAAAAATAAGAAACTGACTTCATGATCTCCACTCTATAAATTCCTTTGAGGTTATTAGATGTCTATTTGATATGTCTCGATTTTTCTGATAAAAAGGGCGAATTTTTGTGATAATCGTATTCGGATTGTTCAGGTAACATTCGTTTATACTCACTCCGCCAAATATTCTATTGTTAATAGAGATAAATTGGAAATATATGTGATATTTATATTTGACAATGTTTTTTATTGTGTTTTATATATGTAATCGGTGATATGAAGCAATACAACTTCTTAATGATTGAGTTTCTGTTTCTGCCTACTTCTCGAGAGACTTTTTCTTGCCGATAGCAGACGAGTACTAGCTTCGCCAAATTGATTTCCTATCGGTTTTTCCTCGTTATCGGTATCCGATTTCTCTGGTTTTTGCATTCCATCTGAAAGAAAAACGATTATTTCGGTATAAATGCATATGGCACATTATTCATTGTTACGGATTGTGATCAGAAAGCACGGCCAGCTAGATGCACCTTATGACAATTTGGGGAAAAATAGCGTGACGCGTGATGCTTCCTAGAATATTCACGCGAATTCGAAAAAGTTCGCGTACTCTATGGAATCATTCCATTCCACTTATAAAGGAACGGCAGTGTCGCGGAATGTTGGTTTCTGTTATCACAGAGAAACTTGAACAACGAGGGTAGTTCAGCAAGCAATAGCGAATATCTTCGGTTTGCGATAATTGTTATCGAGTGTCAACAATTGTATTACGAGTAAATATAGTGTATAAATTTGTACACTATTGTACAGTGTATTTTCAAATTTTCGAACCCAAGATATAACAAAAACTGTTTGGACTCTTTTGTTTCAGAGTTTTATTTGGAGTTGAGAGGTTCATATGTTTACTGTCAGCAGGAAGTATGATTTAGTATTCATCAAAATGTATGCTGTTTATTTGAAAAAATACTGAATGCTTCCTGAGATATCGAAAATTCCTTCATAAATAAAATGACACTACTAAATTCGAAATGTTATGCTTTGAGCGTTCATCAGTTTATTTTTTTTAAATACAGTCCTACATCTCTTGTTTCGCTATTCGTCTATTTTACATTTGTATAACATAGAGATACAAAAATATGGAAGATACATTCACAATTTATTCATTGGCAACAATGAAAATTTGCTATCGTATTTTATTGTTTTCGATAAAAACTTTTTGAAATTTAGGTTTAATTATTATATATGATATTGCTATGCAATCCACTGACAAACATATCATAAGATGAGTAGATGACACACAGCAAAATTATAAAACACGTAAAAAGTAATCTACTGAAATCTGAAAGAATCTGAAAGAATATTTAGGCAATCGAATACTGACTTATACACATCGAAGACAACTCCACTATATATACTTCAGGCCCATTATGTTTTGCAATTTTCTTGACAAGTATGTATATTATGCAGAAAAACGTGTCTAGAAAAAGTTCTGTTATATAACTGTTTATACTTATGCGTGGCAATGATAGATAATATTTGCAAAATTTACATACCTCCTGATTCCAGCTCTGTTTTATTGTAATTTTCCAATTTCAAGATTCGTTCCAGGACTCGCATCAAATGTTTGCCCAACTTAGAAATATCTTTGACTTCCTCGTAACTAGTTTGAGCATTTCTCAGTTTATCTTTTTCCGATTTAGCTAATGATGTTCTTAAAAGGTAACATAATGTAGAATCCAAAACATCTTCCCAATTCTGAAATCATTTTTTATAAGTTTTATAAGACGCTATTTTGTCGCACGCGTCGCAAGGGAACAAGTGCGACAATGTGTCTTATAAAACTTGTGTCATATAATACGATTTTTTCTATTTTGCGTTCATGTGAAGTCTCACATCAACAATTATAGCATTGAAATACTTTTATCTGACGCAAAAGCGTAAAGCCCAGTTTATTGTTGAGCGATTTTGAGTTTTGCGATACCAGCGGTGTCGTTATTGTTTTTATTGGTCAATTCAAATTAAATCACACTCTGAATTAAAATTTACCAATAAAATCATTGAGTTTTTCACTGCTAGTATCACCAAATCCAAATCGCTCAGAAGTAAGCTGGCCCTAACTCTTCTGACTTTCATTTGACAGTTCGATTGTACCAACCTTCAAATAATAAAAAGTTCGTATCGAAAAGAGTCTATTTCGTTTCGATAACCATTTGCGTTTATAATGACTTCATTATAGAACTAAAATAGAATAACTGAATTTTCAGTCATAAACTACGATTTTGTAAACATCCAAATGAACCTTAAAAACAAATAACGAGTGAAACTGGATCGAAACTATTTTTTCCTGGCAACTAGATCCAAAATTAACCGTTTCAACTCATTTTATGTTACTCGATCTAGATTGGTAATTAAAAAAATTAGGATGGTAAATTCCTCAATTCCAAGATCTGACAAGTATATATTAAGGTGTCATCGTACTCACAATGTTATTTTCCATTGAAATAAGTATAAACACCGGGTGTACCATTCAAAATAAGAAAGTAAGCGTAATTTCTGATCGAACCTGAATTGAACGTACCTAATGTCGAGAAAATATACATATTTACATAGGTATACCTATACTATACTCATAAATATACCTACACACTGAAATGAATATGAGAACATTCTAAATCAATAATGGCGACTAATTTTCGTGACCATAGGCTTAAGTAAAAAAACTCACTTGTGTATCTAAATCTTGCACACTGGGATATAATATGGAACACAGCGTCACTTTGAGGTTTTCGTCCATGTCCATAACTTTGATTAAATTCACTACCAAATTCAAAGCACATGACAGGTCTGTTTGGGCTCTGAGAAGTTCTGAGTTGGCAACATCCAGTTTGTCAGTCACGTTGACAATCTCTGAATGCGTGTCCTTCAATAGGATTTCCAAGTTCGTCAGTGGGCTTGGATTTTTCGCTCTCAACTTTACTAGAAGTCGTTTCTGTATGATTCGATATTGGGCACTCAGTTGGGCCAAGTTTCCCTGGGATTGAAAAGGAAAGACAATTAATGCCTTCAGTTACATATATTCACCAGATGACACGATTAAGTCAAATGGAACAACTTCGCCACATGGTGCTGTGTTGAACCCTACTTATCGCTTCCCAATAATGATTCAGCACTACGCAGAGCATGGATCATCGCGATCAGAAGGAAATTCCTCAGACGAATAAAAAACATAGACTGGTATTTTCCATCTTTTTCATGATGCCAACACGACTGTCAAACCGTCTTGTTTCCACGATAAGAATCTATCGTTCGGGCCTCGTCGGACCAACTCGCCGTTTTCGTGTTTGAACGAGTTTCTCATATTGTTTACGATTCATGACGTGGTCATTCGTGCTTAAATCGTGCTGTGGTATTATCTTTCTAAAAGCGTTGATTTGTATGGGTTTTCGAATTCACTTATTCGTGTATTATAGCTATTTATGTACCAAGTGCGTTATATAGATCCTAACGCCCATCGGGCAACATTCATCCCTCGGGCCAAAGGCCCTCGGGTGAATGTTACCCTCCGGCCCGATGGGCGTTAGGATCTAGTAACGCTCGTGGTGCATAAAAGATTTTATTTTTCACGAATAAATTATCTTAAACGACGTTGTTTACTTCATAAATTTTTTCTCATAGTATTTACTGCGTTCTGGTCGGCAACTGAGCACAAGTGAGCTTCTATGCAATTGCCATGGAAACATTGAAGAGGTTGCTAAGGGTTGTTTATTTAATAAAACGACGCTGAAAAATTTGGAAAACCCGAAAGGTTACACCGGACATTGTCTACGCCGAACGTCGTCAACGTTTCTTGTTCAAGGTGGTGCTTCCTTTGAAACACTAAAATTACATGGAAAATGGAAGAGTAGTACGGTAGCGGAGAGCTATATTGAAGAAAGTATCTCATCGAAGAACAAAATTGCTAAAATGATAGCCCATTCCGTTTCCGAAAAAGAAAATGTTAACGTTCCGAACGAAACCGAATGCACATTGAGGAGTTCATCATCGGTCAACTCACAGAACTTCAAACTTGGTACTAATTTTTCAGGAACATTTGAAAATTGTAATTTCTATTTGAGAGAAAATAATTAGTCCCTTTTTTATGTACAGTTATAAATAAAACTTTTCTGAGTAATTAATTTATTGAACTACAGAAAAAAACATTTAGCGGGCGTTATGATTCATAATGCCCTCCATAACGCCCCGGGCGTTATGGGTCTGTTAATAGCAACCGTTGCCAAGGTATTATAAAGCAGTAACGATCAAGTGAAAAATAAAATATATTGCTCTTCGCCAAAAATGGTAAAACATTGTTTTATATGTGATGATTGAAAGCAGGTTTCTGGGATTAAAGTGTCAATAGTGTCATTTTATTGGTGAGTGCCATAGTCGTACGTTCGAGAATGGAATAATGTGGAATAATGCATGGATATTCATTCTATTCAAGATGCTGGTTATTTTCAGTTGATCGAAATTGTATTTCACAGATTTCCTTTATGTAGAATATAATAGAAATAAACAATGATGAATATAATTTGTTTCAAATAATCAATTCGTGTTATATTTCTGTTGTTTTATCCGTCTGAATATTTGCCTTTATAAATTTTATTTCGCATGACTACTTATTAAGAAGAAGGGTAAACATTACCGCCCGCTCTTCTTCTCTCTCCCCGATACCAAGAGAGATAGTTAGATCTTGCTTTCAAATAATGTAATGCATTAGAGATAGGAATTGCCAGTTTATGTATTTTATTCATCTGAGGTAAATTCACTCCTTCGAACCACTCTCGCGTATAATTTCGTCAGAGAGAAGATAATTAATCTTGTTTGAGAATAGATTGAGGAGATGAGCAGCAAAAAACCTGAACTATAATTAGGGTAAACAGGGTGAATGGCGTTCACTTAAGGAAAACATTCTATACATTTCGAATCATTTTTGTTTTATTTTGAAATTTATATAATATCAACATACATTTTAACTATTAAATATAATAACTTTTTGATAGGAATCGCATTCATCTTGAAATGATTGGGTAATGCTGCGAATATTCGTATTTGTACTTTGGATCAGCCTTTTACAATGAACAAATATGCAACGACAAACTTTTTAAAGGATATAACAAAGACAAAAAGAGAAATAGAAATGATGAGATTTTATCGTTAAACACATAAACCACAGATGTAACCTTCTGCCGAATCCCATTCGGAACATGAAGCAAGAGACCACAGCCCACATGTTGTACATATACAGCGATACCCATAAGGGGTAATCATGTGAGCGGGATGACCCCAAATAGTCGTTTTGAATTTAACTTTGAATTAAACAATGGCCAAACCATCGTCCATAGATTCACGAATCTATGCATTACTGAGAGAAGAAACCATAACAACCGATATCAATTCGTCTGTCATTATTCAATCTGTGTTCGAATCGCATTTCTATGAGTTCGAAAAAAATTTTTGGTGGAACTTACGTATTTTGACATCCGAATCAAAACGCGGCAGTCTCGAGTATTTTCGGAGATACGGCCCCATTTTGTCTCAAAAATGCACCATTGGACATCTCAAATTTCTGCTTAAGAAAAAAAAAACAAAATTCAGCCTCCATTGAACAAAAATATCACATACCTACGCATACATTCACTCATTTCTAACACTTTTCAGCAGAAAATAAAGTTATTTTTACAATAATTTACCCTTCCTCAAAGGTGAACAATCAACCTTTCTTATACT
Source organism: Chrysomela aeneicollis (assembly GCA_029955515.1). NCBI lineage: Eukaryota > Metazoa > Arthropoda > Insecta > Coleoptera > Chrysomelidae > Chrysomela > Chrysomela aeneicollis. The sequence goes on from JARUHQ010000022.1 coordinate 5,937,561, forward strand.
GATTTTATGATTTGGCAACGTGATTGTTTGGCTCGTTAATTGGTGAGACATTGTCCACTTCTTTAATAAAAACGCAGTGAAAAAATAGGTTTCATTTACGTTTTAAAGAAGGGTACATTTTTGGAAAAATAACGTTCTGAAACAAAATGGGGCCGTATCTCCGAAAATACTTATTGAGACCGCTGCGTTTTGACTTCAGATTCGTGATCAGGAGGTCAAAATATGTTCCACTCTCGGTTCCACCAAAATTTTTTTCGAACTCATCGGAGTGCGATAAACTTACTTCCAACTTCGCGACTTGTTGCCTCTTCTCGAAATGCCGTTCGACATAGCAGAGCAGCTCGTTACCGGGCAGTGCGGAATTGAAGCGCACTCCGAAGTCCTCAGTGCCGGAAAAGTGTTTGCGCAGCCGGAAAATCAACTGTTCAATCAGGACACTGAGAGACGCTAATGAGGTGGCTTGCACGCGATACCTATCAGACGATTTGGCTTGCAGGATGGCCCCTGCGCCCTTGCAGACGAGTTCGAAGCCGATGGAACTGGACAAATGGGTGAGGGAGGCCTCTTCAACGAATTCTGGAAGAATACGGAGAACTCATTGTGAAATATTTCCTTAATTTGCCACCCTCCACTAACTTTACTGGTAAACTTAACGATAAAACAACACCCTGTGTAGAGGAACAACAGGGACCACATCCCAAGATGGCCGCCATTAGGCACCAATGACGTCATCCAAGATGGCCGCCATGACAATGACACCTGTCATGTCATCTGTCATATGTTTTATCTAACTTATCTGGTTAATTTTCAAGAGGTATTCAGGGAGAATATATCTCAAATGTCATAAAATAAAATGAATTGGAGAACAGAAGTGTACTTCTCACATCATTGAGGCTCTATTGAAGGAATTATAATTCAGAATCAGAATCGCAAAAAATAATTCAGGCTGGTTCATGCTTATACGAATATCGAAATATTTTTGCGAATAAAATGGCCGCCGAAAAGAAATATCGCAATAAAGTTGAAATATTTGAACTTTTTTTCGGATTTTTCATGTTATCATGATATGATACTACAGCATGCACAAATCAACAGTGTTGTAAAGTAGAAATAATATCAATGGATTATTTATTATTTTCCGACTCGCATCAATTTTGCAAAATTCGTATAAGCATTTCGACATTTTGCTCCGACAGCGGCTGTCAGCTCTTCAAGAAGAGGGACATTTCCATTATTGATTCATCAAAAACTTCGACAAACACTTTCTTATGAAACCGATAACAACTACAAGCAATGGAAACGAAGTGACAAACATAATAGACAAATAAATAAATGTATATTGATAAAAATATTGATGTTAAAAGTAATGATAAATAAGTGAAATGGATAAAGTAGTACTTTATACGACTCGTAAGTGGGGATTAAACTTCAATTATAATGTGATTGTAGATGACGAAAGAGTTATTACTTGAGTTTTTTAGCATTATTCAGACATTGCTGCCAAAATATTGGTCCAGAAATTCTGAGGAACATTTTCGACAACGAATAAAAATTATGAAAGTATGATGTATTTTTTTAGCTTCATCTCGTGAATGGTTCAGTTTCTTCTGAATATAGAATTCAGCAGAAAGTGGCGAATGGAAAATGATTATCACTCTGGTTAGTACCGTATTAGAATCATTTAGAGGAGTAGGTACTAAACAACTTCTGACTTTTGGTCCATGGCTCCACCCTGTATAGATGAAACTGAATGGATATTTTTAATCGGAAGTACATAGGTAATAGAAAGCTCCTTACCAGGAAACAAACTGGAAAAAGCAACAGGATTCTTGTTTATTGAAAGCGTCACTTTATGCTCACAATCTTTCTGAGCTTGGCAACTTGTAGCAACCAACTTCAGAGGAAGGAGTTCGCACATGGTTAGAGTTCTCGGTATACCCAGATGATTGATCGCGGTAACAAAAACTTCCACATTCAAACTTGGCACCGAATGATCCTCGTACAAGTAGGCGTAACATGTGAAAGAGACCTTTTCACTGATATTGGCGTACGTCTTTATGTGGGGGACAACTTTGATTGGAAGTTGAACAGCTACAGAAATCTGCAATTCTTCGAATGATGCTTGTGGTGTTATTTCGATTATTATAGTGCACATTTGAAGGTCACTAGGATCCTTCATATGGGTTTCGAACGAACATTGAACCAGGTTTGGATCCACCGTGACATGCATCTTGATCTCGTTTTCAGTTTTATTATTGCTAATTTCCATATCTGAAATATAAAAGGAAGTTTGATAATGTCACATTTCAACTGAGTGGTCATATTTTAATATTCAGCCTGCAAATAAGATCTAGAAACGACTCTAACCTAGAGTAGGTATATTCAAGCCATTCTTACCAGTTCCATACGACAGTTTAATCATTTCATTCATATTCTCCAATTCCTCTGTGACTTTTTCGAAATCTATTTCTCTCGTTGTTGTTGGTGGAGCGATGAAGGGACTAGGTTCAGTGCCCAAGTAACAACATTCTAGTCGCCCCACCTCTGATAGCAGAACTAACACACCTTTGATGGTTCGGAAGAATGCTCTTCTTATGCATATGGGTAGAAAATTAAGTTTTGCTGACCATTTCAGGGTGGTGTTTTGGTATACCAGTAGGACATTCGTCTCAGAAACAACAATGGAATAGATATTTTCCTCTTAAATCAAATATAAATCGATATGGACCAATTGTGAATTGCTCCTCATCGTTCCTCAACCTTTTCGTGATGTGACTTGTGACCCATTAATAACCAAAAAACTACATAGTACGTCTTTTCCTCTTATTTTTTCGTCGCAATCTTCGCATACAAAAAGCGACAACAACGCACTCATTGCCAAATTGACTGATCATCAGGCCTGATCGTCAGTCGTTTGTGAAAAAGGCCTTAATATCAAGCTTTCCGTCGAATAGATCTCTATTATTTTGAATATTGAAAATACGGTCTTATTTTTTGAACACATTGCGACCCCCAGGTTGAGAAACGATGATAAGTCAATGGGAAATTGCATTTTTACCGTATCTCCAAAAACGCTCACCTATCATGTATGTTTCGAAACAAATGGGAGAAAATTCGAGTCTCTTCATAAATCTCAAACGCCCCTTTTCCGAAAAACAAAATAAATTCCTTTCACCCAAAACAACTATTGAAGACTGTCTGGCAAGCATGTCTTCCACCACCGAAATATCAATGATAGCTTCTCCAAGGTTGTATACCCAATCTGATGTTAGTTTTTGAGTACCCCTCGTTGATTCTGATTCGGTCGCTGCTTCTGATAAAACATTGTACCTGAATGAAGAATCTAGTTTGATTCATGTGAGCAAACTTCATTCCACATGAATTGGATACAATGAATACTTATAAGAAATAATTTGCCAGCTTCCATTTCCAGTAATAAAGCTATCGCTTCTTTTGACGTAGACAATTGGAGTTGGTAGGAGAAAATCAGGTAAAAAACAGCTGAATACTGAGTTTTCTTGTTCGAAAAAGGACAGCATGCCATCCAGGGATTGGACACATATAAAATCTCTGTTTTGGGCTGAGCCAAAAGGACCGATGGTGAAACTGGCTGCAGATCTTCTGAGATCGTGGCTGTAAAGTGGTTCCAAATCGTTCTGGTTCCCTGGGAATCGAATCAATATGTTCAATAGCAATTTGAGTGTTTGTCATGCATGGAGGAATGTTCGTAGTAGAATCAGAAATTGAATAACTGCAAATGTACTTATTTATGAAATATGATAGTGATGTTGGTGTACTGATGAGCAACGTTTTTCAGGATCTCACCATGTTCTGTCACGCCTTCCTTTGTTTTCAGACCATAAATTGATAACACTCTCGGATGTAGCACTGCTATTTGTACATTTTGCGAACCTCTGAAATATCAAAATAATAAACTTAATCGTTGGGTGGAGAGCTTTTTTATACATATAACATTCACATTCAGATAGAACATGCATGGTGATCGAAAATGAAATGGAAAATGAAATTACGCTTTCATAGATCAATCACTATGGGTTTTTTATAGGTAATGCAGAACTTACCTTATAACTATATAGGGTCTTGACGTATATTTTGAACCCCCCTTAACCTCTGATTTTGTTTTTGTGATTTTTCCTCCATGTTTTATTGTAGTTTTGTGATATGTTCGATACGAACAGACAGTTGATTCAACATTCAGAACAAAGTAATCAGTAACTTATTCTGTGTATTCTAGTGCTTGAAGCTATAGTCTCCAACATATCCCACTTGAAAAATTGGCGACTCGAAAATACTTTCTATTAATGAATTCTCAAGAGTGAACCCAGTAAGTAAATATGGTTTAGGATCCCCATTTTTGTTACTATGATTTTGTTTTGGGTTTGAGAAAAAAAAAAGGTGATATTAAGGAGATACATACATTTACTCCTAGAGGGTGTCAAAAAACCTAGAGCCGTCCCTGCCTATATGTTAGAATTTGCAGCAGGAAAAGAGGATAGCTCAAAATCATACTCACGAAGCGAGTCTTCCACATCCCACTTGCAAAATTGGTAACTCAAAAATACTTTCGATCAACAAATCCGTAGGAGTGAACCCACTCAGTCCGTCCTCACTCAAACAACAAGAAGGCTTGAAAATTCTCAACACACCACTTTGACTTCCACTGATTATATAGTCACTATCACTGTTGAGTGTTGTAGTTATGCATGAATTTTGGTCGAAATATTCGTCGTTTTCACATTGCGTTGTCCAAAATTCTCTTGTCTTGAACAAAGACATATTTGAAGCATAATTCGAAATGGAATTGGCCTCGCAAGGGTTAGGAAAGTATCGATTGGACGTTCAATGTAAACATAAGAAAAGAAAATCGATTGTTTTACGAGGGTTGCGCATGATTTATTTTCATTCGTCACAAATCGCATTTCCGAAATGTGGGTTTGTTTGATCTAAATAGGACATAAATTAATGCATTGATCATTAATCAGTTCCCTGGAATGCCGAAAAAAAAGTTCTGAAATTATCGAACTCACAGTATCTGTAGTTAAAATTCAAAGTGTTTCGGCTATATCTCTAAGTTTGAAAAATATATTCACACATGAAGTTTGAAATGACGTAATTTGCTTTGTTCTGGCTCAGTTTGTATATACTTTTCATTTCGAATTGGCCAAAATCCCAGGCCAAAGTCAATCAGTTAGGATTTTTGTTATCCCATTAGCGAAAGTTTTGACGATCAACATGGCCATCGAGAGTGAAAGTAGATTCATCTGGAAACAAACTTGAATGCGTTTTCGTTACCATTCTTTCTAAAAATATACGTTTCATGTGGATATATCTTTACGTATGATTACATGTATATTTTGCTATGGGGCAGTTTGATACGTATCAATCACAGTTCAAAGTATAATGTAACGTGTGAAAATTCGGTTCACGTAGTGAGGAATTCTTGAAAGAAAAGTGGAATATCTGAAATAGATTATACATTATGCACAACGTTTTTTCATTCATCTGTTACGTCCTTTCACTGTCATTAGAATTTTGATACCTTCATTTATTTTAAACTCTTCTGAGATTTGTCATACAACATAAATAGGTATATTCCTTTTCTAAATCAACTCCTACTTTCTGATAATGACAAAAATACAGCAAATTTGTATCATAATATTACTATTTTGCCCTATTTGTCGTCAAAAGATCTTCGTTACTCCATTTTACAATAGCAAGAGATCAAGAACAAAGAAGAGCGATAAATTCGACAAAAGATGAAATTCCAGAGGTTTCTACTAAGAAACAAGTAAGTAAAAGAACTAAACGAGTAGGCCTATTATAATAAAAATTGTAAAATGCACTTTGGCATGATGCTAATAAACCAAACTCAATAACGTGTAAGGGTTTTGAATTTGCGGAAATTGTATAATCCTTCATCTTGGAATAATAAGAAGATATTGGATGAGTGTTTTTCGAAAGCGAAATTCGAGTATGAATTTGAATGAACCAGAAAACACCAGCGCTTGAAGATCCTATATTTGTTCAATAGAACGGCTTTACACACTTGGACATGGTTTTTAACGATAGCTACTTGGATTTATCAGAAGGGGAGAAAATAGGAGAGAGTTGAAGTATAGTATCCATTAGTCCACCATTTCCAGAAACTATCTATGTCGAAGACCTCGAGTTGATTTGATTTCAAAAACACTTCGTAGGAAAATCGTTTCCAGTTTATGGAATCTCCGAGTTTGGATTATTCTGTTTGAGAAAGAAGCCATGTGCCTTGGTCTAGCCAAATGTGGCAGATGACCGAATTGAACAAAGGAACGAATAGAATCACCTCAATGTTCAGTTTTCTTTAAACTAGTTCTTTCATTATGTATTAATCAATATTATATAATTTTCAGCGTTTTTTCTCAGTTAGTCATCATTTTTATTTGGCACAACATTTCAGGTTTTCGGTGAGAAGTTTTCAATTCTTTCATTCACATAACTGGGTAGCCTTTGTTTTTTCATTAAAAACGTAAACATTTGTAGTTTCATCGCGATTGGCGAGCAGTGTATAATTTTTTTTTACGTTCTGGTTCTCACGAAAAGGGATATCTTGTAATGATCAGAGAACATCGTGAGAACCAAGGGGAAGAAGGAAGGAGTTGGTGTTTTTCTTAAATTTATAGAGATCGTATGCCTCGGGGAATACCTCCCTAGGCAATGAGTTTCAAAGTCTCGATTTTCGTTGGATGAACGAGTCTTTGGAAAGGGACGTTCTGTAGGTCTCTAAAGTGACCACGAAGGGGTGTGAAGACTCAACTTGGCGGGTTAATCTCGAAGAGACTGCTAATGTAGGAAAGATTGTTGATATTTCAGAAGAGCATCGCTCATGAAGATATCTATGAAACAGAGACAAATTTCAACCCTTCTACGGTGTTCCAGAGAAGTGAGCGAGTTTGTAAGCGAGGCATCACCGATGAGACGAATTGCCCTTTTTTGGACAGAATCCAATAGTTTCAGGATATGTTCAGGTGCCGCAGTCCAAATATGGGAACAGTATTCCAGGACAGGTCGGATCGGTGCCTTATAGATCATAAGCAGCTGATGGGGAGTGAAATAGCTCTTGGCTCGAAACAGAAAACCAAGTTTTTGGTATGCACTTTTGGCAATGGACTTCACGTGATTTTCCCAAGAAAGGTTATTGCTGATAATAACGCCAAGCAATGGTATGGCTACTCCTGACTGAATTATGTTGGGCACAGTGAGATCGGCTTTTCTACATAGAGAAAAGACATGCTTGTGTTTTGTTTGCATTGAATTCTACCAGGTCATTAGATCTTTACTCGAGAATTGTTTCCAAGCCCATATTTATTTTGTTAACATTTCTTCCTCGTTCATTTCTGATTTGACGGGCCGATATAGGAGCCCTGGAAGGTAGGTATGGAGGGTACTTTCATCCGCGAACCTGTGTATAGGACATGAAGTGTTGCTTCCAACAAATCGTTTATGTGAAGTAGAAATAGTGTTGGTGCTAAAATCGATCCCTGCGGAATACCAGCATTTATGAGTGGAGTATCAGATGAAACTCCATCGACTACTAAATTTCTATTAATTTAGAGCTGTGTCATTCTAACTCCATAAATGCCGAGGTTACGGAGGTTCTTTCATTAGAAGTGTTTATAACTAGAAACAAAAAATGTTACAATCATGGGTGGTGCAAAATATGTACGTGAAGACCCTAAGATATTCTAGTAATCCTCTCACAGTGAGAATATTTCCTTATTATTTCACAGAACGACTGGATCAACTAAGTCTTGTATAATAAAACAAATGACTATGTAAACCGTCTGATCGATGCTTTCGTTTGTTCGCGGAACTTTCACCTGTTTGAACGTATCTACACTCGCCAACTTTACCAGATTCGAACCAGTCCACATCTCGCCTACTTTCCCTCAAGGTTCCGATGTTTATTGTATAGATGATCTCCGACGATATCGTGATCTCGACATGACAGTTGCCACTCAGACTTTTTCGGGAACTACAGAACGTTCAAAATTTGAACGTTGCCGCCGATTTCAATAATGTGTTGTTCCGTTTTATGCTAGGAAGCAGTGAAAAATCAGAGTTATCATGGGAGGCGATGCGAATTTGATACTTGCCCGAGCTTCAATTATCTTGGGAATGGTGGCGGCTGTGGCGACAATCATTTATTTCACTCCTGTACCAGGTGAGCACGAGAATTACTGAATATAAGTAGTTTCAAAAAAAAAATACAAAGAATTAGGTATCTACCTATCTTGTGGAGATTCCGAAATGTCATCCATAGTAACTTTTTTTCACCCTTTTAGTTTTTAGTAGATTTTGATGTGGAATGGACATCCAAACACGCTCTAATTATGAAGGCACCAATATCTGATGTCTCAATGCTAACATTCACTTTCAAACAGCGTTGTTTCATCTCAAAATTGAACCTACTAAAGACTCCCATTTTATAAAATCTGAATATGAATCTTCCGTCAAAATAGTGATTCTAACCTAACTTACCTGGTATTGTGTAGTGATTTCAACCTAAAATGGAACTCACGAATAAGATATTTTTTCATCATTGAAAATTTAGACAATATGAGATGAAGATCTATGATTAAATTGAAGCTAGTTTTTGGGGACATCTAACAGAAAACAACTACTGTCCTGGCTAAAGCCACGCTGGACATTCAATTAAATCTGTTGCATGGGTTTCTTCGGAAATATGGGATGTTCATAAAATCAGATGTGGTGTTTTGAAAGATATTACAAAAAAAGCTTCAATTTTGTCAGTTTTAGCACAAATCAGCCACCATTAATGACGGGCGACCTGTTATATATGATAGATAAATGCGAGGCAGCGATATGATAGACCTCTATTATAGTTGAAGTATGCAAATGTGTTAGATAGTGTCAAAGATCATGATGGTCAATGGCAGTTATTATAGTCATGACTGGGATTGTTCCAATTGATTTATACGAATCGTCTATCAACACTACAAAACAGGTAACTTGGAATTTTTTTATTGTTTACTATAGTAAACAGTGACGAGGTGTCAGTAAAGCGGAAACAAATATTATTTTTCTCCAACTTAACCCTTTTGGTACTCCTCAAGAAAGAAGGAACATTTCTCACCAATTTCTTGATCTCTTCAGACCGTTGTAGTGAATATTGATCAGAATCAGGTCGATGCAATCTGGGAATGAGAAATAGCAGTTTGAAGTTCAAAATATATATATAGATAGAGGTGCGAGCACGCTACATTCTATGTTGTATTTTCACAGCGCATCAGTTTCTTTTGACACAACATATTAGTTTATGACATATCTGTGAGTTTCTGCTCTATTATTTTTATGCTGAAACTAAATCAATTTTATTTCTAACATAACTGTAGTAGGACCAGTAGTGGAGGTACCTAGCCAATGCATATAGATTTGGGTCTCACTTTGTTATTTTTACAAAGTATCTCATGATACCGTTGTACCAGCCCTAATCTGGTACAATTGTATGGATACCATTAGTTACTACTGTGGATCCTCGTTTGACGACTATTCTTTGTGTGATGGCTTCGAGTGTTTTCATCTTGTAATTCTCATTAAGGATTTTGATCACTCAACTGAACTGATATCACTAATTAAACAATGTCAGTCAGTCTCAAATCAACCATCATCCTGTGATCAGTTTAGTTCGGTGTTGAAGAGAATGTTGAATAAAGTGTAATCTCGAGTGTAATGCGTATAGATCGAGTGTCAGTGGGCTATGAGAAGTATTTCGAAAATATAATAAGTAGTAGACATTCGAGTAAATTGTGCGTTGAATCTGTTATAAACGGTAATATTACCGTAATTACATCCGCCTGTTTATTCAATGAATTGTTTAATAGTTCTAACGTCTATACTCTCATATTCTCCCACCTGCGTGAATATACACGAACACACTGAATTGCCTCAACTTGTAACACCCCCAAAGGCAAACTTAAGCTAGGGGATGCATTAAAGACCCACCGCAGTTGGTCACCTAATATTGCAGCCTAAATATTTGATTTTTGTACTTTCCGGCAACCCGGTTCGTTACGTCAAAGTTCATAGAAGAACTTTGGTTACGTCTTCCAGACCACGAAACATTATTTGGAAGCCAAAGATGATACAATCAACGTACGTGATGGTATGAATCTGGATAATTAAAAATTGCAGATCACTATAACTCTATCAAGAATTGCATACAATTTGGTTAACACTAGATGCTCAACGTCTTCAACATCAACTGGCATGAATGAGTTCCTACATATAATAATTATCCACGAAACGTTTCCAGTTGTTGAAGTAGCAGAATGTTTCGATAGATAGGGATGAGGGGATAGATCTGAAAAACGTGAGGTCCATTTCATAAATGATCCAATTATTGACGACGTGTTGCAGAAAAATGTGGGGTAGACTCTTTTTGTTGAATTTTATATGATTCTCATGGTATCGATCATCGTTTTCTACTGTGATTTCTGATGGTGAATAATAGTTTTGTGGTAGGCATTTCCTCATGAAATTATTATGAGGTCAATGCATCACACAGAACTCAAGCATTATCATGGGAGAAAGTTGTTAAAATAAAATGATACTCGCTACATGCATACTTGACTCTTACACCAACAATTCAAGAAACCTTTCAGAATGTTTATTAGTTACATAACTAATAAGAATACTTTCTCACTCTATACAAATATTTACGTATTTTGATGTTGATGTGAAAATGTGGTGAATAGACTATCATCAATTGATGAATATCTTCGCAAAGGGTGGAAATTATAAATGGAAATTAATCCAGCACATATCACTAATTTCGAGTTATAACTCGAAATTAGTGCTAATTTCGAGTTATAACTCTTAAGCTAATTTCGAGTTGTAACACGAAATTAGTACTAATTTCGAGTTGTAACACGAAATTAGTACTAATTCCGAGTTATAACTCGAAATTAAGCTAATTTCGAGTTACAACTCGAAATTAAGAAAAAAAATATCGCATGTCCGCTCTACGCCTTCGTACGATTTCGACTGAAATTGTGAAATTTCAGAAATAGAAAAACATTTTTCAATTAGAAATTCAATTGAGTAAACCAAATCAATATCACACACATCCATGTGCTTTTCAATGAATACTTTTTTATTGCAGATCAAAACTTCAAGAGCTGTGATAGACCTTGCCATGATTTAGACTGGCCAATGATATGTAGGGTAACATTAAATATAGAAATGTTCCAAAGTAATTTGTAAGTATCTAAGTATACATAAAGTGGGTGCTGGGTGCCAAATAAAGCATGCATTCGAAATAAAATTCTATCATTATTAAGTGGATATTCAATCGTGTTTTTTCCCTGCGAGAAAAGATGAGACCAAAGATTGCAACGGGTAATTTTGACCGCGGTTTCACTGAATTTGAGAAAAAAGTATATATTCAAAACAGCACATGAATATTTCTTATAATTCGTGGATTTCCTCTTCTCAGACCCAACACATCGCTTTACTTTCTCTATATCCATCTTTTCTCTTTCTTCCTTTTTCTCCAATAGTTCCGTGATAATTTGTTCTTTTTTTTTGCTGAACAGTCTTGTCGTCATAGAGGGTAATATCAATCGATCACATTGGTCGATATTAGCCCTTCGTATACTAGAGAAAAACAAAAGTAGATAAACAATATCTTTCAAACCCCACTTATCAAATGTCCAAGTAACTCACAGGACGAAAACTGCATTTAGATACCTAGACCTAACCAAGGTGTTAAAGTATGTCTTATTTTGAAATCAATAAGGCGTAAAAGATGTAATAAAAATGGTCGATAATAAAATAAAATAACTGTTACCACGCATGCACGGCGATATAATGACTGATATGCAATATGGACAAGTTACCTAACTCAACCGCTAGATGTCCCTCGTCTCAATAATGAAGAAAATAAGGCCTAGTATTGCCACCCTTCGATTGTTTCAGCAGATGAATCCTTGATTTAATACAATTGGTTATAGCTCATAACGCGGGGTTCACATATACAACAATAGAAGCGCTACCATTGAAATGTACTTGTGATATTTTTTTTCAATTATATTCGCTTCAAACTCATTGGATAATGGCTCCATGGAATCGTTAGAAGAATCAGAGATGAACTTTTGTATTGATACCTGCAGTGATCTGGAAATTTGAGTGAAAACGCGGCTAAACTTATAATTTATCTGGTCACTTTTTTTAACTGTCATTAGACTATATTTTCCTTTGTTGAGGATTTTGATACATTTAGGCACGACCTTTATTTACTTCAAACTCTCCTGCGATTTTCCCCTTCTGAACCAACTCCTACATTCTGATAATGACAAGAATACAGCAGGGACTTAGTATTTCCATATAATTTCTGCTAAAAACCGATAAGACGCATTATCCGTTTGAAAAGTGTTTGAAAAGTGTTTTTAACCGCCAACTTGTTGCAAAGCAACCCTCGAAGTCTCATTGAGACTTGTATGAGTAAGGAAGACGGGGACCTTAGCTTTTTAAGTGTCATCCGAAGCACTACTCGACTGGTTATCGTTGAGGATTGAAATCTAGGTACCAAGAATGTTCGGTTGGTCACCAATCTCCTCCCGCTAAACGATACTATCATCATTACAATGATACTAAAGAAATAAATGAAACCCCCACGGGATTTGAACCCGGGCCCTCTCTAGACTATAAGCCAGCGATTCAACGAACTTGACCACTAGCCCAGTTTGACAGATTCGAGGCTGTGCAAATCACAATTTTACTTCATTTGTCGTTAAAACATGAGAGTTGGATATTAAACCACTTCTTCCCCATTTATTCTGATTGTTACTGAATCACAATGGAAAACTAACAGGATGAAAGTGTTCCTCCCTCGAATTCCTCAGCAAACCAACTGCACTCTTCAATTCTCTCGTGTCTTTTGTTCCAGAGCATGCGAAGCGCCTGCGCATATCTATGACTGAACCTTTGAATCTTGCGCTTTCGACATCTCTCTCTAATGTTATTCTATCTGTCTGTCTTATCTGTAAGGTTTTCTTATTTGAGGAGCAAGATAGGAATTGAATTTACCAGACAATATTTATCTGTATCTGATTTATTCAGACGTGATTGTTCGATATTAAACCACTTCTTCCCCATTTATTCTGATTGTTACTGAATCACAATGGAAAACTAACAGGATGAAAGTGTTTCTCCCTCGAATTCCTCAGCAAACCAACTGCACTCTTCAATTCTCTCGTGTCTTTTGTTCTAGAGCATGCGAAGACTGCCCCAACAACTCCTCCACCTGCACCCAGACCCCCTGCCACCCCTCCAACCGCATCATAACCGCGAACCGCCAACTACCCGCCCCACCGATTCACGTCTGCCACAACGACATCCTCATCATCGACGTTGCCAACAGAATCGAAGGTCACACTCTCTCCCTACACTGGAGGGGCCAATCCAACCACGAGGCCCCCTTCATGGACGGGGTGCCCTTGGTCACCCAGTGCCCCATCTCCAGCTACACCACGTTCCAGTACAAATTCCGGGCCTCCCAACCTGGAACCCACCTGTACCACGCCTACTCGGATGCCGACAGATCGGACGGCCTCTTTGGCGCCCTGGTGGTGCGCAAGGCTGAGAAAACCGAGCCCCTGAGGAAGATGTACGACGTGGATGACGACCAACACGTGGTGATGCTCTCAGAGTGGGCCCAAGGCGGTATTTTGGTCAACGGGAAGGGGCCCACCGGGTCCCTGGAGTCATTCACTGTGGCCGAGGGGAAGAGGTTCAGGTTCCGGGTAGCCCATACTGGGGGGTTAAGAGGTTGCCAGATGACCTTGAGTGTCGATGACCATTCGTTGAAGGTGGTGGCGCTAGATGGCAACCCTATCGATGCTCACGAGGTTTCTTCGGTTGGTATATCGAAGGGGGAAAGGTTGGATTTTGTTTTGAAAGCCAACAGGGCGTCTGGTATCTACTACATGAGGGTTTTGTCGAGCTGTGGTGGTGAAGAGGTCAGTGGTAGGGCGATGCTGATTTATCGTGTTGTGGATGGAGATGATTCGGAGAGTCAGATGAGTGGAGTTGGGAGTGTCAGAAGATTCGAGACTTCGTTTTGTGAAGAGGAAGATGGAGTTGTTTGCTTGGGTGCAGTGGGATCTATGGAGAAAATGGCAGTTGAATTGAGAGGAGAAGATGTCGACAAAAAGTTCTACATTGGTTTCGATCACGTCCACAAAGAAATTGGATTAGATCAGCGTAAGTTTCATGAAGTTCTGATATATTTGTAGCTTTAGTTGGTAACTTATGAGTACACAAATGAAACCAAACATTTAGAATCTTTATTTGTTGAGCCTCTCCTATATAAAACTATTGCCATGCTAGTGTTTTGAGGATGGTAGCTATCAACAATTATTTGAATACTCAGGTTACAGTATAGGTATAATACTTGTGAAATATGAACTCCATTAGATAAATCGCTTCAGCTCAAAGCAGTTATATCTGAGGAATCTAACAGGTTCAAAGTAAATATAATCCAGTTGAGTGTGTTTATCATAGAAAATTTCGTGATTATATGAGATCTACAATAGCGGTTGATAAACGAAACTGTATAATTCCATATACTCATTCATAAAGGAAAAATTATAGAAATTACATGATGTTATCAACGAAGAATATATTTTCATTTCAGACGTGGTTCTTATCTAGACAATCAAATTAGTATTTCCAGAGAGATAATTTTGTTTCAGAACAATTTTCCCAAAGCATCATGAACGTGTATAATCAGACGTTTTTGTGCAATAAAGTTGGTGGTATATGTGAAGTAAATACAATTTATTCAAATCGTGAAATCCGTTGAATTCGTGAACAAGATTTCATAAAATCTGATAATATGTGATATTTAGATCGTATTTTTTATTTATAAAGATAGGTCATTGGCTCACCGTATTCGAAATAAAACATGAACAATGGTCATCATTTCAGGCAAATGAAATTCAAATCATAATAATTTTAATGACCAGCACTGATTGAAACAGATATATGAGAAAAATGAGGAACCTCTGTCTTGAGAATAGATTCGTTAAAAGGTCATTCAAAACTAGAGCATAGACTGATTCAGATGTTTTGTTTCATAGTCACATACTTCTTTATCTTCAAATCATGGTATCGCATTATTTTTGAAACCATAATCTTGAAGGTTGCTTTAATAAAATCATTTTGATGCAAACTTCACATAAAAATATTTTCGTACCATTTTATATACAAGATTATTAGATGATTCAGTTTGATGATTTCGAAGTGAATGCCTATTTGTTTCCTAGATCTGATAATGACCACATATTTTTCAGCTGGTTTCACTGGGATGCGAATGAAAACCTACAGACTTAATAACATTTCTTTCACATTTCCACCGTCGCCTTTATTGACGGAACCAGGCAATGTTCCGGTAGATTTGATGTGCAACGAATTGAATTTACCGGATAGATGTAAAGGAAGGGACACTTGCGAATGTGTCCATCTGCAACACATCCCATTAGGGAGTCGGACTGAAATTGTTCTCATCGATGAAAGTAAGTGCTTATGAACCATCGAACTACGCAAGTATCCAACAAACTATGCGATTGGAATTTCTTTGGATACATGGGAAGGTCATTTCTTCTGATTCTCCTCAGTACTTCGTCATATAATATTTCAGCTCTGTTGAAGAGGTTTCTTGGTTGCTGTGAGAGTAGGCAGAGCAAATCATCATCTCTCAGCCAGTTGAAGGTGATCAAGTTACAGTAAGGCGCTGTTCTTCCATCCATTTTATTCATTGTATAAGTACTCCTAATGCTGTATAAAGCTAGTTACTCTGTAAAAAAACAACAAATATCCTTGCCATTTACTTTGATCAACTCTCGACTGGCAGGTGTGGAACTGTCTGAGCAATATCGATGAATAAGGTAACTACAACAGACTTACAGTGGCCTAGGTACCAGGGCAATGAAGAGTCAAATGCAATTGCCCAAGAAGGAACATCAAGAAAGCAGTTAGCCTGAAAACTTCTTCCAGTACGGAGCTGAATAACTAAAGGCTACATGAAGGAACCACTATCGAAGCTCTGAGGTCCACAATGGGTCTGCAAAAGTTGCAGTGGACCAGGTCGAAAAGGCCAACTCCTCATCTTAATCTAATCTAATCTAATCCTCAAACATTCGAAAAAGAGTTACCTCCATTGGTGACCCTGAATGGAAGTCATTCCGCAACTAAAGTGAAGGCAAAATAGTTCCAAGTTCCAATACTATTCCTAACAGATCTTTTGTGCATCTAGCACTTGATTCACTTTCGAACTGAATTTCTATCTCCCACAAAAAATTATTAAACTATGTTTGATGTGATTGTTTTTAGGTGGAGATGAAGAAGAACATATTTTTCACTTACATGGTAACCAGTTCTATGTGGTAGGATCACGAGTTTTCGAGAGACCAGTGGCAAGAGAAGATGTAAGGAAAATGGACCAAGAGAACAAGTTACTGAAAAGGAACTTGAAGAATCCAGTACTGAAGGATACCATAAGGGTGCCTAGAAATGGTGTGGTGGTTTTAAGGTTCCTAGCCAATAATCCAGGTGAGTTGAAATTGTTAAGAATGACACGACAAATTGTGATTGATTCAGTCTTTAATAAAACAAACTGGTCGTCCTTGAAAGGTCTTTACAAAAACTTAGCATATATTTCTCAGACCGAAAAATCTTGATGCAAGCAAATTCAGTTGAAAGTTGCTCAGTATGGGCGCTAAATGGCTGGGAATTTACAATTTTAAATTGTTTTTGCTTTATAACTTCAAAACGGCCTATGCAATTTCAATTCTAAATTTGATTTGAACCACTCAGTATGTTCGAATATTTGCATATATTCAGGAAAAGTTCATTCGAATATTGGGAGGAAAATTTTCATGCACTATTCGTAGATTTTTTGAAAAGGAAATTTCATATTTTCTGGTGCTACCATCGATTTGATCCCAACCACAAAATTCTTATTGTACGACCATGCAATATGAACTCCTCAATCATAAAGACTAATTGAAATTGGATGCAATACATGATGTAAGTACGTATGATTTAGATTACTCTTGATCAGCAAATTTTGTTTGCGATTCAGCATTACGGTCGACCATGTAACAAACTGAATCGAACCAGATATGTTTGCTATTACAAAGTGATGTTTTCACTTTTTATATGAATCATTTAGTTCATTTACCAAATGGCAGACCATGTGTATGGATTTATGAACATATTTGATAATAATGCTCGATGGCAGTATATAACTCAGATGAAATGCCTTCGGTTTTTTGGGACCTTGAATATTTTGTACACTTTCTATGTGAACAACCGATAATTTGTAACCAGAAATCAAGATATGATATGATTTGAAGAAGACAAAAAGCTTTTTTTTTAATGTGATGTAATGTTTGATGTCGTATCATCTGATGAAATGGCTATGGATGACGATGTCCAACAAAGGTCTATTTTGGCACCGACTTCGTTTCTGATCTTTTGATGGTTTACACTTTATACTTATCCTCTAGCTAGATGTACAAGGCAGATACAATACTGTGGATCAAAATCTAGGAGGAATTTTCCAATGGTAATCTGTTGATACATAGGTATATATATATATTATAGTTAAAGCAACTGAATCCAAAACTTGTATTTTGTTTAGGAAGAGGGGACCCCACAATGCCCAACTGTTCCTATGAAGCCCTCTTTATTCATACTCGGTATTATAATCAGCAATACCCTATCATGGGATGACTATTTTTTATGGTCCATTGCAAAAGTTTCTTGACAGGAACTCAGTAATTTGTTCAGTGCCAAGCGTTAATTCACATTCCGAATAAATCGCAACCTTAGTAATATACGATTTACCTACTTAGTATAAAATTTTACAGGTTTCTGGATGTTGAGGGATGAGAAATCCAAAGCTTGGACAAGGGGAATGGATATGGCTTTTCAAGTTGGACAGCTAGCAGATGTGGTGTCTACACCAACAGCTTTTCCAATGTGTGGGAACTTCATTGGACCACAGTTCTTCCTAGTATGAAAAATCGCTTCAGTTTTGTTTTATGAATCTGTAAGAACATATTTTTTAATAAAGTTGATTTTTTGTTTGAGTGTGAGTTTTCTTGCCTACTATTTGATAGTGAAATAATTTCACAATTTCCAATTCCATTGAGAGTTAACCTGAACTTGTATAGTAATTAGATTTTCTTTCAACCCGATCTTGCAACATACCAGATCTGCCTAGGTATCGCTGTGGTTTCTCTTACTTTTGGAAAATAGCGTTGAATAAGAGAGTGACAGTTTCAGTTACATTGATATGAGGATCTCATCTGGTATCAAAGGTACCTTGATTTTTCAAAAATTGCTACATCGCTGTTGGTGGTACTTCAACCTTCACCAATGAATTAGTTTTTCATCTATATTTGACTCTCCTTCATCTGGTAACACAGTAACAGCTTAAGCACCAAATGATATGCCTCAATTATTGTATTCTACATATAGTTCCGGAAATGGTCAGTGGGTTCCTCCAAGAGTAGGTGTCCTAACAAAATTACCTTGAACAATATCGGGAAGGCAATTATCAGTGTGGTATACTGATGGATTCAAGATTGATGAAAGGGCTGGAGTGGGAGTTACAGGGCCAAATTTCAGGCTCTCAACCATATTTCAAGCAGAAGTACATGCTATAGAGATATGTGCCCATGAGTGCCTCGAAAAGGACACAAGTAGCACTAAAAACTCCGAAGTCATACACTTGTGAGTCTAAGCAGCAGCGAACAACCAGGTCACTTTGATGTGGGTGCCAGGTCACAAGGCAGTTGAAGGCAACGAGAAAGCAAGCATTGCCAAAGAAGGAGCAAATATACAATTTCTAGGCGTAGAACCCTTCTGTGGAGTCTCCAAGGCCCACTTGAAAGAAGAGGTCCAAAGAAGCAGATGAAAGAATAAAGTGTCAGAACAAAGACAAGCGAAAAGGCTAGTGAGCCTTTCGCCAAGGACACCTAAACAGCTTCTCGAGTTGAACAAAAAAGACTTGACACTGCTGGTGATGGGACTCCTTATTGGACACTGCCCTCTGAGGTATCACCTCAAAAAGATGGGATAAACACAGAGTGATAGTTGCCGCTACTGCGAGAACTTCGCTGAATCTGCAGAACATTTGTTTCGCGAATGCCTAGCACTCTTCTGCAAGAGGCTCAAGTTCCTGGAAGGGGCCTTCTTAGAGCCCTCCGATGTCAGGAACCCAGCTTCTAGAAAACTAATAAACTTTGCACGAAGTCTCGAAATCCCGGGCCTCGAATAAATTGAGGGTTATGCACAAAAGATCTATAATAGGTCGAGGTGCTTGAGAGGTTGCACAGCCTTAACATTGTGAATACCTCTTTCCTATTACTATGATATAAGTATGATAAAACTACACCAAAGTTGTGAATGTGAGGCTGTATATATATTCAGATTATATCGGAAACAAAATAAATCAAAAAGATGGAATCAACGTTACCATGAACCTCAATTTTTAGAAATAGGAGAATACTTATATAGGCTCTAGCTATGATTTAATGATTTTCAAATTAATTATACGCAATACTCATTACGAGTCACTTATAAGAACATTGAAAAATAAACATATACATTATCATTATACAGTGTCACACATAAAGTTCGCGACATATGAAAGTTTTTTTTATTAATAGATGTAAAGAACATTTTCGAAAATTTTACTTCGCAGTTAGTTTATGCTTGAAAAATGAGTAAACTACAGCATCTTTCCTTTTTTCATGTGCTACTCTAAACCTGTCAAATTTGAATTTTTTTTCGTAAATCCTCAAAAAATCTTTTTTTTTTAATTTCGAAAAATGCCTGAGCAAAAAATTGCTCAGTTTTCAATTTTATACATTTGTTCCAAATTCGGACTCTCTACTGTCACTTCGACTTTATTCCATTTTTTTTTAATTTTTCGAATCTTTCGCTCTCTCGATTCGGACGAAACATGCTTCAAATTTCATAATTTTGATGAATATATGAATATAAGACTTCAATATCATATCTTGCCCAGGAAATACCCACATTGGTCTGTTACCAGAAAATAAAAAAAAATGCATCTTCAGAAATTCGTCTTTGTTGTTGCAATGTTCATCTAGTTTTTTCATTTCATTGTTAAACTGATGTGGATTTTCAATCTATGGACGTTAATATGTCAGTAATCGAATGAACGAATTTCTCTTCATTCCTATTACACTCGTATTCCTTTTTTTAATATATTTTTATTCAGTTTGATTATTTTTCTGACAGATAATTATAAACAAAATATCATACTTTTCTGTGAACTGAAAAATGACCTACAGTTTCATAACTAATCAAAAGACCTTCGTTCTAGCGATTTGTA
Organism: Chrysomela aeneicollis; assembly: GCA_029955515.1. Classification (NCBI taxonomy): domain Eukaryota; kingdom Metazoa; phylum Arthropoda; class Insecta; order Coleoptera; family Chrysomelidae; genus Chrysomela; species Chrysomela aeneicollis. The sequence continues at coordinate 5,958,013 of JARUHQ010000022.1, forward strand.
CAAGACATAATATAAAATTCCGTAATTTTAAACAATACAAGACTAACGCAACATCTCGAGATGAAAATAGTAGGTACTGATCAAATCGACATAAAATTTTCACTTAGTAGTAGTCGAAGTGACATTAGAGAGTCCAAATTTGGAACAAATGTATAAAATTGGAAACTGAGCAACTTTTTTTTTTGGCATTTTTCGAAATTTGAAAAGCTGATTTTTTGAGGATATTCAAAAAAAAATCAAATTTTACAGGTTTAGAGTAGCACATGAAAAAAGGAAAGATGCTGTGCTTTACTCATTTTTCAAGCACAAACTAACTGCGAAGTCAAATTTTCTTTATATCTATTAATAAAAAAAACTTCCATATGTCTCTAACTTTATGTGTGACACTGTATATGGAGTGGATCAAGGTGGATATAGGATGGTGAAACAGCTCTTCAATTGTTTCTGCGAAAGACTTGTAGACCGTTTGAGAAGGTACTAATATTTCCACGACTTGAATGAAGATGGCGGTGAGATCGATTATCGAAGAAGATTTCTGTTGCTCATGTACTTCTGTGGTTCGCATCTGACAGACATGAGTTGAAATGACATCAAAACACAATAATTTCAGTGAATCTGGAAGAATTATCGATATTTCGACTCTTCTCAGTCATTTTTCATCTAGAATAGATGAAACTGATAAAAAGATGACAGATGCAGAGTGTCTGTTTTACCGACATAAGGTATGTCGCCATCTCTGATAACTTCAGGAAATATTACTACGGTATGAAATCAAGTAGGCAAAGGTCTACAGTTTATTCTAGTGCTTGTTAATAGGAAGCTGTTTCACCATCCTATATCCACCTTGGAGTGGATCAAGTGATTATGATAACGATTTACAAGTGCAATATAGGTCTTTGGCTATAGCTTAGCAATTCGCTAGATTGACTTTCAGGTCTCCAAAACTGTTGCGCGCGAATCGCTTCAAGACATTGAATAAAACCGTGGATCGTAATGATTGGCAAAATAATAAGTAGCTTATTGTAGTTTGAGTTTCTGCAACAAAGCGGAATGTGGAAGGCAACTATAAATGTGTTCGATATTCGATATTGACAGGTTGATTGACGAGGTACCGCAAATCAGATGACATGAGACAGTCGTGAAGGAATATTCAGTCCGTTTTCGCTTCGTTTTTCAGATTTTCAGTTCGATAATCTGACGGTTAGTGTATTGAGTTTCATTTGGTGATAATCATCGAGGTTAGTAAAATGTATTTTTATCACTAATTTGAAGCATAAAATTGGCTACATATGAAAAATAAGTTTATTATTGAAATATCTGAAAAACTCTGATAGCTTTTCGTTTCTGCATGTCTAACAATTGGAAAATACGTTGCGACTCATACCACGTGACCTTAGATTTGGCGGGAATTTAAAAAAAAAAATCAGTCGTGCCGAAAAATCGGGTCAAATCGACAAGATACCGAAAAATTTCATTGAGAAAATATGCTTAGAATCCAATGAGGACCCATTTACCAATTTTGAACTAGATTGAAAAAGAATATTGAAAATACGATTTTATTCCTCTACCCTTACTAAGAAACATTACACATTCTTGTTTTATCTGGAAACAACTTGATTAACCGAAAACATAATGTTGGGTGAAAACTAATTAAATATTTATGGAATAGATATTTTGCGGGAGATGAATTATGAAAACACGATTTAGTCTTATCACTAGCTGTAGTCATACCCTGTATTTTGATGCACATGAGTTTTGAGTTTATTCAATATTCTCAAGCCGTAAATAAGATTCAAACCAATTGATATTTGTAATTAAAACTTGATAATGCAATATTTATCCTAGCTAAATTTAATATTTTCGGCAACACAGAAAACTTGTTTTTTAATTCCCGCCAAATCTAAGGTCAAGTGATATGAGTAGCAACGGATTTTTCTGTTATCAAACATGCAGAAAAGAACGGCCATTAGAGTTTTTCAGAAATTTCAATAATAAACTTATTTTTCATATGTAGCCAACTTTATAGCGAACGCTACATATAGGTTATCGTGAAATTGCACTGCTGAATCACAAATATATTAATTAGTTGCTAATTTGCGGTTTCGTGCATTTCAATATTTACCCCAGGCATAAAATATTCCACTTTTGAAGCGATTAAGACGTGTTCTTGAGAATAATATTTGGTATGTGATTAGTTTTCTTCCTCTTGTGCCATTTTGATGATGTATTGAATAAACGTAGGTACAGGGTCTTCACGTATATTTTGAACCCCTCCTTTGAACTTTTTCAACTATTGTTTGATTTCAATTTCCAACAGATGATCGTGTGTGATTTCTTATGTAGATTTCATATATGTAAACAGAAAAACAGTTGAAGATCTGAAAAACAAAAGTTATGGACACCATTTATTCTTTTTGAATGGAACACTATATTGATTTTCTCACTTTTGGATAGAGCATATTTTTCTGATTTCAAATATTTACACATGTATTATGCTTTAATAGATTTCGAGATATTTGACGTTATAATTCCGATTTTATCCAGCTTTTCTCTCGGATTAGAAATAATAAAAAAATATTTGTTGTCCACGATTTCCAAATATTGGGCTTAATCATGATTTTCCATATTTCTCCATCGAAAAAACCCAACTCTCTTGAGGTATACGCTATAGACCATATTTATTATTTTCCAAATATACTGATATATCACATTTATTCCTGTCACTGAAACCCCTTATGACAAATAACCTCACAAATAACTGATATATTATAGCATTCATCAATTTGACAACATATATTTTAATTATTTCCATAGCTACTCTAACTATCAATGTCCTAATTAGCTGAAAAAATTCGGATAAAATCTGAATTTCAACGTCAAATATCTCGAAATCTATTCGAGATAACATGATATGTATATATATTTGAAATCGTAAAAATATACTCTATCCAAAAGAGACAAAATATATATAATTTCAAAAAAAAATTTGGTACCAATAACTTTTTTTTCAGATCCTCAACTGTTTTTCTGTTAACATATCTGAAATCTACAAGAAAAATCACATAAGATCATATTTTGAAATAAGCAATTGAACAATAGATAAAAAAGTTTGGGTTCAAAATATACGTGAACCTATGAATGTATGTACAATTAGTATTATGGAAACAAAACACATTTATGAAAGAAAAATCAATGTCGTGTAAAAAATATAAATTAAAAAAAAATAGAATCAATTGCAAGTGGAAAACAAAGAAAAAACAATTGGAGAAGAACAATAAAATTCTTTGAAAGGATAAGGGGGGAGAACATTGAACACATAAGAAGCGATCAGAAATAATCTTAAGTAGAATTATCATAGTCTTCTAGTTCTTCAGCATATCTGTTCATAAAATCTTCGATAAACTGATGAACGTCCAAGGTATACAGAGGTAGAAAAAACTCCAGAAGCCACGTTTTTCGTCAAGGTAACAAGTATTTGCAAGCATTGTTTGATAGTCAAAATTATATCTTCACCACAAAATATAAAAATCAGCCTATTGATAAGGAAGTGATTCAGTAAGTGCTAAGGGATTTGTTGTACACAAAACTGAATAGCGGTATTTTAATATTGTGTGTATGTCGTATGTGATGTGAATCATTCCTTCTCAAAAATAGAACATATCTATTTCATATCATTCACATACCACGACCAAACATTCGGAATCTCATACAATATAATTATACAAAATATTGGTGTACACAACTCGTTTTCACCGTTTTTTTTTTGCTCACTGGATATTTTGGCTGATTGGGGATAACATATCATATACTTTGCATTCGAAGCAAAGATAAGTTATCAATATTCTGCGTGATGTTTGCCAGTAAAGTAGTTATTTTCTGCTCGTAGTCTACTAGACATTCAATTTCAAACTATGTTTGATATTTTCAATTGGATAGACTATTTTGTCTTTTAAATTTTTTGTCCAATTCATGGCTTTTCCAGTTATTCATCTATTAGCTCAGTCGAGCTATCAGCAATTTCCGAGACTTGTGAGATTTGTTTCTGGAGTGTTTCTTTCTTCTGTCGCATGGTGTCGCCAATTCCAAGTATCTTTTGGAATGCGGCTCAGTGCGGTCAAATAGACGCGACGAAAATGCATTGGGACAGGCACTGCTTCGAGTAGAGATCTCACGGTTAACTACAATGCACTGATGAGGTCCAATAAGCCCGAAACCGGTCTGTAGGTTGTTATGCGTGCCTGTCTCGATGTGAATTTGTCACTTCTTAGGAAGAAATAAACATTTGCGATCTACATGTGAATCATTGCATGGACTACCAGCAGATGTAATTCATTGTTCTGCGTGGTATTTGCCAGGAAAGTAGTTGTTTTCTGCTCGTAGTCTATCAGACAGTCAATTTCAAACCATGTTTGATATTTTTAATTGGATGGACTATTTTTTCTTTTAAAATTTCATTACCTACTGAAATGATAAGAGCTTGTGTTTGAGAAATGTTGGGAATTCGCATGCTCTCCATTATACGATATCAGACATCTGAATGCTTGAAAGCTTCAACAATAATAATAATAATAATAATAATAAAGGTCTTTATTAATAATACTAACAGATTTCATAATAAATAATCAAATAGTAGGGCGAGGTTCAATTCATGCAGTCGCAAGACTGCACGTCTGTTCTTCCACCTAACCCTGAAAAGATAGATAAGAACACACAGAGAAGTAAACTATACCGAGGAATCCAGTTTCAGTAATTATATTAATTATAAATTAATTTGAGAGGCAAGACAAACATTTGATACACATTACTTAGAGAAAAGATGCTCGAAGAGTCTTGTTTTAAATAACTTGATGCCGATGGATATTCCAATGTTTAACGGAAGGTTATTGATTAGTTTGGCGATGTCGTAGCTGAATGACCGTTCGAATTGTACCGTATTATGTAGGGGAGGTGTGAGCTTGCCCTTGAATCTTATATTCAAGTTATGAACATCTGTACGAAAACTGATTTTTTTATAAAGATAAGGTGGTGTTTTATGATTTAATATTTTGTGATACATACATGCAGAATGTAAATATCTACGTTCTTTCATTCTCACCCATTTGACTTCCTTATATAAATGACTGATATGGCAGTACTTTCGAACTCCAAAGATTAGCCTTATGCATGAGTTTTGCACCTTTTGTATCCTCAGAATATCCACGTTATTGAGACAGTTGCCGTATAGAACATCACAGTAATTTAACTTTGACAACACCAAGATTTCACATAAAAGAATTTTCATCGATCTAGTAAGGTAATGGCGTATTTGATAAATCAATTTCAAACTAGCATAAGCTCTTTGCAGACAGACAGAAACGTGCTTAGTGAATCTCAAATCTTGGTCCATATATACACCTAGATTTTTCACACATTCTTCAGTTTTAATGATTTCCTTGTTGATTACTATGTAATGACCTTCATCAAACTCACTTATTTTTAATCGATCCTTGATTCTTCCGAATAAAATAGCGGTAGATTTTTTTGGGTTCAACATCAAACAATGCTGTGAGGACAAGGTGAATAAATTATGAAGATCATAATTCAGAGATGTTATAGCTTGTGAATATTCATCAGGCTGGAAAGATATATATAACTGAGTATCATCTGCGTAAAAATGATGATTGCATGATAAGAATATTTTTTTGAAATTGGAAATGTACAAAGAAAATAGTAACGGTCCTAGAATTGATCCTTGTGGAACACCAATGCTATTCATTAAATACTGAGACAATCTGTTATTATAACTGACTGCTTGTATTCTGTGACTTAAATAATCCATTATAATTTTAATTGCACTTGATGATAATCCACAATATTTCATTATAACCTCAATTATTTGATGATTCAGAGTATCAAACGCTTTTGAGTAATCCAACAAAACCAAAAGCGTTAGTTTTCCTTTATCATTCTCCCTGAGTATGTCATCAGTAATTTTCATCAGTGCAGTACAACAACTATGATTTTTTTTTAATCCTGATTGGTTTGAGGGAATTATTTTATTTTCGGACAAGTGTTTGCAAAGTTGAATTTCTATTGTTTTTTCAAGAATCTTTGACATTGTTGGTAAAATGTTTATTGGTCTTATATTATTTTGAGAAGCTGGATTAGGTATTTTAGGAAGAGGAATCACTTTGGCTTTCTTCCAAATCGCTGGGAAAACAGAATGTTGCAGACAAAAGTTGATAACATGTGTTAAATAAGGCAAAGCGAAGGGCATACATAGTTGTATACTCGAGATATTCAAATCATCCAATCCTGTAGCTTTACTCTTTAAGTTTTTGATAATGTTTAAGATTTCGAGTTCCTCTACTGGTTTGAATGATAGTTGTGAGATGATATTTTCATGAAGGTTATTACGATAATATGATATGACATCTTCACTAGGTGTCAGTTTTGGTATAGAATTGACGAAATGATTATTTAGCTCGTCTACGTCCGCCAAATTGTCAGGAATACCATAATCACTTTTGCTATTCGACGTTAAATTGAGGCTTTTGATTGTAGTCCACATTTTTGAATACTCTGAGTTGACGAATTTACTTTGGTAGTATGCTTTCTTTTCACGTTCGACCGCTACATTGACAATATTCCGGAGTTCTTTATAGGTTGACCATTCAGACATTAGTTTTGTTTCTTTGAACTTTCTAAGTGCTTTGTCTCTATCTTTCATCATGTTTCGCACTGCATGAGTAAGCCAAGGCGCATACTTCTTTGTTACCCTAATTGTTCTGTATGGAGCGTGTATATCTAGTAAAGTTGTGATATTTTCGTTAATGAACTCGATTTTACTATTCACATCATTTAGGTCGTATATATTACGCCACGGGATCGACTGCAAATGCGCATTAAACCTGTCATAAGCAAAATCTTTAAAATTCCTTGATGTGACGAATTTTATTTTATTTCCCTCGACTTTAGTTTTCAGTTTGCAGTAAATCAGTTCATGATCGCTCACGTCAGGAACAGTCATTGTGCCACAATTATATAACAAGTTCAAGTCTGATATTAGTATGAAATCTATGAGAGAAGCTGTGTGATCAGTTATCCTTGTTGGATTTTCAATAAGCTGTGACAAACCAAGGCCCTCAAAAACATTGACAATATTAATAGCCGCCCTTGTATCAAATTTCATCAAATCAGTATTGAAATCTCCTAAACATACTAGAGTATCATTTAGTGGTGATATATGTGAAATGGTATTTTCAAAGTGATCCAAGAAGAAAGCTTGATCTAAATTAGGTGGATTATAAACTACTCCGACTGCAAAACTTGTATTACCTATAATCAATCGTACCCAAAGTTGCTCAATATTATGTGAGGTTTCTATTATTGAATATTTGTAACTCGATTTAATATATAAACAAACACCACCACCCCTACTTTGTCTGTCATTCCTGATGATATTGTATCCCTGAATAGCCACTTGTTCATTACTTATGGTGTCATTAAGCCAACTTTCACTTATTCCCAACAATTCATACGATCCAGCCTGAATGATTTTTTTTATTTCAAGATAATGAGCTGTCAGTGATCTGGCGTTAATATGTGCAAACGTTGTAATATCCACAATCATCCTATTATTTACTACAAATCATTAAAACGTATTGCATGCATAGACTTATGATATCAATTAGCTTATGGATGTCATTAACGTAGGAATAAAAAACAAAAATGATAACACCAAACTGTCAAGGTATCTATGCAAATAAAACAGTTTGATTTTTAAAGTGACTTGAGTAACAGTGAGGGCAACTTATTCTTAACATAGATCTATTAATCAAGAGTTTCATTCACAACATAACGTTACAATCGTTACTGTTTGAATGGAGATCTTCAGTGAGCATTTTTTCATTATTCCTTGTAGATTCCCCTCTAACTAAAGATCACAGTATGTTTCTGTATTTTCCTTTGAAATTATCATACCCTACAATCAATTTACACAAACATTTATCTTGACCATCTTCAGAGGAAGAAATTTCGATATTGATGTTTCGCAGACAAGTTTTCTAAAAACTTAATTGGTGATTAATAAAATACTCCTACTACTACTACTACATAAAAAAAACGAACATATTCAGAAAAATAAATACATATTTTGTCAATTGAGTTGTAACATTCAATAGATCTGAAATATATTTAATAAATCTATAGAAGTTAAAAAAAAATTTAGCTATATACAAGCAGGGTATGCGGAATATACCACCTAAATTGTTTTGATATCGTAGTGCAACGCATTTTTTATTTCGTTTTTTTGCAACTGTCAAGTGCTGATTGTCATTCAATATCCCTCCCATATTATACCATTGTTAGTATTACTAAAATGATCACAGGCAATATCATGTTATCAATTATTATTGGTGAATTATATATAATGTTGACGTATATCGAAGTGGAAATCATATTATTATAAGTACCTACTAATAAACATCTTTACGATTTTACAAAAAGTTTTGTATGCAAAATGTACACAGCACAACTACATTATTATACTCCCATGTGATAACAAGATACCAACCTATACAACATCGCCTTGCGATAATTATAAAATTTGTGCGTTAATGATTTATGTATCTCACTCTTATTACTTCTTATAGGTCCAAGATTAGTTGCCCTAATCTTTAATAAATGAGTCTAGAAACATATATTTGTATAAGTATCATTATTTCGCGAATATTTCAAGGCTGTTAGCTTCATTAATGTATAAATAATAATAGGTACTAATCAATGTTTACAGCAGATAAATGATAGTGACTTGAACCCGCGATTTCTTCAGTAGGTACAATAATAGTTTTCTTTCGTTCAACTTAGCTACAATGGAGTCCTTATCCTGAGTGCCCTGTAACCAATACTTTCGGTTTGTATTGTATTGTACCTCGAATAATGTTAACATAATATGTTCTCAAAACCTATCAAAAACGGTAGATATTTATGACGTAGGTACCTGTTAACCCGACAAAGAACAACATTTCAGTGGTCAGCTGATAGAGCAATAAATCCTCGACAATTATTTGACGGTGCCAACAAATGTATCCACAATAAAATATCCTGATGGAAATTGATTTGAAAAAACTCATATTGTTAACTACACGAGGACATATTTGATCAAATTATGGGATGATATACCAATATAATGCTCGAAATGCTTGTCGAAATGTCATATTATCACAAACTATTTCGTTAGGTATATTATGTTTAGTGATATCCCTCAGTGAATAATCGAGGGTGATATAGCTGAGTAAAGATCTTGAAAGGAAATATGTTCTGAAAATCAGACATGAAGAGAGCCAATTTAAAGGAATGTCAGAATGAAGAAGACACAAGGCATGTTTTTGCCTCATATTACAGGATATTATGTAATTTCAAATAAAGCATATGATTTCGCGTCTGATTGGTCTTCACGGGTAAATATATACTTTCGAATGATTATGACATACCCATATAAAATATAATAATCATTTTCATGCCTTTTTTAATTATCAATTCGGACTTGGAGGTACTTCTCCGACCTAGTTCACTATTACAAATCTAAATGCTTTGTAGATTTTGGAATTATTGTTCCCTCCATTTCTTGAAAGGTATAGGTACTGTTCTGAAATTTGTTGTTCTAGTTCTGAGATAACCTGCAATGGTCGAATTATTCAATAATGACCCAAAAATATAATAAAGATTTAGTGGAACTTGTACCATATTTTATACCTGGTAATTTCATGTTATTGTTACTGCACTATTATGTATACAAATATAAACAGAAACTATTTTCAACAGGTAGTACCTATTGAATTTTCTTAGTAAAAACGAAACAGCTGCCATATTAACATAATGTTTTTACAACCTTTTATTATATACTATATTAGTAGCGAGTGAAAATCAAGGTGAAACGCATTCAGAATGTTTTTATCAGGGTTTACACTTCGACTCCATCCTACATCACCAGTCCATTAAATAGTCATACAATATCAGGAAGAAGAGTTTCATATTACTGATTATAAATAATATTCAAGATCACTTATTCCTTCATTATAAAAGGTGAAAAAAGTGGATGTCTAATGATACATATACTCTGGCTGCTCATCTTACTATTTCTTTTCTCTGTCAGTTTTCCGAGATTATAGAATACTCTTTTTAATCAGAGATTATACGATTACTTCGATTATTTTAACTCAATTCAACTGTGAGTGCAATTGATCAACTCATTGGAAAACAAATAGCAAAATTTGGGATTATTTTTTGATATGAGTAAACTTAGTAAAGCGTTTGACCTTGTTGACCATGACATGCTATTGCACAAATTGCAGTTTTATGATATACGTTGCTCTGCATTGAGTTGGGAGATTCAAGAAAATAAATATTGCAACCGACATGTATACTTTTGTTTAATTTTTTTTTCATGTGACTTGTCGAAAATCTGAAATGCGCATAACTCCGTTATTTGTGGTTTTAGGAAGAAATTTATAGTGACCATTCATGTTCCGGAAGGAGTTGAAAATCGATCGAAATTGAAATATACAGGGTGTGCCGTTGAAAGGAATTTTTTTTTTCGAAAGAATCGAACCAGAGATGTTCAATATTATTTTTCGTTAGGACCTCGTTTATCAGCGAAAAAAATACGACGAGTTCTCTAATTCAACCGAGCTCATATCTTTAATGATGAAGAAGTTACCAGTAGTACCGACTTGAGTTTGATCAGTCTGTATACCTTTACCACATGTGTAGATCTGGTATTGGACATTGATCTGAAGATTTTCACATTTGATTATAAATTATTACGAACTGAAGTATCCGATAATGCTTTTGCATGAACTGAGATACTAAGGGCCGGTCAATAGTCAGTCAAAAGTCTTTGCTAGCTAAAATCAACGGTGACTTTCAGTCAAAGTATTTGTCAAATCAAGTGTTTATCCACTCGAGCATTAGCTGATAGTTCCGTAGCTTCCAGTCACCATACCTTTTAGAGAGTTGGCTATCCTAGATGTTTCAGACAGTTTCAGCACTTGGTGGTGATTGGATAATTTCAATTTACCGCGTTTTGTTTAACCTATCCGAAGAAATTCAAAAATATCTGACAAATTTTGTTCATATCTTTAATGGAGTAAAAGGACAGGGCCGCGAATTTTTCGGCGTCTGATAGGAGTCTCTTGTTGAAGATCGCTACTAACAGAAAAAATATCCTAGAAAACTCCAGGATGAATTTTATTGTTCAACCACAGGACCAGTAAGTTGTACTTGTACATCGTACATGTGATGTTCTGAATAAATATATCTTGTTGAAAAATATGCTATGGCATTACTGACTTTCTTCTCAATGTTAGGTACATGCTGTATTTTGCTTACATTTATGAAATCTCCAACTGATATCAGGAAGTTTCCTGTTGCATAAAGCCTCAAAGCCAGCAGAAGTTGATTGATTGATGAATACATATTTATTCTTTAGTATGAGCAATCCATACCTGTTCGAGTTTCAATTTGTGGTTCTATTCGCTCCAAAATAAGCAAAATTTTCAAAATGATCATGCCTTTCTCTCAAAACATAATATGGTCTTTTTTCATGTTTTATAAATTCCAGTATATCTTCATTGTCGTCGCTAAATTCATTCACTTCAACATCAACTTGTTCAACTTCCGCCACCGAGACTTTTACCAGAAATGCGCACCAAATTTTAGCTTTTGGTCAAGTAACAAACAGGAGGATGGAAGTCTCTGTCAGTTAAGATCTTGAAATAGCCGACAGTTATATTCATCTAAAGCAAGGTGGATATAGGATGGTGAAACAGCTTCCTATTAACAAGCACTAGAATAAACTGTAGACCTTTGCCTACTTGATTTCATACCGTAGTAATATTTCCTGAAGTTATCAGAGATGGCGACATACCTTGTGTCGGTAAAACAGAATCTGTGCATCTGTCATCTTTTTATCAGGTTCATCTATTCTAGATGAAAAATGACTGAGAAGAGTAAAAATATCGATAGTTATTCCAGATTCACTAAAAATATTGTGTTTTGATGTCATTTCAACTCATGTCTGTCAGATACGAACCACAGAAATACATGAGCAACAGAAATCTTCTTCGATAATCGATCTCACCGCCATCTTCATTCAAGTCGTGGAAATATTAGTACCTTCTCAAACGGTCTACAAGTTTTTCGCAGAAACAATTGAAGAGCTGTTTCACCATCCTATATACACCTTGGTGCGATAATAGAGTTGCCTAAGGCGATAACTGGAATAAAGATATTATCGCACGCATGTGAGGATTGCACATCTTGTAATCAAATAAGTGCATTAATGAAGTATCCCACGTGTTGCGTGCACAAAATAATGTGTTTTTCTTCGATATTTTGGAACCAATATATGTATAAAATAATTCACGAATAACAATATGTAGATAACGAAATACTTCATCTCGTCGACAAATGACAAGATGGCGGAGCAAAAAATTTAATCAGGGGCAAACAACGATAAGAAACGTGTTCAAATGCTGAAAATGATCAATTCACTCTATATTGATGCCTTACATGGCGATCTTACATAAAACATACAACACATCGTGTGAACGAGACACTCTGTACACACTTTGCGAAAGAGAAACCACCTATATATACCTAAAACTGCAAGCACCGACCAGCACATATGGCCTAACGGTCTGAAATCATATAGCCAAACATAAATTGTCGGTCTGAACAATTGGAATATTGATCTGCCAATACAGGGTGATGCAAATTTCATGGTACACTATTGTTATACAGTGTCACACATAAAGTTTGCGACATATGGAAGTTTTTTTTAATAAAATATATAAAGAAAATTTGACTTCGCAGTTAGTTTGTGCTTGAAAAATAAGTAAAATACAGCAACTTTCCTTTCTTCATGTGCTACTCTGAATCTGTCAAATATGAAATTTTTTTATAAAAAACGAACTTAATGTGTGACACTGTATATTTCGTGATATAACCTATTTCGAATCTCTCCCCGTTTCCGATTTGACAATAGTGTACCATGAAATTTACATTACCCTGTATATGGTTTCATCAGCAGATCTTCAGGTATATCTCTCTTGGCATTATCACATATACCGAGCCACAAAAACTCAGTTCGCGAAAATATTCAGGAGAAAACTGGACAATACACTGGAGCGCGACTGGTTCAACACCTTTTTCAGTTGAATTTCAGAAAGCGTCAGGTTAATTTCAGAATAGTCACTTGTATTTCAGAAAGTATCAATTGTATTTCAGAATAGTGAGTTGAATTTCAGAAAGCATCAATTGTATTTCAGAATTGTTAGTTTAATTTCAGAAAGCATCAATTGTATTTCAGAATTGTGGGTTTAATTTCAGAGAGCGTCAATTGTATTTCAGAATAGTCGACTGAATTTCAGAATTCGTCATTTCAATTTCAGACTTCGTTATTTGTATACAAATAATATATTCTGAAATTCAAATGTCGAATTCTGAAATTCAGTTGAATCTTCTGAAATACAATTGAAGCTTTCTGAAATTGAACTCACAATTCTGAAATTCAATTGATGCTTTTTGAAATCGAACTCGCTATTCTGAAATACATTTGACGCTTTCTGAAATTCAACTCACTATTCTGAAATACAATTGATACTTTCTGAAATACAAGTGACTATTCTGAAATTCAATTGACGCTTTCTGAAATACAACTGGAAAAGGTGTTGAATGATCAATTGATTTATATCTAGTCAAGTGTGCCAAATCGAATATCTATTTGTATAGAGAAGAATGATTTCACATCATAGTTTGAACGAAACATGATTCCCTTGTAGTAACATTTTGCCTATTGTGGGAATTCCTGTACCTACCTACGATAAATTACGTAAACACTCCTCGGGACTCCTATATCAGAGAGAATCCTGCAATGTATAACCACGAATAAATCTCTGATTCCATGGCCCAATTCTACGTTTAGAACGCGGTTTTCACAGTTGCGCCTCTTCAGAAGATGCAAGGGATGCTGGACCTATTTTATATTTCTCAATTCTCTTATCGTACTACAAATAAGGCGTAATACAAAGAAGCGTATTATAAAACTTGTTTCATAGTGTATTATAATAAGTTTTGGTAAATCTAAAGCCTTGGAGAGACCAGATAATAAAAGTGCTTCTGCTTAAACATTCGTACCCGCCAATGACTGAAAGGAGACAATACGAATTGATCATACTGTTCCATCATTGGCAATTATTATTAGGAATTAAAAAGTCAATTGGAAACAATGTATGTGATAAAATCGTTTTTTGTTTTCATTCCATTGGTTAATATTGATCAATTTCAAAATGGTTTTTATACAATTATCCTGATGTGTATCTGAAAACAAGAATAATTTCCAATGAATGTTCGATTTTGAGTGTGGAGCATGGAATCGTTTCTATACAGGTTGATTCAGGTTTCAAGGCACAAATTGAAATGGTTGATAGATCACAATTCAATCAAAAAAGTTTATATAAACATGAGTCGGATCTCGATCAGTAGCGGAGCTACAGGGGGTCAAAGTTTAAGTATTTTTTCTACTGATTCAAATATCTGGATTACTTTAAAAAAATTCGATTTTAAATTCGATGTGGTTATTAATTTCTAGAAGATCATCATTTGCAACATTGAAAAGATTTTTAGAATTTTTTATGGAAGGGGCTTATTTATTACCCCAATCTTTTTTGTACTACTCCTCTGAAATCTTTCAATTAGCTAATTTTGTAGTTCGTTCAATTTCGAGCCTTTTTTTCTCCTCAATTATTTTCGAGAAACGAACCGTTCTATTCTTGGACAAAATTAAAATTCAGCAACTTTTTAAATTTAGTTGTCTTCTATCTACCCTTCAAGAAATAGCAATACTGTCCCTCTCAAATTGTTGGCACCCTGACAAGATGTCAATTTCTTGAATTTTGAACTAATTCAAATCCTGGTGTGACTATTGAATGATGTACTTACTGTTTCTATATTGATTTAATTTTTTTTTTATTTTTCGTTGTTTAGTCTTCGTCGAATCATACCTCAATCCGGTACTGGCCGCAAGGGAAAACATGGAAATTATTTCCGTTGATTCAAGATGATTCAAGTATTGGCGAGTGAATCTTATACCAATTTATTTGGCACTGCCTTTTCATTACTTTTCATTGATCACAGTGACGCATTAATGAATTTATGCAACATATTGCTTATGCCAAATATAAAAATAAAAATCTGACAGTGCGATATAATATGCTTTCGATTGTCTGAAAATATAATTGTTTCAGCAGGGAATCAGACTTGCAAGAAATTATATAAAAATACGGTTCAATACATAACGTGAAATGTTCCTTGGTGTGTGTCGAATTTTGAATTTTTGCAGTTCATAAATCGATCGGTGGAACAATGTAGTGCGTGCACTTTGAAGTGATCAATTTTTCTGACAAGGCGTTTGAATGAGTTTAGAGTTTATCGTGAAGGTATGGAATCAAATGAATTCACAAAACCCAGAAAAATATTCGTGTAGGAGACAAACAACTTTGTTGATCAATACAATTCACTTAGCGTTTTTCATAACTCTCGTTATAAAAGATGATATAAAATATAGTGAATATCGCTGTACAGTGTCTGAAAATGGGGAAAAGCTTCGATCATAAAACAGGCTAGATGAATGACGCTCAATCCTTACCACAGCTGTTGTTTGAAGCCAACATCTAAATCAGTTACTGGGGTTACCTTATTCTTAAATAAATATATCAACAACATATTTTTTCAGCACCAGAGTGTCTTTTGGAAGGGTCTGAATTTGAATAAATTGACCTACTAACAAAATTATCGTATCAATTCTTCCTAAGACTGGATGAAAACAATGTAATATCAAAGTTTTCTGAAAATATACATCTTTGATTTATTACCCGAATGATAATAGATTTATTTCACTGTCACAACTATATTGTTTATTTTCTGGCAATATAAAGTTTCAAAGTGTCGAACTTGAGAAATATAACATCAAACATCACTTTTCAATTCCACTAAATATAAGCTTAACTACCACTCTGAGCATTTTCTTGCCAATTGGACATATTCTCTTTCTTGATCATATTTTCAGGAGTAATACCACGAGTGATTGAATTTTCGCGATAAGTCTGTCGATTCATTTCTGAACAAAACTGAATTGTTTCAATTTGAATCAATTCAGTTGAGTTCAGAAATAAAAGACAGACTTATGAGATAAATTCAATCACGTGTTGAATTTTATTAGACTATTTCACGAATAGAGTTTCTTCATTAATATAAATACGAACAATGTATGACAGTCATAATCAAATTATTAAAATCGTCAATAACAATTGAGTGAGTAATGAGAGACAGAATTGTGAGAATATATTCAGAACAGAGTGGTATTTTGCAAGACTATTTCACGAAACCAATTCCTTTATTATAAATATGAAAAATTCATTACAACCATAAGCAAATGTTTATAATCTTCAATGATATATATTACTACACCTAACTCTGAATAATTATTTCAACACGAAACCTTTTTTATTATGTATCATTATTTTATTTTTATACATCAACAATAATCAACATTACACTCAACTATAATTATTATATATAATACAATTATAGAAATTTTGAATAGTTTGACCGTTATTTGGACACATTCTATTGTTGGACTCATTACTTGATGTACCTCCAGTATTTCTGAAGGTATTCAATATGTTTTGATGATGTTTCTCACTAAGCTGTAAATACGGTTTCATAGAGTTGGAACTTCTATGTCCAGTTATTTTCATTGCCTGTTGTTCACCAACGCCAGATTCTAGTAACTGACTAACTGCAGTTGCACGATTAGAATGATTTGTTATTTTGACTTTCTTAGTATCTAATCCCATCTTTTCTGCAGACAGTATCGTCCATTTTGACAGTGTGTTGATACCTACAGGAGAATTTTTGTACCAACTGTTATTATTATTTCTATTCCACTTGCCATTCGCAGACAGGAACAGTCTGTCACTCGCTATATTTCCTATTTTTGATATCAGTTTCCGATATAATCTCACAGGACACATTTCGGGATTGCTCAAGTTCTGGGTGAGCCATTTATTACCTTCACAACTATTATTGCCGCCTTGATAGGTTTTTGAGAATATGGGATTATATGCAATTCTGTTAGTCAAACACCCTTTGTTGTCTGTTTCTTCTTTGAAAAAATGTACGGTAATTCTTCCGTTAGGTGGCGATGTCTTTTTTTTCAAAATTGTTGGCCATACTTACGTATTTTGGCCTCCTGATCACGAATCTGAAAACCAAATTGTACGGAAACCAATACTTTTTGAGATATTCGCAAAATAATACCTTCATCATCCTTCTTTTGCTATTGTTCAACTGCTCATCACTGGCTTGTCTGTTGAACACGAAACTCGGTGTAAGTGCTCGCGGAAAATATATACCATATTCATTATAATTCAGTTATCAGAAAAACAAAACGAGATTGCTAAAATTTGATATTACCTTAAATATTTATGTAGTTTTTTAAATAACGGCCATGATAGCTGTCAACAGAGACAACACTGGCAATGAGAAAATAGTCTATCCAATTAGAATATCAAACATAGTTTGAAATGAATGTCTGGTAGACTACGAGCAGAAAACAACTACTTTCCTGGTAAATACCACGCAGAACATTGAATTATATCTGCTCGTAATCCATGCAACGATTCACACTGTGAATGCAGATCGCAAATGTTCATTCACAGTGTGAATCGTTGCATGGATTACGAGCAGATATAATTCAATGTTCTGCGTGGTATTTACCAGGAAAGTAGTTGTTTTCTGCTCGTAGTCTACCAGACATTCATTTCAAACTATGTTTGATATTCTAATTGGATAGACTATTTTCTCTTTCTAAAATTGTAGTCCAATTTATGGCTTTTCCATTTTTCATTTATTAGCTTAGTCGAGCTATAAGCCACTTCCAAGTTCTGTGATTTGGGAGATTTAGTTCTGGAGTGTTTCTTTCTTCTGCCGCATGGTGTCGCCACTTCCAATTGTCTGTTGGAACGCGGCTCAGTGCGGTTAAATAAACGCGACAAAGGTGCATTGGGACAGGCAACGCTTCGAGTGGAGATCTTACGGTCTCTACTCGGATAACTACCCTGCACTGATGAGGGCCAATAAGCCCGAAACCGGTCTGTAGGTTGTTAGGCGTGCCTGTCCCGATGTGAATTTGTCACGTCTTAGGAAGAAAGAAACATTTGCGATCTGCATTCACAGTGTGAATCGTTGCATGGATTACGAGCAGATATAATTCAATGTTCTGCGTGGTATTTACCAGGAAAGTAGTTGTTTTCTGCTCGTAGTCTACCAGACATTCATTTCAAACTATGTTTGATATTCTAATTGGATAGACTATTTTCTCTTTCTAAAATTGTAGTCCAATTTATGGCTTTTCCATTTTTCAACACTGGCAATGTTGCCAGTGGTCGTCCGTTCACGCGAGGGAATTCTCATTCAATATATATCTGTCCTTCTTTTCGTCACGAAGTAGATAGAAAGAAATACTGAATGCTCCACGAGAAAATTTGTGCTGAGGTTTGTCACCAATGTAACCTTTTGTCATGGAAGATGTTAACATGAGCATTGATAATAATTTTGAAATAAATGGTTAAATTAATAAATAGAATGCCGTTTCTCATGAAATATTACTTTATATAGTTAATGAGGAAGGTATATAGCTATTCAAACAACAATTAAAGAAATATGATAAAGGTTGAATCACTGAATAAGTGTTGCTAAATAATAGGGTTATAATGACTTTATTTTGCGAATATCTCGAAAAGCATTGGTTTCCGCACAATTTGGTTTGCAGATTCGTGATCAGGAGGCCAAAAAACGTAAGTAAAGCCAAAAATTTTGAAAAATAAGACATCGCCACCTAACGGAAGAATTACCAAATGTAACATAGAAATAGCTGCTTCGTTACCTCTCCAAGCTAGTTCTACTGCTGCTATGTGAAAAAACTTTTTCTGGAGGCCTTCTGGCGTATCCTCATCCCATTGTAGGCACATATTTGTATATTCGTCAGAAGTCATAGCGGCAGAACTTACTTTCCGTTTCTCAGGTACAGCTTGCAATAATTTCCTCTTACTGTCACGAGCCGCCCTTGCCTCCCTGAAAATTATATTTCTGAATGGATCAATATCCCTCTGATACTCGCTGAAATATTTTTCATGCAATAATTTCGCAGTAGTCTTCCATATAGTTTCAATAACACTTTCCTTGTAATCACTTCCGTCAATTTTCCTCATGTTAAATGCCCAGTCTTTCAGAATGAATGCTAGTCGTTCGGTGGTATTTTGTGCATCTGATTTGTAGTTGCGATCGACACAGAATGCCATAAATTGTTTCCATATATAACATTTTGATTTGTTTGTAGACATAGGTACGTTTTCATCTATGTTTTGGTTGATAATGTCATGTCATTTGAATTTGTACCGAAGCGACTCATTTTGACACAATCAGGTACAATTAATATTGATAGAACTGCCAAACTTTGTGTTGCCATGGTTACGTCGTTGAAAATACCGAAGCTGACTCTCCAATCAGAATTGAAAGACAGCTGGTGTTATCGCGATAACACAAGTTGTCTTTGGTTTGCAATTGGTCAGATTATGTGAGAATTTCAAGATGAGTGAAATAGTCACATATATCCACTAACTTTTCATCTCGGGGAAACCCGAGAATGTTTTCAAATTACCAAAAATCGTTTTGCATATGTGGGTGGGTGAATAATGTTTATACAACGAATGATACGACACTGAGTAACTCACCAGTGGAATGTTGTGTTCTGGTCACCACTTTTGAATCGTCTCTTACACATTTAACAGCGTTTCACCATCCTTCAAATTCGATTTGAACAAAATAAACAAGGTTTTCAGGTAAAATTCTAATCAAATTTTCACACAAAACTGTAAATATACCGTTTGAAGAACCATCTAACAAAATTTGATTAGAAAACGAGACGTTTCGCGCTGTCACTGTCAGCGTTAGTTCGATTATCGGTTGAACGAAATTAGCGGCGTTGGCGCATTCACCAGAAATGCCGCGATCTCCAGAAATACGTGCTATCTATGAATAAGGCACTGTATTATATGACGAACATTGAATACATAGCTTATGATAAACTTATATGACTCATATAAGTACCAACAGAAGGATATATACAGTGTCACACATAAAGTTCGCGACATATGGAAGTTGTTTTTATTAATAGATATAAAAAAAAATTTACTTCGCAGTCAGTTTGTGCTTGAAAAATGAGTGAAATACTGCATCTTTCCTTTCTTCATGTGCTACTCTGAACCTGTCAAATTTGAAATTTTGTTCGAAAATCCTCAAGAAATCCGTTTTTTTTTAAATTTCGAAAAATGCCAAAGAAAAAAGTTGCTCACTTTCCAATTTTATTCATTTGTTTCAAATTTAGACTCTCTACTGTCACTTCGACTACTACTAAGTGAAAATTTTATTTCGATTTGATCAGTACCTACTATTTTCATCCCGAGATGTTGCCTTAGTCTTGTATTGTTCAAAATCATGAAATTTTCTGAAATTGAACTCAAAATTCTGAAATACAAATGATGCTTTCTTAAATCTAACTCGCTATTCTGAAATACAATTGATACTTTGTGAAAAACAAGTGACTATTCTGAAATTAACTTGACGCTTTCCGAAAAAACAACTACACCTTTTCCAGTTGTATTTCAGAAAGCGTCAAATGTATTTCAGAATAGTCGAATGAATATCAGAATTCGTCTTTCGTATACAAATGATATATTCTGAAATTCAAATGACGAATTCTAAAATTCAGTCGACTATTCTGAAATTAAACTCGTTATTCTGAAATAAATTTAACGCTTTCTGAAATTCAACTCAATATTCTGAAATACTATTGATACTTTCTGAAATACAACTGGAAAAGGTGTAGTAAGGTATATCGAAATGTCCAATTTTTCAATACCGAAATTATACTTTCAACTGATTTTTTTTGTCGACAGTTTTTTTCTGCAGAATTCCGCTCAAGTTTTCTGTTAAGCTCAGATAAAACAAAGGTGTAATGAATTTTGTAACATTTACAGAAGTTGTTGGAGATTATTGATGGATGTAAAAATGAATGGAATCGAAAAGAAGAAAAATGTGGAAGAAATTTATATGTTTCTGTAGGTCAGTAGATATTTTCCTGGGGATGGGGGGTAATTTTCCCCATTCCCCCCCCTCGTAGCGTTGCGCTTGGCTAATATACATACGACGAATCGAGTACAGGTACAGAATTGACTTGTTTGTTTTTTCCTTTCCAGACACAATGTCCAGCAAACTGTTCATCTGGGAGGGAGCAACAGCATCTTGCGGGATGCCTGAAATGAGTTCAGCAGCATCGCAAGCCGTCGATGAGAAAACAAAGGAAGAACTTAATAAAGGAACCCCCGAAGGAGGAGCGCCGGGCCATGACAGGGGGGGGTGGGGCAATAAATTGGATTTTCTCATGTCGTGTATCAGCTTGTCTGTTGGACTTGGGAACGTGTGGCGATTTCCATATTTGTGTTACAAAAACGGGGGAGGTTAGTTACCCATTGTGATGAAAGAAAGAAAGGAAGAAATTTATTTGATCACTTTACAATACATATTGTTTGTGACATGTCAGATATATAGGAGATGCAAGTAGAACATTCCCATGTATATATTTAGTTGAAGAATCAGTTGAAATCAATTAAAAGTAGTTAAAAATGTTAACGAAGTATATATATATATGCTTTAGGACAAGAAGTTTTGAATTCGGGACAAACAGTAAAAATGGTGTGGTACAATATGAAAGTGTTACATCATCATATCACCAGCAGATGCCTTATATACATCTGTATTATAAAAACAAAATTTTGTTTCCCCCAGTGCATATGTCAATGCAAACATCGAAATTTGCCAACCGTGTATAGATACATAAATATTTCGTCTTGTTCACTAGCTTTCTCCAAATTATAAACATTTTTATCAAAATCGACAATAGGTACAGTTGTGTGCATAAAGAAGTCGTACAGCAGTTATAGGCTATTTTGAGTCAGGCTTGTCAATCTCAATTAAACTCATTATCGACTTTGAAGTATATATATATATATGCTTTAGGACAAGAAGTTTTGAATTCGGGACAAACAGTAAAAATGGTGTGGTACAAAACGAGAGTGTTACATCATCATATCACCAGCAGATGCCTTATATACATCTGTATTATAAAAACAGTTTTTTGTCAGAAAATTTTTGATGACATCACTCTTGATTAATCGACATGCACCTCACCTCAGCAGGAAGAACGTTATAAAGGTAATACCTTAGAGAATATTTTTTACTGGATTCAAGTCTGAACCTTTTTGGTCTGACCAATGATGCATAACGGGTGTCATAACAGTGGATATCTGAGTGTAGACAGAGAGAATCTTTTTGATTGTGGATTTGAAATAATGTGTTAAGTATGTAAATTGTCGGAAGTGTCATTATGCCCAGTTTCATAAAAAGAGGACGACAATGTTCAGGAGAACCAACTTTGGACAGTATTCTCATAGCCTTCTTCTGGGGTCTGAAAATTCTCATGGCCTCTGTAGAACCTCCCCATAGAACAATGTCATACGAAACGACAGAGTGAAACAGAGAAAAATATGCTGTTCTTTGAATATCAGAGCTTGTAAGCCTGCTTAGTTGTCTGATTAAAAAAGTACACTAGCTAATTTATTCCGCACAGAGTCAATTCCAAGAAAGTTTGCATGTGATGTATTTTGGAACAATGTGTCCTTTGAAAAGAGTAGTTTTTGTGTTTTTTGCTTGTTTGAATGAAGTCTATTCATTGAGAACCAAGTTTCAGCTTCCTTCATAAGATCTTCCTGATCAATTGATAAGGATTCGAAAGAATTATTGCGATTTATCAAGTTGGTATCATCAGCAAAGAGGATGCAAGTATGGCAGGGTGGGACAAATTTGTAGAGGTCATTGATATAAACTTAGAACAGGAGTGGCCCAAAAACCGAGCCCTGGGGCACCCCATGCTTAATGGAGATGATATCTGACTTTGTGTTATTTGCACAGACATATTGGCCTCTGGTTTCGGGGTACGATTTTATTAATGAAAGAGGTGTCTCTATAATCCCATAGTAGTCGAGTTTGGAAATTAGATGTGGTGTAAATTTTTTCATTAAAACTACTAAAAACTGGGAATAGGTATATGTGAAAGAAATGTGAAATGATTGAACTGCAGAATTATCCCAAAGAATAATAGTCACAATACGCGAGTAGGACACATCTTGTACCTAACATAATGAAGATCACCAACCTAATAAACCCAAATTAACGATATTCGAGACAAATTAACTGGCGGAAACAAGAATTGGCTATGGTATTTTGTCTTTGAGTAATAAACAAAAATTCGATTTTTAGACTTTCAGACTCATGTAAATATCATGGTTGTTTGTAAAATTACGAGATAGGTCAGATTGGTGAAAAATGTTTCATTCTTAAGGCGCATTTTCCTGTATAATCCAGTGACGTTGAGAAAATTTGGAAAATGGGAATCATAGTTGGTTATGGTTTGGTTCGAGCTGATTTTTTCCGCATATTCTTCAACGATTAAATGAGTCGATTAATATTATGACGACAAACCGCCATAGATGACACCTGTCTACTTGGAATACATATAAAACGCGCAAAAAGAATTCGACATCTTTTCCAGTTGTATTTCAGAAAGTGTCAATTGGATTTCAGAATAGTGAGTTGAATTTCAGAAAGCGTCAAATGTATTTCAAAATAGCGAGTTCGATTTCAGAAAGCATCAATATTATTTCAGAATTGTGAGTTTAATTTCAGAAAGCGTCAATTGTATTTCAGAAAAGTCATTTGAATTTCAGAATTCGTCATTTGAATTTCAGAATATATCATTAATATACAAATGACGAATTCTGAAATTCAATTGCCTTTTCTGAAATATATTTGACGCTTTCTGAAATTCAACTCACTATTCTGAAATACAATTGATACTTTCTGAAATACAAGTGACTATTCTGAAATTCAATTGACGCTTTCTGAAATAAACTTGATGGTTTCTGAAATACAACTGGAAAAGGTGTAGTAATACAGTATTTTTGCTATTGAAGACTCACACATCAAAAGCGATCCGGCATTTTATACATGGTTAGAAAGGGAAAGTAAATCCGTTCCAACCAAATCATAGCACATGTGTCTAAAAGTCGAAAAATCTAACTTTTGTGTATTACTCGAAAATAAATGACCCCCTAGTGCATATGTCAATGCAAACATCGAAATTTGCCAACCGTGTATAGATACATAAATATTTCGTCTTGTTCACTAGCTTTCTCCAAATTATAAACATTTTTATCAAAATCGACAATAGGTACAGTTGTGTGCATAAAGAAGTCGTACAGCAGTTTTAGGCTATTTTGAGTCAGGCTTGTCAATCTGAATTAAACTCATTATCGACTTTGACAAGTGGTGTCAAAATTTAAACTATTTTTGTCAGAAAAGTTTCAAATGATTATGTGTACTACTTTTTAATGAAATCTAGAACATCATATTGTATACCTTCTGAAAAGAAAAAGTGTTGTCAGATATCACAAAAGCTCTTTTTATATTCTCCTTCTAGGCACAAATTTCAAGGCAACCAGTATAAATAGTTTTTATACAAGGCCAGCTCGTCGTGAAGTACCTTGTATATGGCATCTTCCATTATCTTCAGAGATTCTGATGATGAAGAAATACCTAACTGATAATAACTAACTTCATTGTATTCTCTGTTTGCTGAATATCAATCATGAAACTACGAAAGCAAAAACTATTCAAGGGCAAACTGAATGCAAGTAGTTATAACAATTATCATGAAATGTTTTTGTTGAAGATCCACTAATAGGATAAAATTTTTGCAGCCAAATTGCTTGAATGATAAATTATCTGTCGTGAATAAAAAACAGCTTCCTGAATTAATAAATCTCGTGGTTACATACAGGGTGGTTCAGTTCATATACATATATAGTAGCGAAAAGACACCATTTCTACATTTTACTGACACTCAGAATCTGAAAACAAATGGAATGGATAGCAATGAAAAATTTGATATATATTTAAAAAATATGAAAAATTATTCAATTTCTTCTTTATTCAAGACATCCAGACTGGGCTTCGCCACCTTCATAATATGAAGTGAATATATTTGGTGGAGTTCGACTAAAAGTTTATCTTTTTTCACCCGACTCAAAAGTAGTCTATTTCTGTTCTGATGAAATAAGCTCTTGAAGTTGACGTTTCTCATACTACTATGAAATGATCAATATACAGTGTCCGCCATATACATGGCTATGTACACATGGGAAAAAATTGTTATTGATATGGCGGTTCGTTTTTGCATGTCTGACAACTAAAAAATCTGTTACGATTTATATCACGTGTCCTCAGATTTGGCAGGAATTTGAAAAAAGTTGACAGTGGTGCCAAAGAATAGGTCCAATATAAAAAAAATTATCGGAAAATGTGCTTGGAATCCAACGAGGGGTCCTCGTATATCAATTTTGAACCACATTAAAAAAAAAAGAAAAACAATTTTTATTTTTCTACCCTTACTGAAAAACATTAGACATTCTTGTTTTATCTGAAAAAAGCTTCAAAATTGATCCAAATATTTATGGAATAAAAATTTTGCGGGAAGTAAATTATGAAAACACGCCGATTTATTCTTGTCACTAGGTGTAGCCAACATTATGGCGGACACTGTATGTATGTTGCTAGATAACACTTTTATTGCCTATAGGAGATAAAGTTGATTTTTCAAATACTACACCTTTTCCAGTTGTATTTTAGAAAGCGTAAAGTTAATTTCAGAAGAGTCACTTGTATTTCAGAAAGTATCAATTGTATTTCAGAATAGTGAGTTGAATTTCAGAGAGCGTCAAATGTATTTCAGAAAAGTTCCGAATGTGAAGATTTCAATACTTGCTGAGGGAGAATGTGCTGAATTTGTCAGATAACCCTACCTCGTTGAAATTCGTACTAATGTTTTAGTTGGGGTTCATGAAGTTGAAGGGGGAAAGTGTAAACTCGATAAAGTCCCTTGGGAATAGCTGTTGATGAAATTCAAAGCGTGGATATCGCTATCTCCAAGTTCAATATTGGATATATATCCCATGAGAACAAATCCTATTTATTCATGGATTTATTAGCATCCAGGAAGAATTTTTCACTCTCGCACACACTATATCGACACACTATAATGACACCGATTATGTGATTCACTTGTGCACTCCAAGGAATTGTTTCAGAAACTCGGAAGAAGAAATATTTATTAGAATTGGGAGTAGATTAGAGATTGAAGGGGGGGTCGTTAAGGCTGTGCAGCCTCTCAAGCACCTCGACCTATCAGATCTTTTGTGCATAACCCTTAATATATTCGAGGCCCGGGATTTCGAGGCTTCGTGCGAAGTTTATCAGTTTCCTGGGAGCTAGGTTCCTGACATCGGAGGGCTCTGAGAAGGCCTCTTCCAGGAACTTGAGCCTCTTGCAGAAGAGTGCTGGGCATTCGCAAAGCAAATGTTCTGAAGTTCTCGCAGTAGCGGCAACTATCAGTCTCTGTTTTACCCATCTTTTTCAGGTGATACCTCAGAGGGCAGTGTCCAGTGAGGAGTCCCGTTACCAGTTTCAAGTATTTCTTGTCCAACTGGATAAGCTGCTTAGCTTTCCTTGGCGAAAGGCTCATTAGCCCTTTCGCTTGTCATTGTCCTGGCACTTTATTTCAGTGAGATTTCATTTCATCTGCTTCCCAGCGACGGAACTCTTCTCTCAAATCGGCTTTGGAAAGTACACAAAAAGGTTCTGGGCCGAGAAATTGTGTGTTTGCCCCATCTTTGGAAGGCAGTCTGCTTCCACGTTGCCTTCAAGAATTGGGGGTTATACGTATCAGGATCAAACCTCACTAGGTAATGAGTTCCACAAATTCGCCAATCGATAAGAAACCAGCCATCTGATAGAAAGAAGCTCGGTAGGTCTCGAAACTGACAATAAAAAAGGGTGGCCAATCTGTGCCGGTTTGTTCGGAATCGCTCGTTTCCCAAAAATGCCTCTGTGACAAACTTTTTCTTTCAAAACTTCATATCTACAGAGATAATTAGGAATGGTACCAATATTATGAATAGTATATGTATATATTCACTGGACTCCCTAAAAAAATAATAACATGAGCATTTGATGTTTCCGTGTACGAATAAACATAGGTACTTATAAGTTCTGATCAAATGGCAGATGTGAAGTAACTCATAAGAGGTCATAGACGTAGATTATAGAAAATAAACGATAAAATTGATTATTTCTGATGTAGAAGGACCAATCAAAGAATCAGCATCAGA
The DNA here is from genome assembly GCA_029955515.1 of Chrysomela aeneicollis. Taxonomy (NCBI): domain Eukaryota; kingdom Metazoa; phylum Arthropoda; class Insecta; order Coleoptera; family Chrysomelidae; genus Chrysomela; species Chrysomela aeneicollis. Next base: position 5,985,456 of record JARUHQ010000022.1, read on the forward strand.
AAGTATATATATAAAAAAAGGTTTCTGTTTAGACAATTTTGAGAGGTATTGCGAAATTGTCATGAAAGCAAGAAATATCAGTCGTTGGTGAAATAAAAGAATTATGAAGAACAACAGCATCAACAAATCATTAACTGAACGTATATAGATATAAATGAGTATTCATGGAAATCACATCTGATAAATGATCACTCTTTCAATCACAATGAAATACAAACAGCAGAATGTAACTACCTCAATTTCTCCTCATTAAAAATCACGAGATTCGTTCCAACTCGACATTCCCATGGCGTGACATTTATATAGGTACGTTCCGCTATTGCCATCAGTATTGACTTTGTCCTTGGCGCCCGTAAACATTTATTTCAGAGGGGTTAAAATAAGAGCATCTTTTGTACCAGCTTTCCGAAAATGTATGCATTATTCCACCCGTATAGCTCCTTAGCTTATACACAGACTCAAATGGGCCTCAAAATTGCATTAAGGAAAATGTAAAATAGGGAGAGCCTGAGTAACTTCCGCTTCTACTCCAGATCACTCAGTCGTTTCCATTTGCAAAAAATAGGATGTTTTTATTATAGAATAGACGCGATTTGACAGTTTCATTACATGTTTAATTGATATGCAGAATTTAATTGAAATCCATTCTTCCAGATGTGCCTATTTGGGCACCGCTAAAAATTACTATTCTTTTCATTTTCACCTCATGATTTGCTGCCTGTATACCTTTCCAAGAGTGCAGATATAAAATACCGCTTAACCCGTTTATGTTGAGTATTTCAGATAAGTTTTGTAACTAGAGCTAATGATTCCCAGATATTTTACCTCCACTGACTATTTGGTGACATGGGCGATATCAGACATCTGCTTTCCCTCATTGGAGATTGTAACTTCATATTTTCCTTCAACTAATATCACTAAATCTTCACATAGTCAAATCATCACCTTGAATGGAAATATAAGTCAACCACAAATGACCACAGTACTTCTTAATCGGCAGTTTTTCACCATTCTTAACGTGATATAAACTGACCGTGGTGCAGTATTAGTATTATTGAATGCTCCATCTTCGTAGAAGCAGCTAGTCTGATATATATTTTGTTTTATGTTTCGTAGATTTGGCTCTTCGGTTAAATTTCAAAAAATACTTCGCCATGTTTTTCTTTCTGATATACCTAAATCAATGAATTTATCCACTTCATCACTGAATGAAGAGTAGTTGAAACAATCTATATCTTAATATAAGCTGAAGGCATTTGGCTCATCTTTTCTTTTGAATGGCCTGTTCAAACCATACCTCAATAACTGTAAGTATAAAATAGATTGTAGATTTCAGGAGGGGGTCGTTAAGGCTGTGCAGCCTCTCAAACACCTCTTTCTCAATCTATTCGATACCCGGGATTTCGAGGCTTCTTGCGAAGTTTATTAGTTTCCTGACAGCTAGGTTCCTGACATCGGAGTGCTCTAAGAGGGCCCCTTCCAGGAACTTGAGCCTCTTGCAGAAGAGTGCTGGTCATTCGCAAAGCAAATGTTCTGCAGTTTCAGCGAACTTCTCGCAATAGCAGCAACTATAACTCTGTGTGTTAACCATCTTTTTGAGGTGATACCTCAGAGAGGAGTCTCGTTACCAGTTTCAAGACTTTTTTGTCCAACTCACTAGCCTTTTCGCTTGTCTTTGTCCTGGCACTTGATTCCAGTGAGATTTCATTTCATCTACTTCCCAGCGTCGGAATTCTTCTCTCATGTGGGCTTTGGAAAGTCCACAGAAGGGTTCTAGGCCAAGAAATTGTGTATTTCTTTGGCAAGGCAGTCTACTTCCTCGTTGCCTTCAACTCCCTTATGACCTGGCACTCACATCAAAGTGACCTGATTGTTCGCTGCCAGTTGTCTTAGGGATTGTTAACAGTGTAACAAGTATATGACTTCAGAGGTTTTAGTGCTGCTTGGCTATCTGATAAAACATAGATTTTGGCCCTTCGAGTGTCCCTTTCGAGGCACTCCTGGGCACATATCTCTATAGCATGTACTTCTGCTTGAAAGATGGTTGAGGTGTTACCAAAGGATCTTGAGAGCCTGAAATTTGGCCCTGTAATTCCCACTCCAGTCCTTCCATCCATCTTGGATCCATCAGTGTACGACACTAATGCATCCCTTTCCAGTTGAGGTCCGTTCTCTGTGCGAATTTGGTGGTTGTTTATGACCACTTCAAACTGCATTTCGAAGTCGTACCTAACTGGCATGATATCAGTCGGTTTAGACATGGATTCTAGGGAAATATTTCCCAAAATCTTCAAGTGTCCAATCCGATTTCCTGGTTTGAGATTTATTACACACAGGTGCAATGGTGGAAGGTTCAGCATTACCTATAAGGCTGCCGTGATGCACGTGAATATCGCACCTGTAATTCCCAGACAAGCTAGCCGCCGCACTCTCTGCAGCTTTACTTGTGCCGAAATTTGTTGCATTTTTGGCCACCATATCAATGAAGCGTGGGTTCAATGATCGTTTGGTATGACCAATAGATCATTTTTGGTTTCAGACCCCATGTCTTGCCTAAGACTCTGCGGCATGTCCAGCTTGCCGCTATAGCTCTGGAAAGAATGTGGTTGAGTTGGCTGTTCCATGTCAGTTTTTGGTCGATTATGACGCCCAAATATTTATCTTCTTTGGAAAAAATGAGCTGAATTCCATTCAGAGTTGGGGCTATAAGTTCATACTTTCGCCTCTTGGTAAATGGAACCAGCACTGTTTTGCTAGGATTGACATTGAGTCCTTCCTCTGCGCACCAGCTTCTGATTGTGTTTAGGGCATGCGATTGGAAATTATTCCGTCATGTTTGCCCTTAATGGTGACAACCAGGTCATCGGCGTAACCTTGAGTCGTGAAACCAGAATCATGTAGCTGGACTATCAGGTTGTCGACGACTAATGACCATAGCAAAGGCGATAGAACTCCCCCTTGGGGACAACCTTTTTCTACTGTCATCCTGACCGTCTCTTTCCCGAGAGTCGCCACAATGATTCAGCTTTTCAGCATTGATTGTATCCATCTAATCAGTATAAAGTAGATATAAAGGTCATCCACGAGTATAGGTTTCCCTCCCATGGCTTCAAAGGATGTGAAAAAGACTTCACACGTTTCTGACTGTTTCATTTAAACACTTTGAGGCGTGCTTTGAATATGTAGATTGAGGCACCAATGAAACTAAAAATCAATGTTGCGCATATAACTTTTTCATACATTCCTAAAGAATCAGATACATCACCCATGGAAATCATATCGTGGTATTTTGGTATGGTCCCATTTACAGGGTGTCCCATCTAGTAATACTTTACCTAATCTCTTTCGAATAGATGCGAAACGTGAGGTTCATCCAAAGTATTAATCCCACTAAAATGATCCAACTTTTTGAATCATTATTTTCTTATTTTCCAGGCACTTTTCTCATTACGTACCACGTGGCTATGTTCGTATGCGGCATACCGCTTTTCTTCCAAGAAGTGGCCATCGGCCAGTACCTGGGATCTGGGGGGATGACGTTTGTGGGGCAGTTGTGCCCCATCCTGAAAGGGGTGGGATTCGCCACCATGACTCTAGTGTTTTTGTTGGATGTTTACTATTGCGTGATAGTGGCGTGGACGTTGTATTATATATATAGCAGCTTTTCGAATCCACTGCCTTGGTCTGACTGTGGTAAGTCCAAAATCAGGTCGTAATTTGAGGGTAGTTCAAATAGTTATAGAAATTCAAGGTGGAGTCGGAGTGCTTTCCAGTGGGCATTGATACACAATTATGTGGAGATTTTGTCAAAAATTCTTCAAAAAACTGAAGAAGAAACACAACTATTACGAAATGGTACTCATTTCACACCAGTATGTTTTTTGCAAATCGTGAGAATGCGGAATGAACATTCCTTAGGAGTTATACAATGGAATTATTCCAGAAGTTTCAGTGGAAATGAATTGACAGGGCTGTCACCAATTTTCACTCTCCTATTCGCGATAGAAAATAACACGTAGCACTATCTCATGGTAACAACTCGAACTTCTCGAAGTGGTAACGTTTTTGTTTTGTTTTCATATTTTTGATGTTTGTGTCAATGTAACATTGGTGTCTTTGCCACCAAACAATAACTGAAACGAGAAAAACGATAAGATTTCACATGTATTTCACCAGAACATCTCTCGAAAAACTGCTGGAAGTACACCTTTCACATCAGAAGCGAACATAAACAGAACAGAGGTTAAGTTTGTCTGTGGGTTATCCTCCAGAGAGTTCAGTGGTTATACCACTTCGAGTGGTTCACGAGTCACCGCTAGGTAGCGTATCGCTTAGCACCTATCGCGAATAGAAATGATATTTCTTTCATAACCTGACGTTACAACTGACGAATTTTTTATTACGTCACCAGAATGAAACAAATGCCGCATTTCTCGAGAACGAATCAGATCTTTCCTCATACTTGAAAAATGATATCTCCAATTTTTTTTATCATGGTGAGAATTTGTGAAGGGTGGGCCAAATTGGAGTCCTGTTTACAAACTAGATGGATGAAAATTGATGGTTGTGTCTGAGGGTGAATATTCATAAAAAACTCAATGGTGAGAACTACATATCGATATCTTCAATCGTTTTTGAGTTACAGCATGTTTTTCGAAAAACGTGCATTCACTAAAAGTTGCTGTAACTTTTCTCCGGTCAAAAATTATTTGTTTGTAAGAAATTATTTCCAAAGCACTTTTGTAAGTAGAATTGATGGTTCAAATAATTTATTTCTTCGAATTATATATGGAATGGCTATTCCAAATTACCATTCCAAAAATGTAGAATACTTGATGGTTTGCTAGAATCACCTTCGCGAAGCCTACTGGTTCAAAGGGTGCGTTTCCAAGTCTACATGAAAAACAAGAAGCTCTGCATTTCAAAGATGACCCTTCTGTTGAAATGGTGATTCCATGTTTAATTAAAATATGCAGTAATATACAGGTTGACTATTTCACCGTTGAGTTCGTCGTAAGAATTGACCATGAGACACAACCATCAGTTTTTATCTATATCCTTTGAAAGTGTTCAATTTGGCCCAACCTGTACAGCTTCCAGTTAATGTATCTTACAGATAATTGGTGGAATACGAATAATTGTTATCAGAAGAACTCGACCATATTACCCAATTCTTCTGGTAGACTTTCTCCTGTGGAGGAATTTTTCGAGTGAGTTCTTGTAGTAACTGACACAATGACTGTTGTATTCTACAAAATTCTTGACTTTCAGTCGACAAGCTCTTGGCATCTCCAATGATATCACCGAAATGGGAGGCATCCAATGGAATCTCTTCATTGCTCTCGGTATTGGATGGATTACCATTTATGCCATCATTAGAAGAGGATTACACCAAAGTGGAAAAGTAAGAAAAGCTGAGTAGTGTTCAAATATCCTGTATACATATAGAGAAGTTCAAGTGATATACAACCTGATATCTGCTCCAATTACTTGAGTTTATGTTAACTGCGAAACATTAGAGCCAAAGTTTATGGTCAAATTTATGACACAATTAAAATCTGTCTTATACCAGAATAATAATAGTCCAGGGGAGTCTGAGAGTATAGTATCCTTATTCGCACATTCATCTTACTTGAAGTTTGAGTTGCGTGAAAAATATATAGGAGTGGTGCCCTATATCCTTTGCAACTCAAACATGAAAGATAAAACCCGTCTCGAATATAGATTGTATCGTCAAAACATTCAGATGTAGTAGCAACTGAAGCAAAGTTGGGTTGCAAACAATGCCCAAAAATGATCAAGTTATTAAAATATCAATGGAGATCACAATTTGATCTCACTGCAGTTGGTAGCGAAGTATTGATTTGATTCATAACCTCACATACTGTTTGAAGAAGCCAAGAGTGCACCAACAATTTTGTTTGACAAACTCAATTTTGACAATTCAATTGAGAATCAGAAACGTTCACATTTCTGTCAAGCTCACTCATACCTAAAAATCAAGGTTTCAGAGTAGGAACGACATGATAAACAAAACAATGAAAAGGAATGTGATAGAAAATGCTCCACTATTCACTTCTAGGCACAATTCTATCCGTTCTTCTACTCGGCTCATCGATATCATCGATATAGGGATAATATTAAGAAACCTTTCTTCATTTTCCATAAATGATAATCCAGTATTCTTTCTTCCGATATTTTTGATTCTCAGTAATAATAACCCAAGGACATTGGTCATTAAGGAAGTTGTTATAAAATTTTTGAGCATTCATCAATGTTATTCGGATAGAAAATTATTTGCTGATTCATACTTTCTAACATTGTAATAGTCCATATGCTCTTTCCATGCAAATAATTTTTTCACTGTTAAAAGTATTCATTGGTATATTTGATTCTTGACAAATCTAAATATTGAATTTTCGAAATGTCAAAATCGAATTGTAGTAATCCATAGCAACATTATCGAGTGAAAACACACCATGGGCTGTTTTTAGTATAATCTTCGATCATAAAACAGACTAGATGAATAACGCACAATCCTTGCCACAGTAGTTGTTTGAAGCCGACAACAGATTCCCTCAGCATCAGTGTCTTGCTATCTTGAAAGGGTCTGAATTTGAATAAGTTCACCTACTTATAAAATTATCGTATCCATTCTTCCTAGGACTGGAATGAGAACAATGTAAAATCAAAGTTTTCTGAAAATATCCATCTTCGATTCATTACCCGAATGATAATAAAGTTCATTCACTGTGCCAACTATATTGTTTATTTTCTGGCAATATGAAGTTTCAAAGTGTTGAACTCGAGAAATATAACATCAAACATGTTGTAATTACTTTCCAATTCCACTAAATATAGGCTTATCTACTACTCTGAGCATTTTCTTAGCACTTGGGCCAACCATTTTATCACTTGTGGTGAAATGATGCGAGCATACTCCTAGCGTTTCTTGAAATATTCTCTTTCTTGATCATATTTTTTCATATATCCACTAACTTTTCAACTCGGGAAGACCTAAGAATGTTTTCGAATTACCAAAAATCGTTTTGCATATGAGGGTGGGTGAATAATGTTTATACAACGAATGATATGACACTGAGTAACTCACCAGTGGAATTATGTGTTCTGGTCACCACTTTTAAATCGTCTTTCATCTTACAGCTTTTCATCATCCTTTAAATTCGATTTGAACAGAATAAGCAGGGTTATTTAGTAAAATCATATTGAGTAAAATCCTATTGAAACTCTCACACAGAACTGGAAATATGCCGTTTAATGAACCATCAAACAACATTTGATTCGAAAACGAGACGTTTCGCGCTGTCACTGTCAGCTTTCGGTCGATTATCGGTTGAACGAAATTAGCGACGTTGGCGCATTCACCAAAAATGCCACAATCTCCAGAAATACGTGCTATCTATGAATAAGGCACTGTATTATATGACGAACATTGAATACATAGCTTTTGATACACTCATATGACTCATGTAAGTACCAACAGAAGGATACATACATACCTATATGGGAACCTTAAAAAATGTGGTTTTGGATGATTATCACTTTCAGATGTTACTCTGTGGGGGAAAAAACATATGAATATGAATTTCATGTTGGTTTCAAGCAATTTGGGATGTTACTATTCTGGTGGGTTTATTGTTCGGATAGTATAATTTTGTTTTGATTGGTTGTGTTTGATCAGATGACCACAAATTAACTGATTTCATTGGATTTCTACTTGAGCAAAAATTTTTCAGAATAATTGTAAATACCCATGATCGATCGAGCTTTTTATATAGATCATAGGGAAAAGAGTAAAATTGTGTTTAGGAATGAATGTTTGAGTATTCGAGCATATTTTATGACTGTTTAAAATTAAAAATAAGTCATTTTACTTAAAAATGAACAACTTCACCCCAATTTGACTGATCCAGTATTTCTTATAATAACTGAAATTCCCATAGTAGACCCCGACACAACGGGCACCCTGTTTAAGAATATTGAAAGATGATATAGGTGTTAGATGTTTCTCCATCACAACAAATTTCTGTAGATACAGATAAATATCATCAACAAAATATCTGACAGTTGCTGAACTGTTTCAGTTCATCAGTGCTACAGAATCTACTACACTACACTGGATTCGTGGTACATCAATCAATCGCCATTTTTTTTCTCCGTGCAGGTAATATGGTTCACAGCTTTATTTCCTTATGTGATCCTTCTGATCATATTGGTGAGGGCTGTCACTCTGGAAGGAGCTGCGACGGGCCTTCTATTTTACGTAACTCCTCGATGGGATTCTCTTCTGAGTCCAGGTCCGTGGATGGATGGTTTTTCGCAGATTTTCTTCGCCTACAGCATAGGGTGTGGAGCATTACCTGCCTTGGGGTCATACAACAAATTCCATCACAATTCATATAGGTGAGAAAAGTCGAAGTCGTTCATTAGAACAAACATATTTTGAGCAAGACTAATACCAAGAGTCTTGGAAGAGATTCTTAGTCTTGGTATCGAAAATCAAGTCTTGGTCTTGAGAAGATTCAGTAAGTCTTGGTCTTGGTCTTGGTCTTGTATCGAGATTTTTTTTTCATTCAAACACGTAAGCTTTTTTCTTTCGAACAACAAATACCATGTTGACATGAGCTACTTTCCAAATAACAAAACAGTGTGCTTTATGACATTCTCATACGAGGTTGTGAGAAAATGGTGCCTGTTGGCTCAGTGGTAGAAGCGTCAGTATTCTAACTGCTGTTCACCAGTCTATCGGGTTCTAATCCCGTCGACGGCAAACATTTTTCTAAGACTGCATGAAGTGGTTTAGGATTCCACTAAAAAGGTAAGGTTCCCGCTATCCTAATTTGTACAAGTTAACCAAAGGAACTTCTTAAGGCTGATTCAGATTCATGCGTGCCCACCCTGCATTTTTGACCCTGCATGAAAAATGCATGACTGTCGTCGTTCACATCGATGCCTGTCGGCGTGCTTGTGAAATGCGTGGTGGGCATGCATGGAAACATCCCTAAAAGCCTGTGAATATTTGACAATCTTTTATTTGATTTTTTTAAATTTGATGATCATTTTGTAAAGCTTGTAATACATTCCCGCCTTTCTCTGTTGTGATTTAAATCTCGAGAAAATGAATAAGATGAAATTTCAGATTTACTTGAACTGACAATACTGAAAAAACCAATTAAAATATGACCTTGAGTAAGAAATGCGATGGAAATGCACATATTATGTGAAATGTCATACCTTTTTCAGGCACAAGCGTCAGAAATGCATGTGCCTGTAAATCGCATGTGATTCAAAAACCCCGCATGGAAATGCATCAATCTGAATCGGCCTTTAGGGTTAGTGGGGCAACTAGGATAGTGGTTAGGAAAATAAAATATATACTATAATATGACAGACTAATATGATTGCTCGGCACATTTCAGCAATGTAGTTGTAGCAAAGAGTGTGCCATTGTATCTGGTTAATGAGGAAAATGAACTAAATGTAAATTGTCTTCTTATAGCCCTGGCAAAGGTTCAAGATCTTGAAATTTCTTGATTAACTGGTGACACCGTATAAAACCGTAGCTACAGGGTGTCCACTTAAATGTGTTTGGTCATCATTCGAAAACTTTTCTGGAATAATTTTCCATGAATTTTTCGAATCTGAGCTTACCTTATATCAATTAAGTACAGGGCGCAAAACAAAAAATTCTTGAGCCGCCCTATAATTGGTTGATACTGAGAAAAAGTGATCTCAGATTCAAAAAATTCGTGCAAAACTATTTCATCATAGTATTTGATTAAAGAAAATATATTCAGAATTATGAGAACAAAAGGGGGTGACACATCTGAATTGCGGAAAGGCTATTTTCAGCAGCAGCTTTAACATTCAGAAAGCTAAGAAATCCGCTAGACGTTGACTCCATAAGAAGTTATTATGTGCCTTAATTCATGGCTTGTGAATTCCGATTTAAAAAACTAGTTTTTAATTTCAGTTTTATCTGGTTTTTCATTTCTAATTTGCATATCGCAAATGTGTTCAATAAATGAAAATATGGTAGGTATATTTTGTTGAAATGGGTTATATTTTTCACAAATAAATACGTTTCAAGGTATTTCAAGATTTCTTGTTTTCTTGACAAGAAATCTTGGTATTGACATACAATTTCTTGTCCTGTCTTGAAATCTATAATTAGTTCTTGTCTTGATCTTGTCTTGAAATCAAGACGAGATCAAGACGAGATCTTGAAATTTTCAAGAACTTGGCGATTTGTAAACAGAAAGTAGGCAGTGAATTGTAATAAATTATAAGGTTGGCATAGATTTAGTGAAAAAATGGAAATCGTTGGAATGTTAGAATTAATATTTTTTTTCATGCAAGAAAGAAGGATGATTTTGTTTATTTTACGAGTGAATTATTTGCGAAAATATGTTGGAGTTATTCAATTGGAGTGTGTAGATTGTGATGGTAAAAAGAAGGAGAAATTTTGAGCAATAATTGGTAGAGAACGAGCGGGAACAACATGAGCCTGAAATCCGAAACTAGTTGAGAACTGTTGAAATTGGATAGATTTCTTCTGAAATGAATAGTCCTTCTGTGAATTGTAACACCATTTAATTCTGTATAACAAACTTGATACAGTTCTTATTCCCTGTTTTTTTTTTCTTACATCAACTTATCAACTACTTGATTCATTCTTGACAAGCTTGACATACATCATGTAACACGGAACACTCAGTTATGATGGATCTGACATAGATGATTGCGATGTTGCCAAGAGTATTTACTTCAACATATTTCAATTCAACAAGAGCGCCAAAAATGTCATTGGAATTTTGTGTTCAGGGGGTAGCCCGATAACTATATATTTACCTTTCTCTTCTCCGCTGTTGCCAGATCTACTGTTACTGAAACCAACTTTGACTTATCAAATTACACACCTTATATATTTCTGTATTTTTAGACGAAGATTGTGAGCTATCTCTTATGTTCTCACATATCTTGATTTATAATTTTCGACGGCAAAAACAGCATCATTATAAAATCTGATATTCTTCTAGCCAGTATTTGCTGACAGGAAGCTTCAATAGTTTAAGCGGATTCAACTTGAAAGTCGGAATTCTGAGATAAAGTTCGAAATCTCGTTATAAAAGCCGGAATTTCATTTGGTTGATTGAAAAATAATACGTGGCCCTTCTACGCTTCCGTAAGAATGTCAAAACCCTTATAAAGTATGAAGAAAAATGGAAATGTACCGACACAAATTGAGAGAGAAAATCCATCAAGAATTATCAAACCCAACACAAAACATTCACGTCATGCAACGATTCCATTTCAATGAACATGTGTTCGAAAATTGCCCACAATGAGAAAACAATTTCCATCCGCGCAAATTCGGAATTGAGCGATCTGAAATATTATTTTTCCTGTTTTCCCACATTGTGCATTCCAGGCCGCTTCCATTGTGTAGGTCTGGATGCCAGACATGATATGAATAAAATGAATTTCGTTGAAATCCACGATTTCAATGAAGGACTTGATCGACGGCCTAGAGATCCGTATTCAATTTTTCTCTTACAAAGCCATGGCATTTCTACTCGATCCTGGCCCGCATTTTGAAAGAAATGATTTGAATCCAGCGTATGAGAGCGTGGTGCGTGCACTTTACATGTCTAAAGATGGAGCAGCTCTTTGGATGCTGGATGGAGCAAGCTTCATTCAAATTCACAGCGATGCTGATGAAGAGGTAAATAACCAGCGATCAAACGTTATGTGAATTATGTTCGCCTCATTTATTCTCAGCATTAAACTTCAATTATCTCTATCTTATTCCTATTTTGAAAATTCTAGTCTGATCTTCATCCATAGTACCGAGATGAGGCATTCCTTATTCAACTTCAAAGCAATTCTAGTATTTTTATGTCATAACAAGTCATTATAGATTTTTGTCATGTATAGTCAGTCCTATTTTATTGTACTCACCTAGATTTTTTAGTTGTCCTATACTGACGTCATTGTTATTTAAGAAATGTGATATCCGTTTCACTTCCTCGTATTTCTCAATAATTTTCATCCATAGTAACACATTCTTGTGTTGTAGGCTACATAGCAATCTTATGTACTCCAACCCCAGTTTTCTAATGCAATTCGAACGTGCACATAGAAAGTATCAGTCCTTGGCTTTCACACTTCAAAATGTCTGACATTTTAGAAAGTATGTATCAAATATCAAAACCTCTTCATTGAGAGTGAATCACGTGTTAATCAATTTTGCTCCTGAATTGGTTGCTGAAATAGATAATTTTTTGTAAATTAAAACATCGCTGGAATATAAGGATAACATTTTTCTATTTATATATTTCACAGAGGTTTTTACCACTGATACATAATACACAAGAATATTTGCTTAACATCTCAACTCTCGAAAGTAGACTGAAAAAATAAGAAGATTTCATTTCCGAAGTCAAAAGTCGAAACGGTGCGTTATTGTTGTAAATGTAAAGTCTCATGGACAGCATTATAAAATACATGAAAAAAAAATGTGTGTGGTCTTAAATTCATGGAAGTGTAACGAAGATTAGATAGATGACTCTCTTTCTCATTAAGAGTAAATCACATGAACTGAAATGGACAAACAATAAACAAAACAGCATTATCACCATAGAAAAATAATTTGAGTCTTGAACTGTAACTTTATTAAATTCTCTGTCTCTTGGTTTCACCCTGCAGAAACATTATATTCCATATTCGAAAGGGAGTCGATTGAATCAAATTATGTAGCTTTTGCTGCAGAAAAATTCAGTTCTCTCGCAATAATCCTAGTTGCAAAGCATCCCGAAGCCAGTTTTTTGCATAAATATATAAGAAATATAAGTAATGAGAGATAGATCCTCACCTATAGAGTCCAAGAAATTTGGTCGATGATTCAGTAGCTATTGGCGAAGTACCTATGAGAATTTCATCGAAAATGCACTTTGAGAAATTGAGAGATAATTTGACACACCATATCTTTACTTCCTCCATGCCTATTGTGGTATATCGTCTGCAAAAAGCGAGATCTTTAATATATAAGAGGAACTCTTTGGGTGCGTTTTCAGTAAACGAACGCTTGTGACGAAGTGCCGATTTTGAACTTGCATTATTTGCACTCTCCTAAGACCTCTACTCACAATTCTTTCGCAAGTCCTTCTCAATGTACACCGAAATTTATCAGCGGAATGTCCCTCGGTCCATGCCGTAATACCACATTTTCTTTTCAGGGATGCGATAATAACCTGCCTGGTGAATACGTTGACATCAATTCTGGCAGGTATAGTGACATTTTCCATTCTGGGCCACCTGGCGCTAGAGCAGAACGTTGGAGTGGGGGACGTGGTCAAAAGTGGTCCGGGATTGGTATTCTTGACTTACCCACAGGTGGTTATGAAGATGCCGGGAGCCCAATTTTGGGCAGCAACGTTTTTCATAATGCTTTTGGTGAGGATGAAGAATAGAGAGAGACAATTTCTATTTTATTTTTTTTATCTTCACGTGCTTCCAACATGACCGAATTTGAATATTGGAAGATCCGATCATTCCCTTCCTGTTGCATTGATCCATTTTTTGAGTTTGTGTTTGACTCCGTTATAACTCCGGATATTTTCACCTCATTACATAGTGCGTTCAAGAATTTTGGTGCCAATAAGTAGTCCACTGAGCATTGTCCAACTGTTTTGTTACTGACTAGTAGTGCATGATACATTTTGTATTTATTGTTTTTGTTTCATATTCATCAGAGTTTAATTTCATCTCATTTTTATGAATGTGTAATAGTGTTTCGTTAGCAAAAAAGCTGTCGGATATCCAATACTTTTAATTCATTGGAGGGAGTGTTTCTTGAGTAGGTATACTTTTCCTTTGAATTATTATTCATAGTAAGTATTCATTTTTGCACAACATTAAATTTTTGTAGGTGGTAAGAAACCTTAACTCAGTACACCGTAAGAGAGTTGCTATTGAACTAAAACAAAATTAATTATTTTGAGTTGTATACTGTGTAGTCGATACAGTCGATTCTTTAAATGTTTCTTCTGCAGATCCCATCTAAGGTACCTATCTGTCGAGGATGATTCCAAAATATTCTTTTTTATAGTATTTCTGTATAATCATCAATATTTGGTAATTGGGAATAACTGTTTAGTGTTTTATTGAACTTGAACCATTCAACTTCTTCTGGCTCACTTTCAATATCATCGCCAAAACTGATTAATTTACCCTTTGTTGTCCTTTTCAAATAATTGTCAACATAATGCGTAAAAAGTAAATTAAGGATCAGGAATAATTCCTTGTGGAACGCAATATGTACTGGGATCATTTAGAGTTTTTTCGATTTTTACTCATGACTTCCAGTCGCATATGATTATTTCATACAAAATTTTACTTTTCAATTGATGTTCCAGATACACGTTTATGACAGAGTCGAACGAAATTTGAAAATTGATAGAAACTTTTCTTAGGACGATTATTCCGTCGGATTTTTATTAAAACGTCTCGATTATCTGGAAGCACTATAATCTTTTTTAATCATGAATCTACCATATCGCAAGGTCTCTTTTTCATATATTTTCAGATATACTCAACGATATATTACAATAATATAAAAAAAAACAAATGCAAGGAAAATGTGTATTTTTCGATTTGGCATCATCGCATAGAACAAGAGTATAAGTTCAATGCTAATAATAGATTGAAATGAGATGAACGAGTGTAACAGGAAAATTAAGTATATATTGAAGTTGTACCTTTCCCTCATTAACAATAAATGTCTACCTCAATTTGATTTTTCCAAAGATTAAACAAATATATGGATCAAGACAACCACGTCGTTATTGACTTCGAAATTTGACCATCATCATAAAAAGTTTGAGAATGTTTTAATTAAATTGAAAATTTTCAAACGTGAAAACCTTATGGATTATTTTCGAAAATGTAACTTTTCAATCTTCTCAAAATATTTCGGGAACTTGATAAGCTAGAACACCACAACAGGGAGCATATGATTTTCTCAAACTTTGCCAATTCAACCATTCCATTCACTTCCATAAATAGCAACACATCTATCATCATTTTGGGACACTCTGTATGTAATATAGTTCGTATATATGGTCGGACCTTTATTTATTATACAAATCTATTATGCAGCATTGTAGAAATGAATGGATCCCCATAAAACTCTCCTCTCTCGTCGAGGATAGTAAAGATCCTAATTTTATGAAAATAATGGATGCCAATAAAACGTTGTATATAGTATGTATTTCGGAGAGAGATAACAACAATTTTTCCAGGACTCATGAAAAATATTGGAGAGTGCAAATAGTTCATCTTCAATCTTCTCGAGTTCTCGGGATGGGAAGGAATGTTGGAAATATTAAGATAGAATTTATCAGAATCCCTTTCCTTTAATTTGAAGTAGTTCGTGTGAGTCATCATATGTATACAGTATAAAATAACTCATTATAATGAGTTAAAAAAATATATATCAGAGTTTTCGTAGCATATAGGTAGAGCTCTGTGAAGAAAATAATTTTACTTTATGTACATTCCGATTTCGTTCTCTGTACTAGAAATATTGTCAATATCTCTCCCTACAGAAATGAGCTACAAAATTGAATGGATGCCTCTGGTATATTTGAAAATGCACGTAGTCTTTACTTCATCTTTCAGCTTCTGGGCGTGGACAGTGAATTCTGCCTGGTTGAATCTTTCATCACTGGCATCATCGATAATTGGTCACAGCAATTACGACCGTACAGGAACACGTTCACAGCTATAGTGTGTGTAATTATGTTCCTCCTTGGCATTCCCATGGTTACCCATGTGAGTATCTTGTGACTTATGAGGGTTCGTAACAATCGTAACTATACACATCTCTCTGAATTTTATGACCAAGAGCTGTAATTTCATCAGTTGAGATCATTAGATTTCATAAGTTGGAGTTGCTTTCAATATGGTGAGAAAGTTTATTACTAGAATTTCAGGAACATTAAAAATATTTACTCGTTTTCAACCATGACACCTGATATTACATGTCTACATTGTTGAAACTTAAAAATTATTTCCGATGATTTTGGAAAATATAACATCGTATTTTCACAAGAGAATTTTACTTCACATTTTTCTTACCAAAATGTGGGGACATTGAGGAAAGAAAAATTATCACTATATATATATATAAATTCATCAAGTTAATAGGAATAAACACAATTATCAGTATCAGTATCAGTCCATTGCCAAAAGTGCATCCCAAAAACTTGGATTTCTGTTTCGAGCCAATAGCTATTTCACTCCCAGTCAGCTGCTTATGATCTATAAAGGCACAGATCCGACCTGTCCTGGAATAATGTTCCCATATTTGGAGTGCGGCACCTAAACATATCCTGAAACTATTGGATTCTGTCCAAAAAAGGGCAATAATTCGTCTTGTCGGTGATGCCTCGCTCATAAACTCGCTCACTTCTCTGAACACCGTAGAAAAGTTGGCGATTTATCTCTATTTTATAGATATTTCCATGGGCGATGCTCTTCTGAAATATCAACAATCGCTCCTCCATTAGCAGTCTCTTCGAGATTTACCCATCAAGTTCAGTCTTCACACCCCTTCGTGGTCACTTTAGAGACCTCCAGAACGTACCTTACCAAAGACTCGTTCATCCAACGAACATCGAGACTTTGGAACTCATTGCCTAGGGAAATGGTTCCCGAGGCATACCATCTCCAGAAATTTGAGAAGAACATCATCTCCTACCTTCTTTCCTTTGGTTCTCACGATGTTCTTTGAACATAGAATATCCCTTTTCGTGAGAACCAGAACATAAAAAAAATACCACAAGTGATAGAATTTTCGCGATAAGTCTGTTGATTTATTCTATACGAAACTGAGTTGCTTGGAAACACCACGAGTCCGCAGGACTCACCCTTACTTCACCCTTCTTGATCTCGGAAAGCCACCCTAAATGTTAGTAGGTAGTCATCAACGTTGTTTTCTGTGAAGGTTTCGAAGCTTTTTAGTTTTGAAGATTGTTATTCTACATAATTTATCCGTTTTTAACAAAACTATATTCTAGAATTCCATTTCAACATGTATGTTCTTGTTCTAATACTTCAGCGTCTTGAATATGAAACAATTACGTTTCGAAACGTCGACGAGTTAACAATTGAGTTAACCGAATTCCTGCCAACTCACCAGTCGGAAGAAATATTTATTGTCGTAAAAAAATAGTGTACAAAATTCGTTGGGAACTGTATTTTCTGCACACGTTTCGGCACTCACCGCTGTGCGGCAAAATATCTCACTTTCTTCTCATTATTACACGCTTCGTCTGCAGAAGCTGATGATCCAATAAGGAACATTTCATTTCGTATTCAGGGTGGTATGTACATTTTCCAACTCATGGACTACTATTCTGCTAGTGGCATTTCCCTTTTATGGGTTTGCTTCTTCCAGACCATTGCGATTTCATGGATGTTCGGAGTGGAAAAACTGAACGACTGCGTAGAACAAATGATGGGAATAAGGCCAGGCAGATTCTTGACGTTCTGTTGGAAATATTTCGCACCTGCGAGCATTTTGGTGAGGACGGAAATTATTGATCAATGCATTTTTTTGACTGACAACGCTTTTCATCATTTATATTATTGTACAGGGTGGCTGAAAATCGAAATTCGAAAGACGAAACGTCGGATTTCAAATTTGAAAACGCTATCTTGTATGGAAGAAAAAGTGGCCATGATAAAGTGTTATCCATATCGATTAATCAACTTCAGAAAAAATAAAAATAAAAACGATTCTACGAAATTTCGATTTTTTTCAGATATCTCCGAAACTATTCGAAATTCGTCAAGTTTCAGAACAGCAATTCGAGCCACCCTGTACAGGAATTTCACGATTCATCCAGCTGATATCTCAAAAACAAAAAAAACATATTCGAGATACGCAAAAATTTACTTGAATAAGATGTCGTTTTCTTTTGAGGAAACGTTTTTCCACTTGATTTTATCATCACATATACAGGAGCTGAGAATGACTTTGAAATTTTTATAAGGAACCCTCTATACAGTGTCCTTCATAAAGTCCGCATCATATGGGAAAAACTTTTATCAATGATTTATTTTGAAATTCGACTTGATGAAATATGAAAAATGACCTACTCGGACACGTGACTTTCGCGACCTGTCAAAAGTAATATTTTTTCAAAGTAATCGATGAAAATAGGCTTATTTATTCGAATTTCAAAAAAATTTAAGGGGAAAAGTTGTTTCTTTTTCGATTTTACACGATTTTACACCTACTTCACAAAATTGATGAAAGTTTCATAACCGGAGTAGTAAGAATTTAATTTGAGATTTGTACCGTGAAAAGTCGTAAACTTTGATTAGATAAAAGTAAAGAAGTTTTATGATGTTTTGAATTATGACGTTAAATCATTTTAATACTGAAAAAATCCACTTAAATGAATTCTTATCCTACATGCTTGAAGATACGTCAACTTTGCATCAAAAATAACAGAAATGTTAACCAGTAATTCTCATTTTCTTGAGAAAAACATATTTTTTTGGATGATTCGTGATTGAAAGTTAGTCGCATATTAGAGCTACTGGTATAAAACAGTTTTGTCGAAGTTACGAATTTTTTAATGTTCCAGAAATTTTGTAATTATCAAAAAAATGGCAAAAAGTGAAAGTTGCAATAGAACGTTCAAATTTGAGATGTAGGTGTAAAATCGCAAAAGAAACAACTTTTTCTCCTGAAATTTTTTGGAATTTCAATAAATAAGCCTATTTTCAGTGATTACTTTGAAAAAATATTACTTTTGACAGGTCGCGAAAGTCACGTGACCACATCCGAGTAGGTCATTTTTCATATTTTTCAAAACACAACTTAACGCCCAAGTCGAATTTCAAAATAAATCATTAATACAAGTTTTCCCCATATGATGCGGACTTTATGAAGGACACTGTATATCATCACTTATTTCGCAGGTGCTCTCTTTCTCGATTTCAAAAATATTTACCTTCTATATATTTTATGCAAGCATAGAAGAAATATCACCTCTCTAAAATAGGTATTTCTTCCTTGTTCCATTGAGTATGACATCTTAAAAATATTAGATGATAAGCGCACTTATATCATTGGAATGTTGACAAAATTGATTCACTCATTGACCATCTCGTTCTAAGTCAACCCTAGCATACTTGGACCAATTCAATTGTAATGATCCTTATTTGAATTAAATTTTGCTGATATTCCTCCCATAGCCAATCAACGTGTATATACAAATCCATGTATATGTTTCAGGTGATATTTCTTAGCCAATGTGTCCAGTATCAAAGACTGCAGTATGGGAGCTACAAGTACCCCATGTGGGCTGATCTGATTGGCCTAGGCATTAGTTTTTCCTCGATGATATGGGTGCCAGCGTATGCTCTGTATTACCTTTTCAGTCAACCAGATAGTTTATTGAAAGTAAGAAATTTAGCGACGAGCGATCAAATGCTCGCGAAGATTTTTTTATTGTCATCAGTAAAAACAGAGCGGTTTTTTGTCGGATGAATTTCTCTCAGTAAACGAAAAGTTGTTGTATGAACTTAGTAACTAACTTCAGTCTAATTAAATTACTGATGTAAAAAAGCTTCATTGTTTTTGGCAAGATGAGTCAATGACATTATGTGATTGAACAATGATAATAATTAACTAAATTCAAATAATCTTACATGAACTGAATTTCTCCAAAATGGATTACCATGTTGTGAATTTTCATGTGAAAAATGGGAACATTGAAAGTTGACATGGCATATATTAAAATGAAACGCAGAATGGCTTTGAGGAACAGGCAGTCTTATCGCTATCGATAAAAAAGGATGCACACCTTTTTAACGCTTTCATTTTCACAGGTTTATCTTTCTGTGAAAATTCCATATTCATTCGTAATATGTTGTAAATTTTGTAGCATTAAATAATGTAGCTGGTGAGCAAGCATTTGGAAAACCTTTGAAAGGCGAATTCATCGAAATGGTCTTTATTCATCCCTGTAAAAACTTTCGTAATTTTAGTATGCCTGTATGAATATGATGTTATTGATCTTTGCATCTGCACATGATATCTTCAATATTCGACGTGCCCGGTATATCGCATAATAAGCTCTTTAATCAGCAATAATTGATCCTCGTACCTATATGAATTGTGAATTGATCATTTTTCAGAATCTGAGGAAAGGAATGCAGTCGAATTTCCAGCAGAGAAAAATCTCGGTGAGTGCCAGCAGTTCTGGCCAGCTTCTCGTCCAAAGCAATGTGGTGTTGATTGATGTAACGAGCCCAGGTTTCGCTAAGAGTTGAAAAAAATTGTAGCATAGTTTCCGGATCAATTGGTTCGAAAATTCGATCAGCACGCCAATGCACCAAATATTGGAGAACCAGGAGATAGGATTATTTTTAATCGCTTGACCATCGTCACTTATTTGGATGGTGAATATCGATTTCATGTTAGTATGAGTAAGATCTATCCTAGTTGAACATATCGATCATTCACCATCAACTTTTTCATTTGATATAATATGTGAAACATGTAACAGGTCCAAGGAAATAATTGAGCAATATAATTGAATATGTCGTTCATCTCGAAAACTAAGTACTATCCTATCATCATAGAAATGACATCTCAAAGCAGAATAAAAACATGATTTTTTTATGAGTATACAGTGTGTGCCCAAGTTAAGGATGAGCAGCATTGGGATCTCGATATCCGTTATACAGATTAAGTCAAATAGGCAATTAAGGGGTCAGCCAAAAGATGTTGAGAAATCCCAATCCTCATCGCCACTTCTTTAGTTCTACAAAATGGCGTTCAAAAAATCTTCGTACAATGTTTCGTTTCGAACAAACCATTTTCAACTTTGTTTCTCATACCTACTGCTCAAAAAGCACCCTGTTTGACAGCATTTTCTATTGTGAATGCAACGACCACCAGTAGCTTTCTCAGGTTTTTATTGAGAAAAATGCTTTTCAATACTTTTTCAACATAATCTAATATTTAAACTAACATAAACTAAAATATTGTTGAAAATTGTAAGTGTTATAACAAATATTTATACAGGTAATTTCCACTGTGGATTTCTATGCCGTTCATCTTTACAGTGGGCACACTGTGTAGTGTATTATTCTCGGTATTCTTATTGAAAAAAGAAGGTAAAAACGCATTCACATTCAAGAAAAATAAAACAGTCCTAGCTATCATTAGTCTTTTTTTGAGTCCCAAATAAATCGAAACATTTATTCTCGAATTGAACTGAGGCAACAAAATAACTAGATAGATTGTAGGAGGGGTCGTTAAGGCTGTGCAGCCTCTCAAGCACCTTGACCTATTAGATCTTTCGTGCATAACCCTTAATATATCCGAGGCCCGGGATTCCGAGGCTTCTTGCGAAGTTTATCAGTTTCCTGGGAGCTATGTTCCTGATATCGGAGGGCTCTAAAAAGGCCCCTTCCAGGAACTTGAGCCTCTTGCAGAAGAGCAGTGCTGGGCATTCGCAAAGCAAATGTTGTGCAGTTTCAGCGAAGTTCTCACAGTAGCAGCAACTATCACTCTCTATTTTACCCATCTTTTTAAGGTGATACCTAAGAGGGCAGTGTCCAGTGAGGAGTCCCGTTACCAGTTTCAAGTCTTTTTTTGTCCAACTCGAGAAGCTGTTTAGCTTTCCTTGGCGAGAGGCTCACTAGCCTTTTCGCTTGTCTTTGTCCTGGCACTTTATTCCAGTGAGATTTCATTTCATAAGCTTCCCAACGTCGGAACTCTTCTCTCAAGTGGGCTTTGGAAAGTCCACATAAGGGTTGTGGGCCGAGAAATTGTGTATTTGCACCTTCTTTGGCAAGGCAGTCTGCTTCCTCGTTCCCTTCAACTTCCTTATGACCTGGCACCCACATCAATGTGACCTGTTTGTTCGCTGCCAGTTGTCTTAGGGATCATTTACAGTCCCAAGTCAGCTTAGACTCACAAGTGTATGACTTCAGAGCTTTTAGTGCTGCTTGGCAATCTGATATATTTCTGCCCTCCGAGTGTCCCTTTCGAGGCACTCCTGGGAACATATCTCTATAGCATGCTTGAAATATGGTTGGGGCGTTACCAAGGGATTTTGAGAGCCTGAAATTTGGCCCTGTAACTCCCACTCCAGCCCTTTCATCCATCTTGGATCCATCAGTATATCATACTGATACATCCCTTTCCAGTTGAGGTCCGTTCTCTGTGCAAATTTGGTGGTTGTTTATGACCACTTCAAACTGCAAGTTAAATATCAAATTCCGAAAGTCCCGTTTTTAAAAAGATTTATTACGAGTAGATTTTACAAAGTATGGTTCCTAGAGAACATCTATATTGGTTGAATTCAAAAGTCAGACTAACTATGGGAACGAGAAAGATTGTGAACATGGATATATGAGAATAAGCGATATCAGCATCTTGCTGGCCGTTCCCGTGAGATCTCTTGAAGTTCATGACGGTCGTTGCTTCGGATGTCGCTGAGTTAGGAAGGAATCAAATTGTAACTACTCCATCCCCTGAAGAAGTTTTATGAGGGACGAAGAAAACTGGAGTCTCCGTCGCTGGCTTCTGCGGTGGCTTCTTTGGGCAGGTGAAGATTCGGCGGTACTTGTAGACTACGATGGCCAAGATGATCGTGATGATGATGTATACCGGGGCTGTCCAAAGATGACTATGGTCGGAGGCTTCTTCGATGACTAAGGGTTGTAGGCGTTCTTGCTCGTTCTGGATTCGGTGGAGTTCGTCGAGGGCGACTTTCTCTAGGTGAATCGGGCTGAGATGCTTCGTTGGCTTGCTGTTGATGGTTTTGATTCTCGGCAGGGTAAGCGGCTCTTCGTGAACCATTTCTTTGGAATTCAGGTAGCTGTCTTCGGGGGTGTGAAATTCACAGCCGGGTGGTAACTCGATGAGGAACGTCCCTTGCAGTACTAATATGCTAGAGACTTGGCAATTAGTGGCAACTTTCGTTGAATGTGGAAATACACCAATGTAGTGGGCCTCTGTCAGCTGTTCGATCAGGGTAGTATTGATCGATATCGGAACTTGTCTGCATTCGGCTACTTCGTCTGAGAGTTGAGAGTGATGCAATCTGGTGTACGGGTTCGGTACTGAATGGCTATATTCGGGCAAAGGTATCCAAAGTCGATTTTTCGGCAGGGCTGCTCGGTGTACTGATGGAGTACGCTATTCATTGTCAAATAGGGTTTAGGTGGAATAATGGTTGAGAGATTACTAGTAGGGATTGAGAATAAATGATAGTGAATGAACGATTCTGGGATTAGGAGTGGAAAGTGTAAAATGAAAACGATCATTGATTTTGAGTAATAAGCATCAATTGATATAATATCGTAGTATTTCAGCAAGTCTTCTTCGTTCGTATAAAGCAGCTGTCCTTTTTGGTGGTGTTGAAGCATTATTTTGAGTATCGATTTCAATTCATCGGTCTTTACGATACTGTTATGGAGAGTATTGGTTCTTGCAAAAGTAATAGCATTGTAGTATCAGTTGTAGCGAGAGGTTTATTTGATCTAGAACATTCCTTGTTCGCATATAATCATCGAATTCGAAGATGAATTTGTTAAGATCCGATCTGATTGTATTGATTTCCAAGGCAATTACTTCTTGATTGTGAGTTATCGAGCTGACAGTGTTGTTGAAATTTTCAATAAGTCGAGTTGTGAGTGAAATATGTTGGTTTAGTCGTTGGATTATATTCTTTTGGTTACCTTGGAGGGTTGTTAAGGCATTATCGTATTTTTCGGCATCCTCTTGATCCAAATTTCCAGATATTGATTTGATGATGGTACCGAAACCATTTATAAGGCCTCTTTTATTTCTATGAGATGGGTAGATCGTCTGAAATTTTCGGTGAACTGCATCCAACTGATATCGTAATCCTTGGTCAAAATTCTGTAGACTCTCAAAATATGGGTGACTCAGTCCGTCTAAGATGGCTAAAGTGACTTCTTCGTATTGGTTGCTCAAAGAGTCTATTTCTATGGCTATCGGTGTGAGATTGTAATAATGTATAAAGTCATGTGAACTAGTTTGAATCTTTGCTTGTCCCAGCTTGAGGGGAAGAATTCCTGGGTTGTCCTTCAGGTCCTGGATTTTGATTTCCTGTCCCATCACGGGATTCCATCTGCAATGAAGATTCACGGTCAGTTCTTCTTTTGGACTTGTGTTTGATGTTTTTCTTGTGAATGGAAGTATTAGGTAGCTTGACAGTGACAGGATTATTCGATGTCACGACTTTTCGAGTGAATCTGGGTAGCAATTTGTTCCGTTTCTCTGTAGTTTTTGTATAGATGTTGGTATTCGTTTTGTAGGTGATTGGCACTTGTCTCTTCTCATTACGTTTTTCGATTATTCTTTTCTTGATTTCGACTGCTTTCTGATTGAGTTCTTTGTAAATTGCTTTAGCCTTCTCTCTATGTTGTTGAACATAATTATTGAGCAGTGTCCTTTCGATGTCTATGTCAAATGGGTCTAATGGGTCCAAATGTCCATTCAGTATGTCGATTGGCTTTTGTTTGGTAACGGAATGTATCGAATTATTGTATCCTAGGATGGCATATGGCATATGTTCTTTTACGTTGAAATTGGATTTTTGGCCTTTGATAACTCGAAGATGTTCAATGAGTGTTGAATGAAATCGTTCAATCATGCCATTTGATTGGGGATTTTCTGGTGTTGTATAATGAATCGTTATTTTGTGGGTATTAACGAAATCTCTCATTAGCCCATTTTTGAACTCTGTTCCACTGTCTGATATTATTACTTTTGGTAATCTGTGGTGAGTGATGAAAATAAGAAGTGCATTTATCACATTTATCGCATTTGCACCATCTATAGGGTACGCTTGACCGTATTTCGAGAATGCGTCTATAATTGTCAAAAATTTCTGTCCGTTCGCTTGAAAAGTATCGATGTGAAGAAGTTCCATCGGTTTTGTCGGTGTTGGAGTGATCATGAATTTAGGTTTTGCTGGTTTCCTATCATATTTATTCACTTGACAGATTTCACGAAAATCGATATAGTCTTGAATGTTGATTTTAATTGATGGCCAATAATATCTTCGTCTTAATTGCATTTCTGTCTCGTTTATACCACGATGGTTGGGTTTTCCCTCATGATAATTTCTTATAATTTCCTTCTGTCTTTCCATGTCAGAAACGTCTTCTACTATTTGACTACATTTTACTAAGTCATACGCGGTATTCTTGAAAGTTCTCTGCAAAATGTCGCAAATATCTTGGTAATGTTCATCTTTATCGAAATATAGCGCGTGTTTAATTTTTGGTGGAACGTAATTTTTGAAAAATTTAATTACATCATTTTCTATATCGTTCAGTCCTATTTGAACATGGATTCGTTTCTTATTTGGAAATATTTGTTCTATTATCGGTCCAACAGAGCTGAAATTGACGAATTTCACCTTCACTTGGTTGTTGTAACAATTCAGTGGTTTTTCTGATATTGGAATACTTAGAGTAGGATTTTCGTGATTCGAATGAACGGTGATATCATCTGTTTCTTCTGGGATCTCGTCTGCTGTCTCGGTTTCCGATGTGTTATTTCCTTGTCGTATGTCATGTCCTTCGTCAGCTGTTTCAGTGGACGATGTGTCGTTGCTCCTCCTGCGTTCGAGTAGGTCAAGTTCCCCGTTTGATACCTTATCATTTCGTGAAAGATGATGTTGATTATCTGGTTGTTCGATATTAACATCTGTCTGTACATCTGATGCATTGTTATACATGGATGCATTGTCTACGTCTTTCGAGGCTGATAGTGTTTCATTCAAATTTCTCACGTATTCTTCCAATGCTTGCAATTCTTTCGTTTGGATTTCAATTCGTGAAAGTGCATAGGAATTCACGTTACTTTTGCCTTTTTTATATATGACTTCATAGTCATATTCTTCCAACTTGAGTCTCCATCTCACTAACTTTGAATTGGCATCTTTAAGTGAAAATAACCATTGAAGTGGGCGGTGGTCAGATAATATTTTAACTTTTCGTCCAAAGAGATACGGCCTAAAGTATTTTGTTGACCATATTATCGATAGCATCTCCTTTTCGATAGTCGAGTAGTTTTGTTCAGTATTGCTGAGTGTTCTCGAAGCATAGGCTATGGGCTTGTCTTTGCCTACTGGTCCCTGAGACAGAACGGCGCCAATAGCGTAATTGCTTGCATCAATTGTTAGATTAAATGGCTTAGAGAAATCGGGATACTGTAACAATGGTTCGTTCGTTAGGAGAATTTTACAAGTTTCGAAGCATTGGATGAATTGCGGTGTGTGCTCTATTTTCGCATCTTTCTTCAAACATGCCGTCAGAGGTTTTGTGATTTTGGCTAGGTCCTTTATGAATTTTCGGTAGTAACCGAGAAGTCCAAGAAATCCTTTTATTTCTTTTGGTGTCCTGGGAATTGGATAACGTAGAATAGCTTCGATCTTTTGGGGGTTTGGTTTTATACCTTCTGGGGTGATAACGTGCCCGAGAAAAGCTACTTCCTTCTGTAAAAATTCGGACTTGTCTAGCTGAATTTTGAGGTTTGTTTCTCGTAACCTTTGGAATACTTTACTGATGTTGATCATATGTTCTTGTAGGGATGTCGAATAGATGATAATATCGTCCATGTATACGAGACAAACATGACCTTGGAGACCTCTCAAAACGTTGTCCATTACCCTGCTGAAGGTAGCCGGGGCATTCTTGAGCCCAAAAGGCATTCTTACATACTCATAGTGGCCATGTTCCACGTTAAAAGCCGTTTTTTGAATGTCCTCCTTTGCCATCTCGATTTGGTGGAATCCACTAGCAAGGTCGAGTGTCGTAAAGTATTGACATCGTCCAAGCTTATCGAGAATGTCCGAAATATTCGGCAGTGGGTACCTGTCATCGATGGTTTTCTCATTAACCTTTCTGTAGTCCACTACTATCCTCCATTTGGTCTTTCCAGAGGCATCCGGTT
This sequence comes from Chrysomela aeneicollis, assembly GCA_029955515.1. Lineage (NCBI taxonomy): Eukaryota > Metazoa > Arthropoda > Insecta > Coleoptera > Chrysomelidae > Chrysomela > Chrysomela aeneicollis. The sequence goes on from JARUHQ010000022.1 coordinate 6,012,502, forward strand.
TTTTGGGTACGACCCATATTGGTGAAGACCAGGGTGAATTACTTGGTCTTATAATTTGTTGCTCTAACATGGAGGCTATTTGATTCTGAACTTCCTCTTTATGGACATGTGGATATCTGTAAGACTTTGTGTATACTGGTATCTCGTCTTTGGTCTTGATGAAATGTTTGACCTGATTCGTGAATGTCAGTGGCATATTGGGTCTATGAAAGATATCTGCATATTTCTTGCATAGTTTGGTGATTTGGTTCTTCTCCTCTACATTCAAATGATCGGTCCTGATTAAGTTTTCGATCTCAATTTCTTGTGCTTCCATCGGATTGATTTCAGCTGTAAATAGATGAAAGTCATCTAAATGAATTTTGGAACTATTGATTGGTTCCGATAAATTGAGTTGTAATTGTTGGTCGCTATTATTCAAAAGTTCGGCCCAAGCCATCTGATTGCATGCTTGGCTCAGTGTTTCTTGTAGTAAAGCTCCTTGAATTTTTTGTCGAGGTAAAATGATAGGTCCTTCGTTTTCTTTCACAGGAAGTCTAACACGAGTGACAGTATGAGGGTCCAATTGTACGGAGAAAAATTGTTTTTGATCTGTCTGATAATAATGTATAGGCATACTAGAGTGTTGCGTGATCAATCTTGAATTTGGAAAATCTAGATGAGCTTTTAATAATTTCAAGTTATCTAATCCAATAAGTCCGTCGAAGGTTGTATGAAATTTGAAAAGATAAAATTTCATTGTTAAATCGTTCTTAAATTCTGGGAAACTTGGAATTTCGGCACTATGATCTTGAGAGTAATTTTGAAAAATAGATGTTACCATGAATGGTTCATGTTTGATGCAATTCTTGAATTTTCCAAATGCAATATCCGGGTTTAAAAAGGACTTTGTCGCTCCGGTGTCGATGAGTAATTTCAACGGTGGTTCGGAGATAGTTATGTATGGTAGTTCTTTTTTGTCTGTGAGACTGTGGATTTCCACTATATCTCGTGGTTTTGACTGCTGTCTATCTGAAAATTTTCATTCTGCTCTTCAGATGGGAATTCCACATTTTCTTCATTGGTGTGGTCTTCATATTGTTCTTGCATTTCGCAGTAATTATCATGATTGTATGCATATGAACAATCTTCGTAAAATTGTTCAGGGTCCTGATGTTCTAGATTATATACTTCTTCAGGAATATTCTGTGGTGGATGGTATTGGAAATTACTTCTGAATGGTCTTCTATACTGATTTGATGGGCCTGCTGTATTTCGGGTACTCACACTCATTGGAGTTGGTTTCGGTTGCGTTTGTGTGGTATTTCTAGAGACTATCGACATTGGGGTGGCTCTTGGTTGGAACTGTCCTGAATTATTTCGTTGAGTCCAAACATTTTGGGTTTTTCCAAAAACTTGTTGGTTTGTGAAGAACTTTTGTGGTTGATTGTTTCCTCTTTGCGGTACATTGATGGGCCCTTGTGGGAAAGTTGGACGTATTTGCATCATTGGCTGTGGATTCCAAAATGAAATTTGTGCCGGTGGTCTGAAATTTCTTTGTGGCGGTGCCTGTCTTTTATCTGACGTGAAGTTTGTAGGTCCGTTATTCCGTTGCAAGTATCGTATATTATTTTCTTCCTGTATATATTGCATTGCAATAGCCAAATTAGCCGGTCTCATGGCCCGAATTGTTGAGCCAAGGGGTTCCTTGAGTCCTGCTAGAAAGGTAGTGAGAGTTTGTTGTTGGAAAAATGCTTTTTTACTTTGTTTTACCACATCGTTATCGTTATGGATGTCTAAATAATTCGAAATGGTATTCAATAGTCCCATACATCGCTCATAGAAGTGAAGCGGTGATTCGTTTTGCTGTCGTAAGTTGACTAGATCTCTTGTTAGAGAATTTTCATCTCTTTGATCGCCAAAATTTTGTATCAAGGTATGTTTAATCGAAGGCCAATCGCCACAACCGTATATTGAAACAACTTCTTTCGCTCTGCCTGTCAGCTTGTTTATGATTCCTTGTAGAAGTAGAACATTTTGAAGACAATTCAATGTGGTCGTATCAAAGTAATGATTCAAAAGCGTAGTTGCGACTCTGATGAAATCGTAGAGTCCGTTTGGATTTCCGTCGTATTCTGGTAAAATGCATAGATTCTTAACGTCGAATGCTGGTTTTGCCATGGTATTCGTTCGAGAAATCGTCAATATTTCACGAAATAGTTCACTCAAATCAAAATTTACACTGGTATCGTTGTGGGAATTCGGTTTGGGGGAGTCTGACATAAAAATAGGTACTTACAGTAAGATAGTGATGATGATCAAGATCATTCCTTCTACTGCTGTCCTTTCTGTGATCCTTGGTGGTTAGCGGCGATGCTTCCTTCCAGGGACAAGATTCTTGAGATCGCGAATAAACGTTTAAAAACGACGAGGATCTTTTTCAAAAAGACTCTTTCGCGATCCTACCGACTGCGCCAGTTAAATAACAAATTCCGAAAGTCCCGTTTTTAAAAAGATTTATTACGAGTAGATTTTACAAAGTATGGTTCCTAGAGAACATCTATATTGGTTGAATTCAAAAGTCAGACTAACTATGGGAACGAGAAAGATTGTGAACATGGATATATGAGAATAAGCAATATCAGCATCTTGCTGGCCGTTCCCGTGAGATCTCTTGAAGTTCATGACGGTCGTTGCTTCGGATGTCGCTGAGTTAGGAAGGAATCAAATTGTAACTTGCATTTCGAAGTCGTACCTATCTGGCATGATATCTGTCGGTTTAGACATGGATTCTAGGAAAATATTTCCCAAAATCTTCAAGTGTCCAATCCGATTTCCTGATTTGGTTTTTTTTTGTCTGGCTGAGTTTGAAGGCACTGATTGCTGCTTCTTTCATTACACACAGGTGCAATGGTGGAAGGTTCAGCATTACCTCTAAGGCTGCAGTGGTACACGTGAATATTGCCCCTGTTATTTCCAGACAAGAGTAGAAGGTTTAAGCCGATTCCAGGTCTCCCCCCAAGGTCGTCCCCCCCAAGGCCACCCCCCAAGGCCACCCCCCAAGGTCGCATCACATATTATGCTTGCGGTACGCCACTGGTGACCTTGGGGGGAGTGGTCTTGGAGGGTGTCCTTGGGGGGTAACCTTCGATTGGGAGTGATTTTGCGTTTGGATGACCTTGGGAGAATACAGTGATCTCGGGTGGAGTGGCCTTGGGAGTATACGTGCACTCTTTTGAGAGACGACCTTGGCGATTGATGATATATGCGCTCTTTTCGCGACCTTGGGAAGATGTGGAAGAGTTCCTCTGACTCAGAGAGTATGTGACCTTGATGGCATGTTGGCATACCATCACCATATATCGTTCACGGTAGTAGGGGTTGTAATCACATATAAATACGGGGTCCGCCACGCACAGGATTATAGTTCTCTCTTTCCATAACATTGAGCTTATAATCCACCGACGCAAGTTGAAAAGTTATTGTGCGCTTATAGTTCTGATGTGTTTTATGTAAGTACACTTATTATTATATTTTATCGTTCCCCTTTCACTCAGGAAATAATAATGGCTGATTCAAAAATTAATTTAGTTGCGATCAATGAAAAAATCAATGAGGATAATGAAATAATCAAACAAACCTTGATATCATCACTACCTCTCAATAAAAGCCACACAATCAAGAAAATTTCATTGTGTGGGACTAGATATGGTAGATGTGGGACGATAATACTCTATGATGAAGAGACTGAAATAAGTTTGAGATGTTGGTTGCCAAAAAGAGTTGTCGATCGATTGATGGAAAGTGATATTGATGAGATGAATTCTTCTAACGGTCATTATACTTTAACATATTTGGGTCAGAGTGAGCCTACCTTTATTCGTGCGAAGACAAGAACGCTTATCAGATTCGACACCAAAAGAATATGAAAAAATATTAATATAATCAGAGTTCATAGATATGTTAAGCTGATTTATATAGTGAAAAGGGGTTCGAATTTGTTATAATAATAATTATCCCCACATATAACATTATCATTATTATTGGGCACCAATAATGACGGTGAAATTATTTGGTAAGTGCAACAGAGGTAGTACATACAATAATTGATTGAAATCATGATTCACCAATTTTTTTCGAATCTAATTATTTTTTATTTTTTGCAGAATACACCGATCAGCCTTTATAGATATATAAAATGTGGATGCATTATTCTAGTCAGTCATGGCCGATAGTGGAAGATATCATGTCAGGTGTGAGGAGGATGAAATGCCAATTCGCTGATTTGGAGCGTGATATTCTACATGCAGTTAATTATGACGTGAGCTTGTGCTTTGATCAAGACCATGTTCAACGTCTCTACAAACAGGCTGAACAATACAAAAATGGCTTCCTACTTTGTTCCCGATTCGAATATAGTAACATCAATCTGGAGCAATTCGTTGAAGCAATGTTCGAAGGTGACTTGGTACAATACCTTTATGAAATTTCCGATTTCCTACCCAATTACCTTGTTCGAAAATACAACATTGGTATAACTCCAACGTCATCTGATGCTGAAGAAAATTGTCTATGATCCTGTATCAGATCCTTATATGATGCGTGAATCTGTATATATATCTAAATAAAAAATATTGTTGTAAAAATAAAACAATGCTATATATATATTTTTTTTTTTGTTTTATTCAGTATAATATTCGAACCACGTCTACAATAATCAATCATATATGTTATTCTAGTTATGATAACAATAGTTGTAGGAATTTGATATTCATACGGCACCCATCTGTATGGAACCATCCAATGCACTATACGTCAAATATGCGTCATGAAGAATCAGTGCGTAGACCTTGGTATGGGATGGAAACTTTGATTTACGTGTTTCAAACTCCAACTTGATGTCGACAGTTGAGGATTTCATAGCATCTGGCTGATGGTTGCAGTCAATGATGAATAGGGGATTTTTACGGAATTCCCCGATACTCATCATTGGTTCACTCATATCTTTGCCATAGTAACTGCGTTGAAAATTTTCATATGCATAATAGGCTACTGCATCCAATTTCTTATCAAAATCCAAATTCCATCGCTCGTATGGATAAACTTCCGAATTTAGATACAGGCGAATATTGTTCACTCCTGCATGGATGAATTCTGTTACATCCTTAGATCTATCGTCTGTATTATTAGAGTTTTGGAAGCCTATGATGATGTGTCGAGGTCGTTCAAGACTATTAGTCGTTTTGACAGACCAAATGTCGGAAGCCGTTTCCCGAATTATTGGTAATTCGTACAAATCCCACATTCTGTATGCAACTTTCACTTTCGCCGTAGCACTTTTATTCAAACGATTCAGCAGCTTCAATCTCTGCTTATCTGATGGAATAACATGCCTTATCTTCCACTCAATTTTGTTTATCTCCACTTTCGCATCAACCTCTCCCATATAGGAGTTCTTGAATGAACGAGCTATGATGAGTATGAGCTCCTGCTTAATATTCAGAATACTCTTATCATAATCTTCAGCAAACACCATCAGATACTTGAGCGGTAATTTACCGCTGAAAACGTGACTAGTTTCATCCAGAATTCCCTGTTTTTTATTATCGAGGCCCCATCCGACTGTTTCTAGGAATTTCGCATTCGCCTCACCATATGACACCATACTTTTCATAGTAGTGGTTATTCCTGGTTTTCGAACCATACATACTTGTTCACCACCCATTTCATATCGTATCTCGTCGAATAGAAATGCCAAAGCATTATTCGACAAATAGCAGGTTTTAGTGAGATCATTGGGTGTGAATTTCCCCTCGATGTAGATATAACTCTCAGAAACGTCGAGAATTAGATCTTGGAAATTGATTGCAATCCTTACTTCATCTGAATTCTTGAATGATGGTGAACCATATGGTTTGTATGTGTGCTCATGTAGGCTTATAAGCGAATGATCCAAAATTGGTTCATCGAATACTTCCAATTGCGGATTGATTGAGTTTGTAGCAACCATTTTCTCGCTGTTTATCGCCGCAGCTTGAGACCAATTGACTTCAAGAAATGTTTATCGTTTGCAGACAATATATGTCTAACTCGTCCGGGTAGCTCAGCTCGAATGAATCCTTTACCAGTTGTTCCACCCTTCTTATTGGTTTTCTGACGGTGAGTGTTGGTATTAGTTAGCAAAGTACGTTTTGATTGGTTCCCGAAACAAAATCCCATGTTCCTTTCAAAATATCCGATTTCTAAACAAATTCAAGCTTCACGATGATTTTTTCTCCTCGAAAATCAACTGGAAAGCTATTATCGTCCAATATCCGCAGTGTAATGTTGTCGATGAACTGACGTCCAGCGGGGCTGATGGGTAGATATATAATATTTTGTGGCTCCTTTGACAGTTTATATCCAGGCTCCACATCAACATCGAACTCATATAGTGTATGCACCTCCTCACCATTCAGGAATGCTCCTGTGGTAATATTACAATCCACTCTTATGAGGCGCACTTTTATTATATTTACAGGCTCTGTGGATTCATACAACACGTTCGGTGAGTATTTTTTCGCCTCAAATCCCAACACACTTGCAATAGAATTCTCGAATGTCAAATCCACCTCATGCATGCATTTCATTTCACATTTGAGAGTATTATTATTAGCATGGAGATAAAATATTTCGTCAATGTTTCGATCATCTAGCGTTTCTAATCTTGCGAAACCTTTCTGTAGAGCTTTATTGATTTCATCTATTTCATAGACACCGGGTGGTATAAAGAGTACTCGATGGGTAACCGTAGCTCCTGATTTCACCCAAATATCCAAACGATTATTCTTCTCATCTATATTGAGTATAGAGTTGTATGAATAGAAACCATGCAACCCCAAACCGTAGGTTTTTTTTGTATCAAGTTTAATGGGCGGGTAAAAGTCGACACTGAGAACACTGCGATCTCCAGATATGGTGAACGTTTGTGACATGGTATCACGAAGAAAAAAAACGACGGCGGCAAACGGTGGCAAACGTCAATATATGCAACAACAACCTTATTGTTGCTTGCAACAATGAAGAATGCCGCTATTTCCGGAAGATGAAGTATTAATATCAAATTTATTATCAGTTGCCACATTCACATCATTGATTTGACAATAACAGCAAAATATTCTTCTTGGCGCTGGCCCATCATTGACGTCACCATTGTGTGGTCTGCCACCCTCTTCACCGTGATGTTCCTCACAAAATCGATATTTTGAAATATCTGGATCACTCTGTAACTTTTCAGGCAGCATATCCCACACTAGAGCAATTTCATGTGAAGCACACCCGATGAGAACTTCTTTTGGCATGTCTGCAAGCTGTTTTCTACTCATCTTCAGCAAGGAACGCATTCTTGAGTAAGCCAATAATGAGTGACCCATTTGTTTGATGCTTTCTCTATCCATTTTCACTGCGACTGTTTTTGATTTTTTTGTTCGTCGAGAGAAATCTCAAGCACACAGACTGTGTTGTAATCTTGATGGCGCTCGTAGTTATATGTGATTTTGATGGTATTCGGAGGTTTCAAACCCCTCTCCCAATATTCCAGCAACTCCTGTGGTGGGGGTAAATCGCCATAGCTATCGTAATAGTTTATTGCTCTGTTGCGTTTCTTGTATGCAACCCAGTGTGTACCTCTACCTTGAGCACTATCTAGATTTATAATTGCTGATTCGATGGTGTGTGGGGCGGACCTTGGAAGTGTGGAACTTTCATTTCATCTATGTAATTCAATAGATCAATGTCTGTTAAAGGCCTCCGAGGTAATTCATCTAGTTTTTTGAATTTTGGGGCTTCAAATAGATACCTAATCCCTTTCTATACGGTTTCAGATAAACACCGCTACCAACTTTTCCGAGAGCAATCGCCTCCATATGTCTATTGTGACGATTTGATTCGGCAAGTTGCTCCTTACTCTCTTTGGTCGAATGAATTGCGCGTGCTATACTAGCGCTTCCTGCAGCCAAACTACCTAACGCTGATAAGCCTGCAAAAATTGGTATGAGTGGAAGGATTCCACCAACTTTTGGGATTGGTATTATTCTGGGTGTCCGGATATTTTTTTTTTCCACCAGCCATCTTCACGAATTTTCGAGCAGCTCCAATCGCCATAAGTGACGTTTTATTCAAATTTCGTACGATATCGCCTTTTTTACCCATTTGACGTATTACGTTGCGAACCTTGTTGACTACACCAGAACCAAAAGCAATTTTCCTGATACGCTTCGATTTACTCATCTTTCTCGTTACTCGGTGTCTATTCAACCCACCGTTCTTATCTTTACACCCCATACCAAAATGCCTCTTTCCTTTCATTAGGGTGGTTACTAACCAGGATGCTGTCTTTTCACCCACGTTGGCGTCCTTCGATTTAACTCTTTCCCAGGCAGCTTCCTCCAATCTTTTATCAGCTGAATGCCTAGCAGTTAAATCGTTTGGATGCTTGAGATACGCTATATCGTGTTCCTTGCAGGCTCTATCAAGTTGATTTATCCCCAGATCACCTCGAGCTAATCTTTTCTGTAGTTTTGTTCCAGGCCCACAATATTGATAACCACCGGGAATATGTAATTCGAATGGCAGTTTCATAATCAGGTTGTTGACAAGCCCGGCTCCACTTTTATTTTTTCTTTGATTTATTTTTTTCGCAATCGATGTGCAGTGTGCCACACTCATAATATAAATGGTGTGAATATGTGTTGCGCTTCCTTATATATCATTCGACCGTCATACGATGCGGATTGTCCAGCAGTCAGAAGTGTTCAATGTGGACAATTTTGATGGGAAGGTGGGATTGGGAAATGGTGCAATTACGCAACGGCGGCATGGTGCATTATTTCCAAACACGATGCGCAGCCTCATAATTGGTCCATCTAATTGCGGCAAAACGAATGTTATGATATCACTTCTCACCAACGTGAATGGTTTACGATTTGCCAATGTTTACCTCTACTCAAAATCACTATATCAACCAAAGTATGAGTATCTGCGGAAGGTGTTGGAGCCGATCAGGGGGTTGGGATTCCACACTTTCGATAGTAATGTAGACATAGTAGAACCGAGCGATGCAAAATCTGATAGCATTTTTATATTTGATGATGTTATTTGTGAAAAACAGGATGTTATCAGATCTTATTTCTCTATGGGGCGACATAAGAATGTGGATTGCTTCTATCTGGCACAAACATATTCCAGAGTTCCCAAGCAGCTGATCCGTGATAATTCAAACTTCATAGTGATGTTCAAACAAGATGACATGAATCTACATCACATTTTTTCCGATCACGTGTCTCCAGATGTGACTTTCAAACAATTCCAGGATATGTGCGCACAAAGTTGGACAAGTAAATATGGGTTTCTCGTTATCGATAAAGATAGTGAGATTCATGAGGGACGCTATAGAAAAGGATTCGATAATTTCATATATCCATGACATGTCAGTAGAATTTGATCCATTCAATCTTCAGATGCGACAATGGCTACATCTAATGAAAACAGTTTCGGGACGGAATCTGAAATCATCCTAAAACGTGAACTCATAGAAGCAACCGATGCAGTGAGGAAAAAGTTCAGATGCCTCAAGAGTGATCGTATGGATACTCAAATGGTACTCGAGAAGATGTATGAACCTATAACAAAACCATTGAATGCTATTTCAGCTGCAACTTCTGTGGGTGATAATGTTGCAACTACATCATCTATGGTGAAGAATATCGATGAGAAACCAGTCAAGTCTATGATTACACAACCGATGCATTATTCCACACCGATGTCGGGAAAAGAGTCGAGTGTTATGAAATCATCTAGGAAACTCATGAAAACGGACAGTTCTGCCGACGATTTTGCATCATTGGATGGTGATGAAGATGAAGTAGCCACCAATTATCTGAAAATGTTGAATACACCGCCAATATCATCAAACTCACACATCTCCACCGATGCCATTTCACCAATTAATAGCACAATCACGAGCGAATTGAGTCAACAGTTGAAAAAACATTTAGAAAATCTGAATTCTGGCGACCCCAATTATGATACCACATACGGTGTCCGTATCGATTCTTCCACAGGGGGTATGATGATGGGAAATATGGAGATTCGTTTTCCCCCAGGACAAATCGAATTATGGCGCAATAATAAGAGGAGCAAGTTTTTTCCAGCTACTCCCGAGCTATATAATCTGATATTTATTAAACATGTTCCGACATCGGTGAGTGATAGAGATGGGCAGGTGTATGCACTAATATTGGAAATTACCAGAGCACCATATAAGGAATACAATATACGGAAAGGATTGAATACAAGCACAAAATCGAGAAAAAAGTTTCAGCAGATCATCAAACCATTAATTGGTTCACCCCATGACATGAGGAGTAAGCAACGTAAGGGTATAGGTGGGGGGAGAATAATGCAACTGATACCTTTTGAAAAGCTTGTAAGTGAGTGCCCTAAGGATTATGTATATTGGAATGTTGCTACAGAATTAGTTGACCGGCTTCGACTACTGTGGAGTTCGAAAATGGCTGGCCACACTGGACATGATAATGAGATAATGTCTATAATTGAGGAAATGCGTGAAGAAGGTATCGTGTATTGAGTTGTGCTGAATCTCACATACACAATTTTTCAAATATATAATATCCATATCGTAGGAGCTATCATACTAGTATATAAACGTTATTCAAAGAGGTCACATGCATTTTGCATTGGCATATTACTGGCGTGGGGATGAGTGCGACAAAGAGGCAAATCGCCAATGAATTGCATAAACCTGCAAGACGCAACTTCGAGAGAAGAAGAACTATAATAAAAGGTTTCGCAGACCTGTGGCAAATAGATTTAGCTGAAATGCAAACATATTCGAAAGAAAATAGCGGTTATCGATACATATTATTTATCATCGATTGTTATTCCAAATATCTATGGACTGAGCCAATAAAAATCAAAACTGGTCCAGAAGTGACACGCGCCATGGAAAGGGTATTGGAAAAGTCTGAATATTCACCGAAGAACCAACGTAGGTGATCCATATCTTACAGTGGAGGTAGAAGTTATAGGGCAAGGGGTTGAACTTACAGACAAACTCTACCAAAGTGTTTAATATGTAGTCATAGACTTACATTAGGATATGTTTCGAAGAATTAATCCTTCATCATCAGCAATAGTAAAAAGTACATCTATTAAGAGAAAAAAAAACACAATGTTAAAAATCTTGACACATCAAAAAAGAAGTACCTGAAAACTTACCAATGGTGACAGTGAAATTTAAACATGAAAAATAAACTTAAAATAAAACAAAGGGGTCGCACTAAGTGCGAACTCCCAATGTTAAGGGATCTTCAGAAATCTCATAATCAATCACCGAAGAATATCCAAAGCGATCTTGGAAAAGAGTTCTATAATAAATCCTTCACTTCTCTGATGGCAAAATATGGAATCAATCATTATTCAACGTATAGTACTATGAAGGCTGCGATCGTTGAAAGGGTCATAAGAACATTGAAAAATTGGATTTATAAAGAATTTTCTGTGAGAGGTGAATATAAGTGGTGCGACTTTCTTTCACTCCTAACCGAAATGTATAATGACAGAGTACATAGAACAATTGGTATGAAACCCTCTGACGTGACACCTACTACAATACTACATGCTTATAGCCACATTAAAATAGCACCAAAGGCAAAATATTGTACTGGTGATGTCGTTCGTATAAGTAAATATAAAGGCATATTTGAAAAAGGATATACTGCCAATTTCTCCACAGAACTATTCAAAATAGTCAAGGTAAATATGACGAACCCTAGAACGTACAAACTTGAGGGTATGGAAGGTGAACCAATCGAAGGATCTTTTTATGAAATGGAATTATTAAAGACTGACAATCCTGATGCATATTTGGTAGAGAAAGTCTTGAGGAAGAAAAACGGGAGAATATATGTCAAATGGCTCGGATTTCCCAACAAACACAACTCTTGGATTGATAAGTCCGCAATTATTTGAAGTGTTAATATTTAATATTACCTACTTTATTTCAATAAATATTTTCAGATCAATTGTTCGAATATTTATATATACATCACCCCTAACCCAACAAAAAAAGTCATATTTGCTTATTGAATGATATTTTTATTATATATAAAATGGAAACAAATACATTTCGGAACTAATCTTCGTCGGAGGTTTCTGCTTCCGGCACAAAGTATGATTCGGGTGGAGGTTGATTCAGACTTCGTCGAAACATGCGCCTCTCATAAGGCAAACACCAACATGTGCTGAAATGGTGGCCAGCAGATCTATATATGTAGCCAACATTCTCGCAGAAGTAGCTGACACTTGAACATCCAGCACACACCCCATTCCAACAATCGTTGCGGTATGTGCTGCAGCTGAAACATCGACGAAAGTACAGCCGATCCACCATGCTGCATTCTCTGCAAGTATTCCTGTATATTCCTATATTCGTGTTCCGCAGCAACTTCGAACACTTAATGCATTTTGGTCCGATCCCATTTTCATGATGCACATTTCTAGAAGGGTCTTGAGGGCCTCGTAGTCTTCTATTCTCCAACGTGCAGTGTTGGCACACCCCGGTGCAGGGGTTTATTTCAATGGCTCTCCAACCAACGTCGCAATTGTGGCATATGATGAAATCATTAACTCTCATTGGGTTCACAGCTACCACTGGTTTCGAATACCAGGATTTGGGGTAGGACATATTTCCAGAGTGAATAAAACTTAACTTCCTCTTGAAGAATATTTTGTGGAAGGTAGAAACACTATGATCGAAAATACTGACATCCTCCGCTTTTAAATGCTTGAATCCTCCCCTCCTAAACATTTTGTGCGCCTGACATATGAAAATGTCTGGAGAAAAAAATTGTGTGTTAATTCAAAGTTGGATTGGGTTTATTGCGAAAACATCATGTAAAGACTAGTTCAGATTATGAAAAATCATACACCATTTCAACTGAATAATAATTTTATTGAAACTTGAATACATATTCAATCTCTTATGAAATCTTCGACGAATTCATGCAGCCCTCTTTCGTCATCGCTGTCAAGCTCCATATCTTGCCGCATGAAGTCGTCTATCCCATAATATTCATTCCTCCGCTGGTGACGGAGGCGACGCCTCTGTTGTCTGCTCTCTGCTCTCAGCTCTTGTCGCCGATCTTCTTCTCTCTGAAGTGCAGCCCTTTGTTCCTGGCTTCGACGTCGTTCTCTTAACGCCTCGTCTAGTTCAGCCACACCAACTTCCAAATCCCTGAAGAAGTTATCGATGTCTTCCTCCATATCATCGAACATATCGGCTACTGCTTGGTGCTCTCCGATGACGCCCTCTGCGCCCCGTCTATTCTGTACCTCTTCGATGAGTCCGTTGAGGGAGAAGTCAGTCGTCGCTGTCGTCGAATCGCACGGTCCTGGTGGTGCTAAGCGACGGGTGAATGACATCTCATTCCCGTCCCTAGTAGTGGTGGTGTCAGCTTCTTGTACAATGATGACACTTGGAGAACTCATGTTGAAATTCAACTGAATGATTTCAGAGGAGCGGGTGCATTTATATACGAAAAAAAGAGGAGTGGCTATGCGGAAACAGTGGTGGGGATAGATAAGTCGAGAGGAACATGAGACGGGCGGAAGAAGATACTGAATTTGTCTAGCACATATTATTTATTCAAGAATATCTACAAAATATCTTAGTACAGTATATAAACAAAATAAATCATATCATATACGCCTAATATTATTATTCATCACTTAAACCTAACTAAATACATGGGCCTCAAATATAAATACAACTACATATCCTTCAAAAATTCCGTATTCAGCCGAGCATAACGCTCAAAGAGGGTTCTGCCTTCTTCACAGTCTCGCTGAAATTTTTCTTCAGCTTCCAACTGTCGAAGCAGTGCGTCTCTTTGCTGCAAGATAGATTCACATTTCTTTCTACTCGCAGCAATCTTAGCATCCACACCAGAATTCCATTGCTTCAAATCAGCATCATACCGTTTTACGTAGTCGATCAGCTGTTTTGGCGGCAGTGGAATAGATGTGGGAATGCGAGCATCATGGTCGGCTGTATCTGCCACGCTATCATCAACAGGCTGTACATTCTCATTGGCCGGGCGTACAACATCAACACGAATCACATTTATTTCAGGCCTCGATGGATTCGTGCGTTCTATAGCCGTTGAGGGAGCAGCAACTTTCTTATGGGGCCTATACCATTTTGAAATCTCGCCTCCTCGGTATGGGTTCGCCTTGCTCGTGTGTTTGAGGAATTTTTGAAGGACTGATGAAGATCCCGCTTTCTCTTTCTCCTTCGCAGATGGCGACGACGACGACGATAGTGGCAGCAGCGGTGATGATGCTGATTTCCTTTTTTTCGAAAGGTGTAGTTTCCTACCCTTCTTAGGTGATTGGAAATCGCCATCGTCATCATGAGCATAATCACCACCAACTCCCTTAGATGTCGATGGCATCGGCGATGGCGGAGGTCTCTTGAAACCTTTGGAAGATCTCTTCATTCCACTCCCGGAGTCGCTATTGCCGGCTTCAGATGGTCCTTTAGGGCAGAGAAGGGGTATATCCTCAACAACCAATGAAGGAAGTGTGAGAGGTTGTTCTGATGGGTCAGTGAATGCTTCATCCCCTTCCAAATACTCTCGTATTTGTCCACTGAGCCACTCTCGCTGGGACTCGGTCTGGTCCTTTGGATCCATTGGTAGATCGCTGAAGCTCTTCTCCATATCTGCAATAGTCAAAGTATAAAATGAAAAATTGTTGAAGCGAACAGTTTTATGACAATAAACTCACTTAAGATGGGTAGAGCTTGTTCTGCATCTTCCCCGAAGAAGGCATCGTTGAATATACTATCATCGGACATATCTGAAACAATAAAAATCACATTCGATACCAATTTTTTATACATAAAAAGAAGTCAAATGAGGCAATAGCCAATCATGAAAATAGGTACTCACTCATCATGTTTGCTGCTGTAGTGTGGAATAACGATTGACGAAAGAGGAGGAATATTCTGGTGGTAGACGGCGTCTGCTAACAGAATGAAGATTTGGTGTGCGCGTCACCGGTTTTGTCAACTCACTCCCCACTCTCAACCCTTCCCCCTCCTATTCACAACCCCCTACTCCAGCATTCACCTTGACTTGATGCAAATCGACCTTGTTGCAGAGTGGCCCAAGGTCGCAATAGAATGTATATGAGTGGTTCCGAAAAACTTGAGATAATTTAGTAAAAAAAATTGCAGAATTGGAAAAATATGCAAAAAAAAACAGAAAAAATCCAAAAAAATTCCGAAAAATTCGAAAAAAAAATTCGAAAAAAAGTGAGAAAAAAAATGACCAAATTTATCGATAGTGTTATACATCCTTCAACCACAACAGCTCGACGTGAACTAACTATATATTACTTGAATATCGAACTGTGTACGAATGCATCTCTCCTTCCCACCCCACCTCCACTTCCAAGAAATATATTTATACATATATCCCATTCAACTCCATCTCTATCAAGTTATTGAATATTTTTGTTCCACAGAAATAATAGGCATTGCTGCTCGAAAATGTTTTATTCTAGAATAGATTTGCATACACATATTCATCTCCATCTTCATATGTTGAAAGGAATAGAGTAATCATAGAATACATTCAATAATTATACATTTCAAATTCACAAGATACAATTCGAAATGGATATAATATGATAAATAATACATCACTTTCTTCTTCTTTGTATAGGATGATTCAAAATATTCGAAGTTCGAGATCTACGTCATATATAGAATATCATGAAATAAAAATTATATGTACACATAGATATATGAAATATCATTCCGGAAAAACAAAATAAATTGATCACTATTTCGTGGGTATAGAGTTATCTATTGAAGTCCTGTTTGTTCCATTTCCAATAGTCTTATCAGCCCATCTAACCCGCTATCGTTTGAATTTTTGTTTCGGTCCGATTCCGCATGAGTAATTGCTTGCTGTAGCCAAAGCACATTTTGTTCGGGACTCACTTTATAGAATTCGATGTCATTATGCCCCCACGGTAGAGTTTTTGGTGTGTTAGGTATAATGAAACGTTTATCGTCATGATATGAAAGGGCAACTTTGTTTTTCATTTCCGTAGAAATATCATGATGATCACTACGGAAACAATTCATTTTTCTGAAGATAAAGCCGCCTTTCTGTACAATATTTTTGTAATCATCCAGTGTTAATTGGGTTCTAACCACAGATCTTGAAATGCCTTTTGCTTTCTTCAATTCACTACCTAAAGATCGAACACAATATGCTTTGGCCCCAGTTCCATAGAAACTCACAATAAGATCATCTGGAAATTCATCCTTCATATTTCCCACGACTGATTTCGTAATCGGCATACCCATTTTATTGTTCACGGGGTAATTGGATGTGTCGAAATACGCTATGTTTTCCTTCATGAAATTGTAAAAGTTTTCTGTCTCTATTTTCAGGATCAAGGAATCTGTATCAGTATATAATAATTGTGATTTGCTAGCAAACTGTTTCTTGATACATTCATAAAGAAAATTATATATGACGACTTTCGACACATCTAATATACAAAAACCCAAATAAAGTGGTTTGTCATAGTGCACCCTTACTTTACCCATGTGGATCGCTACAAAATTCCCATGAAATATTTTACAGGTTTTATAATTCGGTTGCGCGATCAATGCATTGGCACCCATCCTTCTTTTGACACTATCCCAATGAGTAACCAGTTTGATATCAGTTCTTTTATCTATATTCTCCATTGTCTTGCCATAAACTGAGTTAACCATATTTTTAAACATATCTTTATCCGCCTTATTGGTACTCTTGTTACGCATTTCAGTATTGAGGTCTACATACTTCTTCAGCCACGGGGATTGATTGAATTTAAGAACTCTATGAGTTTTCACCAATACCAGCCCATTCATCAAAGCTTGTTTGAGGTTTCTTTGATGCACGATATATTTAGATTTGTTGAACAAATTTGGAATCAATTTCAGTAATTTCGATATCGAACCAGGAGCCGACATTGACTCTACGAGAAATGGAAGATCCGAATGAGCGTCATGTAATCCTTCGGGATAGTGTACATCCACTTCAAAGATATACCCGCATGGACCATCGTCCGCCAAATTCATTACATCCAATTCTTCAATGTCTTCAGAAGATAACCACTCGAAACCAGAAGTAGGTAGCGGTTGCGACATGCTATGCCCATATAAATTAGTTGCATCAAGATACATAATAAATGATGTTGGTTCATTTGGATTGAAATTCGGAAGAAAACTATTATTTGCTACATGGGATCTGAGGCTGCACTGGCTAATGCCACCCCTTATTCCTTTCTTGAAGAAATGTATCATGTCTATGTCGGTTAGTAATTCCAATTCAACTTTGGTATATCTCAACATAGCATCCCATGATAAACCGGGTGCTGTGAAGTATTGGCTAGGATCTAACTTATATGTTCTCAAACAAACCTTTCGAAAGTTTTCGAAAACATCGCATAGTAATAGAACATCTGATTTCGAGTAAATGTCTGAGTAATCTCCGAGAGATTTACACTTGAATAGGTTCCAGACAAGCTCAGATCTCCGATAATCTCCATCCGAAATGTGTTGGTTGGAAAGGTTATCATAAAAATCATTTTTTGATGGTAAAACTTGAACGTCCAATTCATCCATTGAAGTAATGAAGCTATATGGGAAAATATCTTCTTTAGTCATGACTTCAAATTGTATTGGGTCTCGGAAATGCTTCATAGTTTCAATTAATTAATTCGATTTCAAATTTCCAGCTAACGTTTCAAGGGATTGTGAAAGAAACTTGTAGCTATCTAAAAAGCGGAGTTTGAGAAATATGTCATGATTGTGGCCATCTTTTCCCAGATATTTGTCAACCAAGATGTGCTTGGTGAATGAAATATATTTCTCCTTTGTTTGAGCCACGCAATCTACTTGTTCATTCTGATCAAATAATTCTTTGATAAAAAGATGGCTATCATAACCGCTCATATTATGAAAGAATATGGGAATGAAATTTGGAATTTTATAATTCAAATTGCAAATTGAGTGTGCTGCTCCAAATCTCTTCCTACCAGTTAAATGACAGTGATCTCTCACTTTAACATCACCATATTCGAAGGGTTTATCACAAATACCGCACTCGGTTGCTCTGTTAAAATCAAGCTCTTCTGCTCGAGTCAATTTCTCCATCGGAACTATATGCTTCAAATATGTATTGTATATATTTTTTGAATCATTCACTAAACTTGAAACAAATTTCTTCGATACACCTTTGCCACGAAAAGAAACAAATTTCGTGATGGAATCATCGTATGAGCATTTTATCACATATGCAAATAAGTGTGGTTCATGAATGAATGTTCGATTAGTAAACGATTTCTTCGAATCTGGTTCACAAGTATGTATCGGCTTCAATACTGACTCAAAATCTGCATATATAACGAAGGGTACCTTCATCTGTTTCTCGAAATTCTCAAATTTTAAAAGATTTTCTTGTGTATCATCACCAAATTTATCAATTTTTAGTTTTGTAGACGGTGTTGTTGTAAAAGTATGATTACAATCATTCTGTTGATGGCGCAACAACTTAGACTCGTCAGAGAAATATAACAAACATCCATCACAGAAATATTTCTTATGACCTCTCGAAGATATTTGACTTGAAACCAATCTAGACAAGTTCTTTATCCAGCAATAGTGACTATTACCAGAATCATCTGTCATCAATAGTAAGTTAACATGTTTACTCATTCTCTTTCTAGCATAATGAAGTGGGCCAACCACTTGATACGCAACTTGCTGATTTTCAAAGACGCTTTCTAAACCATAAACATTTATGGAACAGTCGTTTAGGGCCTCAAATTTAGGTATACTTGCTACCTTGACAGGAAACTCTATACCCACCAGATTCAGGACTGTTGAAAAATGCGGGTACGAAGACATTTCACACGGCTTGCTGTATGCTGGATATAGTGCAGATGTCACAGCCCATGCGAAACAGCATTCGTCCTGATTAATCACATTCACCACCGCCGTCTTGTTCTCGATGAATCTGAGGAGTTTCAAGTGGGAACATCCCCGCAGCGGGCTATATTTATTGATGTTTATCTCGAGAAATAATATCTTCTCGAGAGCCCACCCTGTAACAATAGAAAATATTGAGGTGACAATATTCTTCAATGGGTTCGCATAAATAGCTAAAATGTTACAATTGAACTCACCAGAATCACGTTCTTCGAATTCCGTTGAAAGATTCACAATCATCTCCTTGAATGTATCTATGCAAGCTTCCAGATCGAGGGAAGAATCGATGATATGATTGGGTGTAATGAAAGATTTATTATCACGAATATCCTTAGATTCAATCACATATCTCCCAAACATTTCCATGTTCACTTTGATGGTGTGGTGAATCGAGACCATATTGTTTAATTATGATATGATAGTCGCTCTATTCTCATCAAAAAATGTATTATAATCTAATACTCCAGTTCTACATTCCACTCTGTAACTGATGATGCGGCATCTGAATGCGCTCTCAATCACGGATATGCCATTTCCTTGATTGATACAAGCATTCGTACGATGCTCCAATGACCTTTTATGTGCCGCCATTCTGTCTGCAGGAACTGTTTTATCACATACAGTGCATGTTTGCACATTTCCAATCGCTGATGTTGATGATGCACCAACATCATCTAATCGTGACTTCTTTGCCGCAGATGGACCAACACTCCCTATACACGACAATTTCTGATGGCGCCGCAGGTTATCACTTCGTGTAAAGGATTGGGCACAAGCACTGCAGAACAACATTTCGATTAAGCGAATGCAAAGTACACTTTCGAGAATGAAAAAGGAGTGTGTGACAATCGAGAGCAATGGGAGAACTGAAATCTAACGAACACACCTTTCAATTTATAGGGGAGAGGAGTGATGACGTAGAACTCTGCAAGGTTATCCCCTCCTAACTGAGTGACCTCGAGTGTAGGATGTCGAGCGAGCCATCAAGGTCACATACTCTCTGAGTTAAAGGAACTCTTCCACATCTTCCCAAGGTCGCGAAAAGAGCGCATATATCATCAATCGCCAAGGTCGTCTCTCAAAAGAGTGCACGTATACTCCCAAGGCCACTCCACCCGAGATCACTGTATTCTCCCAAGGTCATCCAAACGCAAAATCACTCCCAATCGAAGGTTACCCCCCAAGGACACCCTTCAAGACCACTCCCCCCAAGGTCACCAGTGGCGTACCGCAAGCATAATATGTGATGCGACCTTGGGGGGTGGCCTTGGGGGGTGGCCTTGGGGGGGACGACCTTGGGGGGAGACCTGGAATCGGCTTAAACCTTCTACTCTTGTCTGGAAATAACAGGGGCAATATTCACGTGTCCCACTGCAGCCTTAGAGGTAATGCTGAACCTTCCACCATTGCACCTGTGTGTAATGAAAGAAGCAGCAATCAGTGCCTTCAAACTCAGCCAGACAAAAAAAAACCAAATCAGGAAATCGGATTGGACACTTGAAGATTTTGGGAAATATTTCCCTAGAATCCATGTCTAAACCGACAGATATCATGCCAGATAGGTACGACTTCGAAATGCAAGTTACAATTTGATTCCTTCCTAACTCAGCGACATCCGAAGCAACGACCGTCATGAACTTCAAGAGATCTCACGGGAACGGCCAGCAAGATGCTGATATTGCTTATTCTCATATATCCATGTTCACAATCTTTCTCGTTCCCATAGTTAGTCTGACTTTTGAATTCAACCAATATAGATGTTCTCTAGGAACCATACTTTGTAAAATCTACTCGTAATAAATCTTTTTAAAAACGGGACTTTCGGAATTTGATATTTAACTGGCGCAGTCGGTAGGATCGCGAAAGAGTCTTTTTGAAAAAGATCCTCGTCGTTTTTAAACGTTTATTCGCGATCTCAAGAATCTTGTCCCTGGAAGGAAGCATCGCCGCTAACCACCAAGGATCACAGAAAGGACAGCAGTAGAAGGAATGATCTTGATCATCATCACTATCTTACTGTAAGTACCTATTTTTATGTCAGACTCCCCCAAACCGAATTCCCACAACGATACCAGTGTAAATTTTGATTTGAGTGAACTATTTCGTGAAATATTGACGATTTCTCGAACGAATACCATGGCAAAACCAGCATTCGACGTTAAGAATCTATGCATTTTACCAGAATACGACGGAAATCCAAACGGACTCTACGATTTCATCAGAGTCGCAACTACGCTTTTGAATCATTACTTTGATACGACCACATTGAATTGTCTTCAAAATGTTCTACTTCTACAAGGAATCATAAACAAGCTGACAGGCAGAGCGAAAGAAGTTGTTTCAATATACGGTTGTGGCGATTGGCCTTCGATTAAAAATACCTTGATACAAAATTTTGGCGATCAAAGAGATGAAAATTCTCTAACAAGAGATCTAGTCAACTTACGACAGCAAAACGAATCACCGCTTCACTTCTATGAGCGATGTATGGGACTATTGAATACCATTTCGAATTATTTAGACATCCATAACGATAACGATGTGTTAAAACAAAGTAAAAAAGCATTTTTCCAACAACAAACTCTCACTACCTTTCTAGCAGGACTCAAGGAACCCCTTGGCTCAACAATTCGGGCCATGAGACCGGCTAATTTGGCTATTGCAATGCAATATATACAGGAAGAAAATAATATACGATACTTGCAACGGAATAACGGACCTACAAACTTCACGTCAGATAAAAGACAGGCACCGCCACAAAGAAATTTCAGACCTCCGGCACAAATTTCATTTTGGAATCCACAGCCAATGATGCAAATACGTCCAACTTTCCCACAAGGGCCCATCAATGTACCGCAAAGAGGAAACAATCAACCACAAAAGTTCTTCACAAACCAACAAGTTTTTGGAAAACCCCAAAATGTTTGGACTCAACGAAATAATTCAGGACAGTTCCAACCAAGAGCCACCCCAATGTCGATAGTCTCTAGAAATACCACACAAACGCAACCGAAACCAACTCCAATGAGTGTGAGTACCCGAAATACAGCAGGCCCATCAAATCAGTATAGAAGACCATTCAGAAGTAATTTCCAATATTGAATCAGCCATTATTATTTCCTGAGTGAAAGGGGAACGAAAAAATATAATAATAAGTGTACTTACATAAAACACATCAGAACTATAAGCGCACAATAACTTTTCAACTTGCGTCGGTGGATTATAAGCTCAATGTTATGGAAAGAGAGAACTATAATCCTGTGCGTGGCGGACCCCGTATTTATATGTGATTACAACCCCTCTTACCGTGAACGATATATGGTGATGGTATGCCAACATGCCATCAAGGTCACATACTCTCTGAGTCAGAGGAACTCTTCCACATCTTCCCAAGGTCGCGAAAAGAGCGCATATATCATCAATCGCCAAGGTCGTCTCTCAAAAGAGTGCACGTATACTCCCAAGGCCACTCCACCCGAGATCACTGTATTCTCCCAAGGTCATCCAAACGCAAAATCACTCCCAATCGAAGGTTACCCCCCAAGGACACCCTCCAAGACCACTCCCCCCAAGGTCACCAGTGGCGTACCGCAAGCATAATATGTGATGCGACCTTGGGGGTGGCCTTGGGGGGTGGCCTTGGGGGGGACGACCTTGGGGGGAGACCTGGAATCGGCTTAAACCTTCTACTGACAAGCTAGCCGCTGCACTCTCTGCAGCTTGACTTGTGCCGAAATTTGTTGCATTTTTGGCTACCATATCAATGAAGCGTAGGTGGAAAAACTAGATAATTAATTACTTGCAAATTTCATTGCATTAGTGAGGTGGTACTCGAGGAAAATCTTGCCATAAATCATTCACAATCATGTCTTAAAACGCTTCTTCGAGATACAGGGTATTGTGGTGTTGAAATTGCAACCAAGAAAAAGACGTTTCGTTGAATAATAGAAAAACGATGTTTGCATTTTTATTGCAATTCATTCATCATTCAACAATTTCGGAACGAGAAGCATCACAAAAAGTTTCTATTTCAAGTTTGGAGGAGATTTGATATTCCATTCCAAGACAATAAAAAAATACAATTATTTGAGAAAAGTATGTAATAAAATTGGACCTATATTTATATGAATCTATCATAGAATATACCAATAGATTTACCTACACTCTCATACAAAATTGCAAGGTTATAAAAACGTAACATCATGTTAAAATCTGGATCTTTTGGGCACATCGTTGGATTGAGAAAATAGAGAAAATAAGTGTCAACTTAGGTGTTTGTTTCGGTGGTCATAAAAAAACACATTGATACCAGTTCATAGTGTTTACCAAACCATCATTTCAGTTTTGTTTTCCAAATCTGATAAAAAGTTTGGAAGATTCAATAGCTTGCGGTATTTTCTATGAAGCTGGTATGTATTTCATTTGGTACACATCTGCCTGAATATGGCATCTATATCTATTTCACCCAATCCACCCTGAGATAATCGATAGACAGTCAACCACATCATCCATCGAAATGATGATTAATGATTAATATTCATATTATATTCCATCGAATATTCAGGGATGATATCAGTCGTTATATCGATTACCCTAAACTCTAATACAGGGTGTTTCTATATATATATATATTATATCCACATTGAAGCGGATGATTCCTCAACTTATTCAAGGACTGAAAGTTCACGTTGATTCATATCAGGTAGGTACAGGGTGTCAAGGTTTTCATAGAAGATCTGTTGTGTATTTTTACCAATCAAAAGTAATATATTGATGAAACTGTGTATTGATATCGGTAAAAAGAGGCTTCTTTTTATGATTCAAATCAGCAGGAAACTGTCGAGCAATAAAAAAAAAAATTTGCACCCAGTATCTTGAAAACGAATAAAATTCACAATTGGATATACCCAATTATTTATCATTACAAAAGTTCTTGTTAGTATAGTCACAATCAGATGACCTTATCACCATGACATATTACTATTACCAAAACCATATAAATTAGTCGCATTGTTATCCTAACAAAATTATAGCTATGATAACAATAGAACATTATAAGATGACATAATTATACTATATTTCCACAACAATGTATACTATTTATAACCGAACACTTTCCGGACAGAACCGGAACTTTAAGTAAAACTATCATGGTAACAGCTCGAACTTCTCGAAGTGGTATCATGTTTGTTTTGTTTTCGTATTTTTGATATTTGTGTCATTGTGACATTACTGACATTTGTGTCTTTGCCACCAAACAATTACTGAAACGAGAAAAACTATCAGATTTAATTTGAATTCCACCAAAACATATCTCGAAAAACTGCTGGAAGTAAAGCTTTCACATCAGAAGCGAACATAAACAGAACAGATGTTTAGTTTATCCGTGGGTTATCTCCAGAGAGTTCAGTGGTTATCCCACTTCGAGTGGTTCACGAGTCACCACTAGGTAGCGTATCGCTTAGCACCTATCGCGAATTATCCAAGGGTCCACGTATTACGTCGAATGAAATACAAAATACTTGCCGACTTTAGTTACGCAAATAATAATAAGATATAGCTGGTGGAAGTTCAAACCATTATTCTTGACTAACATCATTGCACTAAAGTTGGTAATATATAGTAATAAATAGTACTTAGTATCTGAAGTTGAATGTGAATGACATTTAACCTATAAGGGCCGTTTTTATAAACGAATATAAACACGGTTTGAGCTGAAACTAGTTTTGTTGCTACTGGTTCCTAGCAACTAAACCAAGTTCAGCTTATACGTAGTTCATTCTCGTTTTTAAAAACTGCCCTAAATGTTTAAAAATTTCCAGTTAAATTTCAAGCTTACCCTTTCCTAAGGAGAAAACGAATTCTTGAAATTTGTGTAGTTGCTATGGTAACGATACAAAATATAGGCTTTTGATTGGTCTAAAATATTGGGTGTGAAATTTTCTGAGCAACTATCTACTGTAATATCATGGATCCGGCATGGCGTTAGATCCGGCATCATGAAGTATTTGTGTGGTATTAGAGGGGTCTGCCGTGGAAAGTACTATGATATCACGTGGTTTAACTTATTGCTTACGCTAGATCCGATATCTAGGTTACTTGTTTCGTAGGTCAAGGGGGGGGGGTTGATTGGTCGTTTTCATTTATGTCCATACATGTGTTTGTACCACGTGATCATAGTAGGTACCTACTTTCTTGCAGACCCCTCTAGACCAAAAAATTACTACAGGATGCCGGATCTAGCGTAAACAATAAGATCTATGCTTATATGTATGGTCAAAAATTAAAACGACCAATCAATGGCTTAGTACTTTCAACCCCCCCGGACCTACAAAACAAATAAGATCCGGCATCCTGTAGTATTTTTTTTGGTATAGAGGGGTCTGCAAGAAAGTAGGTATACTATGATCACGTGATACAACACATATGTATGGACAAAAATAAAAACGACCAATCAATGACTTAGTACTTTCAACCCCCCGGACCTACAAAACAAATAACCCGGATACCGTATCTTGCGTAAGCATATAATATCTATGTGTAATATAGCTTTTAGGACCACCTTGTATACCGATTGATTTGACGTTACCTCCAATGTAGTCGTTATTTCAGGATAATATATTCCAGATACATCACAGTTGCTGACTCGGAATCATGGCACGTCCAAACAAGTTGATGTTTATAGGTAGCGACAGCACTTTCAGAAAATATGTCGCACGTGAAAGTTTTTGATGCTCTAGAATCATCCCTTTGATGCTGAATCGGCTGAATGATAACTACCTACCTGTAGGATCCTCGGTAGGATCTCTTCGAGAGATATCTCTGGTAATGTTCGTTTTTGTTTTTTCAAGCAAGAACCAAGAGAACTAAACGTTTTGAACTAGGACGTTCTTGAGGCACTTTGAAAAAATTGGCCAAATTTACGAAGCACTCCTCGCAGAAACGATCTATTCTCAGTTTTAATCAGCATGTAAGATTCAAATATCGAGCGATATTCAGTGAAAAACGGATCTTTCAGAAATGCAAATATCCAATATGGCGTTAATAAGAATAATAAAAGTTGAATTCAAGAATGCCTTGGAAAATACGATGAAAGATTTTTTCACAATATGTCAATTGAAAATGACACATCAAATTCTTTTCGAGATAATTATTCACTATGATTATCTCGTATTTCTCATAAGTAAATGGTGAAGCTCGTGGGGAAAACTCGTGGGGAAAACTGAGAAAATATTATGTTTGGAAATCTTACGCGCGATACAGTGTGAGAAAAAAAGAGCTAGAAGCGAGAGAAAAGTCAGTGATTGAGACAGTTGATGTCGTTGATGTTGCGATTATCAATATAGTATGCAGGTCTAATTAAATTGAGATTTTTGTTAGTTGTGATATATACCCAGTTATACCTGAATATCCAGGCCACTGTTATCGAGGGTTCCCAATCTCAAAATACATATTATTTTAGTAAGGCCATGTTCTTCCATGCCCAACTGTTTATCTAGGAAATTGAGAGTAGATTTGAAATTTGCTCACAAAATCTTGATATTATGCCCTATGTTGAGCCAAACTCCGTTATCTGGGGGCATGATCGGTAACAAAAGGATTTTTTGAAATTGTGCATTTCTAGTATTTTTTTCAACAAAATACTTACCACAAGGGAAATAAACAGTTCATTTACACGTGAATACTGGGTGTTCATCCTCTAGAGTCAGCCAGATTGATGGGGTTCTTTCCTTAGTATAGGTGTACAAAATGGGAATCTAACGAATACGTTGGATGAGGTCGAAATATATCCTTCGAAATGCGAAAAGATAGAGGAAACTAAGTGAAGTTGAGACGCAATAAGACGATTCCTAACATCGCAAACTTTCGAATACGGTAGGATGAAGATGTTCACAACATTAATATATATATTTATTATTAAGTGGAATTCTGACAGATGATTCAACTTCTGACATTAATGCTTCCTAACTTCTGGAAGGTGAAGTTCTTCTTCCATTAGCACAGCAACTGATGTAAACGAAGAGCAGATACAGATATAATATGATGATAGGGGCCCAGTTTTCAGGTCCATTATGAAAAGCTGAATCCATGAATATATGATTCATCCTCTCCAAAAATCATACAAAGTAACAAAGGAAAAGGTTGGAAAATTTCATTTTACATACATATTCTTACGTAGAATTTGAGCTGTATTTGAAGTCCTCATAGCACCTTATAGATTTCTAGAATTCGGTTATTCTTTTATAACGGATATTGTGGTTTTCTTATCCACAAATCCTATAAGTATTCAACAATTGAACGGGTATATCCTAAAAAAATGTATATCGACAGAACTCATAGTTAGTTTACTAGTTCAAACTGTTTTTTCTCAGAGCTTCATATAGATTATTGATTTGAATGTATGAAATATATGAAGATCACTAATATGATAATGACAACCCATGTTTGATAACTATGCTCTTTTTATGAGAAAAACGTTCGTCAGAAAATGAAATTGCCTAATTTGTCCAACACACTAACACAAAAATCAAGTTGGTGATGAAAATCCATTTTCATGATAATTTTCATTTTCACCTTGTATAGTTATTGATATCAAAATGTGAACTGAAGTATATTTTCAACCCTAATCCAAACTGCATGATACGTAACTCGCCCTCTTCCAAGAATAAGAAAGAATATGAGCTGCATCAATAGAGAAATAATTACACTCATATGTATGTCTTTTTTTATCTTTATGTCAATCCCAAAATAAAAATATAAATTTGGAAAACGAGATTATTTCTGCAGTTTATCATTGTTCATTATCTCGTATATTGGGCAATTTCCTGAATATTTTCATTGAAGATTGAATGAAAACGAAACCTTGAAATAACTTCGCTGGCAAACCCCAATGTTTCACAGTTTCATTACTGCTTGGTTCAGCAACGACTCCTTTTCTAATGATGAACGAATAGGGGTGAAATTTATGTTTATTCAAATCCCTTGAATTGATGTCGTGCCGTGGATATACCTACCCAAATCCTTATAAGCTGCTGGAATAGAGCTCTTAAAGTAGGCATGGAAATATGCTAGTATACATTTATCGCGTTAGGTACCTACTGTCATCATCGATTAACAGTTTCTGATATTTTTTGTTAAGATTCCAAAAATTGTTGTTTTTGGGCAATTTTGACAATGAAAGGTTGTCCAGCATGCGTTCGTCTTAAGGTCTGTCTGCTCCAAATAGCTCGTGGTGAAATTATAGACGTGATTTCCGATGAACATATAGGACATAAACATAATATCTATATAGAAAAGGAAGAGATAGCCGACTCTTATGCGATGTTCTAGAGATATCAATGAGTGTTTTTCAACTTCATTGCCTCTCAAAAAATACATTTTATGGCGAGACTATAAAGGATTACATATAAGCAGATATATTAGCAAACAGAATGAAATAATATATAAAAGACTATAAGGTAATGTAGAATCATGTATAATTTTTGAAAACACAACTAGAGACACGTACTACTCATTTCAATAATGGTGGGTGATAACCTAGAAATACAAATATCGGGTTTACTCATTGACAACGAAAGAGCGTAGTTCAAGTACATGACTTCCAATTTTTATGGTTTTTATAGATGTACTCAGTACATCCGATAATCAATCAAACCAAATACCCTTTGATCGTTTGTTAAAAGCATATCCGGTATATTCACTGTTCCAGCTGTATTTACAGGATTATTAGAACACCACCTCTCAAGCTACCAGTATTAATAATTCGCACCCCCATGAAACCATAGTGAATGAATCTGAGATATGTATTTTCATTAATCTTCGAAAACTTTGAAATCAATGGGTTTCAAATAACGCAATTTATTTGAATTCAAACCTTTTCAAAACAGCACGACACTGGTGCTGGTAATTAGGTTGTGGATATCCTCAAACAATTAGTGTTGCCAGGATTGTGCGTTATTATCTAATCTGTTGAATGATCTAATATTTATACAGATACAGTGCAGGATCACCAACTAGATGCACTAGCTCTACTCTGAATAGAATCCAGGAGCCTCCAGTGCTGAATTCCAAAAATGTGAACAATATTCCATGGCAGGTTTGTTTGCTCTGTAGATTATGAGAAGCTATTGGTGTGGAGTAGCTCTTGGAACGAGACCAAAAACCAAGTTTTGTATAGTAGTTTTAGTAATATACCCCACCATGAGGGTATTGTTGGTGGTAATACTGGAACAATGGTGCCTGACATAATCATATGTGAGGTCTGCCTTCTCAGGGAAAACACAGGCTTGGTGGCTTGAGTCTTGGTTACATTGAACTCCTCAAGATTATCAGATCCTCATTTCAAAATTCATCCGCAAAGCTATGGACAGGACAGGAGGTCGCCCTATAGGCGTTATGAGCGAGTGTTATGGATCGTAACATACCAAGTACACCAATAACAAGGTCTTATTGACATCGATTTGGCTCTGCAGTTTAATAACTAGCCATGAGAGTTGTCCATCTAGGCTAAAACAACTCCTCCAAGAGCCAATGTGCCCAATATACTGGAACAGTGTGACCTGCCGAACGTCTCTCCAGGTACTTATTGGTGTTTGCAGGACCAACGAATTCTATATTGACGCTTTTTGGCGTCATCAGATTTACAAGACACAAGACGGCTGAGCCGAGGATCTAATTTACACATTTAGAAAGAAGTCCAAGCATAAATAGTGAAACTATGAATCAACATGTCGCGTGGCCTGTGTCCTGCGAACAAGTGATACCACCATGCCCCCCGAAAGGTTGAATGCCCAGGATCAAGAGATTCGATGCGTCCTAAGACTCATAAAACCTCCCCATCCTCATATCCATCCACCCCCACTCACTAACGAGTGGACTTCAACCTGTGTACGTTTGGCAATACGTCACTTTTTATCTTTAAGAGATTTCTTTGGTTTCAGTCTCTTGACTATTAAACCTTTATATCGTGTATGTTGGGGTTTTTTGCGCGAACTTTAGCGTGCATGGTGCTCCCCTGACAATAACAGGGGATTGTGTTTCCTGAAAAGAATTTTTAGTGTGTGTGTGTGTGTGTTTGTGTGTAAGTGTATCGAAAACAACTTGGAGCGTTAAGAAGCGTTAAGTTATATAGTAAGATTACAAGGGATTATACTTATCTTTTACCTTTCTTCATTCTTTTAATCGTTGCCCACGTCAGCGTTCAAAAGTTGATGGATCGGTCTTTTGTGTTTTATTCTGGCAAATCTTGGGTCTAAGTTTATCTGTGCAATTTCGTGCATTAGAGGATTTTCGTGGATTTCTGTTTTTCCAAACATAGTCTCCGCGTGTTTCCTCATTAATGCTTGCACATGATCTGGCTCAAAGTTCAGGTCCCTGCAAATATATCTATTTGGTATATACCATGGTGCTTTCGTGGCCATCCTTAGTGACACATTGAAGAACTGTTGTATAT
Source organism: Chrysomela aeneicollis (assembly GCA_029955515.1). Taxonomy (NCBI): domain Eukaryota; kingdom Metazoa; phylum Arthropoda; class Insecta; order Coleoptera; family Chrysomelidae; genus Chrysomela; species Chrysomela aeneicollis. The sequence continues at coordinate 6,043,050 of JARUHQ010000022.1, forward strand.
GATTTCTGTATGTTTTGGCGCAATGTCCCCATGCGCTTGATGCATACAGTATAATCGGGAGTAGAACTGTTTTTATTAGGAGAAGTTTCAACTCTAGGGACATGTTGCTTCTGATGAAAATTCAGTAGTGGAAGGCACACAATGATTCAGATATCCAGCAATTATATTGGAGAGTTACTTTCTTTGGAACAAAACACCGTTGTTATATATTTATTAAACAAAAAACATAACATCACATATCCAGTACATATCAGATCGAACATCAGAAACATAATAGCCATATATAGGGCGAATTCAAAAATCTGCCAACAGCAATTAATTCAACACTCCTCCTTAATTCTGCTAGGCAGGTTCTTTGATTTCTGATAGTCCACATCTGGCTCTCAGCTTCAAGAATTTCTCCTTTTGCAGTCCCTTTGAGAACATATCAGCTAACATCTCCTCTGTAGGACAATATTGGCATTTCAGTATGCCTTTTACGACACAATCTTCTATGAATCGTCGTTTTGTATCGATGTGTTTTGTTCGAGGTGTTGTACCCCCTCGCTTGATTTGCGACAGGACATTTTGGTTGTCTTCGAACATCTGCACGCATCTGTTTCCTTTAGTTTTCCTTAGTTTTCCTTAGTTTTCCTTAGTTTTCCTTAGTTTTCCTTAGTTTTCCTTAGTTTTCCTTAGTTTTCCTTAGTTTTCCTTAGTTTTCCTTAGTTTTCCTTAGTTTTCCTTAGTTTTCCTTAGTTTTCCTTAGTTTTCCTTAGTTTTCCTTAGTTTTCCTTAGTTTTCCTTAGTTTTCCTTAGTTTTCCTTAGTTTTCCTTAGTTTTCCTTAGTTTTCCTTAGTTTTCCTTAGTTTTCCTTAGTTTTCCTTAGTTTTCCTTAGTTTTCCTTAGTTTTCCTTAGTTTTCCTTAGTTTTCCTTAGTTTTCCTTAGTTTTCCTTAGTTTTCCTTAGTTTTCCTTAGTTTTCCTTAGTTTTCCTTAGTTTTCCTTAGTTTTCCTTAGTTTTCCTTAGTTTTCCTTAGTTTTCCTTAGTTTTCCTTAGTTTTCCTTAGTTTTCCTTAGTTTTCCTTAGTTTTCCTTAGTTTTCCTTAGTTTTCCTTAGTTTTCCTTAGTTTTCCTTAGTTTTCCTTAGTTTTCCTTAGTTTTCCTTAGTTTTCCTTAGTTTTCCTTAGTTTTCCTTAGTTTTCCTTAGTTTTCCTTAGTTTTCCTTAGTTTTCCTTAGTTTTCCTTAGTTTTCCTTAGTTTTCCTTAGTTTTCCTTAGTTTTCCTTAGTTTTCCTTAGTTTTCCTTAGTTTTCCTTAGTTTTCCTTAGTTTTCCTTAGTTTTCCTTAGTTTTCCTTAGTTTTCCTTAGTTTTCCTTAGTTTTCCTTAGTTTTCCTTAGTTTTCCTTAGTTTTCCTTAGTTTTCCTTAGTTTTCCTTAGTTTTCCTTAGTTTTCCTTAGTTTTCCTTAGTTTTCCTTATTTTTCCTTAGTTTTCCTTATTTTTCCTTATTTTTCCTTAGTTTTCCTTAGTTTTCCTTAGTTTTCCTTAGTTTTCCTTAGTTTTCCTTAGTTTTCCTTAGTTTTCCTTAGTTTTCCTTAGTTTTCCTTAGTTTTCCTTAGTTTTCCTTAGTTTTCCTTAGTTTTCCTTAGTTTTCCTTAGTTTTCCTTAGTTTTCCTTAGTTTTCCTTAGTTTTCCTTAGTTTTCCTTAGTTTTCCTTAGTTTTCCTTAATTGCATTCCATCAACAATTTCCATCGACGGTATCTTCTTAACAATCTCGATGTCTCGATGTCCAAGAACTCGATGCCACTCGTGAATGCATTTTCTTTTGATTTCCACCATTGCATTCACCTGATTCTCTATAGTGCGCATCCTGTACAGACGTCCGCTTAGATCGCCCACTGCTATCTGCCGCTGATTGTCCTGGGATCGTATCTCGCATTTGTTTCCGAAAAACTTCACATGCAGTCCTCTTTTGGTCAGTTTATTTACTGAAAGCAGATTCGTACCGATCGATGGCACTAACAGAACATCCTGTATAGACACTGGTATACACTCGCCGGTATCATTAACAAAATTCATCCGAATATTGCCCTTTCCAAATGATTTGACTTCAGCTCCATTCGCCACCGTGATCGTCTCCTTTTGAGTTTCATCTAGATCGAGAAACAATTTTCGATTACTTGCGATGTGACACGTTGCGCCTGAATCAAGAATCCATCCATCGTTGCCACCAACAAGAAACAGCAGTTCACTGTTTTCACTGGATTGCTTTATGACGTTCGCACCATGTTTATTCTCCTCCGCGGATTTCCACTTCTGATACTTTTTGCATTCAGCCTTCAAATGACCTGACTTCTTGCAGAAAAAACATGTCATTTTATTCTTTTGACTTTTTCCTTGATGACTGGTGACTACCTTCAAAGCAGCAGAACTTGATTCGCCGTCACGAGCTGACCGCCGACGATACTCCTCACAGATGATGTTGTTCACAACACCAATGTTGATTTCACTTTCACGTCTGGTTTCAAGTGCTAAAACCAATCCATCATAGCTCGGTGGCAATGAATTCAATAACAAAGCACTCAATAGAAACTCTTGCTTGAGTTCACCAAGTGCTGTAAGACGTTGAAACATCTCCGTCATGGTATCAACATGGGTCTGGATGTTGTCACCTTCATTTGCTACCTTTCCGACTATGTCGCGCAGCAATCTGATCTTGTTTCCTGGAGTATCTCGCTCGTGAGCTTCCTTCAAAGCTTTCCATGCAGCTTCTGCAGTATTGATACCACGAATGTGTTTGATTTGATTATCACTGACAGACAGCCGCATTAATGTCAAAGCTTCCTGATCCTTTATATCCCAATCGGTTGCTTGAGATGCATCACTCGGTCGATGTGAAGTCACTGCATTCCACAAACCTTTATGCTTTAACAACGTCTCCATTCTGAAGCTCCAATTGAAATAATTTCCTTCGTCCAACAGCTTAATTGCACATTTTGTGCTGTTCTGATCCAATATGACAGACATTATTTCAATTACTTAATTTCAGAATAAACTCCAATTTTCGTCCGAAATATTACTGGAAATCTCAACCCTTTATGATGCGAAGTCCTGGGCCCATAACCTGATGAAAATTCAGTAGTGGAAGGCACACAATGATTCAGATATCCAGCAATTATATTGGAGAGTTACTTTCTTTGGAACAAAACACCGTTGTTATATATTTATTAAACAAAAAACATAACATCACATATCCAGTACATATCAGATCGAACATCAGAAACATAATAGCCATATATAGGGCGAATTCAAAAATCTGCCAACAGCAATTAATTCAACAGCTTCTTCTTCCTAATAGAGGATTCAGGTTTGCTCTGGCCGCTTTGGCCAGTTGAAGTCTCTGACTTATGTGTTGCCTGAAGGTTAGACTAGAGTCCAGAGTTACCCCAAGATATTTTGCCTCCTCTGTCCAAGGAATATTGGTTCCGTTCATTATGACGTTTCCTACGGGTTTTCCCCTTCTTCTGCAGTATAGGACTGCTTGGCTCTTTTCGGGATTGATGTCGATTTTCCATTTGTTGAACCAGGATTCCAACTTGTCCACCTGTTCTTGCAGGTATCTCGTTATCATAATAGGGTTCGCAGATCTGGCTACAACCGCCGTGTCGTCTGCGTACATTGCTAACTTGTTGAAATTGTTCTCTGGTTTAGGGATGTCAGCCGTATAAATGGAGAATAAGTGAGGAGATAACACCGCTCCCTGCGGTACTCCTGCTGCTAGTCTCCTACTGTCCGACATGGCGCTACCGGTTTTACACCGACAGCGTCTTCCGGTCAGGAAAGAGGCTATCATCTTCAACATGGGTGTTGAATAATGGAAATCGTGCATCTTGGTGATGAGTCCTCGATGCCACACCCTATCAAATGCTTTTGAGACGTCTAAAAAGACGGCTCCAGTGTAGTATCCTTTGCCAAGGTTGAATCCTGAAGTGATGTAATCAACTATTCGTAGGACTTGCATTTCTGTGCAATGGTTCTGTCTGAACCCGAATTGCTCGTCCGGTATCACGTTTAGTTCAGTTGACATTGCTTCTAGTCGTTTTTGTATAACTCGCTCAGCCACTTTACTCATGGTAGGTAAAAGGCTGATGGGCCTGTGGTTTTGCGGGAACGTGTGGTTCTTGTTTGGCTTGGGTATCATTATCACTGTTGCTTCCTTCCATGCATCTGGAAAGTAGTGCAGCCTGAGCATGGAATTGATGATATTGGTGAGTGCAGCTATTCCTTTTTTGGGAAGTGTTTTGAGTGCTCTGTTTGGGATTCCATCTATCCCTGGTGCCTTCCTTGTGACGAGGTTTTTTATTAAATGCTTGATCTCAGTTGGAGAGGTAGGGTTCAAGTAATCTTGATTTCCCTCTTCTTCTGCGTAGCTGATGTGTCTAATTGTTCTTTGTACATGTTCTTCTGTATCTCTGACTTCATCATTAATAGGTGGGATATTTTCTACGCATTGCCTCTCGAATGAGTCTGCGAATGCTTCCGCTTTTTCTTCATCGGTATAAACTATACCATGTAGACCGTGTAACGGTGGGCATGGTTTTTTCCTGCCGAGTCGCAGTCTTTTTTGCATCTGCCAGGCCGAGTTGTCCTCTGTATTCAGCTCTTCGAGCTTCCTAGCCCATTGGCGATTCCTGAGTTCGTTTAGTTCGAATCTGAGTGCATTTCCTGCTGTGGTCAGGTTCCTACGATCGGCAGGAGCTAGTGTCCTCTGAAATCTTCTTTTTAAGCGTCTTTTTTCTCGGATCATCTCTTTGATGTTCTCTGGAATTTCTGCCTGCATGTTATAGTTGTGCAGTGGGATGGTTTTGGAGCTTCTGTCCATTGCCGTCAGTATAGCTGTTGTTAGACTATTTACTGCCACATCTAAATCTGCTTCGGTTTCTATCCTTGGGATGTCTCCTATAGTGTGGTATACAGTTCTCTGATATTTGGACCAGTCCACGATAGTTTTGGTTCTAGGGGCGTCTTCCACATCTCCTTCACCTACTGTCAGTAGGATGGGGTTGTGGTCCGAAGTTCCCTCTTCCAGTACTTTTATGTCCACTGTAGTGGCTATATCTTGGACTAGTGCAATGTCCAATATATCTGGTCTCTGATCCCGGGCAGGGTAATGCGTCGGAGTATGTGGTGCAATGACCGCAATGTTACCAAATTCCATTAGGGTAATCGCCAGGTGTCTACCTCGGGTGTTGGTGGTTTGGCAGTTCCATTCTTGTGATTTAGCATTAAAATCACCTATGAGTATCGTAGGGAGATGATCTGGAAAGCATTCGCTCAAGTCTTCTTGTGTAATCTTGCTATTTCCTGGTGGAATATATGCGGAAACGATCCTGATGGTTCCATCTAGTGTCCTGATTTTTATTGCGGTAATTTCACCATGGCTAATTTCAGGTTTTCTGTCTACGTATTGTAGAATATCCATTTTAACGAGAATGGCTGTTCCTCCCGCTCGACCGTTTTCACGGTCTCCTCTATAGCAGTTATAGCCAGGTATATTGAAATCTTTACCGTTTTTTAATAAGGTTTCCTGGATGCAGCAGACATCAAGTTCGTATCTGGATAATATTTCCATCATTTCTTGTTTTCTTCTTACAGCTCCTTGTAGGTTCCAGGAACCTATCTTTGTTGTTTTCGGTGTCCTGTGTCCCATCAATTCATTCCGTTCAGTTGTTGAAATAAGGCCATGAATGCCTTCATTTTTTCTATGTCGGCCATTGTTATGCTGGCCATCATTCCCAGAATTGGGTTGGTTTGTTGTTGTTGTTGTTGTGGGGTATGTTGTTGCGGCTGCGCTGCTTGAGTTCGTGGAACCTTCTGCTGCGGCTTATTTTCCGGTTTCTTCGGAGGTTTTGGGAATTTGGAGCATCCCCTATAGCTGGCGGTGTGGTTTTCACCACAGTTCGCGCATTTAATTTCCTCCTTAGGGATTGTTGGCTGGCATTCTTTGGTGTCATGGTCTTTGCCACACTTCACACATCTCGCTTGAGAGTGACAGCATCTTTGCGAGTGTCCGAACCACTGGCATTTGTGGCATTGCGAGACTCTGCCTTTTGATTTGCGCTGTGTTTCCACTTTAACTACGAGGTGACAGCACCTGTTCACCTCATAGATTTTTTGGTTCACTCGCGGTGTTTTAACCAAAAATAATGGAAGAACTTTCTTATCCCCTCTTCTAGATGTCATCTGGTGACATTCAAGGATTTCATGTCCTTGCGCCTCTAAATCGGCCTTGACTTCTTCGGGGCTTATTTGGGCAGTTAGCCCTCTAATTACAACGTGCAGAGGAAGCTCTGCTTTTATGTTGTAAGTGTAGAAGTTGTATGAATTTGACTCCATAAACTTCGCTGCTTTGCGCCATGATTCGGCGTCTTGAGTGTGGATGGCGATGCCATCCGGCACAGTTTTTGCTTTCAGGAAGCTGATTTTAGCAGTCCTGAATTCCCTGTCCAATTTCATCCATTTGGATGAATCCCTTAGAATAATAGGAGGTGGGGATTTCTCCTTTTTCTCCTCGGTTGCTTCGTATTCCATTTCGGAGTCCTCTGCTTGGGGTTTTGCCGGTGCAGGGGTTTTTACGGCCTGAGCCATGGTTTTTTGGGGGTCTGGGGTCGAGACCAGGGTCTGCTCGATTGGTATTTCCGGGCTTGCAGGCCTGGGCCGTTTGGTAGCGGTGGGCTTTACGGACATTTCTATGTCCGTGTCAGCCAATGCCGCGGTTTGTTTGGTCTTATTAACCGTTTTTTCTTTGTGTGCCTGTATCTTCGGCACTTGGATTTGGGTTGCCAAGTCTCTTCTGAGGTCTCTCAAAGTTTCCTGCATTAAATCAAAAGATTTTTGCAGGTTGGCTAACTGCTTTTTCAATTCCTCCGCATTGAGTTCTGCTCTTGCTGCCCGAGCCTCGGCTTTTTCGGCCATATCCATGGCCTCCCTTTGCCTGGTCTTGGCTGCTTTAAGCTCATGCCTCAGGTCTTTTTTCGTCGTAATCTTCTCCTCCTTCCTCGTTTCAGACTCCGTGTCTGATTGAGGTTTGCGTAAGTTTCCTCCGCTTCTCGAGCGGGGGACTCTTTTTCGGGAAGCCCCCTTGACTTCAGTCCATGCTTCTTCTGCTTCCATTATTGAGCTTTTTATAGCTTCGTCCAATCCTATGTAGTTTTCCGCTGCCATTTTTTATTTCAGATCTGGGTTATAGCCACCATGGCTTCCCAGATCACACAATATTTAAAATTTCGTCGTCTATTGAGGGATGGGTGTTTTTGTTCACTTACCAAAAATATATCTGCTTGGCTCAGATCAAGCCGAATCTTGATGCGAAAGCCCTTGTGTGGGGGCACCACGGTTAAAAACAGCCTCTCGTAACTCCAAGTGAGCCACTGAGTACTGCCCTTGCCGTGCCTTGCTTTTCGCACCTAGATTCGCAGTCGAGATCTAACTGCTAGGTCTCTCGAGATTTTATCGCCTGAAAATCCGGCTCTTAAATTTCGGATACCGCTGCTTTCGTCGCTGTTCGCTGTCGCTGTTTGCTTATCGGTCGTATTCGAATTCTATATACCATACAAGTTTCCTTTCTTGCCTTCACTCTTCCGAGTCCTTCCAAGAACGATCCGCTCCGTACGGTGGCTAGCTGTCGAATGCGAAAAAGAACAAGTGATAGCGAGTTAGAAAAATCTTTATCCGCTTGGCTAATATTATTTTAGACTCCGCCCACTTGCAGTCGTAGTGCTCATTGGTTATTTTCATTTAGCTGTTATGCTTGGACTATGACTTCATAATCCTTGTCGTATACGAGTCTGGATTTCTCCGGCTATAAATTATTCGCAGCTTTGGCTGCATTTTCTATGACATTCTTGGGTAAATTCGTATTCATTTCCATTATTCCTCTAAGACTACGCAAAGAAAGCAGCAATTACTTTCACTGAATATAATGATGACAACAAACGTCGAAATATCAACAAATGCCATACCTACTGAGAAGAAGAATGGAAAGAAAATGCAAGGAGAAATGAACCGATTCTAAAATCTATCTTTCACTGAAATAAGCTATTTATGCACGACCGGGCGTAAAATAGCACCTCGACTATACCGCCCTCGGACTACTTTACCGCCCGCCGGACAATAAATTATTGATTATTCGCATCTTCAGTTGCTTTACTGATTTCTGGTGGAGTACAATTCACACTTTCTTCGCCACTGGAATGCATTTCGTAATGACTATTGTCTTTATTGACAGCAAATATGGCTACTAGCATATTTATTCACCCACCAGTCTGGAACATGAGCAAATTGTAAACCCTTAATAACTCCCTTATTATAAGAGATAGAGAAAAAGTAAAAACACTCTCATGTAATGCTTTTTCGAGAGGAAAATCATGGGAAAATTATTTTAAAAGGGTTTATAAGGTATTTAAGAACCGCTTTATACCTATTGTGCTTGTGAAGAGGAATTTACAATAAAATATACTGGTCATGCTTAAAATGTTGTATGTATTTCGGGCGTAACTTTCACTCTGCGATCCATAAAAGCCTATTTTACGCACTTGATACATAAATAACTATCATGTATCAAGAGAATTATAAGGGCCTTTATTACCGATAGCAAAGTTTGCATCCCGAGGGCGTCTGACCCGAGGATCAACAATTGCCTGAGGTTATAGAGGCTCATCCCGTGGTACATAGATAATTTTATTTCTGACCAATTTCAACGGAATAAGTATTTCAATTTATCATCTTCCATGTTGCTATGATACTTGATAATAAAGGAAATTATAGCGTCTCTAGCATCCCAAGGGAGTTATGACCCTATTTATTGATATCGTAACTATGACGATATAAGCTCATAATATGCCAGTTAGAAATAAAATATGTTTTTCGTGAAAAATTATATCTTGTATGCACCACGAGCTAATACACTTCAAGTGTTATCCTATTGTTTAGTTCTGACCTGACGTAAACTACATGGTTGAATAAAACTCTTCTCTTTTATCTATATATATCTATCTATCAGTCTAGTCATTCTATCAGATAATACTTTATCAACGACCACATATTTCGAAGACATATATTATTTCAGTGAACCTATTCACAGAAAAAAATTTCCCTAGTTTCCAACACTAGCGAATTCAGAATGAATTAGCGCCAACGTCCAAAATGCCGAACAACTTGTGAAAATTTGCGACATTAGAGACATCGTTAATGTGATTTCAGATTACAGCTGAGTTGGATTTTGTACCGGAGTTTTTAGCATAACCATAACTCCATTACGTATATTATTGGCCCCCTGATACCAAAAGTTCGAAACCACCTACGTCATGAAGCCGTAGAGAGTGCGAAATTGTTTTAATTTAACCGAAGCCCCTTTGATATATCCCGTGTGCATGAAAAGCTGAATCTATTGAATATCTGGGTAGGATGAGAGATGATTTTAAATAGCATATGAAAGGTACATGCGCTGAGAGTGAAATTTCGAATTATTTGTGGATCAATAATATGAAATTGTCATTTCAGATTGCAAAGGCAATAGTCCTCTCTTTATGCTTTATTATTTAGTATCAGTTTTTTGTATAATTCAAATCAACTAAAAACTCACTTCAAAGCAGATCTTTTCAACCAACTAGACAAACTAGAAATTAAGAATTAGCAATACATACAAAAAGCAATGGATTGTAGATTGTAGGGGGTGTCGTTAAGAATGTGCAGCCTCTCAAGCACCTCGACCTATCAGATGTTTCGTGCATAACCCTTAGTCTATTCGAGGCCCGGGATCCGAGGCTTCTTGCGGAGTTTATCAGTTTTCTGAGAGCTGGGTCCCTGACATCGGAGGGCTCTAGGAAGGCCCCTTCCAGGAACTCGAACCGCTTGCAAAAGAGTGCTGGGCATTCGCAAAGCAAATGTTCCGCAGTTTCAGCGAAGTTCTCGCAGTAGCGGCAACTATCACACTCTGTTTTACCCATCTTTTAAGGTGATACCTCAGAGGGCAGTGTCCAGTGAGGAGTCCCGTTACCAGTTTCAAGTCTTTTTTGTTCAGCTCGAGAAGTTGTTTAGCTTTCCTTGGCGAAAGGCTCACTAGCCTTTTCGCTTGTCATTGTTCTGGCACTTTATTTCAGTAAGATTTCATTTAATCTGCCTCCCAGCATCGGAACTCTTCACTTTGGAAACTCCACAGAAGAGTTCTGGGCCGAGAAATTGTATATTTGCCCCTTCTTTGGCAAGGCAATCGTTGCCTTCAACTTCCTTATAACCTGGCACCCACATCAAAGTGAGGTTGTTCGCTGCCAGTTGTCTTAGGGATCATTTACAGTCCCAAGTCAGCTTAGACTCACAAGTGTATGACTTCAGAGCTTTTAGTGCTGCTTGGCTATCTGATATATTTTTGCCCTTCGAGTGTCCCTTTCGAGGCACTCCTGGGCACATATCTCTATAGTATTTCAATTTATCATCTGCTTGAAAGATGGTTGGGGTGTTACCAAGGGGTTTTGAGAGCCTGAAATTTGGCCCTGTAACTCCCACTCCAGCCCTTTCATCCATCTTGATTACATCAGTATACCACACTAATGTATCCCTTCCCAGTTGAGGTCCGTTCTCTGTGCAAATTTGGTGGTTGTTTATGACCACTTCAAACTGCATTTTGAAGTCGTACCTAACTGGCATGATATCTGATATTCGAGATTTTTTGTCTGACTCATAATTTCAAAACCGAAATAAAGAACTATATCCTGAAAAATAATGAAACATTATTGATAGAAAGTTTTGTGAAAAGGTCTAACCCAACTGAACACAGACAATTTTCTTTCTATTAATGGCCCAAAAAAATTCAGATAATCAGATTTATTGGATAAGTTGCAGAAAAAGTTGTCAGGTTCAACCTCACATATATGTATTCATCGAGATGAATGCCAAACAACGCATTTTTCTCTCGAGGTAGTCTTCTCAGGATCCCTACTAGCTAGACTGAGAAGATTGCTGAGGGATATTTCGCGGAATCATTGACAGGAAACAGGAAAAAAGCGAATCAAATCATTACTGGTCGGCTATTATTCACTTCAGTGCCAAGTTCTTCTGAGTATCACGTCGGTAACCAGTGACCATTCCTCATAACCATGAGGTGAGTGATCACTGGGACCGAATATCTTGTTCCCTTGGTAGACGCAATGATCCCAGGATGAAGGACTTCTGCATGTCACCAGCTAAAACCTGTGTCTTCTGATGACAAGTTGATATCTTCTGAAGTTCCAAGAGCAGTGTCTAGTGAGTTCCGACCAGGGAACCTATAATCAGGGTGACTCATTTCACAGATTGGTCTGGGAGTCTATACGAGGTCCGTTTTTTCCCCTCTTTAAAAATGATGTTCGATGGTCAAGGGTGACCAAAGTCAAGATTATTGGCCTGTATTTACTTGGCAAAATCCTCCTGAGCTAGGGGCAACAATGGAGTTTTGACGATACCATACGAGTGCCCCAAATCACATGAACATTAATTTCAAACTTCTTGTCATCAGGTTAGCCGATTTTGATTGGACCATCATTCAATGTTGATCGACTGTGGATATAATGCAATCGGGAGAATCCGCATACAAATATCGTCGAAAATGGCTGCGAATTCGTTCGCATTCTGAGCGAATATCCGGTGATTACCCATGTTAGGAGAATCACGTATTTGCCGCACGAGCCAACTGAAATAACTAACGTCGACCGAGGGTGTTCATACAGACCATGGCAGAACTGCTATTTGAATTCAGCCTGAGGAGGTCTCATAGAATTATCGGCATTTGAATCTATCTCCAGTACCCTAGTATTATCATTTTTGAAATTCAAAAATTCCATATGATGCACTCAAACCCAAACGTTGACGTGTGTCAATCATTTCCAAGTCTTCTGGACTTGAAGGCATATTTCCTATACTATTACGGAAAGGAAAAATATCATTACCAAATGTATGTACTCACCAGATCATCCAGTATGGCGCTCGATTACATATCAAAGCAACTGTAAGATACCACGAGTGGGATTCATCCCCACAAGTAGAGAAGAATACTCCAAACTTCATAGCCATGGAAATATCCTAAGGTGATCTCTATGATCTCATAGAAACAGGTGAAGTCTACTATCATCAGATCTTTGATGAGTAGCAGAAACAAAGGATTTCTTGGTGCCAGACTCTGCCAGAATGCTTTGGATATAACCAATGCTACAGTCAGATATTCCTCCCGTTGCCAAGTTCAGAACTTTTTCATGTTCTCTCCCCAATACGTCTTTATCCACCTTCGATAAGAATCTATACATTTTGCGACAGAACAACTCACATGTCTTCTCTGCAGCCAATATTGAATCAGCACAGTTGGCATAGCCTGCTAGAAAACCTATTCAATGTTTTTTCCTGTAGTTTGAATCGATCTCTACTGTATATACCGATATATAAAATAATGAATTCGAGATCTTCAAATTTGGTTCGGACATGACAAAAATCTCGAGACCTCAGACTACAGAGTTGAAATCCAAAGATACAGTGGGTTAAAATTTGAAAATTATTGATGTATTAGTAAAAAATTATAACAGACCTGCTGTAGATTAATTTTACATGTTCATCTATACTGTAATATATAATGAATGTTATACCTATTGTGTCCTGTTTGTCTCATAAATTTTTTTTGCTACAGGTTCCTCAAGAAATTGTCATGGAAATTGTAATTTTTCCAGAGTATACTATTAATCAATTGTCACCACTCAGCAGTATATATACTTATATTGTTGACTTCAACAACAGGCATTCACTTCGAGCAAATCGAATCCATTTTAAATCAATTTTCAAATATAAATATTTATATATACTTATAGTAAGAATGGCGATTATCTTTTTTGCATCTATGTTGTATAAATGTGATCATAGCGAATATGCTACTGCCAACACCACATGTTTTGATACTGATTTAAGACAGCATTCAGTCACGTTGTATAAGTATGACATGGGGTAAAAAATAGCTCATGAGGAACAAGGACTTCGGTCTACAACTGCTCAGGAAAGGTGATCGGTTATGCAATTAAAAAAATGTCGACAACTATAATCGCAGAGAATGAAATAGTGATTGACATGGATTCTTCCTTCTATGTCATTATATTTTTTTAGCATCAAGCGGTGCACTATGCATTACCAGTTTGAAAATATACCTAGCTCCTGAGGGAAATATATCCGTAAATATTTAGTGTGTTTTTTTCAATTATCGAAGTAACGGATAATTATCAATAATGGTCCAAAGAGAGAAAACAAATTGAATCCTCGTTTCCCAACCACTGATAATATACATGGTGTTCTATCTACATTGTCAAGTTATTCAGCTCGAATTTGGGAAATCGTAGTTATTGTAGGACGATATGAATATACAGGGTAATGCAAATTTCATGGTGCACTATTGTCAAATTGGAAACGGACAGAGATACAAACTATAGATTAAATTACGAGAAAGATGCTAAATTTTATGGTTATCTCGAATATCAAAAGAAATTGAGGATGCATGTCTTGAGTAGTTCCTGAAATACCCTTAAAAAACTGAAAATTGTCGATTCTTCTAGTAATCGATAACTTTTCAGCTATTGCTACTAGCATTCCGAAATTTAGTAAAGTTACCAAAGCTCGCATGCTGAATTCCACGGTGATAGGAAAAAAAATCCAGGCACACTGGATTCGAAGATATCGAAGTCAACTTTGATATTTCTAATGTTAGACATATTGGATTTTCACTCCATCGGATAGATCATGAAATTGCCAATTCATCGATGTATCACACTTTTGTGTTTAATGATAGAAAAGTTGAAATAATAGGAAAAATAGAAAATATCGAGTTAATTCGAGATATGTCACGCTTATAATTCCAGATATTTTCACTAACAGTGACAAAAATGATGTGAAACTCAGTAACAAAGGTGCTAGAGGGCCACTCTACTGCAAAATAAAAGTCATTGCTGCTCTCCGTTGGGTTGCCTCCTGTATTGAATTGATTGTACGATTTTTTTTGCAACTCGTACAGCGTCACTGATTGTTCTGAAATGAACTGCATTTTTCGAGTAGTAGTCTTCTCACTGTGAAATTGGCAGTTCTGATTTCCTCATATTATAACATCAAGCACTGAGAACTGGACATTGTGACAGCCGCTTCCCTTACTTGGCTGGCACGTGTCGAATTTCGAAAGCAAGGATGTAAACATCTTAGGTGCAATCACTATTTTCTTCGACATAAGATGAGATAAAAATAACAGTTCACTAAACATTCAGATTATATCAAATTATAAGTGGTAATTCTGACAGCAGCCTACGACTCTGATCATGAATTTTCTACAATAAAATCGGAATTACACATCAGCTCGCGAATTTAATGTGCAGATAATTTTTTTTTGTTATTTCGTAAGTGCGATATATCAATGAATTGGTAATTTTATGGTCTATCCCATGGTGTGAAAATCCAAAATGGCTGCCGTTGAACCTATCAAAGTTATACCAAATTTCAAAATCCTAGCAACAATAGTTGAAAAGTTATCGATGACTATCGACAATTTTCAGTTTTTCCAGGATATTTCAGGAACAACGTAAGATATCCTCGATTACTTTTGATATTCGAAATGGCCTTGAAATAGCGCATATTTTTCGTAATTTAACTTATTTCGTATCTCTTCCCGTTTTCGATTTGACAATAGCAGTACAAAAATTTCAGTAAAAAATATATTTTCGAAAAAATACGCCTCAACTATCGACTTTCTGTTTTTGAACTTTCGTGTTTTTCTATCATCAGCAAGTCTTGCTGTTATTTCAACTAGTTCCAGGATTATTTTACTCCAGGACTATTACAAAAAGTTATCATGAAATTAACATTCATTTGTTGAGGAGATAGAGTAATAATTGAAACATCATAACGTGTACCCTGTTATTTTTACGCTTGAGAGTCTTGATATGAGTGACTGCCCACCAATTAGGTTAAAAAAATAATTGTATAGAGTCAGCGGCGAAACCAAGTTTTTTTTTTGGTTGTGAGTGAGATGAATTTTTTTTAAAAACTCCACTCATTTATGTAGCAAAGAACAAGATTTCGAATAACAGGGATATATTCACGTTATATTCTTTAATCTGTGGTATAGTTGCAGACCTTGATGAAAATGGACAGTCATTTCCAGCTACTGTAGAAACGAACAACATGTAAAACTTACAGCGTTTTGTTTTTGCAAATTAGAAGAAACACGTTCCATATTCTTCTTCAACATTATCAATAAGATACACGAAGATATAATTGGCAGTTTTATTGAAGACGAAAAATGCATTGATGGTTCTTTTTGTTCAGTGCACGAACTTCAGAGTATATCTATTTTCATGTTTATCAGTTCATCATTAAGAAAGTTCATTAAAGTTTAACGAGAAAGAGGGGGCGTTGTGACGATAGTATATACAGGAAGTTCTGCGGATCATAATCTTTTGACATTAATTATCAATTATTTCTGTTCCAGTATTATCCTCGGTTCTGGATCTCATATCCCACCAATGGCATCAACAAAAATAACTATACGGAGTGAATCTCCCATATCATCTTCGAATTCTATGGAAATTTGCTCTGGATCAATCATACTAGGACGGTTGGAGCAAGAATTTTGTCATAGGAACAGTCAAGGCATTGTCCTGCCTTTCCTTTACTACGATGCTGATTTGTTTTATAGAAGTAGCCATAGGATAATTGTTTTATAATGACCCTCATACATAAATTGGATACTTGGAGCTCCTTCAAAATCAATTTGGAGAGGAAATTAGTGCTTCCTTTGAATATATTAAGAGATTTAATCTGGAAACAAGATGGAGCGCCAACTCAAAGTGATTTAGCCATAAGAGCTTATGTTTGAATGTAAACGGTGGTCATTTTGAACAAGTTTGGTAGATGCAAATTTTTATTGTCTTCTATTCCTCGTTAACTGATAAAAATTACCTCATTAGGTATATATTGTTACAATGAGTATGCACCTGGAGCCATATCTCCTGGGGCAATCAGTAAAGTCGTCAGTTTGTTTTATGGCTTTGCGATAACATAGAAACACCCGATATAATTCACTCTTCCTGGAATGATTTTGGCAGACTTTGACATTTGAAAAATCTAGGGAGAAATATGCCAGTTGACGTAAGTATCGAAACTGAGAAATCAGTGTTCCATATCAAAATTCTCAGATAATATATGTTTACGCTATATGATCTAAGTCAAAATTGTTCATATGTATTTTGAGTTATAGATTGATCTGTGACTCAAGAGTGGCTGAGTTGAGATGTTCACAAGAAGCCAGTATCTACAGTTTAACATTTTTGTAAGAAGGAAAAGCAGTCACTTCAGTTGACGTATTCAGGTTTCTTGTTTTGTAGGTCCGGGGGGGTTGAAAGTATTAAGCCATTGATTGGTCGTTTTTATTTTTGTCCATACATTTGTTGTACCACGTGATCATGTAGTACCTAATTTCTTGCAGACCCCTCTTGACTAAAAAATTACTACAGGATTCCGAATCTAGCGTATGCAATAAGATCTATGCATTGATTGGTCGATTCAAAATTTTGACCATAAATATATGTTGTACCACCTGGTAGCAGACCCCTCTAATACCAAACGAATATCACATGATGCCGGATATAGTGTAAGCATATTTGATCTAAGGATTGAGCCATCCTATATTATCAATTGAACATCCATTAATGGGGCGATTCTGAGAACCGCTGCAGCCAATAATTTCAGCAGAATTCTCCGAGAAGTTTCGTGTAACTTCTGGTGATATCTGGAAACATTGGTTCACACAGATATATTCTTGAGAGAGTGACTTAGCGAACAGAGCGATTATTTTAGTGACTTGAATTGAATTGATTCCACTACTATGAGTAGATAGATTGTAGCCTCTCAAACATCATGACCTATCAGATCTTTTGTGCATAACACTTTACCTATTCGAGGCCTGGGATTCAGAGACTTCGAACAAAGTTAACTAGTTTCCTGGGAGCTGAGTTCCTGACCTCAGAGGGCTTTAAGGTGGAAATAGACCAAGCAAACATAGTTGTGCAACAGTTGCGCAGCTGTTGTCAAACTTGTTTCCATGGGAAAAAAACATTGTTGATAAACTGTTGGTCAACATCGCACCGTTGGGCAACATCTCCTTTGAAGTACCGCCTCGGTAGCGAACACCGGGCATCAGTTCGGCAACAGCTGCGCACTGCACTCGACTGTTGTTCAACTGTTGCGCAACAATGTTTGCTTGGTCTATTCCCACCTTAAAAAGGCTTTTTCCCGAAGCTCGAGTCTCTTGCAGAAAGGCGCTGGGCATTCGCAAAGCAAATGTTCTGAAGGTTAAGTTATCAAATTAGTGGTCACTATAACTCTCTGTTTTTCCTATATTTTTGAACTGATGCCTCAGAGGCCAGTATTCAGTGATGAGTCCCGTCACTAGTTTCAAGTTTTTCTTGTCCAACTCGAGAAGCTGTTCAGCCTTCTCGCTTGTCTTATCCTGGCACTTTATTCCAGTGGGATTTCATTTCATTTGATGCCCAGCGTCGAACCCTTTCTTTCAAGTGGCTTTGGATAGTCCAGAGAAGGGTTCTGGGCCAGAAAATTATGTGTTTGCCCATTTCTTGGGCCAAGCAGTCTGCTTCCTCGTTGCCTGTAACTCCCTTGTGACCTGGAACTCACATCGAAGTGACTTGGTTGTTTGCTGCCAGTTGTCTCAGAGATTGTTCAAGTCTTCCCAAGTCAGCTTGCACTCACAAGTGTTTGCCTTCAGAGATTCTAGTGATTTGCTTGGTTATATGATATATAGATTCCCTTCGAGGCAGTTCTCTAGACACATAGCTCCAAAGCATGTACTTTTGCTTGAAAGATGGTTGGGGTGTTACCAAGGGGTTTTGAGAGCCTGAAACGTGGCCCTGAGATTTCCACTCCAGCCCTTTCATCCATCTTGGATCCATCAGTATACAACACTGTGCAAATTTGGTGGTTGTTTATGACCACTTCAAACTGCATTTCGAAGTCGTATCAGACCGGCATGATATTTGTCGGCTTGGACATGGATTCTGAGGAAATATTTTCCAAAATCTTCAAGTGTCCAATCCGATTTCCCAATTTGAGATTTATTGCCTGACTCAGTCTGAAGGCACTGATTGCTGCTTCTTTCATTACACACAGGTGCAATGGTGGAAGGTTCAGCATTACCTCTAAGGCTACAGTAGGGCACGTGAATAATGCCCCTGTGATTCCCAGACAAGCTAGATTATTCAGTTTTGCAGCGAGTATTTTGAATTCATTTGAAATCGAAAAAAAAACAGCTCTCGATGTTCTTCTGGATTCTGATCCCAGTAGGACACGTGGATATTGCCCCTGTTATAACTAGAGAAGCAACATGGAGTGTTACAGATCATTCAGTTTTGCACAGAGTGTTTTAATTTAATGATCCCAAATATCGAAATATCGTAACAATATATATTTGAAACCGGAACAAACAGCTCTCGATGCTCCGATCCAATTTTGATTGATTCGAAGGGATTCCTAGCGATACCACGACCTCCCCCTCTACGCCCCTGGTAACAGTGAGGGTCGCGCTGGTCCCCTGAGAGCCCCGGGAGGGGAAAGCGGCCCTCGCTCCCCCCCGCCAATGGGGGTGCAACCTGTTCGTGCTCGGGGTGGGTTCTCGAGCTACAAAAACACAGGTGAGTCAGAGCGAAGGGTCCACACGGTATTGACCGAGTCCAGGTAGGGACGGTTGCCGCCGACCGGCGCTGGCGTCGCACGGCGTCGACGGCGTCTGCGGCGTCGGAATTCAGTTGGCGCCCAACGCGATAGCGAGAGGATGTCTTCATGTGGACGAGAGTTTGGTCAATGGTGAGTTGATTTCCGCATGTTGCATGTTGGGGATTTTTTACATGGGATGATTGTTGTTTGCAGAGGATCTTCTAGTGGGGGCGTGGATTTATTTTCATGATCCTTTGTCGCTTGAAAATTTTTATTATGAGGTATGTTACGCTCAACCAGCGCTCATTGTTTGAACTGAAAAAATGCTGCAAATTTATTCATTTTTTCCGGAAGAGTCCAGTATATATAAACATGTTACGAGAACAAGGCTAATATTTTTAATTATATTGCAAACAATGGTGGTTTATGGTTTTTATGCAAATTTAACTAACCCTCAACATTGTAGTAGCATTTCGTAGGTGTTATAATGAATAATATATGTATGAGAAAAGACCCTACAGGGTTGATATTAATCAACAACTTGATTCGCGATGGGGGTTGAATAAGTTATGAGTTACGCAACAGGGGGGTTGGATAAAATTTGGAGGAGAATTTTCATAATTCTTGAAATACTTGAAGCTCTTCCTTGAATGACCACAGTATCATGAATAAATGAATACAGTGAGCTGCAGAATTAACGAATGGATTGGATATTACCAAGACGCATTTTGTATCTAGTTCCAGAAATGTACAGGATTATATAGAATAGCGTAGCATTACAAAATTCGGTTATTTATTATCATCAAAAATCTAACGACACCAAGATCAACTAGGCTTTCTTGAACGACAAATGAAGATATGGATATGGATAACATCATCAAACTTTGGGAAGACATTACATATATGAGTCATTGAAATACTTGTTCAAATTGATGTCTCAACATTTCTGATGGGCATTAGCATGAACAAATAATATGACAATTATTTTTCCTCACAATATCTTCAATGATTGAGGACATTGAAATCGGTGTCGTCATTGTATTCGTAATTCCTTCATGAATTTTCAATATGATATGGGGTTTATCTTTAAGAGAAACAATAGTTTGAGTTGCTATACGATTCTCTGGATAACACATATTATTCCATTCACACATGGACCAACCTCTCTAAATAGTCACATATTATATGCAATTTGATCTTCTATTCAGGTAAACAGAGATCGATTATACGAAAAGAATACTATTATTGTTCAAAATTCATCTCGAACAACTTTCGAGACAATTCAATTCAACCATATGAACACGATAATCAAAGAATAACTCCCTCGAAATAAAAGGTCCTGTTTTTCATAGCCTTGAATATTTTTGAAATAGCATGTGAAGTGCCCCTTGAGCGATATCGAAATAATTCGATATGTATAGGAAAAACACTACTTACAGTAATATTATTAGACTAGAATAGGGCTAATGAGCTATTCTCTTTCACACCAGGACCTTTTCAGATCTATTGTGTATGCCATCATAATCGTTTGTGTATATGTCCTTGTCTCCTCAACACAGGATAAACTACTTGATATACGATGAGGATTAATGAATGATGATAGATTACCACCTGTCCTCTCCACAGCTTTGCGGATAATAGTTCACTTTATACTGATCTCATCTTTTCTATATCGCCATTTGAAAATAGAATATACCCGACTATCTGAATTGTCATCTTGTACCGATTTTATTTGGCAATCGATAGTGCATTATTGATGTAAATAAAGAATATAAATGGTCCTGGTATGCTGCCCTGTGGTACACCCTATGGATTTGTGAGCGTTCGGTCATATGTCTGCCGAACCGATTCGATATCAATGCCATATTGCGAACCAATCGAGCTCATCATCATCCGATAAGTGTACAAGATCAACTCATTTCAGGATAATGAAACTGTGATGCTGCGATAGCTTGCGAGCAATGAATGATTTCAATTATTATTAACGTATACTCCTCCTGATGAAAGTGCTAATTGATCTATTATCCGAGCATTTGTCTCCAGTGCATATATCGTCTGCATATGCACTGGAAATATTTGTACTGGATGAGGTGTAAGATTGAAAGTGTCGTGAAATAATGTTCTGGGTGTTAAATTCAAGCTAGGAGAGACTATTTGGAATAGCTTCGATTCAACGTTTCTCTAGTAATTCAATATTTCCTGTACTTTTGAAAGTGGGTTGTACAGTAGAGTACTGATAAACTTCTGATTAACTTCAGTAATTCCAGGTGGTGTTGTATAACTGGACTGGGAACTTGCGAAAATTAGCTACTTGAAAGATGATCGAATTCGAGATAGAAACTTCCATGTTAACGGGCGATGCCGTCTATAGCCTGTTGGAGGTATCGATTTTGAATGTAGGTGGGCCACTATCGAATCCGAAGAGCAAATAATATGACGGTAACTTGATTCCAAATGGATTGATCCCAAACTGTCAAGCGCTTTTGAAGTACCATAAAACAGCAGTTTATGATACCTCCTCATTGTTCGTGGAATCACGTATATATATTTTTAGAAAGTCTTACCGTCTTATACAAGCTTTTCCACATGAACATCCTCAATGTTGAAATCCTAATAGATGAATCTATTGAGCATGTACCATGGTGAATTTTCTATAATTATTACTAATTAATTTTCGAATACACAATGGAGAATAATTGTTCTTGTCTCATGCCACATGCGCTTGATGCATACATACAATGGAATACATTTCCCATCCACAACGAATAGGTTTTCCTTTAGTGTAGTTATAAATAATAATGAAGGAATCCTCATCCTTATTCTTGTGCATCGAGAGCACACCATAAAAGTATGTATTCTTATGTCTGGAGCTTCTTTAGGTTCGTTTGCATGTGTGTCTCAATGCAAGTGGGGCATGAGTGATCCAGGCTCATCACTGCATGGATCAGGGAAAGTTAGTTTACGAAGGGTAATTAATATATCGCTGCGTCGACCTCAAGCCATTTTCACCCTATCAATTATCTTCTCACTCTATTGTCTACTCTAGTTCAACGCCGAAGTATTTGGCATAGTTTGGCCCTTGGTTATCTCCTCCATCAATCTTCTAATACATATGGTATTCCTTAAAGAGTACTCACTGCCTGACTTGTTACATTGAATTCAGTACAGCATCTTACTGAACATTTCAGTAGAAAATCATTTAGGAACATTTGGCAAGAACATTGGTTCAGGAACATAGTTGAATGATCCACTTTTTTCTTATGCGCAACAGGAAAACCACCATTATGTTTCCTTAATGGGGAAAATATGGAGAAAGTGAAGCTGTCTTCCACAAATCTGTTTGGACAATCTTGATGAGTTCAAGACTGATTCCTTGTAACGAGATTTGATATTCTATGTCGCCATAATCATCAGCTATTCTGAAAAACTCATTTATTAAACGGATATTAAAAAATTCAGATGAGATACAGTTGATATAACGAGGCACCTTTTCTTGAGTAGAATATTGCAATGTTTTCGGTGAAAACTGAAAACAAATATGTGATTTAAAAATCACTGAGTTTATTTCAATAATGAAACTGATGTGCTTTCCTGCGCTTGTCAATATGGAATGTTGGAAAAGGATGATTTCATATCCACTCATCACTACAGAGTTCGAGTAAAAGTTGAAATTCCTTATTGAATTATCTTCAATATAGGAACGAAATTACTGGATTATCTGTTAGACTATAGTCTATAACATATATTAAGTTGAATGATATAAATTTGTAAAGTTTCCAGAATAAAGTCCACCTTTATTGAGCCAAAAGAATACAAAACAAAAAGTATTTCTATAGTGACAGAAACTATAGTATGAAACATAAACGTGAATAATAGAAAATCTGCGGTCATATTCCACCCTTATGTATATAAGGGTGGAATATGACCATAGTAAACCACAAAAAAGTGTTCCTTTTTTCAACTGACTTCGGTATTTATTTAGAAGCCGCATTATGCCTGGATTTTGTCTGGAAACTCATACCACGGGGATTTATCGATCCTCGCATTTTTTGCTGACTTTACGAAATGAGGTTAACATTATATATTCTGTGACTGCAATGATATTCTACTCCCAATTGAGGTTTCGAATCTACCATAACTTCAATGAGTTTTTCATACAATAGATATGACAGTAATCAAGAATCATGCACTTCATGAATTTATTTATTGAATAAGGATTAATACATAATGGAAAGTTTTTCATTTCTATATAACTTATGATTTTGCTATGAACTACAGCATTCTGCCATGATGGATTGAACACCGATCACAGCTAATCAGGTCACTTTAATGAAAACGTCATTTCGTTTCGTTGGAACTTCGAAAATCTCTGCAATACTTCCACTGGCTTCAAAACATGTTACAACTTGTGGCCAGCAGGTATGGTTCCAAAGTAGTTACCTCGCAACAAAGAATACAATATATAAATCAACCAGGGAATCCTACATTTTATAGCCTTCTCCATCAACTACTTATTTCATAGCACACATTGTATCATACTT
This sequence comes from Chrysomela aeneicollis, assembly GCA_029955515.1. NCBI lineage: Eukaryota > Metazoa > Arthropoda > Insecta > Coleoptera > Chrysomelidae > Chrysomela > Chrysomela aeneicollis. Next base: position 6,066,345 of record JARUHQ010000022.1, read on the forward strand.
TCTCAGGACGAGAACAATATTAACACAGGTGATAATATCATGAATTTGATAGATTAAGACCTGTGTATTCTATTGTCACAAATGGAAATGCCCAGTATAGTAAAATCATCCGGTTATAAAGTCCACGTACGTCAGGTTACACAGTTCATGTCGGTTACATGGACAGGAAACCGAGTTTAAGTTGAAAACATACTATTTATTGAAAACTCAAAATCGGCAGAATCGGAATATCTATAACATAGAGTTCAACGTCGTGCGAGTTATATGAACAATGAAGTTGCCGATTCTGCAATCTTGCACGAATTACCCATAAAATATCAATCGAACTAGGATTATTCATTATTACTACGATCTCTGCGTTCGAGTCATTATCATCTCGTCACTGAATTCATTCAGGCCTTCAGCCCTTTAGCCGGTAACTATTCGCGAGTGAAAGAACTAGGGAAGCTACCCCAGCCATGGTCACTTCTAGCCGACTCATCTCCTCATCCTGGGGAGCCTTGTTCACAATAATATCAATGTAAGTACCAAATGATCAGAATTTGTCGTCAAAAGAAGGTACATTTGTTTGTCGTCTTGCTCTCCCTCCATGTTTCTTTTGGGCCGCTTGGCCACAATTATAAATGGATAATCCAGGAATGTGATTATAATCAATTTATAACTCACCAGATAATTGTCCACTTGTTTTCCTCGATATAAAGTCACTTGTGGTTTAATCACTAGTTTTTATTCACTGTATTCACTATTCACGTTCTTTTATCAAGTTGTTCACTTTATTTTAAATTAATTTTGTTTTATATTTAATAAACTGTTTCAACCACTATTTCCATGTCTTTTTTCCCAAGTAGTAGTCAGTTAACCTCTTGCTGCCAAGCATAACCCCCTTAACTGAAGTCCGGCAAAGGGGTAGCAACCCCAGGTCGTGACAATATAAATGAATCTAAAGGGATCTGGCAAGGTGAACTCTTGGGCCCTTTATTGTTTTCCATTTGTTCGCTATCGGTATCGTACTATTCTTCAGAGAGGACTGCAACATGTATAAACATCGATAACTTCGATGAATTTCAGTCTCTAATATTACATTGATATCTTGGATACATCTGAAATAGATCTGACAAGAAAACTTCATGTTCTCGAGGATTTCAATCAATCAATCAATCAAAATATGCTTTATTGTCTGAAGATTTACATCTTATTGACAAAGTCTTGTAAAAAATATAAATAAATAAAAACATATAAACACATTTCACATAACATTCAATCTCATAGTCAAAATACAACATATTCAATAATAATAATAATAAATAATAAATATTCTTCATTGTCAGAAGGGATATGTATTTTGTTGACAAAGTTTGTGGTGTAGTTCTATAAAATGTAGAACAAAGAAACAAAGAAAAACAGTAAAAATATGGATGCATTCATAAAACACTTCGAGGACAAAGATACACTAAACAATTAATGTGTTCAGGACTAGAATCAAATAATGTACAAAATACAGTGAAAATAGAAATACAGAAAATATAAAATATGTTATATAGGTATACACAGTTAATACAAATTCTGGAAGAATTCCTGCAAGGAGTAGTAGGGTCTCTCAGAAAGAAAATTTTTGACAGTTTTCCTAAATTGATATTCGTTCAAGTTAGCCGATCTAATATCAACTGGTAAGTGATTATACATCTTGCCACCGTTATAGAAAATAGAGTCTTTAGTGAGATTTTTAGTAGGTAGTGGGAGATTCAGACTGTAGCTACTGTTACGGGTAGCATACTGATTCGTAGTAGAATTAAATTTTGCTTTGTGTTTATATACCAGACAGACCGATTCCAATATTAATAAGGCAATAACTGTAAGTATTTTGTTGCTTACAAAAATATCTCTACAGGACTCGCGGGGTCTAATCTTATATACAAATCTGATGGCTCTTTTTTGTAAAATTAGCAATTCATTGAGTAGTGTCGATCTACACATTCCCCAAAAAGGTATTCCATATCGTATATGAGAATCAATAAGAGCGTAATATGACATTTTGGCAGTTTCCGGCCCTAATTCATTAGAAATTACTCTCACTGTATAACATCCAGAAGAGATCCTGCTTTTGAGTTGCTTAACATGGTCATCAAATTTTAGATTTTTATCTATCAGCACACCCAAAAATTTAGTACAATCTTTATTTCCTATTACGCTTTGACCAAACGTCGGTTCATCAATTGAGCATCTAAAGGATAGTAAATGTGTTTTTTTTGTATTGAAAGTTAATTTATTTGCATCGCACCACTCTTTCACAATTTTCAAGTCTTCGGTTATTATATCATGCAACTCAAAGGACTTTTTGCTTTTCCACAGTATAGTGGTATCATCTGCAAAGAGAGTGAATTTACCAGAAACCTTGATTTTGGTGAGGTCATTAACATATAACAGGAAGAGAATGGGACCGAGCACAGATCCTTGCGGAACTCCTGAAGAGATTTCCTTTTTATTCGATAGTTCCGTTGTTTTAACCATCTGATATCGCCCAGAAAGATATGACTCAAACCATGTGAGAGTCACACCTCGGCATCCGTACAGTTGAAGTTTTCTTAATAGAATTTTGTGATCCACGCAGTCAAAAGCCTTTGTTAGGTCACAGAATACTGCTGCTACAGTCTCTCCAGCATAAATCTCTGATAAGACCTCATAAAGAAATGAGAATATAGCATCATTCGTATTTTTGTCATTTTGAAAGCCAAATTGATTTTCACTAATTATTTTGTGTAACTTCAAAAACTGTAACAGACGCTTCTTGACTATTTTTTCAATGATTTTGGCAATAGTTGGAATAAGAGAGATGGGCCGAAAATTAGAGGGATCTTCCATATCTCCTCCTTTGTGCAAGGGAATTACAATGGATGTTTTCAATATTGAGGGAAACTCACCAGTATGGAAGGAGAGATTGATTAATGAAACCAGTACGTTGAGGGCACATAAAGGCAGGTTTTGTATGATTTTGATAGAGATTTCATCACATCCTGCTGTATTCTTGTTTTTGATATCCTTCAGGATTTCTATCAGTTCATGAATGTCTGTATCATACAGAATGAGGCTTTCTTCAATTGTGAATTGTTTCAGGTTTAATAAAGGATCATGTGTGGCTGTTAATTTGTCACTCAGTTGTTGAGCAATGGAACAGTAGAAATCATTTATTGTGTTAGGGTTCAGTGGTATATTGTTTTTTATTTTTGTTTTTCCTCTGATATCATTTATAATTGACCACGATTCTTTGAGCTTATTGTTAGAGCCACTAAGTCTATTATGGTAGTAACTTTTTTTTGCTATCATGATAGTAGATCTATATATTCTACGATAGTGATTGAAATAGTTATGAAATGACACTTCATTAGTGAACTTCCGTATGTAATGCAGTGAGGGCAAGTTTCTTGATGCAATTTTCAAACCTTTAGTCAACCATGATTTTTTATTTTGTTTTATTTTAATTTTTTGTCTAGGAAAAGATTTCTTGTAGATGTCACATAACACTTTATGGAATGCAAAAAATGATTCATTCTTGGAGAGAATACGTTCCCAGTCAACATTAAGACAATTCTGAAAGAACCTACTATAATTTGCTCTGCTGAAGAGTCTTTCAAACTTGCATTTTTTTGCCTTTTCTGATTGATCGAATAGTATGCCGCATCTGACTGCCTCATGATCTGACAATCCTGCAGGAATGACAGAGCAAGATACCACTCGATCCTCAAAATTGCTACAAACATAATCAATACGGGTAGAGGTGTATTGAGAAAAACGGGTGTCTGATTCAACGTGCATAGTCAAGTTGAATGAGGACAGTAAGCTTGATATGAATTCAGTGGCAGGTGAATCGTGATTATTGAAATTAACATTGAAATCTCCTGCTAATAATATAGAACAGTTCACAGGTAAGTCCGACAGTATCAACTCCAGCTTATTAAGAAAAACGTTTGGATCAGTTGAGGGAGATCTGTACAGACACAGTACATATATATTATTTTGTTTACAATGGCACATAGAGAATTCAAAACTTTTTTCTTCTCTCAAGTCTTTGAACTTATCCACCTGAGTGAAAGAAAATTGGCCAAACGCAGTGTTTTTTAATAGGATGGCAGTTCCTCCATGAGATGAGCTGCTTCTTGAGTACCTGGATATCACAGAGTATTCAGGTATATGAATAGGTTCCTCCTCCTTACACCAGTGTTCTGTCAGTAAAACAAGACTAGGAAAATGCAAGCTTTCTAGAAAGGCAAATAGTTCATCGGTCTTGTTCCGAAGTGACTGTATATTTAACAGAACAAGATTGAGGGTATTATTTTTCATTTCATAGTAGTCCCTTTTTTGGGGGGTTATTTTATTATCAATGATTCCTGATTCGTGCGAAAATAAACGTTATCTGAAGTTACAAATCTAAGATTGGAATATTTAATTTGTGGCTGAAAATTAGTTTCCAGTATTTTCTTTGCAATTGAGGTAATACTTAACATTTTACCTGTAACGTTGTTGATATCCAGAAAGGAAATATTGCCTTCTGCGTAGTAATTAAGTTTCTTCGCATATTCATTGAGTTTGCAGTTAAATTTATATATACGTTCATTGATTTTGATATTCTTGCAGTAGGGTACAGACGTGAGTATTATGTTGGTATTAGTGCAATTTTTTAATTTAATGTTTATTTTCCTGAAAGAAGGATATTTTTTGACCTCAAAATCGTTTGATCCAGCAGTAATAATCAGGTAATCTTTGAAGCTAAAATTTCTTGTTAAATTTTCAACATCGTCAATAACATTCTCGAAACCAGCTTTTGGTTTGATTATTGCCTGAACAGTGTATTCATTCCCAAAATTGCGTTGAAGAGTTTTACTCCACCCATGTCCAATATCGTCACCTAGAATAAGAACATTGGGTTTTGCGTCAAGCTGGTTGGTTGAAGAGATACTCTTTACTCCATCACTAGTTGCACTTGTTTTTCTCGAGACTTCATTACTACACATGCTGCTTTGTGTTGCAGGGGTGTCCGTTGGTGATGACGTGTTTTCAATAGGACTTTCGGTTGTATACCTATCAACCTGGTTTTTTATCAAGTATACTGATTCATTCTTCTGTCCATATAATTGTTTTGTACCTCCGTTATTATTTATCACAATTTTATCATTTGAGGTGGTAGTGTGCTGTAATCTTAGCTGATTGAGCATGTCTATATACATGTTGTTGTCTTGTTCTAGTGTTTTGATTGAAATTAACATGCTATCTTTAAGGCTTTTATATTCTTCTATTTCACTGTCCTGAATGAGATTTCTAATCACAAATTGTCGAGGGGATATTAGCAGCACTTTTTATTGACTCTAATCTCTGATAACGATTTCACTTTTTATACTTGTAAGTTTTTATAGCTGCACAAATATTTGGTTTATGCACTTTTAAGTCAAAAGCACTGGAAAATAAATGAAGATATTTCCCAAAATTTTTTCAGACTAGGAAGTCATTCGTCTGTAGATACTGTTGATATAAAAATCTAATTTTTATATGTACTTTGAACTGGTGAATTTTGTATATGTAGTCAGAGCACTTTACTGATGACTTCACTCACACACTCACGATAGCAATCATTCGCTTTAATGATGAATGAAATATATCTAGGAATTACTTCCACCCCCTCTTCATTTTTCCGAGAGCATACATTGCTTGTTTTCTCCAAAGACAAACATGCTATTAAAAAGTTTTTGAAGAGTGTTTTTAACCGTCAACTTAGTTTCAAAGCAACCTTCGCAAGCCCATGACTCAATTAGCTCGATAGAAAATATGTACTTTGTCCCCTTGACTGACTTTATTCAAACCAATAATACTGATGAACACCATGACAAACTGTAGTCTGAATCTACGCTACCTTTATAAGATAATTGATTAGAGGTGAAGTGGAGATTCTACAATTATTCACATAAATAATACGGACCATCTGGTGTGTGGATCTGGCGAGTTGGAACCATATGGTTCTGAAGCTGAACATGAAAGGACTATTGAAAATGTTATCCATGGTCGCATAATTGCTGTTTAGAATATTTTTTCAGAACTGTTTTCATCGTTTAATAACCTGTGGATAAATATAACTAGAATTCTGGAAGAACATCAATCGGGTGAGACTGTATAAAGACGATTTGACTAAATTAAAATATCAATAGTCTTGGTACGACATGAAAAATACGGCCTGAGGTTACGTCTGTAATTATTATTAATTGGAAATATTGACAGGTATTTCAACTTAGGACTTTGGAACTGAACAAACTACAACAGAGAATCCTAATGACATTGTTTATTGGGGTAATCACAATGTGTATCGAGGTTGCCATCAGATAAAAGTAATTGAGTGTAATGGAAAACAGTATTATTTTTTCGGGATAATTGCGACAAACAAACAAAATGTCGAATCTGTAGGTACTGTTTTCATGTTATTCCAAATTCATGAAAATAATGACCTGATGTTGTTATTTATTTGAGAAAAGTTTGGGAGAGATATTCCTCTAAATATTTTCTATTCACTATTTAGAAAACAAATCGCCATTTAAAATTCAGAAGTCGTTGAAATGACGGTGCTGAAATGTCTCTTTCAGTTATTTAAATTAACGATTTATATTAACGTACATAACTAACACCCTTCTTGATTGAATCATATTGAATGATGAAATTTCAATTTCCAAATGATGATTATTTGACATTTATCAATAATTAAGAATTCAAATTACTTTGTAATGAATTATAATGAATGAACATCTAGAATATGATTTGCAAAAGTCAATAAGCCTACTTCGCAGTCTCATTTGTAAATCATCAACAAGTTATTATTCCGTATTGATTATTCAGATTGAACTTTCCCCACAATCTCACTGCAGAAGCATAATAACTGATAAATAATACTTTTATTGAACTCCACATAGTGAAATTGGTGAATATGCAGAGGGAGAGACCATCTCAAAATAATTATTGCAGCAGTTGAGAATTTCAAATGTTTTATTTTCAGAGTTGTGTAATTTACATGCTCTCATATTTCTTTCTTTCAGAATCTTCGGTATACAACAAATGAAAATATAACTCAAAAACTATGTTGCCAGCTCAGTGGTATCACCAATATATACATATTTGTGTGATTTTTGAATTGTCTATCCATCTGTCGTATTTTTTCAAGCCTGTCTCCTATTCTCCACTTTTTCAGAACCTTCTACTAACCAAAGTCACAATTATCTCAAGAAAATTAGTGTGGAGAGTTTATCATCATAACACGGATAATTGAGAAATATTTTGACTTGAATATTATGACTTCATCGAACGCTACTCGAAGGTAATTTGAAGCAAGAAATATCATATAAAAAGATGTTCGATCTCGTTTCCACATTTTTGAGTATAATAATGCTCGAAAGAAAAAAAAACGAATGTAAACAAAATATGATTACTGACATTCGTTTCGAAATTATTATAACCGATCTGTGATAAACAGCTTATTGAGTGAGAACTCTATGAAGTTCAAAGGAGAAATTGAATAGTAAATGGCCTGAAAAAAATAGTCAGGTGAATTGAAAATAAAAAAAAATAAGAAGTTTGTCACGACTTTTCGATTTTGTGTATCTATATACAATCGTCTTTTCAGGTGTGATAATATAATTACGTTCATTTCTGTCAAATTTGGTACTTTCAAGATGCAAAACTTTGATTCGATTTTGCACGCTGTAACTCGATATTAATTTGAATAATACATTTTTTTTGTTAAAGTGAATGATTGCACTGATAATATTTCGATTTGGTGTTTTTTTGAATTACTATTTCAGAACATCTCTAGATTACCACATGCGTATTATTTCTCACCCACTAAGGACCGAATTGAAAACCACTAAACTCTGTATTGTAAGACGATTTTTATACATTCGTATCTACAGGGTGTCCCACTATATGTGTCACCTCCCTTTATCCTCGTATTCTCGACACATTTTGATCATGCAAACACTTTTATGGAATAATTTTCCACTCATTTTTCGAATCTGAGGTCGATTTTCCTCAAATCAATAAAATACAGGGTAGATCGAAAAAAAATTGTTCTTTCAAATAAGATGATCTATATATTTTTTCATAATTCGATGAAGCCCGTAAATCTAAATTCAAAAATATATTATTATGAGAAAATTCTTGAGTTTGGTTGTTATAGAGAAAAAGTGAGCTCAAAATTCGTGGAAAACTATTCCAGATTAATTATTTTTAGGCTTAAAAATGCGCAACTTCTATCTAATTTAACCATTTTCGTATATCTCATGGTTTCCGAGATCCTCATCACATCCTTATCTTGGACAAAGTGTATATTGAAATTGACAATATTCTGATTTTCGAGTGTTAATTTCATCGGCGTTGACTATGAAATTCAATTGACTGAAAGCACATCACCAACTTTTTTACCGAGTACGACTATTTTGATGTACGGTATTCAAATTTACCGGATGATTTTTCAGATTATTTTCAAGTACAAAATAATAAGATGCACATTTTTTATGAACCATATTTGAAATATTCATATAGTATGAAATCGATACTAAATGAAATTGAAGTGCATTTATTAGATCCCTACACAAAGGGGTGCTTTTAATACAACTGGGCTATATTCTTAACATCCAATGAAGAATTCATATATTTCATTTGTTTAATAATTTACGTCATTCAAACACGCGATATTATTCTGAATCCAATTTCATGCGATGAACAAAGGCCTATTGAAAACAGGAAAGGTGTGCACATAAACAAAATCGAGAAAAGTTGCCTCTTTTTCGCATTTTTTTATTTTACAGCTTATAGGGTTCGAAATAATTAACAAAGAATAGTCTTCAAGTCTCCATCCTCTAATTTCAAGTCGTACTGACGTCTATTCTCATTGCATAATAATCAATTTTTCATTCCAACCAAAGTGAGACTCAAAAAAAGTTCAATCTCGATAGTCGACTTCAACCTTGTAATAGATGAGTTATTCTTCTGAATTTTTGCTTCATAGATTTCAACTTCATTAATTCTATAATCAATAGGTGAAGAAGTGTTTGAGAAAAATTATAAATGAATTGTTTGATCAAGATTAAACTCTGAAATTACAGCAGCTGAAAATTTTGAGGAATCTAATTTGAATTTTTTGTAACGTACTTGTAACTTGTAATATAAGAATGCATCATTTTCATTATTGTAATGGTGAAAAATGCAACCAGGTTACATTGAAATCATGTTCGATTACAAACATCTTGGCTGTGTATTTTTTTTAAACCCACTTCGATATGTTCTAGCTATGGAATAAATCATACATAAATGTGCATTATTAAAGCAATCGAACAGATCTTTTTTGTCCAACATGTTCTTGATGGTTTTATTTGGCTAATCAATAAGATGGAATTACCTTACAAATTTCAACAGTTGTTGTTCCCATCAGATATTTTTTGTCATGAACAACATGACAACATTGACAACCGACAAAATTGTGAATACACATATTTTTTTGTTTCGAAAGCTTGATACATCATCTGAATAATATACCTCCATTGTCGAAATTATCATCATCATAACAATCTGACAGTGAAACATCTACTGATGGAAAGTCCCCTATATTTCAACGAAAGACTTGATCATCGTCTTCCTAATGAACTAGCAGATATCTTGGGTGAAAAGTGTCAAACAAATCAACTAATGAAATACTTCAAGGACCTTAGAATACTCAACAGAATCTGATATCATAGTGAATATAGTAAATATAATGGGATGTGATACAATTTTATCGCTAATAACCCCAGTGGTTTATGCGATCTTTGATAAATAAAAAAATATATAACAATCTGACAGGGCATTATTGAAAAAAATTAGGAAGCAACCAAACTTCGATATTTGCTACTCTCATTAAAATATTGAACATAAGAAAATCATAACGCAAACATGATTATCCTGGTTATATTAATTCGTTAGACTGAAGATGGTAGCTTTCAAATGCATTTCTTTATATCCGTATACTCTTCTGCTTTCATGCTTTTAAGTAATAGGGCGAAGATGATGTGTAATTAGTAATTATTTGAGTAATATTAGCGATCTTTCGAGAAAGGCTGATGATAATTTGGTAAACAAGGGTTGCGTTACAAGTAATGGTATTGAATCTTTCTCTCGAGATGAAAACTAAGAAAACAGAAGGTCTCCTGCTCCCCCTGTATTGAGTGCCAACCTGCAGGCCGGAAGATGCGATTTTGATAATTTGAGAGTGTTTATATTGTCCGATGTCCTGTGAAAAGGAATTCTGAAGGTTCACTTCCTTGTGAAATAATATCTGAGCAATTTCCTTTGCTGAAGCTTGTTGAACAAACCGAAAAGAATGAAAGACATATTCTGATTTATTTCTTCAGTGCATTCAGGTAGGGTTGAAGTTTTTCTATAGAAGGCAGACTGGATTCTTTCTGCCGGAGGATTACTCTTGATCAACGGGGTTACTCGGAGCGAAAACAAATCTGATTTGGAGTACATCTTCAGGAAGCTCTTGGGCGATGACTAATTGCTTTATTTCGATAGTGAGGTGTCTTATTGAGGAACATTCATTTGTTCGCTTTGAGAGGAAATGTTGTAGTACTCATCAGAAGCGACCTATAGATTCCTAAAAATATCCTAGAAAATTCTTCGGAGCAGTCTTTATTTTCAATTTGCTATTCGAGCATGTGATTTCGAACCTCCCACCAATGCAAATTTTAATTTCAAAGATCCAGTGCATTTCTATCAATTATCAAATATTTTTGGATTTTAGTTCGATGAATAAGGAACCGGCCCTTGTTAGGTCCGCAGATATACAATCATGTTATAGGCATCAGAAGACAATGCGAAATCATTGATTGGTATGTGTAGGGTTAGGTGACAGGGTTGTTCGATATTGAGCATCAAGAAATTAAAAGTGACGTTATATAGGGTGGCAAGTGACGTGATAAACTAAAAATATTTGGGTATAATCTTTGTCTTTACATCAACATGAGTATCGATGTTCAAAGCACATTAGGCTTTTTTTTAATCTCCAACATACAAGTCGGAATTATCATATGAAAATAAGCGGTCCTCCCACACACACTTTCTCATTCGAAATAAAAAAAAATTAGTTTACAAGAAATCTAAATCCCTCATCGCATTTTTCAAAGCATTCTTGATGCCAGAGTGAGAATTATAATAAAACTTTCATAGTTCCTTATGATCAATAATCCAGTGTTCTTTTTTCGCTGGATTATTATCAGGAAAAATCCAATAGAAAAAGTGCTGAGTTATGACTCATCATTGGAATGATAATATCAAGGGTTTCAACAATGCAGCTGTTCGTTATACAATTTTCGATTTAAGCCAAAAAACTGTATATTATTAGAATTACAATGGCAATTTGCCAATCAAACAAAATCACTTTTGATTCGAATGAAATATCCTATTTTTTTCCTCAACCAAGATAGTTGATATCTATGAAGTGCAACAAATGAAAATATAACCAAAAAACCACAAAAATATTCGAAAAATCAAATACGTATTTCGGCAACTAAATTGGCATATTCAGTGGGAACACCAAATGTGATGATTTTTATGGTTTTTGGATTATATTTCCATCTGTCGTATAAGTTGATATATACTTAATAAAATTTTAGTGGAATAAGCGGCATTATGGCTAATTTCCTGACAGGAAGAGGCCAATAAGACAAAGACTAAGAAGATGTAAAGACTAGAATAATATAGTAGTGTTGATGGTTTTGTTAATTTGATCAGAAACAGTAAAATTCATTGGAGTGAATGTACTGGAAGTTAATCATATTGTTAATCCCAGAGGTGGCTCTGAATAAGTCATGAAGAATGTGCTGAAACAGAACAGAATATTCAATACTTATTTGTGGGTGTGGACCAATCTGGCTCACTAAATTTTCGAGGATGTTTAGATTGTAGCTTGTATCAGTGTTTATATATACTATGTTGTTAATTCATAATGTTCAAGTTATTTCAAAAATAATAATAACAATAATATCACAATGATACACTAGGTATCTCATTCTTGAAGAGTTCTACTGTTGCCCATAGGCACTAAAAGTATTCCCTAGCAACATACATATTAATCTTACTAATAAGAACGTCAACTCCAGAAGCTGATTTCAAAACAAAAATGGACTTTTAAGTCGGATGCAGAAAAAGGAGTTTTATTTAATGAAAACATTTATATTGGTAAAAACATATTTCCCAGATATTAATCCATTATTATACCTACCTTGTATAACTAATGATTCTTGCTAGCCTTTATACGTGGTGTTATTCAATCATTTTGTCTCTCTCTTTCTAACACCAAAGCTACTTTGGTGCATGGATATTTCAGGATTTCTGAAGATATTAAAAAGTGAAAGATAATAATATAATACTACTTGCAAATTTAAAATATTTATTGAAGATTTGTAGAAATATAGGGCATTATAAAACAACATAATAAATGGATATGAATTAAAACAACTTAATGACTAAATGGAGACCATACAATAATGAATAATGAAGAAGAAAAATTAATCAAAAAATTGATTGATGTTATGAACTTATACTATTCTATTTGGCGTACACAGAAGGTAAATAAATATATATTCAATTTGTATCCACAATTCTCTTTAGTACCTCGATTATATGATGATATTGGTCGAATAGGTATTTAACAAAGATTTCATAAATTATGAGGTGATAAGGAAAAAACATATATTATGAAGAGAGAAAAATCGAAAAAATAAAATGGATATTTCAGCGGTAATCAATTTTTGAAGTTTTTGCACGTCTTATATAATGTTAGAGTGTGAACAATCCTACAATTTGACAAATTTCAGAAAATAAACAAGTTTTCAATACACTAAATTTCCAATCATAATGAGTTCTAGGTTTTGAGAACATTCCAGTCAAAATATATGATACTAATTGGAAGAACTAGGAGTTATAAAATTGTGGAAAACATCAGGAGATCACATACTGCTGAGTTTCGAAAATAGTAAAATAGACAAAAAATATATCTAATGTAAGAATTTTCATGCTTTATACGACTTAACAGAATACAATATATTAAAAAATTCAATCACAGAATTCCATGCTAAAATAGCTTCCAAAACAACAATGAACAAATAAGGTGCAGAAAAAAAGTGTGTACAAATTTTCATGATTTACAGAAAGTCGTTTTTATGCATATGTTTGACCAGTTCTAAGCCTCTCTTCTTAAATTCCGGTTCATCCACCCTGGTTACTATATCCTGCATATCTTGTAGTACCTCGTTAATGTTCACCTTCGACACCAATTTTGTTCTCATTGTTACCAAGCCCATGATGAAACCGAACATGCAGTATTCCTTCCACTCGTCTTTTAGAGTTTGAAATGGGTACAATTCATCTGGGTTTAATTCAAATGTTCTCAGGGTTTCGGAGAGTTGTGTGTGATACACCTTCAGGTAATGATCAAGATCTTTGTAGATTTCTGCGGTTCCGCCAGAATATATACAGAGCGAAAGATCATGTACGGGTGAGCCTACTCTCACTAAATGAAAATCGATCAATTTCAATTCTTCAATGGTTTTTGATTCCTGAAAAAAAAACATAGTATTAGGATATAATAGAATTTAACAGTTTATACAAAGGTAGGTAAGGAAGATACAATAATGTATGAAACTCATCAGACTAGTCGATAAAATAATAATTAGAAAAATATATATTGAAAAAAGTTCATTTAGTCACACTCATTTTCAAAGTTTGATGAGGTAAAATTGAAAAAATAAGTGGCTTGTGCTGAAAAAGAAATTCAACGATTATGTTAATTTTCAAAGTTAGTTTCTGACCACCCTGTAGATGTTCATTTATTATCAAAATGATAATAATTAATGAAGACTTTCACATGGGCGAAATTGATATTTTTGTATGGGCCTGGAAATATCATTTTAGACATGAAATTCAAATATGGTTGGATTCAACAACGTTCATTTTGAAATCATTTTTACTAAAAATTACGATTTTGAAGTGAAACAACTGTGTTGTTATGAATTGTTCAACTATCAAAAAGTAATTCTTAGTGGAAACGCTATTATAATGGATGTTGTATGAATGCAGCTAGATAGAATAATTAGGAATTTTGCATAGAATCTGAATATGAAATACCTAATATTTCAAGTATTCAATTTGAAATGAACAGGTTCGGTGCCACCATCTTGAAAATATTTTTGTCCAATAATTTCTCCCATCGTCTTTAGTGCACTGCCGATGTTATTTATTTTTCCAAAACTAGTTTTCGAGTAATAAGAAAATGGGCAGAGTTCTAGTCACCAATAAAAAAATATATTTGTCATAGTAATCAATGATAATATTGGAAGGTACTAAAGGAATTGAAAATTCTACAATGACTAATATAGAATGCATTTTCGTCAATGTATTTGTTACTTTGACAGTTCAATAGCAATTCACCTCGAATTATATTGAAAAAAGATATCAAATTCTGATATCGATTTGAATTTTTTTTACAAATGAATGAATGAGGTTCTCACTTTGATAATTGAATTTCAACTGAGTCATCGAAAAACAAAAAATCCTTATTATGTACTTACGCCTTCTCCGCTGTATCTGACCATCACATTATTACTCCAACAATCTCCATGGTTGAGGACTTTGTTAGTTCCCCTATATTTCACATTATCCGCCAACAGTTCTTCTCGATTCCTTAAATGCCCTTCCATCTTGCGAGTTATTCTTGTTTTCTTTGCTTCCCTCGCAAACGTAAGTATTTTTTCCAACACGAGTTTAATTAAATTAATCACGTGAAGATTCACTGGAATTGCAGCGAAGTAATCGTAGCACTTCGCGGTTTTCTTTTCAAAAACTTTGGGCTTCTTCTTCCTGAATGCCATCGAGATGGCGTGAAACTTCCCGTAATGTTCCATGATGCGCTCGAGCTGAACTTTGCTGAAAACACCTCTCTTATCGAAGTTCTCGAACTGTTTAGCCTTCAAGTCTTCCAGGACTATCCTCTCTTCCCCATTGGTCATGTCTGATACGAGACAGCTGGGCAGCAAGTCGTGTGCGGATGTGCCCAAAACTCGAACTTGAAAGTCATCCAGTAATGGCCAGAGGGTTTCGTAAAAGTAGCGCTCATTCTCGTACAGCTCGTTCACCCTGTGCTTCTCTCTTGTTTCTTGTGAAGAATCCGCAGTCTTCACCACCAATTTTATGCCTCGCACCGTCATGTAATGTATTTCACTGATGTATCCCACATCTCTTCTCTCGTGTTCACAAAATCTGATGTTGAATTCAACGCCTCTGGAAGCGGCGTACGCCCTCAAAATATTTTCTATTCTGTCAGGGACCGAATTGAACATCTCGAATCGGTTCGAGAAATTGTGTTATTCAAAAAACGCGTTGTTTGGTTAGGTTGGTACTGCCAAGTACTGCAGAGGGCGCAGATGATGATATTTAGAAGACACACTCTCTGCTCGGATTCGAATTGTGTGGAAGTGAATAAGGCGATTGGTGGAATTCGGGCATTAAGGATGTATCTATGAATTTTTCCCACTGCAACATTTGAATCATACGGAAGCGTAGGAGGGCCACATTCGTATTTATTTTTGAGCATCAATTACGACTTACTGAGTCGAAATTATGAGATAGAAGACATGATTATGAGATAAAAGTCATATTGGCGGAATTTCGACTTATACACGGTGCCCGTTTTTTGAGCTTAACCATGGGGATCTCAGTTATTATAAGAGTTATGAGGTCGGTAGGATTTGATCTCGCTTAACAATTTGAAATTGTATGCTTTTGAAGCGAGCTCAACTTAAGCTTAGCTTTAAAGTATACGGCGAATACGGCCGTTAATCATGTAATAGAATTCATGAAGAACATCCATAAACATTAGAGATTTTCCTCTCTTGCTTAGTGCATTTCTATTAATCATCAAATGTCTTTGGATTTTGATTCGATGAATAGGGAAACGGCCCTTCTTAGGTCCGCAGATATACAATCATGTTATATGCATCAGAAAACAATGCGATACGGTAGGGTTGAGTGACATCAGAGTGTTCGATATTGTCCATCAAGAAATTAATAGACTGCCAATCCCTAAAAGTGACGTTATATAGGGTGGCGCACGAAGTTTATTGGTAGATAGTGACGTCATGAACTAAAAATATTTGGGTCAACTTTGTCTTTACATCAATATGAGTATTGATGCTCAGTGTACTGAGAGGGCATGGAAGTGCCAAGCGTTTTTGTTTTCATACAAGTCGAAATTAACATAATATGAAAAAAAGTGGTCCTTCCGAGGGTCCTTCTATATGCACTTTTTTGAGCGAAATAAAAAATATACGTTAACAAGAAATCTATATCTCTCGTCGTATTTTCCAGAGCGTCTTGATGCCAGAGTTACAATTTTAATAAAATTATTATAGTTCCTCAAAATCAATAATCTATTTATTTTTGTTGGCTGGATAATTATTCAGGGGAAATTCAATAGGAAAAGTGCTGTCGAGTATGAAACATCATTGGAACGATAATATCACGAGTACTTCAACAATTTCATCTTTGAAGTGGAGACTTGGATACTGTGGCTTGAAATTATGCAAAAAATGAAAATATAACCCGAAAACCACAAAAATATTCAAACAACCAAATACGTATTTGGGCAACTGAATTGTCATCTTCAGTGGATACAACAAATGTGTTTTTTATGGTATTTGGGTTATATTTCGCTGTATTAGTTGATATCTAATTAATAAAATTCGGGTGGAATAAGCGCCATTGTGGCTACCGGGAATCTATAACCCTGGCTAATTTTCTGTGTGGCTCTGAATAAGTCTAGAAGAATGTGCTGAAACGTAACAGAATATTTAGTACCTATTTGTGGGTGTGTGGTTCACTAAAATTTTTCAGGGATGTGGATTAGAGTTTGAATATTGTATATGCGTTTGTATCAGAGTTATAATACTATGTGCCGGTTGCATAAAAGCCCGTCAAGCCTTCTGTTAACTTAACGTGGGATAACTCTATACTAAAATGCGCCAGCTAAGGCATGCGTTGCTGTGGTAATAAACAAATTAAATATTTTTTTTCTGATCGAACCAATATTGAGCTATATCGCCTTAGTTACCATGTGTCATAACACACTCATATTTCCCTAGGGAAATATGGAACGTCAGTTCATATTTCCCTAGGGAAATATGAAACGTCAAATTATATTTCTTTCATATTTAATTTCTTTATTTAGTAACAAAATGGAAACTGCAATTGTTGAAATTTCCACTAAAAGTATTTCCACCAGATACAAAGGAAGAAGAAATATCTTGTTCATAATTATTCGTCGACGAGACTATACAGTTTTCTGGAGAACATTCCGTGCAGCAGCAGTCTCGGACGATTCTCCCAAAACGGTCTTCAAAGACTGTGATGCTGCAGATGACTCTCCCTCCACACCTGCTATCATCTTCGCTACCTTATTTTTGTGCAGCATACTGTCAGCCAGATAGCCTTCTGCAACAGACGAACTTTTCCAACCACCATGTCTCTCTCTTGAGTGTTGTCATTGAGGCTCCCGCATCGGCAACCAAAGTCGCGGATGTTCCTCTCCCACAATACTGTATACATTTTCGGATTATCTAATCCCAACCATTCAGCAACCTTACTCGGAATTTTTCCGAAGGTATTTTTGCCGACAGGCTGAAGAGTACACTTCTTATCTCTATAAGCTACGAAGAACCTAAGAACGCCTTGCGGACGCAACGCCGAATACTCCCGCACCAAACGAGCAGCACCCAGATCTTCTTCTTCAATTATAGTGAATATTCTGTTTATATCATTCTTAGTTTTTAAGACTTTAATTATGATTACCGACCCACGATCTTCGATATCTGAAGATAGCATATTCACCAGCTCTTGTGTTCTGCAGGCGCCAAAGATTTCCATTATTAAAACAACCTTCAAAATTGTGAATGTGAAAATATTATCAACAGAGGAAATCAGAATGAAACTTTTACCTTATATATCAAAAAAACGTCATTAGGAGCTTCACTCAAGAATGTCTTGAGCTGCTCCCGGGACAACACTGCTGATTTTTTAGGAACGTATCCTTTATTTTTGTTCTTAACAAATGCTTCGACTTTATCGAGTAATTTGACATCAGTTTTTTCCTTCAAATGTAGCATTGATCTTAACATCGATAGTTTCGTCCATAACGTGTTCGGTGAATATTTCTGCGACTGGGGATCGAATGAATTAATCATACATCAAGAATAACAAGAATCAGAGCAACATACCAAATCTTGGAAATATGCTAACAAAATATTATCGCTCACACCGTCCACCAAATTTTTTCTTTTCCACTCTTGAAAGCAATCGTACTCTTTACTGTAGGCAGCTTGAGATTTGGCCGGAACCAAAGATTCACGGGCTTTTGCCGATTGAGTTTCGACGTAGTTCGACATTATTTCAATAATTTTATTTCTGACAAGACGTCAAAATGAAACCAGTCAACCATGATTTTCAGAAACATGGCCCATAGCAACGTTAAAAATTTAATTATTACAAAAATATACAATCTAATAATGATTTCCCCATATCAGATTATTTCAATCAGAAAAAACTATTAATTACACCACGGGAAATATGAATATATTTCCCTAGTTGTAATAATAGCTATAATCGTCTGTTATATCTTTATGCAACCGGCCCTATTTTGTTAATTCTTAATGACCAAGTTCTTTCTAAAATAATGATCACAATCATATCACAATGGACAAACTTGGTACCTCATTCTTGAATATTCAGTTGAAAATCCGGAGTTAAAAATCAATTTTATTCAGCTCTTAGGCACTGGAAGTATGGCCTAGCAACATGAAAATCATTGTGTCAATAAGAAATATGGATTTCATTTATTGAAAATATCGATATTGATTAAAAATATGTATTCACATCTACAATAATTGATCGAATCATCTTGTCTCTTTCTAACAACAAAGCTATTTTGGTGCTTGGATATTTCAGCATCCTTAAAGATATTTTTGAAAATCGAATGATAATATAATACTACTTGCAAATTCAAAATATAAAAGTAAAAATAAAGGGCATTATTAAACAACATAATTAAACATATAAGAATCGAAATAATTTGATGACTAAATAGAGATAGTAATATACAATAATGTAGAAGATAAAATTATCAGAAAATCGATTAAAGTTATATCAAGATTCTCGCTGAAGTCATCATCTCACAGATCTCAGGTTACTGCCGAATCCAAGGTCAAGCAGTAACCAAAGCTGCACGAGGCTGCTTCCTGAGGATGCTACACGTGTCTGCTGATTCAGCAGCCCGAGCCTACTTATTCTTGCGGCAACCCAGCCGAGAGACACTTCATTGTCAATTACTATTCAAGTAACATTAATCAACCATTCTATATTGTAAACTTTTCAGTTCATTAATAAAATTGTTCTTAAAAAGTCGTTCGTGCTTAGAGTGATATAACATACCTACTATTCTACTTGGCGTTCTTAGAAGGCAACAAAATATATAATTGGTCTTCAAAATTCTCTTTAGTATCTACCTCGGTTATTCTGATGTTGCCCAAACAGGTATTTAACAAAAATAATAATTTATTAGATGATGGGGAGTTTGTAGCAAGATATATCATTTCATGATGAAGAATATAAAACATGTATTCTGATTGAATTTTTGAAGTTTTGGCACGTTTATTAAAGGGTTTTGAGAATATATTTGAGTCAGAATGATACTAATGGAAGAATTAGGAGTTAGGAGGAATAGGAGTTATAAAATTGAGGAAGAAGTCAGGATGTCAACTCCACATCTTATTTCACACAAGATTGTGTTGTTGTTACACAAATACTTGAAAATTTCAATCACATATTGCTGAGTTTCTAGATTATATGGAACAAATATATAGAAAAATAGACAGAAGTATATATATAATGTAAGAACTTTCATGCTTTATTCTACTAATCAAAATACAATACATCAAAAAATACAATCACAGAATTCCATGCTTCAACAACTTTCAAAACATCAATGAACAAATAATGAGGTTCAGAAAAAAGTGTGTACGAATTTTCATGATTTACAGATAGTCGTTGTAGTGCATATGTCTGACCACTTCCATGATTCTCTTCTTGAATTCCGGTTCATCCACCCTGGTTACTATGTCCTGCATATCTTGTAGTACCTCGTTTATGTTCACCTGTGCCACCAATTTTATTCTCATTGTTACAGCGCCCATGATCAAACCGAACTTACAGTATTCCTTCCACTCGTCTTTTAGAGTTTGAAATGGGTACAATTCATCTGGGTTACATCTAAATCTTCTCAGGGTTTCGGAGAGTTGTGTGTGATACACCTTCAGGTAATGATCAAGATCTTTGTAGATTTGTTCGGTTCCGCCAGAATATATACAGAGCGAAAGATCATGTACGGGTGAGCCTGCTCTCACTAAATGAAAATCGATCAATTTCAATTCTTCAATGGTTTTTGATTCCTGAAAAAAAAAACAGAGTTTTAGAATAAAATACAATTTTATAGTTTATACAAAGGTATAAAACTCATGACACTAGTCAATAAAATAATAATTAGAAAACTATATATTTTTAAATGAATAACTTTTCACAAAGTCACTCTAATTTTCAGAGTTAAATCAGATAAAATTAAAAAAATAAGTGGTTTCTGCTGGAAGAAAATTTCAACGATTATGTCAATTTAATTTCCAAAGTTAGTTTCTGACCACCCTGTAGATATTTATTCATTATCAAAATAATAACTCCAGTGAGTTTCCTTGCTTCAAATGGCAAACCTCTTCATTTTTTCAATTTCTGAATTGTACTTGATATTGCATTTCCAACGATTCATTATACTTTTTATATTTTACAATTATAGGATCATATTAAGAAAAGGTCACTCGAAATTTCAAATCAAAAGTATTGCTGTCGGCTACGATGATGATGTTTGGTGTAATATCAATTTTGACTTCGATAGTTGAAAATTCACCAATAAAAAATATATAATAATAATAAATATATATATATATATATGAATATATATTTCAGACTTATCAATCAGCATATGGGTAGGTACTGAAAGAATCGAAAAATGACTGATAGAATGCTATAAAAACATGTTTGTGAATGTATTTGTAGCTTTGACAGTTCAATAGCAATTTACCTAAAAAAGAAATCAAATTCTGATATCGATTTGAATTTTTTTTACCAATGAATGAATGAGGTAAGTTCTCACTTTGATAATTGAATTTCAACTGAGTCATCCAAAAAAAAATCCTTCCTATGTACTTACGCCTTCTCCGCTGTATCTGACCATCACATTATTACTCCAACAATCTCCATGGTTGATGACTTTGTTAGTTCCCTTATATTCCGCATTTAGCATCAACAGGGTAAGTGGATTTCGTGCATACGCTTCGAGCTCTTCAATCATACTTGCAGAGAGAATACTTGATTCATCTGCCTCCGTCGCAAACGAATGTATTTTCTGAAACGCGGTTTTAATTGTATGAAGCACTTGAAGATTCACTGGAATTGCAGCGAAGTAATCGTAGCATTTCGCGGTTTTCTCTGCAAAAACTTTGGGCTTCTTCTTCCTGAATGCCATCGAGATGGCGTGAAACTTCCCGTAATGTTCCATGATGCGCTCGAGCTGAACTTTGCTGAAAACACCTCTCTTGTCGAAGTTCTCGAACTGTTTAGCCTTCAAGTCTTCCAGGACTATCCTCTCAGCCCCATTGGTCATGTCTGATAGGAGGCAGTTGGGCACCAAGTCGTATGCGAACGTGCCCAAAACTTTTACTTGATACTCCTTCAGTAATGGCCAAAGGTTTTCGTAGAAGTAGCGCTCATTCTCGTACAGCTCGTTCACCCTGTGTCTTTCCCTTGTTTGTTCTCTGGGATCTGCAGTCTTCACCACCAATTTTATGTTATCCACCGTCATGTAATGTATTTCACTGATGTATCCCACATCTCTTCTGTCGTGTTCGCATAATCTGATGTTGAATTCGACGCCTCTGATAGCGGCGTACGCCCTCAAAATTCTTTCAACAGTGTCTGGGACCGCGTTCCACATCTCGAATCGGTTCGAAAAATTGTGTAACTCAGAATAGGCGTTATTTGTTCAGGTAGGTTCTTCAAAGGGTGCAGATGATGAAATTTAGAAGACCAATTGGGTGCACACTCTCTGCTCGGATCTGAATTGTGTGGAAGTGAGGAAGGCAATCGGTGGAATTCAGGCATTAAGGATGTATCTATGAATTTTTCCCACTGCTACATTCAAATCTACGACTTTAAAATCGGAAATTCTGACTTCAAACTCGGAATTTCCGACTCTGATCTCGAAATTATTTTATTCCGACTTCAGACTCGGAAATTCCGACTTTGAACTCGGAAATTCCGACTTTAAACTCGGAATTTTGTTTTACGATGGATGATGGGATCTGTTTTGTCACCAAATTTCTTCCTAAATCACATCAATGATCTGATAGAGGAGACCTCCTGTCCTGTCCACAGCTTTGCTGATGAAAGTACACTCAATACTGGCTTCTGCTCTTGAGCTCCTATATCGAGTTCGATGTTACAATTGCTACCAAACTCAAGCCTGTATTTTTTTTTCAAGAAGGCGAACCTCATAATGCCTTATACTTATGATGATGTCAGGCATGTTTTTGTTTCTGTTGAATCCTTGATATCCATGCTGACCATGCTTGGTATTACCATCATCAACAATGCCTAAAAATTGCTTCACAAGAATTCGATTCTTTGTTTCGCGCCAAGGACTACTTCACATCTTGAAAAATTCTCATAATTTACAAAGCACAAATTTGACCTATCAAGGCGAGTAGTTCACATGTTTAGAGTTGAGCTCCAGGATTCAATATTCATTAAAACTATACGTCTGGTTGGTGACCCTGCATTCAAGAGTTTGTTGACCGCAGAAAACTGGGCGATATCCCCTCTTTGTAGATATTGTTATGGTAGATGCTTATCAAAATTATTTATATTATTATGAGCAATCCCGAGCAGACAGACCCGCAGAACTTTCCTCTATCAGGATTCTATTTTTCATCAAACGGCGAAGTTGTGTGACATCATCTAGTATGGTTTTTCTATATCTAACCAAACCTGGAAAAAATATCTATATATCAAATTTTTTTTCGAGATATAGATATTTTTCGAAAAAGTAGTATGAATGAAAAATGATGAATATTTAGGATGTTATAAGAAAAATCATGGCTGCTGGTATCATCAAACCAGGCATTATATGAGATCAGCCTTCTTCTAGAAAATATGTAACTTGAGTTTGGTTGCATAAACTCTACTAGATAATCAGATCCCCATTTCAAAAACTTTAACTAAACCTTCATGGATAATGTCAACCTATCTCCGCTTTGCACCTCTTTGGCTTCTTTGGATGATATAGCGGCTCTAGAGCAGAAGTAATGGAGTGTACTTTCATCCGCAAAGCTGTAGACAGGACACCTCTGTCAGGTCATTTATGTGAAGTATAAACAGAGTTGGTGCCAAAACAGATCCTTGTGGAACACCGGCGTTGATAGTTATTCCATCATCCATCGTAAAACAAAATTCCGAGTTTGAAGTCGAAAAAAATAATTTGGAGTTCAAAGTCGGCAATTCCGAGTTTGAAGTCGGAAATTCCGAGTTTGAAGTCGGAAATTCCGAGTTTGAAGTCGAAAATTCCGAGTTTGAAGTCAAGAAAAAATAATTCCGAGTTCAAAGTCGGAAATTCCGAGTTCAAAGTCGGAAATTTCGAGTTTATCATTTAATTATCATTTATTTCTTAAATAGTTCAGCAACTTATATTGAATGATGATTTCAAATAAATATATTTTTTGATTGAGTGGTATTTGTGCCAGAAGATCTATTCAAAAAGTAATACTTGTCTTGACTAACCAATAAAAACTTCCAATTAACTAACTACAGGGCTAATATTCAAAATATATTATGAGTGTATTATGTCTTCGAACAGCGCAAAGCATTCATGTTTCAAATATTAAAGAATATACTGGATGTTCCATTAAAAAAATATGACTTTGTGTTAAATCTAAATAATGACAGCTCATTCCGAAAATCTGACTGGATTCTAACGTGAAAACATGTGATGTATGAATGACAGTTTTTACTTCGCCTATAATTTGAAAGATAGCTGAGATACAAGGGGGTCCCAAAATGCAATATTTCCAAGTTCGCCCTGTATCTCAGAAACGAAGCGGGTTATGAAAATGTTGTTTATGGTATCGTGAGTTTCACAAGAAGTAACGCGAAAACCGCAAATCTCCCTCTGAAAATAAGGGAGATATATCCTGTAATTAAATCGAATATGGGACAGCCTGTACTTAATTATGTTTAAAAAAACGCAAACAACAGAGTTACTATTTCCTTGAATCAATATCAGCTTGAAACCATTAAAGCTTGTAGAATTTTTTTATTTTTTTTACAAACAAAAGTCCTAATAATTACTGTTTAACGCTGTATAAAAATTCTGAGATCATCTTTGTTATAAAGCATATCACAGTAGATATCACATTAGTCGAATTGAGTAACTATGTTTTAAAATTTTAATAATTTCTTAGGATCTGAATAAACTTTATCCGCCCTTTTCGATAGGAACGGAGAAATTTTGCGTAGAAGCGGAGGCATCACATTGCCCTTTCAGTGCCCTTTCAATGGCTCACATTGCCCAACAATGCCTCACAATGCCTTGCAATACCCGACAATGCCTAGAATTGCCCCCACAATGCACCACATTGCCTCTCCATGCCCCTAGGTTGTACACCTAATTGCCCTATGTACTTAACCCTCGGGTACTTTCCATAAAAACAAGAGAGGTGGCAAAGTATCATTTGTTATGTTGTTTATAATAGTCGGCAATCCAGTAGGCTTTGCTATCTCGAAACACGATGTTGAACCGGAAATGTACCAGATACAGAAGGAAGAAGATAAAAATCTGAAAAAAATGTCGAAATTTTGTAAAATATTCTGGAGTTTTGGGGAAACCATATTATGAAACAATAATCCGATTTCGCTTGGCACTTTACAGTAATATCAGTACTCTGAATAACATAATGAATTGTGTTGATATAGCCTCAATAGGTGAACATTTCTTTATTGTTCAAAAATGTAAAAACATCAGGAGATCTAGAACATATCTGGAAAAAAATGGATAACTGGCAAGCTTAGGGATTCGAGGATATTTTATTCCTGATGAAAATATAACTATTGTATTTTTGGTTGATACAGACAATCAGTGGGTTTGATGGGTTTTGAAAATCAATGCCTAGATATAACTAATGAATTTAAAGGACAAGATTCATGAATATGAATCTGCCTTAT
The DNA here is from genome assembly GCA_029955515.1 of Chrysomela aeneicollis. Classification (NCBI taxonomy): domain Eukaryota; kingdom Metazoa; phylum Arthropoda; class Insecta; order Coleoptera; family Chrysomelidae; genus Chrysomela; species Chrysomela aeneicollis. Next base: position 6,091,773 of record JARUHQ010000022.1, read on the forward strand.
AACTTTGCCTTCCATGATATCAACAAAAAATGTTTTGCATTCTAATTATTGTTTATGTAGTTTTCAGTTGTTATAACCCAAGGACATAAGCAACAAGCTTGAGATAGTTGTTATACATTTTTTGACAATTTATCAATGATCAAGGGTTATTCAGTAGAATTTTTTTTTCTGATTCATAGTTTCTAGCATTGCAACAGTCCATAAACGTTTTCTGTTCAATCAGATGACCACAAATCAACTGATGTCATTCGATTTATACTCGAGCAAAAAATTTTCGGTTAAATTTTTCTGGAGATGTATATTTCAGTTTAATGGAACATCCATTTTATTCAATTTGAATTCCCCGATCACATCAATCTCATTCCGAATAACCTAACAGTAGGTTATTTTTTTCCTCGCACTGCTATAAACATGGGTCCTGTTTTTTTTCAGTTTTTTTTCAATAGAAAGTCGCAAACTAAAGAATAAAGCGAAATAGGCTGAAGTGTTACTAAGATATTCGAGATTTTTTGGAAACACGGTTCTTCAAAAAGAGCTTGTTCACTCTGTATCTTGAAAACGAAGCAATACCCATGTATATGTAAACTTTTGACCAGTTTCGTTTTAAAATGTTGGAAAGTATAATGCTCACCTAACTTTCGAATGGAAAACAGCAGCAGAGACTAATTTTACGAAAATGACTCTGTTTAACTGAAAGTTCAAAAGGTCTATCGACTTTTCAGTTCATAATTCTTTCCTGCTGCAGGCTGGATGAAGTCTGAAAAATTCTTGTTTTCGAAATTCGTTTCGCACTTGTTTCCTGGCTATTCATATGGTTTTTATAATTGCTGTACCGGAGATAACATATTTTGGGCATAAGGAAACAAACCGAAATTGTTCATAAATAACTCTATATTTAGTGACAGGTGCAAAAGCACATTTTCAAATCTTATTTGAAATGAGCATTGACTTCACAGCTCTTTAACTTATTGTTTGTTAGCGCAGTAAGTTGCAGATTATTTCAAAATAATGTTCAATATGAAAACAATTCAATAGTTATATACATAGTGTCCAAATTGTGTAGCGATATTCTTCAACTTCTGAATCTCTTCGAAAGATGGTTCAGAGCTTTCGACCACCCTGTGGGTGATTCAATCAAAAATCAACTGATAATGAGTACAAAATTGAGGTATCGATGAAATCAGCTTTCCAGGGAGAAACTAAAAATGCAATGAGATATAGAGTATTCCATTAAAAAAAGTTAGTGTAGAATTCTGTACCAATGTGAACACCCTATATGAACCAAACTTGTTTCAGAATATGCCACGAGGGGCATATTTCGAAGAGAAAAAACATTTCGATATTATGATCTTTTTTACGAGTTTCAAAGGCTGCGACTCTATTTGAACAGCCTGTATAATAGCAAAACAACAAACAGTTTTGTTGGGAGAAGTTCATATCTCAAATGAATCTCATCTGAATGAATTCATAAAGGAAATACTCCAACATCAGATCATCAAATAAGCAAATTGATTTTGACAGCTTACACTTGTTATCTCTCACTATCCTTCCTTTGACTGTGGTTGTCATTTTGTTTTAGAATATTTGGTGTTCTTTCATTTTCATTTCAAATATTGGATACATTATTTCCTCAACATATTTATTGTTTTCTTCTTCTACTTCTGAGTTTGTAATTTTGATACACACTCATAGGTGTACGATGGCCCCTGCGGAATGTCAAAAATGATAATTTGTTAATGATAGGCCAGTTTTAATTACCGGAAAATGTTAAGAATCATGGTTTTGTAAAACTTCTTTTAGAGTTATGTGATGATTTTCTACCAGAATACATTTTTCGAATAATTGAGATGATACATCATGTTTCCCATGTAATACATATGTGGGACTGCGTTTTCAATGTGTACTAGACATTCAAAATGTTATGTGGAGCATAAAAATATAGAATCACGAATGCGTAAAGCTCTAGCTTCATGTTCCAACATATTTCAACAATACGGACTACAGGTTGCCAATGCTAGTCCCAAAACAATCAGACATTTCCCATACGAGAAAGCAGTTGGGGAAGAATATAAGAGATAATGGCATTTCTTGGACAAAATCTTTATAGCGAATAAATCAATACGGTCATGTATTGGATTTATCTCAATAATATCCTCATGAAATTTAGAAAATATCATTACAGAGGAACGATTTTTTTCTGGACAACTTTTGCATCTAGTTCACTAACATTCTACAATCAAGAAGGATGTACAGTGTGTCCCATTTTCGACACATTTGCACAATATCTCAGTTGTCTTTGGGGATAGAGAGTTGCGGTTCTCACATTACTGTCCTACTTCGCAAAATGCAATATTTTCAATTACGTCCTGTATCTCGAAAACGAAGCGGGCTATGAAAACTTTGTATTCGGCAATGTTTGTTTCACATAAAAGATATGTGAATCCCACAAATCTCCTAGGACTACTGAGATATCTTGCATGATTATATAAAATTGGACAAACAACAATAACTCATATTCATTTCAGATGATTCCAGTTCTTGAAAACATCCCTTTGTTATTCTGTGTTCATCATATTCAGTGCTGTATTCTTCATAGTCGATTCGAGAAAATGTCTGACAATACGAATAAGGAAGAACCTGAAAAGGATAGAAATATTACCGCCGTCATTTTCAATATAGGATAATGCACTGCTTCAGAAATTTTATGACCTCCTTCGGATTCTTCAATATTGAAATATTATTCTATTCAGAGGAATTATTATACAATAGAGGGGTGTTTCAGTAGATTATTGAAACATCCATTGATATATTTGTATGATTCGCCATGCAACAGCAAATTAGTGAAATTGAAAAAAATCATCACGGCTTGACATGCTTATTAGCACCATCTCAAAGTACCTCGAATGATGACTCCCTTTCCATGGGGTTACAACTTGATACTTTCAGTGAATAAACATCTGAAACTTCCAAGCCAAGAATGAATATAGTTACTTTAAAGGTGGCCCTAGAAAAAGTCAAGAAAAGTCAGATCGAAGCCATATGAAGAAACAACAAAATATTTTTTATATGTAGCTGATCCATGATCTAGTAAGTCGTCTGATGTTTTGTCGTTAAATCAGCTTGGAATGAGAAAGAACTCTGAACTTCAACGAGAATATTTTGTTTACTTTGGGAGCGTTGTTCACGTTTCATTTCATTAAATTGAACCATTGAAAAATGTTTGAAAAGTGTTTGTGATCGACAACTTAGTTGAGATTGAGGAGCAACCATCGAAGTTTCATTAAGACTTGTATGAGTAAGGAAGGCGAGGGCCTTGGCTTTTTAAGTGTCATCCGAAGCACTATTCGGCTGATTATCGTTGAGAGTCCGAAGGATAGGTACCAAGAATGTTCGGTTGATCATCTATCTCCTCCCGCTGAACGATGCTACAGAAATAAATAAAATTTCCAATAGCCGCTAGGATTGGAACCCCGACCCTCTGGGACAAAGGCCAGCGCCTCAACGCACTCAACCACCAACTATGCTCATCAGCTGAGGCAAGTCTTGCAATATTTGCAAACCAATCAAATACCTACCAACCTACCTAATCATATATGTTAAATTGATTAGTGAACATTGCAGAATACGAAATTAGAATAAGTCCCGGGGTTACTTTCGGTCAGCTAGTTTAGCTATAAAATCGATTGTGATTTATATTGTGACAAAGATATGATGAATTGGAAGTTGTAAATGTCTAGCAACACAAATAGATCGTGGAAGAAGCGAGATGCGTTCAGAGAAATGGTTCAATTAGAGTATCACAATTTATCTTGCCTCAGGAGATTTGAGACTTGTTCCAATGCCTGTCGAGGGAATTTGTTCTTCAAGATTAATTGTTTTCCTGGCGTTTCTTATAAGCGAAAGAATGGGAATACGTTATTTGTCTGTACCCCAGGCTTCATTCGTAGATAAGAATTCTCCATCAGCTTCATGAAGCCAACAAATTTTTTTTGGTAGCACGATAACGTCCTTATTTGTTCGCTAACTATTTTAAAGTTCATGTTATCATTCGGAGTTGAAGCATTAATTTTATTTGAGTCTAACAGATGTCACTGGAACAGTCAAGTCAACCAAATTCTTTCCAGAGATATAGCGGCAAGTTGGACATGTCGCAGCAGTATTTGTGAAAGACATGGGGTCTGAAACCAAAAATGATCCACTGGTCATACCAAACGATCATGACTCTTTTCTGCAACCGACTCAATAGTCGTTAATTTTTGTTCTGAAATTGACCCTTGAAGTGTATGTTTCTCTTACTGTCGCACTAAAAAGATCAATCTGTATGTTGCTAAGCAACACTTTTATTGTCTAGGAGATGAAAATGAGCTACAAAGGGACCAGCCCATTAAGAATGAACAATAACCTGATACATGCATACCTATAAAAATATATATAATCTTCAATCAATCTGTGATATTAATATTGAAACTACACTTGAAAATTCAACCTGATTTGTCAACAGCTGAAAATGATAAATATTCAGTTATGTTTCTTTATATGACCTCAATAGGCTCCTGGGGCAATTGGTCACACTTCCATTCAGTTTGAATTGTATAAAATAAGTAACTTCCAGTACTTCCACTTCAAAATACCAAATCAATCTGTGACTGAATACTCAAATGGTACCTTCAAATGGAAGTAAGGTTAGTTCTTCTTCTTATTTTTTGTCTTATTTTCCTCTTCCTGTCAAAAATTGGTCAAGGTTAGATTCGCGAGAGCCACGATGGTGGGATATCAATTATTTTGGTTGCAGGAAAAATAGCGTGATGTTCGAACATTATAATTGATATTGAGGTAGATTAAAGCTCATTTTATAAAATCCGCTGCCGTAGCTACAGTTGACGCTGCAGTAACTGTTCGTAGAAGGAATATGCTGAAAATAAACATCTGTTCATTGATTCCGCATCTGACGCAGGTGCCGTCGGATATCTTCTCAATACATTTTGGAACGGCAACGTCAACTGTAGCTACGGCAGCGGAGTTTATAAATTGAGCTTAAGGAATTTTCGGTGCATTCCTTATGTAACTAGTGAACGATATACGTTATAAGATATCAAGTTCAGAGTATTTTGTAGGAAAATTTGGCACCGCCAAATCATTGACAATAATTTGATGAGTGTCGGGTTATTTCCAAAAATGAGAACATGTATTGACTTTTTCTAACGAGCATTGTTTTATAGTGGAAAAGATTCAACTGAGCCGGAAAGCTCATTGCATTCAATTCACGTTCTTGGAGACTGCATGGGTGTATCGAATAATAGTGGGTGATCAAAAACATGGGGGTTGGACCTTCGACATTTTTATCTGAGAAACATATATTTCTGCAAGAATTAATTGAAATCTAAAAATGTATCATAGCCTGAAAGCAAAAAGGCGAAGTAAACAGATCGATGAGCACTGTTCGTTCCGTTGAAGAGAGATAGATATATTCGCTTCTAAACAAATTGGGAAAGTATCACGTTACTGTAAGTTAAATATTCAGGTTGATTCACCTGAATATGCGAGATAATAGATATATGTAGTATTTCATGTGAAAATGTGAATTTTAACAGCAATCGAGTTGAATGAAACAATCCTACAGATTTTTTTAATTGAATTCAATATAAAATGAATTTTTTGACATTTCCATCAAACTAATAATTCATTGCTTTTTGAAGCAATTTGTAACTGATTGAGTTCGCACCATATTGAAAACTTTTTCATTATTAATTTTACGAAAACAAGTTATTCCTCATAAAAAAAATTGCATGGTGTGAAACCTGAAATACAATCATACGATATCGATACAATCATACGATATCGATTACGTTTAGTTTTAACAACTAATACGATAATTGTTAACGAGAAAAGTTGATTAGAAATAAAAACTACGTTCAAATATGCGAATACATCCAATTTCATGGATAAATCTTCATTTGATGACTCGGTTGAGGATAACAACTGAAAAATGAATCATTTAATCATGTATCATTTATTTCAATGCATCATCAAAATAATGCAACATATGTTAACAGACGTAAATGTTATCAAAATTTTAATGAATGAAGTGATAACAAATGAAAGTTTCCGATATTCTTGAAATCAAATTCACTTTGCTGTTGGACAGAATTAATATTTTCTGACAAACCTCTACGACTGAAAAAAATTGATATCTGATGATTATATTCAATTTTTTATAGAGAATAACATTTTTCGTAAAATAATTAATGAAACACTTTTTCACACCGAAACACAGTAAGTATAAAAAGTAATGGTATAATTATTTGATCAAAAATAACTTTGCTTATTCCAACGTTGTATTGCTAATCTATATATATATATATATATCTACTTATCTCACACGTTATTAATTTCCCACTTTTAGTCGAAAGCTTGATGGATGAAAAATGAGTTATGGAGCTTGCAAGGACTCCTCGGTTACCCAGTATAATAAAAAAAATTCCGGGAACCTGGTCCCCAGATATAAATCGGGAATAAAGCACTCGAAGATCAAGTAATCTGCGAGAGTGTCTCGAATTTCATGAATATTGCAACAAGCAAAAGATGTGCCATATTATGATAAATCTCCATTCAAAAGTTACGAGTCCTTGCGGCTAAGTTGCACCAGTTATGGAATCCACTTATTCCTGACGTTTAATCAGAAACCGACTGCAATTTGAGAAACTCGAGGTCTGATGGCGTCGCTATGCGGTAACAATTGGGAAAAGGGGCACTATCGGAGTCATAAACCACTTGTAGGAGGATGTGTTATTCTCGGAGGAACGAGAGATATCCGCCCTCAGCTAAATCATGTGCCAAAAGAGTGAGTTACTACGTTCTCCCACGAACTCCGCTTTGTTTCTTGCTTCCTTCGGGAGGTTTGGGGTCGATTTCTTTGTGCTGTCCTAGTTCCAAAGGAAACTGTTGATCGTGTTGGGAATATTGTGTTGGTTTGGGATACGTAAATCCATTAATCTATTCAGGTGTCAGCGTTTTACTCATAAGACGCCGGCTATTATAATCTTGTTATCCTGCTTATTTTCACCACCGATTTTCAACACATAGTTATCTAAGTAATAGTAGATGGCTCTTGACGTTCATAGATAGAGATGGTCCAGTCGTAATGGTGAAACGTTTATTACAACTTTTATCGTATCATTGAAGATCAATCATGCAATCTTCATTGATCATAAACGTACCAAAACATTATTAGTTACACAAAATAGATAGTAACCATAATCAGTAACGAATGCATGATACGTTAAGATAAAAAATAATATTTATTTTAGCATTTTTCGCATCACCGTTGTCAACGATATATCTTTGAATGTAACTCGACTATTCGCGGTTTTATCGTATCATTGAAGATAAAGACTTTATCATATGAGATCTTCATTTGATTATTATTAACATCATAAACGTACCAAAACCCTAGTTACCTATTAATCATATTACATTAGTTACCATAATTTATGTCAGTTGAAGCATAATACGTTGGATACCTAATTTTCGCATCACCATTGTCAATAATACCATAAAGCTTTGAATGCAACTCGATTATTAGTGATTTAACACCGTCTCGGACATTGCGGGTGACTCGACTGACGTCTCGTTACCTAGCAATGTCTTCGACTATCATAAATCGCATGATAATCCCATTACATCAATCGCTACATAGGCGGTGTATGCACGAACTGCATATCTGCTCCTTCAGTGGAAACTGTCATCAGAATATCATGGAATCCACTACGAGCATTATGAGTTTCACTTTCGTACAGTCAAAAGACAAAAATTAAACTAATGAAAATATTCATTGAGTGGATTGAAACTTGCTGGAAAATATCGAAAACAATTAATAGGTTATATTGAGAAAAATTCAAGAAATTCAAAAATAATATCACGAGATGAAATTTTAAAGAACATTGATTGATCGAGAAACAAATCATTCAAGTGGTAGTAAAATATTAGCTTCTGAAACATTTTCCTTCATGTACCAACAATAAAAAAATTATTTTTGAAATTAACTTGATACTATAACACAAAATATTCATTTCTACTCTAGGTTGTAGGTATATCGATGTATTTTTTATTCAATGATTCCACTTTGATGCTTGCTAATCTTTCTCATTGTGGCTTTTGAGCGATCGAAAGATTGGTTGGATTTGTGAGTGTGATGGTTGCAGATTCCTATTCTATCCATAGCACCATATCATAAATCTATCATATCATAATTCATACTCTTCCTCGATTTCTCTGGCTGAAGATCAAATTTTTACTCTTTCTAATACATGAGGAGGTGCCTTAAATAAATCACAGTCACTATTTTCATTTATGCCATTCAACATTTTACAATATAATACACTAATTCTGTTACTTAATGACATTTTTTCCGCGCACGAGCGCGAATGCTGTCACTTAATGACATTCCTCGGCAAACGTCAACTGTGTGTAGATGTCTTTTTGTCAACAAATCGATTGTAATCTTCATGAATACATTATGAACATTTTACTTCGTAACCTCTGAAAAATGCATGAAGTTTTCCTTTGTACTACGTCCTTTGATGTACAGAATGGAGATACAGCATATCTTGGATTTGTTAGTCTTATACTACTTTATTCATATTGATTTCTCTATTTTTAGTACTTGAATTCCATTCCAATTGGTCTTGGATTCTTTTTCAATCTAGTAACTATTTTAAAATCATCTCTCAAAATTTTCAACTGAAAGTTTCATTCCATTATCTTGAGAGTGATTTCATTTCCTACAACACTATTCAATTCTATTTACCTGCATTTTCTAGCTCATCAACTTTTTATCCTATAGGTAGGTACCCATCTACTTCTCTTTCCATTTGCTTATTGACCACTTTGAGGTCATTTACTTCATCTGATAGGTGTTTTATGTCTATCCTGGTTTTTATCACCGTTTTCTTGCTTCATTGTAGCACTTCGTTAAGTAGGTACCTTCGTATCATTTGTTTGAATCGTATGTATGCCAATTCTTTGTGAATTTGAGAAAAAAAAGTTGAATTCTGCAGAAGGATAATAAATCACCAATCAATTTGTTCGACCTGAACTCGAAATGAGGGGTTATAATTCCATCTGATCTGATCTGGTGATCACAATTATTGCAGTATAAAAGATGATTGTTTGCTATTGGTGCTTTATGATTTGTGATAGTGGTCGAGGAAAGTAGGGCAAAACGATAATCTTACGAACATTCAGTTATTGTGACATGACAAAACCATTCTGGAAATTACAAAATGGAGCACTGCGGATATTCAGTGAACTGAGCAAACAGAAATAACTCGACTCTAGTCATTCAGCCAAGTTTATCTTTGCGAAATGGCACCATTTCACAGAATGGGATCGGTGGTTTCGACTAACATGAATATATTCGCGAACTGGATTGGAAGTTTGTGAAGGACGGGAAAAACAAATAAATGACGCATTTCATTGTTTTCTGCGTGTATTTTGGATATCACTCTTTGGTAAACTCATTCTGAGTATTTCACGCAGTTGCCATGCAAATGAACCAATAAGGAGCTCTAGTCAAGTTCGGATTATCGATAACACAAACTTGACTCTCGACTCTGATTGGCCTGTCATATTCGGTGTTTTAAGCTTTGTGTATGTGACAGTTAAACGTCAAATAAGAATAATCACGTTGTGCACACATTTCAAAATGAGCAGATTTGGCATACATTTCATCGAATTAATCAATTTCAACCATTCAGTCTGTTTGTGAAATAGTCTGATGTAATTCCACTCGTGATGATTGGATTCATCTGATAAGTCTGTTTTCTATTTCATAACTCAACTGAGTTGCTTGATGGAAACATCACGAGTCCGCAGGACTCAGTTTCATATGGAATGAATCAACAGACATCACAAAAATCCAATAACTTGTGGTAATACTACTGAATAGCTATGTTCCATTGGAGGTTTTGTGAATTTTTTATAGTACCGTCAAACAGGGTTAAGTGAACCACAAACAATGTTTTTCAGAATAATTTATCAAAACTACGGATATTCAAAAATCATTAGAGATAACGTTTGTTGTTTGGGACAATAACCTGTCAACATTAACCTACCTTGTTTCGGATGGTGTATTTCAAATTCTTGTATTCGACCATTTTGAAAATATGCTTGCCTCTTTTCACTGATATGACAGACATTGTTATAACCACTTGTTATAACTGACACGATTGCAATCTCAGAATCCTAAACGAAATAATCCTTTTCCTCTACATATTATTCACCTCATATGAATGGTTTTTGTTAATTTTCTTTTCATGCAGAGATATTTGCTATTTTTATGAAACATAAAGGAGTTATTTACTTCACCCTTCGTGATTTACTTAACCCCGTTTGACGGTAATCATCAATATTCAACAAATTTCACACCATAGAAATACCAAAAATGCTGAATATTGCACAATCAGGGATTTCAAAATTCGATAAGAGTATCTATTTGCAATTCAACTGGAATTGTGCGTTTTATGTAGTATACATCTTGGAGACAATTCGATTAAACCGTAATAGTCAGCGAGCAAACCTGACCTAACTGAGTTAACTTCATTTCAACTTCTCGAAGCGAACTCAGTCCGAGAGTTTATATTTCTCAGTATCAACTCAATTCGAATAATCCTTACTGAGAAACGGTCTTTTCAAATACAAACCTAATTGGCGCAGTCAGTAGGATCGCAGGTGAATCTGTCAAAAATATATTCGTCGTTTTTTTAGGTTAGATAGCGATTTCACCAACCAGGACTGATCTCAGAGACATGCTTCAAGTCATCAATATTACTCTGTGGGTATTCACGTGTTCCTTCAAGTGATCATAGTCCAGAGCTAGACATAGTTTTATTTTTGCCTTCCGAATTTGAAGATGCTGTCAACTGAAAACTGAACCGCTATGGCAAGATCATCTTTCATTATCAACACCTTGTGCGTCCTATTACGAGTCTGTTTAACTGACAGGGATAGTAGATAGTAGTACGGGATCAGGATCATTGAGTTCCTGATGTAACAGGATTTTGTGAGAATTAAACATTTCATTATTTAGAACATCAGAAATTCTATTGTCTAAAAATTGGCACTAGTCAATGTTGAATGAGAATAATAATTATCCTCTATGATCAACACAATATCAATTTCGTTGAGTTCTGGTTTCATTTCCGAATCCAATAAAAAATTGAATCCTTGTTATTGTGTTTCACTTAAATGTGCCATAATTACTTTCAGATAATGTTCCTATTCTATCGGAATACGGTAAAGGTATGAGTACCTTCGAACGAGAATCAGAATTAATAGAAGTAGAGGTGGCTTTGAAGAAAAATCATCGACAGATGTTGTCAAAACCTACAATACATATGGTGACAGAACTGTGAGTTATCGAAGAGTATATGAGCGAACTGTTCTGTCTCTCTATAACATCGCTGGGAAGTAATATTTGTATAGATAATAAAAATATTGAAATAATAAATTCTTTATTCCAGTAAGATCAGTCAAAAAATACAGTCATATTGAAACATTTGAAAGAATTGAAGCAATAATCATATAAAACATGAAACACTAACAATAGTTATTCGACTGGAATAAAGTGCCAGGATAAAGACAAGCCTTTCGCCAAGGAAAGCTGAATAGCTTTTCGAGTTTGACAAAAAAGACTTGAAACTGGTAACGGGACTCCTCACTGGACACTGCTCTCTGGGATATCGATTGAAAAAGATGGATAAAACAGAGAATCATAGTTGCCGCTACTGCGAGAACTTTGCTTTGCGAATGCCCAGCACTCTTCTGCAAGAGGCTCAAGTTCCTGAAAGGGGCCTTCCTAGAGCCCTCCGATGCCAGGAACCTAACTCCCAGGAGACTGATAAACTTTGCACGAAGTCTCGGAATCCCGGACTTCGAATAGATTAGGGGTTAAGCACACAAGATCTAATTGGTCGAGGTGCTTGAGAGGCTGCACAGTCTTAACGACCCCCCCCTTCAATCTACAAAGTCGACTTTTGATACCTAACTCATTGGCTAAGATTATAAAACTCAGGGATACTATAAAAACAATATTTTAACAAGAAGGTATTGAGATTTTTCTTAGAATAATTAATATCTTGTTTGTCTTTTAAACATTGAGGCAGTTTGTTGTAGAGTTGTATACTACCATAGGAAGGAGATTTTTGATGTTTCATGAATTGGAACGCGTAACAGATTACCATGTCAGGTATAATGATTATGATTGTCAGATGATAATAATTTGAGCTTCAGACGTATTACACACTTGTAATTGTATATACAGGACAGTGTTGAAGTTTTATGTTCTTTGAAGTATGGTTCACAAGATATTCTCACATGAAGTCCAAAAATAATAAAAAGATTTTTTTTTTAATAAATAACCTATTACATGACGGTGACTTTCCCTAGACTATATTGTATGTTATGTGGGAATATATCAGAGCATAATACATATTCAGGAATTGATGTTGATTTTTTTTTTGGAAAAGTGTTTTTAACCGCAAACCCTCGAAGTCTCATTGACACTTGTATGCGTAAGGAAGATGGGGACCTTAGCTCTTTAAGTGTCTTCCGAAGCACTACTCGGTTGGCTATCGTTGAGAGTCTGAAGGATTGAAATCTAGGTATCAAGAATGTTCGGTTGGTCACCTATCTCCTCCCGCTAAACGATACTATAGAAATAAATGAATATTTCCAATACTCGCCGCGGGATTTGAACCCGGGCCCTCTAGACTATAAAGGGGCCATTCCACGGCGCGTGGAGTGGCACGCCTGGCGCGTGAACTGCCACTCCACGCGCCGTGGGAATGGTGCGGCGCGTCTATTTTCGAGCGGAGTGCCTCGTTCCGTCGACTGTCGGTAAACCTTCACAGTTCAAAGGAAACATGCAGCACCTGTATATTTTCAAATGGAGCAAACTGGTGCAAACCCACCCGACTTGCGGGCGAGCATCGGCGCGGCACTCCACTGTTCACGCGCCAGGCGTGCCACTCCACGCGCCGTGGAATGGCCCCTTAAGACAAGCGATTCAACGCACTCGACCACCAGCCCAGTGATTGTATGTATCTTTGAGTTTAAATATCGCATGATAACTACTGTTCACTTTTTAACATATATGACTGATACAACTTTGAAAAATAGGTGAACTATCCAGAAACGTTCCAAGAAATCTTGATGTTTTAGATTTAGACAATGTCATATTCAAGTTTCTTGTAGACCCTACTATCGAATTTTTTCCATTACCTGGAGGAGCTCCCAGATTTACATCTAACTCAATCGAGTGACTTTCTACTTCTATCTACCAGAATTATTTTTCTACCGAAGTAGTAGAACTTATTACCGAGTGAGGTTTTTTCCTGATGCTCATTACCTCCAATTCTAATACCTATTTCCCTTCCCAATATCCTATTAGCTTACACGATATTCCACGAACGTTAAAGTTTTTATGTCGTGGAGTCGAGAGGTATAAAAAAAATGAGAGAGCATGAAATTAATAATTCATGCTATATAAATGTCATTATAGCACGATTCTGTTGTATCCTGGATAAATTCACTCGTGAAAATAGCAATTCTTGATTCTCCAGCTCATCTTATTCAGTCATAATTTTCATTATATTTGACATTGACCGGAGGCTATGCTATCCCAGCTCCAATTGGAGTTGGTGAGGGGATAATTTCTTTCCACTGTAACTTGTGAGAGGTTTAAGGCTAGCGATTGTATTCTCGGAAGATTTTCCGGAATTATACACAGCAGGCGCAAATTTTCCTTTCAGAAGATTGATGTAGGCTGATTAGGTATAAGTAACGATTTTCTTTTTTGTTGAAAAATTGCCGTATTATAACGAGATTATGGTTTGAGATATAGGGTAAATCCATTATGATTTAATCTTTGTTCTCATATCGAACCATATCCAATGAAAGGGGAATGAATAATAAACATCAGGACTATCAATATCAGTTAGACTAGTTAGAGGAAGAAATTATGTTATGTGTAAAAACACAGTAAAAAAACTTTGGTGTAATTTCAATCAAATGGATTTCAGAGCAAACTCCGACGAATACAACACCAGAATATCAACACGAATGTGGTGAAGTACAACGATTCTGAAACATAAAAACATAAGAAACACCAAATGGTTGAAATTAAATATTCTCAATGGTGCTATCACTGACGTGAACGCATAAAAAACACCTATTATATAAAATTAACACCAAGTTACACCGTGTCATATCACGATGGAATCGAGGCGGTGTATGAATCATCTGAATATCAGATTTGATTTGAATCAATAAAAATATTGTATGTAGACATCTGAATGGTGTGAATTTCATGCGCTCATCTGTTCGATCTTAGAACCTTAGAACTTCTGCCAAAAGGTGGTACTGACGTCCTTCCTACCGTACCTGATTTCAATATTGGGCTAGATATATTAGATGATTTTGATATAGATTAGTATCAATAGGCCGAGGCACTAGTGCCACTGATCAGGATTAATAAGCCGAAACAGTTCATCATCATTTGAATTGTCCCTAGATTCCTCAGAATCTAGTTTATCATCTTATGAATTATATTTCAATAGGTAATCCAACTTATTGAAAAACACCGGAGTTGGTGAAAAAAAGCATTAATTCGCTTGAACACACTCATGATATGGTGTTCCTTCACACCTGCTCAGTGTTTAAACGCACCGAAGAGAATTTCGTGGAGGTAGGATTCAGCATCATGGAAATCACAGAATGTGCATCACACCACTGTGGTGTCAAATCGCACTTTCGGAAATGCATAAAGAACACCACCAAAGTGTGCATTCTGCTGGATTCAGCTATAGTGGTGCTCACAACTGGGTTTGATTTTTGAAAACACCTATGGGAAAGGTCACATAACACCTACTTGGTGAATAATATGCCGGTGTTTACTGACACTCAAACAATCAGGATCTCAGGGGACACCAGACGGTGTTAGCTGGTGTAAGCTGATGGTGTAATTTTTTTCACTGTGTTTCATTGTTACCTCAATTATCTTTCTGTCGCTGATTTCATCATTCTACTTAAAAATAACTACATCAGTTTCATACAATTTGCACAGCATAAAACTAACTATACTTTGTTTTTGTTCAAAAAATTCATGTGGGATTTGGGAAGGGGATATGTTTATTTATCTGCTGTTTGGTATACTGAGAATCAGCAGTAAATAAAAAGCGCTTGCAGGTACGAGATGGAATTAATTGCTAAGAAATCATCAATTTTGTTTCATATTGACGAGCCTAATGAGTATTTACCATTCTTTCAGTTTCCAGGAACAGAATACATGAAGTGAATCCTTGTTTTGGAAACAATTCAGTGCCTTCTTCAAATAATACGAATTGGTATGATACGAAAGTCTTCAATTTAAAAAACCGCATTTTATTTGAGCGGAAATGTAGGTTTTTTTCGGTTTCAACGAGAAATATCCTTAATCGAGATATGTAGAATGCGTCCTTGTATTTCCCTCAATCCCCTCCATGTTCCATCTAAATATTAGACCAAAATTTATATAATAAAGGACGCGCTATAAACATTTTTTTATCATGTCTCTGAAGAGTTTTGGTAGCGAATTAACCTAATTCGAAACGTAATGATCAAAATAATATCTGTTCGAGTAAATTATTCATCTTGATATAGATGTGTTAACGATTTTTGACAGTGATTTATTCTAATCATCATTCTAACAGGATCATATAATTTTCTCAATATCAATGTTATGTAGCCAACTCAAGTTAAGATATTTCACATTATATTTCATCTGTACGAATTCAATTATTCTCGAATAGTTAGGATGAATTTAAGGCTCGATTTAAGGTTGTCATGTCCATCATGGAATATAAAATACATCTTTTATATAAAAAATTGTTGAATGTAGGGTGATCAAATTGCATATTATTTGTATTCACTGCTTCCTGTTTGATTTGTTGATTTTTTCTGAATGAATGCAATAATTTCTGTTAAATGTGCTGAATTATTGTAACTCAATTCAAGCTATTATTGATTGATGTCAATATAAAACACCTACTATGATTCTCTCAAAATAATTATGGACTATAGTACTTCCACACATTCATTTGAAGTAAAAAATAATCCTAACACACTACGAAACGATACATACATACAAAATCAATCTCTAGACGTCCAGTAGGTAACTTACAAATTTTTAAGTTTTGATCGCGAATTTGAGGAGGTAACTAGAAAGAAAGCATGCCAGAAACCTTATTCTACGGAAATAAGGAGTTTCTTCAAGTAACTGTAAAATTTATCAACCAAAGAAGCGAAAATAAAACTTTTTTTGGCTCTCATGAAAGTGCTGTTTTCTAGATAATCCCCGTTTGAACCGACGAATTGCCGTCATTATCAAATTGTTCGCTACTGCTCTCAAAATACATATATTGATATGTATAGCTTTCATATTTTTGAACATATTGAACATTGAAAATCCTCTGAAAATGCATAATTCGAAATTTTTTCATTTGTTGAAATTCTGCATAATCAGAATATTAGAAAATTAAAGCTTCACCTGTATATAGGGTGTTGCTGGACTATACAAAATGAAAAACTCTGCTCAGGAAACCATAAAAATCTTCAGGAAACTAAATTCGTAGGTATTTTGGCAATCATAGGTATGTATATATAAACTGTATTTTACGATTGTTATTTCGATTTCAACTGATTGGTGTCAATAATAATTGATTGTAAAAATGCACCGTACTCTAGATAGAGCTGGGATAAATTTTGTAGGCGGCCATATTCCCGCGTATATTGAATTGGAAACAGCCAGCTCAACTGGAAAGAACATCGGGCGATGCAAATCAAAACGTATAGTCGGCTTGGGTTCATGTATGATTCAAATCGCTGGCTCTAGCCATTATCGATGAATTCTCCTGAAACGTATCTATAAATACAGGGTGATTCATGGTGGTTGGTGTCTGGAGAATGGAAAGCCATTGTTCTAGGAATTGGTATCTTAACAAGGATCGATTAATGATGCCTCAAGTAGCACAGAAAAGCTATTTAGCCATAAAAGCCAAATCTTGGTCACGAAAACGATTTCGTGACTAGTGTTTGGTCATACTTTGGCCATGAAATATTAGTCATTATTGAGTTACAGAATTTGGCCACGAAGTTGTCACCATGATGGCTTCAGTTTAGTTGTTGAATATAGCATTTGAATCTGGTAATAATTCAGCCACAGTATATGGTCACGAAGTAGCTGTCTTTTCGGCTCGACCTGGCTAGTAATAAAATAACCGAAGTAAGCATTGGTATGGTCATTCATGAAGTCATTGTATCTACAGTATTGCTACAATAAAAGTCAAACGACAACCATTACAGTGAGCTGTGATTTGGTCATCATTGGAGCTTTATTTTCCACTTCATGGCCAAAAATAATCCAAATGAGAACTATCACTGTTTAGCTCCGATTCAATCATGAAAGGAGTTATATTTTCCACTTAATGGCCAAATAATAAATATTTCACTTGGTTGCAATTTCGCCTAAAATCAGTCATTTTTTGGCCATGATAGCTGAGAGTAGACTGAATCAAAACCAAAATTTAGCGATGATTTAGCACTGATCTTGTTTTGGTTTGGCCATTATTTGGCTATTTTTTAGCAAATATAGCTTAAATCGTGGCTACGAAAAGATACGGTAGCGCCATTGTTGATTAAGGATATGATGTGCAGTAAACTGGCGGCCATTACGTAACTTCCGAATAAAATTATGAAATGAGGTGCAAAAACGTATTTTCAAATCTACAAATGAATATTCTATGTGTTTTTGGTGATCATACTTTCAGTAAGTGATCTTAGAATATTAAAATAAAAATTTGAGTGATTTTCATGTATTATAGTAATTCCGAAAATATTGAGGTTTCGAGTGGCGCATGTTGTTTTTCGAGATTTTATATGTGGTCTGTTCGCTGTTTATGCATGAAATTTATATTGTACACTACATTTTCTTACACCCACTGGTCGTTGTAGATGAGTGTAGTGAAGTGGAGTGTAATTAGTTCAACATCTGTTCGGTGCTTCTATTCTGCTTTACGCTAATCCTAGGATTTTGATTTGGAGGTTATGCTTATAATTATTTTGTATTTATTTGTTGCTTGTGAATCTTTTAAATGTATCAAAAATGCACGGTGATGATGAAATAATAGAGAATATCATTGCGAATTCGGACGATGAATTGTTGACAAGTTTATCTGACGATCAATCAATAGCATTGATGTCAATTCTTTTGATGCTTTCGTAAATGGGGACAAAAGATTCCCGGGTAACAAATATAACCATTACGTACTTTGTTGAAGAAGTTTTCAAAATATATCGTTATGTACATCTAAGCTCATATTATCCAATATCCTTTTGCACTACACTTATCACACCTCCTCAAAATCGATTGTAACAACTGGTTTTTTCGTGCTACAACATTTTAACAACGAACATAGTGTAAGTGTACACGGAAAATCACCGAACGGTATCAGTGTTACACAATCTACTATTCTGTACAATAGTTGTAGTTAATGGAGACACAGCGAACAGACCTATGAACTTCTACATAAAAAATGACCATGCCAATAAACTCACATATGGGTAGGTACGTGCGCAAATCACAATAAATATTCTCGCACACCGAATATTTGTAGAACGCTTTTACTTGCATCCATTTTCGATAACACTTCGAAAGCTCAAATATTACCATAAAATTGCCAACATGCAACCACTGCCGTCTTCTTCCGCGTTTGATCGAAATCTTTGGTTATGTGAGAAAGCCACGGAATGGTAGTGAAATGGCATTCGTTCAGCTATGTAGAAGCCACAGCATAGCCTGAAAATGGTCAGGAAATGGTCGTAGTTCAGCTTTCATTTCGGTTGTGGATGAGCTTCTGGAACAGCATTGCATTGGCCAGAAAGAAGCCACGAAACAGCTTCCATCTTGGTTTTGGATTGGCCACGAAATGGTCAGAATTCATACCCCATTTTAGCCACCATGACGTAATAGTGACGTTATGGTGACGTAATGGTGACTAGCTTTTGTGGCTAAATGGCCATTATTTTGGCCTCCATTACGTAATGGTGACCAAAATATTACTATTCGTGCTACTTGAGGCAGCAGTTTGAAGGTGTCTAAGATAGGATTTATCAACATATGACAACATATTATATTACCAGCGACTTATTAAGTTTGACTCCCTACCACTTGACGTTCCAATATTTGGATAAATATTGTGAGACAATTCGTGGATCGATTGAAAATCGGCCCAATGCAACTGATGAAGGTTGGCTAGCCGAAACAGTCTGTTTTACCCCGCGGTTGTCATCCATACAATTTCCGGTTTTTTTCACGAAGTTCGTCATTTCAAATTGAATATCCTCTATGGATTGTTTTATTATATGAATCTGCGTTGGTTTTGGTTTGTTTCATTTTTTTCTATATATACCCTCCTAAAGCTTTGAAACCTTCAGTATCGACCTGTTCCTGCTTCATATTCCTCATTTCCTTCAATATATATTAAATATGAAAGCCAACTTTTCCTTTCAAATATGAAAATCAATATATAATTCACGCATTTCAAATACCACAATCAATGTTGCATATTGCTGATGAACCTGACATGTCAAGCCTCTCATGCTCCATGAAAAATAGTAACATTAATTCCAACGCAATTCCAACAAGAGTGCGGAACTGCTATAATAGCAGTAATTACAAATGTACATTGTACATATTGATAGCAATTAAATCCCTGAACTGTTTGATCAAGCTGAATCGTTGAAGATATTAATTTATTAATCGTCATACCTGTTATGATGACTTCATTTCATCTGCAATTTTTGAACCTTAAGAATTTGTTTCTTCCTCTGAAAATTAATCTGAATTTCCAAAGGTTTCCAATGAAATGGGCACCATGTACAGACAATAAAAATTCAAAATGGTCTGATTAAGTTCAAATCATCAAAAAATTATAGTAATTTTGGTAACATTGCGTGTGATGTATTGTTATTAATTTGAACATGTTTCTGAGATCTATCGAATAGATTTTAATTGAAATACACGAACTTCAACTGATTTTCCTATCTTTATTGTGTATCTCACATAAAAAGAGATATGGTTAGCGAGAAGTTGTTTACTCATGAAACTAAAACTGCTAAAAAATTTACATGCTTTCTGAAAACATCTCGGTGAACTATTTTTTCGCTATCACGCTGATGGTGATTGATACAATATAATCTGGTTTGTCGTGAAAAGGCGTAAATATCAGCATCCCTATAGCTTTCCAAAAAGTGGTAGTACCAGTAGGTATATACAGGGTGACTGGAATTCGAGCCTCAACAAAGGGATCTCGTAAACCGTAAGAGATATAGATAAGTTGGGTAATTTGATGCCTGACAAAATGCTCTTCAGAAATTTGGAAAAGTTCCGTGGGTCGGCATGATGAGTAGATATAATAGTGATAATAACTATCTAAAAAAAATTTTAAACGATATGCAATATCTATTCAAATAAGTTACTATTATGAGAGCAATCTTATAATATAAAAGTGTATAATTCAATCTCCTCATCAGCTTTATCAGCATTTTCTGATACCTTCTATTTCTACTTCACATCAACGATTTGTTGGAAGCAACTTCATGTCCTATACACAGCTTCGCGGATGATAGTACCCTCCATACCGCTTTCTTTTCCAGGGCTCCTATATCGGCCCGTTAAACCAGAAATGAAAGAGGAAGAAATGTTAACAAAATGAATATGGAATCAGCAACAATTCTCGAGTGGGGATCTAATAACCTGGTAGAACTCAATGCAAACAAAACACAAGCATGTATTTTCTCTATAAAAGGCGATCACACTGTGCCAAACATAATTCAGTCAAGAGTAACCATACCATTGAAGTCATCTGTTTCGATGCTTGGTGTTACTATCAGCAATAACATTTCTTGGGAAAATCACGTGAGGTCCATTGCCAAAAGTGCATCCCAAAAACTTGGTTTTCTGTTTCGAGCCAAGAGCTATTTCACTCCCAGTCAGCTGCTTATGATCTATAAGGCACAGATCCGACCTGTCCTGGAATACTGTTCCCATATTTGGAGTGTGGCACCTGATAAACATATCCTGAAACTATTGGATTCTGTCCAAAAAAGGCCAATTCGTCTCGTCGGTGATACCTTGCTTACAAACCTACTCACTTCTCTGGAACACCGTAAAAAAGTTGGCGATTTATCTCTATTTTTATGGATATTTTCATGGGCGATGCTATTCTGAAATATCAACAATCGTTCCTCCATTAGCAGCCTCTTCGAGATTAAACTGTCAAGTTCAGTCTTCACACCCCTTCGTGGTCACTTTAGAGACCTCCAGAACGTACCTTTCCAAAGACTCGTTCATCCAACGAACATCGAGACTTTGGAACTCATTGCCTAGGGAAATGGTTCCCGAGGCATACCATCTCCAGAAATTTAAGAAGAACACCAACTCCTACCTTCTTTCCCTTGGTTCTCACTATGTTCTCTGAACAGTACAAGATATTCCTTTTCGTGAGAACCAGATCATAAAAAAACTATGCAATCAGGGGCACATCAGATTATAATGATAATCTCTCCAAAGCTGTTCAAGAATTCAGCTCAAGTCACGCTCTCAGAACTCTTACAATATTAATACTAATACTTCAGTTGATTTTGTCCTGCTTATTGGTTTTCACTCTGATGGGCGAATCTGTTCCTTCTCATCAATAGTTTATCCCATGCCTTTCGTGTTGTGTGGAAATGGCTAATCAGATGATCATATGATCATTGAATCATCATGGTAGTTCTCTTCAATCATGAAATCACATCAATTATGATATTTCGTGATTCTGAGCCATCCATAAAAGTATGGGCCCAAGATCAAACATGAGATAATCCAAATGAAATCAGTATTGTGCCCCAATTCCCTATATCAAAAGATCAGATAAAACTAAATGTTAGGTTCTGGAATAGATCTAATAGAATATGATGGTTTCATCATATAATTATGTATATATTATGCTCGAATGGCAAAAAGTTATTATTACCAAAATAAAATGAATACGAACTTGGTAAATGTATATAGAATGGTAAACACAATTGGAGCATATCATTTTGAGAATATTAAAGAGTCTAGGAACTAATTATTATAATAAAATTCTGTGAGTAATTGTGCACCCAGTTCCAATTTTATAATCTGTAGATTCCAAAAGAGAAGTAAATCAGACATGTTTTGATTGATTAATATTGATCAATCTTCAGGTAGATCTGAGTCGTTAAGTGTGTTATGAATATTGCCATACTATTAATGGTTTCCTCTATCTGCCTTGTTTTGAAAAATCCTATAATGATAATAAATTGAGTCGAATTCATCAATTTATTCTCCATCAAATTCGAAATTTGATTCTACTCATTCCATATCGAGTATTATATTTTTCAATAAATGTTCGTCATCTGAAAATTGTGATAGATGTTTCATTCCTTTTAGAAGAGATATTTCTACATGAGATTCTTGCATTACCTACCTCTGACGAGTATGAGTAACCTGAATTGAATTTTCACGCTTCCATTTCAGTTTCAACTTCAAAAATATTTTGAAAATCATTTGCAAATGTAATTTGCTTACAGGAAAACATTGATACCCACCAATCTATCATTTAAAATATCATGAAATAACGAGTATCACATTATTGATGAATGTTACCCATTCTTGTTTTCGCAAATTCTTTTATATTTTTTTGTAAATGTAAATCTTCAACCTACATCCAAATAATATGGTTTCTGGTCTTGAATCTCTATAGAAAATAAACAGTTATTGAACATTATACTAATTTGGCAGTTAAATTGGTTTATGCTAAATTCTGACACAATGTACAGTATTAATATTCATATATACAATATATTCATGACATATACTGCATACAGGATCACCATATCATTCCCCAGAGAGGCAAATTGAGGGTGAATTCTCCCAAGTAAATTCATAGCATAGAAAATAATTCGATTGTTCAGAAAAATTTATGAACCTTATTGCTCCAATATTTGATATCCAGATATCAAATTGGAATTTAAAGATCTGAAATATTTGTTTGCTCTATTCAATGGGACTAATGAGAAAACTTCTTCATGCAACATCATTTCATTTTTAACTTCAGTTAAGAAGATGAATTTATTGAACTTTATAAGTTAAGGTAAGTGTTTGAATACTTCAACCCTTTGAAAAAATAGTCTATATCCAATTAAAAATATCAAACATTGTTTAAAATTGATGTGAATTTGTCACGTCTTAGGAAGAAAGAAACATTTGCGATCTACATTCACAGTGTGATATAATTCAATGTTCTGCGTGGTATTTACCAGGAAAGTAGTTATTTTCCGCTCGTTGTCTATCAGAAAATCAATTTCAAACTATACCTATTTATATGATTGATATTTTTAATTAGATATAGACTATTTCTTCTTTTAAAATTTTGTTCCAAATCATGGATTTTTGAGTTTTTCACTTCAACCCTATTGAATTTATATACCTAGATCAAGAAAGTACCTACCTGATGGAGCAGTTTAACAATACATCGTGAAAAAAATAGCAAATGTACAAGCAGAAAATACAGGAACGAAAATAAGTGCCATCAAATTCCATGGAATTAAATATTTTAGTACCTACCTATCGAAAATAATCATGATTGTGGACATTTTGATTCGGTTCAATTCCAGAGAATAACTAACAAACCCCTAATGAGTCGAATCCGAATCGAATTATCTATCTATTATTCAAGAAATAGTTTCGTTTTTCTGGAAGTTGATGAAATCAATTATTTCCGAATTGATTGGACAGCGAGTTAGTCATACCTTATAGTCCTTATACCATATTTGAAGGCAGTGTAAAAAAGCTCCGTTCATTCAAGTTGGTTTTGCCCTTTGGAATGACCATAATATTAGGGTTTCGCCACATATTAGAAAACCTTACATATGAGACATTCCGCCCATTTTGTTTGATGTACCGACATCCGTTTTCATTGACCTCGGACCTTTAAATTTTGCGCATCGCAGTTGCCGGATAGTCGTTGTCAACGCTGGAACTACTGATGTGCAATGTTGCCATTTCAGTAATGCATAATCAACACCAATATGAAAGGTTACCTACTTCTCAGTGATTTATTATAAACAAGTTGTCATCAGAAATTAGTGTCTATCAGGAATAAGATGCATTCGATATTTTAGCGCCTGCGCATATCATAGATATGATTGGGCCTTTAAATTTTGCGCGTTCGACATCCCTCTCTGATTTTATTCACTTTGTTGACTGTCTCATCTGTAAGGATTTCTAATCTGTGACTATTCTTACCTCATAGCGACAGCGTTTGTGTATTCCTTATTACGATAACCTTTCATTCTAGCCAAGCGAAAGAAGTTTCCATTTATATTATAGGTAAATAAATGAAGGACGATCCATGTTCCAATGGGTCTGTGACGACAGGATTGGTATCAGACTCTAAATTCCCCAACTTGAAATTTGATATAGCAGTATTATAAAGATATATCAAAAATGGTGATATTCTCATCAAATGGAAATGTTTGATTGAAGTTTATAATATTGTTTCGAGCTGTGCTTCCAAGAAGACCGGAAGTCATTATCTCGGCAGCTCGCGTCTAGGCCGTATGATTTATGGCCTCGCGAAAAAAATCTGTCACCGACGTATCAATTAGAACGGATGATTTATTACCACTAATTCTAAAAAGTTCCTGTAATTTCTGGAGAATGAGTGATTTCGCTAGAATGATGTTTGTACTTATATAAGGGACGGCGCAGAGTCGCGGACAGTCAGTTTTAGTTTGGAGAGAGTTGAGTTTGGAAAGAAAGCTAGTATTGTGAACATTGAGATTTGTGAAGCGAATATCGTTGTGATTTGTGATTCAACTAAATGTTTATTGAGTTGCATTTCGAGTGTTTAGTGAAATAAACTGTTTTGGACTGAGTATTTTATATTCACGAACCCAAGTAGAAATATCGTAACAATATCAATCAATATAAGTACTCACAGTTTTTCGTCCTATGGAAAACAATGTAATTTGATATTCTCCGAATTATTTGAATAAGATTTGCAATCTTTATATAGACAGCAATGATTGCCAATAAACATATTATTGTACCTGATTCACATTCCAGGTGATGAAGGTACCTATGATCACAGATTTTTCAATCTGTGCTGTGATTCTCCTCAAAACTTTTATTACGTCTCCTTTTGAATTGTAGTTTATGGAAAATATGTTATACGTTGTGAGAACATAAACGCATCCGAAATACTGGATCGTGAGTCGTGTAAAACGAAAATATTCATATCATAACCAACAAAATGATGACTACGATGTAAACAAAACTTGTTCAATATTTCAGCGCCTGCGCATATCTATGACTGGACCTTTAAGTTTTGCGCTTTCGAAATCTCTCTCTAAATTTATTCGCTTTGTCTGACTGTCTCATCTGTAGGTTTTCTAATCTGTGATTTCGCGTTCTTGCATTGTTCTCATAATTGAAATTGTATGTAAAAGTCGAAGTTTAAACTCCTCTGCGTCCAAGCAAGTGAAATTCTTGTAGTTCATCTAATTCCTGCCATCCGCCTTTGCTGAATTTTCTATTGATATTTTAAAAGGATGCATGAATTCTGAATTCACTGTTAACTGAAAAGTTCCCTATCAGACGGCATCGCCATATGAGGGCTTTGAGATAACCAAAGATAGATATTGGGTTCCAGATTGGAAGTGGGTTGTAAGTCCCTTGAGAGTTATCGTTGCCTCAGCGTATTGAGAGAACTCCGACATACATGACTGACAAGTTAAGTGAAACGTTATCGTTGATCAAACTGCATTCCAAGCGAGATTCCAAGGCCTTGCACACTCACAAAAAGTGGAGATTTCTCCTCACCCAAGTTTTTTATCAAACGTCGTAGCATATGATTTACATTTATTCCTACTTATTACTTACTCTTGTTGCTGGAGTGGGAGTTACAGGGTCAATTTTCAGACTCTCAAAACCCCTTGGTAACACCTCAACCATCATTCAAGCAAAAGTATATACTATAGAGATATGTGCCCAGGAGTACCTCGAAAGGGACACTCGAATGGCAAAAATATATATTCTATCAGATGGCCAAGCAGCACTAAAAGCTGTGAAGTTATACACTTGTGAGTCAAAGCTGACTTTGGACTGTAAACAATCCCTGAGACAACTGGCAGCGAACAACCAGGTCACTTTGATGTGGGTGCCAGGTCATAAGGGAGTTGAAGGCAACGAAGAAGCAGACTGCCTTGCCAAAGAAGGGGCAAATACACATATTCTCGGCCCAGTACCCTTCTGTGGAGTCTCCAAAGCCCATTTGAGAAAAGAGGTTTGACGTTAGGAAGCGCATGAAATGAAATCTCACTGGAATAAAGTGCCAGGATAAAGACAAGCGAAAAGGCTAGTGAGCCTCTCGCCAAGGAAAGCTAAACAGCTTCTCGAGTTGGACAAAAGAGACTTGAAACTGGTAACGGACACTGCCCTTTGAGGTATCACCTCAAGAAAATGGGTAAAACAGATAGTGATAGTTGCCATTACTGCGAGAACTTCGCTGAAACTGCAGAACATTTGCTTTGCGAAAGCCCAGCACTCTTCTGCAAGAGGCTTAAGTTCCTGGAAGGGGCCTTTTTAGAGCCCTCCGATATCAGGAACCTAGCTCCCAGGAAACTCATAAACTTTGCACGAAGTCTCGGAATCCCGGGCCTCGATGGGTTATGTATAAAACATCTTCAGTCTGCAATCTACAATCTACTCCTGTTGCTGCAAATCAACAATTTTAATGCGTGTTGTCGGCATTTTTTTTTTTTTTAGAGGTGGTTGAAATCCTTTATGGACATCATATGAGTCAAATTCCCCATATGATAGTGTGGGACTCCCTGATCTCAGCCAGGTCTACCCACTAAAAACTCCACCCCCTTCGTAGGCTCGTCTGACCGAAGTCTCCGATGACACTTAGGCCTAATGACCCATTGTATCTTGCCTATTTATCATCATTGTACCCACTTTATTATCTCAGTGCCTTGTACAAATTTGTACAAGTCCTTCACTGGATGTGAGTTGTATATTTCTGGTTCGCCAACTGGTTGCCCATAGTCGGCATAGTGTTGAACATAAAATAAGCGCTGAATTATCATGAGACTCGCGAATATGTGAAGATATCAGTAACGGTCCAAGAATCGACTCTTGAGGTACCTACCCCAAAATCTTGAAGTTTTGATGTTATATCGACTGAATACGAAACAATAGAATAGATGATGAACGCTAGTGGTTTCTGCTGTCTTAGTTTTTTACAAAATTTAAGTGTAGTTGAGTATGACAAAGCTTATAGTACCTACTTATATCCTTCACTACTTATATCCTTTATCCATAGATTCATACATGTTCCAAAGATTTTTTATATATATAATATACCTACCTCATCATATTCGAAGAAACCTATGGCGATAGGTACTTTTTATCGCTTTTTACGCTCTGTACGTTCTTGATATTATCTGAAAGGTCAAGTGGTTTATTCTTATATTCAAATTTCTCAATGCGTTCCAAGACTAACAAGAACATTTTGCATTGTCTAAAAATGTATTCGATTACGGTGACAAAAAAAAACTTAGAAATTCATGTGAATACTATACGAATAATTCCGTGCCAGTAATAAACATCAGGACGAAATATTTGTTCGAAAAATTACAGTTGCTTGTGCATTGCTGGTACTCAAACTAAATCTATTTACCCTGCTTCATCTCAGTTTCACGGAATTTATTCGTGTACCTAGCTATATAAAAGAGGGCGCATCTCAGGATTCACTATCATGGAAAATTTTTCAATTTCAGCTAATGATGCTAATAAATTATCAGTTTATGTCCCTACCAAGGATACGTAAGCGCGATAAAATAGAAAAGCAATTACGTTAAATATAGTTGGAGGGCTGAAATTGCGTGAGGATTAGAAGAATTAGCTCTTATTATAGAACTTTTCATTCCTCTTTCCAGATTTGAGTGGTCCCTTCAGAAAAAGTAATTTTAACGAGCGACTTTGAACAACTCAACAGAATAAAAAAAGTACTTTGGAAACGTTACAGTGCTCTCGTGGAGTAGTAAGTCAATTAATTTCTATCCAAGATAAATATCACACCAAGAGCATGTTATGGAGTGAGTTCGTTAAATATATACATATAATTCCCGCCAAAAACAACGGTATCACTTAGCTTAGGTAAATATGCAATACATCATTGTACAGAAGAGTTACTAAGGCAAAAGTTAACTCCAAACTTGTCGGTCCTCAGTCAGGATACCAGGCCATGAATATTACAGGGTGATGAATTGACTCAGAAATTAACTTTAATTTCAATAAAGTACAAATCAATATTTCACTTTTTGATATTTCAAAGACACTGACAAAATCATCAATAACAACGACTTCTTTTTTTTAATCTGAATACAGGAAGTCTTGATGAATTTACTTTTCCACCATAAGGACAACGAACAGGCTGATAGAAGGAGCAATTTATGTGCCAAAATTCAAGGAGTATCTACCAAGCCAGAGTGCAAATCAACCATGATTGTTAACTCAACAAACACATGCACCAACATCAGACTTGCAGTTGCAGATACAACCAGGTGAAGGTTTTGCCAAGAGACGAGGAAACTTCAGCGCACATGATATGGTCTGTCAAGCTAGAGGTTTTCGAAGATAGGGGAGGAAAAATCACAACCTCCTCAATATATGAAAGACCTGAGTTCTGGCATTTGGAGTCTTATCACAAGGACGGGTCTAGATAAGGATCTCTTGAAACGGCTCTTAGCCCACAAGCTCCATGCAAATTTAATTCATCTAACTCATCATCATCGGCAACCCGTTATCAACACCTTTACAAGCGAACTTTTCATTCTCAATACCATGAATTTGGACATGCATTGATCTTTCTGAATCTGATCGACCATCATCATCAAAAAAATATCAGGTCAATGTTTTGTCGGCAGTGTGAGGAAATCATTATACCTAACATTCAACCAATTAGCTTATAGTAGCGTATATCCAGTCCACACAGTTCTGAAGAAAAACAAGTCGAAAACGAAAGTTGCAAAAATTCATTCGGGAATACAGGACCATGTAGCCACATGAAATGAATCTGTCTGTATTCAAGTGAAATTGTCCAAGTGAAGTGTCCAAGATGAAAGTTTTTTGTGCATATTTGAAAAACCCTTTGAGATAAAATAACCAAATTCTGTACATATATTATTTAACTTTCCATGCCCAATTCAGAAATCTTGAGGATAATTTGAAATTTTGTTGAGGGTTTTGGGAAACGTATAAGATGTTAAGGGTACTTTTTCCTCCAAATTTCTGTCTCTTTGCATTTTCATCAGGAAATATAAAAATCTCAACAATTGTACATGAAAATGGTACATCAATCCAAGAATCTTTGATTCGATATTCGGATGTGCGGTAAAAAACATAAATTAAACGTGTCATGAATTAGAAGTAACGCAGCATAATTTTCAAATCGATTTATCTCGAAAACGGTTAATGCTATCTAAACTAAGCAGAAGTACTATTTTTATTTTTCTTCATTAATTTTTTTGTTGAAAATGCTGAGAAATGCATAAACAAAGAAGTTGGGGTAAAAAGTACCCTTAGCAACTCCCGTTTTCCACGTCCCTGATCAAAATTTCAAAATATTTCAGAAATTTCTGAATTGGTCATAAGAAGTAAGGTATATAAGAAAAATTTGGTTATTTTATCTCGAAGAGTTTTTAAAATATTTACGAAAAACCTTCATCTCGGGCTCGCCTTCAAATTTTCTTAAAGGGGCATTTCTGGACCCATATTTATAATTTATTACACTATTTCTGTTTCTAGAATATGCAGCTGAAATCTTTCTATATATATAATTTCATTTCGGGACACTGTATATCTAACAAAACATGTGTGATCTTCATTCTCGTTTTCCTTTACTTTTCTCATCTTCTTTCTGTACTTCATATATCGATATATAACGGTTCCCTTGAGACGTCATCATTTTAAATTACCTTAAGGCAATTCCCGATGAACCAAATTCATGTTATGTATTGCTGGCACGTTGAATATTTTCGTCGAATTCGGAAAGCGAAACGCCATATGTTTATAATAAAAGCATGGAGGGCCCGAAAACATGGTTTGCACAGTGCCCGAAGAGGTTGAATAAAAACGTGGAACTATTTACAAAGGATTATTCCGAATGTTTCTGATATAGTTCAATTGAACATTAACACATTTAGATTGTCTCATAAATAAGGATTCATGTTAGGTTGGAACAGGCAATTTTAGAAGGTGAAAGAAAAAATAATGTTGAGAATCACCTATCTAGAAACTATCATCGATAGTACAGGTATAGCACAACGAACGTATAAAAATCGTCTTACATGATTTTATGTGAATAAGATGGTAAATATTACGAAACTAACACAGTTTAGTTGAGACGATTTTCAATACCATAGCAAATATTTTATTACAAGAGTAGTAACTACTTTATTTATTATTATGATCACGGATCAGTTCAGCGATATACAATTTGAGTGAGCAAGAAATCCCAGTGACAGGAATAGAAAATTCCTAAAGCAGTATTTGCTTCCGAAGAAAAACAAAGGTTGGTTTCGAATCATCCTGAAATGACGAATCTACTAGGTCATTGTTTAGTTTACAGAGAAGTATGATATTTCAGGTTTGTTTGTAACTGAATTATTGGTCAGAAAAATAATCAAACTGGATAAAAATCTATTAAAAAAATAAATACGAGTGTAATAAGAATGAAGAGAAATTCGTTTATACGATTACTGGATCAACGTCCATACATTGAAAATCCCGAGGAAAATCCACATCAGTTTAACAATGAAATGAAAAACCTAGATGAACTTTGCAACAACAAAGACGAATTTCTGGAGATGCATTTATTTATTTTCAGGTAACAGGCCAATGTGCTGGGCAAGATATGATATTAAAGTCTCATATTCATCAAAATCATTAAATTTGAATCATGTTTCGTTTGAATCGATAGAGCGAATGATTCAAAAGAATAAAAAAAAATTAAAAAAAGTCGAAGTGACAGTAGAGAGCCCAGAGGAACAAATGTATTAAATTGGAAACTGAGCAACTTTTTTCTGTGGCATTTTTCGAAATTTCAAAAAAAAACTGATTTTTTGAGGATTTCCGAAAAAAATTACAAATTTGACAGGTTTAGAGAAGCACATGAAAAAAGAAAAGATGCTGTATTTTACCCGTTTTTCAAGCACAAACTAACTGCGAAGTCAAATTTTCTTTATATCTATGAATAAAAAAAACATCCATATGTCGCGAACTTTATGTGAAAAGTTTTTTTTCGCAAAATCCGTTTGGGCAAAATTATATTCAAAACGATGGTATAAACATCATCCTATTGGAATGAATGAACTATCCAAATAAACCAAGTATTCGGCTGTAAACATTGGACTTGATGTAAAACGAGTAAAACTACAAATCATTCCAATCGAGATATGCCGTAATTGAATTGTCCAAGAGTTGTATTGGTGAACAAAGATGAGTACAAATTACAGGACATAGCAATCAGTCGTCATTGAAAACGTATCTTCAGTTGGAGCATGAACACCGAAATAAAACCATGATTTCCATTCGTACTACCCCTAAAACTATAACTAAAAATATAAGCAAAGACACTGTGATAGCATATTATGAAAATGAATTCTTATGTAACAATCGTGTTGTCAACAAATGTATACTTTCCTTATTGGATTATCCTGAAAGTTTAAAAAAATACTGAAACTATAGTCAGCCAAAACGAAACATGTTTCACGTACAGACTTTCACATCTGCCGACGCATTACGCCTAAAAGACATTTCTTCTACGATTGATGTTTATTTAATGGGTCTCAGGAGGAAAACTCCACATGTCCTTTTGAATATTTCAGTAACATTTTCGAAAACTAGCATTTTTGTTTTCGACGTTTCCGAGTATGGTTCCGCATATGGTTGCGGGATCTTGGAGAAGAAAATATAGCTCAAAACATCATCAGTTTTTATATAGGATATCACACATGCGAACAATACAATATTTCCGTTTTTCTAGAATACAGATCTTTTCATAAAATTGATGTGGAATGAACCTACCATTCTGTACAAAATTAGGATAAAAATACCATCCAGCCTAGATACACACGTGACATTATTTCAGATCGAGATATCTCCTCTTGAGTAATAATTAATGTATTTCATCCTTTATGTACACATCATATAGCGAACAGAGAAGCGAATCGCTCGCAAAAACCTAGGTCCAACAATAACAATTCTTTTTGTTTTATCGAGATCGTTCCATTGGAAATTGATGATGTTATTTATTTGCCATAGCGTCACTTCTAGCCCTGCCAATTATTGAATCTGCTGTCGCTTTCAAAGGGAGGGGAACTTTATATCATTATATTAAATTATGATTCCACCCGCGCCTACATTGTAGGGTAGATAATGAAACTAATCACGGTAACTATGTAGGGTTCAAAACTCCAATCAGGATTGTATTAGATATAATGTATTAGAGATAATATAAAGAGTTATCATTATGCTCGTCAGGAACCTATTAGAAGAGATCCATGTTCAAATTCTAAACGAGTACATAACTGAACTTATACATATTATGGCATCTTAACATGTTTTCAGAAATAACGGATATCCTTTGAATATGAACGTTGGAATAGGAAACAGTATTTCTTCATTGAAAAAAATGAAAATGAAAGTAAATTAAAGTCAAATTCGATTGGGTTACCTCCTATGAAGCGAAATGTATGACATTTTGAAATGAGTCTCTACTGAAAAATGTAACTGGATTTTCTAGAATATCTTGATCTCTCAATAATTATGATTGCTCGAATAAGTCATTCAAACAACAGAATCAAGTAACTGGTTATAGGGAAGAGATGCCTATTTTAAACCACTTTTTAATTTGATTTTGTAGCAGTGGAATGACAAAACTTCATTTTTACTATGGGACTGTATCATCTCTTGAACCTTTACGCTCTCACAAATATTGAAATACCTACCAACCTTCACCTTCAGTTTTATCCTCAAGTTAACTTCTATCTTTCAATTGTTTTCAAGCATCCAATTCATTGTCATATGAAGATCTGATCAGTACAATTGCTTCTTGGGAGACAACTATTTTAATTTTCTTTCGAATGGGTGATGGCAATACGGAGTTGGTTCAGTTTTGTAGACAATCGATCATCGTCAGAAGATTTTTCAAATTCTAAATGTGATTTCCAAACGATGCACTTTGGTTTGAATCAAACCTTGTATGTATCATAATGCGATAAATTAGGATAAAGTAGGTAGGTACTCCAGAAACAAGGACACACACGTTTAGTCTAACAGTAAGTGGTACAAATTTACAAAAGAAAAGTTTCGATTTTTCCTTAGATCATATATGCTTACGCTTTATCCGGCATCATGTAGTATTTGTTTGGTATTAGAGGAATCTGCATAAATTACTATGATATCGCGTGTACAACACATATGTATGGTCAACATTTTGAAACGACCAATCTAGCATAAGCATATATGATCTTATGATTTTTCAGTTCCTTGCAAAGAATATACACCAGGAATAAAAATCAACTCAACTAGTGGTGCCAGCTTTCTTTCATACAATAAAAATCCGAGTGGTCAAATTTCGTAGACGGTCCAAGTGTTGTAGAGTGTGCCCTTTAGGCTATTAATTATGTTTGCCATATATAAATGTATCATAATATTGATTTGTTCATCATATCACTTCGACATCTTGTTCTATTCCAATCAGTTCATATGCAATAATAAACATATCAACATAATAACCTAATATCGTATTGTGCTGACAGTTTATGTGCCTTATTGGGTAGCGAATGAATTCTTTAATAATCATACTGTTATGTATTATTCAAAAACTTTTCCGTTAGAGTCTCCTAAGTCGCACATGGTGTGTCGTTTATAAAAACGATTGCACCTCTTCAAAGGGGGACAGATACCTCTGAAAACCATAAAACGTTGTATTGATACTGTATAAATATAACTTCTGAATCTATTTCAATTATAGTGAGTTGACAAAGGAAATCAACTTTTTTTCTTTCAATATTTGGGGTACCAACATACGCATCAATATTTGGTATTTCCCAACACAAGGCTATACCTACTCTACCCTACTACATTCCTCTTGACGATGAATGATGAATTCTGGAAACTTTGGCA
This sequence comes from Chrysomela aeneicollis, assembly GCA_029955515.1. Classification (NCBI taxonomy): domain Eukaryota; kingdom Metazoa; phylum Arthropoda; class Insecta; order Coleoptera; family Chrysomelidae; genus Chrysomela; species Chrysomela aeneicollis. The sequence continues at coordinate 6,126,130 of JARUHQ010000022.1, forward strand.
AGAACCTATAACTGCTAAATAACCTGATTACATTATGATTACGAGTTTGTTTTATATTGTGTGCTCATACGAATACTCCCAAACAAGATTTTGATATACCTCGTATGAATTCCTCAAGTACGTCATCAATTCCCAACCGAAGTCAATTTCGACATCGTATACATCGCAACTTCGTCCATTGAATTCAAGACATAATATAATCAAGAGAATAGGCCGACTTTTATGTTACAATATTGACGGGAAATAGTCCATTAGTCTGACACCATGTTTGGAACGATTTGAACAGACAGTTGTGCGACCTTCATCTTAGCTTAAGTTCAACTTTGATGGTTTTCAAAAAATTATCCGATCGTGCAGATTTTCATCTGCCCAAAATAGTCGTTTGGTGGTGCGAGTTTATGAATGGATTTTTGCTTGGATATTATAAAATATTCACTGAAAGAATGGTTTCAGTGTAGTTCAATAGTGGATACTCCAGGAAATTTTTTGGTCTTATAAACATTACTGTGGCAGTGAGTTTTCAGTTTCGATTCTCTAGGAATACCTCAGCGTTTTTCATTGTCGACCGATAGAAAATCACAGTTTTATACCGCCATATTTGATATATTTCGAATGGTCAGTGGCCGACCTGTCTACTCACTTATAAATTTTGGGGATCAAAAACATCTGCCCTTTCTGGAACTAACAATGCACTGGTATATGGTCCATCACCACTTGAAACAATCCAATAACACTATTGCTCATATTAGAATTGGTTCATCCGTAGAATATATGAAAATGAATATTGCATCAAGAACAATAACATTAGCAGGTTTTATTTTAATCAAATCAATTTATTATTTATAGTACCAGTTTGAAAATGAAACGAAATCACATTCTTCAGATCGCTACCTCTCAATACAAGAACTAGATATCGAAGGTATATAATCCCTCTCATGTTTTGAAGGTTGGTGAACATATTTATGATAAAATAAAAGTTATGCAGATAGTTTGATCACAATTATTAGGAGGTTATGATAATGGGAGATGACAATAGAGATCATTCTAAATAATTGCCTAGGGGTCCTAATCAGAAATCCAAATAGAGCTCAGTCCAGCTAAATTCAGACTTCGATGTCATGTGAATGGTAAAGGTATAGGTATATTATATGCCTGCATTCATACATTTATGAACAGATCTGCTCAAAAATAGAAACGTGAAGCAGTTTATATTCATTTGTTTATTATTTTGAGCTCATTTGCTAACTGAATTCCTATGAGGAAATGCAAAAGGTAAATAAACAAGAAAACACCAACAAAATGATTGATTTGATGACCCTTGTGCGTGACTAGCTCCTTTCCTCTTCACCACAAATTCACAATGTAGATTGGGTTAAGTATATTGAAATATAATAGCATAATAAATAATAAATCAACAAAATCATTGAAACAGGTAGAAAATATTTATACACCCTTGTATTAAAACGATGATGCAAGGTAATGTGGCTTGTATATGATTTCATTAAAAGTCAATTTGATAGATAACGCATATATTGGTTTTCACTCAACTCATGATCTTTATCAACATACCTAACTATACCAGGCAAATTTCCAAGAAGAATTACAATGCCTATTTTCTCCCATTATCCTTCCACTGGTTTATGTGATGTTTCTGCATGAACAATAAATGTTTTTCTTTCGTGCAGTTAAAAGATAAAAAAAATGCGCAGAAATATTCTAGATTTCTATATCACATTTAATTCAGACAATTGAAGAACAAAATTTAACAACACATTACTTGGTCAAAAACCTTTTTGTGGTACAGCGAAAGCGCTGCGAAAAATATATAACGTTGAATGAAAATTCGATCTCGACAATGGTGGAACAATGCACCAGGTATGAGACCAAAGAGTTATCCCCAAAATTTACGGGGTATCTACTAAACCAGAATAAGCGATGATAGTTGGGCTCCTGACAATGCATACGGAGACTCAAAAAACAAATGAACAACATTGGACGACATGAGGACAAAAATCTGTAAAGGCCGCAGTCAATGAGCTCATCAAGCCTCATTTTCATGCTTTGGTCATCTCTTGTATGCAATTTGTATGTTTCTTTTTTTTAAACCTAGGGAGGATCAACAATGTTTCATTATTTGTCACCACAAAAATATATGGCTGTATCAATGGATATATCTAAGTGCATTTGGAAAGTGTTTGCCAAAGTGTGTTTGAGAAGTGTTTTTTGACTGCCAACTTAGTTGCAAAGCAACCCTCGAAGTCTCATTGAGACTTGTATGAGTGAGGAAGACGGGGATATTAGCATTTTAATTGTGTCTTCCGAAGCACTAAATATTGAACCTGTATTATCAAATGGCACAATATATACAATAATATTTAGTTTATGCTGAAACATGTGACCTCGAAATTGCCAACTTTAAGAATTTTACGATTATGATAAAAACATGGCATGCGCCAAAGTTTCATGTCAGTTGTCAAGAACGTTTCAAGGTTACTCTGTTTTTTGACTTCGTAATGTGTTTGTGACGTTCATTTTGCTAGAAAATAATGAGTGCGTGGATGAGGTTTCAGGAAGAGCTTACACTTTTTCCATAAAATGATCCATCAAAACACAGAACTATATACTGTATTCTTGACTGATTGTCATTTGTCAGTTTCAGTAACTGTCACAATATTTATCTCATTTTTGACTGGTATCGTGATGATTATTACCTATTGTATGATATAGGTTTCATATACATAATCACTTTTACGCTCATGTTTATGATAATGCTTATGATAAAGTTATGTTTATGTTGACTAAATACACCTTAGAGCAATCGACAGACTCTGGAATCAAGGATTTTTGAGGAACCTTTCATCATATTATATCCCACCCCACACATCCACTACAAGGATCTATGTTGGCACCAACTTTGCTTCTGCCACACATCGACGATCTCCTCGTAGATCAGAAGTCAAGTTTTTTATTCTAACAAGTGCGAGTCCAAGCAATTAGACGGCCTCAGACTAGCCAGCCTCAAGACCTGCCGAACTTCTCCATACCAGAGTTTATATATATCCACAATTGCTCGAACAAAAAAGTCGAAAAAAATCTCAACTTTTCAGATTTTCTTCGTTACTTGAGATTTCGATGATGTATTTCAGAGTTTCGTAGTCAGATCAATGATTGTTATTCTTTGTTACAGATTACATGCAAGAAGGCGGTGATGGCATAGCCGACGCAGGCGCGGGTTGACGGTAGTATGGCCAGAGTGCTGATGGTCAGATGGACTTGGGTTGTGTTGGCTGGACTATGCGCTCTGGCCACATGCGAGGTCAGTACAAGATGGTACAGGGTCTTCACGTATATTATGAACATCTCCCTGACTTTTTAATCTATCGTTCAATTTTTTGTTAATAATCTTATGTAATTTTTCCTGTAGATTTCATATATATGAAATTATTAAAGAGTTGAAAATGTGTAAAACAAGTTATTTTTGTATTGAGCGCGTAAAATGAGTGATTTTTTAATGGCACATGAGAGTATTGATCAGGAAAAACTGCTGGTGTATGTAAAATGATACCTTGAATCTAAAAATTAAAAAGTATACAAGGGGTCCTATTTGAAAATCAAAAGTTGGGGTCAATTCCGGTTAGACCGATAGTGATGGAATTATTTTTGTTATGTCAAAATATGAACAATATGGTATACTTGCTACCCAGAAAATTTCAGATTCCGATATAGAATGATTCAAAAGTTGCAGCACTGGCAGTTTTTTGTGCACTTCTCTGTATGAAATCTACATGAAAAATTACAAGAGATTTCTATTTGAAAAAAAAAACCAACAATAGATGGACAAGTTGAAGGGGGCTTCATAATATACTTGAGGACCCTGTACAAATGTACGGAACTGGAATATAAGGATGATAGACGGTGCGGTATTCGGCGAATCGACGAAGAAGCGCTGCGTGATCGCATTATCGACCGAGAGATCTTAGCAATTGTTTGTTCTGTTGTCAAATTGGGCACGATGCGTAGAGTAGCGATGGCTTCCTTAAAGTCTTCTGGTGAAAGTGCTGGTTCATTCCACAGGTTTATTCTTTCTAACGACCGTTGGCGTGCCGTTTGAAGAAATTCGAAGAGAAAAAAAACGCAAATATTGGTTGCATCAATGAAAAGTGAGAGGAACAATTAATAGGGGATATTTTCAGATGCTATGTATCGAATTGATTGAGGACCAAGACAAATTTTTCAATTTCATCAGAATGTCGAAAAACACATTCGAGAACTGCTATCAATTATTTATTTATTTAGTTCTCAAACAAATTATGAGAACGTAAATACATGAGAAATCTGAGATTAACTCAAAGCTAATAAAATTATCGAAAATCTAATATAGTGTACTGTACTTATACATATTATTCATTGGCAACATAATATTTTTCAGATAGCTGCTATGCCTAGATCAAAAGGAGTGATGGTGTAATTCGCTGTAAAATTTTCTAGGGATGAGGTCAAAACTGAGTTCAGATAACTGCAAAACGTTATTTGTTATTTTTACCATCGTGGTAACTGGATAACAGAAATTGGTTGTGGGAATGAGTGGTATTTCCAGAAATTGCTTGAGCCTAGTGGCACGAGGGGAAACTCTTACATTGAGAAGGGATTTTAATTTGGGACTGTTGTAGACTTTTTTAAACAGTTTGTAACACATGCTAACTGATGATATCTGTCTTCTCGTCTCCAAGCTCTTCAAACTGAATTCGTTTCGGAGACTTACCGATCTGATAGTTCTGTATCTTGGTAAATATTATGTTTTTCATATAGAGATATCTCAATAAACGATTCTGTACTTTTTCTTATATGTGGGAAATCACAATTGTTGTTGGGTGCCAGATTACAGAACAGTACTCGAGTTTGGGTTTAACCAAGTAAGTATAGAGGTATTTAATCGTTTTCCAATTCCGGAAATACCTAGAGTTCCTTTGTACATGTCCCAAACTTATCAGTGCCTGCGCGCTAACTCGCTCGATGTGTGATTTGAATGAGAGTGCATAATCATACTCGACGCCTAGGTCCCTAATTTTTTTTTGACTCTCAGTAGCTTGTCATTTTCAATATTATATTCATATTCTAGTAAATCCCTCTTCTTTGTACAGGATAATACAACACATTTGGATTTATTAAATGGCAAGTCGTTTTCAATGGACCATGCGAACACTGAGTCTATATAATAATAATAATAATAATAATAATACGTCTTTATTATTTTCCTCATACAGTACATACCTATATATATAAATTAACAATGATTTCTAATAAGTTGGAAAATAAAAGGCGGAGTTCATTTTCTCTAATGAAGCAATCGCTTACTCCATCAGGAAAATGTTCTTCCACTCAACCCTAGAACGTGTGTCTTACATCAATAAGGTAGTAGATTCCGATTGATCATTTAAATATTAACACATATACTTATACTGAGTTTCAAGAGAATACAGGATAGCATGTTAAGATCAAATTGTCATTATTTTTCAAGTAGGATATTTTTATACTTTGACTTAAAACTTTCAATACTGTGATTTTGCAAGGATTGCGGAACGGAGTTACGCAACTTATAAATTTGGTAAGTGAACGAACGTCTGAACATTTCAGTTTTAAATACTGGTGGAGACAACAAACCTCTGAATCTCAAATTCAAGTTGTGTACGTCCGTTCTGAATGTTATTTTTCTATAGAGGTATGTGGGAATTTTTGTTAAAATAATTTTGTGATGTAATGAATTTGCATGATGAACTCTTCTATGTTTCATATTCAACCATCCGATTTCAGCCAATTTGTGTGATATTCTTTGATACTTTTTGATGCCATATATCAATCTTAAGCAGGAATTCTGTATTTTCTGGATTTTATTTATGTAGACAGTAGTCAAATTTGGGCCATACAACGAATCAGCAAAAATAAAATTTGACAAAACTAAGGTTTCACATAATGTTATTTTAACACTCTGAGGAAAAAACTGCCGGTTCCCATAAATCAATTTTAGTGAGCTATATGCGCGTTGAATGAGCTTATTAATATGTTTTTCGAATCTTAAATCTGAATCTAAGATGACTCCTAAATTTTTGGCTTCCTTAACTATAGTTAACGGATCATCTTTAATTTTAATGTTTGTAGGCAGCATTTTAGCACGATTATAAGCAGAACCAAACAACAACAATTTAGATTTAGAACAATTAATCAACAAGCAGTGTTCAGAAGCTGAATCAGTGAAGGTTACTAATTTCTGATTTATAATTTCACAAGCATTATCTACTAGTGAGGGAGGAAAACTGTAATAGATTTGGGTGTCATCTGCATATACGTGAATCTTACATAGCTTCAGAGATTTGATCAGATTGAGAGTGTATATAGAAAAAAGCAACGGGCCAAGGATAGAACCCTGAGGCACCCCTGATTTCAATGCCAAATATTCAGATTGAACTGTATCAATTTTTACACACTGTTCACGATTACGTAAATAATTTTGTAAAAGAAGGGTGGCCATATCAGAAAAACCTATATAACCCAAAATGTTAAGTAGCAGGTCAGTATTTATAGTATCAAAAGCTCTGCTGAAGTCTAGAATAACTAAAATTGTACATTGACCTTTATCTATGGAAGTAATTATATCATCAACAATATTAAGTAAAGCTGTAGTGCAGCTGTGACCTTTGAGGAAGCCCGATTGAACAGTGGGTAGTAATGAAAAATTAGACAAATGTTCTCTTATCTGTACTTCGATACTCCTTTCAAGAATCTTAGAAAGAATAGGTAAAATGCTTATTCCCCTAAGATCTTTGTATTCTACAGGATGTAGGAGCTGTATTCTGGAGCTGTAGGAAGCCACCTTCATTATTAATTTTTCTATAAAATTTGAGATCGTCAGCAAACATTAATCATTCAGAATATCTTAGGCACTGCGGTGAGTCGTTTATGAAAATTAAGAATAATAGTGGTCCCAAGATCCGTGCTCCAGATTCTTCTATATCAACTGACAACACCTCTCGAACACTCAACACAATAACACAACACATACACAATAGCTATCAACACATAATCTTTGTGATGTATTATCAAATCACCATACAGATCTGCTGAGAATGGCAAGAAAATTACTTTTATCAAAAAGAAAAATGGCACCTGAGTCTGAGATTGTGAATCAATGCGACCAATCAACTAGTGTTATTTCAAACAAAGGGATGGCCGTTGAGCTAAAATATATTTCTCAGTTACCCCAAATTCGAACGTGATTTGGGGCTATCAACATATGTTTCCGATTTCTGGAATTCCGATGAAAAACATTACGAGAGGTCGTAAATGTTTCGAGATTATTTATGGCTGACCCACAATGAAGGCGTGAATTATGTTCTAGTATCACTCACCAAATTGAACCGAAATATAAGGCCTCATACATAAAAACTACAATGATAATTGATCAGCAGGATTGGGAAAACATTATTCCGATGAAATTTTTTTGCTTAAGTAGAAATCCAATGAAATCAGTTAATTTGTGGTCATCTAATTGAACACAACCAATCGAAATAAATTAACATTATACTGAAAAGAGCCCATGGACTGTTTTCACTCAATCATGTTGCTATGGATTCCTACAATTGAGGGGTTATTGAAACTATTCAGAAGCCCGTTTTATCCAACTTATAATTTCTACTCGAACTACAGAAACTCTCTACTGAATATATCTAAAGCGATATAGAAAGCAATCAACATGGAGCTCATTCATCAATATCTGAAGAGATCTCTAGAATCGTGAATGCTTTCGTCAAGATAAGCAGGAGATGAGCTTGCCTATACGTAACACAAGTATAGCATGTACATTTTATTTTCTTTCGTGCAGTCAAGATAAGAAAAGAGTACAGATATAATGATTATTACAACTCACGTGGATACTTGAAATCCAAACACAAACCATATTGCTTTTCCAGTTTAAGTAATCTCTGGATGCACCAGCCGAACATTCATTGTTTTTAGCCAATTCCGGATGAATTGAAATACATTCCGAGTGTAGATTTAGAGTGTAGATATTACGAATAACTTCAGCTCGATTCAACTCGAACATGAATGGCAAGGCCTCCATATTTGGTTTTACACAACAGTAGAGGGTTTACAGCGGTGGAGCCGAAGGTGGCGGTGGCGGCGGAGGTGGCGGAGGTGGCGGAGGTGGCGGCGGAGGTGGCGGAGGTGGCGGTGGCGGCGGAGGTGCAGGAGCCGAGGATCTGAGTAGTGAACGACCGGAGGTATAGCCTTCGAGCCAAAGACTGCATAGTCCCGAAATTGCTTAGCCCATGTTCTCACGCAGACGTTTAAAATAAAATAAAATTTATTACATCTATCAAATTCCAAAGTTATGGACATGAATAGTGTGACACAACAATGGACGATAAACTACGACATCTAATGCCTAGAAGAAGAAGAAGAAGAAGAAGAAGACAGTCAAAATGGGCCTCCTTTCAAATGAATTTCATCCTAATAAAATCTTTGTTCAAAACTATTCTCACCATAATAATAAAAATTCGATGGTTTTGGTCGTGCATGTCCCAGGTAATAAAAAACGCCAGTGCGGGCTTTATCGTTGACCCTTTCAATGGGTAATCTCATGAATTTAATAATTTATTCCAAGTAGATGAAAATCAATTTATTTATTTGAAAGGTTTATGCGCCGGCTCTATGGCAGGTAGTCGCCAGACCCTTCCCCAACCGCAGGGTGCCGCATAAAATTTAATCAGATGAAAACAGCCCTATTCATTTCGAAGTTTGACGTTCCGTTTCCATAGAAATATGTACTGATGTATTCTATGTTGAATTCTATATTTTATTAGTCGTAAATCAGAGGCGGCTGCGTCCGAAGGCTGATCCCTACCCACATCTCGAGCTATAAATAGGACCGCATTCGTTGAAATGATCACAGTTCAGCCTTGTGTGTTCAGCTGAAACGTTACCTCCTCTTCTCTTAGAACAAATCATCCCGATATAGCCAAGATGTTTACCTGCGGAAAGTGTGGAAAAGTTTTCTCACGGAAAGATATTTTGCAAAGACATCAAAGGGGGCCTTGTAGTACTGTACATCCTGAAACATCAACTCGAATTGGAAGCCCTTTTGGTGCGGGTAAAGTGTTTAGCTGTGCTGAATGCAGTAGTACCTTTTCAAGAATGGATAGTTTACGTAGGCATGGAAAGGGTTCTTGTAAGGTAACTGCTGGTGCATCTGCCCAACCTGCCAAGCGTGCTAGGATAGATTCGCCGGGCCCATCGACCTCAACAAATCACCCAATTGATAGTTCTCTAGATGCTGACGAAGAATGTGCGATTAAACCTGATAGAGAAGTGATTCGAAAATGTGGAAAATGCGATGAGAAGTTCACACGAATGGATAACCTGCGAAGGCATCAGAAACGTTCGTGCCAGGCGGGTGCTGGACCGTCGGATACTATGATGGATTGTTTTGCATGCAATAAATCAATCCCAACCGATATGATGAATGCCCATAGGAGATCTATGGAACATAGAAATAATTCTACCATTCATCATTCGGCCAATATCCGACATATAAATAGCTCCTTGAAATGCCGAATAGCTAGCTACAGAGTCGAGTGTGGAAGTCAAGAAGCACCCGACTTCAATGCATTCTTCCTGGACTCCAAGCCAGATATCATTTCACTCTTGGAAGTTGCGTTGGCAGAGCATAATTCGGTTAAAGTCAATATGGAGGCAGTTGGCAGGTATTACTTGCAAACGCAGGAAATTCATGACAACAAGTCCTTTGGCACACCGAATCATATTGCCAATGCCAGCAGCGATTTGATTGAAGTAATAGAGGGTTTGATGGACATCTTAATCAACCGCGCAACCGAGTACGAGGAACGTGATTCTGGTAAGTTGTTTTATTGTTCATTATTCGAATTGTTAGTATAGCATTATATAGGACATTATTTCAAAGTTAATTCAAACATTTGTCCGAGCTCTGCAGATTTGATGTCAATCCAATTTGAAAAATGACTTCGATTAATGGTTTAATTCACTTATTGATTTTTTTTTTGTTTCAGGTTGGGCCCTAGAAAAAGTTTTATTCTTGGAAATCAACATCAACAAGTATAGTCCGCTGCGAGGATCTTCATTTATGGAATTACCGGAATTCATCAAGAGGAAAAATGCCGTGGTTATTGTTCGGAATGGGGATCAACACTGCTTCGCCTGGGCCATTATGGCTGCACTGTATCCGGTCACAGTTCGAGCCGATGAAGTGTCCTCCTACCCGCATTTTTCCACAGCCTTGAAACTGGCAGGTATGGATTTCCCAGTCAAATTACGAGACATTTCAAAATTCGAGGACATGAATAATTGTTCAATCAATGTTTATGGGCTAGATACTATTTACGAAGATCGCAAGATGAAGTACGAAATAGTAGGTCCGCTGTATTTTTCCCAGAAAAAATATGGTAGACATATTAATTTGCTACTCATCACTGACGATGATTCTGGCAATAGTCATTATTGTTGGATAAAGGATCTATCGAGATTAGTATTTAACCAATTATCTAAATATGAGCATAAAAAATATATCTGCAACGGTTGTTTGATATATTTTGCTGAAGAGAGCAAATTACTCAGTCACAGATTACATGATTGCAACCATCTATATACAACAACTCCGTCTACAAAGCCGAAAATTGATAAATTTGGTAAAGAGGTACCAGAAAATATATTAAAATTTGAAAATTTCGAAAGACAGATGAGGGTTCCATTTACTGTTTATGCCGATTTTGAATCCATTTTAAAACCGATTGCCACAAGTGAACCTAATCCCGAGCAATCATTCACAAACAAGACTTTCAAACACGAGCCGTATTCCTTCGCATATCTCATCAAGTGTTCATTTGATGATTCCAAATCGAAATTTGTATTATATCGTGGTGAAGACGCCTCTCAAATGTTCGTCACTAAATTGGTCGATGATTGCATGGATATTTATAATTCATTTTTGAAACGCGTTGTCCCGATGAAAAAATTATCCGCTCAAGAGGAAGTGGAATTTGCTACTGCGACTGAATGTGGTATCTGTGGTAAACCTTTCGATAGCAGCGATGTCAAAGTACGAGACCACTGCCACTTAACGGGTGATAAAAGATTTGGGGCAGCGCATTCAGTCTGTAATTTGAATTATAAGATCCCTAATTTCATCCCAATCATATTTCATAATATGAGTAACTACGACTGTCACCTCTTCATCAAACAATTATTTTCTGAAGACGATGATAGCGAGAGAGTTGACGTAATTCCTCAGACCAAAGAGAAATATATTTCCTTCACCAAACATATTCTAGTCGACAAATATACGAATAAGCGGGGTGGAGAGAGTTCCGTTTTTCTGAAATTGCGATTCATCGACAGTTTCAGATTTATGGCCACCTCTTTGGACAATTTGGGAAAAACGTTAACCCCCGCACAACTCGCCAATACAAAAAGACATTATTCAGATCCCAAAAAATTTGAATTGGTGACGCAAAAAGGCGTATTCCCCTATAGTTTCGTAAGTTCATTGGAAAAATTGGATTACACTGCCTTACCAACAAAAGAGGAATTTTACAATGACTTGCGAAGTGAACATATTTCCGATGAAGAGTATATGCGTGCGGAACGTGTTTGGAATGTGTTTGAATGTAAAACTCTCGGAGATTATTCCGATATTTATTTAAAATCCGATGTTTTGTTGTTGTGCGACATTTTCGAAAACTTTCGAAATATCTGTTTGAAAGCATACGGTCTAGATCCCGCCCAATATTACACCGCCCCAGGGCTGTCCTGGGATGCAATGTTGAAATATACCAGGGTTGAATTAGAGTTGTTGACAGACATCGACATGATTCACTTCTTCAAGAACGGTATTCGCGGCGGGATAAGTCAATGCAGTGAAAGGAAGCATGTAGCCAACAACAAATTTCTTCCAAATTTCAACCCTTCAGAACCTTCATCTTTTATTATATACTTGGATGCAACAAATCTGTATGGGCATAGTATGTCGCAACCGTTACCCAAATCAGGTTTCTCTTGGCTATCACCGCAGGAAATTGAATCATTAGATTATATGTCTGTTCCTGATGATGGTGATTTTGGGTTTGTCCTCGAGGTCGATGTCAGCTACCCTGAAGAACTTCATGACGCGCATTCAGATTATCCCTTTTTAGTAGAATCGATCATACCACCAGGCTCCAAATCTAAGATTCCTAAACTCATTCCAAATTTGAATGATAAGAAAAAGTATGTTGTCCACTACAGGAGCCTAAAACAGGCCGTCAACAATGGTTTGTTAGTAACTCGAATCCATAGGGTGTTGAAATTCAATCAGTCACAATGGTTGAAGAAATACATTGATCTGAATACGATCATGCGTAATAATAGTGAAAATAAATTTGAAGGCAATCAGATTAAAACGATGACCAACTCAATATATGGAAAAACTATGGAGAATGTGGACAAGAGGCGCGATATCAAACTAGTCACACGATGGGAGAGTAAGGGTAGAAGTATGGGCGCTTCAGCTTTGATATCGCGTCCTAATTTCGAGAACTGCTCCATATTCACCGAGAACTTTCTCGCTATCCAAATGGGTAGAGTGAAAGTTAATTACAATAAACCATTGTATTTAGGTTTCTGCATATTAGACATGTCCAAAACGGTCATGTACGACTTTTACTATCAATTTATCAAGTCTAATTTCGGCGATAAAGCATCCCTCCTATACACAGACACTGATTCTTTGATATTGAAAGTCGAAACTGATAATTTCTATAATTTCATGAAAGAGAATATAGAAAGGTTTGACACGTCTAATTATAAGTGTGACAACAGCTTTGACATGCCAGTTACAAGGTCAATTCTGAGCTTTTATGGCACAGGAGCGAAAGCTTACTATGTCCAGTCAGTAGGTACTGAACTGAAGAAAGCCAAGGGAGTTGCTCAATCAGTCGTTAAACAGCAATTGACCTTGGACGACTATAGGAATATAGTGGAGCGTGGTGGGCTAATTTTCAGAAAAATGTTATGCTTCCGTAGTTATATGCATGACATGTTTACGGAAATGAAAAACAAGGTAGCTCTCTCACACCACGATGACAAGCGATTTATAATTCCCAATACCACTAAAACATTACCATGGGGTCATGGTGATATTGAGTTTTATAAAATTGACCCTGAAGAAGAAATGAGGCGGCAGCAGAGATTAGATTTACTAATAAGATTATTGGAAGAAGAAATGCAATAATTATTCATGTCCGCATTGTTTTGAAATATCGCATAATTTGGCTGTGAAATCCATACAAAAAGCTTGTTGATATTGATTTCTAATTTATTTGTATTATAATTGAGAGTATTTTTCTATAAATTATTGTATATATTTTGTAAATATATTTATTTTAATTAATGTTATGTTGCCAAATATCATTGTAATAACTTGTATATATTGTTGAAATTATCTCTTGTGTCGAGCATCAGTATTGCATATTTTGTACAAATACAATTGAATCGTAATTATTTTGAGGAAAAAATAGAAATTGAATTTTTTTCAATCAGTTATAAAGATTGAATAATTGTGTTTATTAATGTATTGTGTATTGTCGAAATTATTTTAGCTAAAAATATGAATTGAATGCTCTCCAATTAGTTATTAAGATTGAATAATTGTGTTTATTCATGTATTTTATATTGTTGAAATAATCTCTTTTCAATGACAGTCTACTCCGACTTTTTGAATATGTCATGATTTTAAAGTTTGAACAATTACATGGTGAAATATATAATATATATCAAGAACAGCTATTTTTTGTGTTTCATTTATTTACTATAAATTTTGGGTAGGTATATAGCAAGAACTCACATGATAATATTGCCCAATATGAATTGATCATTCGTCGGGTTTATTAGCTTATACCTATTACTAAAATACTTTGTGCTCTCACTTCACTGGTTAGTGAATTCCGTCAGATCATTTCTAGGAGTTTTGAGAAATTCTACGAAAACAATTGTTTCTGACTTCATTGTAGATGATTCAGGGTTTATTTAACTTTGCTGACTGAATGAAATTCAACAAACACATTATATTCATAGTTTTTTATTCAAATCTGATATTATTTGGGATTTACTGTAATACAAGTATTCCAACAGTACATTACTCGACAAACTATTGGAAGCTTCGCAAAATCCAAATATTATTTCTTCTATACTCAAAACAGTTTGGTTAGTTTTAATCCAATGAGCTGCAGTATTTTAAAAATTATGAAAGAAAGCACAAAAGTTCAATTCGTTGATCATGGTTATTCTATGTGATACCAGACACATCTCGCCTTCGAGATATTTTCTCTACCAGGTAAATATCCGGATTAGCTATTTTCGGAGTTCTTCTCATGCGAAATTTGGTAGTTGACGTCTGACATCTGAACACTAGCGTCGTACGTGAGGAGGCGTTAGAGTCGGCGGTTAGGTGAGGCCTCGAGACGCTAGATTCAGAGGTTAGGTTAGGTGAGGCCTCGAGACGCTAGATTCAGAGGTTAGGTTAGGTTAGGCCTCGAGACTCTCTCAGATTCAGAGGTTAGGTTAGGTCGAAGACCTAACCTAACCTAACAAACTAACGTCTCGAGACCTAACCTAACCTAACCTCTAAATCTAGAGTCTCGAGGCCTAACCTAACCTTACCTCTGAATCTAGCGTCTCGAGGCCTCACCTAACCTAACCTCTGAATCTAGCGTCTCGAGGCCTCACCTAACCGCCGACTCTAACGCCTCCTCACGTACGACGCTAGTGTTCAGATGTCAGACGTCAACTACCAAATTTCGCATGAGAAGAACTCCGAAAATAGCTAATCCGGATATTTACCTGGTAGAGAAAATATCTCGAAGCCGAGATGTGTCTGGTATCACATAGAATAACCATGATCAACGAATTGAACTTTTGTGCTTTCTTTCATAATTTTTAAAATACTGCAGCTCATTGGATTAAAACTAACCAAACTGTTTTGAGTATAGAAGAAATAATATTTGGATTTTGCGAAGCTTCCAATAGTTTGTCGAGTAATGTACTGTTGGAATACTTGTATTACAGTAAATCCCAAATAATATCAGATTTGAATAAAAAACTATGAATATAATGTGTTTGTTGAATTTCATTCAGTCAGCAAAGTTAAATAAACCCTGAATCATCTACAATGAAGTCAGAAACAATTGTTTTCGTAGAATTTCTCAAAACTCCTAGAAATGATCTGACGGAATTCACTAACCAGTGAAGTGAGAGCACAAAGTATTTTAGTAATAGGTATAAGCTAATAAACCCGACGAATGATCAATTCATACTGGGCAATATTATCATTAGAGTTCTTGCTATATACCTACCCAAAATTTATAGTAAATAAATGAAACACAAAAAATAGCTGTTCTTGATATATATTATATATTTCACCATGTAATTGTTCAAACTTTAAAATCATGACATATTCAAAAAGTCGGAGTAGACTGTCATTGAAAAGAGATTATTTCAACAATATAAAATACATGAATAAACACAATTATTCAATCTTAATAACTAATTGGAGAGCATTCAATTCATATTTTTAGCTAAAATAATTTCGACAATACACAATACATTAATAAACACAATTATTCAATCTTTATAACTGATTGAAAAAAATTCAATTTCTATTTTTTCCTCAAAATAATTACGATTCAATTGTATTTGTACAAAATATGCAATACTGATGCTCGACACAAGAGATAATTTCAACAATATATACAAGTTATTACAATGATATTTGGCAACATAACATTAATTAAAATAAATATATTTACAAAATATATACAATAATTTATAGAAAAATACTCTCAATTATAATACAAATAAATTAGAAATCAATATCAACAAGCTTTTTGTATGGATTTCACAGCCAAATTATGCGATATTTCAAAACAATGCGGACATGAATAATTATTGCATTTCTTCTTCCAATAATCTTATTAGTAAATCTAATCTCTGCTGCCGCCTCATTTCTTCTTCAGGGTCAATTTTATAAAACTCAATATCACCATGACCCCATGGTAATGTTTTAGTGGTATTGGGAATTATAAATCGCTTGTCATCGTGGTGTGAGAGAGCTACCTTGTTTTTCATTTCCGTAAACATGTCATGCATATAACTACGGAAGCATAACATTTTTCTGAAAATTAGCCCACCACGCTCCACTATATTCCTATAGTCGTCCAAGGTCAATTGCTGTTTAACGACTGATTGAGCAACTCCCTTGGCTTTCTTCAGTTCAGTACCTACTGACTGGACATAGTAAGCTTTCGCTCCTGTGCCATAAAAGCTCAGAATTGACCTTGTAACTGGCATGTCAAAGCTGTTGTCACACTTATAATTAGACGTGTCAAACCTTTCTATATTCTCTTTCATGAAATTATAGAAATTATCAGTTTCGACTTTCAATATCAAAGAATCAGTGTCTGTGTATAGGAGGGATGCTTTATCGCCGAAATTAGACTTGATAAATTGATAGTAAAAGTCGTACATGACCGTTTTGGACATGTCTAATATGCAGAAACCTAAATACAATGGTTTATTGTAATTAACTTTCACTCTACCCATTTGGATAGCGAGAAAGTTCTCGGTGAATATGGAGCAGTTCTCGAAATTAGGACGCGATATCAAAGCTGAAGCGCCCATACTTCTACCCTTACTCTCCCATCGTGTGACTAGTTTGATATCGCGCCTCTTGTCCACATTCTCCATAGTTTTTCCATATATTGAGTTGGTCATCGTTTTAATCTGATTGCCTTCAAATTTATTTTTACTATTATTACGCATGATCGTATTCAGATCAATGTATTTCTTCAACCATTGTGACTGATTGAATTTCAACACCCTATGGATTCGAGTTACTAACAAACCATTGTTGACGGCCTGTTTTAGGCTCCTGTAGTGGACAACATACTTTTTCTTATCATTCAAATTTGGAATGAGTTTAGGAATCTTAGATTTGGAGCCTGGTGGTATGATCGATTCTACTAAAAAGGGATAATCTGAATGCGCGTCATGAAGTTCTTCAGGGTAGCTGACATCGACCTCGAGGACAAACCCAAAATCACCATCATCAGGAACAGACATATAATCTAATGATTCAATTTCCTGCGGTGATAGCCAAGAGAAACCTGATTTGGGTAACGGTTGCGACATACTATGCCCATACAGATTTGTTGCATCCAAGTATATAATAAAAGATGAAGGTTCTGAAGGGTTGAAATTTGGAAGAAATTTGTTGTTGGCTACATGCTTCCTTTCACTGCATTGACTTATCCCGCCGCGAATACCGTTCTTGAAGAAGTGAATCATGTCGATGTCTGTCAACAACTCTAATTCAACCCTGGTATATTTCAACATTGCATCCCAGGACAGCCCTGGGGCGGTGTAATATTGGGCGGGATCTAGACCGTATGCTTTCAAACAGATATTTCGAAAGTTTTCGAAAATGTCGCACAACAACAAAACATCGGATTTTAAATAAATATCGGAATAATCTCCGAGAGTTTTACATTCAAACACATTCCAAACACGTTCCGCACGCATATACTCTTCATCGGAAATATGTTCACTTCGCAAGTCATTGTAAAATTCCTCTTTTGTTGGTAAGGCAGTGTAATCCAATTTTTCCAATGAACTTACGAAACTATAGAGGAATACGCCTTTTTGCGTCACCAATTCAAATTTTTTGGGATCTGAATAATGTCTTTTTGTATTGGCGAGTTGTGCGGGGGTTAACGTTTTTCCCAAATTGTCCAAAGAGGTGGCCATAAATCTGAAACTGTCGATGAATCGCAATTTCAGAAAAACGGAACTCTCTCCACCCCGCTTATTCGTATATTTGTCGACTAGAATATGTTTGGTGAAGGAAATATATTTCTCTTTGGTCTGAGGAATTACGTCAACTCTCTCGCTATCATCGTCTTCAGAAAATAATTGTTTGATGAAGAGGTGACAGTCGTAGTTACTCATATTATGAAATATGATTGGGATGAAATTAGGGATCTTATAATTCAAATTACAGACTGAATGCGCTGCCCCAAATCTTTTATCACCCGTTAAGTGGCAGTGGTCTCGTACTTTGACATCGCTGCTATCGAAAGGTTTACCACAGATACCACATTCAGTCGCAGTAGCAAATTCCACTTCCTCTTGAGCGGATAATTTTTTCATCGGGACAACGCGTTTCAAAAATGAATTATAAATATCCCTGCAATCATCGACCAATTTAGTGACAAACATTTGAGAGGCGTCTTCACCACGATATAATACAAATTTCGATTTGGAATCATCAAATGAACACTTGATGAGATATGCGAAGGTGTTTGAAAGTCTTGTTTGTGAATGATTGCTCGGGATTAGGTTCACTTGTGGCAATCGGTTTTAAAATGGATTCAAAATCGGCATAAACAGTAAATGGAACCCTCATCTGTCTTTCGAAATTTTCAAATTTTAATATATTTTCTGGTACCTCTTTACCAAATTTATCAATTTTCGGCTTTGTAGACGGAGTTGTTGTATATAGATGGTTGCAATCATGTAATCTGTGACTGAGTAATTTGCTCTCTTCAGCAAAATATATCAAACAACCGTTGCAGATATATTTTTTATGCTCATCTTTAGATAATTGGTTAAATACTAATCTCGATAGATCCTTTATCCAACAATAATGACTATTGCCAGAATCATCGTCAGTGATGAGTAGCAAATTAATATGTCTACCATATTTTTTCTGGGAAAAATACAGCGGACCTACTATTTCGTACTTCATCTTGCGATCTTCGTAAATAGTATCTAGCCCATAAACATTGATTGAACAATTATTCATGTCCTCGAATTTTGAAATGTCTCGTAATTTGACTGGGAAATCCATACCTGCCAGTTTCAAGGCTGTGGAAAAATGCGGGTAGGAGGACACTTCATCGGCTCGAACTGTGACCGGATACAGTGCAGCCATAATGGCCCAGGCGAAGCAGTGTTGATCCCCATTCCGAACATTAACCACGGCATTTTTCCTCTTGATGAATTCCGGTAATTCCATAAATGAAGATCCTCGCAGCGGACTATACTTGTTGATGTTGATTTCCAAGAATAAAACTTTTTTCTAGGGCCCAACCTGAAACAAAAAAAAAATCAATAAGTGAATTAAACCATTAATCGAAGTCATTTTTCAAATTGGATTGACATCAAATCTGCAGAGCTCGGACAAATGTTTGAATTAACTTTGAAATAATGTCCTATATAATGCTATGCTAACAATTCGAATAATGAACAATAAAACAACTTACCAGAATCACGTTCCTCGTACTCGGTTGCGCGGTTGATTAAGATGTCCATCAAACCCTCTATTACTTCAATCAAATCGCTGCTGGCATTGGCAATATGATTCGGTGTGCCAAAGGACTTGTTGTCATGAATTTCCTGCGTTTGCAAGTAATACCTGCCAACTGCCTCCATATTGACTTTAACCGAATTATGCTCTGCCAACGCAACTTCCAAGAGTGAAATGATATCTGGCTTGGAGTCCAGGAAGAATGCATTGAAGTCGGGTGCTTCTTGACTTCCACACTCGACTCTGTAGCTAGCTATTCGGCATTACAAAGAGCTATTTATTTGTCGGATATTGGCCGAATGATGAATGGTAGAATTATTTCTATGTTCCATAGATCTCCTATGGGCATTCATCATATCGGTTGGGATTGATTTATTGCATGCAAAACAATCCATCATAGTATCCGACGGTCCAGCACCCGCCTGGCACGAACGTTTCTGATGCCTTCGCAGGTTATCCATTCGTGTGAACTTCTCATCGCATTTTCCACATTTTCGAATCACTTCTCTATCAGGTTTAATCGCACATTCTTCGTCAGCATCTAGAGAACTATCAATTGGGTGATTTGTTGAGGTCGATGGGCCCGGCGAATCTATCCTAGCACGCTTGGCAGGTTGGGCAGATGCACCAGCAGTTACCTTACAAGAACCCTTTCCATGCCTACGTAAACTATCCATTCTTGAAAAGGTACTACTGCATTCAGCACAGCTAAACACTTTACCCGCACCAAAAGGGCTTCCAATTCGAGTTGATGTTTCAGGATGTACAGTACTACAAGGCCCCCTTTGATGTCTTTGCAAAATATCTTTCCGTGAGAAAACTTTTCCACACTTTCCGCAGGTAAACATCTTGGCTATATCGGGATGATTTGTTCTAAGAGAAGAGGAGGTAACGTTTCAGCTGAACACACAAGGCTGAACTGTGATCATTTCAACGAATGCGGTCCTATTTATAGCTCGAGATGTGGGTAGGGATCAGCCTTCGGACGCAGCCGCCTCTGATTTACGACTAATAAAATATAGAATTCAACATAGAATACATCAGTACATATTTCTATGGAAACGGAACGTCAAACTTCGAAATGAATAGGGCTGTTTTCATCTGATTAAATTTTATGCGGCACCCTGCGGTTGGGGAAGGGTCTGGCGACTACCTGCCATAGAGCCGGCGCATAAACCTTTCAAATGAATAAATTGATTTTCATCTACTTGGAATAAATTATTAAATTCATGAGATTACCCATTGGAAGGGTCAACGATAAAGCCCGCACTGGCGTTTTTTATTACCTGGGACATGCACGACCAAAACCATCGAATTTTTATTATTATGGTGAGAATAGTTTTGAACAAAGATTTTATTAGGATGAAATTTATTTGAAAGGAGGCCCATTTCGACTGTCTTCTTCTTCTTCTTCTGCTAGGCATTAAATGTCGTAGTTTATCGTCCATTGTTGTGTCACACTATTCATGTCCATAACTTTGGAATTTGATAGATGTAATAAATTTTATTTTATTTTAAACGTCTGCGTGAGAACATGGGCTCGGCAATTTCGGGACTATGCAGTCTTTGGCTCGAAGGCTATACCTCCGGTCGTTCACTACTCAGATCCTCGGCTCCTGCACCTCCGCCGCCACCGCCACCTCCGCCACCTCCGCCGCCGCCGCCACCTCCGCCACCTCCGCCACCTCCGCCGCCACCGCCACCTCCGGCTCCACCGCTGTAAACCCTCTACTCACAACGGCGTTTTTTCGATTCGGTTTTGTGATCATAAAGATGGATCGTCCATCATTTCTGTATTTTCGAAATCTAGAATAAATGGTTTCTTGTACAGATTACACTAACGCTATTGGGAGGTCAGGACAGCGACAGTGGGACCAGCATAAAAATTACAATTACAATTACAATACAATTAGGTATAGGTAGTACAGTTGAATATACGATTAATGATGGTGGTTTGAGATCTATAGTTTTTCGGTACTATTCCCAAGTGAGGTTTATTCAACAAAGCAGACCTTATGGACTCAGGAGTTTCTTGCTGAGGTTAGCTGATTCATAACTGTCTATATTGTTCATTTTCCTTTTTTTCATGTTCTGGTACTCACGAAAAGGGATATCCTGTAATGTTCAGAGAAGGAAAAGAAGGTAGCATTTGGTATTCTTCTTGAATTTCAAGATGTTATGTCTCAGGGCCAAGCGTGGGGTCAATTCGAGGACAAAATCATTTGACATTGGTTCGTTGTGCGAATGTGTAAGAGTTTCGAGTTTCGTGGTAATATTTCAAGAATAATTGTGGGGTCAATTTTTCGATAATACAGTTATGAACAAAACATCTGCTTATTTGATGGAATAATCACTCTTCTCTTCACATGATCAACGCGAAAATATTACCTGATTTCGAGATGGGAGATTCAATTGACCATATATCAAACACGAGAGGCAAATTCGCCCAAACCATTTCCAATTTTGCCACAGTGTGATGAAGTCTTCGGCGGGAAATTTTATATACGTGTTCTGTCGAGTCATGTCTTATTATGGGTAATGTTTAGGTTCAGTAAATTCAGTAAATTTTTGCAGAAGGAAAATTTTATTGAAAAAAAATAAAATTTGAACGCGCTATCGCCCTATATTTGTCCAAAGATGCTCACCTGACCTGAACATATCTACTATAACCTATCAATAGATCACTATTTTGAAAGAAAGATTTTATTGAAAAAAAGTGTTCTTCGACTACTGGTCAGAGATATTTGGAGATCGAACCCTGGTCGCTAGGTCGATCTTCGATATATTATTGCTAGCTTTCTACTTATCGGACTGTTGTGTTTAAAATCCTTCGTAACACGCAGGCGCAACTATATATAATAGTTCTGATTGGTGGATCTCAACCGCAATGCTTGTACTCATGTGGATATGAATTCTTGCCACCGAATTGTCAACACCAAACAAAACTTTGTATGTTAACCTCACTATTCTAACTTGATTACATCTGGAAACATTGGAAATGATTTCGGCGAATAAGCCTTTAGAGTAGTTATCAAACAGCTTTCGGTGGCAGCTTTTTGAGCATTAGATTGGCAATCGATGTCAATAATCATGAATGTCAGTTGTGCATGCAGATGAGTTCATAAGCCTACCAAGATATTAATATTCTTCTATTCATATAAATATATGTTTACTTATTTCATATTTATAAATCTTTTTATAAAATCAGAATATGGAAACAATCGAATCAAATTACAGTTCACATTAATGATTATGACAGATCAGTACCAACCTTAGAACGCTAAGAAGCTGCCACCAATAGCTATTGGATATGGTCAATTCGACTATTTCCAGAACTGATACGTCTGAAATAATAATCACGGTGTCGATTGTTTAGTGCAATAATTGGAAGTACCTACAAACCGTGTGTGTTAATATATAATGCAGTTTGCTCAACTGAAATATTCGAACCTTTTCGCAGTCGGTCAGCTCAGACTAAAATAAATCGTTTTTGCAATTGGAATTCTGTCGAAATGATACAATCACTATTGATTACTATCATCCACAATTAGAATCAATCACAATTAGTTTCACTTTGATGATGGGTATATTTTAGATATATTCGTTATTTATGCAGATGTGGAAATGAATGAATAAACATGGACATGAGTGATAAAACAATGTAATAACAATAAATTACTAGCGAATTCCATCAGATATAACATGGGAAATGTAATCATATCATGGTAATGGCGATCATCAGGAAGGGTTTTAAAGAGGGAAGTCCACACTGGAATTATACTCCAAGTTAAATACCTTTTTTCTGTGGAGATAAACTGAAAGTTTGTATTACCTTTTTGTTAATTTTTCATTTCATTAAAAAAAATCGTCGAGCATCGACAATAAAAATTCTATGGAAGAGACAGACCACCTACTTTTTTAAAGCAAGATTCTGTGAAGCAATGAACCTAGCATAATCATCCCATTTTATAGCATTCTTGATGGTGTAATACCCAGTAGGTATTGATATTGAGGATTTTATAGGAACAGTCGTACCATTTTTCCCTAAGAGCCCATGCCCATTCACCAAATTGCTTTCAAAACCACATCACTTTCTTTAGAAGGGTACCCCTTAGGAAAACGATTTTCAAATAGAGCTCTGTTGAACGTTTCGTAAAGTGAATCAGAATCAAGCCAAAATTAACCTTATACCTTATTATTGAACCATAAGATAGCCGCAACAGATCTTCGTACATTTACATAAATATGCATTTTCCAATTAGTTTGATAGAATATCACATTGTGAGTACAATTACACCCCATTTGTCTCTCTTAGGCAATCATAAAATGAAAACGAGAGCAGAATGAATTACAGAACAGAGTTAATCATGAACTGGCTTTCATTCAGTCAAATGAATTAAATCCATTAGAGAGTGATAAGCCAGAAGCCTGTAGCAGACAAATTATGAAACCGTTGAAGATAAACAGGCAACAGAAACAAGAAACGTACCAACAATGGATGTTCAACCTCACCACAGCTATTTTATATATGTGATATATCATTTCTTATGCTGTGCAAGATGTTTTATTGTGGAAGAACACACGTTTATAATAGTTGGGAAAAAGTTCCTAAACTGCTCGATTACAGCCGAACAAAACGTATGGCCGTTGGGAAAATACAATATTTATGACGTTTTTTTTTTAAATGATAATCAACCGAGTAATTAAACTTTCAAGACAAAGAAGTTAAAATGAACATTGGCATGGATTTTCTCGAAAAATAGGAGTATGTTGACAATGTCATTATCAAATTCGGATTCTTCAGGTCAAAATACATAGGTACAAAAAAAACTTTCACTGAAAAATAGATCGCATGATAAGTGCAAAATTACCTACCTTATTTTTATATGATGAATAAGCGTCTAAAGAACAGAACCCAACTTGATATATAAATTTAGTGTGAGAGTCGATATTTTCTTGAAGAAATATTATCGTAAAAAACAACAAAATTATGAATTCTGAGGCAAAGTAATTATTTAAAGTCTAATAATTTCTGAATTATGTAGCTTTATTAGGGTATAAGAAGTAGAACTAGAATCAAAAGAATAACAGTACCTCACTTTGACCTCTTTTAATGTTAAATAACTTTTAGGATGAAGCAACCCTAGAATCTAGATAACCCATTTCGCTGATTCGTTTTCAATGAATTTACCTGTGGAAATATTCGCTCCACGTTTGCATACTAAATCTATGCGACACAGTTTTCTTTACATGCAACCCAGAATACAATTAAATGACGTTGCTGATTTAATGAATTTTAGTGTAGAGCGAAAATTGAAATTTACTACAAATATGAACCAAAGTTGAGAAAAATACACATTTGTTGAATCAAATATTGTCCACAGTAGATTTCGGTGTGAAAACAGTAGGAACAGAAGATTGGAGTGAAAACAGTAGATCTCCTGTTAAAACAGGAGGTCTGGTATCAATGGAGTCTACATTCTACACTGTTCAGATCCTCTGCTACTACCTACTATTAGGCCAGCATTTAGTTGGGGACCTCGGAATTTTAGGTTAAAATTTGATTTTATTTTTTGAAACGCTCCTATCTCGCGTTCTAATTATCGTACAGCGTGGAAGTTGAGGTCTTTGGATTCGTCAAGACTTGTACTTGCATCGAGCTTCTATGAAAAAAAAAACGTCCGAAGCGTCAGAAAAAAGGTAATGACGTCTAAAGTCGAGTATATATACTCCCCAAAAATCTGTTGACGTCACTGTGTGTGTGTGTATCTCTGTTTTTTGCGAGTCTGACGTCAAAAGTACTCGATAAAAGAAATCATTTTGAAATATGGAACATCGTGATACGATGATTTCTAGCTGACCAAACCATGCTCAAAGTTATCCTTGTCTCTTCCGGCGATCGAGTGACAGAAGAAATAATGTGCACAAAATTCCTACCTAGGTTCCTACACATAAAATTTCATAAATGCACTGGCCTATATGGAGTGATAAGGTGCGGATGCTAGCTGAGATGCGCCATCACAGCATATTTTTGTTATTTTTCGCCGGTCATCAACATATGCCATTTTCAGATGGTCCCATTGATCGCCTGACCTAAATCTTCTTGATTTTTTTTTTCGGGATGACATGTGTGTTATCGAAGTTCACACTGAGGAAGGGCCATAGCTGATATTATTCGACAACAACCTTATTTGGGCTGTACTAGTCTCTTTGATGGAATAAACAGGTTCATATGAAATTTATTTTTCATTTTCCAACAATAACTTTCTGTGATAAATGTTCAAATTATATTCACCTATACGCCTATGAAGAGGGCTATACAGAAAGTTATAGGATGCTTTTTCTATTATTGCTATTTTTTCCTGTGTATGATTTCTTGGAGACGAAATATATTCGAAATAAATCCTACCATTGATTTATTCCACTGGTTCTAAACAGTATCAAAATACATCACACTTTCCTAACAGCAAGTGATCCGAGCCATGAGAGAAACTTTTCTCGGAATCCAAGTTCTTGCAGTTTATCGATAGTAATATCAGTTTCAAGTGACTCAAAAGTCTTCGAGAAATTGAAAAGCGCATCAGATTCAGTCTCTTTTGATTTTCCTGACAGAATATCACTTTAATATATTCTGTTATGGAATTCTTCCCTCTGAAATAAGAAAAACCTTTTCCGTTTGTAGATAGATTTCTCGGACAGTTCAACACTTAAAGAGGTTACAGTTTCTATCTTGGGTTCCGACGGAAAGTGACAGGATGTTCCATTAGTACTTGAAAATATATTAAATTCAGGATCCTGGGCTCAAAATATTGATATTTATTTCAAATCAGTAATATATTGCAAGATCTCTTCAAATAGTTAATTTCAATAAGATATATACATAAAAGATTTCGCACTATATGCTGAATACTTTTTATTCTACCCTATATAAATGAGACCTGTATTTGATAATTGTTGCGCCAGAAGAACTATTTCAAAAGTAGGTACCGACCTAATATTCGTCTTGACTATAAAAAACTGGGTACTAGGTACTAGAGGCCACTTGATACTGATCTATATCGAAATCATCTAATATATCTAGCCCAATATTGAAATCAGGTACGGTAGGAAGGACGTCAATGCCACCTATTGGCAAAAGTTCTAAGGTTCAAAGATCGAATAGATGAGCACATGAAATTCACACCATTCAGATACCTACATACAATATTTTTATTAATTTATGTCAAATCGGGTGTTTTCAGGATGCAATACTTAACGAATGATTATTGCCACCAAATTAGGTGATTCATACACCGCCTCGATTCCATCGTGTTATGACACGGTGTAACTTGGTTTTAATTTTATATAATAGGTGTTATTCATGCGTTAACGTCAATGATAGCACCATTGAGAATATTAAATTCCACCATTTGGTGTTTCTTATGATTTTATCTTACAGAATCGTTTTACTACACCACATTCGTGTCATTTTTCACTAGGTACTAAGATCGGAATTAGCACCACTCAACACTCAATTGTGAAATCTATAATGAAAAGGATACAACTTTAATATTCAGGTGTTGTATTCGTCGGAGTTTGCTCTGAAATCCATTTGATGGAAATTACACCCAATTTTTTTTTCTGTGTAGTCCGTTCATACTGTGAATGCAGATCGCAAATGTTTCTTTCTTCCTCTAAGACGTGACAAATGAACTTCAATGTTCTGCGTGGTATTTGTCAGGAAAGTAGTTGTTTTCTGCTCGAAGTCTACTAGACAATCGATTTCAAACTATGTTTGATATTTCTAATTGGATAGACTTGTCCAATTCATGGCTTTTCAATTTTTTTTTCGTACACTTTCAGGTGCAACAGCAATGCCCCCCGCGTGGCGAGATAGCTCCGTGCTCTTGCAGCGTGAAGAAGAACGGTCTGGACGTGCTGTGCGAGTTCACCGATCAGCAGCGCATCAGCGATGCCATGGTGGTGCTCAAGACCAAGCCCTTCGTCATCTTCTACCTGAAGCTGCGCCACAACAACCTCAAGAAGCTGCCGGGCTTCGTCTTTCTCGGTCTCGACATCCGCCACCTCACCATCCATAACAGCAGCCTGTCGGTGGTCGAAGAAGCGTCTCTCAGTTCAATAGGTCAGTATTGAGATTCTTTAACAAGGTTAGAATGAGGAGAATCGAAGATATCAATGGAACCAACATTTTCATTGAGCAAATCTCAAACGTTTCCGACGCGTCAATCTATCATCAGGAGAACAAGTTGTTGATAATGGTAATATTGTATTGATTTCCAAGAATGCTAATTTATCTGCTGCCCGGTTTAGAAAATGACAAATCAAAAACGAATCATATCTTCTTTTTTTGTTCAAGGCAAAGTACTCACCCAACTTGATGTATCCCAGAATAGCCTCACCTCAGTACCTTCTCCAGCATTCAAGAGCCTTCACCATCTTCTTATCCTCAACATGAATCACAACAAGGTCAACAGTTTACACGCCAAAGCATTCCAAGGACTGGATACGCTCGAGATTCTTACTCTGTACGAAAACAAGATCAATACCATTGATGCAGATGCTTTCGTTGGATTGGAAAAGTAAATATGTTTAGTTTTTCTAAGTACTCACTAAGATGGAAGTATAGATCCCAGGGCAGCATTTCTGTTGCATTTGGTGCTTTTTGCCGATAGCGATTTTGTTCTCATTTGATCGTGAATTATGTTTTTTTTATATTCATCCATGGAAGGCTACAATGACAGGTTTTTTGCCTAGTGAATAAGTGAACAATGATTTTTTTTCATTCGAATTTGTCTGCTCGAATAACTACACTTTCTGGATCACATCTACCTGAATCTGTATCCACTGCAATGGGTATTTTTGATTAATTGCAGATATGGATACATCAGATCAAAATGTTTATCGAGAACTCATTTGAAATACCGCAGAATTCATTCGCAACTAATATCCTACTTCTTTCTATAATTTTCTTGTGATTTCGCAGGAAGTTGAAACGATTGAACCTAGGTGGAAACGGACTGACATCCGTGCCACAGAAGTCATTGGCCCTGCTAGAAACCTTGAAGAAACTTGAAATGCAAGAAAACCGACTAAGCGAAATCAAGGAAGGAGATTTTGAAGGTATAGGAACTGTTCTATTTTGCTTCTCTAATGAAGTCATTATAAAACGCAAAAGCGTTCAATAGCCTTTGTTTCGATACGCATTTTTTATTCTTTCGAAGATTGAAGTCAGAAGAGTTTGGCCTACTTCACTGCTAAGAAATTTTGGGTTTGATGATACTATAAGTGGAAAACATAATGTTGTTATTGGTCAATTTCAATGTTTATTGTGGTTTGATTTAAATTAACCAAAGACTTGCATTTTTTACCGCAGGTATAGTCTGTTAGTCGTAAAAACTGACAGCAACTATTAAATTTTAAATATTTCAATTTCATCATTGGTTTCAATAGAATATATTTCTGTTATTTATCGATGTTAAATCCATTTTTTTTTCGATGAAAGGCTTCACATTAACGCAAAATAGAAAAATACGTATATGACACACGTTTTTGAGATATGTTGTCTGATTTCCTCTTTCCTTAGTGATAAATTGCAGTAGTTTCAAAAGATCTTTAGGATGGATATGCAGTATTCCAACTATTATTTTTGTAATCCCCTTTGCACATTTTTTTCTCCAAGAAAACGATATTAGAATCATGTTAGCCCAATCATATGGTGGATGAAAATACGAATATTTTTATTTGATGAATTGTTTCAACAGGTCTGAAAAACCTCGACTCGCTTGGACTGGCCCACAATAAGATCAGGGAAGTCCCACCAAGAGTTTTTTCACACCTGACGTTGCTGACATCTCTGGAAATGGACGGTAACAACATCGATACGATCGATCCTGAGGCATTTGCTGGTTTAGAAGGTGAATATTAATAATATCATCAAGCTTAAGATTTCTACAATTCAAGCTGCACATGCACATACTATCCGTGCTAGCATAACTAACATGACTTGGAGACACTGCTGTCCTTAATAAAAGAAATTAAATGTTTCCATAGAGCATGTGAATTATCTCGTATTGTCGAGAATATTCTAGGAAACTTCGTGGTGTCGGACGAAATTTCCGCGAATAACGTTTGGCTGACTTGCGATGAGATCAGACCGGCAGCTCGCCGAGATAAAGCTCCAGTGACGTACTAGGAATTTTCGTCTACAATTGTTTTCGAAAATTAAACGGATGAGGAAAGGGAAAATAGTAAATGCAGCTGGAATGGGATGAAGCATAATAGACAAATTCAATTGGCTTGTATTAAGTATAGAATTTTCATTATGAAAAATTATATAGCAAAGCACTTTCGACTGTTGCGTGATAAGTGAGCATGATTGTGCGGAATGAAAAATGGGTCAATATAAATAAATGAAGAAAAATGTTGAACGGGTTTTTAAGTGAAGATAGAGAAGGTACTTTCTCATCAGGTATCACAAGAGGTCTCTAAAAAGTTCACAATCAAAAATACTTCCAGTATAAATTGTCGATATGAGAAGAAGTAAATAGGTGATTTTGCCAAATTTTGGATAGAATGATTGAAGTTGAATATAATGATAAACATGTTGAACCTTAATCTTCAACAAATCAACAATGAGAGTGAGCAGTTGATAGCGATGAACTATCAGATACACTTAGATGACATGGAGTTAGGTACAACTTCGAAATGCAGTTTGAAGTGGTCATAAACAACCACCAAATTTGCACAGAGAACGGACCTCAACTGGAAAAGGATGCATTAGTGTGGAATACTGATGGATCCAAGATGGATGAAAAGACTGGAGTGGGAGTTACAGGGCCGAATTTCAGGCTCTCAAAACCCCTTGGTAACACCCCAAGCAGAAGTACCTACATGCTACAGAGATATGTGTCCAGGAGTGCTTCGAAAGGGACACTCGAAGGGCAAAAATCTATGTTTTATCAGATAGCCAAGCAGCACTGAAAGCTCTGAAGTCATACACTTGTGAGTCTACGCTGACTTGGGACTGTAAACAATCCCTGAGACAACTGGCAGCGAACAACCAGGTCACTTTGATGTAGGTGCCAGGTCATGAGGGAGTTGAAGGCAACGAGGAAGCAGACTGCCTCGCCAAAGAAGGGGCAAATACACCATTTCTCGGCCCAGAACCCTTCTGTGGACATTCCAAAGTCCACTTGAGAGAAGAGTTCCGATGCTGGGAAGTAAATGGAATGAAATATCACTGGAATAAAGTGCCAGGACAAAGACAAGCGAAAAGGCTAGTGAGCCTTTCGCCAAGGAAATCTAAACAGCTTTTCGAGTTGGACAAAAAAGCCTTGAAACTAGTAACGGGACTCCTTACTGGACACTGCCCTCTGAGGTATCACCTCAAAAAGATGGGTAAAACAGAGAACTTCGCTGAAACTGCAGAACAATTGCTTTGCGAATGCCCAGCACTTTTATGCAAGAGGTTCAAGTTCCTGGAAGGGGCCTTCCTAGAGCCCTCCGATATCAGGAACCTAGCTCCCAGGAAACTGATAAACTTCGCAAGAAGCCTCGGAATCCCTGGCCTTGAAAAGATTAAGGGTTATGCACAAAAGATCTAGGTCGAGGTGCTTGAGAGGCTGCACTGCCTTAACGACTTCCCCCCCTACAATCTACAATCTAGATGACATAGAACCACATGTAGATATTGTAGATGACGTTTCACTGAAGCAAATTACGTTGATATCATTATTTTGATTAGTTGTCCATGCTATGTGTTACCAATCACCATCAACAATTTCCATAAATCGGTTGAAACGATTTTGTTAAATATTCGGTATTTCATGAATACCGACTCCACAAATAAATGAAATTCCAAGCAAAATATGATTTCTACATAAACATTCCAATCTTATTCTATATGAAGAAATAAAACAAGATTTTATTATTCGTGATGGAGATCATGTCATCTTGCGGAAAAATTAAAAGCCAGTTTTTTAACGCATCCCATAGACAGAATGTATTCTATAATTCGATTAACATCTCTCCAAGCAGTAGGTACTTATCTTTGATTGCTTTCTGTTTCTATTGCTAAAAATAGACTGAACGCCACCTATGAAAATTACGGTAATTTTCGGAATGAATTTCGCGTCATGGCATGACGAAATAAACTAGTTCGCGTGGAGATAGGGTTGCTGATGAAAAATGTGGAAATCATACACGCAGTTAAACATCACGCAGAGGGCTTCCAGATTTTCAGTTGCATGTAACAACATATTTGTGCTGGATCATTCAACTTGATTCTAGACAACATGAATACATAGTTTATCATGATATAAGTTTCATTAACTCCACGTCATTCAAGAATATACTGATAATGTTATACTGGACTTCTTGTACAAATATTTGATAAATTAAGGCAGTAACTCTTCAATTAGGGTATATCAGATTGGTCTCTTGCCTTATTTATACCTATAGGTATTCGATAATATTCGTTGTGGAAAAAATTTACTACCCATTCCTATTCAATCAATCAATCAATAAATCAATCAATTGTTTATTGTTTCCTCAAAACATTTTACTTTTATAAACAAACATGGAGTCTATATCTTAATTGTTATAACTTGATCTATTCACATTTTCGGGACACTTTCAATGACCAGTTTTCCCGGAGGTCACATATCATCTTTCAAATTTTATATATTATGATATACAGTGTGTAATGTATACGTGGCTCAACTTCCAGGGGTAATTCCTCAGTGATCTTGAACTATTCGAACAATTGGTTTCTCAAAAAAATGATCCCGAGGTTGATCCTATGAACTCCGTTTATCAGTTTGCGTATTCTTGTTGAAAAATGGTGCCGCTTAGTACTTATGTTAATGAGAGTTTTTGAAAAAAAATTGAAGTTTGAAACTCGTGTCTTAAATAGAAGCAGTACCGTACCGATGATAATGTGCACTTTTCGTCTCAAAATCACTCAACGAATCATCCCTTGAATTATGACCATATACTTATATGACACCCTGCAATCTGATGTGGATTATATCAAGTCATTATTCTCAAGTGAAACACTCTTTTCGTAAATTAAAGCTGAGTAGAGGAACGCACTTTTCTGTTCCATTGGAATCAGACAAAAGCTAATTATAATAATGTAGGTGTTATGGGGAGTCCGAAGAAAATTATATGAGTTACTATCACATAATATTTGTGATATACAGTTATTCATAGGTCGATTCAGTTCTGTGATTTGATTAAAAAATTGCGATCTCAGTGGTTGTTGAGTTATTATTTTGAATAGGTAATGTAAAGTTGAAAAATACGCGTGACTTTCCACTCTCATCGAATTATTTTCGTTCGAAACTTGTAACAGAATCTACTATATCATGACGTGATAATCGACTAAAAACTGACATGGAACAGCCAACTCAACCACATTCTTTCCAGAGCTATAGCGGCAAGCTGGAGATGCCGCAGAGTCTTTGGCAAGACATGGGGTCTGAAACCAAAAATGATCTATTGGTCATACCATACGATCATCAAACCCATGGTCACATACGCTTCATTGATATGGTGGCCAAAAATGCAACAAATTTCGGCACAGTCTTTGGCAAGACATGGGGTCTGAAACCAAAAATGATCTATTGGTCATACCATACGATCATCAAACCCATGGTCACATACGCTTCATTGATATGGTGGCCAAAAATGCAACAAATTTCGGCACAAGTCAAGCTGCAGAGAGTGCAGCGGCAAGCTTGTCTGGGAGTAACAGGGTCAATATTCACGTGCCCCACTGCAGCCTTAGAGGTAATGCTGAACCTTCCTACGACACCATTACACCTGTGTGTAATGAAAGAAGCTGCAATCAGTGCCTTCAGACTGAGTCAGACAATGAATCTCAAATCAAGAAATCGGATTGGAACCATGAAGATTTCGGAAAATATTTCCCTAGGATCTATGTCTAAACCGACAGATACCATGCCAGTTAGGTACGTCTTCAAAATGCAGTTTGAAGTGGTAATACACAACCACCAAATTTGCACAGAAAACGCACCTCAACTGGAAAGGGATGCATTAGTGTGGTATACTGATGGATCCAAGATGGATGAAAGGGCTGAAGTGGGAGTTACAGGGCCAAATTTCAGGCTCTCAAAACCCCTTGGTAACACCCCAACTATCTTTCAAGCAAAAGTACATGCTATAGAGATATGTGCCCAGGAGTGCCTCGAAAGGGACACTCGAAGGGCAAAAATCTATGTTCTATCAGGTAGCCATACACTTGATGTGAGTCTAAGCTGACTTGGGACTGTAAACAATCCCTAAGACAACTGGCAGCGAACAACCAGGTCACTTTGATGTGGGTCCAGGTCATAAGGCAGTTGAAGGCAACGAGGAAGCAGACTGCCTTGCCTAAGAAGGGGCAAATACACAATTTCTCGGCCCAGAACCCTTCTGTGGACTTTCCAAAGCCCACTTGAGAGAAGATTTCCGACGCTGGGAAGCAAAAGAAAT
This sequence comes from Chrysomela aeneicollis, assembly GCA_029955515.1. Classification (NCBI taxonomy): domain Eukaryota; kingdom Metazoa; phylum Arthropoda; class Insecta; order Coleoptera; family Chrysomelidae; genus Chrysomela; species Chrysomela aeneicollis. The sequence goes on from JARUHQ010000022.1 coordinate 6,160,052, forward strand.
GAAATCTCACTGGAATAAAGTATCAGGACAATAACAAGCGAAAAGGCTAGAGAGCATTTCGCCAAGGAAAGCTAAACAGCTTTTCGAGTTGGACAAAAAATTCTTGAAACTGGTAACGGGACCCCTCACTGGACACTGCCCTCTGAGGTATCACCTCAAAAAGATGGGTAAAACAGAGACTGATAGTTGCCGCTACTGCGAGAACTTCGCTGAAACTACAGAACACTTGCTTTGCGACTGCCCAGCACTCTTATGCAAGAGGATCAAGTTACTGGAATGGGCCTCCTTGAAGCACTCCAATGTCAGGAACCTAGCTCTCAGGAAACTGATAAACTTTGCACGAAGTCTCGAAATCCCGGGCCTCGAATAGATTCAGGGTTATGCACAGAAGATCTGATAAGTCGAGGTGCTTGAGAGGCTGCACAGCCTCAACGACCACCGCTACAATCTATATACTATATCATGTTCCATACACATGCTTTCGCGTCATTTGATATAAATAACATAAAATATTTCAAATTTATGATAATTTGCTACGTATTATTTCATTGCTTTCACATAATTTATATGTCTTTAGTCATGTGTATGCTGAAACTTTACTGTTTATTATTGCCATTGTTTTTGTGTTTTCATATTCAATGATTTTATATCTTTACATATCATAATAAACGGTATAATAGGTATTATTATTATTTCTATTCACCTATTGAGAATAATCCAAAAATTTTAGAAATTCGAACATTGTTGAGTTGTCCACAGATACATAAAATAATAAGTGTTTTCAACCGCCAACTTAGTTGCAAAGCAACCCTCGTAATTCTAGGACTGGTATGGGTTAGGAAGAGGGTGATGGGAACGAATAAACATTGTTGTTTTTTTTACATTCTACTGCACTGCAAACAAAAACGTTAATAATGGATATCACTATTCCTGGGAGCAAAATTTCGGTTATATTTTATATTCAGTAAACTCCGGTGTAAAATAATCTCCCCTTGTTATCTAGAACCCTGTTCTGCAATCCTACACTCAACTTTTGTTACTACATGTTTTCGAAGTATCGATTTTCAATTCGAAGTGAGAGACGGCAGAGCACATGATTAAAATTCGGTCGGAATCACCTGCGAAGCCTCTCTAATAATATAATCAGTAATGAGGGCATGCTGTGCAACGAAGCAAGGCAGAAATCGTTAGGTGAAACCAAGATGGTATGAAATTTCAAGAAGACGATTGGCTTGAAACTCCGCACTCTTTTGATGTTGGATGCGAGGGAAATGAATGGAATTTTCAATAATTACCCAGATGTAGCTTGAATAAATCCATCCAGATAAATTTCAATTCTGGAAAGATTAATTGATACTCTCCCAATACTAAATATTGAAGTTATTTTTTAAAAGCGCAGTTCCTTGACAATAAACTCGATACTTCATCACTACTCCTACTAATGGTGCTTCATACCACAGATAGAGTATGAAGTATAATTATTAGTAAATATTTTTGCTTTATATTCAACGGACTTATATTTTATGAGGAATACAAGTTTAGGATACTCACTTTTAGATATCTTCAACATTCAAGCATTTCATAGCACCATATGTCATGAATAATGAATCATTCTTTTCCTCGATTCCTCAGGTAAGTAGAAGATTCAAAGTTACAATAATTATTGCTCTTTCTGCTACATGATAGAGGCGAGCGAATGACATTATTTCCACTCACTTAATTACATTTTTCGGAAAACGTCAATTTTGTGTTGAGATTTGAAAAGGCTACTTTGTCAACCAGTTGTTGAAAGAATACTTCATTGGGGATCGTTTCTGCTTATCGGTAAACCTATAAAAATGTATTACGAATAGGTGAAAGGTGCGGGTGTTATTTGACTCTGTTCTGTACTTGGGTTGGAGACTGAAAATGAAACAGCCATAATGTGATATGTGATAATCTTCTTCTTAGGTTTGATTTCATGTTTTATTTTTGTGAAATTCATAGTATATGATGATCATCTTTAAAAAAATTTCTCGGTTTCTCTGGGAAATTGAAAATTCAAATATTATTTTCCTTCCTGCTTGGTCGTATTTGGCTTCCATCATATTTTTATTCCTCTGTTGGTTGTTGATGATGATCTAGTTTCATTTTTTAATTTCCGTTTTGTGTTTGACGAGTTCGTTTTTATCATCAGTCACTTTTTGTTCAATTTCAGATGAGTTTTTTGTCTATCGAGATTGATATGGCAGCAGATACCATATCAGATAGGATTTTTGTAAATGTGGTATCTTTCAGGCATTTAAAACTCACCGCTGACTGTTGATTTTATTTCTTCACTAACCTCTCTCTAGTTGAAAACATTTCCATTGAAAATATTTTCAATTTTCAGGATTCTTTTGATTTCTATGATGTTTTTTTCGTCAAAAATTCAACTTTTGTTTCACAGAATTAAATGGTTTAGTCGGTAGAGCTCAGGTATACTCGACTATATTTACTTTGCGTCATCTTGAGAATAATATAATTGAAAAATCTCATTATTTCTGTAAATATCGGTCTTTCAATTGAAGAAAGCCAATTTTCAGATTTTATTAAATTCTCTTCCACTTTTGGCAGTTGTCATGACGCATATAGATGTAATCCATCGCTGTTTATGAAAACGCTAGTCAATTTGTTGATATATATATATATATATTATACATACAAACCTCAGATAAATCGCACGAAACACAGTAACTTCAAACAGAAAATAAACAATCACAACATCACAATCACAACATCTACATCATCAACAAGTCCATTTATTATTATTATTATTATTATTATTATTATTATCTGGACAGATTTGTTCACTATTATAGTCACAAGACATTTAGAATTGATAGGTTTTCATCAAATTTCTGGATAGTTTAAAACGTCAATTATATATGCATTCTGGACCTTGATTATCTCAAAATCTGTAAAATTCCAGACCTTGCACCCATTGATAAATCTGATGAGGACATCGATATCTTCAATATCTTGTTGTTTTAGCCAATTTCACCAAGAGCCACTTTCCATAAGGATTGTTGCAGGGTCAAAATATGCTCAATAATTGATACTTATTGAATTTATTCCATTGGGCTATTTCACACTGTGAATAGCTTTTATACATCAATCTATCTGAACATACAGAAATATCGATTTATCTACTGATATCTCAATTCTAAACATATTTGTTTCTACAAAATTAGAACATTGAAATTACGAGTGTTCTGTATAAACTTTGCTTCGCAGCTTATACCATCTCTCACGGACACTTTCGTACTAGTTTGGTGAGATTATCACTCTTGAATTTCCTAGGAAATCGAACCATATTTAAGTAGTTAGAAAATCTGTTGTCATTCATAGTTTGGAGTAAACTCTTCTTCTTATTAATAAAAACAATCAAGATCCAAGCAATTTTCAATGCACAATACTCGAAACAAGCTATCCAAAAATATCTAAAACAACACTCAATTTTTTTTTCAGAAAATCTCCAATATCTCCGATTAGGTGACAACAACATACATACTATTCCTACCGACGCATTGAAACGACTGCACCGTTTAAGACATCTGGATTTGAGATCCAATAACATCAGTTTCATCGCGGAGGATGCTTTTTTCGGATTTGGAGACTCCATAACTTTTCTAAACCTGCAAAAGAACGAGTAAGTACGATTGGGATAATCGATACAACAACGAATAGGTACACTCAGGCTATTTTGCTACCTTCACTAAAATATAGTAAAGTAAGCAGGGTAGGTACACCAACTTCAAAATTTCAGGTGTCAACTTTCATCACGTGATACCTATATTCAAAGGTCTATTGCGTACAAATAACATTATCGATTTTCATGTTTCATTTTTACGACTAATATATCTATAATGTAATAAGTATGATACTTGGGGTTCTTGCAGTATAATGATGCCATATATTATTCCCTTAGAGACTAATGACTATTGAATAATAGACATTCCCTCTTGCACTCCAATCACGAAATTCCTCAAATTAAGTAGTACCCATGGAAACAATATGCAGGGTTTTCAAACTCAGGCAAACTCGGCACTATTGCTAACTCCTTTATTGAATATATTGAATATACGAGGTTAGTTAAATCAAAGAACAAGAAGTATTTTTTCCGCTGTTAACCGTAGTGCTAACAGAAAACGATTGAAGATCGCTTTTTCGATTCATTCGAAAAAAATATTTTTTTTCAACGGGACACCCTGTATATTATTTATATATATTTTATTTTATCGTATCATTGAAGATCAAGACATTATTGTATGAAATCTCTATTAATAATTATCAACATCATAAACGTACCAAAACCTTAGTTACTCATAATACAATAGTTACCATAATTTGCGTCAGTTACGAAAGCATAAAAGTCAGACACCAAATGATTTTTTAAAATTTTTTATTTATTTTAGTATCGCCGTTGTTAATGATACGATAAAGCTTTGAATGTAACCCGATGATTATTAGCGATTTAACACCGTCTCGGACATTGCGGTTGACTCTGCTGTCGCCTCGTAACCAAGAACTGTTCTCGACTATTATAAATCGCATAATGATCTCGTTACATTTAAAGCTATAAATTTTCAATTTCATGAGACTTGTCGAAAACCTAAAATGTGCATAACTCCTTTATTTGTGGCTTTTGGATGAAATCAACCATTTATGTTCAAAAAGGAGTTGGCAATCGATGTCCGATCAGAAATATTCATGATGGATACTTATATGAATTTTTTTTTTCTAATAATCCGAAAAAGCGATATTCAATTGTTTTTCTGTTAGCAATACTTTTATCAGCGGTACACCCCCAAACATTGTACCTACTATTATACTAGCTGCAGCAACCAAAATTTTGAATATTTGTGTTGAAAACTCTTGCGAAGTCTATTGATTGTACTATTACTGATTTTAATGAATTTGTTCATTGGACATCTGAAATGAATATATGAGTCATAAATCAATAAAAGTACCAATAGTTTGAATAATTATTCCAACTACTTATTGATCGTTCAATAATGGACAACATTTTTTAAAGATCGACTTTGCATACCTTCACTACAATTTTTTGTACGTCACCTTTGATATGAAACCAAATAAATATTTATTTATACTGTGATTCCCAAGCACACCTGCAATTTTCTACAGAATCATCAAAATCATATTTGCTTTTCAGTATAAGAACGTTGAGCGGAATGATCTTCGAAAACTTGAATTCTTTGGAAACTCTAAACCTGCAGAACAACAAGTTGATGCATGTACCAGAAGACGTCATGGAACCAATACTGGATACTCTGAGAGTTGTTGACATAATGGGTGAGAATAAAAATATATATTTTAGTTATTATGTTGAAAGAAAATCCACGATAACACTTTGTTTTCGAATTTCCAATAAATGAATTAATTTTCGTGTGATAAATTCAGTCATCAACCAAAAGAGTTAAATTTTTTTATGGATCAGAGTGTATGATTCCCAAATTCCACCAGATATGAATAATGATATAACATGATAACTGAATTATAAAGTTCTCTTCTCGTAATACGTCATTCAATAGCGAATCATAAGATCCCTAGAGTGGTTTCAATAGCTTGCTTTGTATAAGAGACTGTTGACGATGCCATCATTTCAGGAAAAACAGATGATTGATGAGAATACTTACTACCCAAAGTTCATACATTTTGTACTCCGATAGCTTCTCCCAAATAATGCAATTTTAAATATTTGCTTTCACGCCAAACAATAATTGTATTCACAGTTAGATAATTCTTTTGAGAAAATTTCGACTGTCAAATTTCGCTGAAAGTCCATTTAAGAGTTGCTCGATATTTCGGATCAAAATAGCTCTGAACATCAGAGATGAACCATGAAAAGAACATGATGGCTCTCGCCTTGTGCATGAAACACTGCTTGATTGTCATGGGAGCATGATCTTATTATCGTTTGTATATATTCAGCAGGACTACTTCCCAGATTAAATAGTTTATGGCAAATTAGCTTGTAGTTTATGGAATAAAATACACGTTTGAAGTCTCTATATAGGCTGCGATTTTTGTTGATGATGTTCAGTATGGCGGAACTAACTACAGACAAAATTTCAGCTGAAAAGTGTAGTGACAAAAATACTAAAAAAAAAATTGATATAAACATATGTGTCCATAAATGCCCCCCTTAGGAGTTATAGTCATTTAAAGGTGAGCCCGGGATACAAGTTTTTTGTGAATACTTTCCAAAGTCCTTGATATAAAATAACCAATTATACCTAATTTTTATTAACTATTCAAAAATCTTGAGAATATTTTGAAATTTCGTAGTCAATCACCCTGTGTAAATATATAAACTCCTACTCGAGAATACACCTCTTCTATTGTGTACTACTTTTTATAGTTGAATGTTTTATTCTGTACCTCATCGAGTTTTGAAGGAAAGCAATAAACCAGTTGGGATTCACCCTTCGTTCAATTTACCAAAAGCCTAACATTTTTGTTCATGCATTCAATAAAAAAACAATATTTTTGCATTAATATGATCCCCTTGTTCAGTTTCGATCATTTTACCCCCGAATATCAAATCTAAACATCGGAGATAGATGTTAAAATATGGTATTTTCTGATCAAACTGCCGAAAAATGCATAAACAAAAAAGTGGGGGAAAAAGTACCCCTAACACTTCCGAGGACGAAATTTGGTTATTTCGAAAATATTTCCAAAAAACCTTCATCTTGGTACTCCTTAGGAAGGTATTCCTGGACCCATGTCACCCCCATGTTCATATAAACTCTCCTTTCTATTTTTGTTTCTAGAATCTGCAGCTGAAATATTTCCATGTAATTTCGGGACACCCTACAAATATCTTCGCTGCTTTCCAAGTTATTTTTTCAAGTATGGGTTCTCAAAGTAAACCTAAACAAGAGAAAAAAATATGGGTTATACTATATCCAATATATTACATTCCAGATAATCCATTATTATGCGATTGTGAATTGCAATGGTACAAAAACTGGCTGAGCAATTTGAAAGACAAGGACGATGAGATGATGCAGAAGAAACGCACAGTATGCACAATGCAGTATGAACACAGGGAGTATAGCCTGCAGAGTCTGCCTCTAGAAAAAATGGAATGTGTCATCAAGAGCTACAAATCTGGGGCTGAAGGAAAGATATGGAGCTTTTGGAAATACACATCAGTCGTTGGCTCGTACATTTTAGCTAGGTATATTCCCCTATAGGAATTTCAAGAGTTTATAAGCTATACTAGTGATATTTGATTTTTTCAGTACCTATATTGTAACGATTTGGATATTTATCGACAGGATTCATATTGTTAAGTTTATAGGATTATTCTATTTTGCAGTTTAGCTCAGCTTCATAAGGACATCGAGTCCAAAATGTTTGCTTATTGATTGTTATAGAACCTTCCAATATATGTTCAAATCCGAAATCAGAACACGTATTGCGATTCATCAATATATTTTGTCTATTTTCTCTGAATTCAATCACACAGTATCTCCACATTCTTTGGTTAGCTATAGACATAGATAATTGTTGCCCTAATTAATATATCCATTGAATTATTCCAGAATTATTGTTAGTGTAGACCACCCTTAGTGGAGCACTTGACAGTATATGTGATGCAATTTAACATCCTCGATATGCTCCTTTTGTTTAAAATAAAATGTGCATGGAGTTTTCGAATAAAGCGGAAATTGTGGAAGAAATCGTTATAATCAAAGTTCAGATTTCGACTCAGTTTCCGAAGTAGTTTGAAGTAAGTTGTTTGTGACAGCCATCTGGATCGGTCACGCAAATTTGTTGGGAAAATTGGCTATAAACACCCAGCCACTTGATTGTGTCTCTTTCAATAAATAAGCGTGCACGATCAATTTGGTGCTAATTTATACATATCAGAATATAGACTTGCTAAGTTAAAAGATTGAGGATTCCACCAGATAAATTTGTGTCCTTATATTCACTGTTCTTGTATTTTTGGGGAAATGAACTTAGCTTTGCAAGAAGAGTACCTAACTTCGGTGTAATTGTCAGTTCATTCCCCACCCTTTTTCTCTTTATAGATCTTGATGTTTAACAATGTTTAGTAGGTTTAAATATGTGTAGATGTGTACAAGATATCAAGTTTCTGTTATCATTCCAAGAATGAGTGTCGCGTATCAAATACAAGCATATATCCAGGTCAGACGAATGAATTGGCCTACGGTATTGGTGAAAAAAATCAATTTCAGGAGCGCCGCATTGATTGTAATAAAACCTATTTTATATACCTAAGAAAACATTCTAGAATGGTTCGTTGTTTTCTTGAGACAACGCAATAGCTTTTCGATGAAGATATTGTGTAGGAAACTTCGAGACCATCGAATGCAAGCTTTTGTAATATATAGGTTAGGGAGTCGTATAATGCATGCCTAAATTTAAGAGTACCTATAATCACCAAATTAATGTGAGCTTCAAGTAACCATATCACTAAGTACCTACATATTTAAGAGATAATTATATAGATACATGAGAACATTTGTCAATGCACCATACAAGTGTGAACACGAATTGTTTCGAATTCCTACTTCATGCAATTTTTGCTCTACTCGTACCTAAAAAGCCCTAGTAATAGTAAATTATCGTCTATCGTATTTGACATTGTCACGTTGAGCATATTTCGATACATAATCCTGCGGGTGAAAATTATTTAGAGGTTTTCATTTCGAAGTCAGAAACAGATATCACATTTTTCGTTCGGACGAGTTGTCCATAGAAACAGCTCTGTATAAAATAGCAATATCAATTATCTCTAGGGTAAGGCCAACAAAAATCTAAACATATCATTGAACTATTTCGATAGTCATCTACATATCCCAATATTTCATAAGGTTAGGCTAGGAAGGGAAAAAATTGTGCAATTGATAAATTGAAGTATTTTTGTGGCAATGTTTAGGCGCGCCATTTTATCAAAATGGCTTCTGCCAGACCATTTCGAAACATATCCGGTTGAGGTGGAGCAACACTTCGCGTCCTTATGGGTGCTCAATGCAAAGAATTTGCAATATTTTTCTAAAATTTCTAGTGTCAGGTCGTTAACGCATATGGACGCGAAAAGCCTCACACTCACACCCCCATTTTTTACTCTTTACCATATTATATAAATGTGACAGTGTAGAAGCACCTCAAGAGTTGCTGTGTATCTATTCGATACACTGAATATGGCTGTTGTGAAAAATTATGTCATCATGTATTCATGTTATTAAATTAAATGTTTTCAAATGTATCATTCCATATCAATGTAATTCAATAAAGAAGTTTATGCTGACACTTAAACGAGTAGTTTCAATGTTCTCAGATGATTGAGCAACTTCTGGAAATGATTTTTATTATGGGTATAGATTGTAACTCAGAATTAAAAATGGTGTGCAATTATCATTTACCTGTAACTGTTTTGCTTAATCAGTTTAGACCCTCAGCCCTGTAGAAATTAGGTTTCATGCTGATAGTTATTTCACACCTCAACAGCTTATAACACTGGTTAACAAAATTTCAGTCATTTTGTCCAACGATCTGAAAGTGGCTGAACTCAGTAATAGGATCTTTTTACACTTATCTCAAATTCGTTTTCAATTATTTTTGGCCGAAGTTTTTGGTATAATGCGTATATAATTCATCAATAAATGACGCAAAATGTTATAAACCTCAATAATGTTCAGCAATAGTCTGCCAGCATAGCTGGATTCCATTTGCATTGATTCCTCTTCTCCATATCTGGAACATTTTGATGTCAATTTTCGACATATTCATCTCTAATTGCTCCGAAAAAGCCAAAAAGAAAGTGTATTTTCAACCCAAGGCCATATGGTCCACGTAATTTTTGCCTCCATGATTGAATGTTTTCCTCCTCAGAGTTTTAGATATAAATTAAAACCATGTCTTGCTAAATGATACAGTGAATATTCATATTACGTATATAAGTACCTCTATAACCAATCTGCACATTCATTAAAAGTTGCAAATCCAATTTTCTGCCAAATCTGGATCATCTTTATCTCTCCTAACAAATAGTAATTATTAAACACCGAAAAAAGTCAATCAAAGTGATATGTACAACTAGATTAATAGGGATAAACGAAAATAATTTGCAATATGGGACATCAGTTGTGAACAGGTTCCCTATTAGTTGGGAAATACTATTGATAAAGCTATGGGTGGTGATATTTCATGGTACGTATCGTTACAAATCCTGAATAACCACACATATTTTCCGGTTTCACCGCAACGATTAAAGCTTCAGGATACAAATTGAACACCCATTATATTGTTTCATCATCCGGTAGACGACCTCGCATGATATACAAATCACAAATTTGACTTGTCATTGAGTATTGTTCACATGTTCGGAGTTCAGCTCCCAAATATACGCTGATGCTCCTGGATACTAACCAGGGGCCGTATTCTTGAATTTCAGGAAATATAAAACAGGTCGTTCGTTTCACTTCTTGACAGATGAAATAAATATTTCTTTCTCACTCTTTCATCAGTTTATTTATTCCCTATGATTTAATAGTACGGGCGCTGAAGAGAGCAGTTAGCATGGTTGGTGATACTGCACTTTCAAATCCGTTGTTTATTTCTTGACAGACAGAATGTCGTGTAGCCAGATCGTCTGATTTATTCATATCATCGTCATTAGGTATAGAGATTCAAAATGAAACAGCCATTGAATTGGACGAAGTATCAAAATTGAAAGAAAGACATATCTCGTCTTGTTCAATTAGGAGAAAGAAACATTTGCTAAATGCATTCATAGTGTAAATCGTTGCATTGACTACGAGTAGATATAATTCAATGTTCTGCGTGGTATTTGTCAGGAAAGGAGTTGTTTTCTCATCGTGGTCTATCAGTCATTCAAACTGTGTTTGATTATTATTTGGACAAGACGAGATATGTCTTTCTTTCAATATTCATAATATAGATATTGATTCCGGGGTATTTATTAATTATAATATCTGATTACAGTTAGCAGTCTGTTGTGAAGAAGCGAGCCTTAGATTCTGGTTCACTGATCTGCCAATGTGATTGGAAATATTATATGTTTTTTTTGTATTTTCGGGGGAAAAAGTGGTACTTTGAAACCCTAGGGATTTAAAAATTACTTCAAATCACTAGCAAAATCTTTTGTTCTGTTATTTTATCTATACAGTTTTACCTAGCCTAAAGTGTATAAAATAGTGTATACACCACGGGACTGAAGTGTTTTTATATCCCTCGACAAATTATAGCCCTTCTGTTGGTCGGGCTATACACTTTTTGCCTGGGGATTTAAAATACCACTTAAGTCCCTAGGTGTATAATATACTATTATACTGAAATACAAATGATTCTTAATATGCTAGAATGAATATATATATGATTATGATGCCTCAATCAATTATTCATTTTCAGTGCTAGAAGATTGTATCAAGAGAACAAAAACACTGTCTACAACTGTCGCTTCATGGCATATCCGTTGATTTTTTATGCCGTTCTCATGTTATTAGCCCTGAATGCGAAATACGAGTTTCTCAGAATACGATTGTACGATTCCAACCGATCTATCATTGTGGAAGATCCATCAGACTTGAAGTCCTTCAGGAGTCACAATCCAAATCATGGGTGTCAGGTTACTCAGTTGGACCAAAAATGTATCGTGACTTGTCAAGATACCACCATCCAAACTGTGGAGTCAGGTTTGAACCAGCTTGATTATAGTGTACGTGTTATTTTTCAAACCAACGTCTTTGATAAAATAACACTATTACCTGAGTACATTATATGCTCAGTTTCAGAAAGGAGGGATGATTACAATAAAACTTCGTCAGTTTTGCTCGGAACCGATCATTTCAAAAATGATTTGATAGGTATCCAATTGGAAGTATTGAAACAAAATCAATCTAAAACCCAAGCCGAGCTCGAAACTACTAAAAATAGTGTTTCATTCAGAAAACTGTTCGTTAAAAAAACTATCTACATATTTTACCAAGAGATAAGTTCACCAACTTCTCACTAATAATACCACTGGAACTCCAATCATTACTGTAAATTTTTTGTTTTCCTGTTTTCAATAGAAGATAACGGTATTCGGTGAGTGAATTTCACATCAAGAGTCCAGTCAAGATTACGCTAAATGAAATACAAATTACCGACTTCAGTTACGCAAAATAATAATAAAAGGTAGCTGCTGGTAGTTCAAATCATCATTCTTGATTAACTTTATTAGATTATAATTGCTAGAAATATATTTTTACTAAAGAAACGCGAAGTGGTAGGTACTTAGTGAACCTGAGGTTAAATTTGAATTTCATTTGACCTATAAACGTCTAAAAATTGAAACCTCTATAGAGCCCCAAATGTCACTGGAAATTTTTTCAGAACACGAATAAAAATAGTTTATTTTTTAAATAGTTATTACATTTATTATTAATATTTCAAAAACGTTCAGTACCCCAGAATCTAAAATTTACAGTGTTTCAAAATGTTTGTATTTGGGCATAAAAAAAAGAAAATAAACCCCAAGATCAATCCCGAGATAAACCCCAATGTCTATACACACGGCCCAATGGTTAGGTTAGGTTAGGTTAGGTTAGGTTAGGACATTACAGACAGAAGTTGCAGCAATACGTCTCTGCGCAGAAGTGTTAATTAAAAGTGTTCGAGAAATGTTTTTAACCGCCAACTTAGTTGCGAAATAACCCTCGTAAGTCTAGGACTTGTATGAGTTAGGAAGACCGGGACCTTAGCTTTTCAATTATTCACATCCGAAACACTACTCGGCTGGTTATCGTTGAGAGTCCGAAGGATTGATATCTAGTTACCAAGAATGTTTGGTTGGTCACCTATCTATATCCTGCCTCTAAACGATACTATAGAAATAAATGAATATTTCCAATAGTCGCCAGGATTCGAACCAGGGCTCTCTGGGCCATAAGCCAGCGATTCAACGCACTCAACCACCATTGAGGCAAAAGATTAAGGAAAAGGCTATCGCCATATACTTTGACAGCGAATTGCATACAAAAGAAATCAGTTCCATGCAAAATAACAAGCATTCAAACTCCTTAAGAGTTCGAAAATCAGAGAACACTGTCTTTAGCTTTCATAAAATTCAGGTACAGAAAAAATAAGCATTATATGTAATTATTGAATTGTTCGTCAGGTGTGCCAGATGTCATTGATGGAACTAGTCCTGAGGAAGATATCTTTCACGAACTCTTCCATCAAGAGAGGGTGGCTCCTAGGAAGTGCCAAGAATATAACGAAATTGGAAATCTACTCATCAACAGAATTATCCGATATGGAAGATGCAGCATTCGCTGCACCACCTTTCACAGAACTGGATGTTTTGATTATGGATGATATTGGAATCAACAATCTGATGGAAAACACATTCTTGGGTGCCAGTATTGCGTATTTGGAATTGAGATTCAGAAGACCCAAGTGCTTGAATATTGAAGCTGGTATTCTGATTCCTTTAGCTTCGTCTCTTTCTAGTTTTCAGTTGAGTAATGGTATTTGTGAATCACAGGTGAGTTCCCACATGTTCATATGAGAGATATTAAGATGAAAATCATCCTCTTGACCTTTCGAGTAGCAAATCAACAACTGCTCTCTTGAACAGTAACTAAAAATTCGAATTTGTAGGCAATAAAGAATCTGACTGGTACCGGCAAAAATGTACTGAAACTACAGGTTTTGGACTTGCGATATAATAATTTAGAAGCTATCGAAGATGAGTCATTTATAGACCTTTCATCATTGGTTTCCCTTTATTTGTCTGGAAGTGGAATCAAGTTTATAGGAGAGAAAGCATTTTCAGGACTTGGCAGATCTGTGCGAATGTTAACGATTTCCAACAATAATATCCAAACATTGAAGGCTGGAGTGTTCAACGGGTTTGATATTTCAGGTAAATCGAAATTTCATAAAGTCACAGCATCAAAGATCTCTTAACTTTTGATGCCTAGTATAACCTCATCATAACATATGTCATTATATGACCTGTGTTTGTTTCTTAGACTATCATGAATTAGTGGGCATCCATAATTTTAGGTCAAATCAAAATTAGTGGGAATCCTTGGAGGTGTAACTGCTCACTTGAGTGGATGAAATATTTCTACACGAAAAAAATGGCTTCATACTTCGATAATGGTACTGAACCTTTTTTGTGCCAAGAAGAAGGAGTGTTCAAAAACTACACGGAAGTGGATTTTTGCCCAACATCTTCAACCAGCATAGAAATTACAACACCTACTATTGCTACAAATAATTCTACTACTACAGCAACAGTTATTGATAATGTCACTACAATTATTCCTTCATCCACTATGAATGTTATTAGCGATTCTTCTCCAATATTTATATCCAGTACTCCTGCGAACATCATCTCTTGTAGAATATTTCAGGATAAACTCGAATCATCCACCTTGAAACTTCTTCTTTTCAGCGAAACTACAGAAACCAATAAAAGTAAGGTGATTTACTACTTCGAAAATATAGATGAAACTCCTTTCTATAAATTGAGAATTGAAAATGCAATGCCGAATGAAGTTCTCCTATGGATAAACAGCCACAATCATGAGAAATATGGATGCATAAGTGATATTCACGATACAATAAAACTCGTTGCTCTGGAATATATGCAGAGTTATTTCCTGTGCTTGTTAACTGATGGTGAAGCTACATTGAATCCTTTCGACTGTACTACTTTAGTGGTTCCACCTGAATGGGGATCCAGAACATGGATTCCAAATAGACTCAAACACGCTGTAATTGGAGGAACAGTTGCTGTCACTCTTATAGCGATCCTCACAATCATAATCGGACTTCTCATGATCAAAAAACGCCCCAGACTAGTGAGAACGCACAGGAAGTATATGCTGCACCAGGACTTCCTCCTAGACAAAATTACACCTTCTTTGTATTCGATGAGCGATGGATATCTCAGTCCCAACATGTACGAGAGGATCAATTATTCGACTTGCAATAACCGCAGTCGCTGTCAAAATCGCGAGCTACCCCCACCACCGCCATCTAGATCGCGTAAGTTTGGTGGGAAAACTCGGTTTTCCGTCGAATGTTCAGGTGTTCATCGGAGCGGGGATTTGATAAAACCGATATCTCGTAGCTTCAGAGACTGTGCTTGGCGTAGAAAGCAACCTTTTTATAATGCTTCTAGATCCAAGAGTATTCCTTCAGGTGAAAGGATATGCCCATTGTTTGAATTTTGAAGATAATGAAAAAGATTCGCGTTTTGTTTGTCGTTTTTCCAAATCAATTATTTTTTCTGGACAGAAACGAAACTGGTGTTATTTACAATGAAATTAATATAAAACATTAAAAAAAACTGCCAAACAAAGTGCCACAAAGTCTGGAAAAAGTATTTCGAAACTCTCGAAACTCCGTTATTTTTTCTCTCTTGATACTGAAATTGCAAAAACTAACCATCTATCAATAGTAAAAAAGTGGAGTCAATTCTGGAATCATCTGATGATTTTTCAAAAATGTCAATATTTTGTCGTTTCCCGATTCAAAGCGTATATCCAGCCGTTTCCAGTCTTTATGGACACCCGGTATAACCATATGCCAAATGACATCAAACAAATCTCATATTATGAAAATTCCGTACTCCAACATTATCTAGATGATTTTTCTTCGCAGGAGTTGATTTGGTAACTTGAATTCTGAAAGTTTGATATATATTTTAACAAGTCTTGAACGCTGTATTTTTTTATTGTTATGTCTGTTTCGGTCTCTTTCATTCATTTATTTATACATAACAAGCTTTGTCAACAAGGAACGATGTACCTACTTATGACAATAAAACATTTCGAATCGAATTTGAATTGAATAGTTCAACCAACACCCACTTTCACTAGATTGTGCCCACCTTTATCATCGTAATTATTTAAAAAGCTTTTTTCAAATAATTTTTCACAAATTTTTTGAATATGAGCTCACTTTTTGGTGGCTCTGAACTTTTTTTTCAAATTAGATAATCTATATTTTTATCCATAATTCTATGAAGCCCGTCAATATGGATTCAAAAATGTATATCATTCATATATTATTATAGAATAAAAAATAGGAAACAACCGCAGAACATAAAAAAATCTTGAGCCGCTCTGTATTTGGTTGATATCGAAAAAAAGTAAGGGCAGATTCAAAAAATGTGTAATATATTTTCCAGAAAAGTTCCTGAATTAATAGAATAAAAGGGGTGACACCTTTAAGTGGGAGACCCTGTACCTAATTTTATAATCCCAGAAAAAGTTTATTATAACAGAGAATTATTTTTTACACATGTAAATAGACTACAATGCTATTTTGAATTGAACAAGATTCAACTAAAATAAAATGGGATCAATCTAAAAAACATCTACGTTGTTTGATTAACGTTGACAACAAAAAACAACTACTTTTCTGGCTAATGACATACAGAATGCACTGATTCGCTTAGTGGAGACAAGCAAATGCAAATGTTTCGTTCATCCTAAAAACGAGACAGGAACACCCAATTACCTGCAGACCGGTTTCGGGCTTATTGGCCCTCATCAGTACAGGGTAGTCACTAGGATCTACACCCGAAGCGATGTTTGTCCCAATGAAAGTATAAACAACCACTCGTATTCAACATCATGGATTAGCTGCCCAGAAGCAATTCAAAATTTGAATGTTAATAATTCAGGGCATATGATCAATATAAATGTTATAAAAATGTTCGAGATGTTCAGCATCTCCGTATAGGTATAGTCCGGGTGTCCCAGTATACATTTTCCAATGGATTATCTCAGCCATTTCAAAAGATGAAAATGTGAAAATTTTATGATTTTCAATTCGTTCAAGAAACCTCTTACTAAGTAGAATAAAAATTTAAAGTCCCTTCCGGTTTGACCGGAAGTGACTCTAACTTTTTTATTTCAAACACCCTTTGTATATTTTGCAATTTTTGATTTCTATTCCTGTAAAATACAAAGTGTGATACATCGTTGGAAAGGTAATTTTAAGTGGAAATCGAAAATTGCAAAAAATATTCATGGTGCTGAGGTGCTGTATATTTATTATCCATTGGAACAGGTATACTGGGAAACCCGTTATAAAGATTTATGCGACGTTAAAAATTGAAATGCGATCTTCGCATCGTAGACCTGAAATATCGCCCAAAAAATAATCCATTGGTGTTAAATAAGGAGAATGTGGTGGCCAAATCACAGGTGTGAAATTACCTTCATCTATCCATTTGTGTGAGTACTATTGGTTCAAATGATTCCTAACATTCACTGAAATATCTGTGATCGAATTGAGGCACGAACCTCCAGAACAAAAATTAGCCATAGCAGACCGAGTCAGCTATCGGAATTTCATCGAAACTTTTACTGTCGTTTACAACCTATAATGATCATTGCTATATTGGTGACGTATTTGGAAGACAGCCAGAGAGCGAAATCGGGTAGAAAATTCACTGGGCCAGGTCACGTGACTTCCGTGCCTTTGTGCCAGACATTGTTTTTTATTCGTAGACATAGCCGGGCTGTTTGAATTCAGGGACGGATTCCAGCTCAATTTTCTTAGCATGTCACGGAACTTTGACCGATCCCGTCGATATCAAGGATTGGAACTACTAGCACTTGATTTATCCACTGAAATTTCGACGAACATCGTATAATATTTTTTGCACGACCGGGCGTAAAATGGCACTTTATCGCCCGGTTGTGCGGGCGTAAAATAGGACTTTACCGTCCTCGGACCACCTTACCGTCCGCCGGGCGTAAAGTGATACTTTACCGCCCGCCGGACAATAAATTATTAATTATTCACATCCTCAGCTGCTTTACTGATTTCTCGTAATTACTATTGTCTGTATTGACAGCAAATATGGCTACTTATTCACCCGCCAGCCTGGAACATGAGCAAATTGTAAACCCTTAATAACTCCCTTATTATAAGAAATAAAGAAAAAGTAAAATAACTCTCATGTAATGCTTTTTCGAGAGGAACATCATGGGCATAGCAAAAACTATTTTAAAGGGGTTTTGAGGTAAAATAGTTTGAAGTTGATCAGAGTCTGTTCCTGGTCTCCTTATGGACTTTAACATCACCAGCAACGTAAGTACATACAAACTGGTGCATACTGCATAATACCAAAACTTTATTCGAATCAAAAGGATGATGAAAAGTTCTCCACTGAAATTTCAATTTTGTTTCTTCAAAGAGCGAATATCTCGAAAAGGGATCGAGATAAATTATTTGTGATTCCATCAAGTACTATATCCACCAATACCAATCACTTGTATGTTTGCACAGTAATACTAGACGAGTGCTGTTTTCTGAGAAAGAACAAAAAATACGTTGCATTAAATAATAAAGATAAACTAAGACACTTCATCAATGTCTTTCCACCAGCTCTTGCAGATTGCTGGGAATTTGTGACGGGACCTGGCATTGTTCCTCTTCTGACCGTTATTTCCATATTTATCAGACTATTATTTTTGGGGATAATACTGATATCTCTGGGAGTTTTTGAACTTTGGTTGTGGGGTAGATCAAGTTATTGGAACGGTTATGTAGTGAGTCTTTGTGAATCAATACTTTATGTTACTTTTTTTAGTGTATCTACGGATTCTGTAGGTCCGAAACGAAATATTTTGCGTACCTATAAACTTTCCTCAATTTAAATTAGTCAATTACAGCACCGTATTTCATCACAATATGTTCTCATATACTAAAGCTCGAAGTTTCAATGGAAACTTGTAAGAATTAGGATAGCAATGTCATCTATATCAATTCATCGAATACCTATGCTTACAGAATGTAAGAAACGTGTAGAAGCATCCAAAAGTTGGTAAGTCCGTTGCTGGATTAGAGGCTCACCTAAAACTAAATTTAATTCATAATTAATAGTTGCTTATTTGAAAATCAGAGTAATTATGAAATCTATTTCAAGAATGTTGAAAGTTTTATATGCCAGTGTAATTTCAGTATCACCTCATTTTCTAATTCAATTGTGTCTGAAGTTTGTTGGGAGTATTCAACATATCAAAAATGTCTGCGGTGAGTTTGAAGTTCATATCCAACTCAATCAAATTTACGATTGACTTACCTTTCTTGTGTTCTAGGAAGAACTAAGCAAAGATCAAATCGCATGTGAGTATATTGAAACCAATAGAGTTCTGATAACTTATATTATGAAATGTCCTTCAAAACCCATGAAATAGTTTTCTGAATGGAGGGTGCTTCATTTCCTATTGTGAAAACATTCATGAGTACATCATTCGTGGAAATGTTTAAAAATTAATCTTCTAAACTATTTCTCAAACACACGTAGTTTTCTAGGTAGGTACAATCTCAATTTTTGAAGGACGTCTTCATTCAATTTTCTTAATCAATAATAAAAACTCAACAAACATTTCGTATACACAATGTTTGACGATTATATTAAAATTGTATGAAATAGATTTTAATGATTGATGCGTCTTCATCAAAACCATTTCAAGAAATGGTAAAATTGAAGCAGCAGTTATTGAATCATATTCCTCATAATATCAAGGATATAACATAATCCTCTATACCTGAAAGATCAGTCAACATAAAATCGAACTGTTAAAACAAATCGCGAATATCAATAATCAATAGCATGTGAACATTTATCTTAATGGTGCCAGATGGATGAAGTTAGAATAAACATTGATAAACACTGAAGCTTTTCTCATAAGATAACATTTTTTTCCTGCAAATAGCTAATGTATATTTTTTATCTTCATTTTCATTCTCTGCTAAATTAGAAATTATAACCAGATTAGAAAGTAATTTCGATATCAATGACTGTATCGGAAAGTTGTGTTGCCTTTACCTTGTGACCTGGAACCCACTTCAAAGTAACCTGGTTGTTTACAGTCAGTTGTCTCAGGCAAAGAAGGCCTAATATTTCTATAAAAATTTTATAATCCATGCTTGGTATTATCACCAATTGGTTGAAAAGTAATTATTATGTAGTGATTCACAAGACTCATTGGTTAATTTCGATAAAATTTCATAATTCAAACATATATATTCATATATTTTGTATGTGTCAAAGATTAAGGGTTTCTTCATACATAGGAAATTTCTCGATTATTTTATTTCTCCATAAAAATTATATAATAACATGAAAGTAGCTTCACATTTCATTTCCATAACCCTCCTGACACTTTTGCAGTACTGAAAAATGCTTTTGATACATTCGACGTTGAAAAGAAGGGAAGTATTGGTACCGTCATGATTGGTACCATATTAAGCATGCTGGGGATTCAGACCACAGACTCAATGTTGAAAGAAATCATTGACGAAGTTGATGCAGATGGTAATTTTGTTCAATGCTTCCTATCAACAGATATTAAACGAGTTCTCTTTCAGGATCTGGTGAACTAGAATTTGAGGAATTCATCACTCTAGCCTCAAGATTTATGGTGGAAGAAGATGCTGAAGCCATGCAACAGGAGCTGAAAGAAGCTTTCCGGTTATATGATAAGGAAGGTCGATATGAATTTTCAATTCTGATGTCGTGATGGCTGATAGTGATTTCTTTATAGGCAATGGTTACATCACCACGGGTACGTTGAAGGAAATTTTGAAAGAGTTGGATGACAACATTACTGGAGATGAACTTGACGCTATGATCAATGAAATTGATGCAGATGGGTCAGGAACAGTTGATTTTGATGGTAAGAAATTGTTTTATTTCATTAATTTTCTACTGCAAATGCAGATTGGATCACTAAGTTCAGGTTGAGTTGATAAATTGGAAGATATTAAAGAATAGATACAATACATAACGAGTATAGATGAAGAAGATATCGTGATCCATATACGATTTACCTATACACAGTGAAATATAAATTACACCAGCTCACACCAGCTAACACCGTCTGGTGTCCCCTGAGGTCCTGATTGTTTTAGTGTCCGTAAACACCGGTATAATATTCACCACTGTAGGTATTTTCAATAATCAAACCCAGTTGTGAGTAACACTAGTGTTACTGCTGAATTTAGCAGAATTAACACTTTGGTGGTGTTCTTTAGGCACTTCCGAAACTGCGATTTGACACCGCGCAGTGTTTGATGCACATTCAGTGATTTTCTTGATGCTGAATCCTAACTCCAAGGTGGATATAGGATGGTGAAACAGCTCTTCAATTGTTTCTGCGAAAAACTTGTAGACCGTTTGAGAAGGTACTAATATTTCCACGACTTGAAAGAAGATGGCAGTAAGATCGATTATCGAAGAAGATTTCTGTTGCTCACGTATTTCTGTGGTTCACATCTGACAGACGTGACTTGAAACGACATTAAAACAATATATTTTCGATAAATCTGGAATGAATATTGATATTTTGACTCTTCTCAATCATTTTTCATCTAGAACAGATGAAACTGATAAAAGTATGACAGATGCACAGTTTCTGTTTTACCGACACAAGGTATGTCGCCATCTCTGATAACTTCAGGAAATATTACTACGGTATGAAATCAAGTAGACAAAGGTCTACAGTTTATTCTAGTGCTTGTTAATAGGAAGCTGTTTCACCATCCTATATCCACCTTGCCTAACTCCAAGAAATTATCTTAGGTGCGTTTAAACACTGAACAGGTACATGCGAATACTTTTCTGGTGTGAAGGAACACCATATCATGAGTGTGTTCATGCGACCCAGTGCTTTTCTTCATCAATTCTGGTGTTTTTTACTAAGTTGAATTACTTATTGAATTCATATGATGATAAACTAGACAGATGATGTCGAACTATTTTGGGTCATTTATCCTGATAAGAGGCACTAGGGCCTAGGCAAATTGATATATCAAAATTATCTAATATATCATGCCTAATATTGAAATCAGGTACGGTAGGAAGGACGTCAGTGCCACCGATTGGCAAAAGTTCTACGGTTCAAGGATCGAATAGATTAGCGCATGAAATTCACACCACTCAGATGTCTACATACAATATTTTTATTAATTCAAATCAAATCTGGTGTTTTTAGGATGCAATACGTAACGAATGATTATTTGCCACCAAATTAGATGATTAACACACCGCCTCGATTTCATCGTGATATGTCACGGTGTAACTTGGTGTTAATTTTATATAATAGGTGTTATTTATGCGTTAACGTCAATGATAGCACCATGGAGAATATTAAATTTCAACCATTTGGTGTTTCTTATGATCTTCTGTTTCAGAATCGTTCTATTTCACCACATTAGTGTCATTTTTCACTACTGAGATCGGAATTAACATCACTCAACACTCAATTGTGAAATGTATAATAAAAAGGACACATTTTCAATATTCAGGTGTTGTATTCGTAGGAGTTTGCTCTGAAATCCATTTGATTGAAATTTCACCCAAGTTTTTTTTTACTGTGTAGACCGTGCATTTTTTATTATCTTTTGATTGCACGAAAGGAGAACCTATAATGTTCGTAAATAATGAGAATATCCGGAAAGCTAAAAATTATCCGTGGAAGAATGGCCAGTACAGACCTATTTTGAAATAGTTTTCTTGTATTCATTATAGTGACCTCAGAGTCAATTTTTATCAATAAGGACTTTCAAAGTAGTGGGTGAAAATTATTTGAAATTATAGATTTTTATCCATTTGCTCATTCTTCAATAATTCCATCGAATATGTCATTGGATGACCAAGGGTTATTCGTTGTAGTTTTTGAATCACGGAAAACCTGACATAATCTTAATTAATTCGTTTCTAATATTTTCAGAGTTTATGGAAGTCATGACTGGAGGAGACGATTGAGAAAAGTTAGAAAAATAAGAAATCCCATGAACTAGTGAAATTACTTCTCCTCAATTATTTTCTACCGTACATTTGGCTGTGAATTTAAAAAAATAAAAGCCATCACCCTAAGAATCTATTTATATGTCGATCTAAGCTGTAACGAAAGAATTCAGACAATGGTATGCTAGACACTATACCTGATGAATTGAAAACAATAAAAGGAAAAAGTTTCCACAGTATTTTCTTTAGTTTTTATATCCCCTCTCGTCACCTTTCTATGAGAAGATATATTCTCCAGTGACGAACTGCTTGTCTTCAGTTCTTTGCTGTTTTTCAGTGTGATCAGAATAACAAAAAAGATGGTGAGTTAAACATTTAGTATATCTGATTTTGGTTTGACTTGGGGTTCTGCATAGTCTCTTTATGGTGTAGCCGAAACCAAAGTAAAAGCTGAAATAAACAAGCGGTTCACTAATGAAATTATCTATCCAAGTTACGAGCATCCTTACTCATCAGAACTACCTAGTCTTTTAGACTCAGCCAACATATGCGATCACATTCTCCTTTTCACAATGTCATCAGAGAATGAGAATGAAAAAATGAATATTATTGAGAATAATCATCGATTAGATTATATGTCGTAAATTTCACAAAATTAAAAACGTTGCAAGTGAGCTTGCTCTGTATATATGTGTTTTGCCTGAACATCGAAAAAAATATTGAATTGATTGAGGTGAAAATATGCAAACGTACTACATCTGAATATCAAAGATCAACTTTTTCATGAGTTGTGTTTGTAATTCTTTTATTCAGTGACGGTTTCCATTTTCTAGTTGGATAATATTGTTACCTTTCATTTGATCAAAAAATACGATCTCCAATCAGTTTTCAGGAATGTGATAGTGTCGTATTTTATTTTATCTCGATACGTGAATTGGTACCTACATTATGATAAAAGTTTAACAAGACACTTTTTTTCGCACGCGTTGTTTGGAGTACGACGAGCGAAGTGAGGAGTGCTCTAAGGGAACAAGTGCGACAACGTATCTTATAAAACGTGTGTGACATACATCTTTTTTTGAAAAAAATAATTAAATATCGATAAATAACAGAAACATCTTCGATTCATGGTAACAATGATGACATTGAAATATTCAAAATCTGACGCAAAAGCGTAGAGCCCAGTTTACTGTTGTACGATTGATTTCTGCGATGCCAGCGGTGAGAAATGAGATGTTTTCATTATTTTTATTGTTCATTTTGAATCAAATCACACTCTTATAAATTTGAATTTTCTAGTATCTAGTATCACCAAATCTTAAATCGCTCAGGAGTAAGGTGTGTCTAACTCTTCTGACTTTCATTTGACAGTTCGATTGTACCAACCTCAGAATAATAAAAAAAGCTTATCGAAACAGAGCCTATTTCGATACACATCTGTGTTTTATAATGACTTCGTTAGATAACCAAAATTGTTTTGAAACTGCTAGTCGTTTACACTCAAGCATTATATTCAATTTAGGGGCTAGTTTTCCTTTGAATCTCCATTTGAAACTGTCTGATCTCATTATGTGGTCAATATGGGTTTTATTGGATTCTCAATAATATAATGAGTGCAACGAAAACTATAACAAAAGCAATGTGTGAAAGAGAGAGATGAGAAGTAATAATTATTTCGAGAGCCTGCTATTTATCTCATAACCAATCACTTCGCCTAAGGTTGTTATAAGTCATTATTGTCAGAGCACCAAAGGGAAGACAAATTCGAAAAAGCAAGTGCAGAACCCTATTTGAAAGAATTAAGTCTGTGATGCTGATTTGAAGACGAATATGACAATCTTGTAGCGAGACAGAATTGGCAAGTTTGCCACAATATAACCGGTCCTGTAATTTTGAAATTATCACCGGTATCTTTGCATTACGTAGGTACATTCATTGCTTATAATTAAAAAATCATGTGATTATTAGATTATTAATTATCCTTTCATTTCAGGAGGACCTGGATAAGGAGCATCTCCTGAGTGAGTATTTGGTTGATGAAATGAGAACATAAATAAATGTCCCTAATTTTCATGTTCAGTGCTGAAACAGACATTTGATGTTTTCGATGTCGACAGAAAAGGATACATTGACATCGATATGATTGGAACAATCATGGACATGTTGGGAACTCATGTTTCAACTGAAGAAATAGATGTAAGTCTTAATCAGAAACTTATCAGTTGTATTCAAAGACAGAGGGAGAAAAATTTTAAATTTACACTTTCCAAAACAAATGTCCGAGATTTCAGATTATCGACCGTAATAGGAGGAACTCTCTTGATTAATAAATCAAAGTGCATGGTAGAATGTTTCTGTGAAAGTTATCTAAATTCGTATCAGAAATTGTGGTCGAAGACGCTGTCAAATTCGATCTGTTTAATTAGACTGCAATACCAGCAAGTTGAAGAACCCCAAATATCATAAAATTTGTGTTTGGAAAGTATGAAGCTCTAGGAAGAGATGAACAACATGTATATGCCATAATGAGAAGCCTTATTGGAGATCTCTAATAATAATGATATAGTTATTTCCACATATTTTTTACTTATATAAATATAATACAATTCTTATGAAAGAACATCATCGATGAAATAGATGAGGACGGAAATGGTGAGGTCAGTTTTGAAGAATTTGCAACTCTAGCAGCAAGATTTCTGGTTGAAGAAGAAGAAGATACGGAGGCCATCCAGATGGAATTGAAAGGAGCTTTCAGACTCTATGACAGAGATGGTAAGAAACATTGTGGAAGACCTAAATATGTACAGGGAATCCTGGATATCGAGCTCACTATTATAATCTGTGGCAGTATCACTGTAGTTGTTGAATGCGTCTTATCTCATAAAATGACTATCAACGTCAATGTTTCAGTTGACACTAACTTCATTCCAGCTACACACCAATGACCTGTTGTTGGTGACTTCCTTTTCCATTATTTTCCTTTCAGCGTTCTATACTCACTCTTCAAATTATCTTGATTCGATTCACGTTTTAGCCATGAATAATTATGAAAAAAATCATCTATGATGAAATAAGAAAAAAATAAGTTCCTTTCGCGTCTGTTGCTTCAATATCGTGAGCATCATCAGCATAAAGCAAGAAATGGATGGAATATTTCAACGACTACTCAAATGTTCCAATCAACTTTCGAAAGCGTGATCAAAATACTTCATATATGATTTGAAAACTCAGTAAATCACCACAGAGAATGTACCTATTGTTATTGGTAGCTGACTTTGGACACTTATGATTGAATTACTATCATTTGCAGGAAATGGTTTCATAACCATCGAAGTTTTGAGGGAAATACTGAGAGAATTGGATGAGCACTTAACTGAAGACGACTTGGACAATATGGTTGATGAAATCGATACAGACGGATCTGGAACTGTTGACTGGGAAGGTATACGTTCGATTTTGGAAAACGAACTGTCGATTACCAATTATGTTTTTTTCTGTCGCAGAATTCAAAGCAGTGATGATCGGGTGAACAGTCTTCTTAGTACTTCAAGACCAGCATTTATTTTCTTTAACATTACACGTTTGTATGGAACATCTCACCATCTGAGGTGATTATATATAGTAGCATAGTTTGATTTAGCTCGTTTTATACCCTTATATATGATAAATAATTCAAATTATAGCATACCACCACCTGTTGGAGTTTTTTTATATTTAGGAATAAACATAGCAATAATTAGATGAGAAAAACATTTTCCTTCTTTATATGAAATAAATAACGTTATTAATGTACCCATTTAACACAAACATCTCTGGGATGTCGCATACATCACTGATATTGCCAGGGGATTTCTAACATGACAAAGGGTTCACATTATTCGTCTCATTTAGTTGGATCTGAGACCAATATGGAGGTGAATTTGTGAAGCTTCCAAACACAATGGGGATTTCAATTTCGGAATCGAAAACTTTCAATCGATGAGAATTTGAATTCGATGTATCCGAGTTGAAGAAAGGATTCAAATCTAGCAGAATATAAATACATGAAAAGATTTCATTTGTGACTCTTTCTGACGTCTCATGGAATTTTATTTCCGAAATGGAAATCAAATCATTCGTACACGCAATTTTGCTTTGTCTATTAAAATACCAGTATGCAATGAATCATTGTATTTTTTTTTCTGAATGCCTCTCTTTTCAATAGTGAAGCGCTTATCGGCACCATAGTAATGCAATAGATCCAGGTAAGGCAATCGAAAAGTTTGTACCAACCTGTACTAACTTTTCGATTGCCTTACCTGGATACAGTGTATTGATGAGCTCTATAACGATCTCCTAACTATAGATAACTAAAAGTATCCTCCTGGAAATTGTTTTTCTTGAAGGGCTGATTTTGTCGATTAAACACACTTGACATACAAAGATTGATTTCATAGATATAGGGTGTGAGATTTTCTTTTTTGACTATTAATTGATATTTGACCGAAACAAATGCAAAGTGGATCAGAATTCTGAAGAAGCAGGGCTCCTGTTGGAATTTATCTTTATTAGGAATTCAATAAGTTTGAACAGAATTCTTAAATCCGAAATTTAAACTCGTTCAAGCATGGATCAAATATATAATTTTAGTTCAATCACCGACTAAGGGATGGCGCCATTTACAACAATAATCTGAAGCCTTGATACTTCATAATAAGTATTTGTATGAAATAACTCAGATTGACATCCCCTATACGCCATGCTATCCCACTAACAAGTCAGTTTTCAAAACATCAGTCCCTGCGGATTGTTTTGCTCCCCTTTTTCCATCACCCCAAAACGCCAGACTCTTAAAGTCCCACTGCCACTAGGGCTTTAAAAATGAGCGCTGCTACGGGGGATGGTGGATACAGGTAGGGCTGTTCCTGATCACCTTCAGTGATTAGTAATGTCCTTATCAGGGGCCTCATAACGATAGGGCGCGCAGATTGACACACACTATCACGTGAAAAGGAGTATTCTTGTGAAACTTATCATTCAGTCTATGTGAATGAAATGTGAGTTCTTGTAGCATGCTCTATGACTTATTTCAACAATTCAAATGTGAATGAACAGCAACTTCGAAAATAAAGTATATATGAAGCATAATATTACTCTCATAAGGACCTCCTGACCGAAGAATGTGAGGCAGTTGAAGAATCAAAAAGTACTTCACATTTATGAATATTTCCTCGTTTGGTAACTTCACATTGTGATTATTCCAATACGTCAATGTGATTTCTGTTTTGATGTTAAATGAAAAGTCTCATAATATAGATTTCGAGTTTAATTTGGCATCACATTGTGAATCAAAAAATGACCAAAAAGGTCCGGAATAGCAGTCATTGTGATTTCAGTGAGAGTCTCAATTCGAGTCGCGGGTGTGATCTGAAACATGAATGATCACATCTCTGAGACGAATTTGTGTTAACTGGGTACAGTTGTGTGCATAAAAAAGTCGTACAGCAGTTATAGGCTATTTTGTGTCAGGCTTAATCAAATTTCTTATCGACTTTGACAAGTTTAGTGTCAAAATTCAAACTATTTTTGTCACAGAAGTTCCAAATGTTTTAAATGAAATCTGAAACATTATAGGCAAGTTTACACCTAACAAACCTTGTACGACTTTTTTATGCACACAACTGTACATTGAGTAAATAATTAGCGTTATTGATATAAGGCAAAATATTGTACTCTATTCGTATTGCAAATTCATATTACAATGATGGATGGGTCCAAGATTTTGATTTCCCCAATTCCAAATTATTCTATATCGTAATTGGAATATTTTCTAGTATTATTCAATCTTCTGTGTGGTATTAGCCAAAAAAGTATTTGTTTTCTTCACATTGTCTACCTTTCCAATCATCTCAAATAATTTTGTCTGTTAATTTGTTAAAACAAACAATGTCTTGAAAACATTGATAACATTACCTATTCATATTCTTTTGTCAGAAAAACGAAGTAGTTCATTAAAATTTTGTATTTTCGTGGCATGAGTGAATTTATCATTCGAAAATCACCAAAATTTCATGTGATAAAAAGCTCTGAAAGTGACATTAGAACTCCCCGAATAAAAGGAAATATTCAGAAACAATTATGAATACTGTTCTCAGTATACGAAAAACGTACGAAATTTACACTCCTAAATAATTGGAAACCCATATGTATAAAGATTTTATCCAGTGGTATGTATTATAGAAATATATTATACACTTTTAATGATAATCTAGCACATTTGAAAGCTTGTGTGTTTGATAAGTGATTTTACCCTCGTAAGTCTAGGACTTGTATGTTTGAAGTGATATATAGAAAGTATCAACTGTAGGAGAAAATATTATCAAACTCATTTATCAACCGTTGATAAACCGATCTTTATAGACAATTGAAAATAATTGTATGAAATGATTTCTCATATCTTCCACGAAAGGACGATAGCTGGAAACATTCAGAAATGAACATTTTCTCCTCCTTGGATGAGATACGATCAAAAAACTAATCTTGTCACTCGTGTGACACTAAAACTTTTTTGACTTTTTATTTTCGTACTCTTGGCATTGAACTTTCCTTAGCGTGATCAGGTGTGAATACCCATGGATTGCTATTGTTTGTCAACTATTTCTCCTCTGTAGCCCCTCTATTAATGACAACTGATGATGAAATTGTTCTAATGATAACTTTATAAAACAAGAAATACGATTGAACGTTGATTTGTATAGTTGATCGAAGACATTGCTTAGTTGTACCAAAAATGGCGAGTGAAGCTAAAAAAGTAAGTGCCTAATATTTGTGTAATAATAAAGGAATTATAAAGTGTGATAAGTAGTATGTGGATTTTCAATACAAACCTATTTTATTTTGTTGAAGTTGTTAGAACCTGTGGAACTGGACTACCAGGCTTTTTCGAAATTGGATATTTCCAAGGAACAACTGAAAAGTAAGTTATGCATATCGATTTATTACTAAATCTTTTGCTGTCGCTGTTGTTTTTTCTTTTTAGATATTTATGGATTTGTTTGTAGTTGTATTTAGAAAAATAGACTTCACGTGTGCATTATTTAATGCCCTAGTCATTCCTACACGTCAGTTATATCAATGTAGGTGTCATTAATGTTTCAATATTTTCTACTTAAACGTTTCAATCGAAAATTCAAAATATATTTTTAATCAATTTCAATAAACTCTATTTGATGAAGCAAAAATTCGAAATGGCGCCCATATAAAAATACGAAGTTTTGGCAAATATCTTGAAAACTAAAAGCGATATCCATTCGTTTCATTCTATTATAGACAAAGATCTCGAAAATGTGTCGATAGAATGTCGAAACCAAAATACCATAAATGTTCTCGAACAATCGAGATACAGGGGTTGTCAAAAACGCACGATTTTGGTTTTTCACGATTATTTCGAAAATCAAAGACAATTGAGGGCACCTAATAGCTGTGCTGAAATAGTTATAGAATCCCGAAAAATATTGTCCACTTAAATATAGCAATACATCAACTGAACAAAATGAATGAGTTGTAAATCCCATGGAATGTAAATAATTGTTTCGTCTCCATCAATAGTTTTATTTTACAGTGTTGAAGCAAATATTTGACTCATTCGATCTGGAAAAGAAAGGAGAAATTTCTGTTGACATGATTGGTCAGATCTTAGACATGCTGGGACATAGGTTGACAGCAGATGAATTGCAGGTATTCTTTCATAACTCCTCTCAGTATAGATTTCAATAGATTACACGCTGTTTTTTTCGTAACCAAATATTTCATATCCTGTTTGTGCGACAATATAGAAGATGATTGAAGTCGAATTTCACAACAAAATAATTCAGATAGTAAATATATATTCACAGTCAAATAGTTAAGTTTGTCTCTCAATAGAGTAAATTTGCCTGCCAAAGAGATAAAAATTTATCTTACATGATGTGGTGTAGAAGCACATAAAAAATAAGAAATGTAGTAAAATGATATTTCACCAGTAAGAATATAGGATTCATATCTACACAGAAGTCCCCCTCCAGCTTGCTTCTAACACACCAATAATATACAGTGTGTTTCATTAAAAATAATAGGAAACTTTCAAAATTTCAATCCAAATGTTGCCAATCCAAATGTTAGCAAGTTATTTTTCGATAATTGTTCTGGACTGGAATCAAATGATATGAGTGTCGAAAACCGTTGAAAAAAAATATTTTCGATAATCAAAGGGGTTATTAAAAACATTTAATATTCTTATGATATTTGTAGAATTTACTTATCGTATAATTATGGAATTCCCATTATTATTTATAACCTGGTATGTACGAACACTCGAAATAATTATGCTTCATATAATTATAAATCCAATCAAAATTATTTCAGGCAATTGTCAAAGAAATAGATGAAGATGGAAACGGTGTCATGAGTTTCGAAGAATTTGCTCATCTGTCTGCCAGATTCCTAGTTGAAGAAGAGGAGGACACTGAAGTTATCTTGAGAGAGCTGAAAGATGCTTTCAGATTATACGACAAAGAAGGTGAGTTGGCATATCAAAATTCTAGACATACATACCTATTTACTTTCTTTCTTAAACGTAAGTCAACAAAATGTACATACTTCAAATTACTTAATGGACATTTATACTAGTTTCTTATATATTCTATATCATGTATTATATATTCGTTCTCATTTGTTTCACATCTCATCAATTATGTTCTCAGGGCTGGGGTATATCGGAGTTGATCTACTAAGAGATATCCTCAGAGAATTGGAGCCAAATCTAACACCAGCTGATTTAAATGAAATGATCAGAGAAATTGATACCGACAACTCTGGAACAGTGGATTGGGAAGGTAAGAATATACCTACCATCAATGCTAGTCACTTTTCCATTGTATTTTCTGAAATCGCTCAAGAATGTCCACCTACGTCTTAAAAATCGGCATTCCTTTCACCAGTAGATACACAATGTATGATTAATTTACCGAAAAAAAATTACTGGGATTCTCGAGAGCGATAGTATCGCCATCACCAATTCATTAACTATTATATCTGGTGGGTAATGGTAATAATCGTTGCTATACCAGGTCTAGCAAGAAAAATGTTGAAATGTTCTCTTCAGTTGATCACGTCTTGGTCAAATCTTATGCTTTCCTATTACACCATATGCAAACTATACATATGTACGCGGTAATATGTGAATTTGTTCATTATCTTCCCTCAATTTGTGATGTTATAATACTTTTTTTACAGAATTCAAAGCCATGATGATTGGATGAAAAGTGCTGGTGATATAGCAGTTAACTGAAGACTTGCTAGCTTCATGATGATCTACATTATTTAACTTATTCTCTATAAAATTAATATGTCAATTATTTATAACATTTATTCACAACTTGATACTTTCCATAAAATCAATGAACTTTAGTTTGTGGAATTCGATATGATGACTTCGATCCCCTTCATCTCTAACATTCTAATCGATCAACTAACGCATGATTTTTGTATGAATATAGGCAACTTGAAAAATAATGGTGAGAAAATACTCTTTCTGGTGCTTTGTAGGAAACTACATTATGCATTCAAAAATTTCAATAACAATGTGTGTAATTTTTTTTCATGATTTTCTGACTTGATAGTTTTTTGGCGAAATAGTAAGACATTTTGATTTGTCTCCCTTCTTCCCCATATATATCACAATGTATATCTACAAGGACTAAAATAAAAGTAGTAACGACAAGAAAAAGTAATTTCAGTATACTTATTTCTTTATTTTCGTTGTTTGTTCGTTCTTGTCGACATTGTCGTTTTGCGCGAAAACTTTTGTAATATTATTGTTCTTCAAATTAGTTTTTCTCTAGTTTTCCAAGTTACCTTTTCAGTTACTTTTGAAATGACGCGGTCCTGACACCGGCAAAATTCCAAGAAAAAATTGCTCTATCATAACTGCGAATCAGACTTGAAGGATGAATGAGGGAACCTTTGACACAGTTTTTCGTCCATACACCAATACGTTCTTTTTGTCATCTCGACACTTGTTTCGCTATATTTATGTTAGTATCTTCGTTCTTTCGCTATATTTATGTAAGTATCTTCAGTAGAAGTTTAAATCATCTCCTGCCCCGGGGCAATGCAGGCTGATCACTATATTACCTACCCCATGGACGTATACTTTTTGCGATGACGTTTATTTAAAAAAAAAACGAATTGACGAATGTCTTTGTTACAAGTGCTTTTCACGATTCAGTTTTTGCAATGTATGATACATATACAACTGAAATTTTTGAGTTCATCAAAATGACAAGTAGAAGAACTTGTATACCAAATATTTAAAATATATACCACAAAGAATAAATGATTTACATTCATTAAACACCCTATATAGGTATATCTCGATTATGAAATTCGTAAAACCGAGGTAAAAGTATATTCGGAACCACCTCCAGTGACCTCTAATTATCCACCCTTGGAATATTTCAGTTTCTCAATGGGACACGACCCTGTATATTCTTCAAAATAGAATTCCTATGGTAAATGGTCTTGAGACATGAACATACAAAATTTCAATACAAAAGAACAATACAATGAAAATATATTATAGTGATCCTGATGTATTCCTGATTCTTGGGAAACAATTAAAATGCTGTTCC
The DNA here is from genome assembly GCA_029955515.1 of Chrysomela aeneicollis. Lineage (NCBI taxonomy): Eukaryota > Metazoa > Arthropoda > Insecta > Coleoptera > Chrysomelidae > Chrysomela > Chrysomela aeneicollis. The sequence continues at coordinate 6,193,517 of JARUHQ010000022.1, forward strand.
AACATTCACCTATAATTTGTTTAATACGCAGGTACAATAACTATATCCGATTATGTACCATGGACTTATTACCCCTAGAATCTAGATTCTTTTCTAACGAGTAACGAGTTAACGACTATAGCGTTGATTGATGCAATACATCAATCAACATCAACGACTATAGGTAGTTAATCCTGATTCCTGATCTGTGACGGTCCCATCATAAACTTTAGGGATTTATCCAAGATTTATTCTGATTTATCGTTAGAAATGTCGTTTGTAATAGGTATATCGTTAACGTAACGATGAGAGATGAAGTTTAGTCACAGGTTTAGTTTTGAGCAGTTGGCAGTGTCAGTTGTGTACGTTAACGTTAGTGTAGTACAAGGATGGTAAACTAGAGAGTAGAGTGCGAAGAGCGGACGAGTGAAAGAATTTTAAGGTTAGGTTAATCATAACCTATCAGTCAGACATTTGTTTATTTTCGATATTATTTATTTAGTTCGAGATTTAAATATGAAAAAATACCAAGAACGTATCGAAGAGTTGCAGAATTATTTCAAAAGTCACAATAAATTCAAAGAATACGTAGCACATACCTCCAAAGTTCACTCTGTAGGTTGGAGTTGTGATGGAAAAAGACTAGCATCAGGTTCTTTCGACAAATCAGTTTGTGTTTATACACTGGATAGAGATAGACTGGTGAGTAAGATGATTATTGTAATATCCAATCACTCTATTTTCATTTTCACTGACATACAATATGTACAAAATGTACCACAGTGGCGAATAAAATTTCTATTTACATTATTTCAGAACAAGGAACATACCTTCAAAGGACATGGGGGATCAGTTGATCAACTCTGTTGGCACCAAACTCACCCAGATCTTCTCAGTACCGCTAGCGGAGACAAATCTGTCAGGATATGGGATACTAGGATACAGAAATCAGTGGCAACTATAAACACCAAGGGGGAAAACATCAATATAACTTGGTCACCAAATGGCCAAGCAATTGCTGTAGGCAATAAAGAAGATCTGGTTACATTCATTGATGCTCGAACACACAAAATTGAGGCAGAAGAACAATTCCATTTTGAGGTGAATGAGATATCCTGGAATAACACCAGTGATTTGTTTTTCCTCACAAATGGACAAGGATGTGTACATATTTTGAGGTATGTGGATGACATATTTTTATAAAGATTTTTAATATTCACAGTAATGAAATGATGTTGTGTAGTCAGTGGTTCCTGAGGTATTGTGAGAAAAGTGAAAATTGATGGTTTAATTTTCAATTATTTTCTCAGTTATTATTCAGAGGAGTTTGCATTATTTGTCAAAGTTTGTTTTTGAATATGGTGACAAATGGTTCAATTAAAAAAATGATATTCACATCAGATGTTATAGAACCACAAATTGTAAAGTTAAATTAGTAATTTTGCTCATTTCAGCATTTTGAGTTCAATTTCTATATGACCATGAAAAAATATCAATACTCTCTGTAGCCAAGACACAGGTGGATATTTAATTCATTCAAGTTTGTACTGTACAAATTTTGACTAATATTATTGATATTTTATTCATGTTATTATTTACAGTTATCCAGATCTGAAAAGGCAACACATTCTGAAAGCCCATCCAGGAACTTGTATCTGCATAGAGTTTGATCCAACTGGAAAATATTTCGCTACAGGAAGTGCAGATGCTCTAGTATCATTATGGGACATAAATGAATTAGCTTGCCAAAGAGTATTCACAAGGTAAGTCAATAACATGATTATGTTGATGTCATTTTTTATGAATCAAAAAATGGCAATGGAAAAATCTTGATAACCCTTGATGAAGTATTTCTTAATTCATTCTCATTGCTATTTTTGAATTCTATGATATTCCTCACAGGATTATTATAAAAGGGAGGTTATGAGCTTTTTTAGACTAGGAGGTCCCTGTGAAAAAGGCGGGTTAACTCATATCTGGTAAATTCAAAAATGTGGGTGATATTACAAAAACCTTATAAATATACATAACTAACTTCAGTTGTTTGGATTTTGTCAGTGTTTACAAAACACTGTATGGATTCATTTATAAGCATTCATAAATTTCATTGACTCAGACTTTTGCTGGTTTGGCATACTTAAATTTGAACACCTGATGTGAATGGAGTACTATCTACTAATCTATCATAATATATGTCAAATATCCAATGTGTTATTTTTTCAGAATGGATTGGCCTGTTCGAACCATATCATTCAGCCATGATGGGCAACTCCTTGCATCTGCATCTGAGGATCTGATCATCGACATAGGATTTGTCGAGTCTGGAGACAAAATCGCTGACATATCCGTAGAAGCAGCAACTTTCACAGTGGCCTGGCATCCTTCCTTATACCTCTTGGCCTATGCCTGTGATGATAAAGACAGTTATGATAGGAAACGGGATGCAGGGAGCTTGAAAGTGTGGGGATTTCAATCTGACTAATTGTCCATTCCTTTCTGTTTTTGACTTTATGAAATATAATCTTAGTTTTTTATATCGTATTATTTATTTCACCCCTATAAGCTGTTAGGGATCGTAGTCCTCTTTAATTGCAGCAGATTCATAAAATAATATTATATATCAGCACCAATCTTATGATCATAAATAATGATGGAAATAGTCTGTCTATCCACCTCTACATAAATGATAGCTGATTAGCTCTAAGTTCATTAGAGAGGTTACATCAAAAATGAAATGTGAAGTAGATGAGAAATATTTTTCGATGCTGGCGCATCTATTGATCGAAGTACGAAAGCAATTTGGTTTTATCTTTGAGTATTAAATCTATAACAGAACCCTGTTTTCGAACAGTGATGCCAAATCAGGAATCACCTCATAACAACGTATAGACGTAGACTGGTGAGTAGTATTCTCAATCAAAGCTATAGAGACAAAAAACATGACGTGTGCCAATGTTTCATGTCAGCTGTCAAGAACGATTCGTATTCAATGATTCTGTTTTTTTTTGTATTTTTAATGAGTTTCTATCTATGATTTTGCTAGCAGAAAACTAGTGCGTGAAGAAGGTCTCATTCAAGAAGAGCATCCACTATATTCCATAAAATGATCAAAACACAGAACTGTCTTCTTGACTGATTGTCATTTATCGCTTCTCATATTTTTACGCTTATTGTTTTGATAATGCGCTTGTCTCAAAGTTATGTTTCTTTTAGAATTAAGCCCATTAGGCTAGAATCTCCTAGTGTCGCTTGATATACCGTAGACAATTTTGAACATCTGACAACCCTGTTTAAGTATTGCTCTCTTTGTCCAATAGATGGCCCAACTATCAGGAGAATGATGGATATGAGGAAATACACATATAAAACCTAATAGTCCTTATACAATGATACGACCTTTTATTGAAACCATGTTGCTTCTGATTGAATCAATCGAGTCCTAATATTGAACGATAGATGACGCGAGCGACGAATTATAAAAATCTAATTGAGAAGTGTTACTCATGAAATAAATAGCAACATCAACATGTGTTTCTATTGTTTAATTTACAAATTCCAATAGAGCAAAAATCCAAATTGCTAGATCTTTTATACCGAATATGTACTTGGGTATTTTTTTTGTAAATTTCATTTTTTTTTAATTATTGGCCGTACTCACGTATTTTGGCGTCCTAAACTTAAATACGAAGTCAAAACGCGGCGGTCTCAAGTATTTTCAAAGATATACACGATTTTACATCATGACATCTCAAACTTTTGCTATTGAAAACATGAAATTCGCCCTTCTTTCAAATGAAACACAGCACACATCACGCTTAACATTTTGTACGCTGGTTCTCATGAATATTTAGCAGAAAAACCTTATTTTTGAAAAATGCACCACTGAAGCCATACAATCAGGTAGGATGAGGTTCCTGTTTTATAACAAAAGATGAATTTATAAATTGTAAACAAGTAGATTTTCAACGAGCGTGGTGTTTTTGTTGAAAGAATTAGGCGCGTTTTAACTTCGAATTCGAGTTCAGAAGACCAAAATACATGAGTGCAGCAAAAAATTTTGAAAAAAATCGACATCAACACCTAACCTATAATTTAGTACTACTTGTAGGAGATATCACCTGAATTTAGTTATCTTGCATCATAAATTAGAGAAGTTACGAGAATTCTTATTTTGGTGAAGCAAAACACGCTATATTGGAAAGTACTTATCGGACAAATGCGTGCATTAATGGAATCCATGCCTTTGCATTCACATTATTAATTTCAAATTATATTATTTTGCATAATTATATAATGGATCAATTTACCTATATATAGGTCATTGTGTAAGGCAAGCTCAGATGTAACTTGATAATTATTAAACGAGGTTTCTATATGACTGTCATCGTAATGACATTTAAAATCATTTCTTCAAGACATGTTTTCCGTAAACCGACATTTTGCTGGCTTCGGCCAGAAAAAAAATTTCTAGATTGCCTCGATCTTCTCTTTTAAATTCTATCCAATAGAAAGACTAAGAGATGAGCTATAAGAGTGCGAGGTCCACAAGGATCTGTTTTGGCACCATTTTCAACTGTTTCTCCTCTACATCAACGACCTATTAGAAAGAGAATTTATTTGATATGTCTGCATAATCTCAACAAAAATTCGTTTAATTATGTCGTGTATATAAGAGAGTTTATTTATGCCATTCTATACTGAATCTGACAATAATTTAATATTGTTACATCCAACTAACTCGCATTTTCGACTTATAGAAATTAATCTTGTATTTTCAATTCAATGAAATAGTCAACTCTTGATTATAGTATGTAACAAACTTCAAATCATATCAGCTGAACTAAGTATCTTTTATGAAATCTCTCAACTATACATTGAATGAAATATTATGCAACATTGCTTTTCATCGCATACAAAAGTAAATAAATTGAGATCTAGTATTTTCCTTAGTATTCAATCCAATTTCTTTCAATCCAATCCCAAATAAATAAGTGCATATATCATAAGTGCTTGTCAAAAAATGGTCGCTATTTGAAAATTAATAGTTAGACTCAAAAATGTAATTTCGCCAACTTTTCTTACTTCTATCTATCGTACTAGTCACTAAAACTTTGCAATTATAATTTTCTGATAGCACCTGAGGTCCTTAGATTAGTTTTCAGGTCTGAATATCACCACAGTTTTTTCAATAATAAATGAGTATGGAATGTTGAAAACTGCAATTTTGATCAATTTGAATAAATGATGAAGTGCCCTTTCGATGCTTATTATAATATTCTAGTGAAAGTCTGACGTGAACGATGATAATTGATCAGATGATGTAGATGATAAAAATACGCTGACTTCACACACACATTTATATCTGTAGATAATCCAATAGGAAGTAAATTTGCAGGATGGAATGAAGATGGTATAATGGGTATAACTCATATAATAATGGCCAATAAAAGAGTACGGATATGAATTTTTTTGCAATTCACCACAATAGCGTACAATGCACTATAATGATAAAGCCTCCTTAATATTTATGAAAAAACGACGACATATCTCTGCAATGTGAAATCGCTTTCTAAGAAAATATGATACCTACCATACGATATTATTATAAATGAGGTACGAGGTTAATTTACAAATGGGAGAAATTATTTTCATCCATCTGCCAGTAATAGATCTATCAATAATTTTTAGATAGGTAGGTACATTTCTATTTTCAATAAAATTTTTATATTGAACCGGAAATTAATGGAGATATGGTAACCTAAGTTTAAATTATCTGAATTTCAAGTGAGTATGTATGTATTGTAAAGACATCAGTCATTTATTAGAAAATATCGTATATTATCTAATATATGTATACGTATACCTCGATATTTTCTATAAGATTGGGGCACCTTTTTAATGACACATGACAGGCTTTATTCCACATTTCGCCCCAGGTCTCTTATCACAGGAGGTGTTAATGATAATAATTCATCATCTTGACGATAAAGTAAACACAAAAAATTGAACAAACGTCATCAGCGATAAAAATATACCAGTTACCTTTGTTGAAATAATTTAAATATTATGGTATTGATAATGGATCGCAATTAATAAATATGAAAAAGACGAGTTTGCGTCAAATAGTAACACATTTTTTGTAGAAAAAATTATGTTTAACGTGACAGAAACGCCTTTATGGCTGGTTTGCTATGCGATTCTTCGAGAGAGTTTTGAAATTTTCTTGACTTCGGACATTGTGACATTTTTTGCCTACAATAGAGAGTGACGCTACGATACTCACCAATAGCATCAGTACAGGAAGTTTAATAAACGTTTTCGAGTGCAGGGATGAGTTGTAATATATCACATAATTTGAAATTGGCGAAAAAACTGTGGGACCATATTTTTCGATAAGCTGGACATAAATATCAACTTCAAATTACGGAAAAATAACTCATTTCAATTGTTTCTAAAAATTATTGAGCCTGAGAATTATGTTAACATTGGTAAACATCTGACTTTATTTAATCGTTTCGGAAGTATTAATTCGTTGTTGAATCATTAGTTTAAGCTAACTAGTTGAATAATTCTCTGTGTACGATCACATCCTTTGAATATTCGGATATCATCAAATCAAATCGAAATATAGTGGAATGAATGTTTTCGTTACTCATCAATGCCGAATCTACTTAATTCAATCAATTCCATCTGAACATCCGGATTGGCTTATAAAAATCGAAAAGTAGAACATCCTCTCAACTTTTCTCATATTTATGATAGCTGTTACCACATATAGGCATGAAATAAGCCCACCATGAATCACTGAAGTTTCACAACAAAATAAAATGATTTCATCACAGTATTATATATTTTTAGAACTTATTATCTTTTCTCTTCCGAAAATTTGAATTCGATTCGAAATTTCTACTGAATTATCCCAATTCTTGACATAAAACACCGTTGGTTATTAACTATTCATTGGAAATTATCTCACAGGAGTCAACTGAATACATAAACTGGGGTATTCCTATATAAGATCACTTTTCCTAATTCTCAGATTTAACGAGTTCTGCGAGATCATGATGGAGACAAATAAGAGAAATCCGAATGTCATCAGAAATACTGAGACTTTTTTTTCTGCCGAAGTTACTTTTGTCGTAATGGACAATTTTCAACCGCATAATCTTGTTTTCAAGATGTTTATGACAAGAAAGGTGTAGGTGCGTACGCGATTTAGAATTTAGTGGATATACTTGAATCAAATGGTTCAGCGTGGTTCAGCTACTGACTGAAATAAGAGGGCGTTGCCAAATCTTCAACTTCAAACTTGTTTATTTATGGGATATTTGGCAACGTGTTTGCAACTGAATCTCGTTCAATTTTTTCTATATTATTATCTATTGACAATACATTGTATATGAATATTATAAATATAGTATATAGTCCTTATACAATGATATATAGATACTTAACAAAAATTTAATACAACGCAACAACGACTGACATCCATTTTGATTTACCTATTCATTCCTTACATTATTCGCACGAAACGATAAGTACAAGAAACAAATCACATCTATCATATGAATTCGAACACCCAGTGGCCAGTGTAACAAAGGAAAGTTGTTTGGTTAAATGTTCTTATAAAAAACAATAAGTGAACACGAAATTTGTTTCTTCTCCTTAGTTGTTTATCTGATCAACTTAATCGTACAATGTTGAATCAGCAGGTAGCAGAATGAGAGTAGGTAGTTTTATATTACATAATTATTTCATTTGAACATACCCATTGTTAGATAGTCGATTAAGTTCCTATAAACTATAAACAATAATGTAGATGATCAGAATTAATTTGCGAAGAGAACGAAACATTTATCATGATTATTTCACTCAACATGAAATAGACCAATCAGACATCAAAATAAGTTTGCGAACGAAATCGTTTGAATAAGTGATTGAATCCTAAAAGACCCGTTTAACTAATTCTCACTATATTGGCAACAGTACATGAAAATACTTTAATTTCTCAAACGTTTTTATGACCTACTATTGATTTTCATCAGTAAAAACTCCATTTTGGATGAGTTTTTTCATGCAAATAATTTTACATAAGGTGATGAAAATATGTCAGAATTTGAAATATTCACACGCATACTTCACAATTGTCTAATTTCATTAACAATAAAATTATTTGTTGTTGGTTTCAACCTAGATTGTAGATTGTAGGGGGGTCTTTAAGGCTATGCAGCCTCTCAAGCACCTCGACCTATCAGATCTTTTGTGCATAAAACCCTTAATCTATTCGAGGTCCGGGATTCCGAGACTTCGTGCAAAGTTTATCAGTTTCCTGGGAGCTATTTTCCTGATATCGGAGGGCTCTAAAAAGGTCCCTTCCAGGAACTTAAGCCTCTTTCAAAAGAGTGCTGGGAATTCGCAAAGAAAATGTTCTGCAGTTTCAGCGAAGTTCTCGCAGTAGCGGCAACTATCACTCTCTGTTTTACCCATCTTTTTGAGGTGATACCTTAGAGGGCAGTGTGTCCAGTGAGGAGTCCCGTTACCAGTTTCAAGTCTTTTTTGTCCAACTCGAGAAGCTGCTTAGCTTTCCTTGGCGAGAGGCTCACTAGCCTTTTCGCTTGTCTTTGTCCTGGCACTTCATTCCAGTGAGATTTCATTTCATCCGCCTCCCAACGTCGATCCTCTTCTCTCAAGTGAGCCTTGGGGAGTCCACAAAAGGATTCTGGACCGATAAATTGTGTATTTGCCCCTTCTCTGACAAGGCAGTCTGCTTCTTCGTTGTCTTCAACTCCCTTATGACCTAGCACCCACATCAATGGTTTAAACCTAAGTTAATCAGGAATAATCTAGCCGTATACCCCCCGACCTATACATTTGAATAGATTAGCCTCATAGGTATATGTAATCGAAACATAGATAATTATCATCAACAATCAACAGTTTCTTCTGTTGTAATTACAATCTATTTTCATTTACTTGTTTCAGAGATAGGTATACGTTGGTCTGAAGCAACCAAATCATTTGTAATCTGTTGGGAACATCTACAATGTCAAATCTTGAGACTTCCACTCAGAAAAGAACATAAATGAAGGAGGCTTTTTAACTTCACTAGATATTACTCCCAAGAAGTTCTTGAAAATTGATGTCCGACCAAATTTGAGTGGATCTGTGAAGAATCCTATAATAAGTATTGCCTACCTCTACTCATTTCTGTGGTAATTTGACAGAGATAAAAATGTAGTATTTATGAAATCTTTCCCCAACAACTTTCAACCGCCCATCATGAGATGATTTATATTTCAACGTTCAATAATGCAGACAAGTTGTTTTCACATTATGATTTTGGGCATAATTATTCATGAAATAATTCGATTCGAATTCCCAAGGTTTACGTTAATTTTTCTCTTTCATATTGATTTATTGTTATTACCATAAATTAATTAAAATTCTCGTTTTCGGATATTATGAATTTTTTTAGTACATAAAATCGGTATGCAATTTTAATAATCATATATTTTTGCTTCGCCACTGGAATAACATATTTTCAACACACTTTTTGTCCTACTTATCTTTCAGAAGGTTTTTGGTTACTTTTCGACATAAAAAATACGATCCTTGTAGGGTGATCCATAAATTCCATATAAAATATCAGGGAGGGGTTCATCAGGTCAAAATAGGAATTCCTTGAAGAGAGTTTCTTTAAAGAATCGTATATTTGTAAAATTTGAAAAACGGTTCTGCCGATTTTAAACCATAAGAGTTAGAGGAAGTTGCATTCATAGAAGCATTGTCAAGCAGTTCAAACAAATCGAGATTATCAGGGCCGGTTATTGATATATCATAAGAAAAGTAAATTCTGTCATTTCGATTTTTTTTACACTTCTTTTCGAATATGATCAGATTTCGTATCCAACGTTTCGTACGCTCTGGGCCACCCTTAACCTCATTTCTTTCAATACGGACCTGCATATTTTATGACACTTTTCGAAATAACTTTCAACGCTGAATTCAACGACATGATGGTAAATCAAAGTTGATTTTCAGGTGATTTTGACCCTTATCCAAATTTTCAAAATCACCTGAAAATCAAGTTTGAATGACGATACGACATCTGAATACGTCAAATTGAGGATAATTCACTGTCGAATTAAAAAATTCCTGTGACATTTTTTGATAATATTAGAAATAAACTGAAAAAAAATCGAAATGACAGAATTTACTTTTCTTATGATATCTCAATAACCGGCCCTGATAATCTCGATTTGTTTGAACTGCTTGACAATGCTTCTATGAATGCAACTTTTTCTCCATTTGACCGACCTTCTAACTCTTATGGTTTAAAAGTTACCAATACAATTACAATAAAAAAGTGACCACTCTGTAGTTTTTATTCATCTTTTGAATCCATTTCAGTTGTACCAGTGATTTTTGCTATAGCTTCAACTCACTCCAATTCCTGCTGCAATCAATGATATTGGATCTAAAGAGACATACTGTATGAACATTAAAGTATTCAACCAGAATCAAAATCAAATTATGCAATTTCTCAATAAGTCCGTATCGAAAGACAAACAATGGCATGCTATTATATAATATTCAATAACTGTAACAAATAATTTAATTTACAGACAAGCGTTTATCCACAAATCTAAGTCAACTTTCTAATGTCGCCTTATTAGCTCTATCAACGAGTTAGATACGTTTTTTCAGATCATTCAGAATTTATCTTTCAGGAGTTTTGCAATTTTATGTAGCCAAATGAAAAAAACATCGATATCATAAAAACGATCCTTTCTAGAATAGTATAAACAATTTCACATTACTTGTAAGTACTTTTTTGCTTAGGAAATATGCTCAACAAAAAAAAGCTTGTAATATCAACTGAATAAATCAGGAAATATTGAATTTGTTTTGTAACACTGATAAAACATCTGAATAGGCATATCTCATAATTCGGGATTACTAACCCAATCTAGGGCACTACTCGGAATCGTTCTTTCGTGGATATTTAAAACTAATTATAAAATTTCATTATACTTCCATCATCATCAAAAACTCGAGAAAATATATATTTTGCATTTCTGTCAAATTCGTGATTTCAGACTGAAGCGAAAATATGCCTTATATCGTTCTTATTCCGGCATTCTTACCCAAATTGCTGACACAACAAAATGATTGATATATAAGTTGCTAAACAACACTAGTGTGAGATTCCTTATATGAAAAAAAAATTAATCAAATCAGACTTTAATTATCGAAGTTATTGTTGATCGAATTTTATTAAGATTTTGAGTGGATCGATTATTTTGCCGGTGTAGGTATATTGTTTTTCTGAAATCTCGAAAGTAAGTGTATAGTTTATAACACTTTTGGAATGGTATGTTTTATGACCGTATTCAAATTCAAATTTCGTGAATACAACTTTTATTAGTATCATTAATATCATTGACTGCTAAATTTCAAATGTTGAACATCAAAAAAAGTTAGGAAGACAGATTATTTGAAATTTTACACCGATGGCCAGTCATGGTGATGTAATATGAATTCCAAAGCTAATTAAGAATTGTCATCTCGTTAAGAACATGCCACAACACGTTACATAATTATGAGAATTAAAACGTAATTTGTCAATGGGCGCAGCGTGTTATAAGTATATCAAATGACATAATTCGTAAATTTTACAAAATTTCAAGACATCTATAGCAGGTTACATAAATCGATCGTCAGAATTATTGTGATTTGGATATATGGAAATGAAAGCGGACTGATTCGAGAACGAAGCAGTTTACATTCCCATGATTAACGTACTGCAGAGGAAGACTGTAATGGAAATTCACGTTTCCGTTGACTATAGATTATTAGCTATTAGCCTATCATTGATGATTTCCTCTGCATCTTCCTTCTTTTTCAGAACGCAATTCATCGAGTAATTCGTACAATAATTTATGTTGCCGGACAAAATGAGGTAATGGGGCTTTATCCAAGTCACTGTACGGAAGAACAACATAATTGATCACGATAAATCACGAACCACTTAACCCCAGTGAAAACTTCATCAACATAATGGGAGATTTAGGTACAGTGATGAGTTCTAAACATCAGCCAAGCGAATGGCAAACTCTCAAAACGTTCATTAATGATGGTATTATCATAATTCTTGATTCGTACGCAAAATTTCAAATTATTTGTGCATGAACTCGACCGCCATCTTGAGGCTGCCATCTTGATTCTATGAAAGTTGCCAATAAATTCGAAACATATTCCATTTTCAGAATAGACTTTAGATACACTTCCAGGGTTATTCATTAAAAATAGGCAAACTCTCGCGATATAGATAGATATATGTAATAAATTTTGTCGACAAAGACTGTCATGTTTATAAATATGTAGATTGTAGGTTTTAACCCGCACCAAAATACCATAAAATGGTCTGAAGCAGAGATCATCCATAGAGATGAACACTGGTTCGCATTCAGTCAACCAAGCGTCGAGATCCGCAACATATGGAAACCGGCTGATAAGTCGAATCAACAGGTTACAACTCACTGAACCGGAGAATTCCGCCCTATCAGACCTACGAATACTCGCTTATCCCCGGGCTTTGTCAGTCCTCACTTGGAGACCATTGTAGATACACACAATCGAAACGTCGTAACAAACTCAGTTTTAAATCTTTTTTACTTCAATTTATTTATTTTAATTCATCTCTTTTTTCCGGGTATTGACTATTTATATGTACTGTTCATTAACCTTTATTTTTTCAGATTATTGATATTCGAATCTTTTGATTCGATATACTTTATTATTATCTTTGCCTGTGCCTTTATAGGTCTATTGTCCGTCAGTTCCCCTTACAACTATGAAGAATTAAATTCGGAATGGCAAGACTGAAATGCTTCGGCATTGTGGTCCAAGAGGTCCAACCTTCTTTGAATACTCTTCATTATTTATTTTGTTTTTTCACCATAACTCATTTTTATTCAAATCTTCATATCTTTAGACAATGGAAGTCCGAAACTCTACTTCACAAATTAGATTATCTGTCCTCTGAATCATGGTTGAAATCTGTTGAAAATCTGAAAGCAGCTTCAATTTCACAAAGAACAGGTTATTTTGTTGAAGTTCCTTGGATCATAATGCTTACGCTAGATACGGCATCATGAAGTATTTGTTTGGTGTTAGAAGGGTATTATTGATGAGAGAGGGTGAAGGGCAGGAAAGTATTATGATACAGTAGCGTACCTATAGTTATTCTGCTACAGAACATATTCAATTTTTTATTTTCTTATGAAGAAATTGCTGAAAGAAACAGCAATTCATCCAAGAGGTATTTGAGATTGCCGAAGGCTCTGGATACCCATGTGATTCAAATTAATCCAATTCATCACTTCATTCACAATCCAACAACACGCCTATGGATTATGGAATACAAGATCTGACAGAATGTGCTTCTGCAAATCAAACAGGACTTCGTCATTTTGATGGAGAATGCGACATTTTAAACTAATTCCTCGAAGAAAAACACTCGAAACTATGTAAATCATACCCGATCGACAGTAGAATTCGCTAAAGAATACAACATGTGACATTTGTCGGAATTGTCATTTGTGTCAAACTAACGCGTGTATCGTCAAAATTTCAAAACGACCAATCAATGGTTTAGTAGTAGTAGTATAACCGTTATTCATTTTATTGAGCATCAGGCTGCTTGCATCAACATTTTGTCAAATTCATATGTAGGTACCTATCAATAAGTTTCAGGTAAATTTTGATAAATATGATTATGATTTCATCGAATATTTGGGCCAGATCTTTTTTTTATTAACCTAGTTCATATTGGAATGCATTCAAATAATGTCTGTTCGGGTACGATATTCCACCTTATGTACATGTAATTATAAGAAATTGAAGCATCCGATTGGTTGTCCCCTTGAATTCATACTCTCACCTAGAAAGTCAAGTTCACAAATGAAACTGATTTTGTCTGGTGAAAGTCCACCCAGACCTTCTGACGAAAGAAGCTTTAACCAAATATTCACAAACGGGTCCCATATATGTATTAATTAACAATATATGTAACAAGGCACATCAAAGAAAAGTCGTCTGATACAGTATCCAAATGAAGAGATCTTGACATTGCTATCGATAGTATATAGAACATAGCATAAGGAACTTTCCAGTAGTGAATGGGCTACCTATCACCGCAATAAGGGTCCACATCGATAAAAAAAGAGAGCATGTACTGTAACCAACCCAACGACAAGTGCCGTTTCAGATGGGCCCTGCATCTAAGGCCGTGCGTTATGTTATGTTCCCAGATAGCACAAGTACGTCCCGAAGACGTCCTCAAACCGTACACGTCAGACCTCAACGACGTCCCGAGGATGTCCTATTTAGATACGGCGTACGTCCTCAGGACGTTTCGGGGACATTCGTGGTTACAAAATCGGAGGTACCTAGGACGTACGAATTATTGCCTCATTAGGTCTGAACAGGACAATTCAACATTAAAACTTTCTGTGACTTTTTCACAGAGTTATTGTTATTCTCCGAATGTTATGAGAATACTTGAAAATTAATATGAAATAAAAAAAAATAAAAAAACGAGGAAAACCTGCAGCAAAGGGAACTCGCACCGATTTCGATGAAATTTTCACAGAAGCTTCCTAACATGAATATAAAACCATACAAATGAAAATTTTTCTGCGGAAACACTTCATAATATTTTTTTTTTGGAAAAGTTTAGGAAATTTTATCACTTTTAGTCCTAAAAATGTGCTTGAAATTTCAGTTACATTGTCAGTGGGGGATATGTAAGTTATACCAAAACATTAATATTGAGTCCCGAAATGGATTTTACAGGAAATTTCGTGATGAAAAACTTCAAAAACTGTTATTTTCGCATTTTTATTCAAGCATATATATGCAAAAATATCAATTCGCAATATCAACTGTCAAGTCACAAATGGAGAAAGCAACGTTGCCACGTTTAAAAAAAACCTATGCGCTCATTTCCTGATGAGTGCAACTCGTGTTTATGAGACTACTAACCTGAATGTACTAACCTATCAGTGACGGCCTTGATCACTATTTTCAGTAAATTTTTGAGGAAGGAAAATTTGTTGAAAAAAAAAAAGGATGCTGAACGGGTAATTTCAACGCGTTGTATTTATTTGTTGAGACTACTTACCTGAACGTACTAACCTATCAGTGACGGCCTAGATCACTATTTTCAGTAAAATTTAGAAGGAAAATTTGTTGAGAAAAAAAGTATGATGAACAGAAAATTTCAACGCGTTGTATTTATTTATTGAGACTACTAAACTGAACGTACTAACCTATCAGTGACGGCCTAGATCTCTATTTTCAGTAAATTTTTGAAGAAGGAAAATTTGTTGAGAAAAAAGAAATGTCTGCTGAGGGGGAAATTCGAAGGCGCAATCACGCTATATTACCTGGCCTCAACATACTAACCTATCAATTGAGGGCAGATAACTATTTCCGTTGCTTTTTTAAAGAAGGAACATTACATTTAAAAATCGGAACACAATCAAAAAATTGTAGAATCTGTGAATTTTTCAAAACTTGGCAGCGTTGTCCCCTATATGTCATGACATGAGTACTTTTGACATTGCACATCACCTGATACTTGGAATATGGAATATAATGAATAAAAATTCGAAAATAATTCATTTTGAAGCTTCGAAGACTCGATTTTAACGTTTTGGTATAACTAAAACATATCCCCCACTGACAATGTAATTGACATGAACCAAGCACATTCATAGGATTGAAAAGTGATAAAATTTTCTAAACTTTTCCAAAAAAGAAATAGTTTGGAGTGTTTCCGCGAAAAAATTTTCATTTGTATGGTTTTATATTCATGTTAGGAAGCTTCTGTGAAAATTTTATCGAAATCGGTGCGAGTTCCCTTTGCTGCAGGTTTACCAAAAACGATATCACGAAGTGACCCATCCGAACCCTAACCGCGACTTGTATGATCGCTATTCCGACTTGTTGTTACTTGGATTACTCCAGTGTGAGTCGAACAACAATTATTTTCAACAATTTATATTGCTCAATAGACCATTAGTGTTCCTGGCTGTCAATTCGGCATATTTTTAGTCCTCAAAATTCAATTAAAACCAGTAGACTAGATGTCACTTCTATCCAATGCATTAATGCATAAATGCATCATATTTTGAAAAGGTAGATATAATCTCTATAGTTGATGTACATATATTTCACAATAACATAAAGAAGTAAGAAAATAAAATGCGAATACTGTTGTTGAAAATATTTGTCAAACCTCCACAAATAATAACGTACCGAGTTGATTTTCGGAAAGTTCTCATGCACATAAATAATATAGGTATATATAATACAGGTTCTTACTTTCGGAGGCACTGAATGACCCAAAACATCTATAAGTATAAAAAAATCTCTTGAAACCTTGAAAAGATGTCCTGAGGACGAATACAAATGAACGTCCTGGGGACGTCCACTCATGAACGTCCTGAGGACGTCCTATCAATAGCCAGGATGTTCGGACCAAATGGGACCTAAAATGGACGTCCCGGGGACGTCATGTGCTATCTGGGTTATGTACTTACGGATCATAAACCATTCACAATACAACACTGAGAAATCAGAGAAATATGATGTTGTAACAAGAAATTCACGAAGCAAAATGCAAATAAATAGCCGAATAGACCGTAGAAGGGCGCAAAGTATTCTAAAAATAGATCGACATCCTGGGCACCTTCCTGATTGGTTGATATATTGTGCGTTCCTTAACAGGTAAAGAATTCTTTGTTAGGGACACAAGATATTATTATAGATGAACGACGAGTTTGAAATGTTAATTTTCGGATCTATATAAAGGGCTTAGATTTGGTGTCGGTGCTCAACAGGGTGTAAGGTATCCCCCATATGTTAATCTGCCACGCTCGATCAAATCACAAAATCCCCGCTTGGGCTCCCTCACTATAAAGATTTAGAATCCTCTACCATCGTCCATAGATGGACGATGCCTCTACTATGGGAAGAATCCATTCCATGATTTAAATTAAGAGAATGGGAGCAACAATGGGGAGTAGGTATATGACCAGGTGAGTGCTAACGCCAAAAGAGACTTACTGTTTTATATCTTGTGGTTCATTTTCGTTGGAAAAATTCCCACCAGACTCGATAAACAAAGCAAACAATCATATTGGATTCTAGTATTCTTCACAATTATTTATCTAGGCAAAAAGATGCATTAACACGTAGTGTTCCAGATTGTCCTCTCTTGGAGAGTGGCTATACCATATTGAGCATACCTTATTTTATTCAGATATTATGTAATTTTAGATCACTTGTGGTCACGAATGCTCCATAAGAATCGAAACTAGTTACAACAAAAATCCAATAACTCACGTTAATGGAGTTACATCGCCCTAGGCATGCGAGATAGGAAAAGACAGTCGATATTAGAAACAATTTATTTTGCAACGAGGCAAATATTTAGCGGTAATTCTTATGCTGGACCATTATTAGAGAAATCCAATTGGCGACATTCAGTACAAGATTGGTGTCAATTGAAATTAGGAAATAAGGCTATTACTAGTTATTTATTTTACTTTATACGGAATTTCCAAAATAAGGATGACCTACAGAAAAACGTGAAATTATTCTACAAGGTATCTTTCGACTGCATATAAGGGATATCCACAATATTCGTGAAACATCGTACGCTAGTGGAATGTTGAAATTATCTTTTATAACTTGGAGAAGAAAGATATCATAACTTCGGAATCGCTCGTGGTGGAATAATATACGTGATTAATGATGGAGAATTGTTCTATAGAGGCCAATAAGTTTCTGTGAAGCAATTTTTGCAACGGACCTTCCATGATCTAACTTGCACCTCTGATTTCTCCAACTGTCAAAATATTTCATTCAATCAATAAACATTCATCTTGAATGCCATTTTTAAATCTGAAAAAGCTGTACAGTTCAAATTTTTTGTCTTGAAAGTAATGAAATAGAAATGAAGGATACATACTGTATGATGACCATTCAATTGATAATATAACGAGTCAAAAGATACAAGGTTGAGATGTAAACGAAATTTGTAGCGAAAGTGCTAAAAAACTAATTTTTTTTCACTAAAAGAATGGTTTCGCATAGTACAACAATAAGTGGTTTTGAGGCGATCTATTCATGGCCCACAGATTCCTACCAAAATTGAAAGTACACCAAATCATCCACTATTCTCTTGGTAGAGGTGTCTAAATAATAGAAGAAAGCTGGCATCAAAATCAATCAACTTTTTCAAACAAAACAAAAAATATTCCCATTCAATTCGGTCTATCCGCGTTTATTGTTTCACATCGCAAACGAATTGGCTGATGAAAATCACCAATCATGGAAGCATCAGACCGCGTCCGCTCTACATCACTTTCGAATCTTCAGCAATCAAACATGTTTCACATCAATAACACCTTCATCTGCCGCCGCACCGCAAGACGTCATCATCAGGATCTAGACAGCCGACAGCCCAATCACGTTTTATCCTCAGATCCTCAAAGACAATCGGCAGTAGGTCAGTCGTTGCCCCGAATCAGCACAAAACACCTGCAACAAGTTGAACTTGATCGCAGCGTGCTGCGTGAAGATGACTAGGAATACAGGAAACTGTAAAAGTATTATAGCGAGGACGTCTAGATCGAGTCGTCTGCCGAGAGACTCGTTTGTTTATTTCCAGTAGAAACAATCTCGCAGAGATGAGAGATCATCGGCCAGCCTTGATATTTATGTGAACATGTCACCTACTGCACAGTTATTATTCAAATGTGTTGGTGTACTCGATGTACTGTTAGCTCGTTCATTCATATATAATTTATGAATACATCTTCCTATAAATTGCAAAATCATGAATCTCATCTGCTTGCATATGTAGATGATGGAATAAAAAAGCATGTAATTGAATGAATATTGTTATGTCCGCCTTGATTTCATCAGGCACTTTTCGAGCAACAGCAGCAAGAACAGGATTCTTGATGTGCATCAAAATATCAGAAGCGATGATTTATCTTCCGCGTGCTGAGAAATACTTTATTCCAGAATCCTCGAATTGAAATCGGTTCATATAGAAAACCTGCCGGCTTCTATCACCCTTGAAATGACAAATTTTATATTCGATTATAACAAATTCATAAACAATATTAAAAAAACATGCAGACTGATAGACCTTGATTCTGTTGGTGAATACATAAACTGATAATTCATACATGTATATAAACTTCTCGAATAGATAAAGGGTTATGCAAAAAAGATCTGATAGGTCGAGGTGCCTGAGAGGCTGCGACCCCCTCTACAATTCAATATTATCTTCCATCTCCTCCAATATCTGAAGAGATCTGGAATTACGACCGACAACATGGCTTGATGGCTTTCATTACCTACTAAAGATCAAGAGTAGATTTTCTAACACATGGTAAACGGCCATTGAAAAACAAGTGGAAACAAGTAAATGAAGATCTAGTTAGAATTTCGAAATAAGGATCCAAGAATCTAGTAGAGTTTGATACAACCAAAATTAATTGCTCACGCGAAACAATATTTTCTTACGTACATTCCAAGGTTTTGCAAACTTCTTGATCAATAACCCAGGTTTTGAAACTTTGTATCTGGAATCAGCAGCATACCCATGACATCAAAAAAAGCCAATAGGCATATCCTCATCTTACGAGGTTTTTACCATTTTTCAACCAACTTTTTATATACTAATTTACAAGAAAATGTACCTAACAAATATATAAATCTATTTTTCTATCTATATCTACCTCAAATGTCCTGTCACCATAGATTTTAATTTCAGAAGCGAAGGTGACCGCGATCATTCATTTCCCGAATAGCTCATGAGATTAGAGGGTGGAAAGCACTTTTCTTATCAACTGTTTTACTCAAATCATGAGTTATTATTTTTCCTATAGTTTGGTAGTTTTGTCTTGAGCAAGCATAAAGGTTGATTTTCTGATATCACGTCAAAATAAACCTCAATACGTTCTGGGTGTTTCCAATAGAAAATATCCACCATTTGCCTTGCGTTCCACAGAAAGAGTGATCAATTTGTATTTTTTAAGAATGAAGGAGTGAAGAAGTGAAGAAAATCCGTGTTGGAGCTTTTGGGCTTGCGTCCTTTTGACAAGTTCTGGGGCTTATGCTATGGCTCAGAGCTGCACGAATATTATTATTTGATTCCAATCGATTTCTTGTTTTCTCAATTGAAAGCGAAGACAGAAAATCAGATGGGACAACATCTGTTAAATTGGAAATCAATGAAATCAATAAAACTGCTCAATTCATTTATTTATATAATTTTGTGGATCTTGATTCAATTCTCGCAGACCCCTGGTTATCCATATGGACCCCTAGTAGGACACCCCTGGAATAAAGAAATTTTTAAATTTTGATATATCATTATCGAATCCACACTTTCACAGGTGCTTGAATTCCAATTTTTTGCCTGGTTGTTTCAGAACTCGATTCATCAAATTATCCTACTCCACATTAGCCACGCTGTGTAAAAATAAATTAGCAAACATCTACACTTTATTTGATTAATAACGGCAATCATTTTATATTCCTTTGATTGCATGTAGCATACACGTATTCAGTTGAGTGTTTCTGCTTCTAAATTTCACACGGTCTAATGAACGACTATTAACGAGTTTATTAGGAGGCGAACTAATAAAATAATTCTCTAAGATAACATGTTCTATACTTACCAGTTGAGTGATGACAATCCATTCGAAAAATAATAGGAACTGACGCAACAATGATTTGATTCGTCTTGGAATACGTTCTACAAAATGCATTCAAGGTGGATAAGTATTGTTACGAATAGAATATAAATGGTTACATTGAAGAGATTTTTTCTATGAAGCAATATTCTTCGTTCAACAATGAAGGTTCTTGAACTCAGACATATAAGAGTTGAACAAAGCTAATTCGTTATTTTTGATATTGTTCATTTGTATTTATGATTTCTTTATCGGAAGAGGAACATAGATATTGGATTTTGTTCGAAAGTTTTGAGGTTATAAGCAACCGAAACTCAAAAAAAATATATGGTAAAGGGACCCGTGAAGGGAATTTTGGAAGATCACCAACTTGAAAATAAAAGGGTGGCTAGTATATGGCCCCGTCTAATCTGTCCATGATGGATGAAGGTTCGTCAATATAATGAATGAAATTCTCCTACAGAGTACTTTCAGTATATACTCCTCAGATTATTTAATCTTGGTAACCTGATACAAAAATACTGAAAAAAATGAACTATCAAGTGTTGTTTTGTTGACCATCTTCTGCGTAACACACATTCTAATTTTCGGAAAATTTTTATACATAGGGGTTTTGTTCAACTGAAATATTTGCAATCAGCTGCAACTTCCGATTACACCGAAAACGGAACTCTAGTAGGTACGACATACCTACGTCATTTCAAATGAAACATCATATACATTATCGTATTTCCGAAATATATTGGATTTTCCGAAATATATTGGATTTCAATATAACTTTTTTGACCATAATATGACTTATGTTTTCTCGAAATCATTGGCAGTTCAGTTCTGGAGATCAAAATCTTTGGAAACTCTTCAAAAATGTAGATCAACTTTCTGTTCTATATTCAGAATGAACGTATTTTGTAGAAAAACGATATTTTCGGGGTTCTCAAGAATCTTCTGAACCTCCGGAAAGTCTTCAGAAAAGGTATACAGTTACTGGGTGCTAAATTATTGCTAGTTTATGACTGAGCAAAGTCTAGATATTCAATTTTCAGTGAAATTGAATCAAGGTAAATTTCGAGTTGAAACTATACAATCTCAAATTTTGTCTCTGACAGCTGATTATATTTATAGTTCATTTTTACATTGCCACATCCGCCCGTATCATAATTACCAATAATTAAGTTGAGTCCATTACCAGATTATGACATGCCCACCCATACTAATAATAATAAATAATACGTTATTAAAATATTGAAAGGCAAAATTCATTTTGATAAAGGTAACGTTTGCTGATCTATCAGATTAGACTCTGAATATCATAAATTTTATGCTAACAATCACGATTATATTTCACTATGAAATAATTATTGTTCTGAATTATGACCAGTCAGAAAGAGATTTTAATTCCTTTGAAGGTTGAGTGCTCCAAAAGTAAAGGTGTGTAAAAAATATCAAGTCTTAGAAGCACGAGCCAAGATGTTGTGAGTCAATTGTAACTCAATTCAAGGTGATTCAATGAAACTAGACTATTCCAACACCATGAAACAGCATAAGAATAATGTTTTCGGAAATCTGATTTTTTTTATGTTCTGGTTCTCACGAAAAGGGGTATCCTTTAATTTTCAGAGAACATCGTGAGAACCAAGGAAAAGAAGGTAGGAGTTGGCGTTCTTCTAAAATTTCTGGAGATGGGATGCCTCAGGGAACACCTCCCTATTAGGCAATGAGTTCCAAAGTCTCGATGTTCGTTGGATGAATGAGTTTTTTAAAAAGGACGTTCTGCAGGTCTCTAAAGTGACCACGAAGGGGTGTGAAGACTGAACTTGACGGGTTAATCTCGAAGAGACTGTGATGGAGGAACGATTGTTGACATTTCAGAAGAGCATCGCCCATGAAAATATCTATAAAACAGATATAAATCGCCAACTTTTCTACGGTGTTCCAGAGAAGTGAGCGAGTTTGTAAGCGAGGCATCACCGAAGAGACGAATTGCCCTTTTTTGGACAGAATCCAATAGTTTCAGGATATGTTTAGGTGCCGCACTCCAAATATGAGAACAGTATTCCAGGACAGGTCGGATTTGTCCCTTATAGAGCTGATATATCTATATATACTTAAACTAATCCTCTTTAATTGAAATTTCATTTTTAATGGTATAATTTCTCATTTTCTCAAAGTAATACCTCAAAAAAAGGAGGAAATTGAAATTATTCTTGAAAGTTTGTAGGTTATATAGGCTTAGGAAAAACCTCTGTACCTATGTAGTGGGTAGAGAATGGATATTATGGATTCGAGAGTCGAATACATACCAGATTTTCAAATTTAGAACACTTCTTAGTATGCGGTTTCTATAGCAGTATCATGTTAGTTACATCGGCACTAAACAGTTTTTGAACCATGGACGATATAGTACATTATAAATTAGGATCAAAAATGGTCAATTAGACAAAAAAGCAGAAGAGGAAGAACTAATCTCTCATTTCACATGTAGAGTGGAAGTATTGGAGGTTCATCATTTTATACAAGCTTAATTGAATGTATACATGAGTTATTAATCTCATATTCACCTCAGAGGTGATATAGAAAAAGTCAAAAACAGTGTGCTGGCCAATTTCCCCAGAAGCAGAAACAACGAAACATAACAGAACAGAATATTTTGTGTTTGTAACTTTTGACGCATCAGATTTATTCTATTTTCAATTGTTGTTAGAAACATTTTTCAAATCCACACTTTTTTCAATATCAATATCACAAATCGTGACAAATTGTGTCAGAGTTTTTTGTTGAACATAATGGATACTAAGCGGTTCGTTGTTAATAAGCTATTTCTTTCTAAAATAATAATAACAATCAAATTACCATGCCACTAGCTAGGTACCTAACTTATTTTCAAGCCCTAAGATTTAAAATATCAACTTTATCTCCAACGCACTTAAAGCTCAACCAAAAGTGTTGCCTAACAACATGAATGATAATTTTGTTGTGTCAGTATAAGAAATGTCAACTTATAGAGCTATTTCAGAACAAAAATGGACGACTTTTGAGTCGGTTGTAGAAAAATAATTTTCAGTAGACTGCACATTATTCATTTATCATTTCAAATACGAATTATATCATGCCGCTATACTAGAAAACCTATATGATTAACGATACTGCTTTTGTACTGTCCGTCAATGATTGAGTCCACAACCATGACATGTGAAGTCACTAGTGTTCTCGGGATTTCAAGCTTGTACGAAATTATTCGTTTGCGCGCGAAACTTTCAATCATATATAACAACATTATTACTAATATTTGAGACATAATATTTTGCATAGCTCATTCTTAATCATGATTGAACATTTTTATGAAGTAAAATAAATGGGCAAGTTTGCTATTCGTAGAACGTGATGCTTTCGGTATTTGTCGACTTCATTCAAGTTGAATTGAGATCTTGAATGCATTATAACTGGTCCGAACTGAAAAAAAAATCAAGACTAATCGTGGGAGGCTCCATTGCGACTATTGTTGCAAAATGAAATGAAGAAATGAACCATTGTCAAACGTTCCCGTCGAATTGCAATAGAGCAATTGTTAAGTGAGATTAAAGGTCGTGTAATACAATTGAAAAAATTGCAAGAAATCTACCGAGAGACTATAGAAAAACCAAGTGGATTTAAAAAAAAATGTATCGTTATTCTTTAAAAATTTTCAACCTCTATCGAGAACTGATTTATATTTCATTTGATACGTTGAGAAAATACGAAATCTCTTCTATCTAGAACTTCTGTTTTTTGTTGATGAATTTTCATCAAGTGTATGATGGATTGTTTCAGGATTATGATTTTTTACAGATCAAAATGTGCACAATGTTTTTGTTATTTCAACCAATAGTTATGCGCAATCATAGTCATTCATTCGGTTTTATACAGTTGGACTGACCTTCATATTAGAGCTTGATTTTCTTGAACTATCATTTATATGGAACAAAAATCGATTACTCATTAATTCACGGGAATATAACAAGAAACCATTCAAATCGCCAACAGATATATTGAAAAAAAAACGTTATATTCCTAAATTAACACTCAAAGCTGGTATATACGACGTAATACGTAAGTGAATCAGAATTAAACATCATAGTAGTTGATTGTGCTTCATGCCTCTTCCAAAAAAGTACAAGCGATGGATAAAAAAAGTATTTTTGCAAACAACTTCAAATTTCATCAGATTACTCGTCATTGTCATGACAAAAATTTTTATATTTCAGGCAAACGCATGCGTCTGTATCAAACAGTAAACGGGTATAAGTGTAAAAGTATTTTGAAGGACTCATCAATAATCAATGTAATACATTTGATTATTGAAATATGCAGATTTGCCTTAGCCAGAAAACCTAAAACCACCAAATCTAATGGTCATACTGTTGAAAACTCATAAAGTTATGGAGACTTTTCGAAATAGAAAATTCCCCTCGAGATATTGTTTCCTTGATCCATATCCAATATTCAGAAAAAAATTCAACCTACTAAATTTTGTACTTCCACTTCCTATTGGTGGAGTGATTTCACGTATAGTTGATGTCAAGAAAACGTTTAATTATAGGTCAAATTTTTTTTTTTATTCTGGAGATTTTTTTTATTCTGGAGAGAGTATATAGGAACCTGATAAGGCTTCAGATTTTCATGCTTAACAGTCTGAATACAGATGGCATTTGAGAATATTGTTGCATAAACATGTTTATCGAATCCTTTTGGTTGAAATGGAAACTTAAATAGATTATAATATCTTTATCGTATCTTATATGACATCTCTATTGATCATTATCTACATCATAAACGTACCAAAACCTTAATTATTCATAACACGTTAACATAATTTGCGTCAGCATATACAAGCATAATACGTTAGCTAACAAATAATATTTATTCATTTTTTTCGCATCGCCGTTGTCAATGATACAATATAGCTTTCAATGCAACTCGATCAACACCGTCTCGGACATTGCGGTTGACTCGGCTACAGCTCGTAACCAAGCAATGTCGTCGATTATTATAAATCGCACAATAATCTCGTTACATTAATGGCTATAAACCTATCTGTTACTCAGTTTTTTCAGGCAAATAATACTATTTCAACCACTAAATGGCACTAAATATTTATCAGATTATTTATCGGAAATGTGTGAAATGGATGAAAGTCTAATATAATTTTAATGGAGTGTAACTTGTATTGAGGCAACGTAATATACATAATAGGCGTGTTAGTAAAACCCATCGATTCCAAAAATAAAATTTCCATTTCGTTGCTTTGATTACATTTATACTTTCATTTGATGGCTGATAAAGAACATTTGAATGGTAATTGCAGACAGGTTCGTTTCAGAACATCAATATTAATATAATATTATTACCATCAGGACGAACCAGAATCTAAATCGAGAACATCTCTCTAGCAGTGATATATCAAAGGCTATTCAATTACATCATTTGCAGTTTTCACATACATTCAAGGACGGCCCATATACAGGGCGCATCGTTTTTCAGAACTATACCATGGGGTTCTCAGTTATCATAACAGATACGTCAATCAATAATCATTTGCGCATTTTCATGCCGAACATTAACTGAAAGAATATTTGAAAACATATTTTTTCTACACTCTATAATTGTCTAAAATGCGAAGCTATTGTTGGCAATGTTATAATTGATGTACTTATGAATCTTGATGTTTCTATAAAGCTATACTGAGTGAAAGGTTTTCGAAATCATCAGTCAACATTGTATACGCAAACATTGATGCATTCGAACATTAGGTGTCAATAACTGAGTAGATAAAGACTTCAAAAAATACGAATAATTCATTGCCAACAATTCATTGTATGCCTATTGGAAGCTATTCACATATTTTCATGCAATTTCCCAGTATTTTGAATTATGAGATATGTACTTTTATCAACATTATATATGGCATTTCAGGATAATTTGAGTTGTTTCAGTTAGAAATGAAACTGTTTTTATCATCCTTGATAAATATCTGCATAACTGGATACCTAGAATGTCGGTAATTTGTAATTTGAATATATTTTTATCGATTTCTACACTGAACGAATTTTTATAATAAATCTGTCATCGTACTATTATGTCAACTCATGTTACTATTATAGCACAATTTTACCACATACCAAAACAACTTCGACACGTGTGTTTCGCTAACACTTGTCGAATATCTTTTTGGTGTATAAAACTGCTCAATATACCTACTCACGTTTTTATTTCAAACTGATGGTAAGTCCTCAATACTTGTAAATTCAGGGCCCATGATTCATGTTCCCAGAGGAGATGGATCAATCAAAGAATAACACCTTGTACATTGCGCCAGCATAAAATATTAAAATAAAAGTACTCAATTTTACATTGGTAGGTACACTTTATCATGGGGATGTCCCAATCGGAACATCACATTTTTTATCGAGTGATTGATATCAAAATGGATTTGGTGAAATCCCTTATTTTTTTTATATATTGGCACCGACACATGGTTTATTACTATCTATTATAGTTCACGTTCAATTGAGAAATGAAATAATGGAGTTTGCTAGTCGAAATAAATTGATTTTCTTCTCTTTCAGGTCGATACATTGGTGAACATATCTATTTTGTGATTTCAAAGGGGAATAGAAAAACGGTGAAGCAAATTCCCACTTTTGGTACTTGTTTGAGTCAGTATTGCCAAATAAAATAAATTTATCATTCATAGATATCATAGTGCTAATCTGCAGCTCAAGAATTCTAGTATAAAAATAAAGATTGACGTATGTGAATATTCTTTCAAGACAAAATTGATTGATAGTTCATCGACATCTTTACTTTCATCTGGAACCCACTGCATAATTATGAGCTGTGTTCCGATATATCTGTTTGAATCGATCTGTCTGCTGTTCTGTATAATTACAAAGCTGATTTGAGGTTCGACGGTGGATTACAAATTGGTGAAATTGAGATCGGATCCTGCCAAACCCACTCAAGTGTTCCTCGGCTGATTATTGGTACAATGCTCCCACTATGGTACTTTTTCAATGATACATTCCGAGAAGCGACTTGGAGTTCGAGAATGACTTGACTCATCTTCATGTTAAAATTTCTTGAATTGCAACTGACAAAAACATGACGAATGTAATGCAGTGAATGCAGATCGCAAATGTTTCTTTCTCCTTAAGACGTGACAAAAACTGTGAATCGTTGCATGGACTACGAGGAGATATAATACAATGTTCTGCGTGGTATTTGCCAGGAAAGTAGTTGTTTTCTGCTCGTAGTCAACTAGATATTCAATTTGAAACTATGTTTGATATTTTGATTTGGATAGACTATTATTTTCTCTTTCACAATGTTTGTCAAATTCATGACTAATCCATTTTTCACTTATATCAACGTCCTTATGTCAGCGTGAACAATATACGATCTGAATCGTGGTATTTTCACTCATAATACCACTAGAGCTTCAATAATTACTGATTTTTTTTTAGAAAATTCGACAATACATCTTCGAAATTACTTCCCGCAAGATAAAAAAAATATTTTCAATCACAGGAAAAAGTGTACAAAACTTGTTTGGAAAGTGCATTCCTGCACTCGTTACATTTTCACACTCGCCGCTATGCTACCATTGAATATTTTGGGAGTGCCTAATTTGGCAACGTCGGATGATTGTCACGAATGCATTGCTCTCTCACCTGACAACCGAAATTCTGTTGTATGACGGTTTCAGAGAGTTCAGTTTCATTTCAAGACATGTGTTAACTTTTTGTAACGAATAGTATCATCAGTGACTTTTTGAAAATTTCTAGAAAATTGTTCGAAGTAAGAATTCAACTATGCGGTTTGACACTCCACATGTTTCTTTCTCGTTTCGACATTTAAATTGCGAAAATATCGCATTTTCCACTGTAATTTCAAATTTGTCGGAACATGAAAAGGCCCATCTGATCAGATGACAGAATACGTCATTTATATGACATTAGACCACTAGGCAAGTGATAAAAAATAAATAAATAAATAAATAAATAAACCTCTCGATTTCAAATCGATCAAGGCAATCAGTACAAAATATAATGTTCAAAAGATCTACATCATTATAGTATGCTCGCTTTAACCCACATTGTGGGATACAATTGCAACAAACTTATAATGGAGCTCTTAAAATTCTGAAAACAAAAGAACTACATCCATGCTCCATGGCCCTCTTTGGCGAAAGAACAATAAAAACATCCGCCGTGGTTATTTATTCGCCAATTGTGAGCCACTTTGAGCTCATCAATCTCAATTAAACGTTTCGAATTTTTTTGCAAAAAAAAAATGTTTCTTCACGAATACCGAAATGGTGGAACAGTTTTTTGCGTACCTAGATTGTTTTTTACGTAGCGGATTGCTCAAAAAGAGTGACAGGTGACAGGTACTTGGAGAATAATGACTGGACCAGGTCATAAATAAAACGCATGGTCCGATTTTATCACGACAGTTGACAGCCCTTGTCCTTATTCTTCTTGTTTTCTCAACAATCTCTGAATCCGAAATTCAGTGAAAGCTTGGCATCGAAAAAAATGTTGGGAAATAGCTAGAATCAGTGGAACTTGATCAATTCCATCAAGCATCAGCAATAAAGAGAGTTTCCCAACCACACAATAATTCATTCCAGGCGTAATAAGTATTATTTTAAATTGTTTTATGTGCAAGGTGATTTGTTAGAAAGGATCTATCCTCAATATTTCCGAAAATAAATACCTATGATATATTAAAAATTCCCGTAATACGTCAATGTCTATTGAATGAGGTATATATATTTTGACGTTTCACTGAAGATACGTGTACTTTGAGATACTTCATTTGATCGGTAACTCCAGAAGGAATTAAGTTATGTAATTTTCAGGACGAAATTAATACAACAATTAATAATTATAGAACGATATTTTTTCTGAAGATGTTGCCTCATTTTGCTATATTTGAAATTCGAGAATAAGAAGATCTGAAATGAAAATACACCAAATTACCAAAGTATCATAATAGTACGATAAAAATAGCTCAGAAATTACCCAAACATCCAAGAAAAAAATTTGATTTCGTCGCCAAATTGATCCGTCTACTCCCCTTAACACGTAGTAAAAAGTTACACCTCACTGAGCGCAGTTTTCTGCCTATAACTTGAAAACTATGAGGTTTATCCTCGGGTTTATCGCAAAGCTCACTATATACGAAAATGATCTACATCAAATTCTGAAGAAAAAAGGTATTCAAAACTTTTTCGTTTAATGTACGGTTACGGATATATGGTGGGGGAAAAAATCACATAATTCCCCAGTTCAGCAAAAAAGCAGCAACAAATTATGAAATTCGAAACTTTCTCTAACTTCTGATGGTTATACATTTCGAGAGTGGAGAAGATGGCGGAGTGTGTTTTGAAACCTTGTAAGGAAAAAGGAGGTCCATTGATTCACCTGAGCAGGAAGGCTGTTGACAAAATCATTGGGTGCAGTGAAATTTGGATGGATGATGTGAAACAAAAAGTTTATGAATGATGCCTCGCTTTTAGTGCATAGTAAATGTCGACAATCGTATATATTACGTCCAAAACCACCTGAACAGGAAGCGGGCCCATCTGCAAAAATACCTCGCGTAACTGTCGATTTCAAAACTTCATGTTATCTGTGTGGTCGCATGTGTGTAGATATATCTAATTGCTGGACTCAGGCTCAAGAAAGCTGGAGTTTATTGGCAAGAATTGATGCTGTTGACACAACTCTAGCTGCAGCAGCCAACAGAAATGATAGCTGGGGCAATAATGTGCGTTTCTCAAGTGATAGATTTAGTCAGTTCTGATGGGAAATACCACTGGTACTAGTACGTCAAAACCAAAAAAGAAGCAGATGAACTGGATCATTAGGATCCAGCCTTACAGTGACATCCATTTGAAAAGGAAACTGATGATTTAGCACCATTATTGTAGTAGTTTGCATTTTGCAGAAACGTCTGGAAAAAGAAATCTGCTTTGTTTTACCGGAAGAACTGGTCTAGTATTTTATCAGACAACTGGTATGACAACAGGAATAGGAAAGATTATGAGATGAAGAATTTCCAACTATCGAAAAGATTATTCATCATATTTTATAATTTTCGAAAATGCGTCTGAAATAGTTGTGGAAATGATAATTTTCCAAAATTCAAATTTTTGCTTGCATAAGAAATGGAAGGAAAAATATCACAATTCTTTGTGAAGGTTCGAAAGTGAAAATGGATGTAGATGGGTTACTTGAAATCAAAAAAAATATCTGTTGGTCCACATATTTTTCTTATTTTCTTGTACAAACATATACCCTACAAACAGGCCGTTTCTTTAATCATTCATATTTTGCTATATCCTAAGCCATTGTAGATACGATTGAAAAATTTTAAGGAACTCTCGCCATTCTATAGTTATATGGGGAACACTGAAGAAGGTATTTTTATTTTTTGAAGCAAAATTTTTTTATTTAGAAAATATCAAGAAATGGAACATGTAACTATCTGAAATTTGCTACAGAAGTGCACTTATAAATCTTTAATACGACGTTTCATTTCCAAGACCACCATCGTTAATTTTTCTAAATACGTAAATTTATATATTACATCTGCTTTGACTAAGGACTCCATCATCTATAATGGTATCAAAGTATATAACCATCTGCCTGTTGCAATAAAAATAACTGAGAATTCAAACTCCTTTAAAACAAAGGTCAAGAATTTATCAATACAAAAATCATATTACAGTCTAGAAGAATATATAAACGACCCTTGGAATGAAACCATAGAGTAACATTGTAATAATCACAGACCATGTAATAATGTATAGATCCTGGCATATGATCTGTGGCATATATATGTCTGACCTTGTGTGCAAGTCCTAACTATATATAGATCTTATTATTATTATTATTATTATTATCTTGAGTTCATGTCCCAACTTTACATCCTTCCTAATATTATTATGTGACTATATTCGTTTTTATACAACTAAGATATTTATATGTGTTGTAAATCTTAATTACATTGACCTAAGCTTTGTCAATGAGATGTTTATCTTTAGACAATAAAGCATATACAAAAAAAACCCTTGTCATTTTAACGACTCTTTATCTGAAATAACCAACATCATCAATGACAATGAATTTTTCACTACGGTCCTATCGTGGTTTTTATGTAAATTAGTTTTGACCTTGTCAAAAAGCATAACAATAGACTTTTTGACATTGCCTCAAAATTTCGATAAAAAATATCACTGAAAATAAAAGTTATATCTACAAAACAAAACCCACTCTGCTGTTCAATGGAAAAAATAATACTGAAAGAGTACAATTTGAGGTCTAAGAAACATAGAACGACGGTTTCAGTCCAAAACCTACATTTTCGATGTTGAAATGTTGATTCAATTAAGGACTAAAATGCTTATTGAAAGTATGCAATAAGTTCAGATATCCGTTAAATCATGATAGCTCGTAAGAAAGCAATTTATTTCTACTGCGACAGTCAATAAATAATACTTAGGGACTCGATCTTTTACGTAGGCATTGATTATTTTCATTCTGTACAAATAAAAACGAATGGAAAGTAGATCGAGAAATTGTTGCTTCAATTTTACTTCGTTATCCCGAGGGCAATTCTTCAAATGTATTCTGTATGATATCCACCCAAGTGGAACTTCAATTTTCTATATTATAATCAATCAGTATATCAAAAGGATAATGCATAATAATTTGTTTTCAATTTGACGTGGAATTGACTAGTTATTAGTAGCAATAGCCACTACTGGTATTGAAATTTTCAGAGATGAAAGTATAATAATTGGATATATTATCGTCGTTTGAGGAATTTGTTCCACCCGTATTCGTAAGCTGGGTTCTTTAGTGAAGTTTAAAAGATTGGAGTAAAAGAAAGAAGGAAAAGTGAATTCTTTCCAATTTCATCATAACATAAGATTTGATTCCATAGTTATCTAGAAGACGAGTTGGAAGGTGGAATTCGAGAAAGAATAAAATATTCAAAACCGAAACATAACTAATTGAAAACATAGGCAGTTTTCTCAGGAATTTTGTGCCAATATTTCATCCTCAGTGTGAGTGATTCTAGCAGCTTTGTAAGGAAAGTAATCATTCCACCCTTTTGGATATCTAATAACCTGGTAGAATTAAATGCAAACAAAACACAAGTATGTTTTTTCTCTAGAAAAGCCTAACATAATTCAGTCAGGAGTAACCATTCCATTGAAGTCATCCATTTCGATGCTTGGCGTTAATATCAGCAATAACCTTTCTTGGGAAAATCACGTGAGGTCCATTGCCAAAAGTGCATCCCAAAAAGTTGGATTTCTGTTTCGAGCCAAGAGCTATTTCACTCCCTATCAGCTGCTTATGATCTATAAGGCACAGATCCGACATGTCCTGGAATACTGTTCCCATATTTGAAGTGCGGCACCTAAACATATTCTAAAACTGTTGGATTCTGTCCAAAAAAGGGCAATTCGTCTCTTTGGTGATGCCTTGCTTACAAACTCGATCACTTCTCTGGAACACCGTAGAAAAGTTGGCGATTTATCTTCAATTTATAGATATTTTCATGGGCAATGCTTCTTCTGAAATATCAACAATCGTTCCTCCATTAGCAGTCTCTTCGAGATTAACCCGTCAAGTTCAGTCTTCACACCCCTTCGTGGTCACTATAGAGACCTGAAAAACGTCCCTTTCCAAAGACTCGTTCATCCAACAAACATCGATACTTTGGAACTCATTGCCTAGGGAGGTGTTCCCCGAGGCATACCATCTCCAGAAATTAAAGAAAAACACCAACTCCTACCTTCTTTCCCTTGGTTCTCACGATGTTCTCTGAACATCATAGGATAACCCTTTTCGTGAGAACCAGAATATATATAGGTTCCTACTCCATTCTTCAAGTATTAAAAAATACAGAAATCGAAATGGATCAAATCGTAAGTCGTAACGTCGACAAAAAATATCAAATTAATTTCGAATCTCGAAGCCAAAAGATACCTGATGAATTATATTAAACCACGAACGACTGGTAGTTCCTGAGTACCCAAAAATAACAGCGTTTTTTTGTAGATGGCTTCTTTTCGTTTGACATGGCTTTTATGACAAAAGAGTCACGATACCAGGCCCAAAACATTTATATTACATACATCGTACCAGGTCAGGATGTATTTCCAGCAGTTTATTATTGAATTTGCTAAGATAGATAGTCGATTGCAAGGTGATTCAAAAGTATTTTATTCGCCAAATTACACTCAAGGTGATATAGTAACAAATAGTTGTAGCATGTAATTGATTATCTTCTCGAGATTATCTAGAACGTTGTTATAAACCAGGACAAATTATTTGTTCTGATAAAACCGTGAAAATGAATTACGAAGAACGTAAAATGTCACACAAGAGTTAACAAATTTTGGTAAAAGTTTGGATATGGTATTCGAAATCTGTTACATCATTAGAACTCTCACCTGGAACTTCAAATCTTAATGTCGTTCAATAACAACTAGTCAACAAGACTATAACATTACAGAAAAGTTATGTGGTTGCATCAATCAAGATTAAGTACTTGCTTATAAATCTCTTCATTATCGTGTTATTTATGATATCAAGATGACTTTCTTCATCAGGTGACCTCTTTGAAATATTTCAAATTGGTGTTTTGATATTCATTAGAAA
The DNA here is from genome assembly GCA_029955515.1 of Chrysomela aeneicollis. Classification (NCBI taxonomy): domain Eukaryota; kingdom Metazoa; phylum Arthropoda; class Insecta; order Coleoptera; family Chrysomelidae; genus Chrysomela; species Chrysomela aeneicollis. The sequence goes on from JARUHQ010000022.1 coordinate 6,228,003, forward strand.
TGAATCCTGGAAAAAAACTATAAAATTTAACATTTTTTATACATTTGATACCCAAATGCTTTCCAAAATCTGTAATGAACCCACACCAATTATCATCATAACCTCTCAATGCTAGATAGATTCCGATACTTATATTATATTACACGATTTTGAAGTCTAACCCTATAATGTAATATTATTACTTCCAGATTTGATTTGAAGCAGACGAGTGTTGTCTTCTGTAGGTACGACTAGTAATCAATGAATTTATCTATATTAGAAAATACCCTGCTCCTCATTTTGGATGCTCTGCTATGGAGAAAATTATAAGTAGATAGTATTTGAAATATAACACTAATTATTGCCATTCTGAAAAACAGTGAACGTTATGAATTGTAGGTGAAAACTTCTATGCAGATTATCGAACTTCATCTACTCTAGTTACGTTACGAATCTTGATTTGCTAGTCTGTATAGGAAGTGAGCAATGATTTCTTGAAGTATGAATATGACCTAGTTGAAACTATTCAAATGCATTGTAAAATTGTCAATTATGACCAGTGAAATATTGTATGTATTCCTGTTGTTCTCAATTATAATTACACGAGAGCTTTTTTTTGTTGAAGTGAACTTGACATGTATCAATGAGAATTCAGTTGCCTGGCAATTTAACGAAAAAAAACTGCATCTGAAAAAATTACGAGTCCGTACGAGTTGAATTGCCTAATGGCAACAACATTCTAATTATAAATGTCAAGTTTACTTCGATTCAAAAAAGAGCTAGAGTATAATTCGGTAAGACAATTTAATGAATATGTGAATCAATAAATTAAAAAATAAGATGAAAATGGTTGTTTTTCATAACTTTCTTGTCTTTTGTTCAAAGTTTGCTGCATGCAAGTATTTTGACCGGTGGTAGTAACTGTTTCCTGGATGGTAGTACGAATGGAACCAATGATTTCTCTATGATGTTCTTCATCTAACTGAAGGTACAGTTTTAATGACGATGGGTTGCTATGTCCCGTAATTTTCCCAAGTTTTTGTTCACCTATACCACTCCTGGACAATTCAGTTACGGCGACAGCTCGATTAGAATGGTTGGTAATTTTCACCCGCTTGACATCAAGTCCAATATTTTTCGCCGAGGATTTGGTCCATGTAGATATTTTATTTATCCCAATAGGAGAATTCTTATATCGTCCTTTCGATTTGGAGTTAAAAAAACTTTTCACATGTGATATGGTTTCCCCGCCTTCCCAGAATTTGTTTAAACAATCTTACTGGACATACACAGTCTTCTTCAGTGTTTGCTACCAATCATTTACTGTCGGCCAACTTCTGATTTCTCCCTTGTGCTGTCTTCGAAAACACCGGGTTATATTCAACTCTTCTGGTCTCTCTTCCACGGTTGTCTGTCTCAATTTTAAAATAGAATAACTTACAATTTGCTGCTTCTCCACCTCTCCAAGCCAATTCATCGGCAATTCATAGCAATGTGATAAAATTTTCTTAGGAGGCCTACAGGTTCTTCTTCACTCCAGGACAGTTCCATTTCAAAAATGTCTTGTTTTTTGAGAGCGTTAGAACTCACCTTCCTTTTTTCTGGGATTGCTTATGAAATTTTGCGTTTTGTGTCGCGTGCATTTCTCGCTTTCTTAAACTGTATGTCCGTGAACGGATTCAATTCAATCCTTTATTGTTTCCCAAGATATATACATCTCATAACAAGAAATTTGGTTTAATAGTAACATAAAAAAAATACAACGAAAACACTGCAGGAATACCTAAATTAGTATGTTCACAATTAATATAACAGTATTATTATTCATTAACAACAAAGGCACGTAGTTTGAAGACTTCGATTATAAAATCAGATAGGACTTTGGCGTTAGCATGGCTTAGGTTATGCAAGGAGTTTACGAAAGTTTCATAATTCGTTAGAAACGAATGCCTCTTGGGCCTGAAAGCACCAAGAATGGGACACTCAAATAAAATGTACTCCAATGTTTGACATTCGTATCTATTGCAGATAGAGCAAATTTCACCGAATTCAATCATGTAATTTATACCTTTGAACGCTAGTCTCAACGAATTTTTATATGTTTGGCGTAACTGGGCGACTAAGCGGATGACATGAATGGGAATATGAAAAGTGAGGTAACTTTGAGGTGAGTTGGCTGTTGGATATATTGGATTGAACATAATATACCTGGACATTGATAGTTTATTTAAATCTACATCATGACATTTCTTTGAAAATTTTTCGAATATTTCGCTCTTTTTTGATTTCAAAAGACGAAGGTCAAGTTGGATCAGTATATCTAGGCAGTTGATAGACTCAAACCATAGTTTCACCTTATTGAACCAGTTATACCTAAACTCTTCACTACCCAATTCAAACAATCTCAAAAGACACTTCCGAGGGTACCGGTCAGTATCCATAGATAACCATCATCCAACCAGTTCAGAGTGTGCTTGAAAACAATGTATTCAAGGTGGGTAGATCCGGTCTCCAGGCGTATCAAGTAATCTGGAGTGTTGATAGGGAGCAGAAGGAGCCTCTTGAAGAATTTGACTTGCACCCTCTCAAATATTTCACAGTAGTTAGGATTAAAAATTCTTTTATAAACTTTAAAGTATTTAACATTTTTGCTGAAGTGTTCCAAATCGTCTTGACTGCACTCTCTTTATAATCTTCTCCATTGTTCTTCTTCATGTTGAATGCCCAGTCACATAAAATAGAAGCTAACTCTTCAGTGGAAGTTTCTGCAATGAGTTCATATTTTTTTCCAAACAAATTGTCGCCAAATTGACGTAGTTGAATTCACAGTATTGCCAGGCACATTATCATTGATGGCTTTTTCAATTTCTCCAATCGAAGACTCTCCAAATCGCGACATTTCCACAAATAAGATTATTTTCTGACAACGCAAGTTTGAGAAAAATTGACATAAGCTTTGTTTTGGTTCTTATCAGAACCGTTCTGGAACTATTCTGCTAACAATGCGCATTGTCTTCAAATTGTTACTTTGAAGAAAATGCGCATGAGTAGAACCGTTCTAGAACGGTTCTAGGACGGTTCTGAGGAAAACCAAAACAAAGCCATTACGTCATCAAAACTTTTGTGTACAATGCTGGTTGTCATGCTTTCAAAAGTTGGGTTCCGTTTTGTCGCTGGAAAGGTTAGGGCAAACTTTTTTCGCTGTCATAATGACAAAACACCGCGACATATAGGATTTTTTGTGCATGAATTAAATTGTCGTAAATAAATATTTCCTAACAGTTATTGTCCGTTGCCTGGTAACAAGTGTCGGGAAATATTGACTTCTTCTATGAAAAATGTCAATACTTGTATACGTTCTGTGACCCTGGTGATATGAATGTCGTTTACTCGATTACCATTGAACTGAAAGTTCTAATTTAATATGTGTGCACCATAAATGATGTGAATCAATTATCCATTATTTCTTGTATGAAAATCAAATTCATTTCACGTAGTCATTATTTTTCGAATAATGAATTATTATTCACTTGATTAATAAAATAAAATATCTTGGGTACAAAAAAATCCATATGTTTTCTTTATTACGACCCCAGATATTAAAGTCACGTGTTTATGGGACGATTTCGTTCTGAGAGATAAATACATAAAATCACAATCAGTGAGCAATTAATCATATCATTTTATTGAGACTGATTTAAATTAAGTAATTATGTAACTGAGAGCCCATTGCTCTGATGATGGTCATTAAAATGCTTGTAAAAATATATAGGTACAATGACGGATATTTACGAAATGGCCTAAGGCAAATTCGTATATGCTGAAATATATTTCGATTTATGTAAATGCTCTATTTCACAAAAGTTGCGCTATGCCGATTGCCAGGATAGTGGAATTTATCTGCTCATGCTAAATAGACGACATAATTTTTCAATAGAGAAAGTGCTATCCGCATACCGAGTGGTCACGAGAACTGGGTCAACCCTAAGCCAACTTTGGGAAGAGTTTAGTTTGATGACATCAAATGTATAGTACATCCATTCTCGAAACAGGTCAGTGTGGAATTATATATTATGAATTAGCTGATAACATCACACATACTTACTATAAACAATGCATCAAACAAAAATAATTAGAAGAAAAACTTATTTGCAAGCTTATTTCTTAAAAGTCTTCAAGCCCATTGATATATTATATCCTGTTCATTTTTAGGCATTATTTTTGCAACTTGCTTATATTCGTAAGATTTTATGATTTATTAGCACGCAAAAACGACTAACAAAGACATATTTTCAGTTATGTTGGATTCACATTCAAAATTCGAACTATTTCCAATTTATGGTTTTTTCTTTGCATTAATCAACTCAGTCGAGCTATCAGCCACTCCTATGTTTCAGGACATGGGAACTTTGTTTCAGGAGTACTTCTTTCTTCCGCCGCATGGTGTCGCTAGTTCCAGGTGTCTCTTGAAATGCGGTTCAGTGCGGTTGACTACCCTGCACTGATGAGGGCCAATAAGCCCGAAATCAGTATGTAGTTTGTTAAATGTGACTGATGTGAACTTTTTCACGTCCTGGGAACTTAGAAACATGTACATTAAGCAAGCACTGTGACAATCGTTGCATGGACTGCGAGCAGATATAATTCAATGTTCTGCGTGGTATTTGCCAAGAAGTACTTGCCAAGAAGTATTTGTTTTTTGCTAGTATATCATTAATAAAGGCTAGAATATTATTAATGAAGGCTAGAATATTAGACTACATCAAAAAATACCGACTCTCGGACCGACAATATGGATTCATGGAAGGGAGATCGACACAAGATGAAATTGCAGATTTAACAGCGAAATTATATGCGGCCACGGACTCAAAAAAATCTGCAATCTGCATCTTTGTCGATCTCGCGAAAGCCTTTGACACGGTCAGCCACCCAGACTTACTAGAGACTCTGGAAAATCATGGATTCAGGGGAACTGCTTACACACTATTGGAAAGCTATTTGAAGGATAGAGAACCATGTGTTCAAATCAATGATTCTCTAAGCACCACAAGAATAGTCCCTCAAGGAACAGTACTGGGTCCTATACTTTTTTTGATATACTTGAATGCTATATTTGATTTAGCAGTGGGGGGGGGGGAAATAATCAGTTTTGCTGACGATACTGTCATATTTTTCGAAGACGTTTCCTGGGCTAACCTGAAGGAAAAAATTACAAGATCATTTCCCGTGATATTAGACTTCTTCAACAGTAAACTACTTACCATTAATCTTAAAAAAACAGTTTATCTTTCCTTCACCAGTTATAATTCGAATCTACCTGAATACACATCGATTGACATCCAATATAATGAAGACACACTAACAATCTCATCACGTGCATCAGTAAAATTTTTAGGAATCCATCTCGATTCGAACCTGAAATGGAATATTTACTTGGAAAATCTCAATAAAAAAATGAGGTAGGTACTATCTGAGCAAATTCAAATACATGAAAAAGTTTCTCGAAATGAAGCATTTGAAAATTATGTATTTCGCTTTGATACAAACTCATCTGTTGTATGGAATAATAGCTTGGGGAGGTGTTACAAATATTTATCTGAAATATTTAGAAGTTATGCAGAAAGGGATCTTGAAGATAATATTGGGGAAAAATTATGAGTATCCTAGCGAAAGTCCTCGACATAAAACAAAATTTTTTCCTATCTCTTGGTATGTATCAGCGTAAAGATTTTGCTAAGTCCTTAATGATAGACCATAGATATCAAACTAGGCATATGAACCAGTCTGTTATTAGCCACCTATATCTTGCCCCAAAAATATTCAGTGAAATTCCAAACTCTATGAAATCACTCAACTCTCTCTCTATGTTCAAATCCAAACTCAAAATTTGCTTATTAAATAAATCCCGTCATGAGATTCAAAAACTCGTAGATTTGAAAAACAATTAAAAATGTTCACCGAAATTTCCCACATTTTATTAATCCCCTAATGTTATGAAAGGATTGAAAGGTGTTGATTTATTTATGTTAATTCTAGTTTGTGAGTTTATAAATATATTGCATAAGAATATTCATTATTTATCGCATATCTGCTAGTGGAAAATATATATATGTTGTGTTTGTATAGAATCATGTAGCAGAGATGAGGTTACCGAGTTAATCATTGTAGATTATTTCATGATTACCCACGCTCAGGATTTCCTTTGTGGGTCACCTGAATTTATTTGCAAAAAAAATATATTTTATGCATGCATGTATAAATATTTATAATATATCTGTATGTATATTTGCTACTGTTTGTGAACAAGTTGATGTGTGTGAATAAATATCTAAATGGCTTAGCCAATTTCGAAGAAGAACACACTATTGATAGTATTGACCCACCTGTTCAATGAAGTGGCACTGAACATTAATTCTTCTTAGTGCATATCTGCAAGGAGGATTACTGGCCACTGTGCAACTGATGAGGTTTGAAGAGCTTGAATGATCTATCCTGCTCCAGTTGAAAATCTAGGCACGAAACTTCTATTTTCTCTCAGTTTGATTGTGAGATTCTAGTTCATTCGATAAAATATACGTGATTGTTCATATATTTCTCGAGCGTGGCAGATTAATATATGGGGGATACTTTACACCCTGTTTAGCACCTTCATCAAATCTCAGCCCTCTAGTATAAAAAAATCGATCGTTGGATATACTCGAGCACGTCCGATTAAGGCAAGGTGAGTTATTAATAACATGCAAAAAAGTGTGCATTTAATAAATCTGACGATTTACACAAGCCGAAATTGTCCCATTCCATGCCTTTCTTACTCTTTCGCACCTTCTTCATACTCTCTGTTGCCATGATACATGTGTGTAAAACGCTTTGGTTTGTTTATTGTGCTCCAAAAAATATTCAGTAATTATGATTACCGAAAAAGTACAAAAATAAAATGTAAAACCTCCAGATTGAGGAAACTTCTCCACATAACTGTCAGATTATGGGTAAGCACAACAAATACATCAAGTTGAACCGTCTGATGTATAATAATCTGAAGCGCTCGAGTATTTCAATGTCACAATTTTTTTTCATTTTCAAAAATGAAATCCGGTCGTTAGTCTTTTGAATAGTAGCTCCTTTAGGGTTCTGGGGTCCAGCAGGCGATATAAATCGTGTATTTTTACTACAAAAGAGAATAATAAGACTTATATTCGGTTTGAAACCACTGGATTCGTGTCGTCCGATATTTTTAAAAAACAATATCATGACTATCTACAATTTATTGATATTGGAAGCATCTATATACGTAAAATGTAATATTTCCCTGTTTGCACCCAACAATAGCATTCACAACCACAACACAAGGAACGCGTACAATATAGATATCAGAAATTTTAATCTAACTACTTTTAAAAAAGGACCCACATATGTATGTAGCAATATCTACAACAAGATTCTACCAGAGATAAAACTTGTCGATAATGTAAATCAATTCAAAAAATTACTGAAGAAATACCTCAAAGAAAATGCATTTTATTCGGTAGATGAATACCTAGAAACATGAACATGTCGCAAAATTATTATTCCTTAAAAAGTGATGATGTATACGCTATGTTTTATTTCAATGTATAAACGATGTTTCAATGTCAAATTGTACTGTTTTCATGTAGAATTGTATGTTTCTATTTTACATATGTTTGTTAATGTGATACTATTTTAATGTGACTTTTCACATCCTGTTGAAGGCAATACGTGAATAAAGATTATCTATCTATCTATCTATCAACATCCCCTCTGAATATCTGACGCTCTCGAATAAATACTTTTTTATTCTCCCCCACCACGCAAAACGGTATATTAATATTTCTCCGTTATCAAAAACACGGGGAGCGCATATAGTATTAATATCTGACAAGCTCGAATATTTCTTTGTGTCTATTTTTTTTACATTATCGAGGAACTGTACACGCTCCCCCCTACCAGTGAAAGGGCATGATCATATAACCTTTTTTTTGCGTATTAACTTTACAAACTAAAAGGTCCCCACAACCCTCTCGATATATCGAATAATATAAGTAGTAAAAAATCCAATTCAAATTTATTATATCTTACATAACATAACCTACACATAATGCACTCAAACACATAAAATACTGAAAACCTAACTAATGTAAGTGCTTCGCAATAAATGTCAATAAGTACTTAATACCCACTTTCTTCCTCTGTTGCTGCTTCGGGATGTTCGAAAGCAAATTGTAGCCTTTCAAAAAATAAAGATAATAAATTTGGTCTGAGAAGATTTATTTTTATGCACTTTCATTTGCGTCCAGCGGTTCTTTTTCAACAGCAAGATGATCTGGCGTGATTGTGGACGTGATTCTTCATTAACCTCTATCATTTCTTTTTTCACCCTCTTTGTTAATCGACAATGTCAAGAAGACTCATTAAGATCGATAACAAAATAAACACGAAAATTCAATGAATCCCTGTGTAACCAAGAGTGAATTGGGGAAGATACTATAGTGGAGAATTTGAATGAAACTAGCTATTGGAGAGAATAGAAATAGCTCCTCGAATAGTTCGCTATATTCAAATGACTAAGCTGGAATAGATAAAAAACTATCAATTTACAACAAATGAGAGCAGATTCCAAGAACCCAATGAAAACATTAACAAAATGCAAGTTAAATTGTGAAAATCATCCATTGCTTCTGAAAGTGGTCCAAGAGGTTTTTAAGAAGGGAAAAACTTAAAAGAAACTCCAAGTCGGTCGACCACACATATAATAAAACCAAAATTAATGACCGGTTTCGGCTCACATAGCCATCATCAGATTAAAAAACCTATAATGTTGTTATTTAGTATAGTGATTAGGAGGAAATTTATATAATACATACCATAATCAAAATAAATTCAAATTGAGAAATTCAAACACATGATTGAGTAAATCATTGAATTGAAGTTTAAAAGGGACAATACCCCTTTCAAAACATGGTTTTTTTATCGAAAAAACCATTTAAAATTGCCAATAAGTTGGGAAAATTTTTGAGCATCATTTTGCTTAAAGTGAAACAAAATGTCTGACTATGAGAAGATTAATAATTATTTAACCTCAAATTATCTTCTTCAAAATTTTTTCACAATTTTTCTAACTGTTCCAGCCTCCAAAGAACTCTCTCATTATTTTTACAATTGTTTCCTTGATTGTTCAACCCAACCGATTCATCATTTTTCTTCATATGTTTTCAAAAATAGCTTCCATATGTCAATTAAACATTGTTAATTTTCCTTTGTTAACTTTGACATTTCAACTTCAATTGTCCCTTTCATTTCATTGTCAAATTGTCATTTGTCATTTATATTTCCTACTTATTGGTTTCCGTATTTCTCATAGTCAGACATTTTGTTTCACTCTAAGCAAAATGATGCTAAAAAATTTTCCCAACTTATTGGCAATTTTAAATGGTTTTTTCGATAAAAAAAACCATGTTTTGGAAGGGGTATTGTCCCTTTTAAACTTCAATTCAATGATTTACTCAATCATGTGTTTGAATTTCTCAATTTGAATTTATTTTGATTATGGTATGTATTATATAAATTTCCTCCTAATCACTATACTAAATAACAACATTATAGGTTTTTTAATCTGATGATGGCTATGTGAGCCGAAACCGGTCATTAATTTTGGTTTTATTATATGTGTGGTCGACCGACTTGGAGTTTCTTTTAAGTTTTCCCTTCTTAAAAATGCAAGTTACTTACTGAGACTGCGAGTGGATATAATTCGATGTGCTTCGTGGCATCAGCCAGGAAAGTGGTTGTTTTCTGCTCGTTTTCTACCTTTTTAAACTCATTTTGAATTATGATTTGGTTAAGACGTGATTTATTTTTATTTCTGCAATGCTTATTCAAATTCGAGGCTTTTCATCCATATGTTCGATATTTTTGACTCATGAAGTAGAGTTTCGGACTTCTATTGTCTAAAGGTATAAAGATTTGAATCTTAAGAAGAGAAAAGAGAAGAGAAATAAATAATGAAAAGTATTCAAAAAAAGTTGAAAAGATAACTAGTCGATCGAATCAACATGTTAGAATATATCAATAATCTGAAAAAACTAAAATTAAGTTTAACATTTTTTTGTTGAATAGGTATTTGAAATGTCTATCCGACAGTAGAGTGACTATATTCTTGGGCTGTTATTGCGGCCAACTGCGACCACTTTTATTGACCCATATTTTTCAAAAAGTACTATAAGGGTTTTTTTTCACAAAAAAATGATGATGGATTCTGAATCAGGATCACTTGAAACAAACCTGTACCGATTTTCATAATCGTATGGATGTTCCTAAGGTGTACACACTGTAAATAAAGTTGAGAGAAAATATAGATTCAAATGGTTATTCAAATAGTCTATAGCCTGAATTAGTCAGGTGAATTAGAAGAAATAAAAAGGAAGATAAAAAGGATTTCAAACCGAGTTTGTCACGTTTCCATTGTGTGTATCTATAATCATCTTCAGTTCTCACCTGAATTTTTTTTTAGTCAATGGGAGTCCAAAACTCTACTTAACAACTCAAGACATTTTCAGTCACTTTAAAACAAAAAGTTTGAAATCACTTTGTGGGGGATACAGGTATCTTATGTGGATTTATTCCGCTCTAATTTCCAAAGAGAAAAAATCATCATGGGCCAATATCGTGGATTCGAATACCCATATAGTAGGGAATGATTTTTAGGTGATATTTCTCAAGTTCTCATAAAACCCCATGACTCTTGTTGAAGACCTATAATTGATTCTTTTATCGAAGGAACACGCTATCGACTCACGCTGTGTGATCTCCACAAAAAAAAGCTGACATTGGTGTCGTAATATGGTAATCGGCGGTTTGCTCTGTGACGTAATCGATCCCGGACACTCATTGCAACTCATTGGCTCACTGCAACGTCACTTTGCTCATCTGTTGCTCTACAGCAGAGGGAAACTGCTGACGCAATGGCGTAGTCGCGGGGGGGGCCGTCCCTCAGAGGGGGCCCTGGGGCCCTGGGTCCACCAACCAGAACAAGTAGTTTGCCAAATTGATTGATACATGAATATTTTCTAATTGTGAATCTGTCACAGAGAAATGTTTCCATTTCTGCGAATAGAGCAGGCATTTTTTTCAGTGTAGGTCAAGGGTGATGTGTGAAATCAACGATACATTTTTCTTCGTTGAGTGATCTGTTTCGCAAGTTTTATCCGGTAATTTTGCTATAGTGGCAATGGCATGGCTATGCTCTATAACCCTATCCTATCCCCTATGGGCCTCAATCGGTCTTGTATGCCTTCTTGTACGTAGTACGCAGTCGGCGATCGGTGAATCCCACAGAAATTTTATTCAGTTGTCACTTGTCAGTTGAGTTCTCTCTCCTTCGAGTCCTTCGACTTCCAGCCTCAGGAATTGTGTGGTGAGTTCAATGAGAAATAACGAATTTTTCACATTATAATAATTTTCGTCGACCTCTACACAAAAAGAATCATGTACGTACTAATTTCCGAATGAAAAATCGACCTATTTTTGAGGGCAAGTATTCTTCGTCCACAGACACTACTAAACTTTTCGTCCGCAAACTCTTTTCGTCCGCTGTGGTCACTATTACGGCGATTGAATTGACAATAACTTTCATTTGCTGTTGTCAAATTGATTATTTGAGAAATCTGAGAGATTTTACGTGTGAATAATACCGGCGTGGTGTGTTCGAGGTAGACGAAAAAATTCAAAATGCACCTCGGCGAAAAACGATTATTGTCCATCCTGCTTGCTAATTAATTTGCATGCTCCACAGTAATGGACAGTTTTTTGTCCTTGGTACATAAATAACTATTTCGTACTCTTGCAGTCAAGCCAATTATTTTCAACTAGAAAACTTGAGTAGAACTAATGGTGCTTCAAAGAGAAGAAGGAAACAATAATTAGAAGTTGAGAAGTGTAAAATGCCCAACATTACCACGTTTTTCACGAAAACTACTACTGTTTCGGATAATACAGTTGAATATGATGATGAATTTCCACCAAGTAGTAGCAGTATGACGATTGAAACAATTTTTTCAATTTGCATGTTGCTTTTATGCTCTACTCTCTCATCGATATTTTTCTTTCCTTGGGGGCCTTAAATGATTATGGGGGGGGGGCGAAAATATGAAGTTTCACCACTGTGCTGACGTCACACTGGTCATTAGGTATACGAGCTAGAGGATTTTGCAAGGCTGAAGGCGTTATTCTGCAAATAAAAAACGAACTCTGTAACCGACTATCCGAAATAAAACGTCTACAGTCCGCACCATTAGAATAAATAATTGCCTACTCATTCAACATAAACATCACGATATTCACGATCCATAATACTTACACGAATGGGTACACACCCTAATAATTCTTTGTTGAACCGCGTTCATCCAAATAGTAGCTGTTCCAATGGTCGATGAATCACCAGTCACCTCTCCATGTGCCAAAAATGTCTTCGGGAATGTCTTTCCATTTATCTTGCTCGTTCCGTTCCCAAGGTCATCGAACGACTGAATACCAAATAATTAGTGATTATTCAATGGACGCTTGAGCAATCGCGTCTGGACTAACCACCTCTACTCTTTCCTATAATATGATCTACTTCTATGAAATCGATATAATGGTCGTGTGTTGTGTAGGTAAATTCACTTTTTACGACCTTGCCAGCGAGAGCTAGGTATGCCCTGCAGCTATGAACCCGACCTCCTTATTGCCAGCATACGTTCGAAACGGATCAAAATCTATTACCTGTATGACATGATACGGCCACGAATTCTTATGTAATTCCAAAATAATTAGAATAATGTGCCAAAAGTTTGGGCGGGGTCAGATTAATGGATTTATGATATCACAATGCCAAAAGAAACGATAATGAGGTACCTACAACCCCATTAGTACATGATGTCCTGGAGACGTCCCTACACAGTAAAAAAAAATGGGTGTGATTTCAATCAAATGGATTTCAGAGCAAACTCCGACGAATACAACACCTGAATATCAAAGTTGTGTCCTTTTTACTATACGTTTAACAATTGAGTACCTATTCAATGGTGTTAATCCCGATCTCAGTAGTGAAAAATGACACGGATGTGGTGAAGTAGAACGATTCCGAAACATAAAATCATAAGAAACACCAAATGGTCGAAATGTAATATTCTCAATGGTGCTATCATCATTGACGTTATGCATGAAAAACACGTATTATATAGAATCAACATCAAGTTACACCGTGTCAATAATCATTCGTTAGGTATTATTGCATAGTGAAAGCACCAGATTTGACATAAATGAATAAAAATATTGTATGAAAGCATTTGAATGGTGTGAATTTCATGCGCTCATGTGTTCGATCTTAGAACCTCAGATCTTTGGCCTATAGGTGGCACTGATGTCCCTCCTACCATACTTGATTTCAATATTGATCTATCAGTATCAATTCAATCAATTGGCCGAGGCCCCAGTGCCATTGATCAGGATTAATGTGCAGAAACAGTTCGTCATCAACCGAATTGCCCCTATAGATTCTTCTGAGTCTAGTTTATGATCATATAAATTATGGATGTCCCAAACTGTACATATATACATTTTCCCTGCGACGACGTCCATGGGACGTACCCGAAATAAAATATTTCAAAAAGTTCAAGAACTATACATTATATGGACGTTGCAACTACACTACATCCAAAGTCCCTGCGATGTCGTTCTCATACAAGATGTCCTGGATGAGTCATTGAAATATCTTATGGACAAACAACAAATTGTGCCAATGTTCGAATAAACTTGTTTTAGGATATTTCAATCTAATTATCCCAGAATATTTTCATCCTGTATCAAAATCCTGTATTTCAGAATATTCCGATGGAATTTTCTTATAATGAGCGTTATAAAAAAATACATTATATCAGTAGTTACCTCCAGAGTTACCTACTCTTAAAACATTTTCTACGGATTGAAATTATACCACTGAGATAATTGGAAACTTAATCTACCTCCATATCAAAATGTGTTGCAAACAGAAATTGTGAATTATCCAAGGCCATCAGTTACTTTGTCTGATTGATAAGTAACTCCATAATAGCTTACGTTAATCTGTTCATTTTAAATTTTCATGTGGAATTTGATTTTACTTTTTAGTATCAATTTCTAGTATAAAGATAATAGCCCTTGTCAGTCTTGTTTCAGAAATATCACTTTTAACGCCAGAATTCTTAATATATAATATTCCTATACTTGCCTTGCTATTTCAAACTTTTTGAAATTATTATACCAATTACTATACCCGTCTGATCCATTCTACCGCATTTTCAATGAATATAATCGAAATCAGATTCCAATGGAAAAATAATTAATTAGAAGTAAATTTGAATATTAATTGGTAAAAATTCCAACGACATCTCAACTGAGTGTTACTGAATGATCTGAATCTAATTTATGACTATACGAGGTTATTAACATTTAATCACTGAATTTGGTTATCACCTTGTATGTGTACAGGATTCAAGTCCAATTCAATAACACAGTGTTCCGGACTTTCGAAACCTGACATAGCAAAAATTATGGGTGTGTCCTCATGACTATTAGTTTCGATCTATACAAGTGACAGTAGAGTCCTATGTTAGACGATAATAACCCATATCATTATAAAACTCACTAAAGTTATCTGATTCAACTACATTATACAATACTCCATAAGCTTGTGATTGTTGAGTTCATGTGACTTACCAATTACATTTTATCATTCGCAATAATCAGATATCCAGTTGCTAATCATTTCCAATTTACGAATTGATATGGGGTAGGTATCTTGATTGATTAGAAACTTGTTGAATATAACTATCCTCACAAAAGAAGAAGATTTCAGGAATATATCTATTTTCAACAATGTTAGCAAAATAACCCAATAACTGCTGGAACAGATAGATACAACAGCCTCTGAAACGATGAAAAATGGTTTACACAATATTGATACTCGATTCCTTAGAACCTCTGAAAAATCAATAATCAACCTGAAATATGACGCGAGAAATCTGCAGTTACAGTACAATATAATGAAAACAACTATTCAGGAAGAATCTTGCTTTGATTTCCATTCATATTTCATACAATTTCTTCTATATAGCAATGATATTCCTCTTGACTTGGATATTTCGAACCGTACAAACATCACGTGAAGTAATCAGATCACCAAACCAGGTCACTTTGATGTGGGCTTCAGTTTATACGACGGGCAACGGGAGAACAGACTGCCTTGCTAAAAAAGGGGTAAACACACAGTTTATGGACTCAGAACACTTCGCTGGACTCTTCGAAGCCTATTTGAAATAAGAGTTTCGATGCTGGGAAGCAGATGAAATGAAATCTCTCTGGACTAAAGTGCCAGGACATGGACAAGCGGAGGCTATAGTTAGAAAGCTAAACAGCTTTGACTTGGACAAAAAAACTTGAAAATGGTAACGAGAAACCATTGATGTGGGTGCCAGGTCATAAGGGAGTTGAAGGCAACGAAGAAGCAGACTGCCTTGCCAGAGAAGGGGCGAATACACAATTTCTTGGTCCAGAACCCTTTTGTGGACTCTCCAAGGCCCACTTGAGAGCGAAAAGGCTACTGAGCCTCTCACCAAGGAAAGCTAAATAGCTTCTCGAGTTGGATAAAAAAGACTTGAAACTGGTAACGGGACTCCTCACTGGACACTGCCCTCTGAGGTAAAATGACCAATTCAGAGAGTGGTTGTTGCTCAGACCAATAAAATACATAGACTGGCCCTTCCTATCTCTAATACATTACATTGTTTGAAAGCAAGATCTAACTATCTCTCTTGATATCGGTGAGATAGGAGGAGAGCGGGCGGTAATTTTGATCCTTCTTGTTAAAGTCGTGCGAAATGAAATTCATAGAATCAAATATTCAGACGGATAAAAACACATAAATATAATACGAATTGATTATTTGAAGCATAATTATATTCATCATTGTTAATTTTCATTATATTCTACATGAAGGAAATCTGTAAAACACAATTTCGATCAACTGAAAATATTCGTCATCTTGAATAGAATAAATATCCATGCATTATTCCACATTATTCCATTTCCGAACCAATGAAATGCCACTATTGACACTTTAATCCCAGAAGTTTTTACCATTTTATACACGAATAAGTGAATTAATCGATAAAAACGCAAAAATCGAACGCTTTGAGAACGATAATACAACACGAATGACCACGTCATGAATCGTAAACAATCTGAGAAACTCGTTTGAAACATGGAAACGGCGAGTTGGTCCGACAAGGCCCGAACGATAGATTCTTATCGTGGAAACAAGAAGGTTCGACAGTCGTGTTGGCATCATGAAAAGGATGGAAAATACCAGTCTATGTTTTTCATTCGTCTGAGGGTAGTTGCCATTACTGGTAGAACTTCGTGTGTAATATACTACCTTTACCATGCCCTTTCCTTGCTTTCGAAGTTTCTGAGTTTCCTAGTTGGTATTTATGATTACACAATATTCTATTGCGCAGTCTGAATCACGTGCGATTATAGCATGAAATAATATATGGTAAAGATTATTAGAACAGATATGTCTATTCAAATACCTCACTCGTGACTGGATGAAATTATTTTCCTATTTTTCTGGTAGCTCTCGTATGTCCACATGCCTTCGTGTTATAGCCGCCACTGGGTGATCGACATTCCACTCCAACAACAAGAACAATAAAACAAAACTTTTCCAATTCGTTCACTTCAGATACGAATAGCGAACACCATTATCGAATACTTAATCAGCGTAACATGAGATAAACTTCATAAAAATATTTTTTTAACGAGTGAAGGGAAATTCATTGTCTCAGTAATGGTCACAATCATCATATAATCAATAATCAAATAAGGAAATACTCGTACTGTTGTGAAATATATGCACCAGTTGCAGAATAATAAAAAATCAACAGGTTGGCTGGTGACTGACTTACATGAACTGAACAAGAACTGGTAATCACTCAATTCCGTCAGTAACTATATGTTAAAAGTAGCGTGTGAAGAATTTGGTTGAAGATTATATCTGATTGTGAAAAATGTTGACTGTGCCGTTATAGAATTATTTTGCCATGTAAGACTTATCCGATAACTTGTACGGAAATAACAAAAATCTGCGCAATTTCAAATTACCTAGCTTGAATTGATTTCAAAACACCAATAAACGGTATACCTATCTGATAATAATATCTTCTTTTTCATTCCAATATGCAGCTGAATCAAAGTAAGAGAGATTTTTCCATTGATCATTGGATATTTCTTCAATTCACTGAATAAATGAATGAGTCATTCTTTTTAGTATGTACCTATGCAAAAAAACATTTCCAAAACTAAAAATTTGTGAAGCTAACCTAACCACTAGAAAGCATTTTCAAAGAGCTTCTCAATTATAAGGCACATACTATTATACTGATTTGATTCCCCCAAAACGCGTTTGAGCATTTCTTGATATCCTTATTTATTACCGAATTATTCCCACAGGCAACTTTGACCCACTGTATAACTTCTGGACTCACACTCACCTCTACTCTACCTACCTACTCTATCTATTAGTTAATTGAAATTGAAATTATGACGAAGGATCAGCTAGAATTTTTCTTTCCGAAAAATTATTTGTGGTATGTGGATCAATTATTATCGTGAAACAGTACCTCATTTTTTATGATCCAAAAGGGTTTTTCTAGCTCACTTGAAAGAAAGGTTTCGACGACCTTTTTTACCCATGACACACTTTATAGTAGTAGTTTGATAAAATCACCAGATTATAGAAATGCACCAGGAACTCTATAAAATTGATTTTTATCTTCCAGTTTATATTTGTGTCATATAAAAAATTGAAGCATGAATATCGATTTCACTCACCTAATAGACTCGTCAAGGTGTTGGTTAATTATTATTTTGTTGAAATTGCATTTTACAATTCGTAATTCCTAATTCGTAATTTTGATACCTTTGGTAGATATTGATATATTAATCCTTATAGAACCTGTATGCAAAGTTTACAGTAGGTTCTGAGCTTCAAAAAATCAGAAAATTTCACGCTTATAGACTCTGGTCTGTCCACTCGATCATCAATTAATCAAAACCAATCCTCCATAATGAAGCCACATGACATACCTATCAAGAATATTACAATTAAGTATTATTATCGGATATGATTTCAAACAAATTATCAACCAGATGAAATATCACCATTAGAGAGTTAGATAGGTATACATATGCTCCTAATGTTCTCAGATTCCAAATCATGCCTGGGGACTTTCAATACACCTTTAGAATAAGTTAATATGTCTATTAAGTATAACTGTTTCTACTTGATCGGGTCAAATACTTGCGCTTTCATTATACGTATTTGATCTTATGACTCATGCGCGTGTAGGCGATTAAATGAAAGGACTCAGTTATTTTTTCTTCATCGTATCATTTTCTCATTTATGGGTGCAAATGAAACCAGTGAATCTCAACTAAGATATCTGAAGAATTGGAAATAGTTAGGTCCATAGAGGGAAAAATAGGTTCATTGCAAAATTCGGTGCATGAAAAAAATTCTGTACCTAGCTCATTATGGACACAAATTCAAAATAGATGGATTTTGCGTTGTTAAACATTTTGTATGTTCTTCTACAGTTACTTCATTTTCCTACACAACAATCATAAAGGCTTTTCTTCAATCATTATAGTGTTGTAGGTATCGTCTGCATAGTTGAATATTCCTTGATTGAAGTTTTTTTTAACCGCCAACTTAGTTGCGAAGCAACCCTCGTAAGTCTAGGACTTGTATGAGTAGAGTAGAGACTACTGGGTTGGTTACCGATATTTAGGTACCAAGAATGTTCGGTTGCTCACCTATCTCCTCCCGCTAAACGATACTATAGAAATAAATAAATATTTCCAATAGCCGCTGGGAATGCTGGGATTTGAACCGCGGACCTTCAGGCCCATAGACCAGCGCCTTTGCGCACTCGGCCACCAACCCAGTTGCTCAATATGGTGCAAAGATCGTCTACGAATATATATTATCTTTAAGATAATAACATAATAAAAACAACTGTTGTTTTCGGTTTCCAAGGTCAGATTTTATCAAGCAATCTTATACGTTTTTATCCCATTTCCGAAAAGTTTTTGTAAAAAATATAACTTCATGTGATTCCTCTACTGTCGTTTGCTTCAAACAGGAAGATTCTCACATAGATAGATCAATGAAATTCTCAACCAAGGTCAGTTACTAGAAACTCAAAAATGATCCCTCATCTCATTTAACGATGGTCAGACTATTGTTATTGTTACTATTATGTTCATCAATAGTTTCATATATAAAACTCCATTCACATGTCGTGATGATTTAAATTCTCACGCTTACGTGCCTAATAATTAATATTCCAAAGATTTCCATTCTCTTTGTATATAGAAACTGATGATAAGTAACAAACTGGTCATTCCGCACCTATACATTGTTTGCCCTTTACCACAATTCATTTGCCATTTGAACTTGTGCAGTATACTCTTTCACTGTCTCACATAACGATAGAATGACAGGGGCAGTTCGAATAATTGTCTTATTACTTCAAAACGAATTAATTATATGCACCAAAATTAAAAAACTACTGACATTAAAAAAATAAAAAAAAAAAACAAATTTTCTACGTAGGATAGGTACAACTAGATGATTTTTTCATCATGTCAAGGTTACATTATTTTCAAACCTATGCTTTGTAACGATAAAACAATTGTAGTTAGAGAAGTAGACACTTTTTGTACACCAACATTTGATTATCTGCCATATAGTTTGAAAAAATAATTCAAATCACAATGTGTAGAATCGAATATAACTACAGGGGGACCTTTTTTATGTTCTGGTTCTCACGAGAACATCGTGAGAACCAAGGGAAAGAAGGTAGGAGTTGGTGTTCTTCTTAAATTTCTGGGGATCGTATGCCTCGGGGAACACCTCCCTAGGCAATGAGTTACAAAGTCTTCATGTTCGTTGAATGAACGAGTGTTTGGAAAGGGGGACGTTCTGCAGGTCTCTAAAGTGACCACGAAGGGGTGTGAAGACTGAACTTGACGGGTTAATCTCGAATAGACTGCTAATGGAGGAACGATTGTTGCTATTTCAGAAGAGCATCGCCCTTGAAAATATCTATGAAATAGATTTAAATCGTCATCTTTTCTACGGTGTTCCAGAGAAGTGAGCGAGTTTGTAAGCGATGCATCGCACCGAGGATACGAATTGCCCTTTTTTGGAGAGAATCCAATAGTTTCAGGATATGTTTAGGTGCCGCACTCCAAATATGGGAACTTCCAGGACAGGTCGGATCTGTGCCTTATGGATCATAAGCAGCTGACTGGGAGTGAGATAGCTCTTGGCTCGAAACAGAAAACCAAGTTTTTGGGAAACACTTTTGGCAATGGACCTCACGTGATTTTCCCACGAAAGGTTATCGCTGATAGTAACGCCAAGCATCGAAATGGATGACTTCAATGATATGGTTACTCCTGACTGAATTATGTTGGGAACAGTGAGATCGTCTTTTCTAGAGAAAATACATGCTTGTGTTTTGTTTGCATTGAATTCTACCAGGTTATTAGATCCCCACTCGCGAAGTTGCTTTCTCTGGAAAAAAGAGCATCCTTATTATCACAGTATGAATATTTCTTATAATATGACTGTTTCACACAAATGGGAATATGGAATTTGTTTCTTTTCTTACGTAACAAATCCGTTCACTTAACAATAGACGATAATTTATGGAACCATCAATATTCTTCCATGCAATGGAAGATTCTCATACAAAAAAATACCAAAACTTGATGATTGTTGACAACATCTTCTGATACCCTCGTATAGACTGACTGTCGCGCTCTCTTTCCGATGGACAAACATTTGCCAAGAAAGGAACAATTGAAGTTAGTGAACTGAGTTCTAGATGAAGGCCGTTAGAATTGAAATCAGACAATTCTAATGGTATGATAATAACAGAGTGATCATGTTTATTAATCTGTTTCTATCATTTGAGATTGGGGAATGTTCAATTGTGCTATAAATCAATAAATTCACGCGATATTGAGTAGTTGAAACATCGATTGTCATTGTAACTGGTTAAGGGTTGGTACTCGCCATTGAGTACCTACTTTTTCACTGCATTTTTTGACAAGTAACTCAACTTCATACAAAATCAGGATTCACCGAAGGTGACATGAACTTTTGACAAATGAATTCGCCTCGGAATTCGCCCTATGGGGGTGTATACTAAACTACGCATTACATTAATTACGTCGCACCCCGAAATTTTGCCCCTGTTGAAATTTGAATAACTTTTTTCTTATTTGAACAATTCGTATTCTGTATAATCTCGTACTTTTTCGTTAAATGAGGTTTTTTCTATAAAATTGCTACAGTATGTTTTTTGAAACTGTGCAAAATTTCGGAATTTTCAAAAGGATCCCAAATGAAGACAAACAGTTTTTTTTTTAACTTCAACAGCAGAGGCATAAAGGTGATCTCATTAACTTGAGCCATCTCCAGAATTGTATTCTTATCTCTTTTATTTACAGAGACAATTTTTTGGTTTTGCAGTCATAACTTTTTTCCTTTTCAACCGATTGTCAAAATCTCAGGATCATTTTGAAGCTGAAACGTTAGATGAACAGACATGACGATTATAAATAACTAAAAATAAATATTAAAGATCAAGGGTTTCTGCAAAGATGACCCAAATCTAAAGGCCCATTGAAATCCCGATTAAAAAAGAAAAATATCCAAAACGCTGTTTGATCGAAACGAAAATATCACCACCAAAATGACTGTAAAGAAATTTCTGACCCCCTACCCCCCAACATTTTTTTTTGGTAAAATTTTTGCTGGTCAAACGGCTAGATATATCGTTAAACATATTTCACCTGACCGGGATCGGAGATTAAGAAAAAATAAAATTCTTTCCCCCCCTTCCCCCCTTGGGATACTCGAGATTTTTGTGATTTTTTTACATGTTATTCTCGTGAGTTTCGTACAAAACTACTAAGAATCGCCCAAACTCGGGTACTCCAATTATGATAGTTTGATGTACAGGGCGAAAAAAAGTTATTTTTCAGAATCGAGACGAGTGGTACAAATAGCTGTGTTCAGCGGAAAAAGTTGATAAGAAAGATGAAGAAAAAAATTCCATAGGCTTACGTAAAAATTTTTTTTTGGGTCTTAGAAATTTAGTTCTTTGAAAAAAATCCAAAACATGATGGAAGACTTTGTATAGGGGGTGAGAAGGTTACACTGTAATTTTGTTGTATTCAGAATTTTTTTTATTTTGAATTTTTTTATGAAATCTTATATCTTCAGAAAATAAAGACCTACGAATATTTTTTTCTGTCCTGGTCTTTATTTTCACGAGAACGTAATTTTCAACCTGTCTTGTCAGTCACTCATTATGATTCTTGTTACGTTGGACCATGCATTTTTTTGTGCTGATTTTTTCTCAATTCGGTTTTCTCACGCACAATTTTTGACTACTGAAAGAAAAAAGATCTGGACGTATCCAGAATGAAAGATCCTTCCGAAAACAAGTTGATTTTCATTTAATTCTCCTCCAAGTCGGGATTTACAGGGTGTTCTAGATTTGGGTCAACTTTGAGGAAACCTTCGATCTTGAATGCTCATCTTGAGTTCATTCTGATCCTTATATCTTCTCATATAAGGTTTCAGCTCCAAAATGAGCCTAAAATTTTGAAAATCGGTTGAAAAGAAAAAAAGTTATGATTGCAAAACCAAAAATTTCCGAAATTCGCAAAGTTTCAAAAAACAATTTTATGGAAATAACCTTATGTATCGAAGAAGTACGAGATTGATGCTGAAGGACTGAGCTAGCGAACAGTGTGAACAGAATTCAAATTGTTCAAAGCAGAAAAAAGTTATTCAAATTTTAACAGGGGCAAAATTTCGGGGTGCGACGTAATTAGTGTTGCGTAGTTTAGATGAATAATATTGAGCTACATACGAAAAGAATAAGTGGATCCAATGATGTTCCTCTTCTCAATTTGCTATACATACGACGAATTCTACTGGAATTGATGACAGTTTTTTTGCATATGACAAGAAAATGATTGATACGATGTTCCACGAACATTATATAGATTTTCCTTTAGTGCAGTCAAGAGACTCACGTTTCCAGAATCCAAAATGGATAATTGATTCTGGATTTAACCCATTTGGATTTTCCACACTGTGTAAGAATTTTCCAATAATTGTACGGATCATGAATGCAATCAATTATATCTACTTATGTTATCATTTACGCACTAATTTCATCCTATCAGCCGAATTTGCATAGATATGAGACTGCATTGTATAATTTATTCTTGTTATTTTTATTTTCCGTTCATTAGTTTTAATGATCTCAACAGAAAAAAATCCCTTTTGCGAAATTAAGTTACAGTTTATAAACACTAGGAAAACTCGCTATTTTTTATCACTAATTCCAATTTTACAATACTTAGCGTTCAAGGGCTAAAGACAACTGGTGTCGAGCACCTGTGCTTTTTTTATATTTCAGTAATTACACTATAAAATATCTTTCGATTTATTGCTCACATTTCTATCGACGTGTTTTCATTTAGTTTTTCAATCGACAGTTTTATTTATAATTGTTTGGTCCTTCGATCAAAACTGAATGTATGTAAAACTAATCTTCACTAGCATTTCACTGGCCATAGGTCTAACCATAATGAAGATATCACAAAATTTGTCTGTCATATTGAAATTCATGATCTCCGACCTCAAAACCAAATTTGAATCAGATCATAATAACAAAATGGAATATTCAGTTTGTGTACCTTGTTATCGAATAAAAATACATGCAAAACACTTATTCATTATTGGGATCGGAGATAAAAAATTGCTGTGAACACTCAACTAAATGACTATTATTCTAAATAAAGATCCCCGTCCAAATAAATACCACATTATGTAAAGAAACACTTATTCCGAAGTTATTACCTAATGCGGAAGTCAAATATTTTGGTGAGAGGTGTAGAAAAAACAATTGAGGGTCAATAGGAGTCTTGATATATCACAACTGTTTCCATGACTACCTGAATAAATCTTTCGCGTTCACAGTCATGGTTTAGTCCTGAAACATTGATCTATCCGTATCCGCATTTTTGTCTTCCAATTGGAGCAAAACATGCGTCATTAATTAAATGAATCAAAACATCGACATAATCTGATAAAGATATAGTTTTTCTTGATGTATAAATAATTGGCACACATTTTTTTTTTCTGATCAGATCCGTGTGCCTCGTGGGTTCACTAATCATCAGACACAATTGAATTGTGATTAATAGGAATTCAGTCAAAAATTCCAACTAAATCACGAAAATGATGTAGTGGTTCAAATAATATTAACACTGCAAAACTTGCTGAATTTTAAATAAACGTTTCTAGCTACTACCAGAGGCGTACGACAGGCATGTGAGTGGTTAACACTTCCCAAATTCTATACCCGACTGGTGGAATTGCCATTTTAGCATAATTTTTGTTATTAATTCCTGTTATATATGATGTGAACACATACGTCGAATATTCTTGAAGTAATAAAGAAAATCACTTCCATTTTTTTGAAAGAGCCTTCTTTTATCTAAGTGGTTTGGGTTGAATATAAATATTTTGAGCCTCTGGCAATGGCATTATTCCTGTTTCTGTTTTCGACAAAATATAATATAATTTATGTATGTATTTACAAAATACATTGGTCTGAAAATAGTATATTTCATTACGAGTCTGGAAAGCTTGATATGATGAACGTGCATTGTATGTAAAAAGGGTGAAGGGTGTTCATTTCATTGTTCAATGTCACATGAATCAGACGCACTATTTTTCGAAAGAAGAACCATGCAAGTATTCGGTTGAAAAAAGAAAGGTCGACTGGAATCACGATAATTGGAGTTTTTATCAATGGCTAATTCCAAAAACTTCGATATTGGTTAATTTTTCTCACTTGCTCTCGAAATAAACTTCCTGAATTTCACCCTCGAATGACACAATTCTTGTTTTGTTGACATAAAGGAGATTACGGATTTTGAAGTGGAGATAAATCAAATCAAATCAAATTAAATCAAATCAAAATGTACTTTATTGTCTGAAGAATAAATTCTTATTGACAAAGTGTAGATCGTTTTACAAAGCATAGTCATATATAGATAATAAATATAAATATTCAAATATAAAAATATGGATATGTTAAAAAAATATGTAAATGTATAAAAATTGAATAAAGAAGTAAAAATGTATAATAGCAAAAATGTAAAAAGTAGAGATAGGTCTGAACATTCACTAATTTGTTTGCAAAGGTGAAGATACATTTGTAACCAGCCAGAATGAAAATCGGTATCATTAATTTAAAATCAGGTACCCTGATAGAATTCGGTGAGATTATAAAACACTTTCTCCAATAGAAATTTTTTTACCGATTTTCTAAACTTTTGTTCGTTTTCTATCTGCTTTAGGTGCAAGGGTAGATGATTGAATAGCTTCTTGCTTTCGTAAATTATAGAATTCTTAGTTAGTGTTGATGAGGGAATAGGAAGTATAATGTTGTGGGAAGAGTTGCGGGTATTATGTGTCGCTGACTCATGTCTGAATTCCTTAAATTTTTTTTGAACCAAGCAAACGGTTTCCAAAATGAAAATGCAGGCCAGAGGCAGTATTCTATGGATCAAAAATAAAGGGCTACAAGAATCCCTCGATTCGGCTTTGCACATATATCTTAGAGCTCTTTTTTGGAGAATAAAAACTCTGTCGAATAAATAGTTCGCGCACATGCCCCAGAAGCAAATACCATAACGTAGGTGAGATTCAATAAGTGAGTGGTAAGCATTCTTTGCCGCAGTTGGGCCTAATTCGATGGATGTAACACGAACGGCATAACAGCCAGACGCTAGCTTTTTAGTTAAATTTAAAATGTGCCCTTCAAATTTTAAACAGGTGCACGAATGGAACCTGGTGGAACACCAGAGTTAACGACACATTCTTTGGATTAAAACGTATTGAATAGTACATTCTGATGATTCAAGATTTACACATATTCAGAAGCCTCAGATAAATCTCTAAACACTGCCATCGTTATTTCCTATATATTGGAGAAAGGAGAGATTTTTTTCACTTTCTAGTAATAATAATGATGATGCAGCACTTTTGCATGCTCTACATAGATTTAATTAGGGCTTGACTGATCAATCAACGTAATGTGATTGTTACTGGTTCGTAATATGCATCGACGCAGTGACCAGTTTTTGTATTGAAATTATGGAAATTTACATACGTACAGGTATGCATCTGTACATATCATACAGTAAGTTTCACAAAATTCATAATACTTATGTGATCTTGCATGTTGTGACTAACAATTCTATTTATATAGGTATACAGGAGTTGCTGGAATAAAGATGATTTTACGCGAAGGTGAAATCAAGATTTGAAATATTTCCTCATATAAGCTCATCAGGCTGAAATTAATCGTAGCAGATGACATGACAGACTTGATGAAATGTATATAACAGATGTCTTCTTGGTCTTTCTGATATAATTATCTTCTATCGATAATGGTCAACATAGAATTGTCATGCTAATTAATATATAATATGAACGTTTCTATTCCCAGCTATTTGATCATATCATTATCGAAACAATTAGAAAGGCAAATATTGATTAAAGTTCCTTTGCAACTGTGCCTTATTACATTCTATTCGCAGATTGATATATGAATGAGTTTGTGTAATTTATATGCGAGTCCTCTTGAAGTCTGCAACGATTTCTTCTTTTTTAAATAGCTGACATGTGTTTTTTCGGTCTTCCTGAGGTCCTTGTGATCGCTAAGGGGTTTTGTGACAATTTGTGTTTGTGAAAAAATAGAAAAGCCATGAATTGGACAAAAATTTTGAAAGAGAAAATAGTCTATCCAATTGAAAATATCTAACATAGTTTCAACTTGAATGTCTGGTAGACTACGAGCAGACTTTCCTGGCAAATATCACGCAGAACGTTGAATTATATCTGCTCGTAGTCCTTGCAACAAAAAAATGTTTGTCCAATTCCTGGCTTTTCCATTTCTTCGTTTATTAGCTTAGTCGAGCTATCAGCCACTTCCAAGTTATGTGACTTGGGAGATTTGTTTCTGGAGTGTTTCTTTTTTCTGCCGCATGATGCCGCAATGTGGGAATCGTTGCATGGAGTACGAGCAGATATAATTGAAGTTTCTGCGTGGTATTTGTCAGGAAAGTAGTTGTTTTCTGCTCATAGTCTATACCAGACATTCAATTTCACACTATGTTAATTTTTATTGGGATAGACTGTTTGTGTTTGTGATGGAACTTACTTCCTCATAGTTATTTGTGAACTGAGAAATTGTTAATATGTGTACCTTCATGAAATACAATTTACTAATTACTTCCTGAATTACAATTGAAAAAGATGGATATGTGTTGATATCAAACTTCTGAAGTAGTAACTAGACATCAATTAATGAGACTCATGATGACAGGACATGACTGATGATGGATGGATATAATCAGGATAATGAGCAATTGAAACATGATACCTACACTAATCTTGAGGATTATGTTTCGGAAGTGGCAATGGATTTTATTTCGCAAAAGCAAATACCTACTCAGAGTTGTAACTGTGTAACGAATCGTACCCATATTACTGTCTTCACTTTCTTGAAGGCCGTCGACCAACTGTAGAAAATCCATATCAAGTTTCAAAGGAATGTCAACTGTTGACGTATTTATACAGGTTGTTCACAAATTGCTGCCCCAAAATGAATAGTTTGTAGAGCACAACTATTTTTTGTTGAAAAATATGTAGAAAATATTCGCAAGATTGAGAAATGAGTACCTATCTACTTACTTGCAATGTTTATGATGCAACAAAAAATTCTAATTTCCAAAAAAAAACTATCTTGATATTGATAAGATTACTATTTCTGCGTTTGGTCACTAGGTGTCACTTTTGATCGTAATGTGTGGCGTCACTGGTCACTGAAATCCATGGTCCAATAACTCGGTCCAACCACCGAACTGTCCGGACGGCAGGCATGGTGTTGACACTGTTGACAGCTGACAGCATGGTACATCGTGAGACACATCGACCCTGTCTCATTCTCATTTCTATCCTACCCGTCCTTGAGGCCACACGGGCTCTTTAAAGGACGGGTCCGCCATTCTACATCTGTTCACATAGACCATTTGTTTCTTCTGCCTTCACAATAAATACCATTCTGTTTGTTCTGTTACTAGTGTTTCCCTAACCAACCCTATTATATAAATACATAGAGCACAACAATCTTTATAAATGAAAGAATGTACAATACTATCATTAAACATACCATAAAATGACTAGGTAGGTACCTACACTTTTCTACATTGAAAACGAATAGTTCTACACTTTTTTCATTGAAAACGAATATTTCTACACTTTTCTACATCGAAAACGAATATTTCTGAGAAATCTGGGGAACAGTTTCAGCTAAATTCTCGCAGTAGCGGCAGCTATCAGTTTCTGTGTAAAGCAAAATCTTGTGATTATTGGTAGTTGCGGGTTAGAATGTAGAGCCCAATCAGAATTTTGCTGCATTTTTGATGATTCAAATTATTAGTTTCAATCCACAAAGCTCTGAGGGAAAAACCGTTCGAAGTAGTGGACTAGATTTTGTTACTACTGCCGTATTATCAATTGAAAAAAAAAGTGGGAAACGCCCATTGTATTGAATGCATCTTAATTTTCATGGTCGGCATGAGTAATTTAAGTACCTACTATCTCATCAATTATTGTGCGCATATTGAAGAAAAATCAATTTTAGTCTCTGAAATGAAATCTTGCTAAGTACAATATTCGTCCCTGAATTTAACTCCCTTGGGATGGCAATTACAACTCCTAAATTTTAATATTCATGATGGGAAATATATGCTTGTTTTAAAAAGCCTCTTTATTCTAGATCCAGTGCACAGTGAAAAAAATTACACCAGCTCACACACCAGCTAACACCGTCTGGTGTCCCCTGAGGTCCTGATTGTTTTAGTGTCAGTAAACACCGGCATATTATTCACCACTGTAGGTGTTATATGACCTTTCCCATAGGTGTTTTTAATAATCAAACAGTTGTCAGTAACACTATGTAGTGCTAGTGCTGAATTTGGCAGAATGAACACTTTGGTGGTGTTCTTTATGCATTTCTGAAAGTGCGATTTTACACCGCAGTGGTGTGATGCACATTCCGTGATTTTATTGATGCTGAATCTCACCTTCACGAAATTCTCTTCGGTGCTTTTAAACACTGAGCAGGTAAATGTGAATACTTTTCAGGTGTGAAGGAACACTATATCATGAGTGCATTCATGCGAATCAGTGCTTTTCTTCACCACCTCCGGTGTTTTTTACTAAGTTGGATTACGTATTGAAATACAATTCATATGATGATAAACCAGACTCAGAACAATCTAGGCTAGAGACAATTCGGATGACAATTCGAACTGTTTCGGCTCATTTATCTTGATCAGTGGTACTAGGGCCAAGACAGTTGATACTGATCTATATTGAAATCATCTGATACATCATGCTCAATATTGAAATCAGGTACGGTAGGATGGACGTCAATACCACCTATTGGCAAAAGTTCTAAGGTTCTATGATCGAAAAGATGAGCGCATGAAATTCACACCATTCAGATGCCTACATACAATATTTTTATTAATTTATATCAAATCTGGTGTTTTCAGGATGCAATACTTAACGAATGATTATTGCCACCAAATTAGATGATCCATACACCACCTCGATTCCATGCATCGTAATATGACACGGTGTAACTTGGTGTTAATTTTATATAATGGGTGTTTTCATGCATAAACGTCAATGATGATAGCACCATTGAGAATATTAAATTTCAACCATTTGGTTTTTCTTATGATTCTATGTTTCAAAATCGTTCTACTTCACCACATTCGTGTCATTTTTAACTACTACGATCGGAATTAACACCACTCAACACTCAATTGTGAATTGTATAATGAAAAGGACACAACATTGATATTCTGCTGTTGTATTCGTCCGAGTTTGTACTGAAATTTTTCTTCTGTATGCTACGAAGTCAACAGATAATGTGAATACCATCTAATGATAGGAGTCTCAAACTAGGTTCATTCCAAACTATCCTAACCACACCATACAGCGTTCGATGGTAGTTTATTATTTCGTATTGACAGCTGAGGAACTATCTTAGTTCGTTGATGGGAGAACTTCGTGATTTTTTTTTCGCGTTTGGCTACAGAGCTGGCAACCAGTATTTTTGGATAGTTGACATTATAGCTCAATGAATTCATATCATCGAACAAGGAAAAATTGAAAGAAATCTCTATCGTCCTCTCTCTTTTATGATAGATTATCTAGCAATAACTACTGACAATGAGATTGCAAAATTTGGAGCGGATACAGCCTCCCACATAATAAAAAAAAACAAGTCAATGTCGAGTAATGATTTTGAAAAACTATTTCATTATCGTCTATTGCTTGGTCAAAGTGTTAGGTCACGATTCCGTTCATAATCATAGACCGATGTGAGTTTATTATTGTCTTCGTGATTGACCTTATTGGGCGGACGATAATTTCGAAACACTTGTATTGACCTCCAAATGAGATTGGATCATTAATGACAGGAATGCGTCTAATGTCCTTAAATACCATGTAAACGGTGCTTGTTGGAGTGAATGAAATATTCAATCTGCTGAAGCTATGATTTGATGGTGTTAATGATGGAATTGAGCTTATATCTTCAATAACTTCATCTTCTAGCTACAGTTGAGAGTGAATTCAGCACTAAAGGTTTGAAGTATGGGTACATGAATGATACAAACGTTCAGACAATTACTTAACTTAACTTGAGAAGTTTAATGGATTTCATTTTTTGAGTTGGGTTGAGTTGAATTGAGTGATGTTGCATGAATCTACCATAAAACGTGAGGATGGAGAATAATAATTTAACCGATATAAAGCATTGAAAATTGAAACACACACTCAGATCGATGTTTCGACATAGAACAAGCTTTTTCCTACCAACGGTTAACAAAGTAGTATTTGACGCTTTCAAATTTCAACACGAAGTTGACGTTTTCCGAGGAATGTCATTAAGTGACAGCATTGCCGCTCGTGCGCGAAAAAAATGTCATTAAGTGACAGCATATTTGCGCTAGCATCCATCATTGTTGAAAACGAACTCATCATTCTGTTGCATGATGAAAAATAATAATAGTGACAGTAAATTATCTAACACAAGTAACAAATCTGAATTTGAACCTCCTACCAGAGAAATCCAGGAAAAGTGTGAAATATGATATGATAGATTCATGACATGGTGACATGATATGCTTGAATGCTATCGTATTTCTCAAAAAAACACCAGTCCGTTGAATATAAAGCAAAAGTATGTTTGACTCTTTTTAGTTCATAACGTATCATATAAATATGGGAGAGACATAAGTTTTCAAGTAGCCTCAATAGCCAACGGGTTCAAAGCGCGACTTTCGCCAGCCTGTGTAACGGTTCGATCCCTGGGCAGGGGAATTCTTTTTTAATATATATTTTTTCTTCCTTTCTGTCAGATGTATGAATTATTGGTTTGAATTTCAATATAATGGTGAAAAATTAATGCAATTAATGATTTAGATGAAGACTATCAGGAAATGTAAGTTCTGAATTGAGTATCGAGTTTTCTTGACTAGGAACTGTGTTTGTAGAAAAAAATATTGTGTGTATTCACAACGCGAAATGTCTTGTCGCTCTCGATATTATCACGCTCATCTATATGAGTCGGGAGAACAGACCAAATTTTCCGAATTTTCCTTCAATTTTTGATAATTCAATTACTCACTTGTCATAAGCCTAGTCTAGTCCCTAGTTTGATATAATACGATTCACCAACGCTATGTCAATAGGGATTTGATTTTCTCAATTATTATATTATGCTTCAAGAGACAGTTCTTCAACACATTATAATTCACCTACAAAAAAACACAAACACATCCTTCATATTATCGATCACAATTACCAAACAAGACAAAAAACGAAACAATATGCAAAAACAGAAACATCGAAAAAATATGTTGGTCAACGAAATAATCACTATCTTGCTACAAGAATCTATAATCAGTTACCCGAGGAGCATTTAGAAATATCAATTCTACACCCTTACTTAAAAAATATTTAAAAAAATATATTTTAGATACAGATAGAACCCATATGATCATCAATAAAAAATAATTCGAAACTTGAACTTTTAAATACACACCAGTTACTGTTGAACGTATGGAACACCAATAAACTAAATGAGAGTAATACCCACGTGGGATATTCTTCCGTTTGTTTGCAAACGTTAATACTTTTGAATTTCTACACATACATATGTTTTGTATATCAAATTCCATACGAAATCACGCAAAAATCTTGTTGTTTTTTTTGTCCTTTTATTGTACTCGTAATTTACTTTTATATTTACATTTTGTACTTTCGTATATGTGTATTGTTTTTCTTCCTTACTTACTTGCAAATAAACTTATTATTATTATATTACAACCTAATCACGTACGTATCTTGTAACCTTGTAGGTATTTATCTTTATGAAACTATTTCAAGATTGTTCCTATCTGTCCCACAACATAATTATTCAGTTCTGGATAAATATTTGAGTGATTTTTTCAAAGCTACATTCCATACTTGCTTCATCAGTATTCCGTCTTATATGGCTAAAAGTTCAAAGTAGAATATATTTTCTCCATGTTGTTATGAGACTTAAGTGATGAGTTAGCAAAATATGAGCCATTGATTTTAATTACCATTGATGTTTTAACCTTAACCTCTAACATTTCTTTTTTAATGTTCCGGTCACTTTGATAATGGGTGATTGACAAAAGGTCGTCTTCTTTCAGCTTATGGACGAAGCATAAATGATTTTTTATTGTTGAATAATTTTGTGAACCTTAGACGCTATCATATGGAAATCAGAAGCCCATTATTTGAGTGGGTATTTTTTGCACTACAAATAAAACATCGTGCTGGTTGTCTTTTGGTTATTTTGTTTTTTTTCAATTGACTTTTCCTATATCATTGTATAATGATCTATTGGATGAATAAATATTCTATTCTATTCTATCCTATTCTATGAATAATTGGTTAAGGTTACGAGCATGCTGAAATCGACAATATTCAGACTCAGTTCTACTTTTACCATTATTGGGCTCTTTTGGGTTCCAATAACTTATCTTCAGGGGTGCATCAGGTTTCCAAATCTTATTATGCAAATTACTTCTTTCTAATTAATTTATTTATCATTTCAGGAGATGAAAAGATCTATCAAATATATTTTATTACGACCATGTATGGAATCGTCATAAAGCACACTGGTTTGTTATTTGGAAAGTAGCTTATATCACCCCATGGCATTGCTATTGAATAAAAAGCACATGATTTGAAATTAAAAAAAAATCACACGCTCGCATGTACAGGGTGATTGGCTATGAATTTCACAACTTTAACAGCTGATATCTCGGAAACGAAAAGAGATATTCGAGATTTGGAGATATCAACTCGAAAGAGATGTCGTTTCCTTGTCGTTTATTCTTACGGTAATTGATATCTTACCGGTTACAGAATACCACGAATGTTCAGAGTTGTGAAAGGAAAAAAAATCCACACAACTCCATGTAAATTATGTTGACAATGACAGAGACCCTCTTGTTTCATCCACATCGATGCAAAATGTACAATCTAGATAATTGCCATCGTCATTATTATTGAATCAACTTGATTTGTAAAAAAATTGCTGTGCATGATTCTCTGTTAAGCAATAACTTTTATAATAATGGGTTAAATATTTCTTGTGGTGAAGTCATTGTTGGTGACAAACGGTGTGTGAATCGTTACTATACCTTTTTGGTGCTTATTCGAAAAGTGATTCATTAGTAGATGTAGATTGTGATTGTAGGGGAGTAGATGTTTTTCGCCGATTCTAGACCTCCTCCCAAGGTCACACACCCCCACGTGGCCTTGGGGGGTCAATGACCTGGGGGGGTCAATGACCTTGGGAGGAGTGGCCTTGGGAGGAGTGACCTTGGGGTGAATGACCTTGGGAGGAGTGACCTTGAGAGGAGTGACCTTGGGGTGAATGACCTTGATGCGATCTTGGGAGGAGTGACCTCGAGTTGGCGACCTTGAGAGGAGGGTGCCCTTGGGAGTTGGTGTGGTCTTGAGAGGAGCGCGTCCTTGAGGAGGGCTCTCTTTTTCTGTGAGCGTGACCTCGTGTTTTCACACCTCTGAAATGGGAGGGGGTGCGACCTTGAACACTGCTGCTGCATGCGCATGCGCCATTCCCCCACGAGAGTTCAAGATCGCGTTGGTGAGAGTGGGGGAGTTCCTATAAATTGGCGATTCAGTGCTATAGTTGTCACAAGCAGTAGCAGCAGCATAACTAGCAATCAATAGAAATAAATATTGACTCGTAAAGCGTGCGTGTGTCCTTGCGTGATAACACGTGTTATTTTTATGTAAGTAAATTCCTATATTCTATATATTCTTTTGTACTCTCTTTCACGTGTTTAATCTAGAGATGGGGTCACCTAGAATTGATTTGATCGCGATCAATAATCAAATCGCTGAAGGGTATGAATTCACCAAGCAAGTGCTGATATCATCGCTGGTCTTGAATAAGCCTTATCTGATCAAGAAAATGACAATATTTGAAACTAGATTTGGTAGATCTGCCACCGTTATATTATTAGATGAAGAAAGTGGGGAAACTGTGGAAAGTTGGTTGCCCAAAAGAGTTTCAGATGTGATTGAAGAAAGCGATCTCCATTTGATCAACTCCCGCGGGCTTTATACAATAGCATACCTGGGGCAGAGTGAACCACCATATGCTGGCGCGAAAACGCGAACGCTTATGAGGTTCGGCATAAAAGAAAAACCCCTTAGCGAGACTTCGCCTATATGTATATAGTAGTTCTTACATTCTCGCCACCCTCGTCGTCGCATTTACCATTTATGGTGAGTAGTTTTTTTAAGCTGAGGGTATGAGCTATGTAATATAAAACGTATTTGTCGAATTATCTACTGAACTTTTTTGTTTATTTATTTGTGGACTCCAGTACTCAACTTCTAAGGATATGTGGATGCACTATTCTAACCAGTTTTGGCCAGCTGCTGAAGACATCGAATCAGCAGTCAGCAGACTTAAATGTGAACTCATCGATTTGGAGCGTGATTCACTCCATGCAGCCAACTATGATATGAGCGCATGTTTCTATCAAGAACGAGCCCGAGAGATTTTAGCGGATGCTGATCGATATAAAATCGGTCATTTTTCTATGCAGTCGCCTAGAACACAGGAGTATAACTTTGGAGCAGTTTCTTGAAGAAATGGTGAAGGAGGGTTTGGAATTCTTCCTTCATGATTTAGTTGAATTCCTACCAACTATCATCATCGAAAAATACGGTTTGAGGGAAGCTTCAGAAGAAGAAGAAGGTGGAGAAGGCGAAGAAGGGGAAGAAGAAGTTGGGGAAGAACAAGAAGGTGGTGGGGTATAAGGGGGTGTCTAGTATACTCTTATAGTCTTTAGACTCACTATTTCAATCATTGTACATAATAGGAAAAATAAAACATTATTCGACATTTTACATCTTTTATTATCCGAAAAAAACTGCTACAAATATATATCTTAAACTATGGTGGTAGTGATTCATCTAATCATAGCTTCATAATTCTTCGTTCACACACCCATCTGTATGGAGCCATCTAGAGCGCTATATGTCATGACTGCGTCATGTAAAATGAGCGCATACACTCTTGTATTGGCTGGAAATTTTGATTTGCGAGTCTCAAATGCCAATTTGATATCTATTGTTGAGGATTTCATGGCGTCGGCTTGATGGCTGCAATCGATGATAAATAATGGGTTCTTCCTGAATTCTTCTATACCCATCATCGGCTCACTCATATCTTTACGATAGTAACTCTTTTGGAAATTTTCGTGAGCATAATAGGCTATAGCATCCAACTTCCTGTCGAATTCTAAATTCTACCGCTCGTATGGGTATACTTCTGAATTCAAATACACTCGAATATTATTAATGTCAGCATTAATGAATTGGGTGGCATCTTGAGATACATCATCCGTATTAGTAGATTTCTGGAATCCTATGATAATGTATCGCGGTCGCTCGAGGCTGTTGGTAGTTTTGACAGCCCAAATGTCTGAAGATGTTTCACGGATAGTTGGTAACTCATACAAATCCCACATCCTATATGCTATTTTTATCTTCGCAGTGGAACTTTTACTGATGCGATTCAATAGTTTGAGTTTTTGTTTATCTGTCGGCATGATATGCCTTATTCTCCATTCAATCTTATCAATTTCTATTTTCGCATTAACTACTCCCATGTAGGAGTTTTTGAATGAGCGAGCAATGATTAGCATCAACTCTTGTTTTATATTCAAGACACCCTTATTATAGTCCTCAGCGAATCCCATCAAGTATTTGAGTGGTAATTTTCCGCTGAATACGTGATTGATTTTGTCTAGGATCGGTTGATTATCATCATCAATTCCCCAACCGAGGGTCTCTAGAAATTTTTCATTCATAGCTGTAGTGATGCCTGGTTTTCGAATCATAAACACTTGTTCGCCACCCATCTCATAGCGAATTTCGTCGAAGCTAAAGCATTATTGGATAAATAGCAATCTGCTGTCAAATCATCTGGTATGAATTTTTCTTCGATGTAGATGTAGCTCTCTGCAATATCTAATATCAAATCTTGAAAGTTGACAGCTATTCTTATTTCGTCAGAGTTCTTGAATGATGGTGAACCATATGGTTTGTATGTGTGTTCATGCAGGCTGATTAGGAAATGATCGAAGATTGGTTCATCAAACACTTCCAATTGGAGGCTAGTAGAAGTTGTTGAGACCATCTCTATTTTTTCTGTAGCACTTTCAGTCCGATAGGTTTCAATAAATCAATATCGCTCTCAGATAGGTTATGATGCCGCCTTGTCTGATTGAGACGTCGATCGCGAATGAATCCGCGACCGCGTTTACACTTCTTTTTATCATTTCTGCGATCATTATGGGATGTGGGGGTGGATATTCGCTTTGATTGGTTGCCGAAGCAGAACCCCATCTTTTCTCTGCTATTTTTCGAGATCAATCTAGTTGTTTCAGTTCAAGCTTCACTATAATCTCTCCTCGGAAATCGACCAAACAATTTTCATCATCCAAAATTCTCAGTGTAATGTTATCGATAGACTGACGTCCGGTCGGGCTGATTGGTAGATATATAATGTTTTTCGGTTCCTTCGACAGCTTATATCCAGGATACACATTGATGTCGAATTCATACAACGTGTGAACCTCTTTCCCATTCAGGTACGCCCCGCTCGTGATATTGCAATCGATGCGTATTAGTCGAACTTTGATAATTTTCACCGGCTTTGTGGATTTATGTAGAAAGTTGGATGGGTAAAATTTTTTCTCGAAACCCAACACTTCGGCTATGGAATTCTCAACTGACATCATAATTCCATATGAAGATTTCATTTCACACTTTAGAGTGTTATTATTAGCGCGAAGATAAAATTCAATATTATTTTTACTATCAGAGGAGGGGTTCCAAGATGCTATAGCTTTTTGTATAACTCTATTGATTTCTTCTATTTCATAGGCGCCCGGTGGTATATGAATCATTTTCAAGTTCTCAGAGATGCGACCTTCTTTCTCATCCCAATAACCCAAAGCGTTATTTGTCTCATCTATATTGGCTATGGAATTGTAAGAATAAATGCCATGTAATCCCAAACCGTAAGTTCTTCTCGCATCTAGTTCAATTGGTGGGTAAAAATCAGCGCTCAAAACACTATGACTGCCCGATATGGTGAATGTTTGCGACATAATGTTGGTGGTGTGTGAAGAAAACGGCGAAAATGGGTAACAAACCTCAATGAACATTCAACAGCTGCAACTTGATCGCTATGCGAGACATCGAAGAATGTTTTTATTTTCGCATTGATAATCATTTATATATAAAAAAAATTTATTACATATTGCCACATCTATATTTTCATTCGACAAAAGCAGCAAAACACTTTTCGAGGTATTGGTCCATCGTTGACATCACCACCGCCTGGTTGATTATCGCATTTCTGATTGCCATCATGATGATGATCCTCACAAAATTGATATTTCGACACCTCTGGTTCGTCTTTCAATCGTTGCGGTAGCTTATCCCATACTAGAGCTATTTCTTGGGAGGCCAATCCGATCAGTACTTCCTTTGGTAGGTCGGCGAGTTCTTTCTCAGTCATTTTCAAGAGAGAGCGTGATTTAGAGTAAGCTTACAACGCATGGGCCATTTCTTTGAAGCTTTCTCGATCCATGATGAGCTACTTTTCGTTTGTGTTCTTCTTCGAGAGAAATTTCAAGCACAAAGGCCCGCACCAGACTGTGTTGTATTCTTGTTGGCGCTCATAGTTATATACTATTTTGGTAGCTCGAAGCGCCTGCGGTCCTGTATTCAGATATTTCACCAACTCTTTTGGTGGGGGTAAATCACCCTAGCTATCATAATACTCGACTATTTTACCGCTTTTTTTATATGCAACCCAATGTGTGCCATCACCTTGTTCGCTATCTAAATTCAATATGGCGGATTCTGTACGGTATGGACCGGATGAGGGTAAATTATCCCTCATATATATTCACCTCGAAAGTTCGGTATTGATAGGTCCACATCTGTTGAAGCCCTTCGAGGTAGGCCATCTAGTTTTTTGGAGTTTGGGACTTCAAATAGATACCCAACCCTTTGCGGTATGATTTCAGATAGACCCCTTTGCCCATTTTACCTAGAGCAATAGCCTCCATATGTGTGTTGTGTCGCCTCAGCGAGTTTCTCCTTACTCTCTTTGGCGGAATTGATAGCGCGAACAACGCTTGCACTGCCTGCAGCCAAACTACCCAATGCTGATAATCCCGCAAAAATTGGGATTAGTGGGAGAATGCCGCCAACTTTGGGGATTGGTATTATGCGGGGTGTTCGAATATTTCTCCTTCCTCCTGCCATTCCCACGAATTTTTTAGCTGCACCGACGGCCTTTAGAGTTGTTTCACCCAAGATTCTGGTGAGCGTTCCCCTGTTCCCCATTTGGCGTAGCGCATGTCGAACTTTGTGCACTATTCCCGATCCAAAAGCTATCTTTCTCATTCGTTTGGGCGTGGTCCGCTTCTTCTTCCTTTTCAGCACACTACCGCCGCACCCCATACCAAAGCGCCTTTTTCCCTTCATTATATTTGCTGTTTTCCCCTTACGACAAATACGCCAACTTTTTCTCTTTCTTGAAGTGTATCGCTTGGCGTTCATAATATAAATGAGCTTTGCGACACTCGCAGATCATTATAAAGTACTTGACAGTCGCATGATGCAGATTGTTCGACAAAATGAGACGTTCAGTGTGGAAAATTTCGATGAAAAAGTTGGGTTAGGAAATAGTGCAATTCCACAGCGTAGGCAAGGGGATCCATTTCCCAATACAATTCGAAGTTTGATTATTGGCCCATCAAATTGTGGCAAGACGAATGTTATGATATCACTGCTCACCAATCAGAATGGCTTACGATTCGCCAACATATACCTCTATTCAAAATCATTGTATCAACCCAAGTATGAGTATTCACGTAAAGTATTGGAACCGATAAAGAGGTTGGGTTATCACACTTACAGTAATAACGCAGACATAGTTGAACCTGCCGATGCAAAACCTGAGAGTATATTTATATTTGATGATGTTATATGTGAGAAACAGGACGTGATTAGATCTTATTTTTCGATGGGGCGTCATAGAAATGTCGATTG
Organism: Chrysomela aeneicollis; assembly: GCA_029955515.1. Taxonomy (NCBI): domain Eukaryota; kingdom Metazoa; phylum Arthropoda; class Insecta; order Coleoptera; family Chrysomelidae; genus Chrysomela; species Chrysomela aeneicollis. Next base: position 6,267,976 of record JARUHQ010000022.1, read on the forward strand.
TTTCTATCTTGCGCAAACATATTCGAGAGTGCCTAAACAACTAATTCGCGATAATGCGAATTTCATAATCATGTTCAAACAGGACGAAATGAATCTTCATCACATATTTTGTGATCATGTATCCCCAGATGTGACATTCAATCAATTTCGGGATATGTGCGCACATAGTTCGACGGATAAATATGGTTTTCTCGTTATCGATAAGGATAGTGAGATTTGCGAGGGACGCTATAGAAAAGGGTTTGATTCATATATCCATGACACCCTGATGTGGTTGAATCATTCGATCGCTGGATGGCAAAATGAGCGCATCTAGCAGTGAAAAAATGGGTGAAATATGTCTCAAGCAGAAACTTGTCGAAGCAACTGATGCGGTGAGAAAAAAATTCGAAAGTTTGAAGAGCGCCCACATCAGCGATCAGCTAATGCTTGAGAAGGTATACAAACCGCTAACCAAACCATTGGAAGCCATCTCAGAGGCTGCTGCGGTAGCGATAACCCTCTCCCAAATATCGGGTCTGAAAGTACCACCGTTCCTTGAAATACCGCAGCCTAAGTATCATTCTACGCCGATACGTAGGAAAACGGTGGGAGATTCTACAGAAATGTTTGATAAACATTTAGAATCTGGAAATTCCAGCAATTGATGCAGAGCGAACTCGATTATGTGACAATGATGGAAACACCGCCAACATCATCAACTTCACACATTTCTAGCGATAATACTACCGCTATTGATACAACAACTCTACAAGATCGAGTGCAGCAGCATTTGGATAACTTGAAAACTGGAAAATCTAATTATGATACAGTATATGGTGTTCGTATGGATCCCAAAACGGGTAAATTAAGGATGGGTAATATGGAAATCCGTTTTTTGAACGATCAAATCGAATTATGGCGTGATAATAGAAGGAGTAAGGTATTCCCAGCTTCTTCTGAACTATATGATTTTATTTTTATGAATCAAGCACCGGGATCTATTAGCGATCGAGATAAGCAGATATATACCGCCATTCTGAAGACTACAGGGTCCGCATATAAAAATTATGATATTAGAGGAGGTTTGAATGCTGAATCCTCTAACTCGAAAAAGAAATATCGGCAAATCATCAAACCTCTCATAGATAGCCCACATTATATGAGGAGTCATCCTCAACGATTTGATATCAAAGGTGGTAAAGGTGTGGTGGGGGCAATACCGCGCAAAAAAGTCCTGAATAGAAAACGGAAAGAATTTGTTTATTGGAATAATGCTGCAGAATTGGTGGAACGTCTTCGATTATTGTGGAGTTCTAAAATGGTTGGCCATACAGGGCATGATAATGAAATAATGTCGATAATAGAGGAATTGCGTGAAGAAGGTATCATACGTTGATTTTTCAAAGTGTGAGCGCCATATGTATATGCGAGTTTGGAAGATTGGTTATTAGTATATGAATGAAAGCCGAAGTAATCGCAGCGGGAAATCTACGAAGTGGAAGATGAAAATAAGCCCAACCAAAAGGGCGATTGCTAATGAATTACACAAACCCGCGAGGCGTAACTTCAAAAGGAGGAGAACGATAATTAAAGGATTTGCTGACCTGTGGTAAATTGATTTGGCTGAAATGCAAATATATGCAGATGAGAATATGGGCTATTGATATATACTATTCGTTATCGATTGCTATTCAAAATATTTATGGGTTGAACCGATAAAAAATAAAACTGGTGTGGAAGTGACAAAAGCTATGGAAAAGTGCTGAAGCGAGCTGAATATTCTCCAAAAAATATTCAAAGTGATTTAGGCAAAGAATTCTACAATTCACGCTTCAAAAATTTGATGCAGAGATATAAGATCAATCACTATTCAACTTATATTATAATGAAAGCAGCTATTGTGGAGCGAGTAATTAGATTATTGAAGACTTGGATCTATAAAGAATTCTCCGCCAGAGGTGACTATAAATGGCTCGACATTCTCGCAAATTTCGCTAACGAGTACAATAATAGAAAACATAGAACAATTGGTATGAAACCTGCTGACGTAACACCTTCAACAATACTTAAAGTATATAGCCACCTGAAAATAGCGCCACCAGCAAAATATAATGTTGGAGATGTTGTCAGAATAAGCAAATTCAAAGGAGTTTTCGAGAAAGGATACTCAGCCAATTTTTCCACAGAATTATTCACCATAGCTAAAGTGAATATTACCAATCCGACGACATACAACATCAAAGATGTCAAAGGTCGCCCTATCAAGGGATGCTTTTATGAATTGGAATTGTTGAAAACAGCTGAGCCAAATGCATATCTAGTTGAGAAAGTGTTGAAGACGAAGGGGAATAAGATATTTGTCAAGTGGTTAGGGTTTTCTGAAGAGCACAATTCTTGGCTTGATAAATCTGCAATTGTTTGAAGTATTTAATTTTTTTTCAATAAATGAGTCTGTTGACATTTCCTATCGCCTATTTCTTTCCTACCCAATTTTCACCCAATAAGAAAAAGTCGCATCAGAATTTAATACATTTTATTATGAAATTTGCAAATAATATGATAAATACAAGCATAAATATATATTCACAACTATATACACTTTTATTTATATTTACAAAAACTTTATTTTCAAATAATAATGTTTATTTCATCTGAAGCAAATTACAAAATTGTGCATAAAAAAATAAAGGATTCAAAATAAACACAACCTACCGTCTCCCAAAAAAACTAATAAGGAACTTTGACTTGGGCAATCTTACAGTATACTACCAGAATGTCAGAGGACTACGAACCAAACTCTCTCAACTCCATACGAGCATCTCCACATGTGCTTATGACATTATTATATTCACTGAAACATGGTTATTAGATGAAATCAATGATGAAGAATTAGGATTTACAAACTATAATATTTTTAGACAGGACCGGTCACCAGCCTCCAGTCCTTTCCATAGGGGCGGAGGGGTTTTGATTGCTACCAAGAAAGATATCCCCGTTAGTCCATTGCCCACTGACCCCTCAGTTGAGCAAATATTCGTACTCGTTGGTGGAAGTAATCACAAATTCATACTTGGTTCCGTCTACTTCCCACCGAAGTCAAATGTTAACTTGTACCGTACACACTATGACCTGGTGGAATCACTAAATGAACAGAATCCTAATACTAGAGTTTACATCTTTGGCGATTACAATCTTCCTAACATCACTTGGCAAGTTGAAGATTACTGTTCTCTCGGTTCTCCAACTATTGGCTCATCACCAGCTGAAGCCGAGGCCATCGAAGTTGTTTCCAATCTATGTGCACTCCACAATTTATTCCAGTCAAACAATATACGAAATAACCGGGGGATTATTCTGGATCTCGTATTAACCCCTACCGAACTCACTGTAAACGAATCTGCAGATGTGTTGTTGCCACCTGATGCTCACCACCCAGCCATTGAAACAATAGTGCAAGTGGGAACAGAATTTCATGAGTCTCAGGCTACAGAACACTCATATGACTTCCGAAACGCTGATCACGAGCTGTTATGCCAGTATCTCGGTGCTGTCGACTGGGATGCCCTTCTACTGGATAAGGACCTATTCGGAATGCTTCATAGTTTTTACGATACCCTGTACTCATTTATCGAGGTATTCATTCCACTCAAGAGGATCACCAATCGTTCGTTTCCCTTTTGGTTCAGCCCACAGCTTAGGCATTTGACTCAGGAGAAGAGGATCGCACATCACATTTATAAAACTACTAGATCTCATGAAAGTTACTCAGTATTTAGAGAGCTTAGAGTTCGTTGTAAGACTATATCTAGAGAATGTTATTCCAATTACATCAGTGGTGTTGAGGTCAATAACGGGGATAACATCAAGGCCTTCTGGGATTTTGTAAACGGCGCTAGGTCAGGCTCTACTTTGCCAGATAAAAGGTTTCTTGGCGATTCTGTTGCCTCTTCCGGCACTGAAGTCGCTAATCTGTTTGCACGCCACTTTTCCTCAGTATATACCGATCAAATCCTAAACCGCAATGATTGTAACATCGACGCTCAACTCAACATTTGCTTTTACCATATCCCTATCTCCACCATATTTGAGAAGCTAAGCAATCTCGATGTTAGAAAGGGTCCGGGGCCCGACGCTATTCCCCCCATTCTTCTTAAAAATTGTAATTATATATTGTCTAGACCACTATTTCATATCTTCAACAAATCCCTGGATACAGGTATCTTTCCAGACTACTGGAAGCTTTCCTACATAACACCCATATATAAATCAGGTAATAAATCTGACATTAGTAACCATCGTCCAATCTCAATTCTTAGTACAATCCCTAAATTGTTCGAGAGCATCGTTACAGATTATATGACTTTTGACTGCTCAGGGCTACTGATCTTCAACCAGTTTGGCTTTTCATCCGGAAGGTCGTCTGAACTCAATTTGATCACCTATACCAATACTCTGTCTAAAGCTCTTGATAGGGGTAGTCAGGTCGACTCCATCTATACCGATTTCTCCAAGGCTTTCGACAGGGTTAATCATGGGCTTCTAACCCACAAACTCAGTAGGTATGGTTTCGGTGGAGCGATTCTGAAGTGGATTGTCGATTATCTGACAGGCAGATACCAAATAGTGAGATTCAAGCACCATTATTCTTTTGAATTTCCTGCAACCTCGGGTGTGCCCCAAGGCTCACATCTTGGCCCCTTACTTTTCAACATGTTCATTAATGACATCACTTTATGCTTCCACTACAGTAATGCCCTACTATTCGCCGACGACCTAAAGCTCTATCGTATTGTGAATTGTGTTGATGACGCCGCTGAGTTACAGAGCGATATCTGCAGACTTGCTACTTGGTGCTTAACAAATGGTATGGGCCTAAACATAAACAAATGTCATATCATACGTTTCACTCGATCCCATCAGCCTGTCATTTTCGATTATACCATCAATGGACAACCCCTGGACGCTGTCGACCGTGTCAGGGACCTTGGAGTAATTCTTGACGAATCCCTAACCTTCACTTACCACATAACCTCCATTGTCAACAGGTCTACCAAAATGTTGGGATTTATTAAGAGGACAACTCGTGACTTCACTAGTCTGAGTGCCATCAAAATCCTATATTGCACACTTGTTAGAACTCACCTCGATTATTGTTCCTCTGTCTGGTCACCACATTATGTAACCCAGATATCCAAGATTGATCGTGTTCAAAAAAGCTTTCTTAGATATGTTTCTTTCAAATCTAATTTCTTTAGTGATTATGCCTCAATTGAGAGTTATCTCAATATTCCATCTTTGGAGAATAGACGTAATCAGCGAGATCTATTGACTATTTACAAGATATTAAATGGTGAATATGACTGTCCTGATCTACTTTCTCAAATCAGTTTAGTAGTCCCCACTCGCCTTACGAGACAGGTAGCTACTTTTCATATTCCCTACCATCGTACCAACATTGCTTACTTCAGCTATATCCCAAGATCCCTTAGAGCGGCAAATTCCCTCGATATTGACATCTTCTCAACGCCTCTTCATAAGTTTAAAAATCAACTGTGTCAGTGACCATCTTGTCATTTTATCTTCCACTTTTACACTGACTGTACTTGTATTTTTACTTTCCATTTATCTTTTTAATGTCTTCAATATTATCAATATCATATATGTTGTGTCTGTTTTTGTATTACTCACATAATGTATATCTTGTAATATTTTTTAATTGGGTTTGCCCGTATTAAACTAAAAGAAAGATCCCATTAAAACCGTAAGGTTGTGTATGGGTATGTTTTCTTACATATTTGATAATCATTTACATAATATGGTATCCGAATTCCTAATATACATAACACACTCATGTAGAATAGATTGAACTAATTAAAATAAGGTTACAATTAAAGTGAGAACATTTTGTTTCATTCCGGATCGATGATGCCATGAACAGCAGCCCTTTCCAATCGTTTAATGAAAGTTTTAAAGATGTTTTTCATCATTTGAGCAGAGTTTTGTACATATCCGGTAGAAAGTTGAAGCATTTTCCTGCTAGATATGTGAAGCAACGTTGTCCAATTGATTTTTTTGATAAATTTATTTGAACCATCTTTTTTGTTTTGTTACGTGTTCCATATGTATGTTCTAACTTCTTAAGATAGCGTTTTTCTTTGAATATATATGAAATTAAACTTTGCATATAAAGCTGTCTTATATCCATTACATTTGATTTTCGAAATATATACACAATCATCTTTATTCATATTTATATACACACATTCACAACTATAATCACATATTTAGTAATATTTACAATAATTTACAATAATTTATTTACATACTTACAACTATATATACATCTTAATTTATATTTACAAAAACTATTTACAATTAGGGCCTTAACTAAAATTTACAAAAAAACTATATACAACTAGGTTTCCTTCCCCAGTAAAACAGCACTCGCGTCGGCATGTCCCCCATTACGGGAAACATCCGCATCAATTTTCACTATGCGCTCTTTCTGCATGGCAGAAATTCGCTGAAGCTCAACCTGCTTCAACCTGCGCGTTGTCGTGAAGGGTTCTCGTTTTGCGTTCGCTCATCACTGCCAACCACCGCATCAACTCGTCATTATATCTTCTTAGTTGGGTAGCAGGCAGTAATGGTCCCGGCGGAATGCTGTTTGACGGGGAAGGCGTCGGCGGCGTGGCATCCTCACTCTCCGCCTGTGAAGGCGAAGCCGCACCCCCAGCTGCCGATGAAGATGGCGGCGACGGCGGCACATCCTCCGCTAGCGGCGAGGGTGACGCAATACCCGCCGGGGATGGTGCCGCAACCTCCGCCTCAGCTGCTGGCGATGACGATGGTGGTGGTGGGGATGATAGGGGCGTCGCCGCAACCTCTGCCTCCAGCGCCGGCGATGATTGTTGGGGAGGTCGCGGGGTGGCATCTCTATGAGCTGGCGCGGCGTCGGCGAAAACAACGATGGTGATGACTTCGTCATCAGGCGGCGGAGTGGCGGCAACTGCAGCCTCGTGAATACTGGCATCACCACCATTGTTCTCGCCAACAACCGCACCCTCAGCAGCAGTAGCACCTTCATCATCGGAGATGGTGACGATGCTGATGCTTCCAGACTGTTCAATTCTATTGGCAACAGCCACTTCCGATGCATCACCCACGACACCTACTCCGCTGGTTCCTTCATCAATGGCGGCGATTGCACCCCCGTCCTCATTAGTTCGAGCACTAGCCGGCTTGATCACGTCCACTCTGAGGACGTTGATTGCCGGCTTTCGCTCTTGTTGAGCGGTACGCCGTTCCGCGTACCACTCAGCAATATCACCTCCGTGGTAGGGGTTTACCTTGCCACTATTATTGAGGAACTTGTGGAGTATCATTGAAGAAGAGGAAGATTTGCCCTTCTTGCTAGGGCCGGCCTTAGATGGCCCCGCAACCGCCTTCGGGCGAATCTTCCTCTTCTTCGAAGGTGCCTTGGGCGACGCTTTCGAAGACGTCGATGCCCTCGACGATAACGCCCTCTTTCCAACAACACGGCTACCAAAGATCTTTTTCTTTGGTTGCGGTGGTGGTGCAAAATCGTCCTCGCTATCATCGAGAAAGATATGTTGAAGGGGGTTAGCAACCTTCCCTTTTGACGAGGACATGCTTTTCCCCCCAACAGACCCCGATGATTTCGCGCCACAAACCTCCATTTTCTTGGTTTGTGGCGCGAAATCATCAGCATTGTCATCTTCGGGCAGGCTTTCAACCAACATTGATGCTTTGTCTGAAAGCGCCATATCCTCCTCACTCTCCGACGATGAAGATGATTCACTCACCCTGCGACAGCTCATCTTAGCCCCCTTGGAAGATGCCCCTTGCGACATCGCCGGCCTCTTCTTACCCCGGGTGCCAGCCACACCCACGGTATCATCGCCGCACAAGCTCTCCCACGTGTTCGTAAGAAGAGCTCCAATATCAATATCATCTTCGGGAACATCAAATGCATCCATGGTGATGTTCTCGAAAAATGATGAATTGAGGCCTGAAAAAATTTCGAGAAAACTATTAGGATGGTGTTACAAGAAAAAGAGTTGAAAATAACATACTTAATTGCTGGAGCTCCTCAGAATTGGCGGGAGCGGCAGAGGATTCAGCGGCGGCGGAGTTGTTGAATGCCATCTCGTATTTCTATAACAATGAAAACATGTTAAGTCGTGTATTGCATTGTATAGAGAAATTATGAAATTATCGCAAAGAAAAATATTATAAGTTATAGGTTAATATATCACTAGGCAAAACTCGACTATATCACAATGAGGACGAAGTATGTTATAGAACTCGAAAATTTATATTTCACTATATGCACTCGCAAGGAAATACTTACAAATGATTCAGAAGTAATAGTCCAAAAAAAAAATTAGCTGGTGGTCTGGTAGCTCGAGAGGAGGGCAGGCAACGGTGTCTTCTAGACCGGTTCCAAAAAACACTTGAAGATTCTATCACTTGGAAAAAGATTCGATATTAGTATAATGGAAAAAAACAAGAGTAAGAGTTTTCCACTTCGGAAAAATAATTCGACATTGGAGCAGTGAGGAAAAACATTCAGAGTTGAAGAAATAGAAATAATCTGATATTATCACAAGAAGAAAAATGTTCAAAAGTCCCAGCTTCTATCACTTTGAAAATGATTCGATATCAATGCAATGAGAAAACATTCAGAGTCAAAGAAATAGAAATAATCTAATGTTATCACAATGAGAAAAATTTACAAGTCCTACATTCACCACTTAGAATATAATTCGATATGACAAGTACAAAAATATGAAGATGTATACAAATTCACTATACACACTTCAAAGGTAATACTCACAGTTGGTCTAGGAGCGTCTAGTCTGAGTAGTCCAACAGGAAGGCAGTCAACAGAATGAGTTGAAGATGAAAACACTTGAATATTCTATCACTTGGAAAAAGATTCAATATTAATATAATGAGAAAAATTAAAACAGTTAGAGTGTTGCAATTGGAGCAATGTGGAACAAACATTCAAAGTCGGACAAATAGAAATAATCTAATATTATCACAACGAAAAAATGTTAAAGCCCCAACTTCTTCCACTTTGAAAATGATTCGATATTAATGCAATCACAACGAGAGAAATTCACAAGTCCCAGATTCACCACTTAGAATATAATACAAAATCACAAGTACAAAAATATGGAGATATATACAAATTCACTATACACAGTCAAAAGGTAATACTCACAATTGATCTAGCGGCGTCTAGTAGGCAGGTCTAGTCGAAGAGGAAGGCAGGCAGGAGAATGATAAATTCGAGTGCGCGCTTCGCTTTTGTACTCTTTTTTCCCTCCTAGCTGAGAGTGGGAGTGACTGATGACGGGTGACAGATGACGATGGCGCTACTGATGGCGGATGACAGCTGACACGGAACACCTCAACGATCAACTACGGGCACGGAACAATTCGCGATAGTTTGGTATGGCAAATAATAGTGATTGTGATAGATGGCGCCCCTGTTTCAAGGTCATTAGCCTCAATGGCAGGTGGCGCTACTGATGGCAAGTGGCGCTACTGATGGCGGGTGATAGCTGGCAGATGACAGTTGACTGGGCGACTGTCACGGCGGCCATCTTAGTCGGAAAGAGTATTGAAAAGCGGAGGAGGTAGCAATTTTAATCATAGCGGTTTCAACTCCTGAGTCGACCACTAGTTTGAGAAGAACTCCTCAATTATTCTTCAGTCAATATGTATCCGAGTGCCTGGGATAACAAGCCAATTATTGCAGTGAGGCCGATTTTCGCGAATGGGGCGATATGCTGCCACAATTGCGGGGACGCCTTCGTGCCAGGAGACTTTAATCCCAGCACGGGAATGTGCCAGCGTTGCTCGTTGGCGAATACGGTAAGAACGGGGCCCCCATCTCCTGTACCAGCGCAGTCACCAAGTTCCGGAGCCCGATGCGATAGGTGTAGTAAAAAGCTGAGGAATTCCAACTTTGGAATCTGCCGCCCAACATGCCGGGAATGCAGCATGGATAGAAGGCTGCACTTCCATAGATGTAGAAGCTGCCGGCAATATCGGAATGATTGCTGGCAAGGGATTTGCAGAGGCTGCAATTTCAGCAAGAAATTCTTTTGTGAGGTGAAGGGCCGCTTTTATAGGGGGCCCTCCGAACATTTGGACAAGTGTTGGTGCCTACCCCTCGAAGAGAGACTTCGAAGAAGGGCTAGGGATTTGGAGGTGTCGGCTCCAACATTTAGGTATTATAGGGGTGATATTGAAGGAGACTATTGAATTAGTGTATATATTTGATTATTTATTTTTCTATTTATAAGTTTTTATTTTGTATATATTTATGTATTTCTAGTTCATAAGATTTTATTTTGTATATATTTGAAATTTGAGGGTGTATATATATTTATGTAAGAGTGTACAATGAATAAATGAAAAAAAAACTAAATTATCTATTTTATTTTGATAAATTGGACAAGAGTTCCAAATCATATCGCCCAGTATTAAATACAAGTAATATTTTCACAAGTTGAAAAAATTTATAAGGTTCAAATAATATAACTGAGAAAACTGAGGTGCTCCCCGGGGGGGGGGAGGGCTGTGCTGATCGAATTCCACCTTGACACAAATTTTTGATACCTCGGAAAGGATTTTGGATTTCATGGGGGGGTGCTGATCGAATCCCACCTTGACACAGATCTTAGGGGTGGTGCTCCAAGGGGGGCGGAGTTTTGGGGGGCGGAGTTTTGGGGGGCGGAGTTTTGGGGGGGCGGAGTTTTGGGGGCATGGCTTCCTCGGGGAAGGGCGTAGCCAATTTTAGACCCGCCCACTTGTTGAGGCCCAGCCCTTTGGCTTCTCCCATTGGTAGTTACGCTCGGACCTCATTACACTAGCGTGCTTCTTGTTAACGCCCACCACTTTGGTTTCTAATATTCGCCCTACTTCTCAGACATCATTTAAACTTCGTCTAACATGGTTCGCGCGTTGGAGTATCAATGCCCAATTACATCAAGGCGTTATTGCTGCCGCAGAAAATATTTCTACCTATTTGAATACAACGATGTCGTAGATGGGCTTGCATGCAGGAAATGTATGCATTATTGTTATTGAGTGTGCGACTGTGATTCACATAAATATGGGATTTTCACTTCTTTTGTGAGAACAGTCAGGCATCTACGAGAGAAATTGAAACTGTAGACACTCGAGGACCGCTTCTTACTTATTAATGGCGTATTCAAATTATGACAAACAATTTGTATTATGAAAAGAATTTATTAAAATATATAATATAAAAAACGATGTATATTCATTCACTTTACTTTCGGCTTCAACCTTTTAGCCGTATAAGGCGGAACTCTTGATTTCTTCTTCCTGCGTAGCCCCCTTCTTGTGATAACGGGAGCTAAAATAATGATTTCGTCGGAGTCTGATCCAGGGTCGAGTTCGTTGTTGTTCCCCATCTCGGCCCGCCGCTCGTCCAAAAACTCCTGCAGTATCTCATCGGCCCGCCGCTCCTCCAAGTGCCTCTGAACCATTTCGTCGATCTCCACCGGGTTGGTGCGCTGCCTCTCCCGTATGGCAGCCACCATTTGCCTGATGGACATGTTCTGATATTGTCCAGACATAATTGAATGCTTACTTGTAGATGGTTCTATAACAATTCAATGACTACTGCTCGACTCAGGAGTTGAAATTGCTATGGTTAAAATTGCTACCTCCTCCGCTTTTCAATGCTCTTTCCGCCTAAGATGGCCGCCGTGACAGCTGCGCTGCCAATTGTCACCTGTCACGTCAGTTATCGCCAATCACGCCACCTGTCAATTAGGAAGTGTTCTGTACCCGTAGTTGGTTGTATTTGGGATGTGTGACTTTCGACAGAAGTGAAGCGCCATCTACCGTATCAACTATAATTTACCAACTGCCATCTCCCATACCGGATGTCACCAGTCATACCAACTGTCGCGTCAGACATTCTCTACTTCGCCCATAAGGAAATTGGCGTGGAAGGTGTCAGGTAAAGTAATCTTGGGTGACAATATATATATATATTTATTTACACCATAAGTACAATATGTTGGAATGTAAATGTTTCATCACCATTTCAGATGTTGAGAGACCCAACTCCATACTGCGTGCGATTGCCTCAAGCTACAATTAACCCTTGCAGATAGTGTATGATTCATACATAGAGCAGCTTCTTTTTCGAATACTGGTACAGGGTTTTGAAGCCACATATCATGCTGATATTTTTCAATATTCACAATGTATGGCTTATAGGCCAATTGTTCTACGTACTGTTGTAAAATCTCAAACTTTTGATGCCCCTTCACATAAACTATGCTAGCGCTCGCAATAGGCTCAAGCACCTCACCCATCAGTTGATCATAGTCGATGAGCCCACTCGAGTATCTTATACCGTGGATGTTTCGTTCCACATAGGTTACTTGCTTCTTTTCACTCCGAGTTAAACTGTTATAGGGCTAAGGCGGTTTCAATATGTAATGATTAGTTTTCTCCCCATCTGTGATAGATATTTCTTAGGGGTGGAATACACTATTATCGCCAAGCACGAAACCTTGCATGTCAACAGCGAGTAGTTTCATGGTGGCCGCCTTTCGTACAACTGACTCTAACACACCTTCGCGGTGAAGAATATCAAGAATGGGTGAGGGGTGGGGGGATTATAGCCTACTGCGCAATAATATCACAATAAATGTTTCGAGTATAGAAAAATATTATTACTTCAAAAATGGTTGATATAAACTTTACTACATATATTGCAACAAATAGGAGCAACACCTACCGCAATGGTTTCATGGAGTTTTCGATTACATAACTTCAAAAATGGTAAATATAAACTTTGCTGCGTACATTGCAACAAATAGGAGCAACACCTGTCACAATTGTTTCGTGAAGTGTTCGATTACATAATGTACATAAGAATGACCGAGGGACATTCATAAATTTATTTCGGTTAAGTGCTTTCTCGCTGCATTCGACATCATCGTATCCTTCATCCGTGAAATTGTCTACGCCTTGCTGCCCAACAGCGTTTTTGGAAGGCTGCAACAAGAAAATATACATTTATAATATGGAAATGATTCCCAAAATCGAGAATATTATCGAATAAAAAATATACTCACAGCTTTCCCCCTTTCTTTATCATGCTCCTGAATTGAAAGTTTCGCAAGCGTCTCGCTGACCTCGGTAGTCATCTCAACTGCTGTTGCCAATATCGCAGCTAGTCACCAACTCGGAGGAATGGAAATATCTTATACTCCTTATAGGGCTTGTAGCAGACAATCCTCCCCTCCCCCTACCCCCTCCCCGGTATAGAGCTCACTGCTGAGGTTCTAATTGCTCCATCAACATTTCAATTAGCGAGTCTAATCTTTTGGACCGTTCATTATCCTCCCTCTGATCATTCTGCGACAAGTCGCTTATTGCCTGATGTAGCCAAATTGAATTTTGCTCTGGACTAAATCGATAAAAATCGATATCATTATGACCCCAAGGCAGAGTTCTGACAGTATTGGGAATAATAAACCGCTTATCGTCGTGATATGAAAGAGCAACCTTGTTTCTCATCTCCGTGAAGATGTCATGCTTATAGCTACGAAAAGTATTCATCTTGCGAAATATCAAACCACCTTTCTCAACGATGTCTTTATAACTATCTAGAGATAGTTCGTTTCTTATAACAGCCCTGAAAACGCCTTTCGCTTTTTTCACCTCGCTAGTCGTTGATTTGACGCAATAAGCTTTGGCGCCAGTACCATAAAAACTAATTAAGGGATTGTTTGGGAATTCATCTTTCATTTTGCCAACGATCGATTCTGTGCGAGGCATGTTGAAGTTATTATTTACAGGATAATTAGATGTGTCGAAATATTCTGTTTTCTTTCATAAAATCATAGAAATTTCCGCTATCAATTTTCAAGATGAGGGAATCAGTATCAGTATACAATAATGATGATGTTCCAGGAAAATTTGTCTTGATACAATCATATAAGAAATCATAGATTACAATTTTCGACACATCTAATATACTGAAGCCCACATAGAGCGGTTTATCATAATGCACGCTAACCCTACCCATGTGAATTGCAACGAAATTTTCATGAAATATCGTGCAAGTCTTATAATTGGGAAGGGCCGTCAATGCATTAGCGCCCTTCCGCTTCTTGATACTCTCCCAATGGGTCACAAGTTTGATATCGGTCCTTCTATCGACATTTTCCATATTTTTACCGTACACACAGTTGACCATCTTTTTAAATAAACCATTATCGGCTTTGTTCGTACTTTTATTGCGCATCACAGTATTGAGGTCTACATATTTCTTCAACCAGCGAGATTGATTGAATTTAAGAACTCTATGTATTCGCGTCAAGATTAAACCATTTCTAATCGCCTGTTTCAAATTTCGATAATGGATTATATAATTTAACTTATTCGATAAATTCGGAATCAGTTTCTTATGAGTGGATTTTGAACCTGGCGGGCTGATGGATTCCACAAGAAAAGGTAAATCCGAGTGCGCATCATGTAAATTTTCAGGGTAGTGAATATCTACTTCGAGAACATACCCGCACGGATCATCATCTGCAACATTCGAGATATCCAAATTTGAGATTTCAACATCAGTTAACCATGTGAAACCAGACGTAGGTAGTGGTTGCGACATACTATGCCCATACAAGTTGGTCGCATCCAAATACATTATAAACGACGATGGATCATCAGGGTTGAAATTTGGGAGGAATTTATTATTAGCTACATGGCTTCTCATACTACACTGGCTGACACCGCCTCGTATTCCCTTCTTAAAGAAATTCACCATGTCGATGTCAGTTAAGAGTTCCAATTCCACTTTTGTGTAGCGCAACATAGCATCCCATGATAGACCAGGGGCTGTATAATATTGACACGGGTCCAACTTGTATGTCTTCATACTAACCTTCCAAAAATTTTCAAAAACATCGCATAATAACAAAACATCCGATTTCGTCTGAATAATCCCCAAGCGTTTTACATTTGAATTTCTTCCAAATTCGCTCAGCTCTACGATAATCCTCATTCGAAATGTGTTCATTCGATAAATTATCGAAAAAGTCATTTTGTGAAGGTAAACCTTTATGCTCCAATTTATCGATAGATGTTATGAAACTATACGGAAACACGCCTTTTCGCGTCATTAGCCTAAATTGTTCGCGATCTTGAAATGCTCTCGCTGTCTCAACACACTGTTCCGTAGTCAGATTTTCAGCTAGAGAATGCAGCGGATCAGAAAAAAATTTATAGCTATCTAAAAAGCGCAACTTCATGAACATTTTATGATTTTTTCCATCTTTTCCCAAGAACTCATCAACAAAAACATGTTTCGTGAATGAAACATACTTTTCCTTAGTTTGAGCGATGAAATCCACCCTCTCTTCATGCTCGAACAATTGTTTGATGAAGAGGTGGCTATCATACCCGCTCATATTATGGAAAAAGATGGGGATGAAGTAAGGTAGCTTGAAATTCAAATTACATTTAGAATGTGCGGCGCCTTCTCTTCTTTTACCAGTCAGATGACAATGGTCTCTAACTTCAACATCTGCGGAATCAAGTGGCTTTTCACAAATGTTGCAAATTGTAGCGGTAGCGAAATCAAGCTTTTCTGCAGCACTCAATTTAGCCATAGGAACAACACGTTTCAAATGCATATTATATATAGCCTTAACATTATCGACTAAACTGGAGACAAACTTTTTTGCTACACCTTTTCCTCGGAATGAAACAAATTTAGTGAGGGAATCATCGTAGGAGCATTTGATGAGATATGCAAATGAATGCGGCTCGTGAGCGAATGTTTTATTAGTACACGACCCCGTAGGATCTGGTTCACAAGTTTGGATGGGTTTCAGAACAGATTCAAAATCCGCATAAATAACGAATGGTACTTTCATATGTTTCTCAAAACTTTCGAATTTAAAAATATTCCCGGGAGCGCTATTTCCGAATTTATCAACCTTGATTTCTGGAGATGGAACCGTAGTGTATGTATGATTGCAATCATTCAATTTATGGCGTAGCAACTTCGACTCATCGGAGAAACATATCAGACACCCATCGCAAAAGAAATTCCTATGCCCTCTGGCATTTAATTGGCTTGACACTAATCGCGATAAATTTTTTATCCAGCAATAATGCCCCTTACCGGAATCGTCTGAGATATATAGTAAGTTTACATGCCTACTCAACCTATTCTTAGCATAATGAAGCGGCCCAATAACCTTATATTTCATTTTTTGATCCTCGAATATGCTCTCTAACCCATAAACATTGATGGAGCAATCATTTTGATTTTCGAACTTTGAAATATCACTTACTTTCATAGGAAACTCTATACCAACCAGATTCAATACTGTAGAAAAGTGTGGGTAGGAAGATGTTTCGGTATTCCTTATCCTCGCAGGATACAAAGCTGATGTGACTGCCCAGGCGAAACAATGCTCATCCTGATTTATAATGTTTACCACCGCTTTCTTGTTTGCAATATAGGTGGGCAGCTTTATGTAAGATCCGCCTCCTAATGGACTATATTTATTAATATTTATTTCTAGGAACAAAATCTCTTCTAAAGCCCAACCTGTAATATCAAAGTAAAAAAAGAAATAAGTAAACTTAGTCGACATCTGGAATTCGATAGCTAGATTCGAAAGACAATCCCGAAATGCGTCAACGATATCTTCCAAATCTGGCGATGAAGCAATTATGCGATTCGGAGCCATGAAAGATTTCACATCTCTCACATCTCGGGTTTCAATGACATATCTGCCAAAAACTTCCATATTCACTTTAATCGAGTGATGAATCAGAAGCATATTATCCAATAGAGATATAATTGTAGCTCCATTCTCATTGAAGAACGCATTGTAATCCAAAATGTTCGTTCTACACTCTAACCTGTAGCTAATAATGCGGCATTTGAACGCGCTCTCGATCGCATATACGCCATCTCTGTAGTGCATGCACGCATTAGAGCGATGCTCCAAGGTTCTCTTATGAGCACCCATCCTATCTGATGGAACATCTTTAGCGCAGGGCACACATCTTTGCATACTTCTAGATGTCGATGGCGCTGGCGGATTCGAAATATCCAATCGAGCCCTTTTTGCACTAGGTTCACCCAAATCACCCAAATCACCAAAACATGAAATTCTTTGATGGCGGCGTAAATTATCACTACGCGTAAAGGTTTGGAAACGAGCACTGCAGGTCAACATGATGATGATGAATAAAAAACGCTTTTATCACTCACGAACAAACAAAAAATGCTGATTAATATGTGATTCCCAAGAAACTGTGCTCCACTCTGCGCATCCTTGAATTTATAGAAGTACCGCCTCCCCCACTCTCACCAACGCGATCTTGAACTCTCGTGGGGGAATGGCGCATGCAGCAGCAGTGTTCAAGGTCGCACCCCCTCCCATTTCAGAGGTGTGAAAACACAAGGTCACGCTCACAGAGAAAGAGAGCCCTCCTCAAGGACGCGCTCCTTTCAAGGCCACACCAACTCCCAAGGGCACCCTCCTCTCAAGGTCGCCAACTCGAGGTCACTCCTCCTAAGATCGCATCAAGGTCATTCACCACAAGGTCACTCCTCTCAAGGTCACTCCTCCCAAGGTCATTCACCCAAGGTCACTCCTCCCAAGGTCATTGACCCCCCAAGGCCACGTGGGGGTGTGTGACCTTGGGAGGTCTAGAATCGGCGAAAAACATCTACTTAGGGGGAGTCGTTAAGGCTGTGCAGCCTCTCAAGCACCTCGACCTATTAGATCTTTTGTGCATAACCCTTAATCTATTCGAGGCCCGAGATTCCGAGGCTTCTTGCGAATTTAATTCGTTTCCTAACATCGGAGGGCTCTAAGCAAATGTTCTGCAATTTCAGCGAAGTTATCGCAGTAGCGGCAACTATCACTCTCTGTTTCACCCATCTTTTTGAGGTGATATCTCAGAGGGCAGTGTCCAGTGAGGAGTCCCGTTACCAGTTTCATGTCTTTTTTGTCCAACTCGAGAAGCTGCTTAGCTTTCCTTGGCGAAAGGCTCACTAGCCTTTTCGCTTGTCTTTGTCCAGGCACTTTATTCCTCGTTGCCTTCAACTCTCATATGACCTGGCACTCCTGGCACCCATATCAAAGTGACCTGGTTGTTCGCTACTAGGGATTGTTTACAGTCCCAAGTCAGCTTAGACTCACAAGTGTATGACTTCAGAGCTTTCAGTGCTGCTTGGCTATCTGATGAAACATAGATTTTTGCCCTTCGAGTTTCCCTTTCGAGGCACTCCTGGGCACATATCTCTATAGCATGTACTTCTGCTTGAAAGATGATTGGGGTGTTACCCTGAGAGCATGAAATTTGGCCCTGTAACTCCCACTCCAGCCCATTCATCCATCTTGGATCCATCAGTATACCATACTGATGCATCCCTTCCCAGTTGAAGTCCGTTCTCTGTGCAAATTTGATGGTTGTTTATATGACCACTTCAAACTGCATTTCGAAGTCGTACCTAACTGGCATGAAATCTGTCGGTTTAGACATGGATTCTAGGAAAATATTTTCCAAAATCTTCAAATGTCCAATTCGATTTCCTGATTTGAGATTTATTGTCTGGCTCAGTCTGAAGGCACTGATTGCTGCTTATTTCATTACACACAGGTGCAATGGTGGAAGGTTCAGCATTACCTCTAAGGCTGCAGTGGGGCACGTGAATATTCATTAGTAGGGGAGATGTGGATCTGATGACATAACTGATATGATAGCACCCTTTTGATGATTTATTCGAATTAGGATGATTATTCGACAGTTGCCAGCGATACAAATGTGTACCAATGATCTTTTTCTCACCTATTTCGGTAATTTGTAATTTACTATTCATAATGATTTCAGCTTAAGCAATAATATTGAACGATTTTCAGTGTTGCTTTTTCGATATGATGATGGAACCCCAAATGCTTGTAATTATGGTATGGAGTGCCATCAGGTTTGAAAAATTTTGATGTTATTGTTTTTGTTTTGAGTTGATGTCTACATCGAGCAAAGCTTCAAGTGGAAAGTAAGAAAAATTTATAAATGGGATGGAAACTTTCAATGTTCCCTCAACCACTTTTTGTCATATAGAGTAAAACAAAATGTTTGCTTAGTGGAAGGCGACGAGGGACAATGTCGTTCAAAATTTTTAAGAGATAAGATCCTTTTCACGAAATTATTCTGGACAGATCTTCGTTCATAATGGAGTCCTATCTCAGCCGTGCACCTCTGGCTTCATTGAATGATTATAGAATTCAGTATGAAGTATACTATCATCCACAGTGTAATCCATACATAATATATGAACAATGACAAACTTGATGTGTTTGGTAAATATTATCTTAATGATCTATTTTAGATCCTGAAAACTGATAATAACAAAAAGGGTACTATAATATCCACACATCTTTTCACGCATCACTGGATTATTTCGGAATTTTGTAGCTGCTGTGGAAATTGCTATGGAAAGTAACCCTACTAATTCAAAACTGTAGCAATTTCAAGGTTATTTAATCGAACAATGTATCAAAGATTTAGTCGAACACAATTCCGTAGAAGGCTGGATTCCTGGTTTCACCGATTGAACATTGCCATAACTAAACCCCTTCCACATATTAAAGACAGTTGAGTTTAATTTTGATATTGGTTAGGGTTGCAACTGCCCCACTCAAATTTTATCCTTATTCCAAAAATTGAGAGGATCGCTGGACTGCAAATGTACTGAGCCGCATGTGTCACGAATTCGATCTTACATCAATCAGCAATGGCAATATCGAATGAACATAATGCATAGGTAACGTAGGTGATCCATTTCTTACAGTGGAGGTAGAAGTTATAGGACAAGGGGATTAACTTACAGTCATACTCCACCAAAGTGTTTAATATGTAGTCATAGACTTACATTAGGACATGTTTCGAAGGATTAATCCTTCATCATCAGCAATAGTAAAAAGTACATCTATTAAGAGAAAAAACCATGTTAAAAATCTTGACACATCAAAAAAGAAGTACCTGAAAACTTACCAATGGTGACAGTGAAAATTTAAACATGAAAAATAAACTTAAAATTAAACAAAGGGGATCGCACTAAGTGCGAACTCCCAATGTTAAGGGATCTTCAGAAATCTC
Source organism: Chrysomela aeneicollis (assembly GCA_029955515.1). NCBI lineage: Eukaryota > Metazoa > Arthropoda > Insecta > Coleoptera > Chrysomelidae > Chrysomela > Chrysomela aeneicollis. The sequence goes on from JARUHQ010000022.1 coordinate 6,288,184, forward strand.
ATAATCAATTAATTAATCAAAAATTTTATAGAGGTGAATGTTAAGGAACCATGTCTTATTAATCGAAAGAATGACTTACAAGTGAAGTGAAATGACATGTGAAACAAATCATATCAAGCACAGAAAATATGACAAATTATGAATTGACAAATGATTGAAACTATGGATAATGTAGACACTTGACTTCAAGGAGAAAGAATCATAACCACAAGTAACCAAGGTTAGTGAACAGAAAAGAAAAACAGAGAAATTAGAAAATTAAGGAATTAAACAACCTCAAACTGTCAAACTGAGTCTGCTCATTGAGACATGCTGTCTCAGAATCCTTAATGCATTTATTGATTTCATAAGTTTCAAAAATATTGAGTTTTTTTACCCTTATCGCAAAAATGTAGAAATTTCAAACAAATTTCAAACAAATTTCAAACTTCTGGTTTGAAATTTCTACATTTTTGCGATAAGGGTAAAAAACTCAATATTTTTGAAACTTATGAAATCAATAAATGCATTAAGGATTCTGAGACAGCATGTCTCAATGAGCAGACTCAGTTTGACAGTTTGAGGTTGTTTAATTCCTTAATTTTCTAATTTCTCTGTTTTTCTTTTCTGTTCACTAACCTTGGTTACTTGTGGTTATGATTCTTTCTCCTTGAAGTCAAGTGTCTACATTATCCATAGTTTCAATCATTTGTCAATTCATAATTTGTCATATTTTCTGTGCTTGATATGATTTGTTTCACATGTCATTTCACTTCACTTGTAAGTCATTCTTTCGATTAATAAGACATGGTTCCTTAACATTCACCTCTATAAAATTTTTGATTAATTAATTGATTATGAGATTTCTGAAGATCCCTTAACATTGGGAGTTCGCACTTAGTGCGATCCCCTTTGTTTAATTTTAAGTTTATTTTTCATGTTTAAATTTTCACTGTCACCATTGGTAAGTTTTCAGGTACTTCTTTTTTGATGTGTCAAGATTTTTAACATGGTTTTTTCTCTTAATAGATGTACTTTTTACTATTGCTGATGATGAAGGATTAATCCTTCGAAACATGTCCTAATGTAAGTCTATGACTACATATTAAACACTTTGGTGGAGTATGACTGTAAGTTAATCCCCTTGTCCTATAATGCATAGGTTTACAAAATCACATTTTTCCAAGATAAGTAGCACCATATTGAAGCCGGATGTTGCCGTAATGATATGATTACCTTCAACAATTCGATTCATTACAGGAGACGAAACTGGTTCCTTTTCCTTAATGATGTACCTAAAAATGAAAGGAACAGAAAAAGCAGACGAAAATAATTGAGAAAGGATCAAATGGGTCATCGGTCGATTGCATTGCTGCATTGCACCATTATGCCTTTCAATAATTATATCCGCACTCGTACCTTTTACAGTGTGTCCAATTTTTGATACTTTTTGCGAGATATCTCAGTTTTCTTTAGAGATATAGAGTTGTTTTCAACTTGTTTGTTGAATTCAGTCGATAACAACAGATATATTCATCAATAAGTATTAGAATATATAGATAGATTAAAACACCTGGGTTGGTGTTCGAGTGCGTTGAGGCGCTGTCCTTTGGGTCCTGAGGGTCCAGATTCAAATCCCGGCGAGGCTATTGGAAATTTAATTTATTTCTGTTTCTGAATTGTTTAGCGGGAGGAGATAGGTGACCAACCGAACATTCTTGGCACCTAGATTCCAATCCTTCGGACTCTCAACGATGGCCTTCGGATGACAAATGAAAAGCTCACTCACTTTTCGAACACTTTTCAAAAACATATAGTTATTGTTCAAGCGGCCTTAGCATTTCATAGATAGATTGAACCACCTGGCTTGGTGGTCGAGTGCGTTGAGGCGCTGTCCTTTGGGCCCAGAGGGTCCAGATTCGAATCCCGGCGCGGCTATTGGAAATTTCATTTATTTCTGTTTCTGAATTGTTTAGCGGGAGGAGATAGGTGACCAACCGAACATTCTTGGCACCTAGATTCCAATCCTTCGGACTCTCAACGATGGCCTTCGGATGACAAATGAAAAGCTCACTCACTTTTCGAACACTTTTCAAAAACATATAGTTATTGTTCAAGCGGCCTTAGCATTTCATAGATAGATTGAACCACCTGGCTTGGTGGTCGAGTGCGTTGAGGCGCTGTCCTTTGGGCCCAGAGGGTCCAGATTCGAATCCCGGCGCGGCTATTGGAAATTTCATTTATTTCTGTTTCTGAATTGTTTAGCGGGAGGAGATAGGTGACCAACCGAACATTCTTGGCACCTAGATTCCAATCCTTCGGACTCTCAACGATGGCCTTCGGATGACAAATGAAAAGCTCACTCACTTTTCGAACACTTTTCAAAAACATATAGTTATTGTTCAAGCGGCCTTAGCATTTCATAGATAGATTGAACCACCTGGCTTGGTGGTCGAGTGCGTTGAGGCGCTGTCCTTTGGGCCCAGAGGGTCCAGATTCGAATCCCGGCGCGGCTATTGGAAATTTCATTTATTTCTGTTTCTGAATTGTTTAGCGGGAGGAGATAGGTGACCAACCGAACATTCTTGGCACCTAGATTCCAATCCTTCGGACTCTCAACGATGGCCTTCGGATGACAAATGAAAAGCTCACTCACTTTTCGAACACTTTTCAAAAACATATAGTTATTGTTCAAGCGGCCTTAGCATTTCATAGATAGATTGAACCACCTGGCTTGGTGGTCGAGTGCGTTGAGGCGCTGTCCTTTGGGCCCAGAGGGTCCAGATTCGAATCCCGGCGCGGCTATTGGAAATTTCATTTATTTCTGTTTCTGAATTGTTTAGCGGGAGGAGATAGGTGACCAACCGAACATTCTTGGCACCTAGATTCCAATCCTTCGGACTCTCAACGATGGCCTTCGGATGACAAATGAAAAGCTCACTCACTTTTCGAACACTTTTCAAAAACATATAGTTATTGTTCAAGCGGCCTTAGCATTTCATAGATAGATTGAACCACCTGGGTTGGTGGTCGAGTGCGTTGAGGCGCTGTCCTTTGGGCCCAGTGGGTCCAGATTCGAATCCCGGCGAGGCTATTGGAAATTTTATTCATTTCTGTAGAATTGTTTAGCGGGAGGAGATAGGTGACCAACCGAACATTCTTGGTACCTAGATTTCAATCCTTCGAACTCTCAACGATGACCAGTCGAGTAGTGCTTCGGATGACACTTAAAAAGCTAATGTCCCCGTCTTCCTTACCCATACAAGTCTCAATGAGACATCGAGGGTTGCTTTGCAACTAAGTTGGCGGTTAAAAACACTTTTCAAACTCACACTTTATCTACTTCACGTGACTCATTCAATAGAAATTATCGCCATTTTAATTCTAATAAAATTGAAATTGGATATGAATTTGTCTTTTCCAACAGAAAACCATTCATTTCACTATTTGAACTATAAAAAATATTGAATTTGCGTTAGTATCTTTAGAATTTGAAACCCCGAAACTATATAACACCACAATGTGGTTTGGAATATCCCGTCATTGAAGAGTTTTCGAAAAAGTGTTTGTTCAACTTGTAGCATGATTCTGCTTTGACTGTCTGAAAATATCGGAACTTGTCTCAGATGAACAAAAAACAAAATGTATACATTCGCTGGTCAAATTTGAGGGTATAGCAGCCAACTGTTTTTCTGATTTGAATAACGAAGTTCTATTAATATGTTGGTAATTATGATGATGAAATTCGTTAAAAAAGCATGTTATATCGCTGCCTTTTTCCATAAAAGATACATTTATAATTAGGTAGAAATCAGGATAGACATCTGTTATCTTTTCTTTTCGTGTTCTTAATGAAAGAAGAGCGTATTTTAAGAGTTGTTCACAAATTGCACGCACTTTCACCCACCACATCATCCGGGTCTACCAAATCGCTCATTATAATGAATCGAAATATCGGAATGCCTCGATAATCTGCAATTCAAATTGAGAGATTTTTAAATTGCACAAGTTTCGACATTGAATCGAATAGTATAAGGACTTTGTCCTTGCCCAAGAGTGAACGCTCCGTCATAGAGGAGAACGTGCAGACGCGATCTAGTCGGCTGGTGATTTACCACCAACGGCAACCAAAAGCCTTTCACTCCATAAATCCGTGTCCAACAAGCACGCTATTGGAGCAATTCACCTGCTCAGGCAAGAGCCCCATCTTCTAGGGTTTCACAGTTTCACGGAAATTTTTCTTTTATGTCAGTCGGAACGGAAACTGTCAGCCACGTACCGCAAGGTAGGAATTTTTTCCTCTTAGGATAATCCTAGATCATTTCTAGCTATTTGTGTGATAGATTTTGGCAAGACACTTTGCGCTCGAAATACACACAATATTTTTTCTACAAACACAGTTCCTAGTCAAGAAAACTCGATACTTCATTCAATTAACTTACATTTCATAATATTGTTCATCTAAATCATTAATTTTATCAATTGTTTACTATTATATCGGAAGTAAATCCAATAATTCATACATCTAACAGACAAAAAAATGGCCCATAGATTAAAAAAGAATTGCCTCGACCAGATCACAAATGGACTCGACCTTATTTATATCTAAACTTCTCTTTGTAATAGTAATTATATCTGTACAATTTTCCATTTCATTCATGAACTGCTCGATAAACTGTATGTACTTATTCTATATAATATGCTATATATCATACAACTGTCGCATTATATAAATTTTTTGTATTTTCTTTTTGGGCAATCGCCCTCAGTTTCATTAAACCAAAGATTACATAATCTTTGATTAAACTGTAATGTTTCTTTTCTTTATTCGCAATAAAAGTCGTTTATTATTATTATATCGAACCCGGGCTAGCATCTTGAGAAGTCGCGCTTTGAACCTGTTGGCTATTGAGGCTACTTGAAAATTTGTGTCTATCCCACAGTAAGAATACGTTATTAACCAAAAAGATATCGTCAAACTTATTTCTGCTTTATAATCAACGGACTGGTGTTTTTTCAGGAATACGACGAGTTAAGGATACTTTCTTTGATATCTTTAGCATTCAAGCATTTCATAGCACCATGTCAGGAATCTATCAAATCATAATTCATACTATTCCTCGATTTCTCTAGTGGGACGTTCAAATTTACAATATTCGCACTTTCTGCTACATCAGGAGATGTGTTAGATAATTCACTGTCACTATTATTTTCGTTCGTTTTCAACAATTATGGATAGTGTCACTTAATGACATTATTTCCGCGCACGAGCGGCAATGCTGCCACTTGACTCGGAAAACGTCAACTTTGTGTGGACATTCGAAAGCATCAAATTCTACTATGTTTACCGTATGTAGAAAAATATGTTATACTACGACCACTTATGAAAAAGTCATAAAGCACAGCGTTTTGATATTTGTAAAGTAGCTCTTATCACCATGACATAGTTATTTGAGAAAAAACACACGTGTTGACGTGACAAAATATTTGAGAAAAACCAAATACGTATTTCAACAACTAAGTTGTCATATTCGGCGGAAATACCAATAAAATTCATTTTTTTATTGACAAGACTATTGTAAACACACAGCAATCGAAACATCGTGACAAACTCGGTTTGAAACCTTTTTTTATCTTTTATTTTTATTTATTCCAATGAGTCACTTAACTTTCATTTTTCAGGTTATCGAATATTTAAATTCCATAATCTGGTTCTCTTTTCAACCTTTTCGAATATTTTTCTTAGGATCCCAATGGAGAAATCTTAACATTCAATGACAACCGATCACCGAAATAGAAGCCTCACCTACTCAACTTCGCTAGATTTTATTGCTAAACAGTTAGGTAGCTTATCTTCATAATGAATATCATGAAATTCCCAAGTAAGCAATTATTTATCGATTATGGGTAAAAACTTCGGCTATAATCACCGATATTTTTCAATAATGAGGAATAGCACAACGTGTGATCAAAATAATTTGTGAATAATGCGATGAGTTTGCAGAATTAGTCACTGGGCCATCCCCATTGAAAAAAAATCGAAAACGTTCAAAACATTGAATGAAAAATTATGATTTGATTTTAGGGATCCCCAAGAATGGAATCAACCAACCAACTGAATCACATTAAAGTGAAAAATAGTCACACTGTGAATGCAGATCGCAAATGTTTCTTTTTTCCTATAACGTGACGAATTCACATCGAGACAGGCACGCCTAACAACCTACAGACCGGTTTCGGGCTTATTGGCCCTCATCAGTGCAGGGTAGCTATAACCGAGTAGAGACCGTGAGATCTCCACTCGAAGCGTTGCCTGCCCCAATGCATTTTCGTCGCGTCTATTTGACCGCACCGAGCCGCGTTCCAAGGGATAGTTGGAATTGGCGATACCATGCGGCAAAAGAAAGCAATACTCCATTTTTGTCAAATTCATGGCTTTTCCATTTTTTCATCATGAAAAGTTGTTTTCCTACTCCTACACGCCCATCACATATGTTCCATTTTATTGTCTGAGAGCTTTGGAAGAACATGATTTCTGCCTGAATGAAATTCACAAGACAGCTTACAGCAAAAACAAGATAATTTGAGCATTTTTCGAAAACCATTTTCAATTACGTATCAATTAACCTCCATTTCCATCTGACAATTTAATTCATGCACTAAAAATGCTATATGTCGCGGTGTTTTGTCATTATGACAGCGAAAAAAGTTTGCCCTAACTTTTCCATCGACAAAACGGAACCTAACTTTTGAAAGCATGACAACCAACATTTTAAACAAATTTTTATATTTTGGTTGTATAATGAAGTCATTGTGCAACGCTAATGCATGTCAAAATAGCCTCTATTTCGATACACATTTTTTATTATTTGGAGATTGGTACAATCGAACTGTCAAATGAAAGTCAAAAGAGTTAGGCCCAGTTTAATTCTGAGCGATTTAGATTTGGTGATATTAGCAGTGAAAAACTCAATGTTTTAATTGGTAAATTTCAATTCAGAGTGTAATTGATTTAAATTGGCCAATAAAAACAATAACAACATTGAATTTTTCACCGCTGGTATTGCATTAATCAAAATCGCTAAACTGTAAACTAGGCTTTACGAGTGTGCGTCAGATTTTAATTATTTCAATGTCATCATTGTTACCAATCGAAGATGTTTCTGTTATTTATCGACATTAAATCCACTTTTTTCGTCAAATCAATTCAAAATGGAAAAAACTGCATATGACACACGTTTTATAAGACACGTTGTCGCACTTGTTCACTTGGAGCACTCCTCGCTTCGCTCGTCGTACTCCAAACAACGCGTGCGACAAAATAGCGTCTTATAATACTTTTATGATAATATACTATTTTGATGATGTTATGTCAATTTTTCTCAAACTTGCGTTGTCAGAAAATAATCTTATTTGTGGAAATGTCGCGATTTGGAGAGTCTTCGAGTGGAGAAATTGAAAAAGCCATTAATGATAATGTGCCTCGCAATACTGTGAATTCAACTACGTCAATTTGGCGATAATTTGCGAGGTTATGTTTTGAAGAAAATATGAACTCATCGCAGAAACTTCAGAGTAAGCTTCTATCTTATGTGACTGGGCATTCAACATAAAGAACAATGGAGAATATTATAAAGAGAGTGCAGTCAAGACGATTTGGAACAATTCAGCAAAAATGTAATACAAGTGAAGTACGAATTTTTAATCCGTTCACGGACATGCAGTTTAAGAAAGCAAGAAATGCACGAGACGCAAAATTTTACAATCAATCCCAGAAAAAAGGAAGGTGAATTCTAACGCTCTCAAAAAACAAGACATTTTTGAAATGGAACTGTCCTGGAGTGAAGAAGAACCTGTAGGCCTTCAAAGAAAATTTTATCACATTGCTGCCTATGAATTGGCTTGGAGAGGTGGAGAAGCAGCAATGTTGAGAATGGGATTTTAAATGAAAACTCAAGTCATTAATCATTTTACTTGACTGATTATGCTTCCAAGGAAAAAATATTAAATATGGTAGGTGGTAATGTTTTGCTCGAAATGATAAATCAATGGTAATTTCGATATAACACATAAAAAATGATGAAACCACTATGCATAATTATAATTTGATGTCAACCATTTCATGATCTAATTTCTTCCAGGTTGAGTTTGATATGCTTGGCTGGTTTCTTCCAATAAATTATATTGAACATTATCCATGATAATAAAATATTCATTTGAAGTCATGTCAAATCACAAACAATGTTGGTATTTCATTTCTATGAACGAAAGCGTGAACTGTTCCAAGAATAGCTTGATGTTACTCAGCTTCATCCAATGCTTGCAAAACTATCCTTTTGGATTCGCTTCTTCCTTGCGATGCATCTCAGCGATAACTTTCCAAATGGATGATTCCAAAAAGCTACTTCAGATGCTGCAAACTTAACACTGATTTTCTGAGTTTTCCTGTTCTATATATCTGATAAACACACTTCGTACATGTTTACCAGAATGACTCTTCCTGGCCCTGGCACTAACTTATGCAGATTGCACAGCCTGGTCCAAGGTTTTCTGCCATAACTATCCAATTTTCAATGCATCCAGAAGTTGATGATGATGAACTGAATTGTTTATCACAATTAATTTTTAATAATTTTTCGAATTACTCATGACGGATTTGGTGGCTAGTGAACCGTAGCGGCTGACTTTGAGAACTGCCAGGTGTTAATGAGAATCAAATGTATGTCTTGCGATTATTGGAATCATACTCCTCGATTGACTAAACTCACGGTAAATATAAAAGAAATAAGACTTAAACATTCAAGATAGTCAACTTTGGAATTTATTTCACTATTTGTACACAGCCGTCGGTCAACTTCCATTGTTGCGATAGCGCCATATTTTACATTGTGTAAACTTGCCTGGCTTCTAGACCAATGAGAAGCGAGGAAAAACCCTTTCCTGAACTTTCTTAACTGAAATGGACTATAGTAGTTTCATAATACCTACTTACATAAATATGCACAGAAAGGATCAAATCTCTCAACTTGAATGTACTATAACAGTATCGTTTACGTACCTAATTAAAAGAGGTAGTTTTTTTTTGCGATGCAAATGATTCTTTAAATTCATGTCGATACTTTCTCTGATGGCAGGATCCGTTACCGATCCAATTCCGATAGTCGAAATTTGAATTCTTATATTAATATGAACACGGTTGATGTATCCAATTCAAGTCAACTGTTCTCACTTTCCACCATAAATCTACCAGATCAGTGAAGCAACAAAGGAAAGGTTTGGTCACGCTAATTTCAAACATTTACAAATTATTCAAATTAGTGAAGTATATGCTCTCCGCATAGGCTTTTCGTGTGAATCTGAAATGTTTTATATTTATTGATTATATTTTTCGTGGCATCCATGAAAACAGAGCGAGTTAGAAAGAGGCAATGAAATTAGAGGGAGTACGGAAGGAGAATGCCCGAAGTTTGAAGGGATAGTTAGTAGGAGCTGGCTTCCGAAGGCGCGTGATGACGTAGACGACGGCCCTAAATTCAAAATTATTAATTCTGAATAGACATATCTATGCTTTGAAAATCACTGAATGGGCATTAATAATAATAATACTATGATGTACCTTTTGATAATCGATACATGTTGATTATTGATGGTTATTGGTATGATATGACTTATTAGTAATTTTTGTAGAAATAATAGGTACAAGAGATGATTTAAAGTTTAAAAAACAGGGGATATATATCCATGAAAAGGTAGATACCTAATACCTACCTATCATAATATGAAAACAACTTCAAATTGTATATTCTGCTCATATAAAAATAGTGAAATTTCAATAAAGAATTCATAGCTACTGAATGATGCATATAATGTTGTGGTTGTGTGCATATATCATATTCAATTCACAGCAGGTTATTGAAAGTTCATAATGAATGTCAAGCATCCACAGTTTGAAATGAAATTGATATTGATTTGATTACAAAGTATTTGTAAATTTTCAAATATCGTCAATATTCTTTCAATACATTGAGAAATTGCAGATATTTTTCAGAATATTGTGAACGGTGAAAATGAGATAAATTCTTTAATTTCATTTATAGGTACATTATACATATCTATAATATGTAATATATTGACATCAATTTCGATTTTTTCATTAGCTAACTATTTTCTTTATATCTTCATTGGACTCTACCATAGATGATCTTCTTCTCTTAGCAATCCAGGTTGTTTCTTTTTCATCTGCAGGTTTTAATAGTTCATCCTCATTATATCTCGAAGTATACAAAATTCCTGCATCTGTTTACATGAATCACCTTATTGAAATATTGAGAATACTCCTTTTTCATGATACATAATCATAATTTCTCAAGTATTGTTTCCATCTAGCCTTTTTGTAGATCTCTTTCTTAAATTTGGTTGGACAAATCATAGCTGAGCTGATGTATGAGGATTCAGGATTCACAACATCTGTATGTTCACAACCCATCAACCTTTTCAAAAAAGTATCCGAAACAAAATCAGTGCCTTTTGGCACTAAATCTTATTCCTACTAAGTATACATAATTTGTCTATACCTACAGACAATTATATTGGTGAACTCTATTTTAATAGACAAAAAAACTATTCGTACAGCTGAAATCCACAGTATGAATATCGAAACATAAACATAAACAAAGATTGAGGGCCGTCAGTGACGTCACGAACGCTCTCCTCGCGTCGATCAATGTGCCAACATTGCGTCTTATGGCAATAAACCATCCTTCTCTAGTTTATCATCCTTGAGTAGGAGTAGCGTTTCATTCACGACCCCCCACTCTGCTCATTTGTGTTTCTCTTCGTCCGACCAATCAGAAGCCGTCATGCGGGTCATAGCGTATCATCCTTGAGTAGGAGCAGCGTTCCATTCACGACCCCCCACTCTGCTCACTTGTGTTTCTCCTCGTCCGACCAATCAGGAGCCGTCATGCGGGTCATAGCGCCTGTGGCGGTAAATTCAAATCTTCGTTGGTTCGAATGGCGTGTGTAGGGTCTGTACATAGACGAGAGGATTTGTTGACGGAATGAGAACAGGAACATATACTTATATTAGATATTTGATTGATTTATGAGCTTGGCTACTTGGACTGAACTCTACTTAGAATATGTTACATTATTCGTCGTCTGTCAAGTATCGTTGACAGTTTCATAATTTCACACTTTACTTGTAAAACATTACATGTTTACCAGACACTCAAATTCGAACTATGTCTGAACATCTGTCATGTGATATGCGGTCACCTGATGGCTTCAGCACGTGAAACTTGCTTCAGCACTAGAAACTTTATTGTTGCAGGTATTGGGGTAAAAGGGCGCACAATTATCGAAGACGGCTAGGTACGGTCCCAACTTAGACTAAGAGGTATTGAGAAAATGCCGATTTTCAGATAATAAGTGGTAATATCTGCGATATCAGAAAATGTTATGTCGGCCTTCGTTTCCAACATCAAAGAGAACCAACCTTTTAATAAGTCGAATCAATTGCATCAATATTAGGCTGTAAACTCGTATGCACCTTCATTCTGATATTTTAAAAGTTGTCTCAAAAGTCTCATGAAATCTCGTGTCTGTGTCTTATGTTATTAAATGCCAAAGTTCACAAAAATCAGTTTCTCGCGATTATTATAAAAATTGTAGGGCATAATATTTGTGACAAATTTCGTTTGAAAAAATGTTTCATACGCCTAACCGTTTTTAAGATTGACGGCACATAGCCTGCAGCGCTCAGCCTCAGAAAACTTTCATAGATGACACACGTACTTGGAAAAATTACCCATGAAAAAACACAATATACTTGAGTGTTTTAGGTGTAGCTTTTTATTCTCCCAATAAAAATGTATCTAAAACACGCATGCACCATAACATTTTATCCAAAATCACATCATTATTATTATCATCGAAGATATCAATTGGGATGTGTAATTAGGGGGAATTGGGTATCGAAGACTACAATGGCCAATATCCATCCAAAAAACTAACGGGTCCATGGTAATATCTCATGATGGGTGGTCCGAAAACTCACCATCGATATATATTTCCGATATATATCGAGTTATAATGAGACCCAATCACAGTGAATTTGGGTTCCGTATCTCCGATATAAAGAAATAATCTATTCGTCATTGATGAAAGTAGATCTTGAAGGTCTAATCGGAGTAAAAATATTTTATGATTGTATGTATTTATACTATATTTTATTATGAAAGAGAAAATAGTCTATCCAATTAAAAATATCAAACATAGTTTGAAATTGACTGTCTGGTAGACTACGAGCAGCAAAGAACTACCCACTTTTCTGGCAAATACTACGCAAAACATTGGATTATATCTGCTCGTAGTCCATGCAACGATTTACTCTTTGAATGCAGATCGCAAATGTTTATTTCTTTCTATAAGACGTGACAGATTCACATCGAGACAGGCACGCTTAACAACCTACAGACCGGTTTCCGGCTTATTGGCCCTCATCAGTGTAGATTAGTTATCTGAGTAGAGACCGTGAGATCTCCACTATTCTCCACTCGATATCGTCGTGTCTATTTGACCGCACGGAGCCGCGTTCCAAGAGATAGTTGGAATTGGCGACACCATGCGGCAGAAGAAAGAAACAAATCTTTCAAGTAACAGAACTTGGAAGTGGCTGATAGCTCGACAAAGCTAATAAATGAAAAAATGAAAAGGCATGAATTAGACAAAAATTCTAGTCTACTAGACATTCAGTTTCAAACTATGTTTGATATTTTTAATTGGATAGACTTTTTTGTCTTTCAAAATTTTTTCATATTATATTATGCCTCTAAAATTGAACAAACATAAAATATAACATGGACGTCATTTTATTCTCAACCAGGCGGACAAGGCAAGAGCCCCAAGAAAGATGTAGCCTTCAGATGAAAATTGTCGAGTTTTATAATAATAAGCGCGATGAGAACACCAAGTGTAGGAAGAAACTAAATTGCATGATACAATGAGATTAGGAATACGCAACTGGAAAGTGTTTCGAATCCTCGGAACAAAAAGAATAAAATTATATTTCTATAAGACATGATGATTCAAAATTCGATGATATTGTAAGAAAGTATTGCTGAGGTAAAAATAGGACTTTTATTGAAATAAGCATGGATGATTAAATACACCCACTTCGAGGTATGTTTAAAAAAAATTGGGTAAACTCATTTCTTATAGACTAACTTCAGACTAACAAAACATGTATAATTGAACAATAAACAAATGTTGGAATTCAAAACTAGAATAAATAATTAAATTCACTTCACTAATGATTTAACATAAACTAGCTATTATACTAATGTATTCAATATCATAATATCATAATTCCTATCTCTATTTATTATTAGTATTACCACCATTTATTATGTTTTTTTTGTTCCATTGTAACAGCAGTATAGTCTCAACCTATAATATATTTTTTCCAATTTGGTTGTATAATGAAGTCATTGTGCAATGCAAATGCGTGTCGAAATAGTCTCTATTTCGATACGCATTTTTTATTATTCGAAGATTGGTACAATCGAACTGTCAAATGAAAGTCAGAAGAGTTGGGCCCAGTTTACTTCTGAGCGATTTGGATTTGGTGATATTAGCAGTGAAAAGCTCAATGTTTTAATTGGTAAATTTCAATTCAGAGTATATTTTAATTTAAATTGACCGATAAAAACAATAACAACATTGCATTTATCAACGCAGGTATCGCAGAAACCAACATCGCTAAACAGTAAACTGGGCTTTACGCTTGTGCGTCAGATTTTAATTATTTCAATATCATCATTGTTACCAATCGAAGATGTTTTTTTTATTTATCGATATTAAATCCATTTTTTCTTCAAATCAATTCAAAATAGAAAAAATTACATATGACACACGTTTTAAGACACGTTGTCGCACTTGTTCACTTGGAGCACTCCTCGCTTCGCTCATCGTACTTCAAACAACGCGTGCGACAAAATAGCGTCTTATGAAACTTGTATCATAATATACTATTGTATTACTGCACACACATGTGTTAACTCACCTAGGTGCATACTTGTAGAAATGAACTGACGAACTCTATATTACCACCTTTATTATTATTTTTGAATAAATTTGAATTTGATCATATTATATTCGTACCGACGGTACACTAGAGGGACGTATCTAGAACATACCTGTGATGTTATAGAGATGGGTACGCCACTGAAGTGATAACTGACGGCCCCAACCTCCAACATAATCGGATTCCCATTTGTGGTCAAAAGCATGTGATTTGAAATTACATATTACAATTCCAATGGTTATTACGAACATATAACCGATATAATTTCTTGCTTCACCTACTTTCTAAATCGTAGGTGTTATATTTAGAACGAATTTGATTTTTATGGTTAATTTTTTGGTTGTCTCAAGTTGTATAATACGTTGTGTGGACAGTGATGAAGAAGTCACCTTTCAATAACATTCATTCAGGGAAAATCTCAGAAATAAATGTATGTACAGGGTGTCCCAAAATTAGCATGCAATATTTGAACGAAAATAGAAAAGGAGGGTTGATATTGTGAGCGTTTGTCGAAAAATAGCTCATGAGGTACTCTTTCAAGGGTGGATCCTGTAGTTGATTTTTCCAGATAATAGGGCGAAATCTGAGTGATACTTTACAATCGCAGCGGTGTTGAATTCAAAATATTCGTATTGTGACAAATACCTGCGTTATTTTGACAACCAAGTAAGTCAATGATTTCCCAATGAGATGGAAATCAATGTGCTACAGTGAAAGTGAAAAAACAACATGCATAAATTCTCTATCGATGTTGTATAATGATTCAGATTAACATTTGAATAGAATTTTGGCAATGCCCACTCATTCATTTCGTTACCTTTGGACTAATTAATTGGTAATGAATAATAACATTTCCCTTAAAGACAAATTATTTGAAAATCCATGTTATATGCTTCATGTTGCGCCTACAATCACCTTAACCAACGAATAAAACTATGATATAATCTGAGAGAAACTATTATTGTTAGGTGTCAGGTGTGTATAATTCACAAACGCAACGTAACTAATTTGCCGTAAACTAGATATTTTCAACCCTATACTTACTAAAATGATGAGGTTTCAACATTATCTATTCGATTCTACGTACATGTATAGCGATTCAATTGTGCATTCAAAAATCCTATTATATTAAGGGTGTCCAATTTGGAAAACTCATAGCGAACTTCGAATGCCCTCGAATACCCTATACAGGGTATATACAGAGTAGGACAAAAATATCTGGTAACCTACCAATTGTAAGATGATCAATAATAATTATATTCCCATGACATTGTGACATAGATCGCTATTTAAAATTTGACGTCCACGTAAATACTCTAATCAAGAAATTGTCTTCTGGGTGTTACGCAATCAATGTTATCTCTAGAGAATTGGGGATACATGCTGCGAAAACTGCATATTTTGCATTATTTGAATCCCATCTCAGATGTGGTATTGCTTTCTGGGCTTCTTGCTGTAATAGCTTGCTGAATACGGTGTTAATTATCCAGAAAAGAGCTCTCAGATTCATATTCAACGTCAATAGACGAGATTCGTGTAAACCAATTTTTAGAAATCATAATTTTTTTACAGCTATTGACCTCTTTATTTTGGAAACTTCATGTTTGATATTCAAACACTCTGATAGATCCTCAATTTGTAATAAACGTGAAACACGTCAAAAACTTAACCTTCCACTTCCATGTCCGAAGTCCTCTCTTGCCAAAAATTCTTTGATATACAGGGGTAGGAAAATTTATAATCACTTGCCAGATAATATCAAAAGTGCAAGAAATTATAGACTTTTTAGAAAATTGACGATTCAACTACTCGTTGGCAAATCATTTTATAATGTGAATGAATATTTCGAATATATTTTTTAGTACTTATATGTTATCGTTTTGTTATCTACACTATTAGTTCACTATTTCTGACTGATAATTTGTTATTTGTTTTACTTATATGTCATTGTTTTTGTGATTCACACTATTTATTATTTTATCTATACCCATATTTTTTTTCTGTTCTCTGTATCAGAATATAACTGATTTGTTAATAAGAACTTTGTATTCTTGGACAAATAAATTGATTGATTGATTGATTGATTGATTGATATATCGGATTCTATACGTTGTAATTTTATGAAACACATTTTCCTTACCATCCTTCTGGTTCCAATGTTCATGATTGATTATTTTGATAGAAGTTCAAGCGACCAATGTAGATTGAGATGAAACAGACAGGTTAGAATTCCGATCAATTGTTCATCAGTGTGTGATCACATATTTGAATCAAGGACGTGTTTTCCAGAGTGATGCCAACATGAATTCTTCTATGAAAAAAACCGTCTGATATTGATTGATTAGATATATAGATAATCTTTATTCGTTCTTTGAAAATCAAAGCCAAAAAAAGGCGTAGAACTTGTCAAGATATAGTATATAGACACAAAAAAAATACATAAAATAATAATATTAAGTACATAAAAAGATATTACATAAATAATACAGAAGTGTATGAAGGACATCCATTCACAGACATAAAAATAACACATAAATGATGTAGATATAAAATTCAATTTAGAGTTGCCAACTCTCAGAGAAATACTCCTCTATTGTGTAGTATGCTCTTGATATAAGAATATCTTTTAGTTTGAATTTGAGTTTCTTTGGGGCAATAATATGAGCGACTTGGGTAGTTTGTTATAAATTTGAATGACATTATATGGTGTATTTTTTGAACATATGTCAGGTTAGTTTTCATGTTCAATAAGTGATACTTGTATCTTGTGTGATGTTCATGATGATCTCTAGCATATCCTGCAAATAAGTCCATATTTTCGGCAACAAACAAAACTGACTCATATATTATGAGACATATCAGAGTCATTTTTTTTTCTATAAATAAAGGTTTACAGCTATCAGTCATTTTCATATTAAAAATAATTATTACAGATAAAACAGTTCACTTAGTCGAGACATAAATGAGGCGGATCCAGAATGTTCTCTGAGGATGGAGGGGGTTTGATTCAGTCCACATGTGGAAGTAAAAAAAATCGATATAATGAAAATGAAATTCTACTAGGTATACAGCTCAGTATAATAAAAAAGAACGGGCTCAGACTGGCCACCCTTTTATTGTCAAGCTCGAGACCTGCAGAACTTCTATCTATCAGAATTATTTTGTTTTACCGAATGGTGAAGTGGAACTTGTTACCGAGTGAGGTGTTTCCTAATATCTCTAACCTCCAAGTATTCAATAAAAAATCCAATACTTATTTATTTTCCCAATATCCCTCTACTGGCTTGCATGATGTTTCTCCACGAATATTATAGATTTTGCTTCCGTGCAGTCATGAGATAAAAAAATTAGAGACACTGTATGTCACTATTGAATATGGGAGCACCGAAAATCGCTCAGTACAAATAGCATGATTTTCTCTGAACCGGTCATGAACCCAAAACTTGTTCACATATATCTCATAGCAGAGCACTGTTGGTTCATCCTGTACATATCTTGTGAACTGCCCTTGATACCATAGTGTATTTATGCGAAATTCCTGCTGCCCATTCATGAATAAAAAGGAAAGTACAAAAACTCAACATAACTCTATAATGAGTGTTGTAGGCACCTGATTTTTAATTATATAATTTGAAAACGCTCACTCATATAGATGCAGTAGCATGACAGTTGATATAGAACTACCGAAAAATGTTGCTTACATCATTGGCTTTTACGTAATGCGATTATTTCACGGAGCAATAAACAAAAATTGTCGAGTTAACTTCTTTGATATATCATTATGCGAAATGCTATAAAAATTTTATTCGAATTATATGTTTATAGCAAGAACTGTTGCAGGGTTCAAGAAAAGTAGATCAGTAACCAACATTTAACACATAATTATCATGCATAATCACATCAAAAGTTATTTGGAGCTTTCTTGTGAAAACACCACACTGATTTTCGAATTATTGATTATTTGACTTGCTCAATATTTCAATCGATCTCAATATGTCTACATCGAAGGAAATGGAGATCTTGTTCTCTGCGTGCAGAGAAAAAAATATGATATGTCATATCTCACACAATGTGCCTATATAATGTTTTAATAATAATATAATAAAAAAGAAAAAAGGCAATGGCTATCGCCTGAAGAACGTGCATGTCCATTTTCGCAAAACGAATCACTAATTTTTGAGTTCATCATTTCTTGTGTTGAGTTTCTTGGTGTTTGCGAAAATATAAAAACCATAGCATTCCTGAGTAATGTCATAATTTGAAAGATAAATTCAAATTGAACTGTGTTTTGAGACTCACACTAATAATAATTAGTCTAATGATGTCTAGCCATTATCTACTTGGTTATTTTTCGCAACTAAAATGTTTTGAAAATTTTTTTCAACTTGTAATTGTTTTGAATATTCACCGATAAGAAATTCGTTGTCGGAAAACCGTAGTAAGAGAAAATAAGTCAGATAAATGGGAACAAAGATATACGGGAAAAAATTGAATTCGGCTATATATTTTTTATTTCATCGTGCTTATTTTAGGTAAGATCATTCAAAACGAAACATTCTCATTGCCACTTTTCCTTCTCTCAAGATAACATCCTCACACCCCAAGATCGATGAACTCAGCTCTTCAGGGAGAATCTAAAAAATGAAATAATATGCTGCATTTGAAAAAGACCAAGCCAAGTAATGCACCCTGTACCTACATTGATTCACAACGGAGCAATTACTAACAGGAATCGTTTTTATTCATTCTGTATATTTGGAAATAGGGGAAAATGTATTTCACTAGAGCTGAAAATATACAGGTTTTTTCATTAGGAAAATAATTTGGTCTCTTCTTCAACCTGAAACCCTTCAACTTCATATTTAATGTTTTTTTCCACCTCGTATATATTTGAAGCGGCATATGTGGGGGTCCAAATATAAGAGGACACCCTGTACCTACTTCAAAAAAATATATGCATAAATTATTGTGGATGTATAATAATTCTACAGTTTTGTAGAGTTTCAACATTATTCAATTAATGTTATATTTATCTGGGCCAAAGGACACAGTGGCATACTTGGAAATGAAATAGTAAACAAAGCAGCTAAAGAAGCACGAACTTGTACTAATTTTGATGAAATTTCGTGTACCAATGATCTCTTGAGTATCTATAGACAAAATGTATACGAAGAATGGATGGAAAAGTGGTCAAAAATAGTATGGAAGTCCACCAACCCGTAATTCCTTATACACAAGGAACTCCCCAAAAAAGTACCCCACATATTCCTATTTAATGCCCCCAAAAAATATTCCACAATTATAACAAGACTCAAAACCAATCATGTTTGCTTCCCGGCCCATTTATATAAAATTGGGATCCTTGAATCACCTTTATGTCAATATGATAATGAAACTGCTGATTTGAATCATCTATTTTTCAACTGTGAAAACATTCCTGGAATTAATAATTTTATGAACAAACTCCAACAATTGAATTTACAATTTCTCACCAGTATTCAAAATTTATTAGCCACGGAGGATGAAGTTATATATGACCTAATTGTAGAATTTGTTATAGCGAACAAAATAATTATATAAGTCCTACAGTTAAAAAAATTGAGAATAAGAAATTAACGTAATGTGTGTGGCTAAAGGTTGAAATCCAAAGCCAAAAAAAAACATTATTCAATTAGTTTGCCATAATTGTTCAACATGTTTATTACTGAAACTAAATATGCCCCAATATCGATAATATCAATTATTATTATAATTGAATCACACGGTTCATATTGTTACAATTTTTGACACAAAAAATGCCCGAGATTCTCAAAATTGTGTTTATAGACAATGAACCGAGCTCTGATTTTCTTCAACTTTCTCGAATACAAGATGAGTTTAACATGATTTGAGAGCAGAAGAAGAGCATGTTTGTCCTGTATGGCAAAGTGTGTGAAATTTTGTATTAGTTGCAATTCAACTTTTACTTCCCAATTATGGGTATGGTTAGCATTTTGAGCTTTGTTTTTTTTATTATTTAATTACATGTTAGCTATAATCTGACTGCCCTGATTCTTATCGGATAAACTGAGAGCTGTAGCAGGTATAGCAAATTTTTGTTCAAAAAAAGGCTGACACAATAATTTAAGTTTGGAGAAAGGAACATTCCAACCGGACACAGATAATTTCGTCTCATTTGACTCGTTGATAAAATATGATAAAAGTAGCTGATTTCTTCTATTCGAACTGTCAAAACAATAATCTATCAAACATGAATTTGAATTGTGAATATTGTATCACATAACTAAGGGTGAAGAATTAAATGAAAAATGCAGAGCTATAATAAGAAGTTGATAGAACCAGGAAGAGATAAATCAATAAGAGACTTTTTTGCTTGAGTATAAATTCAATGAAATCAGTTAATTTGTGGTAATCTGATCAAACACAACCAAACAAAACAAAATTATACTGAAAAGAACTGATGGGATCTTTTCACTAAATCATGTCATGTTGCTATGGATACATACCTACATTTCAATTCGATTTTGACAGTTCAAGTATTTCAAAATGTCACGATTTGGTTGTGATACTCAAGATAATATTGATGAAATTATAGCCTCGAATATACCGAATTATACTGTTCACAATAAACATTTTGTGTGGAAAGCGTTCATGGACTCTTGTGATGTAAGAAAATATGAATTAGATGGAAATCGGACGGTGGAAGAATTGGCGTCGATTTTTAAGGATTGGGCTGTGAATATGAGGAGAAAAGATGGTACAGAGTTCAAAGAAGCTACTGTCAAAACCATATGGAACCTACAAGTAAGCTTCTAAAAGAAAAATATTACAAGGAAATGAAAGTTATCATTGAACCATTCAAAAGCGTTGTATTTCTACAAGCGGGAGATGCCCGTGATGCTATACGTAGAAAACTACAATCAGATCCCTGTAAAAGGAAACGAAGTTCTGCGGCATTAAGTGCAGACGAAATAACAAAAATGAAAAATTTGTGGGATGAAAATACCCCTGAAGGGCTGCATAGCTGCCGTAGAATTAGCTTGGCGAGGTGGGGAAGCTGCCGCTTGTTTGATTGACATTTTTCGTATTGAAACAAATAACGATGGTTCTGTAACAAATCGAGTTGAATATAACCCTATATTGAGCAAGACTTACCAAGGTTGTTCAAGAATGTGTACTGACAGCAAATTTTTAGTGGAATACAACGACATCAACGTATGTCCTGTCAGATTATTCAAGAAATTGTTATCGAAAAGGGGCGCAAATATCAACACGAATATATTATTCCTATAAACAAATCGGTTCTGGAAAGCCGAAAGAGATCATTGGTATGATGATATGCCAATTGGAGAGAATATGATTCAAAATTTAACAAAAACGTCTGCCGAGGCGATTGGCTTGAAAATAAAGGGAAAAAAATTACTAATCACTCCAATAAATCGACCGCGGTCAGTCGGTTGGCCAAAAGTGGTTATACAAGAGCAAGAGCTTATAAAAATTACGAGGCATAACAATCCCAACTCAATAAAACCCTACTTGAATATTGACGAAGAACATCATAATAAAATTATTATCAACAGCATGCGTAGTAGAAATACATCTTCATCAGTTATAGAAACTAACACGTCTGGATCTTCATTCAATTTTTCTAATTGTTTCTTTTGATAATTGCACATTTAAATAAATTGATCCTGCTCAGTATTTATTTCCATAATCAGCAAAAAAAATTCTATCCGAATAACCCTCGAACATAAATTCTCAAAAATTTTATAACAACAAGCTTTCGAAATCTGTTATAAAATTGTTTCGACAATTATCAATGTTCTTGGGTTATTACTACTTATAAGAACGAAGAACGTTCATTTCAAAATATCTCTTCTAATAAACTGAGAAAGGGATTATGAACATTTTGGATATCCTGGACCAAAACTGAACGTCCTTTGCTAGCCTAGCAACGCTGTTGAAAATATTTTGGAAATATATAAACACTCTGTATAGATTCGTGCATGGAATGTACAGAAAAAAATAAACGTATCATCACACACACAAACATACACTTGTGAAATACCAGTAAGACATTCTTGTCTATGTATACCAATACTAGACCCGCGTAGAAATGTTTCAAAGATATTCCAAATAGGCGCATTGTGATGTGAAAACCGGTCATGATTCCGTTTCCTTTAATTACTAATCAGCTCATAGTTGCAGACAACCAGTTAGAAATTTTCCTGGTCGTGTTACAACATACAGAATTGAGGAAGAAGACACACACGGATAGTCTTAACGATGGATATGAATTCAGTAGTCATCCTTCATTATTTATTCGAAAAAAAAAATACGTTCATCTTTTACAAAACTAGAGAATACTTGGAGAGTTTCACTGGGTAGCACTCGAGCGTTATAAGAGATGCATTTTCGGTCTCATTTTTACAAGTTTCACCAATAAATTCCTATCGGGATTAGAAATTCGAAAAAAATTGCCATTCCGTGCCAGGAATATAAAATGCTTCAGAATCACGCAGCATGTTTGCATATGTACGATGGTTTTATCCGATATATTATCTCTCCCCTGTCATCTCTTTCAGTGAAATAGTTATATAAAAAGTTGTCTTTTTCTCAGAATACTACATAATCGCGTTGTACCAACTAATACTAAACTTTGGTAATACATGGTGTCCCTAAAACGTCTCAACAAAAACCCACCACATTTTCTTAGACCAAAACATATTTTAACTGGGACACCTATTATATTTTTAATTATTTCAATTGAATGGTACATTGTTTTATTAGGATCAAAAGTGACACTATGTTTGACAAGCGAATTTTGCGTTTGAGAGGTGAAGCCGAGCAGCAAAGAAGAAGAGGAAGAAGTAACCTCACCTCTCATTTTATATGTATAGTTTTCTTATTCATTTATATAATGTTAGAGATAATGAAATCCATTGGAGTAGAAGTATTGTAGGTTCATTATTTTATACAAGTCCAACTGAATGAATATGTAATCTCAGATTCATCTCAAATGTGGCTATATGAGAAGTCAAAAATAATTTTCTGGCTAATTGCCCCAGGAGCAGAGGCTACATAAGGAAATATAACAGAACAGAATATTGTGTATTTGTAGCTTTTGGCGAATCAGGTTTATTCTATTTTTAATTGTTGTTCCAATATCAATATGCATTTGTATCAGAGTTCCTTGTTGATCCTCACAAATAATATGCTGTTCGTTCTCAATCAGCTATATTTCTTCATAAAATAATAATCAATATCATAATATGACAATGCTACCATAGGTACCTCATTTTTAAATCCTCTAGGATTCAAAAAATCTATTTCATCTACTAGGCACCAAAAGTGTTGCCTAGCAACATACACACTAATCATTTTGTTGTGTCAGCATGAGAAAAGTAAACTTCTAGAGCTAATTTCAGAACGAAAATGGACGACTTTTGAGTCAGCTGCGTGATTGGTTTCAAATATCGATGCCATTGTTTGTATTGTAACCATCGTAGGTGATCCATTCTTGCAGTGGTGATGAATAGTACTTTGAGTCCGTGTCTCACGGTCAAACTATTTGATCAAACTATGGAAGTGTGATGTCATCAATGACGTCACATCAAACAGCAGCTGAAATTAGAACATGTTCTAAATATTCCACTTATTTGATGAAAAAGTAAGGTTATGGTTGTTTGTTGACACCGAAAATCAAAACGTCAGAATACTTTGACTTGAATTTTGGACTATTGGAAATGTCTGCTGCTTGAAATTGGACCGGGGAGCTAGGAACGTTCCTCTAGATCTTTATTAGAATCAAAGAACTTTTGTATAACATTAGACAAAAAGATTACCATAAGAGAGATAAGATGTCAGAAGCATTTAATGATATTGCTAGTGATTCTCACGGCCAAATAACTGGTAGGTGTTCTGAATCAGTCGTCATCCTTTTAATTGATAATAAGTACCTACATACATGTATATTCCATGTTTTGAAAACACAGTTCAATAGGGAACTGAGGTAGTTTCGATAATAATTTGGATCTACCAATCTGATTTCTTGAAAAATCATTGGTAGAACTCCTCTTCCAATATTTCTTCTTTAGAGCCATTTTTCGATTCTCCTTCACTAATCTCTGAAGGGTTGCGCAACATGCATACCATGAAATAAATTTTTGTGTATTATTTCTATTCATATATTGTTGAAAAAACGCGTTTGGATCATGAATGAAGATTTTTCTTCCGTTATGATCAATGAATTTTTGAAATATTTGAACAAACGTCTTCAAATCGTGTGAACAGGATTTCTGCATATTTCAAACACTTGAATCAAATAGACAGACAAAACAAATTTGATCAAATAGTTTGACCGTGAGACATGGACTTTACAGTGAAACTACACCAAATGTTACTCGTATATTGAATGTTGTCAACGGACATATAATATGGGCAAAATAACAACGACATGTTTCAAGGGATCAATTCTTCATCATCAGCTTATATAATAAGAAGAATATCTAAGGAGAAAAAATAATGTTATACAAAGATAATGTTACCTGGACCTAACAGAGGTAGAAAAAGATTGAAGTCAAATCAAAATTATAAAAATAAATTAAAAAAATGAACCGCAACTAGTGCGGATCACTAGTGTTAAGGAATTTTATTTCTCCACATCACCAAATTCAATAAGTCGGAATATATCAAAATCAAGTACCTATCTTATTATTCGGAAATAGTGACAGATGACATCTGGACATTGTTTGTGTATAATAATAAAAATAATCATAATTGATGCAAGACGTTAGTACTCGCAAAATAATGCACCTCAACAGGATCTTGCATTCTAAATCGTCCGTTCCACGGTTATATCTCCCAAGAGATCAGGAAGGCCGTGGACTCTTGAGTTTGGAGTGTCTGCATAACAGAATGGTACTCGATGGAGCCTGTAAAATTACCAGGAGTTCGGATCCCCTCCTGCATATGGTCAGATATCATGAAAAGGCAGGAGTTGGAGCATTTTTGTTTAGGGCAGCACAACGAGCAGCCAATGAGCTCAGTCTGATCTTCGACCCCGAGCAGAGAGTTCTTGACTCTATTACAGGGGTAGAACCTGCTCGGAGGAAAGCCCACATAAAAACTGCAGAAGTTGTGAAACTATATTGCAGCTTCATATGAATAAGCCAATGCACTTCGTCTTTTTCAAGACCATTGAAGACATGGGCTTATCCAGAGAACTGAACGGAGGGGTTCATCTTGGCGTGCCAGGATGATGTCTTCAACAACCTAGTCTATCGAAGTCGCGTCATGGGTATAGAGGTCCCTGACACAAGTTGCAGGGCCTGCCATAGGGCGCCTCAGACAGTTATGCACCTACTATCAGCTATTGCCAGGTGTATGCTGTCTCGGCCTATATCCATCGACATAATGCGGCTCTGCGAGTGCTGTATTATCACGCTCCGGGGGATATTGAGTCCGTTGTGGGGAATGAGAAGTGTCGGATTTACTGGAACTATTCGTTCCCAACGCTCAGTCAAATCAGAGCTTATAAGTCCTCTACGCTAATATAGTCCTTCTCGATCATCTGACCAAAACGAACATTGTCTTGAAAGAGGAGGAGAAACGGACGAAATATCGAGATTTGCTCTTCGAACTCCGTTGGCTCTATCCAGATCATTCTGTAAGGCTCGTTATCCTCATTATTGGATCCTTAGGTGGTACAAGACATAAGCTGCTCTCTGAGTTGAAGTCGATACCAGCATGCCGTGACAAGGCGAATATAATTGCTGGCGCAATGCAGAAGGTTGTCATCCTTGGATCACTCACCTCACAGGTGTTGAGGAGTGGTCATTGGTTGCGATCCGGCTCGACTCTGCGAGGTATCGGAGGCCACAGAGTAGTGAACGGAAATATTTTAAAAATCAAATAATAATAATAATTGATGAAATAATTAATGCACATCTAGAATTGTCCAGAAAGTTTTCGATCATTAACTAAAATATGGAAATAGACAGTGTTTTTTAACCGACCCCACCTGAAATTTAAGACGTTTCCATTTTTCGTGCGAAATATGTTACTTTCCACACTTGTTATGTAATATACTATTACTGAAATCAAATGAGGATGGAGAAAGTTATACATTCATTGGAGTGACATAAACTGAAACAAAAATCTTATTTTAACTAATATATATTATATTATGTTTACATATCATATCTAGATATTCAACTGAATAAAAGTCAACTTTCATTTCGCTCACATAATACATTTTGTCGGTATTTATCAGATCATCAAATGAAAGGGATCCACAGTGTCAAATACAATTGATAAAACTTGTAAACCTGCGTTGGATATTCATTTCCACACATTTCCTATACTTTGTTTTTCCTCCTAACTTGTTTTTCCTTGAATATCAATGAGTTTAAAATAAGAAAAAAAAATAGAATTTGTATATACTTTTCATCTGCTTATATCAAAAGATGATAAGTGCGATCAAAAAGGGTAATAGTTTTTGAGGTTGGTTGGTCGTTTTTTCTTTGTGATTCAGTTTTACTATCATCTGTAGTTCTTCACACAAAAAAATAGATCTTATTGTGAGAACCGAGTGGGTAGTAGATAGATAAGTCGACATTGTTTTTAGTAGCTGCAAAAAAATGTTGCCCACTTATTCGAGATAGTAGATTCTGTAACAATGTTGTAGATTGTAGGGGAAGGTCGTTAAGGCTGTGCAGCCTCTCAAGCACCTCGACCTATTAGATCTTTTGTGCATAACTCTTAATTTATTCGAGGCCCGGGATTTTGAGGCTTCTTGCGAAGTTTATCAGTTTCCTGTGAGCTAGGTTTCTGACATCGGAGAGCTCTAAGAAGGCTCCTTCCAGAAACTTGAGCCTCTTGCAGAAGAATGCTGGGCATTCGCAAAGCACATGTTCTGCAGTTTCAGCGAAGTTCTCGCAGTAGCGGCAACTATCACTCTCTGTTTTACCCATATTTTTGAGGGCAGTGTCCAGTGAGAAGTCCCGTTACTAGTTTCAAGTCTTTATTGTCCAACTCGAGAAGCTGTTCAGCTTTTCTTGGCGAAAGGATCACTAGCATTTTCTTTGTCCTGGCACTTTATTCCAGTGAGATTTCCTTTCATCTGCTTCCCAGCGTCGGAACTCATCTCTCAAGTGGGCCTTGGCGAGTCCACAGAAGGGTTCTGGGCCAAGAAATTGTGTATTTGTCCCTTCTTCGTTGCCTTCAACGCCCTTATGACCTGGCATCCACATCAAAGTGACCTGGTTGTTCGCTGCCAGTCAGCGAATGTTTACAGTCCCAAGTCAGCTTAGACTTTCAAGTGTATGACTTCAGATCTTTCAGTGCTGCTTGACTATTTGATAGAACATAGATTTTTGCCCTTCGAGTGTCCCTTTCGAGGCACCCCTGGGCACATATCTCTATAGCATGTACTTCTGCTTGAAAGATGGTTGGGGTTTTACTAAGGGGTTTCGAGAGCCTGAAATTTGGCCCTGTAACTCCCACTCTAGCCCTTTCATCCATCTTGGATCCATCCGTATACCACACTTATGCATCCCTTTCCAGTTGAGGTCCGTTCTCGGTGCAAATTTGTTGGTTGTTAATTACCACTTCAAACTGCATTTAGAAGTCGTACCTAACTGGCATGATATCTGTCGGTTCAGACATGGATTCTAGGGAAATATTTTCCAAAATCTTCAAGTGTCCAATCCGATTTCCTGGTTTGAGATTTATTGTCTGACTCAGTCTGAAGGCACTGATGGCTGCTTCTTTCATTACACACAGGTGCAATGGTGGAAGGTTCAGCATTACCTCTAAGGCTGCAGTAGGGCACAAGAAAAATGCCCCTGTGATTCCCAGACAAGCTAGCCGCTGCACTTTTTGCAGCTTCTGTATTCTGTAACAAGGTTACAATGAAAGATACTTTTAAAAGAGTGACAGACTGTAATTTCTCAACCTCCAGGAAGTATGGATGAATAAGATTGATGAATTTGATTCCGTTCAAATGCAAGAGTTTCGCATGCATCATATGTCGTGATAAAAGAGATCATGTGAAAGAACTTCGTGGAATTATTTCCTGGATTTTTTCCACTTCAACGATTCAGTGGGAGAAGTTTATTGTCAGTTATATTTTCTGTTGAAATTATGAAGTAATTCGAACCATTTTCAATGATATAGATTGACTATTGAATCTTCATTATTCATCGACCTCCAAAAATAAATAAATAAATATTCTGTAATTCGACTCAATATTGCATTACAATTGCGTTGATGAATAAAATATATTTGCCAATATTGATATTATTAATCAGTCACGAATTATTCCAAAAGTGCGTGAGTTCCTTATTCTTTAATTAATTGATATTCAAATTAGATACAATATTCGAATTTCATATCTAGATTAACCTTGCGCGCATGTGTGTAATGTCGACCGATTTCAAATTATTTTTCCGTTCTATAAATCTTTGCATTTATCCCTTGGGGGGAGGTCAAGGAGATTCGAAAAATATGTATTTCCTATTCAGAGCAAATTTCGTTTATATTGGACCTTCGCCAAAGGTAACTGAAAGGAATTTCACTTCTAGTTCATTTCCTCCGTCAACCATGGGCAATGCCACATTGGCAACAACACTACCATGATCGTCTTAGCTGAAATGTTTGAAACAAACCCCACTTTTGATCTACAAAAGAAAAACCCTCCTGATATCGATAGCAATAACCCTAACACCATCATTCACCAAAGCGCATTCTGCTATGCCTTGATGCGATACCAAAAATACTACAGGACAGGTGAAGTTCAACCATTTCCAGAAGAAGGCAAGAATACCTTTCCTGATAACTGAAATAGATCCATTACACTGCTATCTGTAACTTCTAAGATGGTGGAAATGGCGAACTCATGAGCCATGAGTTTTTATTAAATTTCTTCGTCTTCTATAGGTTATCAATACTGGTGTTTCAAGAGAGTATCAAGCTTGTATTTTATCCAAGAAGGCAGATCTCACAAAACCCACGATGATGATTACAGGTACGACTGTAGCATAGGCGCCGATCTCGGCGCCGATTACACGGGGGCACATGCCCCCTCTGGGAATTATCTGGGGGCCAACGCTCCCCCTGATATTATACTCGAATTGGACAACCATTAGTAATGTTGCACTCAACATGCAATCTATTTTCCATTGAAAATTTTTGTTTGTACCCATGTATTTTGATATCAGGAATCCGAATTTGACAATGATGACAAACCACTATTTTTTCAGATAATTCGAGCCAAAGTTCCTAAATTCCACCTTCTTTTACTAATATATATCTTTCTTTTTGATATGAAGAGGGAAAACATATGCCACTGAGTGGTTTTGCTAACTCATAAAGTCAGCTTTATGACTTTATGAGTTTATACTCAAAATTAAAGTTGTTTATGTATATATATATATATAGTATTAAGAAAAACTCTTTAAAGTTTGATTCCAAGCTTTCGGAAATAGTTTATTTCCATCATCACGGAGAAACTACAATGAAAATAATGATTTTAATACAACAGTGAAAGAGCTTATTACAACATACCTTTGGTGAGGATGCAATACTTGATGTTAAACGATTTTGAAGACATAAGGATATAACATTAATGAATATTGACACAAAGACGTACAAATCAGGAAGGCGACATCACTTTTAACGAAAATGTTACATGATTAAAATCATTTTAAAAAGAGTCATTATTTTTTTTTTTTTTTATAACGGCGTTACATTTGAAAATGTGGGAAAACCAAGTTTAGGTTAGGTTTGTTACATCTTCTCCCTCATCTGAAAAATATTGTAGGTTATGTTGTTGTGATATCATGACAACATGGGCCTTTGCCACAAAAGATGATAACAATACTTTTCAGACATAAGAAGTATTGTTATCATCTTTTGTGGCAAAGGCCCATGTTGTCATATCACAACAACATAACCTACAATATTTTTCAGATGAGGGAGAAGATGTAACAAACCTAACCTAAACTTGGTTTTCCCACATTTTCAAATGTAACGCCGTTATAAAAAAATAAAAAAAAAATAATGACTCTTTTTAAAATGATTTTAATCATGTAACATTTTCGTTAAAAGTGATGTCGCCTTCCTGATTTGTACGTCTTTGTGTCAATATTCATTAATGTTATATCCTTATGTCTTCAAAATCGTTTAACATCAAGTATTGCATCCTCACCAAAGGTATGTTGTAATAAGCTCTTTCACTGTTGTATTAAAATCATTATTTTCATTGTAGTTTCTCCCTGATGATGGAAATAAACTATTTCCGAAAGCTTGGAATCAAACTTTAAAGAGTTTTTCTTAATACTATTGCTGCATTCCCCAAGATTTACAGGCAAACTCTAACTAGTCAGCAACGACTACCCTCTCCTCTATATATATATATATATATACCATATGTTTTTCTCAGATAAAAAGCATAGTGAACCATGGTACATGAATTTAGCAAGTCCAGTGATCTCAGAACATAGAACATAAAAAACTTTCCGAAAACTTGTGAGTTAGAGAAGTTGAAATATCAAACTTTGGCAAGGATTAAGTAAATGGAAAAATAGATCGCATGATAATTGCAATATTATCCAACCATTTACTCTTGCAATAAGTTGAACCTGGAATTCGTTATGCAATGGGAATATACCTATTATATACAATAACAATAACAATAAAGTTTTTTTTAATTATAATTATGGTTTCAATATTATTAGTTACTCGCGTTATTTTTGTTAGTTTTCAGTACATTATACAAACAAAAATCAATTCCATTTTTTGCCCCCACTGGAATTTATAAGTTTCTGCGCTTAGTATTAGATGATCATGCTTGGTCCATTGCAAACACTGATTTTCGTGATAATATTGCACCAGATTTGACCTGTCATGTATGGTCCACAAGTTCGGAGATCAGTTCCCGAATATATACTCTGAAGCTCCTAGATAACCTATATCCATGAGGAGGGTTGATGATTCTGCACCTAAGAAGTCACTGACCTTTCTGGATCACCATATAGAAGAGAAGGCGATCTCTCAATCTCCTGGAGATATTTTCAGAAAATGTTGAAACATGGATAGTTTGATTTTGTTATATAAGTGACATATTGATCTGGTGCCGATAATTATCGAATAAGAAACGCTGTTATTATCGCCTTCAAAAAATTTTTCCAGACACATGCTGATAAAAACTTTTTCTGATATTTTCGAACAAAGGAACACCTTCCTGGCTATTCAAGTTATTTCGCGACACCCTGTACATTTCATGTATGTTATTTTTGGGTAATTTTGCCCATAATGGATATATAATTCCCGAAAATTCACTCCAAATTCAAGGTGTTGTTGAGAAATACCACATCAACCAGTTCTGATGGGATATAATAACAATATAACACCGTAATTACCTGATATTAATTCGGTGCTCGATCATCGAAGTTGATGATATATTTTGATTTTTACTGTTAACAAGGTTGAGAACTCAGAAGAAACAAACAGAACTCGAACAAAATACAATCAAAACAATGAACACAAACATTTTTACCTTCACAGATTACTAGGTGAGTTGAAAGTAAATAAAATAAACGTATTTTGAATCGAATCGGGTCATAATCAGAAAACTATTTCGCTATTTACGTTCAACATAGTTCTCTTTTGCAATTGACACAATTATTATTGATAAAATTCTGTTGGTTTCAAGCATATACAGTTGAGTCTAGTGAAGTTCAAGATCACTCTCATTCTAATCGGAGCTCTTGTTGAATTAAGTAATATATTCTTCTATACCTTAATTATAATTATAATGAATTTTTTTTTAATTGGCAATTTCCAGAAAAAAAAATGATACACATTGAACATTCGGATAATAGGTTTGTAATTGTGTTTCTCATCATATAGTGCTTCATTTTCAAGACTAATCAAGATACTATTCAGACAGCAATAATTAACACTAGATTATCTACTGTGACGAATGCTTCAATGAATTTGAGTAAAAGTTCGCAGAAAATTCGAACAATATGTAAATACAAGTTCATTACAAGCTGCACGATGAATAATTATTATTGTTATTTCAGGATCGTCTTCAACAAGATATTTCATTGATATTCTATAGAAAGCTTGAAATCGGTGATTGCCGTGAAAATTTTAGTCATTTCAATTAGAACATATAACTGAATCGGACATTTAATGCCAGTCCAATAAACACGAGTTTACTTTCTTGAAAGTGATTGCATTCACCTGTTTTGTCGGTCTCTTTTATGATCCAATATATTGCCACAAGCGTTCGAATTTTACCATAACTCGCAGTTCAAATGGTGCCATACTCCAACTACGCCTCTGGAAATAACCAGAAAAGCTTTTTTAGCGAGGTTTACAGGGTCCACACTTGAGTATAATCCAGTTAAAATACTACTTTCCTGGCAAGTACCACACAGAAAATTAAATTATAACTGCGCTTCTCGCACTGTGAAGTGTGAATGCAGATCGCAAATGTTTCTTTCTTCCAAAGACGTGACAAAATTCATAATAATAATAATAATAATAATAATAATAATAAATCGACGTTATGTACGAGCATTTGCCCTGAAGAGGCGAAGATTAGCTAAAGCTACTCTTAAACTCGTAACTTTTTTATTTACAAAAAATAAAGATACAATAAAATAAAACAGATAATAATAATATATGAAATGGAGATAGAAATTTTCACAATTTCAATAATATTGCTTTGATTTGTAAAGGAGGAAAACTAAAATATTGAGTACTTATACTGTACTATCAAAACAGAAAAAAATGCAACAATGTGTCTAGTCTTGCTGATTCAGCAAATCATTTTTGTCGATTTTCCTAAATTTGTTCAAAGGTATTGATATTTCTGGTTTGAAGGCATTAAAAAGTTTTACCGAATTGTAAATAAATTGTGCAAATTATTTCTGAAAACTAGTTTTTCAAAAAGATATGGCGGACTTTTGAAATTGAACAATATATGCAAAAAAATGAGAAAGTGGTATTTAAATATGTTGGACACTGAGCCACTATTCAATAATTGCAGAATGTTTTGAGAAATGTGTTCTTACACGCTAAGAAATATCCATCTAATGAATCATAGTTTTGGCTAGGAGCAATCCAATAGTTATGAAACTGTAGGTCATTATTTAGTTTACAGAAAAGTATGATATTTCGGGTTTGTTTGTAACTGAATTATTGGTCAGAAAAATATTCAAACTGGATAAAAATCTATTAAAAAAATAAATACGAGTGTAATAAGAATGAAGAGAAATTCGTTTATTCGATTACTGACATATTATCGTCCATACATTGAAAATCCACAACACTATAACAATGAAATGAGAAAACTAGATGAACTTTGCAACAGCAAAGACAAATTTCTGGAGATGCATTTTTTATTTTCTGGTAACAGGCCAATGTAGGTATTTCCTGGGCAAGATATGATATTGAAGTCCCATATTCATCAAAATTATGAAATTTGAATCATGTTTCGTTCGAATCGATAGAGCGAAAGATTCGAAAAATTAAAAAAAATGGAAGTGACAGTAGAGAGTCCAAATTTGGAGCAAATGTATAAAAAATTTTCTGGCATTTTTAAAAGTTTCAAAAAAAAAAACGATTTTTTGAGGATTTTCGAAAAATTTTACAGGTTTAGAGTAGCACATGAAAAAAGGAAAGATGCTGTATTTTACTAATTTGTCAAGCACAAACTAACTGCGAAGTCAAATTTTCTTTATATCTATTAATAAAAAAAAACTTCCATGTGTCGCGAACATAATGTTTGACACTGTATATGTGTTTCGTGTTGAACCTAATGAATACTATGGTGTTCGTTCTCAATGAACTATTTCTTTCTAGAATAATAATCAAAATCATGACACAATGTTACTAGGTATCTCAGTTTTAAATCCTTAGGATTTGAAAAATCAATTTCATCTCGTAGACACGAAGAGTGTTCATTTTGTTGTGTCAGTATGAGAAACGTCGGGTTCTAGAGCTGATTTCAGAACAAAAATGGACCACTTTCGAGTCGGTTGCTGAAAAACATGAAACATTGAGAAATTCTTATCTACTTCAATAGCCTTCGGATTGAAGAAACGCTTTCTCTGTGATATATGCTAAATACTGAAGAGATTGTGAAAATTTAGGGAATAATCGTCGAAAGAACAAAGTTCCGGCCCAAATGTTTGCCTGCAAACTCCAAACTCCTATTCAGCGACCCAAAAAGTACGCAGGATGAGAAAATCGAAGCTCTAGCAAACCTTTCTTCCGAACCCCCTTTCTTCTCCCAAAACGCTTCGTCGCCCACCCGAAAACCCCTTTCCGGGCCCGCCCGCCGACCTTGACTTCAGCGTCGACCGACAGAAGGCGCTCGCCGCCCGCGAAGGTTTTAAAAGACCAGGCGGCTCGAAGGACCAACAGTTCCGCGCCACAACCCGACGGCTGTCAGTCGACCATTCTTTGCGCGAAGAGGTCACCAAGGTGGCCGTGCGATTCAAAATGGACTCGATGCTCGCCTGTTTCATCGTTCTCCTGCTGACGTCAGTGCTCGGGGGCGAAGCTGTAAGGGTCGGAGGAAAGAAGAAAGGTGAGTTTCGGGGCGCTGCGGATTGTTTCGCGCGGTGTGCTGGAAGTGAACTAGTGGTGCATGGTTCGTTCCTGCTGCTTGGATCGGTGGTTTGGCGCTTGTTGTGGTTGTGATACCGTATCGGATAGAGTTTCCCGGTAGCGTTTTTACTGACTGTGGTACAGTGCAAACCCAATCTACCCTGTACAACGGTAGAAACACGCTAATTGTCACATTTATACCGCGCGCAAATTTGGTACTCTGACCAAATTGATCATACCAAATTCATACCAAAGGAATGATGCATATTTACAGCATATTCCATCAGTAAACAGCTTGGTTCTGATTTGGTAATCTTAGGGTTATTCAGCACCACAGAACTATTTAGGGTTCGTATGTAGAAAAAACGTCCATTTTCAAATGTCAATCTGAAATAAATACGGGTGCCCGTTTTTCGAGCTTAACCATGGGTATCTCAGTTATTATAAGAGATACGAGGTAGGTTAAATTGGGGCAAAGTTTCGCATTTCCATGATGAACAATTATATAAAAAAAAATTTCATGTATCATTTTTCGTTTTTGAAATATTGGAAAAAACGGGAATTTGTAGTTTTCGATGGGTACCTAAAATTTCAAGAATCATATCTTAGAACAAATAATACTGGATTATTTTTAATGGGGAATGAAGAAAGATTTCTTAAAATTGTACCCATCGATGATATTGCTGAACTGGGAAGAAGAACGAGTGAAATTGTGTCTAGAAAGAGAATGACGGAGTATTAAAGAATCTTTTATTCAATGATTTTGTTTCGTTTTGCGGAAAAAAAAACTTATAGCCCTCCTGTCAATTTCGTTCCTAACTTTAAACCTTACTTTTCGAAGAAAAGATTGACAGAAATGTTAACGTTACTTATCCTCAACTGAACTATCAAAATTTAGTTTTTGTCTCGTTTTTTGTTAAACAAAATTGCTTGCGTTATTTTCAGAGCACTCAATTTTGATTAGCATGTAAGATTCAAACATTATCATAAAAGCCTTTGTTATGATAATGTTCACTAACTTTACAAATAAATCGAGTAGAGCACAGGCATTGAATCCTCTGCATCTCTGTATGACCATATAGAAATGAATCAATTCGCAAAGGTGAAAATATTTGTCGACATAAAATAATGAGAGTGCAACCTATATACGTGTTGAACAACCAGAAGGCCTGGATTGATATATTAATCCAAAAGAATACTAGCTGAAAGGTCTCCCAAGAATGAAAAAACATGCTAGGTTATTAAGGGATGCTACATCTGCAAGTTTTCTTTTCAGTTGGTCATTCATGAAAATTCTTATTTTTTATTTAGAGTAATCATTATGTGTTTGTGTACAGAATAAATATGTTGTATCTACTACTGTTGGAACCCAATCGGCTTTGCATCGGCTTTGCATGTGGATTTAGAAATTTTCAAACGCGCGTTAAATTATAATAACAAACCTCGTAACAAGTAACAAACCATACTAGCATCCAGATCCTAGCCGCGCTGTACTTCAGTATGTATAGGAATGTCAAAATTTGTGCATTTCGTATTACAAAGTCTACTGCTGTACAGAGTAGGTTTGGTCTGCATTGTACTCGTAGTATAGTCAGTAAATACGCTTTCCAATATCTTCCGTGCAGGTTCTTTTCTTGATGAAGTGCTTCTATGGGTACTTTGAGCATGCCAATCAAGATGCCAATAAATAACATTCTTACGTGTAGGGACGTATTTCTAAAATTTGCGACCTGACAAATATAATTTGTCACCTCAGTACCCAATGTAAGAAGAAAAAAAAAACAACAACAATGAGCTGACAGATGAAATGCTTTATTTTCATAGTTATTTATTAGGTTTAGCTCGGGTTTAGGTAAACATACTCTCAGGATTAGACATCACAACATATAAATAATGCAAATCAAAATATTTGTTTGTAAGAAGCTTATTATGTTTATAATAGTCACGAATTATTTGTGAAA
Source organism: Chrysomela aeneicollis (assembly GCA_029955515.1). Lineage (NCBI taxonomy): Eukaryota > Metazoa > Arthropoda > Insecta > Coleoptera > Chrysomelidae > Chrysomela > Chrysomela aeneicollis. The sequence goes on from JARUHQ010000022.1 coordinate 6,324,838, forward strand.
CTTATACCTATCAAACGTTATTTAGAGTTTCAAAATCATAATAAAAAACTGTCTCATTTTCTACAGTTTTTTGTTTTGCTCTGATTTTATATAATATCAGAAAAGCACACATTCATCTCGCAGATCGTTTGAAAGATCTTCCAGGTAGAGCCTCTGTAACTCTTTCATTTCGTCTAAGTACTTTTTCCCTCTACTCCCAAAAGAAATGAAAACTTATCATTGATGTCGAAGCAATGTTTCGCTTTTTAAGCTCACTTAAAAACTGATCGCAAATTGGAAGGCATTACGTGCACCCAAAAATGGTGACTAAATTGCTATCTCTCTTGCGAGATCCGTCACAACAAGTTTTTTTCTCATCGAGCATTTTTGAGAAGTCATGCTCTTGCCAGCCTCTTCATATACTAAATGTTATCGAGGAATATATTTTTGTTCCAATAAACGAACTTATCAATTTTTATAGTCCGCCTTGCTGAGTTTTTGACACTAAGATGAATTAATACAAAATGGACAAATCATTTTTCATTTATGTATCTCCAGAGCTTATGATTTGATTCCAGTCCTTTTATCAGACTAGCGACTTCGTAAAGAAAACATATTATAACATTTGCAACAGCTCAATAACATTTGCAACAACTCAAAAAACTGGCTTGTTGGCAAACAAGTTTCCATCCTGTCAGTGCTTTTGCAGCAACGACACATTTCTGCAAGACACATTTCCAATTTTTTTCCTTCTTCCATCTGCTCTAGTAATGTTGATTCAACTGGAATCGCACGTGTCAATGTTATTGCTTTGCAAGGATATGTGAACGGCAAACAATGGGAAACGGTGTAAAATAGGATTAGGTATATCAAAATGAAAATATTTCAATGTTTTAGGTGTAGAATAAGGTATTCAATAAAGCAATATATGGGTTAGCATATATGGGTTAGGAATATACTCTGGGATATATGCACATAGGAGACAAACAATAGGTATCTATATTTTCGAACATTTCAATGTATCTACCAAATTTGTATGCTATTGAGTATTGGCCCATGTGAGGTTCTCGAATAGGTTCCCCATAGCTGATCCAACTCTGCACCACAAAATACAAAAATTAAACAAATAGAGGCCTTCCTCTAAACACCTTGCTTTGTATGATCGATAATTACCTATCCCAATAGTCACATAATATAAATACAGATAGCACAAGACTGATGAGGGCGAGGATGAGTGTGTTAAAAATTACTTCTTCTCCATCGAGGTACCCTTATCTGATTGTTTAATTTAAGAATGAAATGTGTACGCTGCATAGACCTATTTCATAATTGAAATTCGGTGTCCCTCGAAATTATTTACAAATATATGCCAAAATATATGCATATTAATAGATGTTCCATTCGCCTATTACACACTGTAGGTATGTATTTACATGGATACCTATTTATGAGATTCACGATTGTCTCAGGTTCTCAAGATTAAATTATGGAATCGAAAACTACGGCAAACATTCGAATGTGCATTAAAATAAATATGGTGAAATTCATGTGTTGATTATAGTTCATCAGCACCAGAAAAGAAAAACAATGTTTATTGTATTCTATCATATAGCGGCATGTATTGTAAATTTTACTTCGAAAATATTTGCATTCACAATATCTTTTATTGTCATATATACAGGATGTACCAATAAAGTCGGCGACTCAGTCTGCGAGGTATACGATATGATGATCAAAAACTTTTCTGCCTTTACAAAAATAAATTCGTAGTTGATAAATCTGAAGAGAATTTATCTTCGAAATATACCCAAATTTTATTCTATCAACTTGGGCTTTTTCGAAAGAAAAAAATAATTTCACTTAATTTCAAAACCACAGTTATTTAGTTTCAAATAGCGTGAGAAAGGCCGAAAGAGTATGATATAAGGATGGCGTTAACCGCAATTTGAGATATTTCTTGGTCTTCAAATTATTTGCAAATAACTAATTCTAATATAAATAATATCATGTTTTATGGTGTACAAAATATGTTTTTCGCGATTCTAAATGTTATTGTCTATATTCTAGGAACTGGATTTGATAAATCAATATTGAATCAGCCAACGTAGATTGAAATCGAGATTAAATTCGTATAATAAAAGTAATGAAATGGAACAATTTATTGCAAGACGTAAGTATTGTTGTTTTTCTCATTTGATGAACATTGATTGTTATCTTAAGTACCTATCATGATGAAGTAAAAGGAATAGTTTCCTCCAAATGAAAATTGGCTTCAGTATTGACATTTATATTATAAATTTTGTTCATTTAGAACGCAGAATATAGTATGCTCGATCTTATGGAAAAATCACTATTTTTATTCGCAAAGCCCTCGTACCACTGATATGATCTTTTTTGTAGTTATTGGCAAATAATTCGATAGAGAACAAATATATTATTGGGTTAGGGATTTCGTCAAAATTGTAACTATTCCAATATTCTCAAATATTCTAACTTACAAGTGTTCCTAATTTGAAAACTGTAACATTTTGTGATAAGATACCATGCAACGTAAAATCCAAAAATGCAATGATGTACAGAGTGTCCCATTAAAAAATAAATCACTGAGTCGATGCGCTTTTTCGAGACACTCTGTATAAATAATACTTGAGCAATTATTGAGATCGAATAAAACCATACAACTCTTGAATTCAACATTTTTTTGTCATATGTGAAGAAGTGAACAAGATACACTGGCCTACATGCTTTGTCTTTCAACTTCATTTTTCCATATTCATCAGTATAAAGTATATCACTTGTGGAGAGAAAAATATTGAATCATGAATATTTTATACTATAATTAGATTCCCTTCTCAAGTTTTATGGGATTCACGTTTGTTTACTTGTTTAGTAAGTATAAGTCTGTATGAATATTATTTTACTTCATACAAATATCAATTCTTATAATAGTAAATCTCGTAGTAAATAAAAATTGCTATTATATATTTTCATTGCCGAATTCAATGACTTCTGACGAATGATTGAAATTTTCCCTCGTTTACAATTGAATTCAATTTTATTAAAGTAGTAAATAAAAATTGCTATTATATATTTTCATTGCCGAATTCAATGACTTCTGACGAATGATTGAAATTTTCCCTCGTTTACAATTAAATTCAATTTTATTAAAGTTAACTGACTTGGAATTTTAACCACACTAGCGTTTTCAAAATTATTACACCTCAATCCAATAGAGATATGAGTAGGCAGTCAGAACGGAAACTTGATGGAATTGGCTAGATTTATTATATCATCAATATCAGCGATATAAAAATTAATTGATTTCAACATATACCTATTCAATAAAATAATGAGAAATAAAATATACAAATTCTGTTTGTCCTGATCAAATCGACGTATCACTCGATATGATCGAATCATACATGGAAGAAATCGAAAAACAAATAAAATTTTCGGTTCAATTTCAACGGGTATACAATTTTAAGAATCAAATCTTAGAAGGAAGAATAGGTACACGGTCTTTACGTATTTTTTGAACCCTCCCCCTTGAATTTATTACCTATCATTCAATTCTCTTTTTCAAAACATGGTCTTATATAATTCAATGATAATGTTAACGAAAAAAATATCTGTAAAAAAAGATATGGGCACCAAATATATTTTCTTAAACGGAATACATTTATTTTGTTACTTTTGAATAGAGAATATTTTTCTGATTTCAATTATATCTACATATATTGTTATCTCGAATAGATTTTGGGATATTTGATCATCTATGTCCTTATAAGCTGAAGGAATTCGTAAAAAATCTGAATTTCAACTTCAAATATCTCGAAATCTATCAGAGATAACAATCATGATATAAGTATATAGGTATATTTGAAATCAGAAACTCTCTCTAATAGTAACAAAATATATAGTTTCTCATTTGAAAAAATGTATTTAGTGCCCATAATATTCTACTGCTTTTCAGTTCACATATATAAAATCTACATAAAAAATTACATAACTTTTTTTCAAATAAAAAAATTGAGCAAAAGATAAGAAACTTGAGGGGGGAGTTCAAAATATAGGTGAAGACCTTGTACCTATACTGGATCATCATTTATGGGGAATGAAGGAAGTTTCATTAGTAGTTGTACACATCGATGATATTGATGAGTTAAAAGGAAACGAATAAAATTGCGTCTAGAAGGAAATGGTGTAAAGTACTCGAGGTATTACTTCGTTATGTATTTGATTACTTTGCTTTGTTTTGAGGAGAAAAAAACGTCTAGCTCACCCATCATGTCATTCCTAATTTAAAATCTTTGTTTTCAAGTAAGTAAGCTAGACAGAAATGTCAATTGAACCGTCTTAATCGAGATTGATGGACAACATTTGTTGGTGTTCTTTGCATTTGCACTCTTCACAAATAGGATTTTTTCTCAATTTCGTTTAGCATGTATTAAGATTCCAAAATGTCGTGTGATACATCATTGTGTTAAGAAAATAACAGAATTTTCAAAAATGCAAGTCCATTGTGGCGCCCATAATAGAAACCGAAGTTGAGTGTTTTATATCGGACAACAGACAGATTTAGATTCCTTGCAAAAAAAGTGCCTCAAGAATGTTCTAGTTCTTTTGGTTTCTGCTCGAAAAAATTACAGAAATCTATGTTCTTTAAGATAATTGTTCAGCATAAAAACGCGCAACCTTGCTACAATTTGACCGATTTCGTAAATCTGTCATAATAACTGAGATACCCCATGGTGGAGCTCGAAAAACGCCGGGCACCCTGTATAGAGAATTCGGTAACGGAATATTTTGCTTATTCCTCACCAAGGTCATCGTCCATAGATCTACGAATCTTCGTAGATCTATGGACGATGCCAAGGTCACTTTCATAAATCGTCGATAAAAATAGCAATGCTAACGGTTCAATCTCTGCATGTTGGTGAAATGGAAATTCCTAATTCCTATAAAGGTATTTAGTTTACAGAATATACCATGTGATTAATCTGACATAGCCACTCCGTCACTGTCTCACTAATACTCAATCCGCTATTGGAACACGAATCTGGAATGCATAATCTGTGATCATGCTATACATGGATCGAACACATTGTAATATAAATGAGAACAAAATTCACTTTCAACTGCCGACCCGTCTGTTGCCAACAAGAATACAGACCTATGAGATTTATCTAGATCAAAGACAAGATCGCAGTCACAGAAAGGGGGTTACGGAGTTATACAACGGCTTTTTGTTATTCATCGCCCATTAGAGATCTGTCAATGGAGACTTGGACGGAAGATAGTCCGGCACCATTGTCATCAGAATGTAGATTAGAGAAAGCACATCAACATTTCGGTGTGCTTCATGTGATTTTTTTCTCTGGTAGGTACTTAAGATCGCACTTATGATAAAACTATCTTTCTCGCCTGAAGTTACATATCCAAAGGTGTACTGCTGAGAAAATTTGGCACCAAAATATGTATTTGCTATGTTATAAAATGATAATTCGGTTTTGGTGATATGAATTGTTACATGTATTTTTATTTCTCTTATGAAAGGCAACAACACCAATTTGATACCAATACTCACAGCCTCTAACAAATAATATGAAGTTTTATTGATACAGTGTTACTAGAGAACAGTAACCTCAGTAATAGAACTCATCCCTGTATATATTAACTTTAGTACATAACAATAAATTGGGACTCACTCTCACCGGAATTCCAATTTTCAATGATTTGATTTTTCAAATTGTCAAAGTCAAATTGAACAAAGAAGAAAACAAAACAAGAAACGCCATTGTTATGGCCAGTACTCCCGGTACCACACGCAGGTGGAGAATTAGGTTGGCAATCAATTTTCGAAGAATATAAGAATCTCATCAACATGTACACAAAAAGAGATTCAAATGCTTCGGTAGTGGTTTTAGGATCGCTACTCGGTGACTACCCTGCACTGATGAGGGCCAATAAGTACAAAACCGGTATGCAGGTGCTAGACGAATCTGTCGCAATTCGTACTTTCTTGTTTGTATTTTTTGTTCTGGCATCGGCAACTAAGGCTAGCTATCGACCAATCGGAAATAGACGTATGAAAATCTTTTTTTTTTTTTTCATTATATTTTATTAAAACTGAATTATTGAACCTGGAAAGATTTTTTCATAAGCAACGAATATTTCGGTACCAAAATAACTTGAAAATTCCTATTCCTTTGCAGTGGTATACGTAATTTGATTAATCTAGAGGTTGGTAACTTGGACCGAAGTCCCGCATTGACTTTTGACATTTCCGTATCAGTTCATTCGCAACGATATACTGCGTCGAAATGAGAGGTACAGCAAGAAGTATGTACAATCTCGTACCGGTATTGCAACAAAATATTATATGGCTCCACTTACCCAACTGTTTAAAACAAGTGGAATGGGTGGTGATTAGCATTTGTGTCACGTATTGCTTGATTTCAAGTCTGAATGTCATTATTAGTTGTTATAATATTATGTATAATACCTCGTATAGTTAGATTACATGTTCATATGTAAATTCTGATCTGAAAAAACCCCCAACCGTGGTTTCATACGATTACCATTCGAACGAATGGTAAGTATATGTGAAATGTCGTGAGATTGGTAAAAATCGTCATTATCGTGGAAAAAGTCTTGAATAACCTTGATAATCCTGTTAAGGTGCATAATATAGTTAGTTTTTCAGGACATTCTTCGTTCGATAACTCGATAAAATTCCTGTAAATTTTTTAGTCATCAGTAAACTAAAGATAGAATTGATTAGTTTATTTGTATAAGATACAAGAAACAAGAATATTGACATTACAATGAATATGTAATTATAATAGGAATAAAATTGAACATAAAGGAACTAAATTATAAGAAATTTTAACAGGATCGTACATTAAGCAGTAGTATTTTCCGATTTAAAATGGTCTGTTCAAATCATAAAATTTTGAAAATGGAACAGGTAATGAAATTATCACTAGTAATACCACGAGTGATTGAATTTTCGCGATAAGTCTGTCGATTCATTTCTGAACGAAACTGAATTGATTCGAGAAAACACCACTCGTCCTACGGACTCGTGTTCAGAAATAAAAGACAGACTTATGACATGAATTCAATCACGAGTTGAATTTTATTAGACTATTTCACGAATAAAGTTTCTTCATTAATATAAATACGAACAATGTATGACAGTCATAATCAAATTATTAAAATCGCCAATAACAATTGAGTGAGTAATGAGAGACAGAATTATGACTAAACAGAGTGGTATTTTGCAAGACTATTTCACGTAACCAATTCCTTTATTATAAATATGAAAAATTCATTACAACCATAAGCAAATGTTTATAATCTTCAATGATATACACCTAATACCTCTGAATAATTATTTCAACACGAAACCTTTTATATTATGTATCATTATTTTATTTTTATACATGAACAATAATCAACATTACACTCAACTATAATTATTATATATAGTACAATTATAGAAATTTTGAATAGTTTGACCGTTATTTGGACACATTCTATTGTTGGACTCATTACTTGATGTACCTACAGTATTTCTGAAGGTATTCAATATGTTTTGATGATGTTTCTCACTAAGCTGTAAATACGGTTTCATAGAGTTGGAACTCCCATGTCCGGTTATTTTCATTCCCTGTTGTTCACCAACGCCAGATTCTAATAACTGACTAACTGCAGTTGCACGATTAGAATGATTTGTTATTTTGACTTTCTTAGTATCTAATCCTATCTTTTCTGCAGACAGGTTTGTCCATTTTGACAGTGTGTTGATACCCACAGGAGAATTTTTATACCAACTGTTATTATTATTTCTATTCCACTTGCCATTCGCAGACAGGAACAGTCTGTCACTCGCTATATTTCCTCTTTTTGATATCAGTTTCCGATATAATCTCACAGGACACATTTCGGGATTGCTCAAGTTCTGAGAGAGCCATTTATTACCTTCACAACTATTATTGCCGCCTTGATGGGTTTTTGAGAATATGGGATTATATGCAATTCTGTTAGTCAAACACCCTTTGTTGACTGTTTCTTCTTTGAAAAAATGTAAGGTAATTCTTCCGTTACGTGGCGATGTCTTTTTTTTTCAAAATTGTTGGCCTTACTTACGTATTTTGGCCTCCTGATCACGAATCTGAAACCCAAATTGTGCGGAAACCAATACTTTTCAAGATATTCGCAAAATAATACCTTCATCATCCTTCTTTTGCTATTGTTCAACTGCTCATCACTGGCTTGTCTGTTGTACACGAAACTCGGTGTAAGTGCTCGCGGAAAATAGATACCATATTCATTATAATTCAGTTATCAGAAAAACAAAACGAGATTGCTAAAATTTGATATTACCTTAAATATTTATGTAGTTTTTTAAATAACGGCCATGATAGCTGTCAACAGAGACAACACTGGCAATGTTGCCAGTGGTCGTCCGTTCACGCGAGGGAATTCTCATTCAATATATATCTGTCCTTCTTTTCGTCACGAAGTAGATAGAAAGAAATACTGAATGCTCCACGAGAAAATTTGTGCTGAGGTTTGTCACCAATGTAACCTTTTGTCATGGAAGATGTTAACATGAGCATTGATAATAATTTTGAAATAAATGGTTAAATTAATAAATAGAATGCCGTTTCTCATGAAATATTACTTTATATAGTTAATGAGGAAGGTATATAGCTCTTCAAACAACAATTAAAGAAGGATGATAAAGGTTGAATCACTGAATAAGTGTTGCTAAATAATAGGGTTATAATGACTTTATTTTGCGAATATCTCGAAAAGTATTGGTTTCCGCACAATTTGGTTTGCAGATTCGTGATCAGGAGGCCAAAATACGTAAGTAAAGCCAACAATTTTGAAAAAATAAGACATCGCCACCTAACGGAAGAATTACCAAATGTAAGATAGAAATAGCTGCTTCGTTACCTCTCCAAGCTAGTTCTACTGCTGCTATGTGAAAAAACTTTTTCTGGAGGCCTTCTGGCGTATCCTCATCCCATTGTAGGCACATATTTTTATATTCGTCAGAAGTCATAGCGGCAGAACTTACTTTCCGTTTCTCAGGTACAGCTTGCAATAATTTCCTCTTACTGTCACGAGCCGCCCTTGCCTCCTTGAATATTATATTTCTGAATGGATCAATATCCCTCTGATACTCGCTGAAATATTTTTCATGCAATAATTTCGCAGTAGTGTTCCATATAGTTTTAATAACACTTTCCTTGTAATCACTTCCGTCAATTTTCCTCATGTTAAATGCCCAGTCTTTCAGAATGAATGCTAGTCGTTCGGTGGTATTTTGTGCATCTGATTTGTAGTTGCGATCGACACAGAATGTCATAAATTGTTTCCATATATAACATTTTGATTTTTTTGTAGACATAGGTACGTTTTCATCTATGTTTTGGTTGATCATCTCATTTGAATTTGTACCGAAGCGACTCATTTTGACACATTCAGGTACAATTAATATTGATAGAACTGCCAAACTTTGTGTTGCCATGGTTACGTCGTTGAAAATACCGAAGCTGACTCTCCAATCAGAATTGAAAGACAGCTGGTGTTATCGCGATAACACAAGTTGTCTTTGGTTTGCAATTGGTCAGATTATGTGAGAATTTTAAGATGAGTGAAATAGTCAGTAGTAATACCACAAGTGATTGGATTTTTGCGTTGATTTATCTGTTGATTTATTACATATACGAAACTGAGTAGCTGAATTTCCTTCAAGCAACTCAGTTATGAAATAAAAAACATACTTATGAGATAGATCCAATCACGAGTGGAATTTTAGTAGACTATTTCACGAACAGAGTAAATGGTAAAAATCTGAAATTTGGTAGAATCAGCGCCGTGATTATTTATATTTGACGTTTCACTTTCACATACACAACTCTGAAAACACCGAACTTGACAAGCCAATCAGAGTCAAAAGTTTGTGTTATCGGTAATCCGAACTTGACTATAGAGCTCCTGATTGGTTCATTTGGCAAGTGCATGAAACAGTCAGTATAATTTTGTTTCGATTGGTTGTGTTTGATCAGATGACCACAAATTAACTGATTCCATTGATTTCTACTTGAGCAAAAAATGTTCAATACAGTTATTCTCTACGAGCGATATTTTGAATGACAAAATCTTGTTTTATTCTGAAATACATGTCCAACTGTCAGGTTGACGAAATTATTGTTTAAATTACGATATTATATTGTTGGATTAACAAGATCGTAATATAGTTGTCTATACATATATACTCCTTTTTATGTTGACGTTGAAAAAGTGTATTTTTTTAAATTGTTTGACTGCATGAAAGATAATGGTTGAAAATTGATATTTTTCATTGAGTGCATGTCGAAACCCTTCAATAATGCTTTTTTTATGGTAGGAGAATCAAATTCTATGAATTTAATCTACTTTGTAGACAGCAGACCGTACAGAACACATAGTTCATTTGGTTTACTCTTCAGTGTATTACCGAATTTCTTGGATAATAGCAGCTATCAGTAGGTAATTATCCATTTTGTCGGTTGAAAATGCCCAAGCCAGACGTTAATAACATATTTTGACTTGGTAAAACATATCATAAATATGCTGTGTTTCCAGCAATTATCTTTGTTTATTCGATATTTTTTTTAATAGGACTTCACTTTATGATTTATGATTTCCTGAACGAATAATATACTTTTGGAAAGTATTTCAACATTCGTAAATCATATATCCAAGTCTTCATTCGACATATCAACTATAATTTTTTTCTGTTATATCAATATCTCTTTTGCTTTAATGTTTTGAGGAGCGTTTTGATTCTTAGGTTTTCATGCATAACACGCTCATAAATCAAATAATATAGGAAGTATATTACCAAGACTTGGCCAAGAGCGTCCGCTCTATAACAATTCTTTCATCGAGTTGCTAAATTTCCACATTTCCTCTATAAAATTGTGTCACCGAACTAAAGTGAGGCAATTTACGAAATAGCGTGTACTCGTCTTGATGTATTTATAATAATTCCACAATTTTTCAATGAAATAACGGAATCACGCACAAATCTGTTTTTATTTATCACTTCAGTGAACTCAGAAGCGGTAAGAGATAGAAATTATCAAAATGAGATGAAGGTAGTGCTCTTTTTTGAGAATATGAAACCACAGAAGGTCTCATTCTCCAACATATATGATATAAAGAACAAGATTTAGGCCAAAAAGTTCCATTCACTTTCATCATACTTTTTGGAAGATTGAATAATTCTTCAGGAGTAACACAAGTAAAAAAATATATAGGCTGGGTCAAAGTAATTGTATTTATTGATGTTGCATGAAAACACAAGCAATGTTTGGCATAAACGCTATCACGGCTTCTTTCCAAGTTTGCGGTATATACCGAAAATAAAGCTGATCCTGAATAGCCTCCTCAAGAATGACTTGCTATTATTTCGAGGCCATGTTGCAATAAGGTGGAAAATATTCCGTCCTTTCCTGGCGACTGGAATAGTTTGAAGTTTTTTATTGCCCATCATTTGATTCTTTGGGCTGAGAAAAATTTCTCAGCTAGACTTCTGCTAGATCTGTTAGGGTTGTGGACAACCCTTTCCAGGTGGGCATGTTGCTTTTCGTTTTCCACAACCAGGAAAGTGTTTTTTTTTTAGGGAACTATTTGTTTTCCTTCTCGATCTCCTAAGATCTTTATTGTTCTCAGAATGATCTGTTTCGTAGTCTTTCCAGTGTCCCAGACTCTTGGCTCTATTAAAGAATCTTCTGACTTGTTTTCAAGTTTGGCTAGTTACTTATTCCACCAAGGCAAATCTCTGGTAGTTACCTTTTGGTTTTCAGGACAGCTGAGTTCATCAACTAATTGGAAGTCGAAGCAACTTTTGGTATCAACCTGACCAAGTGTATTAGAATTATACCAAGGGTATTTGGTTGAGATGAATTAGCTCACCAAGAACTTTATTCCTTTACACAAAGGGTTGTCGTACAACATAGAATACAATAATTCATCAGAGACCTGTTTGATTTACCTAATACAGGTATTGTGTTTACGATGATTCTGTCCGTTATTATTTACCGGAACATGTCGTGTGAAACAGAAATTAATTAGCATTTACCTTAAGGAAAACAATGGATCGGCCTCGAAGGTCGTTCTAGTGAACGGATTTAGTTGCCGTAGTCTGTGTCTCAAGGTGGTTAAACCTGGAATAGCTTTTCATTGAATGAATACTTTGGAACACAAAAATAATTTGATCACTATAAAAAGCCTACGGAAGCGTAAAAGGGCCGCGTATTATTTGTTTATTGAGATTCCGACTTTTATCTCGGAATTCCGACTTTTAAGTCGAAATTCTGACTTTATCTCGTAAATCCGACTTTCAATTCGAAATTCCTACTTTTATCTCAGAATTCCGACTTTAAGTTATCTCGGAATTCCGGCTTTTATCTCGAAATTCCAAGTGGGTTGGTCAGAAAAATCTACAGTCTCTCGCCCTTCCAGAGTTAAAGAGGAAAAACTGAATGCTGTTTTTGTTTTTTTTGGAATGGAATTGTAGATTTTTCCTGACCAACTCACTGCTCACCACAATAGTTACCTTTTTGCTATTTTACGCCTTTGTATCTTTTACGGTTTAGAATATAGCAATATTACCTATCATATGATAAGAAAAGGACCGTTTTCGAGATATAAATTATTCTCTGATTTTTATGACAAACTTTTCAAAACGTTGTTCATTTTGGACTATGGGTTTCTAAGACGGTGAAATTCCAAATGGAGTGAGGTGATATTATGAGTAGGGATGGGCGATAATGATTAGGAAATAATTATAATCGATAACAAAAATGTATCGATATCATCACTATCAACGATGATTACTTATCGATATTATCATCGATAATTTTCTTAACTATTCATAATGGAATTGAAATTAGTGTTGAAAAATGTGAAAATAGACACTGCGTTCCATGTGAATATATCATCTGTAATTTTGAACCACCCTTCATTGGACATGAAAAAAAGAAAATTATTTATATCCCGAAAATGGTCATATATATATAAATCATTGAAAATGTCATGAGAATCCAAGAAATATTATATACTGAAAGATTCATTTGAAAAATCAAAGTTTCTGGTATAAGCGGCAAAGTTGTATCGTTGAAAATATTTCAATTTCTGTGTAAATCATTGAATTCCGAGATAAAAGTCGGAATTTTGAGATTGAAGTCGGAATTTTGAGATAAAAGTCGGAATTTCGACTTGAAAGTCAGAATTCCGAGATAAAAGTCAGAATCTTAATTGGTTAATAAACAAATAATACGTGGCCCTTATACGCTTCCATAAAAGCCAACTCAATTAAAGTAAAAAGATTATTATTGATTATTGCCTACTATTTTTGAAAAATGGATGACTTGCAAAACTGTCGGAAAAAAAAAGTTCGTATGTTTTCCACGGAAAATGTTTCATCATTAAGAGTTCTGCTGTGCTGGGCACGGATATAATGCATCATTACTGTGAAAAGTAATCAAAGATCAAATGTCAAATACAGATAAACTAATCATGTCCAAAGAAGAATTATTACTGCAGGTGGCCTATATCAAGTCATAAACAGATGAATCTCAAAAGCGCCGAAAATATAAGTTATGTTCAACTTCGTTTATCAACTAGAATGATAAAGACAAGAATGTATGTACAAATGACCTAAAAGGGCACTGATGAAAGGAGTAAATATCTTAAAATTTGATATCACAGAGAAAAACAAAGTCATAAATTTGGAACTTAATGACAAAATATGGTGCACGTGTTCTTTTGTCGAATTGCCGCTTTAATAGAAACAAAGGGTACATTTTTATATAAAAATGATGACCGAAAGTCAATCGAAAGCAGTCAGTAGCCAGCAGTCACAATCATGGCTCGGAGGAGCTAAGTTCCTTAATACCGTGGTCACCACGGTTTGTGTTGAAGCTAATGGACTTTTAAGTAGCTGATTCTTTGTCGACAGACATCAGAACATACTTTGTCCGTTTTGCAAGTTGTCGCTAGACATTGCAAAAGTTAGTTATCAGGCTGAAAGTGAAGCTCAATAGTTTTTGTAAAATTAAATTGTACAGTTGAAAGTTTTCTCAGTTTAAACCAGTCAGTTTGCAAGTGTCGCGAATTTCCAAACGAAGTGAAAAGTGAACCAAATACAAAATATGTAAGTTGCCCAAAACCAGTCTATATAAATGCCCGTAGGAAAATATTTCAGATCATTGACCCAAAAAGTTTAAAAGGCACATGTTAGGGAATTATGCCATTCATATCAGAGGGTGTCGTTTGTCGGATAGATAGTAGCCAGGGTTGTATTCAAAAATATTAAAGTATTTGACGTATGATTTTCTGATTACAAAAGAGTGACTGATAAAATAGCTTTGCGTATTGAACTTGATGGAATAATTACCTGTATGATTGTAAATTCGATTTTGTATTCTTTTATGTAAATTAATATGGTTCTTTCAGGAGTACTTATAAATCTTGATAATATTTCTATATGTCAGTAGACCACCATAGATATTTTTTGAATAAATACTTCATGTTTATATTAAGTTAATCGATGCCATAGTTATTTCATCCGCCTGTAAAACCGAACCCTAGAAACATCTGTAGCTTACCACCTCATATATAGGACAAATCCGCTCGGCCTATCCAAAAATAATTTAACATCTTATCAACTAGTGAGGTGTACAGCACAATTGGTGTCAGGTGTGGGGTATTACAAAGCCTTATGTGCAGCACAAATGATGTGGGGTATATTACGAGTTTTATGGTAAATATAGGCGATCCCTATACCGTCGGGTGAAATAACAGGCATAGAAACGAAGTTAGATTTTGAAGAAGCAGGTTCAGAGTTGAGATAAAATTTGTGTCAAATAATTTAGCAGTAGAAAACCAAAGAGAAACTGAAATGGCTCGTGAAATATTGCTACCAGTATCAATAAATTTAGATTCTATTCCCTTTTATGCAGGACAATCGAATATAAACGATTTTATCCAAACTATCGATGAAACGGCTATTATTGCACATTGGACGGAGAAACAAAAAGTAGCAATTGCACGAATAAAATTAAGGGGACTGGCGAAACAATTTCTTGAATCAGAATTAAGTTTGAAAATCACTGAAGACTGGAATCTTTTGAAAACCAAGTTGAGAGAGCATTTTGCAGTAAGTCAGATACCAGGACAAGCTTTGAGAAAATTTTTGGAATGTAATCAAAGAAAGGGAGAAACTTGTAGACAATTTTTGGTTAGATTGAAATTATTAGCGTTGAAAACTCTCACGACTACAGGAGAAGAAACGGTGGATACGGTCCTGAAACAGCAACTCGATAGAGACATAACCACCCAATTTGTTATGGGACTAATGAACCCTGTCCGAAAGCGAGTCTTATCTATTCAGCCTACTATTATAGGAGAGGCCTTGAAAATCGCCGAACGGGAAGAGACAATTGAAAAGATTACGGAAAATCAAGAACGCGTTGCCCCTGAAGTAAAAACTACGATATCATTTAGGGAAAGAAAGTGTTATGAATGTCACAGGGTGGGCCATAAAGCGAATAATTGTAGAAATGGTTTTAGAATTGGAATTGAGGATAATATTAGATATGACAACTGGAATGAGAGGGTGATATGCTATGGTTGCAGAAAGAAAGGTCATATTATGAAGAATTGTCCGAATAATAGCGTGATTTGTTATAACTGCAAAAATAAAGGGCATTACGCAAAAGCATGCCCTGTGAATGATCGTAGGCCGGTGACTGAGACAAGAGGGAATTTAAACGGGAATGCAACAATAGATAAGAACGAAGCGATACAGATTTACACATGCGATAATGAAAGGCCAAGAAATACAGCATTGCTAGATATTGATGGAAAACATCGCATGGCACTTATTGATAGTGGAGCATCTGTATCGTTGATAAAAATAGCGACGTCTAAGAGATTCAAAAAGATTGATGATAGGAACGGAAATAGAGATAGTATTTTGATGGACATTCAAGGAAATTGTATACCTAGTAAAGGAAAAGTTTTAGTACCAATAAGGTTAGGCGAAGATATAGTGATAGAGCATGAGTTTATTGTTTTGGAAAATGGAAATTTTCGGACGGATTTCTTGATAGGGTTAGATTTTCTTCAAAAGTATGAAGTTAAAATTGATTGGGGTCAAGGACGCATGTTTATAGGTGAACAGGAAATTGAGCTTATGGAAGAAGGAAAATTGAAGGAAGTTGATATAGTAAAACATGTTATGGAGAGGAGATTGAAAAGTATGGAAAGACAGATTACAGAACTCAAGGAGATTATAGTTCGCCAAAATGAGGTAGCTTCTAGAAAAATCCAAAAGGACGATGAAACCTTGTCGTTTGCCGCGACAAATGGTTTCTCTGTACAGACAACGGCAAATTGTTTGACAGACAGCAGGACAGTCCATCAGGAAAATTCAAAAAAGTTACGACCTGAAGATAGGACAAAGTGCCGATCAGGTACAAAAAGGGTGAAGAATATCAGAATTGAGTATTCTGATAACAAGAAAACTCCTGAAAGAGTTCACGAGAATCGTAGAAGAAATGAGTGTGTACAGGCGTGTCCGATAAAAACGGAATGTAGTAATGATAAGCGTAATCAGTTTGAGAGAAAAGCTGAGACTCGAGATAGAAAAAGTAATCTGAGTTTGAAAAGGCAGAAGCAAGTCGAAAGAGTTTCGAGAGATGAGGTTAAGTTAATGAGAAATATGAAGGAGAAGAAAAAGGATATTTTGAGAAAAAATGAACGAACCGTAGAGATTTCGGAAAATGTGTTGGAAATGAGAAATTTCGAGGAAAATAGCGAGAAGCAGAGTAAGAGAGTTGAGAAAGTATTGAAAGATAAGTTGAAACGAGTAAGAAAAGAAAATTCAGAAGAAAAAGGTGAGACGAGAAGGGGTCAAGAAACATTTGAGGCAACTAATCGTTGTAATGAGCGAATATCAAAATCCGCAACGAATACGAATATCGTTACGAGAGGGAATGCAATGGAAAATAGGAAAAATTCGGAAAATTCTTCCAAGGAAGAACTTCGAAATCAAGTACTACCTCGCAATTCAGCTGTGTACTTATCTGAGGATATTACACTACCTCCGAAAACGATGGTTATTTGTACAGGAAATATGAGACATTTCAAGAGAATGACTTCTGAAAATGTAGTTTTAGAAGGAAATGACGGAGTTCACGGTTTAATGTTTGCTAGAACTCTTTGTGAACGACAAAAGAGAGTGCCGATTCGATTAGTGAATTTATTGGATAAAGAAAGAGTTTTACAAAAGAAAACAGTGGTGGCGTATGCGTATGAGACAGACTTAGATATAAAAGGAAAAGAGGTGAATAAAAATGGAATATATTCTGTTGAAGTTAAAAATGAAACAGAGAAATTATTGGAGCAGATGAAGTTGAATAACCCTGTAAATAGAGATCAAGAAAAATTAGTCAAGCTAGTGAAAGAATATATAGATATATTCCGTGCGCCGAATAAGAAATTGACATGTACTTCCAGAGTAAAACATCATATTATTACTGAAAATGTACCACCGATAGCAAAGCGACCGTATCGAGTACCTTATCAGAGAAAGAAAATACTTGACAGAGAAATACAAGAACTATTGGATAATGACATAATTGAGGATTCACAATCCCCCTGGAGTGCTCCTTGCATTTTGATAGAAAAGAAACGACATGACGGAGAAGATGCAGAATTCAGACTTTGTATAGATTATAGAAATTTAAATGAAATCACAAAAACTGATTATTTCCCGCTGCCAAATTTACAAGAGACTTTAGATGCTTTGAGTGGGAGCGGATTATTCAGTGTATTAGATTTAGCTAGCGGATATTATCAAGTAGAAGTTGACGAAAATTCCAAAGATAAAACGGCTTTTAGTACACCGTATGGACATTATCAATTTAATAGACTACCTATGGGATTAGTTAATGCACCCGCTAGCTGGCAAAGATTGATGTATGCGGTGTTGTCAAAATTAACTGGAAATGAGTGTTTAGTTTATTTAGATGATATTATAATTTTCAGCCCAGACAATGTTGACGAGCATTTAGAAAGACTAAGACATGTATTTGAAAGATTGAGAGAAAGTAATTTGAAATTGAAACCTACAAAGTGTCACTTTTTACAAACAGAGACGAAGTATCTTGGTCATATAATTTCAAAAGGAGGCTGTACTGCTGATCCAGAAAAAACGGAAGTTATTAAACATTATCCTCGACCACAGAGTGTGAAAGAAATTCGCGCATTTTTAGGCCTATGTGGATTTTATCGAAAATTTGTACCAAAATTCTCCGAAGTAGCGTTGCCTCTGGTAGAATTAACTAAGAAAAATGTGCCATACATATGGACGGACAGACAGAAAGAATCATTTGAAACACTAAAAAACGCTCTTATTAAACCACCGATTTTGAGATTTCCAGACGTGAAGAAAACTTTTATATTAAGTACCGATGCTTCTGCTACTGCAATAGCGGGTGTACTAAGTCAAGAATTTGAAGGATCAGAATTACCTGTTTGTTATTCTAGTAGAACTTTGAACTCAGCTGAAAGACGGTATTCAACTATTGAGCGTGAGTGTCTGGCCGTTATATGGATGATCAAGAAACATAGGATTTACCTAGTAGGAAATCATTTCACAGTCTATACTGATCATAGGCCTCTTATTTATTTGCTAACTATAAAGGATCCTAGTTCAAGATTAGCAAAATGGGCGTTATCCTTAGCAGAATATAGCTTCAGTATTCTTTATCGTCCGGGATCCAAGAATACAAATGCTGATGCTTTGACAAGATTGAGAAGCACCGAAGGAACAAAAAACTCGATAAAATTAATAACTGACATACCTCATGAAGAAGAAATCGAAAGTTCACCTATGATTGATATGGTATGGAGCAACGCAAATATTAAACGCCAACAGAATGCGGATAAACAATTGAGAGATTTGATCAATTCCTTAGATGAGACAAGTGACGAATTCTATTTGAATTTAGAAGGAATATTGTACAAAAAGAGAGACAATAATGAGAGAAAAGATAAGATATGCGCACCAGCGGCTATGATAAAGGACATAATTAAATTATACCATAGTGCAGTTACGTCAATGCACCCAGGCCAAAAGCAAACTTTGAAGACGATTCAAAGAGATTTTTATTGGAAAAATATGAGAAAAGACATTGAAAATTTTTGCAGGAAATGTCATAGCTGTAATCTTAGAAAAGCAAATTACCAACCCCCAGCAGAGTTACAAAATCTTTATGCACCTGAAGCCCCGTTTGACCGAATATCTATGGATATTGTAGGACCTCTGAATAGAACAAAGAACGGAAATAAGTATATTTTAACGGTAATTGATCATCTCACTAGATACCCAGAAGCGGTCGCACTTCCTGATATTACAGCTGAAACCGTAGCAAAAGCATTTGTTGTAAATATAATTTGTCGATTCGGAACGCCAATGGCATTATTAACCGATAGAGGAAGTCAATTTATGTCAAGAATGTTCAAGGAAGTTTGTAAAATACTTGATATTAAGAGATTATTAACAACCCCGTATCATCCACAATGCAATGGAATTATTGAAAGAATGCATCTTCAAATGAAACAAATGATATCTCATTACGTAACTGATGAAAATGATGGATGGGACGAATACCTACCGTTTGCGATGTTAGCCTATAGAAATCAGATTCATGGGTCGACTAATGAAAGCCCTTTTTATTTGATGTTTGGACGAGATTTCATACTACCACATCAATTGATTAATCAGAAAACCCGAATAAGTTATGACATTGATAGTAATTACGCCGCCGAACTCACTCATAGAATGCAAGTCGCACATGAGATAGCTAGAGAATCTCTTGAAAAAATTTCAGAAAATAGACGAGAAAGATTTAATAAAAAAGCAAAGACCAGAGAACTGAAAATAAGTGACCGTGTATATTTACATACTCCAGTTGTAACAAAAGGCAGAAAATTAGCAAGCAAATTCTATCCAAATTTTAGCGGGCCATTTAGAATAATAGAAAAACTTGGACCAGTGACTTATAAAATTCAAAAGATCGGAAATAGAAAAGAGGTACAGATCGTTCATGCAAATAGACTGAAATTAGTTAAGGGTGTAGAATCAGCTGACAGTGAGGAACATTCAGTCGAAAACGAGGTACAAATAAATAACGGGCCAGAGGACGATGACCCGTCCCTTTACGATATTGGGATACCTAGATTAGAACTAGGTCAAATTCAGAATCCGAGAACATCTGGTGAATCAGATAACGAAACGGACTCCACAAACTCAGACTCGGAGAGCAACGAAGAAGGAAATACAAGTAATGATAACGAGGAAGAAAGTAATGACGACGAAAGTATAAGCGAGGAAGAACAATACGAATCTGCCAGCGAGTCAAATTCAGAACCAGAAGTTGTTCATAATCACCAAACCCGGTCAAGAGGGCCTGTAGAAGAACACGATTGGGTGTTACGTCGTCGAATTTAGACAGATAAACATGTCAGAGCACGAGTGGATTTTACCACGGTCGATATGACAAATCGTATACTCAGAATAACAGAGAATGAAGAGTGATGAGATAAATATAGGTAGTAAAAATATACATATAGATATATAGCTGTCAACTCTCATGCGCATAAGAAATTAGGAAGGTGAAATAAGTGGAAATAAATATTAGGTTATGGGGAAAACAAACTAATACACTATGCTTCCATCAAAATCTAACGGGTTAAATACCTTGAAACGGTAAAATGGAATTTTGGCAGACCTACTGATATTGAGTGAAAAATATTTCAGATGAGGCCAAAATATGCGATAGTAAAAATCACCCTGAAAGAACTATGAATTTAAACCATATCATGAGATAGGGACCATTGACAGTATGTATAGTAGATAGGGAATTAGTTATCGTGAGATTAGGAGAAAAATGAATGATTGTATACCAGAGATAGATAAAAATGAAAATTTTAATGTAGTGCCGAAAACATTGTAAGTTATAAAATGAGCTATATTGTAGAAATAAGTTTAGATAAGGGCAAACAGACGTTATGGTTTATGGGCACATGGACTTTTTAATGAATAACTTAGCGAGGGAATACCTCACGCTGATCGACGTAGTGGTGCAGAGCAGATACCTCAACCAGCGTCTGAGTATCGACAGATGCTACAATCTGTTGTACCTGTCAGTGTTCCATGCGGAACACCTAAGGACGTCGCAGTACATGGGTCTGTGGATGTGCACTTGTAACTAGTGCATACCTGAGAACTTGCAACGAGTCAAAAGGATTCCATGCGAATGCCATTGGTGCCAAGGCATACCCAACCAAGACCTGCCCTTCGATGACCTCAGCCCGGTCATCGAGATGACATCAGTGAGTTTCACTGAGAGCGACTGGGACGACGGGTTCTCAGCACAAACTACGGCCGCCCTGCAGATGTTTCCTGCAGAGAGGTGGAAGATGGAATCTTCCACCCCCTAAATCAACCCCGAAGCGGATCTTCCGGACCTGAGTCCACCTCTGTGGATGCTAATGGACCACCAGGACGAGCCTGGTGATTACCAGGTTTTTTAACCGCCCCGTGAGTGTGATGTGGTTAGGTACCTTGTGTTTTGTTTGTTTTTATTTTTGAAAGAAACGCTTGAAGTTAAGGTCAAGGTGTTAAGGTAGTATTTTAATTAGTATTGGATTATATGTATGAGATTTCGCTATGTTAATTTAGATTTACTTTTCCTTTCTTTATATGAGATTTTTTTTAGTTTATTGTGAGTACGTTTCGATACATGTATATTGTTCAGGTTCAGGTTCGAAATTAATACTTTTGTGAGTATCAATTTCTTAAAAGGGTGAGGGAGGAATGTGCTGGGCACGGATATAATGCATCATTACTGTGAAAAGTAATCAAAGATCAAATGTCAAATACAGATAAACTAATCATGTCCAAAGAAGAATTATTACTGCAGGTGGCCTATATCAAGTCATAAACAGATGAATCTCAAAAGCGCCGAAAATATAAGTTATGTTCAACTTCGTTTATCAACTAGAATGATAAAGACAAGAATGTATGTACAAATGACCTAAAAGGGCACTGATGAAAGGAGTAAATATCTTAAAATTTGATATCACAGAGAAAAACAAAGTCATAAATTTGGAACTTAATGACAAAATATGGTGCACGTGTTCTTTTGTCGAATTGCCGCTTTAATAGAAACAAAGGGTACATTTTTATATAAAAATGATGACCGAAAGTCAATCGAAAGCAGTCAGTAGCCAGCAGTCACAATCATGGCTCGGAGGAGCTAAGTTCCTTAATACCGTGGTCACCACGGTTTGTGTTGAAGCTAACGGACTTTTAAGTAGCTGATTCTTTGTCGACAGACATCAGAACATACTTTGTCCGTTTTGCAAGTTGTCGCTAGACATTGCAAAAGTTAGTTATCAGGCTGAAAGTGAAGCTCAATAGTTTTTGTAAAATTAAATTGTACAGTTGAAAGTTTTCTCAGTTTAAACCAGTCAGTTTGCAAGTGTCGCGAATTTCCAAACGAAGTGAAAAGTGAACCAAATACAAAATATGTAAGTTGCCCAAAACCAGTCTATATAAATGCCCGTAGGGAAATATTTCAGATCATTGACCCAAAAAGTTTAAAAGGCACATGTTAGGGAATTATGCCATTCATATCAGAGGGTGTCGTTTGTCGGATAGATAGTAGCCAGGGTTGTATTCAAAAATATTAAAGTATTTGACGTATGATTTTCTGATTACAAAAGAGTGACTGATAAAATAGCTTTGCGTATTGAACTTGATGGAATAATTACCTGTATGATTGTAAATTCGATTTTGTATTCTTTTATGTAAATTAATATGGTTCTTTCAGGAGTACTTATAAATCTTGATAATATTTCTATATGTCAGTAGACCACCATAGATATTTTTTGAATAAATACTTCATGTTTATATTAAGTTAATCGATGCCATAGTTATTTCATCCGCCTGTAAAACCGAACCCTAGAAACATCTGTAGCTTACCACCTCATATATAGGACAAATCCGCTCGGCCTATCCAAAAATAATTTAACATCTTATCAACTAGTGAGGTGTACAGCACACTGCAGTATCTATGATAGGTTTGGTTCACCCAACTAAGCTCTACATTGCAAAATATTCCGTTTTTCCGTTCAGTACTCTCGCTTGTTGAAATTGTATATCGAATATCTGAAAGTTAACACTCAAACTATGGAATATTTATTGGTTTTCCATACACGATGAAATAGGATTTACATAACATTACGCGGACGTAATCCTATCCGTATACATATAAACAAGATATAAGCACACAACTTTCAATCCAAATCTGCTTTCCGATCGCATAGCCGTAATTGGAAAAATTTATTGATAGTTGTCGACGGTCTCGATAACATCAAGAAACGATTAAATCAGATACCTTCACGTCTTCTTTAAGGTAATAGCAACGATTATAAAATTGTCAATCATATAAGGAAGGGTCTACCTATATCATGTCATCAGTAGTCCGTCATCAGTAGTCCATCATCAGGAAATCGAAATTACTACATGGAACATGCCTACTCATTAACAGTGAATAATTGTTGATGTTCATAAATTGATTTTTTATGTTAAAAGTGGTTTCCCAATTTCTTTGCCAAGCCAAAAACGTAAAATGGTGCCTTTCCAGTGCGCCATGAAAATGGAATTTTATACAACCAACATCAAGAAGTTAGGCAACACTGAATTGCAAAGACATGCCCAAAAATAATCAAGTTATAAAGATATCAATGAAGTTGAACCAAAGTTTACGGGATATAGTATATTTTGTTGATATAGTATTTAGCTTAGTCGAGCTATTAGCCACTTCTATGTTTTGTGACATGGGAGATTTGTTACTGGAGTGTTTCTTTCTTCCGCCGCATGGTGTCGCTAATTCCAAGTATCTCTTGGAACGCGGCTTAGAGCGGTCAAATAGACGCGACGAAAATGCATTGAGACAGGCACGCTTCGAGTGGAGATCTCACGGTCTCTACTCGGATAACTACCCTGCACTAATGAGGGTCAATAAGCCCGAAACCGGTCTGTAGGTTGTTTAACGTGCCTGTGTCGATGTGAATTTGTCACGTCTTAGAAAGAAAGGAACATTTGCGATCTGCATTCACAGTGTGACTAATTGCATGGACTACGAGCAGATATATATATATATTTGCCAAAAAAGTTGTAATTTTCTGCGCGCGATCTACCAGTCATTCAAACTTTGTTTAATTTAAAATTGAACAAGACGAAATATGTCTTTCTTTCAATTCAGAATTTTTATTAGTATTGTATATATGGTGTCATGGCGACGATGAAGTCGAGATGAGATTTCGGAATTTTTCAACAAGATATGTAACAATAAATTTTATTAATTCAGAAACACTTCGGGAGATGTCAAGCAGGGGACTCTACATATCGTTCATTATCATTGAGGTGCACAAAAATAAGTCTTTTTCGTGTTTCGAAAGGAACGCTTATTTAACCTCGATGATAAATCAATTAAATCCATCCTATCTTGATTATTGTTTTCGTTATTTTTATATTGTGGAACGACTATTCACGGAATGTTTTTCATGCTCCTAAAACTTTTGATGAAATTGGGACCTTGAAATAATTGTTTATGCACTTCAGGGATTTAAATGGTACTTTAAATCCGAGTTTAAATCCCTATTTTCGTAAAATAATTCCTAATAATAAATTCCTAGGGATTAAAAATGTAATTCAAATCTCTAGGGATTTAAAGTAAATTTATCTGCAATGAAAGCTGAATTCAGAAATTGATCTTCAATAATTTCATCACAATATCACATGATATGGATGCAACAAAAGTGTAACATGTTTAGAACAATATCGAACTCTTAATAACTTAATTCATATGAATATTAACAGTTATGTTTGTAATATCGATAACTAATATAATAATAATTTTTGTTATATTTTCATCAACGTTTGAATTACAAATGTCTAGAGGTTTTTGTCACCTCGAAAAAAGCTAGAAATGCTGAAAATTCAAGAAAATTCAGATATATGTATTGTTATTCGGATAATATTCACGAACATTATGGGTTTTCCTTTGGCGTAGACATGCCTTAGAAATGTTACCATCTAATTAATATCAGGAGATTCTATTCACAAAAAATATAACTATATATGTTCCGCCTTCCGGCCTAATGATATATTATCTATTCTTATCATATACCTACCAAATTGAAAGTCGTCAGGTATTAATTGTTGGTGTATTTTCTAAAATAAAACTCTTGTATCGTAGGTCTTTCGTGCTAAGAGTGTCCAGCTGGAGATTATCATAACTTTCTCCGCCATTAGCTCCTTATAAAAACTGAAGCATTGGACTTATCTCAATAGCTTTCACGTGTGATTCATTTTTACTTATAAACCAATAAACTCGCTTACAAGGTGCGCAGAGTGTAGCTAATATTTCTCATGTTTCAGACTGGTGGGTGAATAAATGGGCTAATAGCCATATTTGCTGTCAATACAGACAATAGTCATCACGAAATGCATTCCAGTGACGAAGAAATTGTGAATTGTACTCCACCAGAAAGCAATAAAGCAGCTGAGGATGCGAATAATTAATAATTTATTTTACGGCGGGCGGTAAAGTACCATTTTATGCCCGGCGGGCGGTAAAGTAGTCCGAGGGCGTTAAAGTGCTATTTTACGCTCAGTCGTGCATATGCCTTTATGTATGTGAACCCGCCATAAGGAGTTTTCGATTTTATATTCATTCCATCCTATATATTTTCCGCGATATAGGTATCAACTATAATAATGACCCAAAATGGTGGATTTCTGGATAATTTCTATTTGACAGACGAATGTTCATGTTTGCAGCGATAATAATTATGAATAATTACGGAATACCATTCCAAAACTGATATTGAGTAGATGATTAAAATGGGTTGAAATCTGGAATGTTAATTAATGCAAATCAACAGCATAGGTTATGAAAGCAATTTTCTAGCACTAAAACTTGTATTTTGTATTTCATGAAAATTTGAATAGAAAAGTAATGCATAATATTATAATATGCGTTAAAAACAAAATTATACCTATATAATGCATACATAATTATTTTACGTTCTAACAACTTTCGATGTTGACAGTTCCAATTTTCCTTTGAGATATAATAATATAATCTGTAAAAATTATTACTGTTCAAGTCAGATATCAATAATTCCATCCTGAAATGATAATGGTGATGAGATGTGAGCTGTTTTAAACAATAATGAATAGTTTCGGCACAAAAAAATCCTTGAGTTGAAAAATCTTGTATTTAAACACCTTTATCGTAAAAAAATAAGCCACTGCTTCGAATAATCAAATATCTGCTCGGACAAGAAGAAGTGAAATATTTATATTTGAAAATTGTATCACCAGCATAGAGGAAAATTTGATAAAGTCGTCAGCTAATGATAACACCGATCATTGATGTATATATGATGAACCTCAGCGGTCCTAGAACGGAGCCTTGAGTGACTCCGTGTAGAATATTTTGGAGTTCAGATTCAGAATTATTATTCACACAATGCACATATTGTTGATGTCTGCCATTCTGATAAGATTCAAATACTTTCAATGACAAGCCACTTATACCATAAAATGAAAGCTTCTCCAATAGAAGTTCATGGGAAACATAGTCGACGTCACACATTGTCAACAACGAATGCTCATCCACGATCCCAAGAAGATGTTATGAACGGGATCTCAAGCATATATTATAATGAGATTAAAATGAATGATAAGAGAACATTTATATAAATTTAGGAAGCACAGCACGATGACCATAGACTAGAGTATAGACTAAACTTACCAGGTTGGCGAAACATTGGAACTGAGGAATAAGTTATGAATAAAGTTACTCGAGGTCTTTGAAGGATCATTCGAGAAGAGGTAATTAGGGAAGCAATAGCAACGTTTAGTTTTGTATATACTTCAAATTCGCTCGGGTCCAATATTTATGTGTATGAGATCCGCAGTCGTAAAATATAATTACACTAGAAGTCTTCAATCAACTTATATTTATATTATCTTGAACGAAGAGTAAGAGATTTATATCTGAAATATTTTATATCAAGTATTTTTGACTTGACCACGATCTTAGAATAGTTTACATTTGGCAAAATCGACATGAACCACGACTTGATAACCTTTCTTGGGAAAATCACGTGAGATCCATTGTCAAAAGTGCATCCCAAAAACTTTGATTTCTGTTTCGAGTCAAGGGCTATTTCACTCGCAGCCAGATGCTTATGATCTATAATACTGGAATACTGTTCCCATATTTGGAGTGCGGCACCCAAACATATCCTGAAACTATTGGATTCTGCCCAAAAAAAGGGAGCAATTCGTCTCGTCGGTGATGGCTCGCTTACAAACTCGCTCACTTCTCTGGAACACCGTAGAAAAGTTGGCGATTTATCTCTATTTTATAGATATTTTCATGGGCGATGCTCTTCTTAACTATCAACAATCGTTCCTTCATTAGAAGTCTCTTCGAGATTAACCCGTCAAGTTCAGTCTTCACACCCCTTGATAGTCACTTTAGAGAACTGCAGAATGTCCCTTTCCAGAGACTCGTTCATCCAACGAACATTTGGAACTTTGGAACTCATTGCCTAGGGAGGTGTTCCCCGAGGCATACCATCCCCAGAAATTTAAGAAGAACACCAACTCCTACCTTCTTTCTCTTGTTTCTCACGATGTTCTCTGAACATTATACAGGATATACCTTTTCCAGAACCAGAACATAAAAAAACTTAGTAATAAGCGGAGATGGGAGTTTCCAACAATTTTCCCACTGAAAATTACTATAAAGCCTCCGAAACCAGAATCATAGTTCAGAAAGGGAGTTCGAGATTATTACAACAGTCGAGCAATCGGTCAGTTAGCAGTGGTACAATGAATGCATTGCTCGAATCAGACAAAATTTATTAGTTTGTGATCTCAGTGCCGCCCTCGTAAAGTGTAGAACTAGTTAACGTAAATTTACCAAACAGTGAAACCATTATTATCGAACAATATACACTTCAATACTCGAAATATTTATATATCGTTCAAGAAATCATCTGAAGATATACTAAATGATTGTGCTTACTCACACATGTAAATAATCCAATTTATATTTACTAACTCTGCCTGTCTAATTAATTCAAATGCTCAATAGTATTTATTATATGTGATAATTGTCTTTATGTATACACCCATCATTCTTTTTCCTGCATATTCAAGAACCCAATAAAAGAAGAAATGTTGAAATGACCCTGTCTAGGCCAACTTGAATAAAGAAGGGTTGCATAACCAAGAACCTAAGCGGTGGATCTTTTACTGCGCGGAAGCAAAATGGGGCAAACTGCAAGAATTCAAAGTTCTCAAAATATACCAGTGACCTAATTTTCAGTAATAATACCACAAGTGATTGGATTTTCGCGAAAAGTCTGTTGAGTTACGAAATAAAAAACAGACTTATGAGTTAAATCCAATCACGAGTGGAATTTTAGTAGACTATTTCACGAACAGAGTAAATGGTAAAAATCTGAAATTTGGTAGAATCAGCGCCGTGATTATTTATATTTGACGTTTCACTGTCACATACACAACTCTGAAAACACCGATCTTGACAAGCCAATCAGAGTCAAAAGTTTGTATTATCGGTAATCCCAACTTGACTATAGAGCTCCTGATTGGTTCATTTGGCAAGTGCATGAAACAGTCAGTATAATTTTGTTTTGATTGGTTTTGTTTGATCAGATGACCACAAATTAACTGATTCGATTGGATTTCTACTTGAGCAAAAAATTTACTAAACCATTTCACAAACAGAGTAAATGGTAAAAATCTGAATTTTGGTAGATTCAGCGTGAATATTTATATTTGACGTTTCACTGTCACATACACAACTCTGAAAACACCGAACTTGACAGGCCAATCAGAGTCAAGAGTCAAGTTTGTGTTATGGGTAATCCGAACTTGAGTGCGTGAATTAGTCAGTAGAACTTCGATAATCTTAGAGCTTTATCGGCGAAAATGATAAAGGTGAGTTCCCAATGCAGCGTTTTTGCTTCTCGCGTCGCGCGTCATGCACTCTGATTGGTGAAGCGGAATTTAGATAATATTGAAGCGAAAAAGTTCAATATTTTCAACTTTCTTGCGTCGCTTATCGCTGCTAAAATTGGTTAGGTTAGGTTAGGAAATGGAGGAACAAAAGCATGAGGATATCACATTGAGAGTGAGTAAAAATGATTGCTGTAATCCTGAATCATATTATTGAGGTTTTCAAATAATTGCAGTATTATTGTGGATTAGGCAGCATATAACCCAGCATGAACATATTTTACCGTCTTCTACGTTTTCCGAGGAAATAAACTAATAATTTTCTTCGCTTTTGTTTTATTATGGCTTCCATTATTTCATTTATTCAACCGTACTTAATACTTTCATTGGGAACAATCAGAATAAACAAAACGCAGCACAGCAATTTTGAATTCCGCTTCACCAATCAGAGTGCATGACGCGAAAAGCAAAAACGCTGCATTGGGAACACACCTTTAGACTCATGAGATAATGGAGCGTTGCCAAACTTTATGAGGGCTATGTTATGATAGGATAAACAAGTTCTCGATATAAAGGATTTCTTCGAGACTTCAAGCTTTCTAACTAAATCAGATGTTTCCAAATCGGAAACGAATTTTTCGTAGATAGAAAATATCAATAGAAGTATCCAGATTTTGAAATTACGAATCATCGACGCCCTCCAACTTTTTATCTCGCTGACCATCAGTAGATCGTCAGAACGTTCCAAATTTCTCAACTCCCCAATTTTTTTCGTGTCTCCTGATGCCTCGATCGAATTTCTGCACAAACTGCCTATTTAGCTTATATTAAGATCAACAGTCCAGATAACACATGTATCATTATCTCTCTCGGTACTCTGTAATGATGATGTTCGTTTTGGGTCCATGGCAACTTCGATAAATGACTCCGGCAATTATCTTACGAGTACGTGAAAATGTATTTTAAATGTTTCTGATCAGATCGTGGGTCGCCTTGAAATAACTACAAGCAAACGTATCACTTACTTTATATTTGGAGACTTTCCAAAATTCAGAAACGTGAAGCCATCATCAGCTTTCACACCTCAATAATTGGTCCTAAATCTGATGTTGGTAAATTTATCGATA
Source organism: Chrysomela aeneicollis (assembly GCA_029955515.1). Taxonomy (NCBI): domain Eukaryota; kingdom Metazoa; phylum Arthropoda; class Insecta; order Coleoptera; family Chrysomelidae; genus Chrysomela; species Chrysomela aeneicollis. The sequence goes on from JARUHQ010000022.1 coordinate 6,355,156, forward strand.
TTCCTATCCATAATTATTATCAATTTGTTGATATTGTCGATAACCCCAGTAAGTCGATAATATTGATAGATAATATTGACCATAGTATTTTCCGCTTTGACTACCAGTTCATGGAACCATAGCCATCAGATTTTTCAATGCGAAGTTCGCGCATGTAATATCAAATATAGATGTTTACCATACATGGACATTATAGACAACAGTGTACAAGGTATTTATTTAGTGTAGATGTAAGATTAGAAGTAGGTATCTGGAGAACAGAATGAAATATTATTTTGAAAATTATTAGGCGTAATCAAACATGCTTCATCCCTCTAAAATATCATCATTGATACAGTGTTGTCTATTTCATCAGAAATTATAGATAATCTTTCAAACGAAATACCCCATATACTATATTATTTTTATAGTCCTTATAGGACGTATTCTGACAAGATAATATCTCAGTTTCAGTATACAAGGAGAAAATTACTCTTTTTTAAATGATACAACCTGTAGGTATATTATTAGGTATACCTATTTGGTAAGCAGTGACATTTTTCTCAACAATAATTTCACATATACTTTTCCAACACCTTTATTGAACAGTTTGTGAGTAACAATCATTTATGTTTTGAAATCATCTATACAATAGAATAATTTTGGATATTTTCGATGGAATATCCTTAGGTATAGATGATTTGGTTTTCAATAGTTCCATAGTTATTATAACTATAGTGATACTAATTGTATCAATACAACAATAGATGTCAAATCAAATACATTTTCTTGTGTAGATTCGAATTCACAATTTGGAAAAGCTCATGAAAAGAATGGTATGGATTTCAGCATAAAAACCTAACCTAAAAATTATCGTAAGTTAGGCCATTTTGTAAACATAAAAGCCTGATCACATTAATCGTAATGCCAAATAATGAATTGTGCAAATCATGGAATCCTAAAAATTCCCAATCATGAATAAGCCAATAGTTTTCAATAAACCCTGTTTCGTCGCATTTGTTAATAATATTGCTAATTGTTATTTATTCCGATTGATTTCAAAATGTTTTATTGGTTTCGCAGCTGAATAAATGAGTTTTGAAATATAGGAACAATGTATATTCAATTTAAAAGGTAACAGAGTGGAAATAAACTTGCCTTACTATCGGTATTGCTAATCTTCATTGTTAGAATAATTGATTATTTACAGTATATTGAAAACCTGTTGAACAATATGCACTCGACTGTAAGTGTATCGCTTGCATAGTATCTGTATCGAAGAAACATTTTTTTTTCTCAATGCGTGTCAACTACATATCTGAACCAAGAGCTAAGAACGTTTGATATAACATAACTTATCTCTGATTTTACGATCGTGAACTGAACAAAACAGTTTCGACTAACTTGACCTTATCAGTCACACTAGGTCAGAAAGTTCGAAATTGCTTAGGTTAGCTTGTATAAAGAACTGTTCTCATCCTGGCATAAAAACTGAATTACCATAACCAAGACTAGATGAACAGTTGCATTACTCAAAGATATGCAATCTTTATTGCCTGCTCTTCAAAAGTATTCCCTTTTCATTAATGTCTTCAAACATTAGCTGTTGTTAATAATAAATAAATTAATATTTGTTTCTTCAGTTTCAGGTATGTTGGTGAAATGGCTTTCTTGACAATACATTCATAACAGGTAAAGTATGCAACATACAACAGATAGCTGAAGGTACCACTCGAGATACCATCAGTACTTTTTACAACCATCATGAAGCACTGCTGATATAGCTTCATGCTTCATTTGAGAATACTACGGAAGCGCTGAAGGGCCACATAGGAGCGTTGTTTTTAAACTCGGCTAACAGCCGACTTAAAAGTTAAACTCGGCTTACAGCCGACTTAAACTTTTTGCGCCTAGTCGGCTAGCAGTCGACTTGAAAAGTCGGCTGTTAGCTGAGTTTAAGTCGGCTGTTAGCCGAGTTTAAGTCGGCCGCTTCCGTAGAATACGTGTGAAGAGAAGAAGATGGTTTATATCGCCTAATATTATGTTACTGTCTTCTGACTATGTGATAATGTCGAATGTGCCTTTTTTTGATTCCAAAAGGGACAATTCATTTTTCTTCAACATTACAGTTAACAAAATTCATGACTTTCTCGCTGAATTCCAATGACCAGCCAAGCAGTCCTGAATTAAAACTTCAAAGTCTAGTTGCACAGACCTAGAATTCTGTAATTGTCCAACCATTGAAAATCGGCATCCATGAAATATTTGGGTGTAGTTATCGATCATCACTTGGAGATGAGATGGGACTATATCATTCGCGAAATTCTCTCAAAAAATAACTTGATGACAATCTATAACTCCTTAGCAGAATCAATAATTCGGTATTGTATCGTAGTACGGGGAGGAACTTTTTAAAATACGTTGAATCATTTGCTAACGGTACAAAATTCGTTACTTAAAATATTATTAAAAAAAAACTGGCCCTCTCGACGGAAATACTTTACCAAGAAGCGAAGGTAATGAATGTTAGATGCCTGTACAGCTATCAATGTCTGGTATGGATGTTTTTAAACATCGACAAATATAGAACACCCAGACTCACAAGATTCTCAGAAAAATCAAATATCCAACTACCAATTTACAGAAAGAGCCATACGCAGCAGAGATTTGTTTTTTCTTTGGTTCCAAACTATATAACATCCTTCCAACAAACCTGAAGAATATCAATAACATTAATAAATACAAAACCACTCTGAAACACTATCTTATCGAGAATTCAGAAATCAATAACATTTTTTGAAAATGAAAAACAACTCGTCACTTTGTCAACACTGTCTTGAAAAACTATTGCAATTTCTTCCCGATATCCTGCTGTCTTCATTGTATTGAATATTAATTTTACAATACTTTACTTTATAATTAGTAATACCAATTCACTAATAGTCAAACTTAAATCTTTGTACATATAATTTTTATTCAATGAATGAGTAGAAAAGCACAATACAGGAATTTGTATGCCTGGTATTTTTCAACCATTTGAGATAAATCTTGTTTATACGAATTTATCTACTGTATCTGCCGTACTTCATATTGATTTGAATAAATTTGATCTGTAAGTTGGTTATGCATGATTACAATCGGATGGTGATCTTAATAGCTTAATAACAATATCTATAGTTTTTTCATGAAAAAAAAAATTGAATCTAGGGAGAAAAACTAGATCAAGAAAAAATAAATAATGCTTAAATCTGTGGAGATTGGTAGCAACTGATAAGAAAAAAGTTGAAATCTAGAGCAAGTACTTACGAAATCAGGTAAATTTTGGAGGAGACGGAATACTACTCAGAAAAATACCAAATATTATATTTCAAATAGGTCAATGATTATCAACATCATAAACGTACCAAAACATTAGTTATTCACAATACATTTGTTACCAAAATTTGCGTCAGGTACGAAAGCATAACATGTTAGATACAAGCATAATACGTTAGATACCAAATAATATTTATTCATTTTCTATATATTTTCGCATCGCCGTTGTCAATGATACGATAAAGCTTTGAAAGCAACTCGATTATTAGCGATTTAACACCGTCTAGGACATTGCTTAGTTACGAGGTGATAGCCGAGTCGACTATTATAAATCGCATAATAATCTTGTTACATTAATAGCTATAAAATCATAGTCAAGAAATTTTGGTGAAAATGATATGAGTTTCTTATTTCTATAATCGCTCATCGAAGAATCACTAACAATAATAAATACACCTTGTATGCAATATCATTACGCAATATTTGAATCATACATATAAACGTGGAAATGAATAAGTAGGTATATATAAAGGTGCGTTTAACGATTGGCCCAGAATCAATTCATGGTCGTGTTTAAACAATTATAATGATTATACATATCCCTTCAGATTTTTTATTCAGCTTGCTCTAATATTATGAATTGAGGCTGATATAAAAAAATATACAACTGCATTTTCTATTCTGTTAATTGAGGTGATAACCTTGTTGAGTCTGTTTACGGGAATTTTCAATAAAACTAATAGCGAATTTCATTCATTGGGTGGGAACCAGAGAAGAGTTTATATCGAGGTTTATATGCACTTTGCGTATATATATTCTTCTTTTTGACCTGCATCGAAAAGAGAAATATATACACTGAGGGCACACCAGTTTTACAGAAGAGTTCGCTAAAAGAAGATTCAAAATAATTGTTTTTTTTAACACATCTCGAATATTCCTGACAGATTTATTATCGAAGGGCAAAAAAAGATAAAATTATTTTGTTCTTGAATGAAGGAAAATAAAAAAGCTGATAATTGATATTATAATATTATAAATAATAAATATCAGAAATACACTAATCTGAATTATAATTAATGATCTATACTCGTGATAAAATATTTCAAAGACTATTCTATATCAAGTAGGAATTTTGTCAAAATGTCTAAGGTAAGATATAGGTAATCAACCTCTCATATCATGTTGTTATTAAAACCATATCTACCCACAAGATCATTTCAATTTACATAAGTAAAGCAATTTTGGTATCCATACCAATATTATACGCATTATTTCGATTGGTTTCCGTATTATTTAAATCACTTTCTTTGTTACAAAATCGTAATTATCCACTTGAACGATTTTATCTTAATATAACTTGCTTGAATTCTGGGCAAAAAAAGGAGATTTCAAACTTGATTGCATATTATATACTATCTGTCAGCAATCTATTTTTATATCAGATTGAAATCATCGAAGGTTGTAGCATTCTAATTGTTTTTGAAATATCACAATAAAACCTATTGTAACACGGGTTTAATTTCAGCCAAAAAAGCGTATGAGGAAACCAAATGAATAAATTGTGTTTCAATAAATTTAGTAACATTGCTGCCTAAAAATCGTAATACACGGTTTTTTGAGTCATCTGGAACATTAAGTGATTCCATAATGTCCAGTCGAATGCCTTATTGACTGTACCTCCGTTATAAATACAAATGACAGCTACATATATAGTTTGTGAAGAGTAAAGTGATGATAAAACATAATAAATTTAGGCTAAGAATATTTTTTCAATCAAAATTCCTGTGTTGAATTCATATATGGCATCAAGTGAATGTTTCACTAAAAATGAAATTTATTCGATTCAACATGTTTCGTTAAAAATGCAAAGCTACCTATAATGAGAAGGTATGTTGGCAGAAATCATTGGGGGAATCGGTAATTAAAATCTGTAACAGTTTCGATATAAAGTTCCGTTGGAATATTTTGACACAAATTGATTCTCTGAATGGGTCCAATTAAGTTTTGAACAATTTGCGCTTCCTGGCAATCGAGTTCCGTAAAAGATTCAGATATTTTGTTTTTGTCGGTACCACTTTCATTGATTGATAATGAAAGTACAGTTATGTTATTCACCTCATTTAACGTCAACATTTCGTTCACAATCAAGTCATGGTCTGATTAATTTATCGTTCGTTTTTTTGTACTACTCGACGTAATGGATACTAAAGTTTGATGGATCTCGGAACTTCACATTCACATCGGAAATTGAGTTTGAAATTGCGCTTTCCTTATTTGAATACTGTTAACGCTTCGATCAGTTAGCATACTAGATGAATAAAGCACAATCCTGATGATGTCCACACCAATTCTTTGAAGACTGTTGGATATATTTTCATTTTTCTCATGGAAGACATCGTCACCAATGTAAAAAACACATCCAGTGACCGATACTCACTGTCACTAACTAGACAATGATGCAAAATATAGGGTACAAAAATATGCCTCATCGAACATATCAACGATGGCGTATAACCTGTTGAACTCATCGAAAATGGCATACAGCATTCGAAATTATCGATAAGAGCATATATAGAATATAAATCAGGATATATCGATACACAAGTGAATAATAAAGATACCACTCATGAGAGTCAAATCAAGCACTATAGCCAGTTTAGATGTCTCACAAGGATAAAGAAACAGTGTATTCCACCTCCACTCCCCAATTCCACAAAGCTCTCAGTCTTCTTTTCATTTCATCCATATCAAAACCTGACTGACTTTCTATCATTCTTGATACTATAACAATCGACCGTTAAAAACGGCGTGATACATTATGAACCATAAATCAGGTTCATCAATAGTACAAGTAGCACAACGTACGGAACGTATGAAAATCGTTTTACACCAAAAACATTTATTGACGTGTTAATCCTTGAAAAAATAAAAAAGTCATGAATTGGACAAATAGGTACTTTAAGAGGAAAAATTTTATATCCAATTAAAAATATCGAACAACTACTTTCCTGGCAAATACCACGCAGAACATTGAATTATATCTGCTCGTACTCCATGCGAAGATTCACACTGTGATTGCAAATCGCGAATGTTTCTTTCTTCCTAAGACGTGACAAATTCACATCGAGACAGGCACGCTCTCAATAACCTACATACTGGTTTCGTGCTTATTGGCCCTCATCAGTGCATGAAAGAAACACTCCAGAGACAAATCTCCCAAGTCACAGAACTTGGAAGTGGCTGATAGCTCGTCTAATCTAATTAATGAAAAAATGAAAAACCCATGAATTGGACAAAAAGTAGAGTGAAGGCAGTAGAGTGAAGTGTTTTTAAAACTTATTGAAGAATTATTCTCTTCGAGATGGCAAAATACTCAAAAGTTCTAGGACATAATTTTTCTAGTGCTTTCGTGAAATATGACCTTCCTAAACTGATATAGTAAATGCAATACTGTCTTTATATTTTATGTGTAATTGGTTTGGTAAAAATTATTTCGAGACTTAAACGATCTTGAATTTTGGCAACCAACGGATAAATAGGTCTAGTAACCTAAAAAAAAAGGTGTTCATAACGAAATGATCTGATGAAACCGAAAATTATATGGTTTCTCACAATATAGGTAATTACTTGTACTGATAAAGTGAACTTTTTACACAATTATTTCCGAAAACAACAATGGATGTTATTAAAGCTTGCTAAGTCACGAATTTTGAAGCCTTATATTATGTTCGTGATGGTCACGTTTACGATATCAATCTTGATTTTTCTTGTGGAACAGGAATTTCTTAATAATTACCTACGTTGACATTATGGAGCAAATTATTGTCATTTGATGTAACGTTTTCGTTATCGCTGGAAAAGTTAAAGATCTCAACATACTAAAACTATAATGATGTGAGTTATGTTACTTATATCTTGACTTAAGCTCAATTTATAGACTTCGCTGTCGTTGCTACAGTTGACGCTGCCGTTCCAAAATGTATTGAGAAGATATCCGACGGCATCTGCGTCAGATGCGGAATCAATGAAAAGATGTTTATTTTCAGCATATTTCATCTACAAACATCGTCAAATGTAGCTACGGCAGTGGAGTTCATAAATTGAGCTTCACATGAAAATAGGATACATTCAAGCATATTGTTTTTTATCTAAACCATCAGTTGAAAGAAATAGATTCTTGTTAGAGAAAAACATAAAACGAAGAATAAATATAAAAATCGAGGATGGAGAATAGCTAACGAATTCATTGAAAGTAATAAAATTGTACACATATAGAGGGCTAAATATAAACAAAAGCGCTATACGTTCATCGTATGATCAAACTGGAAACAACTGTCAACTCTTTTCAAATTTTTTCAAAGGTTTCAATCAACCAATTCATATAGTTAACTCTTGATTCATCACTAATTTCTTTACTACTCTCCAATGTATTCAATTGATGAATGAAACAAACTTCAAATCGTTCGAATATCCAATTTTTATCTAAACATATTCAAGAGGAAGTAAATTTCCCTTCAGCTTCTAGATATACTGACAGAGAAAGAACTGAAACAAATAAACATCAACTCCTGTACAGTTCTTTCTCATTTATATAGGGTATAATTAAAATTATAATATGAGTAACTAAACTATTATTGCACCAAAAAATCTACTCTAAAAGTAATATTTGTCCTGACTATAGCTATAAAAACTGAAGATAATCCGACTACAGGGCTGATACTCAGAATATCGTATTAGTGTTTAACTATCTATGTTTTCAATATTGAAAAATATACAGTATCTAAATAATGACGGCTCATTTCAAAAATCTGATTACGCTACTGGATTCTAAGTAAAAAGATGTACAAGATGCAGTTTTAACTTCTCCTATAAGTTGAAATTTAGCTGATATACAGGGGCGGGTCCCAAAATGCAATGTTTTCAATTCCGCCCTGTATCTCAAAAACAGGAAGGGTTACAATAGTTTTGTTATTGGCAATGTTTGTTTCATGAAAAAGTAGGACAGTAATGTGAAAACCGCATTTCTCTATCCTCAAAGACAGCTGAGATATCGTGCAAAAATGTCAAAAGTTATTCGAGATATCTATACTGCCGTGCTAACCAAGAAGGTCGTATCTGACAAATTCGTCGAAATTGCGTTTGGAGTTAAAGTCGTAATTACAAATTAGCAGATATTATGAGCTTATGAAATATGTCACATCTACAAAAGTTCTCCCTATCCTAATGAAATTTGTCGTAATTAGCATTTGCTAAGAATAAATGTCATATATTACCAGAAAGTTGACATAATTATGACAAATTCAATTTTGTCATGAGTTAAAAAGTTGCCACTATTCCTTATTGAATTCGTCGTATATAGCTCATGCTAAGAAAAATTGTCATATATCGCCAATTTCCTGATGGATAACTTATCAAAATCTAAAAAAAACTGAACAAGAAGTTGCCTCATACTGATATTACCTGAATTGCTTACTATAGTGCATCTATATCAATCATATTTTAGTATTTGATGAATTAGTGTGGAGATATGACGTTTTTTCTTAGCATAATAATAGAAAATATTAAACCCACGTAAAGCCAAATTTCGTATCTGCATCAACCAAAGGTATTTGACTTTGCAAATATGAATTTTTCTACAAAGAGTTAGATTCCATCTTTATCCACTGCATATCAAACCTAGAAGGCGATATATCGCCATAAAAACGCGATTTTCTCGATAACATGAAAACTGCAGATACGACCTTCTTGATTAGCACGGCAGTATAGATTTTGCAAGTATCAGCCAAAGCCAACTAAGTTTCTATTTAGATCGACAATGACTAGACATATTTATTGTCATATTCGAAAATATAAGGTGAGTAGGTAGGTACTTTTCCTTCCTAATCGACTGTCTCTTATATCCTTGAAAATATCCGTATATTTGATATAAAAAGTTGAATATATTATAGTATCACTCAACGGTAGTAGATAGGTACTAACCATATATACTTATACATAGGAAACCTGACAACCGCAACTTAATAATGTTATGACACATTATATTGGTTTTATAATACCACGCTCTACAATTCACAAGGAGATTGGCATTAGTGAATAATACACTTTCGAATTTGTTATTTGATACAACACTTAACCGAATAAAATCATACAATTTTGTCTCACGCTAATTCTCTGAAACTATATAAGTTCAACTGAGTTTCGCTTAGATTTGTGTTTTGTTATTTCAAGTAATGAATATGGAATCAAACGATCGATTTGACATTATCAGATATCATCAGAGAGGATGAAATCTTATTTTCATTAGATGAATAGATAATGAAAACAGTGAAAACCCAAATCCCTATTGAAAAAAATAGGCATGCAACTGCCATTCATTCAAATTGGGTTGAATTAAGGGATGAAGTTTGTAAGTTGCAGAATCTCATTTCACAATCCAAAATCGAAATGTCTCAGGATATAAAAATCAAAATTTCATATAGTTGCATATTTTGGAATATCTCCGAAATTATATGTTTTGGTATGGGAACATTTTTTTTATGTTTTGATTCTCACGAAAAAGGATATCCTGTAATGTTCAGAGAACATCGTGAGAACCAAGGGAAAGAAGGTAGGAGTTGGAGTTCTTCTTGAATTTCTGGAGATAGTATGCCTCGAGGAACACCTCCCTAGGCAATGAGTTCCAAAGTCTCGATGTTTGCTGGATGAACGAGTCTTTGGAAAGGGACGTTCATCAGATCATAAGCAGCTGACTGGGAGTGAAATAGCTATTGGCTCGAAACAGAAATCCAAGCTTTTGGGATGCACTTCTCGCAATGGACCTCACGTGATTTTCCCAAGAAAGGTTATTGCTGATAGTAACGCCAAGCATCGAAATGGATGACTTAAATGGTGTGGTTACTCCTGACTGAATTATGTTGGGCACAGTGAGATGAGGCTTTTCTAGAAAAAAGACATGTTTGTGTTTTGTTTGCATTGAATTCTACCAGGTTATTAGATCCCCACTCGAGAATTGTTGCTGAGTCCATATTTATGTTGTTAAAATTTCTTCCTCGTTCATTTCTGGTTTGACGAGCCGATATAGGAGCCCAGGAAGAGAAAGCGGTATCATCCGAGAAGCTGTGTATAGGACATGAAGTTGCTTCCAACAAATCGTTGATGTGAAGTAGAAATAGTGTTGGTGCCAAAATTGATTCCTGCGGAACACCAGCATTTATGAGTAGAGTATCAGATGAAACTCTATCGACCACCACATGAAGAGACCTGTTTGAGAGAAAACTAGCAAGCAGAGAACACAGCTGAGGGGGCAAACCATGAGATGGAAGCTTGGCGAGGAGTCCATGGTGCCAAACTCGATCAAATGCCTTGGAAATATCTAATGCCACGGCTAAAGTTTCTCCATATTTTTCAATAGATTGCTGCCATAAATGTGATATTAGAGGATATTCAATAATCTTCTAAGAAATACCGTTCATTTTCAAGAAACTGCGACGGTTATGAGTCATCCGCTATTGTCCCCTAATTAGGTATGTCAGCACCCGATGTTATCGCGAGGCCATAAATCAGCAAGATGCGATCCACCGAGTTAATGACTTCCGGTGTTCTCAGAAATCCACAGTCCGTAACAACATTCAGGAAATAATATAGATCGCGTTATAAAAAGTTATTTGTAGACATCAGTTCATTTTCGAAATAGAAAATATATTATTTTTTGGGAATTATTAGAATGAAAATGTCTACAGATTGAACGACATGATTTGCATATTAACATCTAGCATTAACTATGAGGTATAACCATAGATTAAATTACTCTATGGGGTAACATATATAAATTTTAACCGGGATAAGTGCCTACCTAATCGATGTACAAGATCTTATCTTCCAGCCCATTGTATTGTCTTGGAAACTCATTGACATATATGGACCTATACTATACCTACATTCATTGTGACTTCATAATGTTCCTGCCTCAAGACTGATATATAATTATCGATTATTCTAATCAGGGCCATTTTTTATACATTAATTACAACCAATCATATGAATAATGATATTTTATTATAAGTATTCGATATCTAGTTGCTAATAGAATAGTGAATTGTCGAACCAAGGATAAAGCCATCAAATATTTGTTTTTATTCGCACCCATTGGCGTACTTATGGGGTTGGAGGCAGAGGAGCGTGCCTACCCCAGTATTTTTACGAATAAAATATTGAAAAATTATCACAATAAAAAATTGCCTTTTCATTGAAAAATTCAAATCAAGACGTGCCTCAGATCAACTTAATGGGAGAAGAAAGGTTCTCAAGCACAACACTCGGAATTCACAAAGATGAATAGTTAGATTGGAAGTTACATTATACTAACCTGAAAAATAATTTTTCCATGAATTGGTCAAACAACAGCTGCATGGATTGTTTAAAAAGAATATTATGATTTCTCACTATAGCTAGACACTCTTGCTTATTCAGAAGGTTCAGATCTACTGGACCTCTACAGGTTATCTACATTTTTTCGATATGAATATCCGAATAATGTGATCAGAAACAAGTTCTAGCATTACTTTTCATTTCACTTATTTCTTCGTGGGAGTTTTAGAGCTCCTATATCTTCTTTTTGTTCAAAAAATATATTCCTTTTGAAGAATCATTCAAATTTTCAGACAGCGAAACTAATTGGCCTATCTGTTGAATCAGGCACCACATGGAATAAAACTGCTCCTATTCGAAGCTGAATAGCCTCATGTAAAAATACTTAATAGAGATAACCATAGAAAAAAGTTATATTAGTTTTATTTGCATGAATGTGGGACTGAAATATTGTGCCTATAATAATTGTATATATTTAATAAAAATAAAAGATTTATGATTAATGTTCTTGTTACATGGAAAAAGAAAACAGGCAGATGAGTTGTGAAATTGTAACTGTAGTCTCATTTCAACCACTCATTTTATGAGTAACTAAGTAGGTTGAACAACATATGGAAGACGGTGAATATAATCTGCGAATAACCTGCATAGATAAAACAAGTCCCATAAATGAGCGAATTGTACCCAATACCGGCTTTTCAGTTTTTCTAAGTATAGGACACCTTTGTGTCTCTCCTTCCATCTTCTCACCTATATCAAATATTCACTTGTATCTATTCATCTAGGTCCTTATGATATGTTACCCCCACAAACAACATTACTTAGTGTAAAATGAATCCGCAGAATTGAACTTTCTTAGAAGAATTTATACTTCTTAAATCATCTAGAATACCGTCACTGTTTATAGTTTTCATTATTTCTATCTTTATAAAGTAAACTAGATAAAATTCCTTGGAAATATCCCTGTATCCCATCGAATATAACCCACCTGGTATTTTCAAATTCCATAGTGATTAGGGGCTTGAGGTAAAATCCACTGAGAAAACATATCATTAGCTGACACTATCAATAACAAGTTTTCATCAATAATTTATTCGTTACTACATCAACAGTTGGCCAATGGAAGCAATGATATATTCCATAAAAAACACTGCCTGATTAATCACAAGAAATTCAGAAAGCAGGATTTACATGCAACATTATGGTTTATATCATAACTTCTAGATAGTAATTAATTCATTTCCAAATAGATACAGTCCGTATTTTTTACTATTGGCATCTCGAAAACAGTAAATGATAGGAAATTGATTGTATTACACGAAAGTTGTCTATTTTAGTAAACAATGGAACGATAAAGTTCCGTATTTGAAAAAACTATAGTCGGAGTGGCCCAAAATGAACGAAACGTAGTATTGAAAATCAAAGCACAGCAAACTTGGAACAGAAAATATAGTTTTGTTTAATTCAACCTACTCCGTAATTATTCACAGTTTTGGAATGATAATGGTGTACCTACGATATGAAAAATACAGACTGTATATAAATATCTAATTGTAAATTATGATGTATCCACTTTCTGACATCTGTCAGAGCATCGCATGCTTCTAAGCAAAAGAAAACCATGATGGCTAAATATCAATGGAGAAATAATTATGTCAGGCACAATGTTCCTTTGATATCCTCAATGACCATATTGCTCAGTATAACTACTAACAACTCTGTTGAGGACCATCGCACAAACCTCATACATACATAAAGTCCCTTTTCTATTTCGTGCCAAGAGCTATCTATCACACACTTCTACAGCTTCTTATAAAGAGAAATATGGCAGGACTGCAGGACTCAAGCCTGACAATGAAATGTTGAACAGTCTGAGCCCGTCTTAGTAAAAGGCTACTATGTTCTAGAATCTAGAGAGGTCAATGAGGTCGTAAGTGTAGGATCATCAGACGTACCTACAGCTCTCATGTCTGAATAGAACGTAGAAGCCTCATCACCGTATGTTTGCATTATAAACTCTAAATATGTGAACAATACTCCGGCAAGTAGAATATGTGATTTGTAGATCATGAGAAGATGTTGAGGTGTGAAATAGATCTTGGCATGAAACAAATCCAGATTTCACCACACTGCACGTGATATGCCACAGCGAAGACCTAAAGAGGGCAATTTACAAGGGCTCTATAGTCTATTGATTACTCAAGAGCTCCACAATATATCTGTAAATATCTCAGTGGACCAGCCCGAGAAGGCCAAAAAGAATGAATTCATCGACCTATAACTCAGAGTAGTGAGAGATATCTTCCTCTTCTTTTGATATTTTCATGGACGATAATTTTATTGTCAGGCTCGAGACTTGCAAAACTTCACTCTATCAGAATTGTTGTTTCAACGAACGGAAAAATTGTGAAACTTGTTAGGTATCTAGTGAGACTTCCCTTGATCTCAAAATTTTCAAGAAGACTGACAATTTCCCCTCTTAATATCCTTCCTTTGGCTTGCACGATATTCCACGAAGGTTTCCCATTCGTGCATTCGAGAGATGAAAAGAAATCAATCAAAAATACATTGTTTCACTGAGAAGCTACTTAATTAGACACCCATTCATCTGACTGTAACGAATCACCTAATTATTGATCACTCTCCGCTATAAATCAATGATCCATCATTCTCACACCGGTGCAGCACCTCCATATTCAAATCAGTGAACTTTTATAGGATCCATTAGAGCATACATGACAGGTTAATTTGAAAGTTTGTGAAGAATTCCGACCTGGGGCTGTAAAAAAATCTGTAACGCCCAAAAGTGAAAGCATAAATATATTGTCAAGAACCATTAAAATGGCATGTTTCAGTGATGTTATAATAAATTTGTTACGAATTTATTCATATTTATGTATCAAACCGTGTTGACAGATTTGAACGAGAAAGTGTTCAAGGACGATTAAATCATGATGAAATATACGATGTCCACATCTACTTCATTATTTATAATCCAGTCATTTGATGGGAGTTCTGAATATTGGTAATTTTATAGATTTCAATGTGCTCTTTCCGAATTCAACTTTGCCACCTTGTATCTTTGTTGCTCGAGCCGCCATATTGGAAAAATGGTGCCTAATAGCAGTTATTACAATATCTCCTTTTCGACTCATTTTCAATACAAACATTTAGGTACAAAATTAAACTAGAGAAAATTTACTACAATTTATGTATCCACATTTTTTTCAAAATAAATACTTTTGGCGTTATAGCGCCGCAAAGTATATCTACTTCCAGAGCTGTGCCGAGCACTGACAAAAAGTGCTTCGAGCACTAAGCACTGAGCACTCTTGAAAAATGCTCCGGAATCTCGAGCACTAAGCACTTCTATTGACAAAATGCTCGCAGTTACTAAGCACTCTCAAAAAGTAATTCGACAGCACTAAGCACTTTTGAACAGGATGATTCTGTTGAGTTATGAACTTGAATTACTTTCTGACATGGTCAAAAATACAATTTTTGTACATTAATCACGTCAAATTCAATCCAAAACATCAACGTAACAGCATATTATGTTGAACGTTGCATGAAATAAACTGATGTGGTGGATTCGAAATGAATACGACTCGCATCAAATGCTACTCCAGTACTCCACTTCAAAATGTAAACTTCATTCAACATATGAAAACGAAAATCGTTAAAAACTCATTTGATAGTGAAGGTTTGAACCTCGGTTTGAACAAATCCAATCAAAATGTTTCTGGAGTTTCAGTCAATATTTAAAAAAATAATTTAATCCATTTTTCAAGAGTCATCCTAAATACATGAAATAACTATAAAAAGATAATCCAAAAGGGGCCGAACGTTTTCTCGTAAAAGGAACATCAACATTTCGAGTGATTTTGCTTGAACCTATAAGTTATCACTATTAAAAACTAAATACCTACCTACTACGTCAGTGATATCATTTGATATTAACATAAATATATCTTCATTATCAGTCGAATGAAGTTGAAGCCTTGCTACAAAACGTTATTAGCCTTTAACAATACCAGTGCTCGGTAGCAGTTTTCGGGATTACTAAGCACTAAGCCTTTTTGTGAAATGCTCGAAGCACTAAGCACTGGTTCAGGAAAGTGCTCGGGAGCACAGTGCTTACGATTAAAAAAATGCTCTAAGTGCTTCAATAATCTGAGTGCTTCAATAAGCACTAAGCACAATAGTAGAGGGTTTACAGCGGCGGAGTTGATCCTCTGAGGATCTGAGGATCTGAGGAACTGAGGATCTGAGGAGGAGGATGAGGAGGAGGATGAGGAAGAAGAGTGAGGAGGATGAGAAGTGAAATGTAGGAGGAGGGGAAGGGGGGTGAACGACCGGAGGTATAGCATTCGAGCTGAAGAATGCATGAATCTAAAACTGTCACATTCTCGCGTAGGTAGAATATAATTTATTGCATCAATTAAATTCTCAAGTTATGGAGGCGAGTAGTGTGACGCAACAATGAACGATAAACTACGACATCTAATGTCAAAAAGAACGAGACCCTTTCAAGAAAATATCACCGGGCCCTCGCATGTTTTCGCAAAGGAGATATTGTAAAAAAAAGTTTATTAGGTGCCAAGGTGGAAATGAGTTCCTCCGCCAAAACGCATATTGAAGTATACTTTGCGGCGATATAGCGCCAAAACTACTGATTTTAGAAAAAAAAACTGTTGAGGCATAAATTTCAGCAGATTTTTTCTTCTAGTACAACTTTGTATGAGAATGATTTTATCTTAAATGAAATGAGTCGGAAAGGAGATATCATGAAAAACCTGCTATCAAATTTGGAATTAGGAAAGACCTCATCGAAATCTATAAAATCACCAATTTTCAAAACTTCCGGAAAACTTTCCAGGTAAAACTACCAAATGACTGGACTATTACGGAGTGATTGCGATATTTGGTATAGCGACAACTGCGACAACGACTGATTGAGTTCTTTGCGAATTAGATTTGAGTTCTACGCGTTTATTGCGTTTCAATTTTGACTGCCTGGGTGTGAATTTGGGCTGGTCAAGTAAAGCGTGTGAAAGTTGATACAGGTGGGATGATTATTGCTATAATCGTGACGATAAAAGCATATAATAAAAGGTTGTAGCAAAATCACGGATTTTTCCGATGCGTAGGTATTAATCATGAAGATTACCCTGTTGGATGGCCACCCCGTATATCTTTGTACGAGCGAAACCTAGGATGCGCAAAAACATTTGATTTGATATTTTGATAGGACCGAGAACGAACAATGAAGGTGATATTATTTGTACGACCAAAGTGCTTGCTGGTCCGGCATAATTATTTAAACCGCTTTTGGTTTCATATGGAAATTATCAATACCTGGTGATCAGTTTTCCGGTGCTTGGCAAATACCACACAGAACATTCTGCTCGTAGGAAAGTAGTTGTTTTCTGCTCGTAGTCTACCAGACACTCAACTCAAACTATCTTCGATATTTTCAATTGGATAGACATTTTTCCTTTGAATATATCAACACGGAAGATAGGAACCAGATTCAAATAACATATCGCTCATTTCTGAGCGAATCATCAATGTTTGCCCAACATATTCATTGGTTTCCCTTTAAACTTATAAACTTCCAAAATGGTCTGTTTTATTTCTTTTGCGCTTGAAAAAATCAAATGAACTGAAGTCGAACATTGGTCTGCGTGGTATTTGTCAGGAAAGTAGTTGTTTTCTGCTCGTAGTCTACAGACTATTATCCTTCCAATGAATCAACACGAAAAATGGGAACCAGATTCAAGTAACATAACATATTCATATAGGTTTCCTATGAAACTTGTAAACTTCCGAAATGGTCTGTTTTCTTTATTTTATATTGAAGATCATATCCCAGCTCATCAAATCAAATTTGTAACAGAGAAGGATGTTTCTTCCACTTCACATTTTCATAAGTATTCCTCAAAATGGTGGTGCTAGCGCCAAGAGAAGTATACGAGCGATTTTGGTTTCCCCCGTATATTTTGAAAACGGCTCGTGATATTTCTGATTCGAAAACATCGTTTCATTGTTTATTGAAATTGACAATTTTTGTTTAACATAACCATATTTGTATCATTCACCGTTTTAGAGAAAGCCAATAAATAAGGTGGTACCTACGGCATAAAAAATACAGCGTGTTATATGTTATATGTCATATGTCTCAGCAAAAACTCCAGAAGCAAGCTTTTCAAATATTGATGTTGCATAATACAAACGAAAAGCTATAAGTTGCAATGATTCATTTTTAGTTAATTCTCCTTGATGAATAATGATGGATTTATGCAATAGTTTTGAGTCATAAGTTTTTAGTAATAAATCATAAGTCTTCACAATGTTCAGGCATTGGCATTCAATTAGAATGTTTATGCACATTTTCAAAAGTCTTAAGTTTTGGATAGTATTTTTCTTACGACTTATTACTAAAACCTTATGACTTATGACTTGAAACTACTGCATATAGTTTGGAACACGGCAATGGAAGGTCAAACTATTCGGTTTTCCAATATTAAGAGATAGGAGGTTTGTTTCACATCAATTTTTATGACTTTGCTTGCCAAATGATAGTGAAAGAATAACGTAATTTTCCCTCTAAAGTTTAAGGATGTCATATCATTGACCATATAGAAGATCGATAATAGGTAAGGTACCTACCTAATTTACAACTATACCTACCATATCCATAACTTGTGTTCTTCTTTTGGCTGGAAACCAAATTGTTGTTCTGATAGCATAACTTTCTCACTCTCAACTTGCTTTCAACTGATTTTTGCTAACGGCCGACTGACACTAAGTATCTCTTTCCGCACTTGTTAGGAAAATATATATTTTTAGCATCATGATTTTCATGATTTAGAAAGTCACTATTCCTAAAGAGCTTGTCTCAGATTGATTTCTGTTGTAATTGTGCTGAGTCTAGTATTGTTAACTGGGTTACGCCCTTGATATACATTAACTACTTTCACAATAGCTCTGGTATTAAGATTTTTCAATGTGAAGGTGAATCCGTAAAAAATTATAACAAGTTCACATAAAAAACGTATTAATAGTTATCGCGCTAATGTAGCGAAATTGTTGGTTTTTGCTTTCATTATTATTTAATGTTGCTCTTGCTTATCAACCATAACATTCCTACGATCACCATATATACAATCACTTAAGATAGTGAACGAAAATATTGACGGTATTCGATTACTATAATTTCTAATTTATGTGTGTAAAGTGCTGTAAGTATAATAAAATTGTAATGTCTCAGGCGCTATTTTGTCGCACGCGTTGTTTGGAGTACGACGAGCGAAGCGAGGAGTGCTCCAAGGCTCCAAGGGAAAAAGCTTTTCATCCATATTGCTATAAGCATGTCCTTCATAATGTTCAAACTGTATATTGTATTGAAAAATCACACAGGAAGTTGGCATTTTTCGACAGTTGGATAAAAAATTACATTATCGTTTCAGTTATCTATCTATAGATACCTTGTATCTATCCACAAAAATTAGTAATCTCATTTCACGCTCTAATAGTCAGTAAACAATTACCTGCATTTGGATCCGGTTAGATTTTATAAAACCCCAAGACACAATACCCACCTACTTTCCCTCTCAAATGAATTATTGATGAAATCATTCGGATCACTAGAGGCCTTGATAAGTGTGAGAAATTCAAACAATGTGGTGAATTTGTGTTCAGAACATTTTCCATGCCATAGGTTATATCCAATAATTGATTTATCAAGAACTGTGATTAATATGATTAGATACGAGTGATTTTTCTACCAGGTGGTCCTGAAATTTTGGCACCAAAACATCACCAGCGTTGTCTGCGCAAAAATAAATAATTGATATTTCAAAGAACCCCATCAGAATTATAGCTACTAATCATCGACCATGAATATTTAAAACTATGCTATAGAAAGTAGCAAATGACATGACACTTATTTGAAACATCGAAATGTGCATAGCAAATATAATATGTATACTTACCGAGGTACTTACCTATATAATTATCATCCCAATGATGGAGTTCGAATTTGAATAATTACGTGAACGTAACTTCATTGCCAAATCATTTACAAATCTCAAGAATGGTAACTCAATTGATTAGTTGATTATCATCAGTTGTCTCGTTAGGTACTCGTTACATTTACATAGACAGAAATAAAACGTTGTTCAAGACGCGGTTGTAAGTTGCTATTGACTATATAAACCTCGAAGGGTTTTTTTCTTAGCTTCATTTCGTTATTAATTGATGAAAGCGAAGTCTGGCAGGATTAAATTCGATGTTATATGAACATGCAATAGATCTCAAAAAAATCGAAAACTTGAAAGTTCAAAATTTGTCAAACAAACATCATTACTTTTATTCTTCATGGTGGCTTTCACCTTGATAATTCATTTTTTATAGGATCAAATTCATACATCAGCTCCAAATGTCTGTATTCATTCTAGAAACCCTGTAGTATATGTTGTAATCATAATGTTTCTATGCAATGGATTGTTAACTCCTCAGGACGTCATTTATTTGACAAATGAATAATGATTATTCATTCGCGATCAATTGTTGAAAGTTTTTCAATTCTTTGGAATTTTTGTCAGTTTCGTATCAAACAATATTTTTCATAGATTTCGCTATGCGATATCAGGTGCAAATTTTGAATAGTTGGGATACTTATTTCATTTTGTTATTACATAACTAATAGAAATATTTTTCTGACATTTCAGATAATGAGAGAGCTAATTCTATGAAATATAAATTTGTGGAACAAAAAACGATAAAAAAATATTTTACATACATTCAGTCATAGGTGACAGAAAAAAACAAAATATATGACATAGTTAGAATTATAGAATTTGCTTAGTTTGATTAATAAATACCTGCATAAGTTATGACTTCGCCATTTTTCATTCGATTTCGAAATATAAAAAATATAATGAATTATTCGGATAACAGTTTCAAAAACAAATGATAAATCAACATTTTTGAATGAGTATAATTTTTTATTATCATTGTCTCGAAGGATCGGGCATTTTTTATTGATCTAACGATATATCACAGGTTTATAATCGATAAACAGTTTGTGGATACAATGTGTGGAATACCCCTCTAATAATATTTTTAAATTGAAACTATATTATCAAGTTAGCTATGGAAATCAAAGTAAGCAATATACAACATCACAATGAAATTCAATGAAAATTTACAGAAATAATCTAAAATAACTTTTCAAATTAAATGGTGATGGCTCATTTTCAGTTTGTTCAAATTGAACATTATAATACCCACAATAACTCTAGGGAAGTTGGTGTTAAATATTTGGATTCTATTACACGGGTCTTGGTTAAGAGATTCAACAACTTTTTCAAGAAGATGAGGAGATTTTGTTCACGGAATTGAAAAGTGAACTGTGAGGTTGTGGAAGATGAAGTGATGGGTGAAACGGTTTTTCTTCGAAGGCTTTACGAGCCTTTGCTCACTGCGATGAATCAATGTTTCCTTTTATAACATATTTTTTACAATCCTTATAATCATCCTAATCTAGACGTATTGATTATTACGATTGATTGATTATCGATTGATTTGCCAACATTCGTTTCAGATGTTTTATTTTGGAGTTTTGAATTCATTAGAATTGTCGAATTGTCTCTTGTTTGTTTCAGATGAAAAATGTCATTGTATGTATTTCAATTCCTATTGATCGTATTACTTGGGCTACAGTATCAATTAGCCCATGAAAAACCTCCTGAAAAACCCCCTGAAAAACCTCCTACATTGCCAGTGCCACAACCTTTCTGAAGACATCTTCTATAGACACTCCATAAGCGGTATTTGCAATTCATCGTTCTAACTAAGTTATTTCTAATAGTTTCCACTGGACTTCTCCTAATATATATGTTTTTATGGGTATTTCAAATCAAATCCTTTATTTTCCTTCAAATGACAAACACTTCCATTTCGTATAGGAATAGTCAGCACTATCTAAATTACAACTGGTACTGAAAAAATCATGCAAAAGGATAATTATAAGGAATATAAAATATCGCACAGACACAGTATAGTGGATCACAGCGGAGTACACTTTCACGCTTCAGGAAGTTGATTGAAGATAATAGATACAATGCAATTTAGGACCATTTTGAGTTATCTATATTTGGCAGCTTTGACATTATAGGTATCTTTCGTTTCTGACGAATATCATGAATACCACTATTTGTGATGAAATGCTAGAAGTAATATTGAAGGTTATTTTCAAAAAACAACTTTACATGAACATGTCCCATAGGTCTTTACTTTTAAACCACAGGGCCCTAAAATAAAAAAATACTTTGTGTTTATACAAATATTATTGTAGCTTCAGAAGAATGCAAGGATTTCTATTGAATACTTCTTGAAAATGTCTAGTAATTGAATGCTTAGAAATAATAATTGAATGTTTTTAAATCGCGAAGATATTCCAATTGTTTTTACTTCTCAACCAATTCTGCTTATGCGTTCATCTCCCTGATGAGGATTCCGTTTCTCTTTTTTCGTTTCATGTGATAGGTAACTATTTTGCAGATTGCAGTACCTTTCACGGAATCATCATTTTACAGTTGGAATATCATTTCCGATGTCACAAATAACTTTTTATTGCCTGATGGCAACTGCTTAACAAGATAACCATCTCCTTTGAGAACCGCTTTTGACTTTTCAACTCATTAGCATAACGAATTATATTCTTTGCAAGACGGATGCGTGTTCAGAGATAAATTCTTGTTATCCTTGGCAATGACCACACCATAGTATTTTGCGAGAAACGGTACCTAATTAATAGATCATTGAACTGATGATTACTTTCCAATTGAATTGCGCGATTGAAGATTGATACATCATACCATATTTGGGAAGGATTCTTCAGAATGTTAGATGAACTGAAATACCTATTGGTTTCAATCAGTTGTACCTACCGAGTGATTCAATTTGGTTTCTTACGCATGGATAATAGGCGATTGGGTATGGTGTACCACAGAGTTCTGTCCATGGACCTTTATTGTTCCTGTTGTATTTCGATGAGTTGGTCAATATTGGAATTGAAGGTGTCTAAGGTACACATAATAATATTGCTGGCGCTATGTCTTTCTCCATTTTTGTGTAACCATGGTCTACTTATTAGAAAACCACTCTTATTTTCATCCCTATACTTTATGAATTTTTCGAAAGTGTCGCCATATTGGTGGTCACGTGACATCAGTCAAAATGGATTTTGAGGTTTTCCGTTATGCGAAATAATAATTGTACATAGCCAAACTTCAAGGTCAAAGGTCATAGGTCCGGCAATACTTCATTTTCATGATATAGTGTAAAACTTTTTTGTAAAACTATGTTCAACGGAAAGAAGCAAACTTATTAACAAAACAAAATCGATTGAAGGACGATTCATAGCTATTATGGTCTTATGATCTAGCAAGCAGTTATTTATGTGAACAGACTTCCTTGATTGAGGAAAATTGCCCTTCAAATGGAGTAATTGATTTTATGATGAGTGGGGGAAAAGTGTATTTTTTGGTACTTACTTCAGAAGTTACAAGTATCAATTTGTTACTGCATTTTCTCTTCTATACATATAATTTCACACAATGTTGCAAAATTATTGAAATTAATCTTGAGAATTATTATTTGTATCCAATTGAAATATCGAAATGAAAAATAGAGGTACCTAACCTAGTAAAATGAAATAAAAATGTCTCAATAACTTTATAAGTGAACATAAAATTTGGTAGTTTTAGGTTTTCTCATAGCTAAGGCAACTTTTGGGGTACCTACCTTTTGGAGTTATACAGATTGATTAGGTACCTACCTTCAAAATTGAACGGGCTTTCAGATTTTACAGTCATTTTAACCATCATTAAATTGACATGGCAATTATGAATTGTATCATATGTAATTTACTGAAATTTGAAAACGATTTTTTTCAAATAGTATCTTTTCAATCCGCTTGTGGAAAAAATATTGATCATGTCTCTTGCCCAAAAGTCGCGTGCTGGAAACTATAACTTTCTGTACTTAGTCTATCAGTCTACTCATCTACTGTGACTACTAATAAAAAAACTATTACAGGCAGATCATGTTCTAAATTACTTATCGGTGAATTGATATGTTGAGATATATAGATACCTACGTCAAAGTGTAATATTAATAAGATATGTATTATTATAGAAAGCAATAAAAATCTTGACAGTTGTGTATAAAATGTTTTATGTAGGAAGGTAACACGTGGGATAGCAAATTATTATTAATGCACTTATGCGGTTACATATCTCACGTGATTGCTGATTGAATATCCATATTCCACCATTTGACAAATAGATCAGGGCGACCTTAGCCAATGCGAATCTCGGATTAGGTATTGATCAAGGTGGATATAGGATGGTGAAACAGCTTCATATTCTATTAACAAGCACTAGAATAAACTGTAGACTTTCGCCTACTTGATTTCATACCGTAGTAATATTACCTGAAATTACCAGAGATGGCGCTATAACTTGTGTCGGTAAAACAGAAACTGTGATGCTTTTTTCAGTGTCATCTGTTCTAGGAGAAAAAATAACGATAAGAGTGAAAATATTGTTAATTATTCCAGATTTACTGAAAATATAGTGTTTCAATGTCGTTTCAATTCACGCCTGTCAGATCTGAACCACAGAAATACATAGGCTACAGAAATCTTCTGTGTGTGTGTGTGTGTCTGACGAAAGTCTTGGACGAGATGAAGAGAGGGTACTTTTGAGAGTGCCCAAAAAGGAACGTTTATGTTTCTCCTACAAATAAGTTTTATCACTTGAACCGACGTGAAATCGACAACCTTATATGTTGTGAGTTGAAGGGGTGTAAATTATCTTTTGTTGTGCTGCACGACGAAAGTTCTTCGTCAATTATTAGTGTGTTCCTGTGGCCAGAGATAAGTTCTGTGGCGAATCGCTGTAGAAGATTTGGGAGTTGTGTAATTTAGCTCTTTTATCATGCGATCTATTTTTCAGTGAACATGTTCTATTGTACCCATATATTTTGAACTCAGGAATCAGAATTTGATAATGAAATCGTGAACATACCTCTACTTTTCGAGATAATCCATGCCAAAGTTCGAAATTTCATCTTCTTTGTCTGGCAAGTTTTGGGCAAGTATTAATTAATGATGGAAATAAGACCTGGTGGCGCTACTGTTCAATTGTTTCAGCAGACAAATTCTTGATTCGAAACCATTGAATTTCAGCTCATTACGTGGGGTTCTTATGTACAACAATAGATGGCGATACTGTCGAAAGATTTTTGAAGAATTTTCTTTCAATCATGTTCGATACATATTCGCATCAAACTCATTGGAAAATGGCTCCATGAAATTGTTAAAAACGATTAGAAGTCATTCAGAATCAAATATTCATACTTTCGTGTTGACACCTGCAGTAACCTGTAAATTTGGTTGAAATCGCGGCTTCACTTAGCGAGATTCACCCACGCCATGTCACGTTATACACGTTTTATCGAAGTAGGCGAAATCAAGAGATTTGGGACCATTCACAGGATAGGAAGTGAATTCACCAGTCTATCTATCCACCTCTTATTAATTATATCTTCTCAGATTCCAAGACATATTACATACATGTGCCATAGTTAATCATGGTTTTTGTTCAGGAAAAACATTATAAATATGGCATTTTGAAAACCTCTGTGCGAAACTTGACTTGAGCGAATAAGGTGGATTCATAGATGCCTAATATATCAAAACGAGTCAGTGATAGGTGTTTTATCTCTTCATTACATGTTAAGAAGAAATATAGATGTAAATCAAAGAAGGTAGTATTTCGAACTTTGAATGGATTATCTCGAAAAGTAAAGGTATGTTCACGATTTCATTATTTCGGATTCCTGAGGTCAAAATAAAAAGGTACAATCGAACATTTTCACTGAAAAATAGATCGCATGTTAAGTACAAAATTACCGGGGGTTAGACTATTCAAGATATTTTATGTACAATTAACTTGAGTTTTTATGCGTGATAATCAAAATTATTACTGGGAGATTATATATTCAGTATCAGTAAAAGTATATATACTGGGAATTTGTTTGAACCAACATTTAATGTTCAATTTATATAAATAAACGTCTGAGGAATAGAACCCAACTATTATATATAAATTTGGGAGAGAATCTACAAGTGTCTCTTGTATCACAGCAAAATGCTGTGAAATATGCGTGGCGGAGATTGCATTATGACAGGCACCGTTTTGAGTGGAGATCTCAGCAAGATTTACAGAATCTATTATGTAAACATTGATCTCAGGGTCTCTACTCGGTTACTAAGTGACTACTCTGCACTGACGAGTGCCAAAAAGCCCGAAACCGGTTTTGTAAGTTGTTAGGCGTGCCTGTCTGGATATGAACTTTGTCGTTAGGAAGAAAGAAACATGTGTATCATTCTGCATTCACTGTGTGAATCGTTGCATGGACTACGAGTGGATATATTTCGATGTTCTGCGTGGCAATAGCCAGTAAATTGGTTGATTTCTGCTCGTAATCCACCAATCATTCAAACGGTGTTTGCTAATATGAATGGATAAGACAATACATGTCTTTCGTTCATTTTTTGATAATAATTATCCATCGTTTATAGAAGATATGCAACTCCCATCTAACATAGAAGCATAAGCCGACGACAGTCAACAGGCGAAATTGAACACGAGAAACCCATGAACGTGAATCGTCAACATGAAGAAAATAGAGTACCTACTCTGCGCGAGTGAGGTGACTCAGGGGTTTCATAAGGCGCGAAATTCAAATAAACTATTATTAGACCCGTTAACAACTATTGTGTCGACTAAATGAAAAAAGCTAGTAGTTATAAACGGAGATGAAGATTTCTTCATAGATCAACGATTTACGTTTGGAATACATTCAAAAGTTCGGAATATATTCCAAAATATTAATGATTGGATAAAACAGTTATTTCCGCTATGTTTATTAATTGTGTTGAAAGTGTTGAATCATTCCTTCGACTCGTTAATTATTATAATGAAGAAAGTTTATGCATTGCTAATGGTTACCTTGTTTAGTTGTTAACTGACAGGAAACCAGAAAATTAATCAAAAAATCGTATAATTATGTGTTTGAAAGTGTTTGAAAAGTTTTTTTAACCGCCAACTTAGTTGCAAAGCAACCCTCGTAAGTCTAGGAATTGTATGAGTCAGGAAGACGGGGACCTTAGCTTTTTAAGTGTCATCCGAAGCACTAGATTGATTTGATTCAAACAGTCCACACGTTCGAATCGAACCATTTTCAAATGTTGTCACTGGTAATGAAACAGAAAGGTGTTTATAATACCTAGTAAGGGTAGGGAATAAGAATTTAAGTACAGATTTCTTGATTGATAGATGACACCGTATAGGACCGTGGGTACAGGGTGTCCCACTTAAATGTGTTACCCCCTTTATCTTCGTTATTTTCAACATATTCTGGTCATTCGAAAACTTTTCTGGAATAATTTTTCACGAATTTTTTGAACATGAGCTCACTTCTTTCTTATATCAATAAAATACAGGGTGGCTCAGATTTTTTATCAAATGGGATCCATATTTTTTCCATAATTCGATGGAGCCCGTCAATCTGAATTCAAATATATCTATTCATATATTATTGTCGAATAAAAAATAGGAAACAACCGCAGAACATGAAAAAAATCTTAAGTCCCCCTGTAATTGGTTGATACTGAGAAAAAGTGAGCACCGATCCCAAAAATTCGTAAAAAATCATTCCAGAATAGTTTTTGAATGACGAAAATATGTTAAGAATTAAGAGGAAAAAGGAGGGTGACACCTTTAGGTGGGACACCCTGTACTACATGGTGATTCTCCGGCACGAAAATGGCTTTCCATTGTTATCGCAAATGGCCAAGAATTTTCTCGGAACGCCATCAACATCTGTATTGCAGAAAGGCTATGTTCAGCAGTAGCTTTAACAATAAAAAATCTAAGAAATCGGCTAGACGTTGACTCCATAAGAAGTCTTATGTGCCTCAATTCATAGCTTATGAATTTCAATTTGAAAAACTAGTTTGCAATTTTGGTTTCATCTATACTATCAATTTGCATTTCGCAACTGTGTTCAATGAATGAAAATATGTTATGTTGAAATATGTTATATTTTTCGAGATATTTCAAGATTTCTTGTTTTCTTGACATAAAATTTCTTGTCTTGTCTTGAAATCTGAAATGAGTTCTTGTCTTGATCTTGAGTTGAAATCAAGACAAGATCTTGAAATTTTCAAGAACTTGGCGATCTCTAGTCATACTCAATCATGATGGTCCAATGTACATCATATTACTCACTATTGCTAGCAGGAAAGCTGTCATTAGGAGCCATATTGGTCATTCTAATATATTGTTCTTGGCATAATACGTTTTAGATGAACATTTTGAAAAATCATCACCTCCAGAAAAACTGATAGGTGTTTTTGAATACCATATTGGTATCTGAATTTCGGTTCACAGTTGAATTGAAAATGTAAACATCAGTTAAAAAAATACAACACCTCACACCATCTGGTGCCCCCTGAGTTCCTGATTTTTTTAGTGTCAATTAGTACCGGCATTTTCTCCAACATCGTAAATGCCATGTGATCTTATCTATATACGTTTTTGAAAGAATCAAACCCATTATCGTATGTTACACTAATAGTGGTAGTTATAAATTAACCAGCACTAACTATCTGGTGGTGTAAATGAAGCGTTTTCGTGAGTGCAATTCGACACCGAAGTCTTGCTGTACTTTAACATTTAATGATAATAAAGCGGCTTTATTCATCATTCAGAGGAAAAAAATAACAATTTAAAAAAATAATAAAGTGATTATTCTGCCAGCATAATTATTCTAGTAGATAGTTTGTGAATGTTGTCATTGGTTTATTGATAAACTCTTTCTTATTATTGGAAAATTAATCTTCAATTTTGTAACAATGTATTGATTTTTTTTCAAACTAGTTCTAGATATTCCTCAATACTTCCATAATCAACTATGGTTCGAAAAACTGTTCCCTGTTCATCTCGTGGCTACCGCAATAAACTAATAGACTGAATAATTATTTATTTCATGTTCAGAATTGTAATTTTTTATTTCTTGTTTCCAGCTGCTCCAAATGACCAAGAAACAGCAGCTAGCTGGTGGGCGTCTACAGAACAACTTGCTCAAAACCAAGATTTTTTCACATCGTCCCAAGGAGTTTTTCAGACCCATCCCGGTTTGAATACCGGTAGTAACCCAAGGAAAACGCAGGGCAAAGTAAAACATTTGGATTTCAGGTATGTTTTGTCATTGATAACGTTGACATTTGATACCTATAAGATAAGCGCATCATGGGAAAACCACGGATTTGTCAGGGAAATCACGAATGATTGTAGTGTTTCACAATAGTAACATTAGGAGCCATTGAAATATTTTTTATTCAGTGGATTATCATCTATTTAGCCTCTCATTCATGAATCTGAAGAACACCTTGTATTTTATAACTGACTATCAATACTGGGCGATGGACAAAACTCAGCTAGGATGATTTATTCATTGATAGCAGAAAAAGGAACGACTTGAAACGAACTTTCCAGGACTCCTGAACATGAAGACGATATTATTGTGTCAGCATGCTCTTGTGGCTTCGCGGTTAATGCTCGCAATCAAAAGGAATCGGATACTCATGGGATGGTAACGGAAGAGGGATATTAGTTTTCACACGGAACATTCACTGCCCTTTTCAAAGCGCTTGAAAATGTGTTTCTCAAAACTTTTCGTATCCGTTCATCACCTCTTTTAAAGGGATCAGTACGTGGTACTGATATAAACAAAAACTTTAACACGACAATTGAGTATGGGTTTTTGTTTTGTATTTTATCTCATATTCGTTTTCAGGACATCTTCCACTGCAGAGTTGAGGAGGAATCCTTCATTATCGGCTCCTGACGAGTGTGCTAGAGCTTGCAGGGAAGGAGAACCACCAAAAATATGTTACTACCACTTCACATTAGAGTTCTACACAGTATTAGGAGCGTAAGTATTGAATGCGTGCCAGGTACTTAAGTTTTTGGAAATTGAATTTTAATCTGAAATAATATCGTTCAGAAGAGATCGCAGCCACATTGTTACAGTTTGGAAGATTTAATTCGAATTCGACGTTTCTGGATTATTCAACTTAAAAATGTGCGTTGGTACCTACATGAAAAGCTATGAAACATAAAATGAAATAAAATATTTATTGTCAACAGTTCGTGTAATTTTTTCGTTGGTTGGCGATTCTTTCAAAAATGTTCGCTGTAGGGTGAAGTGTTATAAATGCTACGAACAAAATGCAAAAAGTCACATTTATTCCATTCTTGACAAATGTGCGACAAAGCTTTATATTTCCTTCGTTATTTTTAATATAGTTTATGGGAACTTGAGAATGTAGAGACTATTTTGAATTTGCAAAATGGCAAAATCATTATCAGCGAATTCTGTGAAACTACTGTCAAGTCTTCTAACAAAGGTCATCAGGTGAACACTGGTTTTCCATGTTATCCTGTTCCACCTGTGTGTTTTTATAATCGGATCATTCGACCCTTTGTCCGAACTCACGTGTTTTTTTTTTTCTCCTGAAGTCGAAACCAATGTGTTTTTTTCTTCGAAAATAATAAGTTCTAAGAAATTATGAAAAATTAGTAAATGCTAAGCGTGTGCGGTAATTTACTCGAAATAAAGATGCATTTTATGTTTTCAATAGCAGAAATCGTGTCAAATTGTGTATTTCCGAAACAAAATGGGCGTATATCTTCTAAAATACTTGCGAGCGCTACGTTTTTACTTCAGATTCGAGTTCAGGAGGTCAATATATACGAGAGTGAAGCCGAAAGTTTTAAAAAATTCGATATCCCCAACTAACGGAAAGATTTCAAATCTCATTTTGTTTTATGCGTTACTTTTTCCTTCGTAAAAAAGGCATATTAAAAAAATCAATTCAATGAAAAAAATTCAATGTAATGAGAAAAGAGTCAAGGTGTCACAGAACAACGTACCATAAATTCTACAGGGTGAAGAAGAGACCAAAATAGGCCGATTGAAATCAAACTTACGAAAATGCACCGTTGAGCCGTTAGTGGGCGATGAAGAATAATTTTATTTTCAGATTATCTTGAATATTTTAGAATTCTTGAAAGGTACTGCTGTGAAATTCGTAGGGCAATTTACTAACATGAATTTGCATAAAAAACATGTCATACCAATCCAATCAATACACAGGGATTTAGGTCACTTCGAAGAAAATCGACATAACTTTTTTTGAGTACGCTACTGATGGCATTTTGATATTTTAATGGATAACGAAATCAAGTTTCTAACTTTTTTCTAACTGCACTTTCTTCATATTTTTTCTTGGTTTTTGAGATATCTAACATAAATCATATTGGTGCTTCTCCATACTTATTTGTTTATGATGTCAGGAATCAGGATTATCATTTTTTACAAGTTCCTACCTCATATTTGCTGAGTTATTGACCACAATAGCTCTTTATCATATGATTTGGAAGCTGGTCATTTCCAAATTTAATTTCTTTTTTTCTCGCAAAAAAACTATTCAAACGTAATGACTTATACAATAATTTAAAAAAAAACAGTGGATCTCAGATACGGAGAAGAGTTAGAAAAAAACATGAATGATAACGTTATTAATAAATCAAATGCTCAAAATGTCTTTCATTGTATAAATTACAAATAATTATGGAGAAACACCAATATGAATTTTGTTAGATATCTAAAAAAAACAAGAAAAAATATAAAAAAACTGCAGTTAGAAAAAAGTAAGATGATTGATTTCGTTATCCATTGAAAAATCAAAATGCCATCAGTGGCGTACTAAAAAAACCTAACTTCCTGTATATTGATTAAATTGATATGACATGTTTTTCATGTATATTCATAGTAGTAAATTGCCCTACTTCAGGGCAGTACCTTTCAAGAATTTTGGAATATTCAAGATAATCTGAAAATAAAATTATTCTTCATCGCCCTCTCACGCCTCAACGGTGCATTTTCGTATAGAGGTATAGAGGTTGATTCCAATCGGCCTATTTTGGTCTCTACTTCACCCTGTAGAATTTATGGTACGTTGTTCTGGGACACCTTGTATAGTAAGAATAAAAAAGTCAATATAATGGGTTTTTGAAAAAGAAAAGTGTGCGTGACACCAGGTTGCCTTCGTAGATTGTTGATGATAAAATGGTCTTTTCGTATACAGGGCGTGCCAAGTGTGCACGCCGAACGCCACCAACACCGTGTGGTCGTCGTGCCAGTGCGTTCTGGCTGACGGAGTCGAGCGCGGCATCCTCTCGGCCAACCGGATGATCCCTGGACCCAGCATCCAGGTGTGCGAGGGCGACAAGGTCGTCATCGACGTGGAAAACCACCTGGAGGGCATGGAGGTGACGCTGCACTGGCACGGCATCTGGCAGCGTGGCAGCCAGTACTACGACGGCGTGCCCTTCGTCACGCAGTGCCCCATCCAGCAGGGCAACACCTTCAGGTCGGTTTTCCTTCTCTACATATTTTTCAGGCAATTCTTTTTTTTTCAATCGACTTGGACGTTCCTTGGTGATTGTAGGCTCACGAAGAACGATAAGATTTTAAAGAGTTTACCTAACCTACACGCTCCATTGATATGGTGGCGAAAAGTCAAGCAATTCAGAAAGTTCAGTGGCTAGCTTGTTTGGGAATCACAAGGGCAAATTTAACGTGCCCCACTGTAGTCTTAGAGGTAATGCTGAACTTTCCACCATTGCACCTGTGTGTAATGAAAAAAGCAGCAATTAGTGCCTTCAGACTGAGCAAGACAATAAATCTCAAACTAGGAAAGCGGATTGGACACTTGAAGATTTTGGTAAATATTATTATAAAAGATATCATGCCAGTCAAGAACGACTTCAAAATGCAGTTAATCAAGCAGCACTAAAAGCTCTGAAGTCATACACTTCTGAGTCTGAGCTGACTTGTGGACACTCCAAGCCCACTTGAAAGAAGAGCTTCAACGTTGGGAAACATATGAAATAAAATCTCACTGGAATAAATTTCCAGGACAAAGACGAGCGAGATGGCTAGTGAATCTTTCGCCAAGGAAAGCTAAACAGCTTCTCGAGTTGGACAAAAAAGACTTGAAACTGGTAATGGAGCTCCTCACTGGACACTGTCCTCTGAGGTATTATCTCAAAAAGATGGGTAAAACAGAGAGTGATAGTTGCCGCTACTGCGAGAACTTCGCTGAAACTGCAGAACATTTGTTTTGCGAATGCCCAGCAATCTTCTGCAAGAGACTCAAGTTCCTGGAAGGGGCCTTCCTAGAGCCCTCCGATGTCAGGAAGCTAGCTCCCAGGAAACTGATAAACTTTGCACGAAGTCTCGGAATCCCGGGCCTCGAATAGATTGACGGTTATGCACAAAAGATCTAATAGGTCGAGGTGTTTGAGAGGTTGCACAACTTTAACTACCCCCCCCCCTACATTCTACAATTTTTACAATGATCGAAGTTTTATCAGACGCTATTTTGTCGCACGCGTTATTTGGAGTTCTATTTTTCATTTCATAAATGTAGGGATTTTTCTGTATCTACATCGTCACTTTAACTGATTAACTTTGTGAGAAGTCTTGGAGTCAAGGTGCTTGAGATGAGAGGATGTATAACCCTCACGACCCCCCTAAAATCTAGTCTGTCATCTGAGAAAAGGACACTTTCGTATAAAGACAGAAATGGAGTGGACAAATATCCTTAATATGGATTGAAAACAGTAGTGAGCCCAAAACAGATCCCTGTGAAACATCCCCACGTCTCTGTATCCCGAAAATTAATTGTTGGAGTATATACAGCTTGAGAACAATAACGAATAAGGGAGTCATTAATTCTTGATGTTTCCATTTAGTATAAATGAAAGATGGATTTTCAGCATTTCAAATCATGGTCATTAAACCTGAATTACATATACATAATAATAAGAAATCAATCAAATTTGCAGGTACCAATGGATAGCTGGTAACGCTGGTACCCACTTCTGGCATGCTCACACCGGTCTTCAGAAGATGGACGGTCTTTACGGAAGTATCGTCATCCGTCAACCACCCTCTAAAGATCCCAACAGCTACCTCTATGACTACGATCTCACCACGCACGTCGTGCTTCTCAGCGATTGGATGCACGAGGATGCTGCTGAAAGGTTCCCTGGAAGATT
Source organism: Chrysomela aeneicollis (assembly GCA_029955515.1). Lineage (NCBI taxonomy): Eukaryota > Metazoa > Arthropoda > Insecta > Coleoptera > Chrysomelidae > Chrysomela > Chrysomela aeneicollis. The sequence continues at coordinate 6,389,091 of JARUHQ010000022.1, forward strand.
GGCTGTAAGTAGATTTAGGGTCGCAACCTTTCATAAATACTCAGAGTATATTGTCTAGTTTTACTACTGCTGATGGATTACCAACTTTGTCTTGGAAACCACTTTCCTTTGACTTTTTGACTCTTTCATCCGATGCGGCTGCCATAAGGTTTAGAATTGATATTGAAAAGTAAGTGTACATCATATAATGTTTCTGTTATTTGGAGCACATGCTGGTGCCTATCTCAATCTCAGATCCCACACATGCTCAGAACCTTGATCCATTCATGTTTTTGTCTAACTTCTTCTTCTGCATATCACAGGTAAACACCGGCCAAGACCCCGAGAATTTGCTGATTAACGGCAAAGGACAATTCAGAGACCCCAACACCGGTTTCATGACCAACACCCCATTGGAAGTGTTCACCATTACACCCGGAAAGAGATATAGGTTCAGGGTAATCAACTCCTTAGCTTCGGTTTGCCCGGCGCAATTGACCATTCAAGGACACGATTTGACCCTCATAGCGACAGATGGCGAGCCTGTGCATCCTGTGAAGGTCAACACTATCATTTCCTTCTCTGGTGAGTAGGTCGAATCGAGAAAATGTGGATGGTTGTTCACGGAACAAGTGAGGCATATTGTAGTAGGTATGCCATGTTGGGTACACAACTGATTAGGTTGAAACTTGAGATTCTGAATTTCAAATTTTTATTCAGACAGAAATGGACTTAAAATCAAATAAAAGATTTTCCTCTTGCAAACAAAATAAGTGGAATTGATATTATATTGATTTCTGCCTGTCATTTGGGTGTGTTAATAATGATATGAATTCTTGTGATTCTTTTCTTGTTAATCATTCTCTGTGCATGTAGAGAGAAAATTACTATAGTTGGAAAATGATTTATAAGCTACGCTGTCATGTCTTCTACAACATGATGCCTCATAGAACAACATGAATCTATTTAATCTGAATTTCATGTGACCTAGTCTAGTCACAGATATGAATGTGGTAGGTCATTTATTTTATGCAACACTATATATTGGTTGATACCTAATAATGTATGCATCAATAATAAAATTCCCGCAGAATAAGGGTAATTACATAGTTGTAGTAGAAAGCATTCTTTCGATTTCACATTCTTGAATGTGCGTACTCGACAATTATCTCGAATGATATATCAGAAGGCAAATTTGCTTTAATGGTCCATAAACTGAAACATATTCAACTGAAAAAACTTATTTCCTGCAATTAATTTCTTGTGCAATGCTTGCGAAACAATGTTTTGACTATTTATAATCAAAACAGTATGAAATTTCCTGTTGAGTAAGTTGTGAGGACGAGTGTGGATTAAAACAAATCCATTCATTAAATTCATTTTTTCGAATGGAAACATATCGAATTCTATGAATGTTTCATGTACCGCGTATCCTATGTCCAAACTCAACAGGTATCGAGAAATTCATGAATGAACAAATCAATAAGTGAAAAGTACCGATTCATTTATTGCTATTAATGTAACGAGATTATTATATATTATGCGATTTATAATAGTCGAGCGGTTGGCTGACTCCTCTTCACCTAGCAATGTCCGAGACGGTGTTAGATCGATAATAATCGAGTTACATTCGAAGATTTATCGTATCATTGACAACGGCGATAGCAAAATACATAAAAAATAAATATTATTTGGTATCTAACGTTTATGCTTTCGTAATTGACGTAAATTATGGTACCTAAATGATGTATTATGAGTCACTAAGGCTTTGGTACGTTTATGATGTTAATGTGGCTAAAAGGCTAAAAGGCAAAAGGTCATATCTCGTTTTTTGCAAAAATGAGTTATTCATACTAATCTTCTCTATCGATTTTGTGTTCTAAAACTTGGGAAAACGACATATAATCGTCAATACGGACATAACTTCAGGAAATGAATTGTAAACAATTCAGATCGAGGCTACAAACCATTTTGGTAATAAGGTATATCTTTATTGAAACATTCCACTGAGCACAATGGGCGAACAGGTCATGAGCTTAAACTTTTTCGAAACAAACCAATAATATCTTAATATGCCTTTTATTCGAAATTCAATTCACCACTTAATTCAGATAAAGTATGAATAATCAAATATTATAGTCTATATTCACTTTTTCATGTACAACTTATAAGAGTAGACATGAAAACTAATCGATAGTTTTTTCAGAATTGAAATAATTGTTGAAACGTGGAAGATAAGACCCAAAAACTTTGAACGACTGTCCTGAAAAGTACGATAATCGAGTTATGACCTTTTGCATTTGTGCCATAGAATTATTAAGAAGATAACATATTGTTACGAACCGTGCTGGCATTTCTGAGTACACCGTAAGTCATTATCTCGGCGGCTCGCGTATGTCTGTGATTTATGGCCTCGCGATAACATCGTTCGAAGACGTATCTAATTACAGTACAATAGCGGATGACTCATAACCGTCGCAGTTTTTCGAAAATGAACTGTATTTCTTTCAGAACTCTATTTAATATTCAAGATTTTGCTGAATGAGTATTTTGTGCCTATATAAGCAGCGCAGTTGAGCAGTCAGACAGTTTTAGTTTGGAAGGAGTTGAGTTATTTAGAAAGAAAGATAGTATTGTAAACATTGAGATTTGTGAAGCAAATATCGTTGTGATATAACAAAGTGTTTATTGAGTTGTATTTTTAGTGTTTAGTGAAATAAATTGTTCAGTTCTGTACTGAGTGTTTTAAATTCACGAACCCAAGAAGAAATATCGTAACAATGTAATAACGTCTTAATCTTCAATGATACGATAAAGACCATAACAAATCAAACTGAATGTTCAAATCAACTATTTTTAATTTGTTTTTTGTAAAGGTGATTTTGGTTTATTGAAATACTATATATGGGGTGTCCATTTTAAATAAGAGGGTTATAGTCGCTTCCGGTTGAACCGAAAGAGACTCTAACTAGTTTTCATTCAGTTTATATACAAATATATATAAGCATTTTCATTCTCAATATCTAGAAATGTCTGAGATTTGCCATCGTAACAGTAATACAATACTGAAAAACGAATTTCTAACCTATCTTAGGAGAGAGATACGATTTCGTCATCAACGCCAATCAGCCACAAGGAGCGTACTGGATACAACTCAGAGGATTGGGAGAATGCGGTGTGAGAAGGGTGCAGCAGCTGGCTATTCTCAGATACGCTAGGGGACCTTATCAACCATCTGCAACGCCACCTACGTACGACTTCGGTATCCCTCAAGGAGTGGTGAGTAGGCCGTTTCAAGTACGATGTACAGATAGCCTGTGGTAATAGGAATCTGATGGTCGATTGGATTCACCAAACGTCAATACGTGAAAACTAAAATTTCAATCGATCACCAGGGCTGAAGCAAATGTAAATAAGATACGAAAACTAGAGATTTAGTCTTATTTAGTCTTATTCGTCAGTGTATATAAACTAGCTTTTTATTTTGCACCTCTGCATAGTCAGAGAATCCGAGAAAAGATGGAGCTCATTTCTTATAGTTTAGTAAATGAATAGGTTCTTGTATAGTTGGTTTCAGCTGTTAGAGAATCCAGTCAAATCCTAGACTAATACTCGAGTTGCTGTACAGTGATGTGTATATAGATTTTTTCATCGAGAATATCAACAGGTTCTTAACCCTTTGGATGCAAGGTGTAATGAAGTTAGGGCAGACGCTATTTGCGTCAGCCAATTGAAAAATGCCAAAGAAATCGACAAAGGCATTTTGCAAGCAAGGCCGGATGTGAAGATCTTCTTGCCATTCAGATTCCACGTTTACACACCCGAAGATCTATTCGCTCCCAACACATATAACAGACATTTGGGTGAGTTATAAAAAGTTTCTAGTTTTACAATATTTGGTAAAATCTTAATCAGGGTGGTCAGTTTCTTATCATCCTATCATAGAACGCATACATCAAAAATATAGTACAATCAATTAGAGATTATATGAATTATTATCATTAAACAGTTACATATATAAATACTTATAAGTGTCTAAATATTATTTTTCCAATTAGGATTTAATAGAATGCCATAAATATTGTATTGCCAATTTTCGTAAAAGATGAGGTGAGATTGGCAAGAAAATGATAATAATTTATTTTGCCCCACTAATAAATGCTTAAGTAATTATCGACCTAAATAGTTAATGGTAATTTATTTAATTGGGCTGTATATCATATTGAAAAGTATAGGTATTCATTGCGTCCGTAGAAGTGAACGAATGTGCCTTAGATGATTTGAAAAACGTTCTTAAAGAATAGATCACAACATATATACTTCTGTTATTTCAAAAATTTATTTCCCAACTGGTATATAATACCTAAAGTGATATCTGAAACTTTTGCTTGATATAAGGTTACTATCTAAGAAAGTAGTGGAAAATTCAAACCAATTTGTATGAAATAAGCCCATGAAATTATTCCGTTTTATTTTGAAAATTTGCGTTGCATCAAGCATATTCTGATTCCTAGAATAGCTAATATTCAATGGTTCAGAATGTCTCTGCTCTGAGGTTTAAAACTCAAAAAGAGCGGCCAAAACTTACTATTAAGTCAATACACAAAAAATATTTTTTATTATACTTCTTTGAAATCACTTTATTTTCATCTATTTTAGTAATATTGCAAGATGGGCGTTTTCGGGCTAGCGCACGGAAACAGCGCACCAGTTATTACCAGTTGAATCCAGGTCGAGATATAAACATTGAACACGAATATCAACTTTTTACATAATGGCAAAATCTGAACAACATCAGAACTGAAGTGACGATATTCTTCTAGTTTATTTTATCGAAAAAGCTAAATCTATGAAATCTTCCACGTTATAGAGTCGATTTTCAATGCTAAAGTGTTGTTTGGCCATTAAAGATAATTACATCAACAAATATACAAAAACTATTGCTTTTCTGAAGCGCCAAGCTGTAGGATATATTCCGAAAAAGTCCCCAAAGTTTTCAACAAAGTATGATGAAGAATATTGTTCATTACACGTCCAGAAATGATATTTCCATGCTGCATGACTTCATGAGAATTTGTCACACGCGCACGGAAAAGTGATTTCCAGACTCGTAATGAAATATACCATAGATTCAGTGACAATTAATGTGAAACATTGACACCATCTGAGAATAAGTTACCATAATTATTATTTTGCTTATTTATTAATTTCTTTAAAAAATGTCAGATATTCTCAATGACATTGTTTCTAGTGGCACCAAATGGAGATCACGTCATCAGTTTGATAGACGAAATTTCGTACATGGCAGCACCAGTTCCTTTGATATCTCAATACGATGATATTAACCCAGATCAATTCTGTAATGGAGACAACAGACCTCCGAACTGTGGACAAAACTGCATGTGTACACACAAAGTCGATATTCCTCTGAATGCCATCGTCGAAGTAGTACTAGTAGATGAAGGTAAGTCAAAATTTAAGTTTATATCTAAGAACTGTGCATTCCTATAATTAGTTTCAAATCATTCGATTCAGAATATAAGATTAAAATTCACTAGCTTCAGAAAGTGCTGATTTGAAGATCTGTATGGCATATAGTAGAACTATTCTGTGGTAACGTAAAATTCATGTAAAACAAATATAAACATATGTATATAATTGAATAAATCTTGAATGGTGAGTATTGGCTTCCTCAAGGAATTCCTTGTTTATAGCAGCCTCACAAAGCCTCAAATCCTCCAAGTATTCCGAGTGGATATATGTGTGCTGTATTTTTTCCATGGTCAACTTGCACTATCATCTCAGATATGTCATAATTTTATGATTGTACTACACCACCTTTCTTCTTGAAGTGTTCTCCGAGTCTGTAATGTTCAATATTGTCGTTGATTCAAGACGTTACTACTACCAATATACAAAGGAAATGACTGCCGATAATACTCACGGATTATCTACTGAGCCAGAACGGGATCTAGGATAGATCGGCCAAAGGAAACATTGCCAAAATTCACTCGGACTGGCTGAAATAACCACAAATAGAGTTTCTGCTAGGAAACCTTGGTGCTCATCATGTTACGTTACTACTACCAATACACAAAGGAAATGACTGCCGATAATACTCACGGATTATCTACTGAGCCAGAACGGGATCTAGGATAGATCGGCCAAAGGAAACATTGCCAAAATTCACTCGGACTGGCTGAAATAACCACAAATAGAGTTTCTGCTAGGAAACCTTGGTGCTCATCATGTTACGTTGGTTACGGGCTATGCATTTCAGGCGAACAATGAGCTTATTTTTTTTGGAAAACATGCCGTTTCAGTTGGGTTTTCTCACGCACAATTCTTGACTACTGGGAGCAGGAAAGATTTGGACGTATCCAGAATGAATGATCCTTCCGAAAACAAGTTTATTTTCATTCAGTTATTCTTCTCCCTACCAGGATTTCGAGAGTGTTTCAGATTTGGGTCACCTTTGATGTATATCTTGAGTCAATTTTGATCTTCATATCTCTACAGCAGGGATTTCCAATGTGGTCGATATCGATCCCTCGAGGTCAAAGTAATTTGACTATGGGGGTCTGATGAGGTATTAGTTCATTTTGAAAAAGGGGTCTCTTGCCCATAATAGTCATCAGGAATTCCCACCTTATCTACAGTTTTAGCTGGAGCCTGAGAGTTGACTAGGAAAAAAGTTATGATTGCAAAAACATAAACTTTTTTGGGGAATCAGCCTGTCAATGAAAGAGATAAGAAGACAATTCAGAAGACATTTCGGAAAATGTCTCAAGGTAATGATATCATCCTGATGCTTCTATTGTCAAAGTTGGAGAAAAAGTGTGTCTTCATTTGAGATCCTTTTGAAAATTCCGAAATTTTGCACAGTTTTAGGTAGGTAATACACTGTAGCGATTTTACATGAAGAATCTGGACGTGAAGGATTAGGCTAGAGAACTGTGTGGACAGAATTCAAATTGGTCAAAGCAGTCACCTTTTCCACCTGCACGGTTACGAAATTAGTGTTGTGTAGTTAATTTTACATTTTCACATTTTTTAGCGATAAGAAGTGATTTCAAAATGTCAATTTGCTTCATCACTCTCCCGAAAAACAGAGAAGATCACACAAAAAGAAGAGGTTGTTAGAGCACCCCAATGTTACTTCATAGATGTGAAATGCCCTGGTTGCTTTGCTTTATCTAAAATTTTCTCCCACGCTCAGTCAGCAGTTTCCTGCAAAGATTGTTCAACAATCTTGTGCACATCAACAGGGGGCAAAGCAACACTAACTGCGAGGGATGCAGTTCCAGGCGCAAACAAAATTAATTCAAATAAAAGAGTTACATGTGACATTTATCTTATAATTTAGATTTACAAATTTAGATTTTGAAACGTCGCGGTGTAAATCAATGGGGTCTGAAGTGAATTGAGGCAAATTTCTCAAGATCCTTCAGATGTGACCAACATGAGATGAATCAACTATATTATTTCCAGTCCAACAACCGAACCTGAGTCACCCCTTCCACCTGCACGGCTACGGCTTCAACGTCATAGGCATCGGCAGATCGCCGGACAGAAACGTTAAGAAGATCAACCTGAAGCACGCGCTCGACCTCGACAGGCAGGGCCTCCTCCACAGGCAGTTCAACCTGCCGCCCACCAAGGACACCATAGCCGTACCCAACAACGGCTACGTGGTGCTCAGGTTTAGGGCCGACAACCCCGGCTTCTGGCTCTTCCACTGCCACTTCCTCTTCCACATCGTCATCGGCATGAACCTGGTGTTTCAGGTGGGCAGCCACTCCGACCTGCCGCCCATACCGCCCAATTTCCCCACGTGCGGTGACCACACGCCCGAGATAACGGCGGACTTCCACAGCAATTACCTCAAATGAGGGGTGGTGCGCGGTTCGTTTAAGTGTTTTCTAAGATAGCTCTGAAGGGACAATGTAGATAATTTTTTATCCCACTAAAATGAGTTAGCTTGTAATGAGATACTTAACTGATGAGCGCAGCTAGAATTACTTTCAGGGCGGTGCAAAATTTTAAAAGTTTTAAGGCGGATTTCCGCTTGCGACTAGTTTCAGTTTCAAAAACAGAAACAAAAACTTGTTGTAACTTCGAAAACAAACTCGAATTCCACCAAACAAACGAAAAATTTAGTCTGTCGCGTGTTTTGTTTCGAAGATGTTTCCTGTAGTTTCCACTTTTCATATGCCATCAAAGTCACATACCACTACCAGAACAAAATAGTGAACAGTTGTCGTCAGCCGTTTCCACAAAGAGAACTATTTTATGAAAACAGAGACACCAAACCTTTTTGATCTTTCCGCCTGGCGACGGGACTTTTTGTTGTTGACGAAAACCCGAACTCGCGACACAAAGCCTTCAAAAATGTTTCTTATTTTGACAACCAAAGTTTTTGTTTTGTCGAAATCGACACAGTTGGTGTTGGTGAAAATCCGAACCAAACTAAATGTGCTGCAGGCGAAAAATTTTTCCTGGTTCAAGGTCAAAGGCACTTCGACCAAAATATGACATTTTGTGACTAATCGCGTTTCAGGTCTATACTGATTACTGCAGTCGCTAATCACATTCGCTCATACGCAAATTCTGACGGTAAACGGTAGAGTGCACTGTACTAAAACCGGCCGTTTCTTTTTTCTTGTACATTTAGGTTTCGGCCTATGAGTGCATTGACCTCGATGCCCCCATGCACTCGGTGTCCCTGCTATCAACCAATATAAAATATAGATAATACAATCATATGTTATGTAGATAAATGTAATGTCAAATTCGAATCGCGCGGGTATATGATCGAATATATATTTCGTTCAAAGAGTAGAGGAAGATACTGAATTCATTGTTAAGGTGATAAACAGATTTGGACTGGAACCCATACGCTTTCGATTTTTACTCAAACAGTAACTTAATGAAAATAATGTATTTTTCTATGTATTTTCTTTCCTGGCAAGTGCACCCTCTCGCTATATAATGGGTTTGATTTCTCATTATAATGAGGTTAATTATCTCATAGTAATGAGATACCATAAGTCATAATAAGGAATCTCAGGTAGACAGATTTTTACCTTTCAAATTAGTAAAATACTCAAAATCATCTCCACAACGTTCAATCAATCCAGGAACATACCTCTATGTGTTCTCGATAGACTTATTTCCCATGCACATGTTGATGTTTATTGTCTCAAAATTTTCGTCCTAATGGACTCATTACGAGGGCACAGGACCCTTCTAACAACCTTTTTTAACTTTTTCCATCTTTATCACATTGTTGATATGATTTTTTCATCATCATGACAATTATTGAATTGATTGAACATGGTGGAAATGATTTTGAGTATTATTTAACTTCATTATCATGATAATGTTCAACAGAAAGCAGTAATAGGTATTTTGTAACGTCACACCTCTCTATTGAAACAAATGAAAGGATCTCATATGTATATTATAATAATTATCAATATAATCTGAGATTCTGAAATTCCTTAGTAAACTACTGAAACATCTACTTCTACTATTGATGAAACATTAGAAAAGTGCACGAAAACTGTGGCAACTCAGCGATAGCAAAATTATTATTTATGTTTGCTATTATCATTATAATGACTTAGTTATCTCATAGTATCCAGTTAGTATCTCATTATTATGTATCACATTACAATGAGTAAGCTATCTCATAATGATGAGAAACCCAATTATATTGATTTAGGTATCTCATTGTAATGAGATAGCCTAGTCATTTTAATTAGATAAAAAAATATCTGCAATGTCCTTTCAAAGATTTCGTAGTTTTCGGTTAGGATGATCCGAGATTATTTCATGGTGAGCTGGCTCTACGACTGATTATTGTTTTAACGCTTCCGATAGATGATGGGGTATTCAGCATTACTTTGGGGTCGAATGGTAGGTACGGATACAGCCGATTCGTCCATTGAGTATTTGTATTGATAGATACAACTATCAAAAACATACATTCACCTACTAGGAGAGCTGCATTGATAACCATAATAATTTTTTGGCAATGCTCGGGATGTGCTCGTATATAGCTGATTAGTCTACCATAAATGTTCAATTTATGAGAGAAATCACACCTACATTATTTCAGCAGCTAAATTGAATCCTCGTTAAATACAACTTCAGTGCTATTCAAGGTTGGAAAAATGTAAGAATCGATATTTCTCGAAAATGAAAGTTTGACTCACGTATAATGAAAGATGCATTTCATCTTCTATTACCACGAATTATGCTTTTGACCTAGATTATGTTTATGAATATGCTGAATCTACATCTTGTTATGCTTTCGACCATCGAAAAACCAATAATTACTTTTCAGGACAGGCTACTTTGAAGATAATTTCAAGCATTATCCTTCAGGTGTATCATCTGTTCAATGTTAATTATGATAATATGATTTGGGTTTTGTGTATATGCTACGGGGGTCCTCACAAAGTTGAATACCTTTGTTGAATCATTATCTTATCATTTTCACCACTGTATAACATCAATATCTTGACAGATTGGTTAGGAATTCAATTCAGTACCTACCCTATTCACGTTACCTAAACAAATCTGACAATATATCACTACTTTCGAATTGTAAGTAGATATCATATGGAAAAAACTTGCATCAATAATTAATTTTGAAATTCAACTTGGATGTTAAGTATTGCTTATTATTGTTTTATTTGAAATTATATAAGAGATGTTTCTCTTCCAATATCATGCATGTTCAAAATATTTCCAGCATGTTCTTAAAGTCTACAGATTTTCTGAAGTAATACTAAAATATTTGTAACTTCGACAAAACCAGCTATAGTCGCGTGGCCTTTTTCGTGTAGCCTATTTTTCATATTCCTTCAAGTGAAAATAACAGATTAGAAATCAATATTGATTTTTTTAAACTATTAGAAGAAAACGCAAATGATATCTTCACGCTAATGTTGTATACGCCATTGTCTTCGAGTTGACAACTCATTTTGTAATTATCTCGGAGATGTCTGTGACTCAGTTACCTTGACCAAATTTAGATTACCGATTGCTGAAAATTGATCTTGCCATTCAGAAAGGAATTGGTTTGCTTTTTTGTTGTTTTACTTTTTGTAAATTATATTATTTATCGATGATGGTCTCCTTCTCGCCATAATTATTTAAGGTAAGTATATAGGGCTCCTACCTCCTACCTACTAACATTTTTCATTTTGTTTGAAAGGAATCTACTGAAATCATCACAATTGCCCAAATTTTGGTGCTCTTGAACAAGAGGCTGAAATTTTGTATATATTTATTATAATTTTATGTATAACAAAATTTCTTCACCTATATCAGTTTATCTTCCTGTTTTATTTTCCACCCATATGTAATCAGACTTATACATAATTTAGATAATAATGATACAACGTTTTCGAACCTGAAACAGTATTCCAGCTCCTGCTCAAAACATCTAAACTACCTATTCCATCAATCCATGTTCATTTGATTTTTTTTTTCTGAAAATGGTCGAATTCTCTTTATTTTTTATTTTTCTAAATTCGACCAATCATTGTTGATTGGTTAGTTTCTTTTCTACTTGATTATTTAATTTTAGGTATTTAACATATTCTCCTCTATCTTGGAAGTTTTTGTACAGACGTTATGTATTTTTGGAAAATGGATCACAATATAAGTAGTTATTTAAGATTGTACTAGTCTCCACAGTCTTTTATAACAGATAGTTCTTAAATCATGTTACTGTTATATTGTGTATATTATTAAAATAAAATGTGTATAATGTATATAACTATGGTGTTGGTGTGTATATTATTCCCAGAGTCCTGCAAACTGTATAAATAAATGCTCGTCGCTACCGAACTCTATGTACAGTATCTGGAAGCATATATTATGTAAATAGAAAAAAGGTGTATTCAAAGATACAAGAAAAACAATGTTCAACAAGTTCACGACAAAATTTGAAGTGCCTCAAAATAGAATTTCAATATTAATAGATTGGAAGAACAGTAGGATATTTGATTTCGGGTGATTTAAATATTGGTTTCATGAATATTCATGAATGCTAATCAATAATTCATATATTCTAATGCACATATAAAGACTATACACCGTGTACATGAAGTAAGGAATAAAGTATTAATCTTATTTCAATATGCGCATATTTTGACGTTCTAGTCGCATTGATGACGTCATTAATGTTTCGGCTATGACGTCATTGACACTTTTCTCAAAGAGACTGCTAATGGAGGAACGATTGTTGATATTTCAGAAGAGCATCGCTCATGAAAATATCTATAAAATAGAGATAAATCGCCAACTTTTATACGGTGTTCCAGAGAAGTGAGCGAGTTTGTAAGCGAGGCATCATCATCGACGAGACGAATTGCCCTTTTTTGGACAGAATCCAATAGTTTCAGGATGATGCATCATCACCAAATTATCTTTATCATTATTCAAATATTGGTGCCAATAACTTATGAAACTGGTGAAGAATATAAAGGTATAAACCTTCAAAAACTCCAGAGATGAGTTGGAAACTATAGGAAACTGGGAAACAATATGAAAATTTACTGGCTGTTCAATTAGCAATTAAAAGACATCTTGTTATTTTACAATTTTTGAAGCTAACTCACTTTGAATACTCTTGAGAAACTTCGTATTGTTTCCAGAATATATTCATGGGGATTACAAATATCAAAGAAGGGTTCAACAATTCAGACCAACAGAACGTGTCTGCTTACCAAAGAATCCAAACATTTTTTCAGTTCACAAATACGTCTACAAGAAAACCATAGGCAGAAGAACACTTCTGATTCAAAATATCAATTCTATAATGCAACCATACTGTTTCATTTGGTTTTTCTAAATAACTGAAAATAAGAGAGTAAGTAACTTTATTCAGTATAAACACATAATACATAAATAAAAAATAATAGATATAAAAAATAGTAATAGTTATGGGCATTACGATGTATATAGGGTGAAAGTAGGTTCGATAAGTGATATTTCGATTTTTATAAACAAAAGAGAGCAGTGCATAATATACCTATGTTGAATTTCCGAAGAAATGAAATTAGAATAGATAATGTTTTTGTGAAATTGAAATATGTATACAGTTAAAAATGTTTTCAACCAATTCATCGGTAAACCCTGCTAATTGCAATCGAATTTGTACAAAACGTGAACTGACACTATAATCTTTGAATAAGCCTCTAAAGGACACGGTAGGTATTCAATATATAACCACAACCAAAACGTATGTAACATTGAATCTTTCGACAGGTCCTCAATCCCTTAGACGCTGTTTGCGACAAACCTAGAAAAGATGCTATTTGTGTAAGCCAACTGAGAAATGCGAAAAAGGTAGATAAAGCCATCCTACAAGACAGACCTGATGTCAAGATATTCTTGCCATTCAGATTCCTATTTTACAAACCGGACCAGTTGTTCCAACCCAGCACGTACAACAAATTTTTAGGTAAGGACATATCTTCACAAGGTTTTTGTATCAAATGGTCGATTTTTTTTCCTTTTTTTTTTTTTCAACCACACCAACCTTCAGAAGTGGGATCCGACAAAATATGTCGTTGTCGACGGGATTCGAAGCCGGTCAACCATGAAGATATAAATCAATTCCTCTCTTGCAGTTGCTCCAGGAGGTGACCACGTGATTAGCCTCATCGATGAGATTTCCTTCGCCTTTCCCCCCTCGCCGCCCCTATCCCAACTGGAGGAAATCGAGCAAGAGCAGTTTTGCAATGGCGACAATCGACCTGCAGAATGCGGACCGAACTGCATGTGCACCCACATGGTTGACATTCCTCTCAATGCCATCGTAGAAGTAGTTTTAGTAGACGAAGGTCAGTATTATCTGGTGTAAATACATGCAAAACAAATAAGGTGCAAGTATTTTTCTCACTCAGGAATGTTTTCATTATATTATTATATGAAAATGATTTCGGCATTATTACATGCAGTACTGGTAGTGGGTTGTATTTCAATTCAAAGACAGACACTGAAATTGAAGTCAAAATATTTGAATCACACAGCTTCCTCAGTTCATATGGGAAGTGATATTAATGCTGTATTCCAATAAAAACCATGTAAGATCGACGCTAAAGGTATGCCTTTTTGTCGATCAATCAGGAATGTTAATTTTGTGAAACCTTTAGTTTCTTTCTGTATTATTTTAAAAATGTTTCTTAATATTTGGATATTATTATTTTGCAGTACAATCTCCGAATCTGAGTCATCCTTTTCATCTCCACGGGTACTCCTTCAACGTTATCGGGATAGGACGATCTCCCGATAAAAACGTCAAGAAGATCAACCTGAAGCATGCTCTCGATCTGGATAGGAGAGGCCTTCTCCACAGGCAATACAACCTACCACCTTCGAAAGACACCATCGCTGTGCCAAACAATGGCTACGTTGTATTCAGGTTTAGAGCAGATAATCCAGGTAACGTTTATTTTTCTTAGATCGATCAGTTTTCTCGGCAGTTTATTACTTTCAAATAGATATTATTGGAGTACCTCGAGGCTCCTTGGGCTCTTATTGTTATTTGAAATTTATATCAATCAAATCAGTCTCACAATCATTGGTAGTATAGTGGTACATAATTTCTCTTCAACCTTCTTGATTCTCCCTAGGAATTTCTTGTTAATAGAGGAGTCCCAAAGTCCTAGTTCCTTATGGAATTCAAGAATTTCGAAGGTTTTTCATAATGAGGAATTATTCTTAGAAACGTTTCCTCTTTACTTATTTCATAAATATATATATTATCCATTCTATATCAGTAATCACGAGTGCTTCTGGTTTTTTTTAATACTATATCAGTAGGCGATTTCCAGACATTTCAAAATGAAATTTGAAGGTGAAATGTATCGAAATATCGATACATAGCATAAAGTATGTCTAAATATGGTAAAAATATTGTTATGGAAATTTATGAAAAATTCTGATGGCGGCTCGTTTCTGCATATCTGACAGCTGAAAAATCCGTTGCGACTTATATCACGTGACCTCAGATTTGGCGGAAATTGAAAACAAGCTGTCTATGGTCCCGGAAAATGGGTCAAATCGACCAGATATCAAAACCTGTTAAGAAAATGTGGAATACAACGACGACAATTTTGAACCTGATTGAAACAAATCAAAAATACCATTTTATCCATCTACCCTTATTAATGAGAAACATATGCACTCTTGTTTTATCTGGAAACAGTTTTAATAACCTAAATCAAATGAACTTGGGTCAAAACTAATCGAATATTAATGGTATAGACATTTTGAGGGAGAGTAATCATGATGATGATACATTTTACAATATATCGGTTTTTTTCCAGACCTAAATTCGCCAATATGTAAAGTTTATCTTCATATCAGGTACTCGGCCATGCAGTTCCAAAAATAAACTACACACGGTTTGAATAAAATATATACCTATACATATAGTATTATCTCATTAATTGCACTTTAGTTGTATATTATTAAAAATGAATTTGTGACTTGCTATTCCGCAATATCACCACCGTATATGTATATGAAACTATACATTCATTCATTTCTTTAATGGAATGCATTGCGCTTTACCTATAATATCGATACCTATCGTTATACATCGATATTTATCGGTTCATCGATATCTCAAATATTTTATATCGCCACTCGATCATATATCTATTTAACTACAATATTGACCATACGCCATAAGAGACAATGTTAGCAAAGTGAAGTCAAATTGCATATATCTATCCTAATAGTCGCAAGCGCATAAATTCATCGTTGCCAGAGACACTCTTTTGTTTCGGCTTCAGATAGGCCTGATCATAGGCTATAGGCTTGCAGTGAACAATACTAATTTTTGATACCTCTCCGAGTATAGAACCATATCATATTTAATTGAATAAGTAAAGACCCGCTGTTTCTTATTTTCAGGGTACTGGCTGTTCCACTGCCATTTCCTTTTCCACATACTGATAGGGATGAATCTCATAGTCCACGTAGGGACTCAGTCTGATCTCCCGCCGATTCCTCCAGGATTTCCAAAGTGTGGTAATCATCTGCCCCCCATCACATTACACCACTGAAGACGTAGTTTGAACGTGCAACCAAAGGTGCAACACTAGAAAAGTGGTTCAGCCCAAAAGATTATTTTTGTGTTGAAAAATCAGTGTGTGAGTGAAACTAGTGAGAATCGAGTTTACCGAACAAGTATTATGTTATATAGAAATTATAGATTTCGAGTCGTGTTATGATACATTTATTGTTGTGTTGTATTTGCTATCTTGAGTCACTACAGGAGTTTTTCATTCGAGTTGTGCGTTGTAATTGTACACTGAAGCCCAGTTTATTGCTAAGCGATTTTTGCTTCAGCGTGATAAATGCAATATTGTTGTTGGTCAATTTCAAATAAGATTCTGATCCGATTAATAACAACATTGTATTTATCACGCTGAAGCAAAAATCGCTTAGCAATAAACTGGGCTTGACTCATATTTCAGAGAACCATATTTTTGATGGTTAAACATTTCTGATGAAGGTTCCCTAATAATTAAGATTATATTATTGACTAGTCTTTCTTTAAGCAATTATTATATTCGGAATATATCTGTTTTGTTGGTGTTTTCCCTGCTGAATTATAGGTTGCTCTAATAATTAGACACATTCGATACATGAAACTGTAAAGTATATTCTGCATAAGAATAATTATAACAATGGGCTTTCACATTAATAAAACTGACTCTGTATCTGTATTTTATGTAATGAGATTTGCGAGAGCGAATTTTTATTGAAACCAATGAAGGGGTTGTAACTTTCGGAAATTCTCGAAAATAGACAGTTCAAGTAGCAAGAGTCAATGTTATTTTATCTTATTGAATTACAAATTCTGTTGAAGTATATTTGAAAGTAAGAAACCTCCTGGGGATGTATAACTGTTGTATAAATGGACAATATATTATATTTAGAATAATGAGCACAGGAGAAAGAAAAAAATAATTTCATTAAAGTAGTAATTGGAAATCACACTTGTGCCAATAATATTCTGTTTCGAAAAATAAGCACAGTTCAAAAAGTTCGTTGGAAATGTCTATATCACCTTGCAATTGTTATCATTGTCGCTATTTTTGGGCATTCAGTACTGTTAACAATAATAACTGTCGAAACAAATTAATGGAGAAGAAACCTTAATTTGTTAATACAAAAAAAAATGAATTTGTTGTAGTTTTATTTCTACATATTCCTTCAGCTGTAAGATAAATGCAGTTGATGTTTCTCCAGCATAACACTTGCTCGAAAATCGAAATTTTTTTGTTACTACATAAATAAAACTGGAAGGGACACAAAACATCGTGAAATAACCTACCGGCCATAGTTATAGCAACGTCACGAACACATAGACTCAACATAGAATCCTTGCAAATTAATTATTATTGACACAAAGCCATATATTCATTTCGTTTTATTTAAATTCAATTTGGGTAGGCAAGTTCCATAATACGGCAGGTTACTCACAAATTGAATATGATTTCTTGGGAAACATTTCAGGGTAGACCGATTAGTTTCCATTTTGCACTCTGTTCTATATTAATTTTATCAATATCTATGGAAGGTAACAATTTATATCACTTTAGATAATACATACAATTGACACAGGTGACCACTCTAATGGATAACTTCTTTGGCATGAAGGAATATTTGGAATGAAAAATCCATCTTTTTCAGATAAGATTAATTCTCGCCAAAAAGTTATATTTTTCTTCGAAAACTAGATCGAATTGGTTTTATTTATCTCGAACACACATTCAGATATTGTTTTGAAAACGTTATTTTGCGAAACTTATTTCTTTCATAGAAAATAAAACCTTTTTTTATTCTGCTTCTTGATATAACCTCTAGGTATATCTATCATCAATATTTTCTATGGTAATAAACTACACCTCAAATGATAGGTACTGATATTATTCATTTTCAAAAATTGAAAATGGCCACTACACTCGAATCCAATATCGTTGTACATACCACAACCTTCATTTCTTCAACAAAACATTTAAAGTTTAACCCTTTCAAGCCGGGTTTTTTTTACAAAAATACTATCAACAATTTAGACAAGTGTTCCATACTACATATCGGCTCCAATAATCCAACATTAAATTATTTCTTGGGTAACAAGGCGATACCCGCAGTAGATAACCACAATGATCTAGGGGTTATTTTCAATAATAAGCTGACTGTATCGAACCAAGTGGCAGCTGTTTCCCGCAAGGCCAATACTCGAACTTACCTCCTCAACAAATGCTTCGATCACCCGGAGCCAAAACTCTTCAATCAACTGTATAAGTTGTACGTCCGCCCACATCTAGAGTATGCTGTACAAGTTTGGTCACCTCATCTGGCAAAAGATATCCAACTACTGGAGAGAGCCCAGCGTAATGCTACCCGTATGGTGAGAGGTTTCAATAACCTTTCCTATGACCAACGGCTATCCCATTTAAACCTACCTTATCTCAGTGACAGGCGTGCCAGGGGAGATGCCATATTGACCTACCGAATTCTGCACGATGCCTTCTCTGTTGACCTCTGTAGCCTTTTTCAACTAAGCAATGACGACAGATTGAGAGGACACTCCTTAAAGCTTAAACAGGAAAACTTCCGGACCACTACACGACAAAAGTTTTTTCCAAACAGGGTATTTCCGAAGTGGAATTCCCTACCTAGTGATGTGGTGCTGGCTCCTAGTGTGAATAGTTTCAAGAACCGTTATGATTCCTTTATGCGTCAGTGAAAAGTGAAAACCATTATTTCCTCATAATAAGATAACAATTGTATGCAGTTAATGTACCCGTTATTATTTTTTTTTTGTGCACTTTTGCGATATAGAATATTCCTTTTTTTTTGGGCAAAATAGGCTATGCCTCTGCCCTTGTTGAAATGAAATAAATAAATAAATAAATAAATAAAATTTGATAATTTTTTCGAGATGTAAAGGCATATGCAATTGAGAAAATATAATATCACGAAAGAAATAACAGGAAATTCGATATTATTTTTGGGACAAATATAACCCATTGACGACTCATGTGTGACAAGAATGTGTCTATTGGGATTTATACTCAGATTTATGTAACCCAATAGAGAAGTTTAGTGGGACGTCTGTAACCCAAAAGAAATATAGTGGGACGTCTGTAACCCAATAAAGAAGTCTAGTGGTACGAATGTAACCCACTATTGACTTTCTACAGTCTCATGAGTTATTACTGACGCATTTCGCACTGTCAAAAGTAATTTCCCTTTTCTTTGTTATATCAGGTGCAAACAAACAATATGCACAAAGAATATGAAAAAATGACCTCACGCATGTGAGGCTAATGGACAAGTATACGGTGGAGCAGAGTTGCCAAGTTGAAATATCAAAATAATACATACATATGCTCCGTTAGGACTGAACATTCAATTATTCATATGAAACGGGGCAGATATGAGCCACTAGACATCGAGAACTTGAGAAGTGATGAGTGAGTTATACGGAGTGATTCATTAAGAATGGGCAATCTCTGAACTGGAGATACTACACACGAAAATATGGCGATTGAGCCATGGCTTACACAAATGTTTACGCTGATTGTTTAAAATGTAAATAACTCAAAAACTGATAAGATTAACATGAAATAAACAAGAGTACCTTTTGTATTCAAAATTGAACCGCCTTTTTGATTTTCTAGTCACTTTAGCCATAACTTATTAGGCAAAGAAGGTATGTTGTAATTAACCTAAGTAACAAGGTGTAACTAACGCCCTGAATGAATAGTGCTAATTTCAGCAAAAAATTCGTAATTTTCATGCCAAAAAACAATTTTTAAGACAATGCTTCTGAAAATCACAAAAATTACTAAGAAATTTCAAATTGAAATTCCAACTTTAAATGACCTGTATCTCGTAAACATGCAACATTTGTATAAGACATGTTAAGCTCCATCGCCATATCTTGGTGTGTAGTAGCTCCAGTACAGAGATTGCCCATTCCTAATGAATCACCCTGTATATGTCCCGATAGACCCGAAAGGGCCATGTTTTGCTAAATTCACTCACATTATAAATGGTATTATTTCCCATATAAGGAAATATTTCTTCGCAGACGAGTGGCATGTCATTAATTGCTGATGAAGCTTTATGGAACAGGAGCCACCATCAAAGCCAAATCAACAACGGACGAAATGCCACAACACACACAAAACCGACTAGTCGACGACCAATCCATATTCCTTGCGAATGTTCGATCTAGTCACACCTCAAATCCTCTGTGACTGTGACCGAACACCCGTAGAAACCTGAATTCATTCGACCAAACACCAGATGGCACCCGGAGCACTAGACGATTCGAGCGCGCCATGGTGAAGTAACTAATGGCTGTGATATGCTACGAAACCACAAGTCACACCAATAGTTCCTTCGCCATAGCTACCTCGCTGGTCTGGCGAGGACTTCTCGTAGATCTCCCGTCACCCAAACTTGGTGAATTAACCCTGTGATGGTGAAAAACTCACACGGCTAGATCACCAAAGATTGGGGAACGGAAGAGGCCGATCACACAGCAGCCATCATCACATTGTCCCGGCGACGTTCCAACACTGACCGTGAGATTTCTCCGTACTACTGACGCAGTTTCAATACGTACGAGAGATCTCACGGCAAGTATTAAAACTATAAACATGTTTCTCAAACCTTTATACAAGTACAAGATATACACGGCACATTTTTCGACATCATTATTAACTATGGGACGGGACAAGTGAACGAGTGGCACTGAGATGTTGGGTGGTGATATTTATAATAGAGGGTGGTGAGGATGGGTACTCGGTGGGGGTGGCGAAGGAAATGGGCCAATAGCGGGTGTTCTTCGAAGGGTTGGAGGTACAAAGATTATTTTACCATCGCAACGTCATGAAGTATGAGGAATAGGTGAGGATTGACTCAGGTACCCAAATACATTTGCAAAATAGTGTTAATGTTGACAATGTACTCATAATAAAATCTTTCTATACAGGGTGATGCATAATATTTGAATATAATGCAAAATAAATCAACTAAAAATTGATGTTGAAAAGTAATATTGATTCAGAGAGATACTATCAGATATTATGCAGTCAAGATTATCTGAGGAAGTTAACCAACGTGAAAAAATCCTATAGTATTAAAAGAAATCAACAAATTTCAAAAGTACACTCAATAATTTAACAGGATTATTAAAATGGTTTGATAAAATATAAACATTAATTATGAATTTATTAGATGACATACAACAAGGTTGTTCATTGATTGGAAATGTAACGTAACCGAAAAGTCAACGTTCCAATAAAATCAGTTTCCTAATATCAGTCAATTGCGGTTTTGTCTGTGGGGTGATAAAAGTATTATTTTCAAAATACAAGATTTTTTTTCCTTTGAGGTGTTTTAATTCCATACTAAAATACCACAGTTGAAATGCACCATCAATATAACTACACGATCACCACATCAATCAATAATATAACAGGCTGAATATCGGATATGGATTTGGTTTTTATTTTTAATTTATATCAATTCGAAAAATATGCTCATCAATGGTGAGTACTGATAACAGTAATTGACATTTTTATACATTTCGCTCTATACCTTGAAATATTTTGTACTTACAAACCTATTTGACATTCAGTCCATAGCAGCATAAATTTATGAGCCACATCTCAAACTGCCGAAAATTCCTACCTGCTAGTTGAAATGCTTCTTATTTACAGTACAGTGTGATAATAGAATGAATTCATAGAACGGCATGGAATTACTGAAAATTCGGTAGGTACTTACGTTCCTCTCGGTTAGAGGATTTCAGGCAACACTGTTCGAAACCGAAGGCGACAAGGACATTTTTAGAGCCTAAGTGATTTCAGATAGAAATTTTCAATTTTTTTTTCCAATTATGAAGAACATGGAAATATAGTGGTCCAGATTTCTAATCTTTCATATGGAATTTGAGTTCGAACAAACATCTCTATCAGTTTTCATACACTATAAATCTGATGTGTCAGAAAAGATATAATTTGTACTAAAATATTTCTTTATTCCTTGAATTTTGGAAGTTACATGCGTGTAAACAGTGAATTAAAATCAGGTTGCTATTGTTCAAATGACACAGTTGTTGCTTCAAGGATGCCATTAAATAATGAAAACTTCAGGTATCAAATCAATATAACCCATTCAATTAGTTAAGAATAATGAATTGAATACATTATATTAATTGAATTATTAAAACTACTCGGTGAGTATTAACTGCATAAGAATCTGATCAGTGTAGTTTTTTTTAAATTTTCCAATTACTCACCGATTATAATATGCGAAGACGTAAATCGGACATTTTCCCGATTGGGAAAAACAAACTGAACCGAAAAAGATCTCGATGAAAAATGTAGACACTTTTACAAGTTGAATTTCTAGAATGTAAGTGCCCAAAATAAACAAATGGTATACAGGGTGATTCATTAAGAATGAGGAATCTCTGATCTACTGATATTAAACACCAAAATATGTAAATTCAGCCCAATATGCCTTATAAAATTTGCTGATTTAGAAAAAGTTTGAAGGGAAAATTACATATTTTATTAATTGAAAATTTTATAATTTAGTAGAACAAAGATCTTTTTAAGAGCAAATAACAGAGCTAGACAAATTGAAAAATATTACATTTTTATGTAAAATTGAACAGGCTTTCAGATTTTCAACTTTTTTAACCATTACTAAATGGACAAAGAGATATCATCTACCAGCGCCCTCTATGAGCAGTCACCAGATGAGCTAAAAATTCATATTCGTTATGTCAGAAAGTCTAAAACTACCAAATGTTATGTTTATGCTGTTCAAAACGAAGATATTGAAAAGTGTTAAAATAAAATGCACCTTTTGAATACCCAGTATCTCCTAAACAAGCATAATTTTTAGAAGACTATTGGGCTACATTTCCGTACTTCAGAGATTGTCCAATCTTACTTAATCACCCTTTATATGGGAATTCGAGTTTCATTATTGTTAAGTTATTCAAAAAATTCCAGTAGCTGTAAGATAAATTATTCGACACCTTGTTATGGAAGAGATGCTGAAAATTATATAATATAGCGAAATTATTTCCAGTAGTAGTCAAATTGTCGACATGTCCATATCTTTCATTATTGGTTAATTATATACAGGATTTCTGAAAATAATGAGATATGAGCCAAGTTGGACACCACACATTTTCAATAAAGTAAATAATAAATCCGAATCATCGCTTTGAAATAACTATTCAAATTCAGCAATATAAAAGGTAACAAAAAGAAAATTCAGTGTCAAAATATTTAATCAATAACTGAAATAGCGCAAAAAAGTCTCGAAGTGTAGAGAAAAATTGGAGGAAAACACAACAAAAACATATTTCAACATATAAGAATGAATAAAATAATACAGACAAAAGTACTTCAATAGAAAATTTGTGAATTTTTCCATAAGTTTTTTAACAGATATATTCTTGTATTTTACTCGTCCCGATAATATACGAAGGCAAAAACAATCCAAACAAATCGAATCTGTCAACTCTAAGCGGATTTGTGATCAGCTAAAACCACATTCTTTCTACGAATCCACGCCAAAAGATGTCACATTTATGGAAAATTCCTCTTTGAGGTTATTCAAGCTCAAATAAACTCAAATAAACCTACAGTGAGTGATAACCCTACACAGATTTACTGGTTCATTTTCAATTCTCGAAATCCTCAGAACCAAATCCGACCTATAAAATACCGCGTGTCCGATTCACGTCCCCGCCTAAAACGAAACCAAACCCGGCATCCGCACATATACCCTTACGGGAACAGAAGCGACACTCGCCATCAAACATAAGTCAAATTCCTTGCGCATGCGCGATTCTCGCACAGTTGGCAAAATGGCGACCTATGTTTATTGTTTATATTTGTGTGGAACTGTAAAGTTTGTATAGCTTGTCGATTCCTTGATGAATTGTAAGTTTGAATTATCGATATCATTTCAGATCATGAAGCGTGGTGGTTATGTTTGTGCATAAATTATTGTGGTAGTGCATGGTGACAAAAATATCAGTTGTTTTCGCTTTCCAAAAGGTACAACAAGGTAATCTAATGAAACTCTTTCATTTCATCATGCGAGAACAATTTATTTGTCAGCATTTTTTTCTTTGCGAAACTACATTGTCCCCAATCCAACCAAGAAATTTCAAGGTCTTTTTATGTAGCCCTCTCATAGATCAAAGTGCCGACAGGGCCTGTCGCTTCTGTTCCCGTAAGGGTATATGTTCTGTGCCTCTTAAACACTTATAAATTTCCTGCTAGCGCGCCTCACAGATACAAACTAGACGAGAACACAATGTCACGCTTGATCAGCTTGATGGCCGCGTTGAACTTGTCCTCGAGGTCAGTGTTGCCGATCGTCTTCGACGCCTGCACCATCTGCCGTAGCAGCTCTTCTAGCCGGCGCATGCAGCGCACGATGGACCCCTCGAAGATGTCCGTCATGGCGCAGAGTTCTTGAAAAGAGCCGCCGTTGCACCAAGCGTACACGACGTCCATGAGGAAGGGCTTGAACTTCTCGACGTAGGCGTCTTCTTCAAGGGGCAGACGCGCCTCATTGCTCACCTTGGCTATGCGCCTCGCCAGGTCCTTGGGGAAAACACGCATACGTGGTGATTCGGGTCGGGAAGGCTTCGCGTGGAAGGGTTTTTTCGAAGCCACAAATAATTTTGTCTTCATAATGCGAAAGTGCTTCACTGGTTCTAGTGGTTCACTACTTCAGAGCGTTTTTCGCAATGAACTGATCTTGCAAAAACCCATTGTGAGATTTTGTGCTCTTTTATGCAGGTGTGGTCGGACGGCACAAAACGCTCAAAAGCTATTTCTATGAAAAATTGTTTTGAATAGTGTTCTTAACCGCCAACCTAGTTGCTAAGCAACCCTCGTAAGTCTAGGACTTGTATGAGTAAGGAAGACGGGGATCTTAGCTTTTTAAGTGTCATCCGAAGCACTACTAGGCTGGTCACCGTGGAGAATCCGAAGGATTGAAATCTAGGTACCAAGAATGTTCGGTTGGTCACCTATCTCCTCCCGCTAAACGATACTATGGAAATAAATAAATATTTCCAATAGCCGCCGGGATTCGAACCGTGGACCCTCTGGGCCATAGACCAGCGCCTCAGCGCACTCAGCCACCAACCCAGTTGAGCAATGAGGAGCAATTGTTCTTTAGTGGTCCAGAAATTTGTGGTCGCGTTTTGCGAACATCATGCCGTCGGAAATATAGATTTGGACCACAAATGTGGTTACAAATTTTCAAATACAAGTACCCAGATGGGGGGTTTTATGCAGACGATCAACGTTTCGTTGGCTTGGCGCCCCGATCAATCTTGCTATCAAGTTTTTACAATGAGTTCAGAGCGGTTTTACCTCAGAGCTTAGTGGATTTTTTTTTCAATTCATTAGTGTGTTTCCTAACTACGGTACGAAACATCAGAGAGTGATTCCTAATTTTTTTTTTAAATAGTTCCTATGAACATACACCGGAGTTGCTTCGTTCCTGAGATTCAGGGCGTTGAAGTTCGAAAAAAAACGGTAGATATTTATAAAATATCATCACGATCCTCACACCGATCTGTAGAAATTTTTACAGGATCATTAACTATATTATACCAAATTTCCAGCCAATTCGACTAGGACTCTTATTCCATAAGAATCGTGCAGGGTACGTTTTTTTTTTCAATAAAAAATTCAAAAACGAACAATGACATCCAATTCTCTTTCAAATAATTGCGCAACTTCGGCTCAATCGGACCGACCACGTAACTATTATAATAACTGATATCCCTATGGTAGAACTCGAAAAGCGGGCACCCTGTGTGTCGAAATCGTCGCAATTGTTCTGACATTCTTGAAAAGGCCTTTCTCTTTGGGTCTCTCCTTCCATTTCTCGTTCCAAATCCTTCACACCATTGTCGATCTAAATGAACACCTAGTAGCCCCAAACGTCTGCCAAGTTGATGTCGCTACTTTATAGAAGTCGTTCGATGCTCATTTGATTCAGTTTTTTCTCTGTCACTCTGTCAGCGACCCAATTTTAGGTTGAAGTTATGGTCTTCTTTTTTTTGACTTCAGCACATATTGTATGTAACTATCATAATCTGACATAATTTTACTTTTTATACAAATTTCTACTCGAAAAGGTCCAATAACAGTTTTTAGAAACAATAATAAGGCATATTCCAAGGAAAATTTTTGGAGGTACTCACGTATTTTGGCCACCCAGAACAAGAATCCGAAACGCTTGTTTCGTAAATATACAACCACCATTTCACATCTTAAAATTCTTCTACTAAAAACACAAAATTCGTCCTTCTTTTAATTAAAACACCACACACGCTTACATTTACTTATCTTCAACACTTTTCAGCGAAAGAATTCAATATTTTACAAAAAATGTACCGTTCTTCGGAAACACTAGACTTTGATCTGTCAACTTGACACTGTCACAAAGTTTGGTAAATTTTTTTGAATTTTTCCAAATATACTAGTTTATTCTGCTGAAATATGTTGAAAACAAGTGAATGTAAGTATGTGTGGTGTTTAAGTTCAAAGAAGGATTATTTTTGTGTGCTTTCTTCAGTGGGTATGAATTATGTGTGGAGCAAATATAAAACTCAACGTAATTAAAATTATATCAACATGCACATTCGATATGCCAATACATTGCCTCACATTTGAGTTTCTCACGATGTTTTTTCTGCTTCCTGATTCCCTGATCAATGATATCAAACAATTCTGTGCTTGAAACAGGAGATTCACTGTGCTAAAAGGAGCGCGTAATTCAAAATGTAAATAAAAACATAAGGTTATGCCCAGTATGACACTTCAAGTTCAAAATAGTTCACGGTTATTATGAGAAGATGTCTCTACCTTACAGAAGAAGATGCGTAATTGTTTCCAGTGAACAGACAATATTATAGTTCTAGCCTACTAGGTTTCTATTTAGATCGACAATGTTCACACAATCTACATGAATATATTTCCTCATGTAGTAAACGATATGAGATATAATTGTCTTAATAATAAGTACATTTTTTTCATTCTGATCCAGAATATTCTATGAATGCATTTGACACCATCGAATGATTCTCTGAGTTTGCTTGCTCTCTCAGCCGCCACCAAAATATTGTTGTTTGGCGAATCAATATGTCATCAATATCTGCCGCTTTCAGAGTATTAATTTTTATATCGGAGATTGAAGAAATGTATCAACTTTTTGAAACAAATTGTGTCATCAGGAACTCCTCATACATGTCAGGGTTTTGTTAGAATCAAAAGTAACACTTACACCAATTTTTCGTATTCGGCTCTGCTATTGCTAAATGTGTTCAGCCCCAATAAAACGTGAATTATTCAGTTCGTTAATATTTATCAAAACCCAAATATACAAATAGTGATTCTTCAATTTCATCCAACTACACCATTCTTGACCATTGTCAAAATTGACCAACTGTCCTTCAACCCAAAGAATTGACATTGAGATGATAGAACGTCATGAAACAAACCGTAACAAAGCCTGTTTTTCAATAGCAGAACATTTAGAGGCCGGACAAATTTCGAGTTAAACTTTTCTAAAGCAACACAAGCTCACCTGCATTTGTCTTAATGGACCAGACAATTCTTCGGATAGTTTCGGTGATTCGGAGCTTTTCTCGTCGCAAACGAAACAGCTCAGCAGGGCACATGCTTGGGCGGGCTGCAGAGTGCCGAAAACGCCATTGAAAATCATCTCGGTTATTAACAGCTCATCCGCGCTGCAAACAACAAAATTGTCTTTAGAAAGCCAGAATGGTCGTTTCCAAGAATCCTCTACGTTTGCAGAAATGCAAATAGAAATGAGAATACTCCGAGAGGTATGGTACCCTGCAGTAAAAATTACCTACTTGGGGTCTGTTTACGGTATGCAATGGGGGCTGGTTGATTCTGAAAAATTAGTTTCTGCCGTACATCTGACAGTAAATTATAGTATATAGTGCTATCGGAAATAAAAAGATCCTCCACGAACTTCATAGATTTTCCTCTCGTGCAATCAAAAGAAAACCCTCCGATTCAGCGAGACATTCTAGAGATGAGTTCTTGTTAGAACGATTGCGATTATTTTCATGCGATTCCGATTCCGCCAAATTTGTTTGGATTTTCGAACTAGTTCATGTTGAAGTGAACAATCGTCAAAAGTATAATACTCCAAGAGTTTCTCCATCCCTCAAAGTCGTGAGTGGAAACAAAGGATAGAAACAGTTTGTTTTGTTCAAGATATTTCCAACAAATACATAACTTTATTCACTTTTCACAAGTTTCTTGACTTTCAAAACTAAATCTATGCAAAGGGCAAAAACCAAATTTAAAACACCAACATGGATTTCAAAATAATGACTACGGAAAAATGTGTATCACTTGTACAACCTGATACTTTGGTCCACATCAACAACTCTCCTGTGAAGTAAACACATTTTCTTAATATATTTACCTCACCTCATTTGAACTGACAAATTCTGCAGAAGTCGCCATAAAGTTCAATTTTTTGAACTTTCTTCCGGCAAGAACGACGCCATTTTTATATCGCATTTTATTTGCGGAATTCGTTCCAACATTAACTAGGCTCATCAATGACATCATGGCCGCGTCTTGTGACGATACAAGTCCATTGGCAATGTTACCAGCTTTACTATTTTTCGGAACTTCTGAGGCAAATTATTCAATTTCATTCAATGAATTAAACAAATTGTTTCAGCATTCATCATTTTGAAATGAGGACTTCGTGTTTGATAGTTGTTAATTCAGTTAACATTGAATATTGAATGACATTTATGTATACTGAATGATATGTCATTGGTTTCTCGGCCTACTCATATTATAAATGAATACTATGAATGAAGCTTGGCAACGGTGTGAAATATTATTTTTTAACTTGATAGTTCAGAACTTGTTACGTCACATCTCGGCACGGTTTCCACAGTGTTAAAACAGAAAACTTGTCTCGGCGAATTTTGGAAACACTACTACAAGAAAAAAAATATTGCCACTCACCTCATCGTTCTGGAGGATGTGCTATTTTTACAGAAATTAGTTATCTCGCCTATTGTTCAGCATGAAAATGCGAAACAATGCCCCAACTCAACTGACCTAGTATCTTTAGTTTTTTTTTTTTCGATTATATGAATAAGTTGATACCTTCATATGACAGTATCAGACAGGAATTATCTGGGTTTCCAATTCAGACTGTACCTCACCAAACTCGAGTACCTGATACCTTTATTGCAGCCTAGGAGATTGTTGTCAGTTTATTTGTTTGAGTTCCAAGTATCCGAATATATTCTTAATCAGATCTAAACACCCTTTGCGAATTTATTTTTGAGAAACTACTGCGAGAAATTTTTTTATAAAATCTTATCTTATCATTTATCTCATCGTTCTGGAGGTTGGGGTATATTTTGTTTTGTGCTGTGTATATTTTTACTTAATTTACCTGCTCAATTCACATGCTACTCTTCCTTTCATATGAATAACGTCAGTGTTGTTACAATAACCCAATCTTCTCAACACCCTCTTTCTGCATTTCAACTCGTCCAATTGCAAAACCGATTTCGCTCCTAGCAGTTTCTGTTTTGCAGCCTTCAGCTCCTCTTTCACAACGACCTTCTTTTCGTATATCGGGTATTCGGTATCCAAAACTGGACTTTTGTGCATGCTATGTTCGTACATTCTAAAAATCACCGGACAGGTCAAACTTTCGTATTCGCTGTCGACAAAATAGAGGCCGTACTCACTTGCTCTCTAATTTTTCAATTTTACCAACGATGTCCAAGAACTCTGGGTCTTTTATTTTCATGTCGCTGACGGGATTCAGCAAAGGAGGACCTTCTTTGAATCGTTTTTTAACTTCTTTGATTGCCTTGTACATGCCTTTTCTACTGTCCTTCGACCTCAAGTCATTTGGGCAGAATAATCTGACAGATGAGATTTGTGTGACAAAGGCGGAATCTACACCAACAACTTCCACTTCTCCTTTCTGAAAGAAAAAATTGTTTTTCGTCGATATTTTTGGATGTTTTGTTATTGAAATCGACAAAATATCCGCCACCATCACGAAATAGTTGTGTTCATAAACATAAAAACCATGACCATGAACGTGATTGGATATGCAGATAGCTTATCGTAATTGTGGAAAAATAACTTTTTCGTCATATCTTAAATCATTGTTTCATTATTTATTATCGATACCTGTTTTTCGACGTTATAAATCAATTCCCCATGAGAAAAAACATGGAATTCGTGTAGTTAGGGGTCAAATAATTATTTCGTGATTGAGAAATCGAATTTCGAATGAACTCAAAATGGTATGAGTCTGATTTTTCTATTGAAGTTCCGGAAAAATTACACTGATAAAGGAATAATAATCCTACACTAGATTACTTCAGTCTAATCCTGTCGTATTTAGCTGCATTTCATATCAGCACAATTCATAGGCATGATTATATAGATGCACAATCATCACTAATAACATACAAAATGTATGGAAATAAAAAACCAAGGTTACTCCGTGACCAGCCAAGACATGACTGAAACCACGAAACTATTGACCAATTCACTTATTTGTCACAAACCAAAACAATACAGTCTGATATTATAAATTATTCCAAAATGGAGAATGAATACGTGAGTTAAAAAACAGTTTGTGGTTATTGAATGGTTAAATATTGCAGTGCTATTTTCGACAGTTCTTTTGTCTTAATGAAACAAATAGCTACAAACATAAACAATTAAGTTATCGAGAGAAAGATAATAATAAATTACAATTTTTGGGCTTACGATAAAAGCGGAAGCAATTAGGAAAGAATATATTTAAAATGTTCAACAAGGTATTTTTTAATCAATATCTTCTTTTGGATGTATAAAAATAGATAGATAGGTAGATATTATTTCATGATTCGAATTACATGTAGTACTGAAATTCGATATGGTCGTGCCATATAAATTCACTGTTTGAATTTATTCCTAATATTTTGACATCTTTGTTCGTAGAAAAGACGATATTTTCAGTTTTTCGTGGATTGTTGGCAATAGAACTTTCAAACTTCATTTTGCATAAGAAATTCTGTTATTTCAGAATTTTCTAGTTTTTAATGAATCAACTTCAAATGACCAAAGTTTATTCGAAATTATGAATTAAACTAGAGGCACTTTTTTTGCACACTACCAACATGTTGAATTTCTGAAAAGTTGACAATATACCTACTTCAACGGGCATTCTTTAGAAAAATTATCTTCTTTCCAATGCAGCTACTCAGCTAGGTCGCCTTATTAATATGAAATATTCATATTGCCGATGGTAACGTGCTTACTGAATATCAAATCGATAGCTCCTGTTTCAACAATTATAAAAATACAAAACAAAAAATGTATGCCCCTTACACCCTTATACAGTTAAACCTGGATAATAGATATTGTACAAAAATGTGTCCCAGCATATTCCATCCGAGTTTTGGACGTTTGCATTATTTATTTCCAAAATTCCATGACCTGGAAAGGTTTCAGGTACCTGAACCATTGTCCATAGCACATAATAAGTTCTAAGTACCTAAACAGGTACAAACTAATACTCTAACAAGTTTAATGGGTGAATAGAAAATTATCAGTGGTACAGTTGTGTGCATAATAAGGTCGTACAAGGTTTGTATGGTATAAACTGCCTATGATGTTCCAGATTTCATAAGAAAGTAGTAAACGTACATGTTTGGAACTTTTGTGACAAAGATAATTTGAATTTTGACAATACTTTTCAAGGTCCATGCCTATAACTGCTGTACGACTTTTTTATGCACACAACTGTACATATTGTTCTTAAATTTCTTGGAAATGATTGAATACAGGGTGACTACGAGGCATGGTACGAATTCAAATCGTTATCGTAGCCATTCAATGCAACCATAACCAAGATATACAGGGCTATTCAAATTCGAGTCTATGCATGGAGATTTCGATGACGGTAAGAGATAGAGGGTCAGTTAAATGGGGGCAAAGTAGCAATTGCAGAGGTTAATTATTTGGATGAAAAAAATCTGACCTAGCTTCTTCAGTTCTGGAGATATACAGGAAAAATCAAACATTTCGACATTCTTATTTTGCCTATCTTTTTATTTTACGAAGTGTTTTTAAAATTTCGCGACTTTGCCATAGTAACTTTTTGAAGCTTTTCCAAATATCTGAATAAAAATTATAAACAGGGTATCGTATAAATTGGGCCACCCTCAACCTTTCATTTTCAAATACGGACCTGTATTTTTTATTGCATTTTTTTGAATGCATGAGTAATGTTTCATATTGACGTAGTATTTTCATCTGAATTACAGTGTTTGAGAAATATTGAACTATTACCAGTAAAATTTCATCATTTTTTTCCTGTATAACTCCAGAACTGAAGAAGCTAGTTCTGGAATAAGCTACTTTGCCCTCATTCAACCAACCCCTTTATCTCTTACCGTTATCGAAATCCCCATGCATAGACTCGAATTTGAAAAGCCCTGTATAATCACAATAATTTCAAGAGATTGATTTTATGAAACCATTGTATTGAAAGAATTGGTAAATCTGGTTTAGTCAATATCAAAGTAAAACCCATAGGGTCTAACAATGATTTGGGAAACTCGGAACATCAATATTTGATGTCATATTGAACACCAACAATTTCGAATATTACTGTAATATTTTGTTTTGTGTCTTGATATTATCTTTATGATCAAGGATATTATCCAATGATCAGTTTTGATCGATATGAATACGAATTTTAGTATCAAATAGTTATCGTTTATACCTAAATATTGTTTAAATCCGTCCAGACCAGTTACAGTTTTCAGAAGTTTTGTTCCCTCATAAAATAACCTCAATATTTACTTCGGCAATATTGCATTTTCTTATTCACATGGCCTCTTTCCTTATACTTCAGCCTATTCAACTGAAACTCTCTCTTTAAAACTGTACATTAAGTGTGAAAAGGAAAGCCTTGACAATAAGGCAGAAGAAAATTATTTGTGCATGTTTGTACCAATACAAAAGGTATTATACTGGGTGTCAACATGGTGTGGAAGTATTTGTTAGACATACCGTTTTTTAAAAAATTCCGAGTGTGATAGATTCTAACTCTAGGTGCTCAACTAGGCGGAAAACATTGTATAACATTTATACTCATCATTTATGTCTATCAGATTGGTTGGACTGGGTCCAACACACTCTAGATGCAAAAAAAAATGCTGAACAATTTAATATACCATATTTTCGTCTCAAAACTATGTGATGCGAAGAAACAAAAATATACAGGCTGTTCTATTTTATAATAAAAATTTTTTATTTGAAACAAAATTAATTACTATTGTAGAATACCCCAGTTTGTATTTAGCGAAAATAAATCCAGAATACCCTTTCGTACTCTTTTGTGTTAACTAAGAATAAAAAATTCCATTCTTGAACTGAAATCTTGTTTTCAGACGTACATAGTTCAAATATTCACCGTTCTGGCGCTACGTTTTCAAGTTCAGACGCCTATTTGTTCACTCAACTGTGAAAAAATTCAAAACAGTAGAACTCGTTATTGATTTTAATTTTATACTGACTGAAATTCTCCGTCAGCGCAACCTCTTTTGTTTTCCCAATAGAATTATCCTCCTTCATAATTCATCAAAACTGGCGGTGTAATTATGTGTCCTCACACTGATACGTTAGTACGTTTTGGATCAATATCATCAAACAAATAGCAATATTGCTTTAACTCTCACTAAGCAAATCGACAATGATCGACAGGAGCCATCAGAGATGTGTAGGAAGAGTTCCTGGCGTGTAACTTGTAGTGTAACTGAATTGAACCAGCTTTTATGTGAGACGTGATAATGATTAGAAATAACACAATTACTCATTTTGTTATCAGGTAAGAAAATGGAATTGAAAGCATACATTGTCAAGGTGGATATTGGATGGTGAAACAGATTCACAAATTAACAAGCACTAGAAAAAATTGTAGACTATCGCCTACTTGATTTCAAACCGTAGTAATATTTCCTGAAGTTATCAGAGATGGCGACATACCTTGTGTCGGTAAAACAAAAACTGTGCATCTGTAATCTCTTCTCATCTGTTCTATGAGAAAAAAGACAGAAAAGTTTCAAAATATCAATAATCATTCCATATTTATTGAAAATATAGTGTTTTAATGTCGATTCACGTCTCTCAGATGCGAACCACAGAAATACATAAGCAACATAAATCTCCTTCATAAATAGATCTTACCTTCATCTTCATTCAAGTTGTGAAAATATTCCAATTGAAATCTACTTGCAGTCTATGCAGTGATTGACTAAGTGAAGAAAGTTTTCTCAATTTGTTATTTCTGTGAAGATCACATTGACTCAAGTTTTTACATTTGAAGTGGTGAATGCATAATGATTTTGTTGAAAGACTGAATTTGATGATAAATATAGTCATCCGTAATGATAGGTTGGACAGAAATCAAACTTTCACACTTTCAACATACTTTCAAAATAACTCATATGTACGCAAATAAATCATCAGAATCAACCTGCACTTTTTCACTTCCTTTAGGAAGGAGATGATAGATGACAGCTTACCTCACAAGTGAATAAATTTTGTAATTTCATAAAAATCATCACTCTCGCTCATGACATATAAATAGATGTTTTTCATAACCTCTAAATCCTCGTAGACGAGATGACAAACGCGTAAATGTTGTTCCAACGTACTTAAAGTTGAAATGTAGTTTTTCCTCAAAGATATTATGTGATGTTCGAATGAACGCCGCTATAAAAACTTCCAATTCAGCGAGAGATTTATACAACAGCATCATGGTCGCTTCTTGTGACGTCATAAGTCCTCTGATAGGCATATTCCTGTGTTGCCAGTTTTACTATTCTTCGGAACTTCTGAGGAAATGTTATTCAATTTCATCACATGACTAAAAAGAATTTTCTCAGCATTCATCATATTGAAATGGAGACTTCGTGTATATAGTTTTTCGGTGTACGCATATTGTAAAGAAATATTATGAATAACACCCGGTAACGATGTGAAAATCTAGGAAAACTAATTCTTTGGAAACTCATTACGGAAAACCTATAGCAAATAATTGAAAAAGAATCCAACCACGTATCTAATCGTTCTGGAAGTTGTGGCATTTTTCCAGAAATTAGTAATCTCGCCTATTCATTAGATAAGAACACAATTCAAGTGATTATTGGCAGCTGTCATCATGCCTTGTCAAAAAATATCATGCAACAAATAGCACTCACTTGGTTATCAAAACATGGCTTCGGTATGGCTTCTCCACTTTCGCTATCAGCGGCAACGAGCAGCAAAAGGTCGATTTTGACCTTCGTCTGTGCTTTGGATTGGCCTTGTTTATTCTTGCGGCCCGGCACGATTTCGCTGACTTTTTTGAAATTCACCACTGCACCCCAATCATATTCAGCATCGGGAGTTTTGATCTGGATAAAAATATGGAGATACATTTCGGATACTTGGAACTCAAACAAATATACTGACTTTCAACAATCTCCCCGGCTGCAAAAAAGGTATCAGGTACTCGGGTTTCGTGAGGTACAGTCTGAATTGAGAACCCAGATAATCCAATTCCTGTCTGATACTGTAATATGAAGCTACCAAGTCTTCAGATTCAACTTCCAGTTCGTTGTATTCTTTCAATTTATTCTGATAATCTGAAAAAAAGTAAAACTTCAATAGGGTGAGATGAATAATACATGGTATCAGTTTATCGATCTCCACAATGGGGATCTCAATCAATTATGAGAGATGCGATGTCGGTTGAATCACTATTTTCAGGAAAAAATACCACAAACTCCTATCAGATGAGAGGTAGGATTAGTTCTCATAAATTTCAGTGGTTTTTATAAAATAAATTCCCAAATAAAGTTTCTGTTTAAGCTCAGTGGAATCCGTGCCGAGATGTGACGTTACAAGTTCTGAACTGTCACCGAGCGCGTCAAAAAATAATCTTTTACAGCGTTGCCGAGCGATATTCACAGCTATATTCAATATGAATAGGCCGAAAAACCTGTGACATAGCACTCAGTATACATTTCATTCAACATATAACAGAATAAACAACTTTGAAACACGATGTCTCTATTTCAATATGATAAATGCTGAAACAATTTGTTTTCTTCATGGGATGAATTGGAATAAATCAGGTGTTATTTGAAATTGATTTATAATTTTCAGATTTTGAAATGGAAATTTTAAATTTCTTCAAGTGAAAACAATAAACAAAGTGTGCTCATTATGAAAATCGAGAAATTTCCGTTTCGATAGAAATACTGGAACTATCATATCCCAAAATATGACCATTTTGTTCGGTTCACCGACCGATTTTTATTTCTCAAATAGATGCTCATAACATACCCTCGTAAAATCCTGGAATCGCGGCTTGATTCTGGAATTGGTAAAATGATCTTTCCAGCATGTATTCCGGATTGATCTCTTCTACCCTCAAGAGATTGAGGACCATGTTATAGGTGAGGTGGAAGGCAGAGTTTATTGGGTCCGGCAAACCTTTGACGATGTTCCTACCAGCGGCAGGAGGAACTTTTTCGTCGACCATCAAAATGACAATACCTGAAAGAAATATCAATCTGGGATATTACAAAGAAATAGAGACGGCTGTGAACATGCTATAGAGAAAAAACGTGAATTGGAAATAAATCACGCATAATATACAAAAAATTAATCAATTGATATCTCCGAACAATAAACCCACTAGAATAGTAACGCCGCAAATTGTCTCATGACCACATTTTGTTAAGGTTCCCAAATATAAAATTACTCAATAGGTACTAATATTATTGAGATAAGTGTATCAAAGCCTATTTATTAAATTTTCATCATATATTACAGTGCCTCAATCAAATATAAGTGGTTCGTAGTTACGTCTTTCTGAAGATTGTGATATTTTTGGTGAATGCGCAAACGCAGCTCATGTCATTCAACCGATAATCAACCTAACGCTGACAGTGACAGTCCGAAACTTCTCGTTTCAAATCCAATGGTTCATTAAACGACATATTTCCAGTTTTCTGTGAAAATTTGAATCAGATAGTACTCAAAAACTTTGTTTATTATGTTCAATTTAGAAGTGGTGACCAGAAGAAAACATTTCACTGGTGAGTTACTCAGTGTCGTATCATTCGTTGAATGAACATTATTTATCAATTCTAATATGCAAAACAATTTGTGGTAATTTGAAAACATTCTCGGGTTTTACCGAGATGAAAAGTTAGTGGATATATGGAAAAGTCAGATCGGGAAAGAGAATTTTCTAGAGAAGCTAGAATATGCTCGAATCATTCTACTACAAGTGCTAAAACAGTTGGCCCAAGTGGTAAGAAAATGTTCACAGTAGAAGCTAAGCCTATATTTAATGGAAAGGTTTTCAACATGTTTGATGTTATATTTTTCAAATTAGAAACTTGGAAACTTTATATTACCAGAAAATAAACAATATAGTTTGAAAGTGAATTGAATATATTATTCAAGTAATAAATCTAAGATGTGTATTTTCAGAAAACTAAAATTTTGTTTTTTTTTTTCAATTCAGTCAATTTATCATGTCAATTTATCAATATTCAGACCCTTCTAAGATATCAAGACACTGGTACTGGGGGATTCTGTTGTTGATATCCTTGTTTTAGAATAGGGTAAACCCAATAACTGATTCAGATGTTGGTTCCAAACAACTATTGTGGCAAGGATTGTGCGTTATTCATCTAGTCTGTTGATTGATCGAAGCTCCACACACTTCATTCTCAACTGGAACAGAATATAGAGCCCCATGTTGGGCGCCAAAATACAGTCAGTTAAGATTTATACCAACATAACCCTAAAAGTCTGGGGGATTCTCTTGTTGCTATCTTTGTTTTAGAATGTGATAACCCCAGTAACTGATTTAGTTGTTGGCTTCAGACAACTACTGTGGCAATGATTGTGCGTTATTCATTTCGTCTGTTATATGATCGAAGGTGTTCATAATTTGTATGTTATTTATCAAGCTTTGTCAACAAGTATGTTCGTACTTAACGAGAATAAAGCATTGAATTGAAAAACCAACCCGGCCGGAAAACCAAAACGAACCACTACCTTTGTCATCCAGCCCTCTCCTTCCAGCCCTCCCGGACATCTGGATGTACTCCCCCGACGTGATCTGCGAACAAACTCAATGAAACCCAACGAAAACGGTCGCAACCCTCGCCTCACCCATCGGTACTCGCTGCCATCGAACTTCCTCATCCCGGTGAAGAGCACCGTGCGCGCAGGCATGTTTAGCCCCATGGCAAACGTCTCGGTCGCGAACAGCGCCTTGATCAGCCCCTCGCCAAAGAGTATCTCGATGGTCTCCTTGAGGATGGGCAGCAGCCCGCCGTGGTGGATGCCGATGCCGCGCCGCAGCAGCGGAAGGAGGTTCTCCACCTGGGGCAGGTGCCTGTCGTCCTCGCTGAGCACGTCCATGGCGTTGTTGAAAACCTCGTCGACGAGCTGTTTCTCGGCAGCTGGAATTGCAGAAGGGGGCCCTTGGGTATGGCTGTTTGTTTCACAAACGACAAACGATCTGGCCAGATGATCCGGGTCACTGTTTTTATCAAGCGGATTTCATTCACATTCCCTCTTAAACCCATCTCATGTTCCTATATTGCTGGTATTATTATTATACTTTTTTGTCAGAAAAACATAATTGTCATTGACAAAGTCGTTTTTCGAATAAAAGAAGAAATAACGATCATCATTAGATGCCTGTCGATATAATAAAAAATCTGGTAAACTATTGAATAGTAATTGTAAATAGAACATAATAGGCGCCAATGTAAATAAAACAAAATTTGGAACAACATTTTTTCTACGACCACGTATGAAAACGTCAATAATCACACTGTTTTGTTGTTCAGAAAGTAGCTCATGTTACCATGGTATTGTTTATTTGAAAAAAAGCACTAGTGTTGATATGAAAAATATCACAACGGTCGCCTGAATTGATAGAAATAATTAGGTATATTGTGAAGGTACTCACTGTCAATATAAGCGTTCTCAAATCAAATTCATATTATTTATTGAAAATTCTGTCTCGTTTTGAATTATACCGAGAACTCTTTATCTATTAATTTCAATGTGTCTGATACATAACCTCTGAATTCACTTTAAAACTGGAACCTATACTCTTTGCTGGAACTATTTCGATGTTGGTGACAGTGGGTTAGATCATTCAAAAGAGTATGGCTACAGTTTTATGCGCGGCTTGCTGCTTGCATCAGTTTGATATCACAGTATCACCAACGAGAAGATTCTTTGGTATCACAGAAGTTTGCAAAGAGTCAAGGACGCACTAACTCGAGTAGCTCGTACGCGCTTACGCACTACATACTTCTATGGTTCTGTATTCCTGGTTGCGTGATTACTGGCGCTAGCAGGCATATGGTGTCAAAGTTGTTTATGTACGCTGGTGTCAATATCAATAAAATGTGTCCAAACTAAACTAACTCATCAATCAGTAATTCACATAATGAGGAATTGTCGGAAAAGTATTCAAATATCATCTTGAATATGCAAATAAACAGTACTTGATATTGAATCAAAACCACCTGAAATTCTAGAGAACACTCAAGTTACATTTTTGACAAGACCTCCCGCAAATTGAAAGTATTCGGAGTCGTAGGAAAAATAGTGTACAAAACTCGTTGGAAAGTGCATTTCCTTCACTCGTTACGTGAAATATGTCACTTTTCACACTTGTGTAATATACTATTACCGTACTGGTCAATAAAAACTAACATGTATTAATATAAAATATAAGTAAGTACGAAATAAATATTAAAACAAGGTTTTAGACTCGGAACGATTAGATTTACTGGGCAGTACTGTTCGGGAATATCGGAACATGAGACCAGTTAGGGTATTTGGGTAAAGGTGGTAGGAGATGCAGTATTCTGAAGTATTTAATAATGATGTGTTTAAGATAACTGAATTTTCCATACTAAGTAAGGAAATAATATTCTGTAAAGAATACTTCAGAAATACCCAATGCCAAGATTGTTCAGAATAAGCTGAATTTTATCACATCTGACTTCATAATACGAGGATATTGTAACTTCCAGATGATGGTATTTGTATAATTATTATAATGTATAATCCAACCAAAAAATCACTTGATTTTTGTATCTGAAAGTAATTTTCAAAACATACTACGTTAGATCTGTGTTAATGAACGAATTAAAATGGAAAAATGGGAGACGAATTATTCTTACTTGTGTTGAAATCAAGTTTGGTCATTTGCATTGCAAACACCTCGCAATCCCTTTTACTGAAACTGAATACTATAACGGGAGAAAAACTCCTTTCCATGATCATTTTAACAACCTTGAAAATATCAGTTTGTGTGGGATCTTTGTTGGCAAAGCCACCTCGTCTGCCTTTCTGATCACCTTTAGCAGCATCGCCAGAAGATTCCAGAATGGCCATGGCAGCATTGAAACTGTCATCTTTAAACGTGCCCTAAAATCGTTTCATTTCTTACTATCAAGATTGAAAATGTGAATAGGTAATGAATACAAATCAATATATATTAGGATTTTGATATCTTGCAGACCCCATTTTATCAACGTAGTCGTCAGCCCAATGTAAATATTCATAAATCAAACTCAAGAAATCAAGATTCAAATCAACTGATTTTTTCTCAAGTGATTTCAATCAAATTATGAGTTGCTGTAAAAACAAGTCAAGGAAGAAGAAAACGCATCAGAAGATTCGAAAACAGGAAGATAGTTCATTTAAATGTTCACATGCATCATATAGAGGCGGATTTATTAACACCGCTCTTTCATTAATCTGTCATTTCTCGATGACAGTGAAGGAAAGTAACAGATTAATGAATAAGCGTTGTGCATAAATACTCCTTAAGAGTACGACGAGCGAAACGAAGAGTGCTTCAAAGGAAACAAGTGCGACAACGTGGTCTTATAAAACGTGTCATATAATTTTTTTTTCTATTTTGTATTAATTGTCTTTTATTGAAAAGAAAAAAATTAATTATCGATAAATGACAAAAACATCTTTGTAACAATGATGACATTGAAATATTTAAAATCTGACGCACAAGCATAAAGCCCAGTTTACTGTTGAGCGATTTTGATTTTTGTGATACTAGCAGTGAAAAATG
The DNA here is from genome assembly GCA_029955515.1 of Chrysomela aeneicollis. Classification (NCBI taxonomy): domain Eukaryota; kingdom Metazoa; phylum Arthropoda; class Insecta; order Coleoptera; family Chrysomelidae; genus Chrysomela; species Chrysomela aeneicollis. The sequence goes on from JARUHQ010000022.1 coordinate 6,430,404, forward strand.
CAATGTTGTTATTGTTTTCATTGATCAAATCAAATCACACTCTGAATTGAAATTTATCAATAAAAACTGAGTTTTTTACTGCTAGTATCACCAAATCCAAAATCACTCAGAAGTAGCTGGGCCTTACTCTTCTGACTTTCATTTGACAGTTTGATTGTACCAACCTCCAAATAATAAAAAATGCGTATCGAACAGAGGCTATTTTGAAACGCATTTGCGTTTCATAATGACTTCATTATAGAACTAAAATAGGAAAAAAACAGTTTATAGTTTTATGATTTATAATATTACATACATGAACAACGAATAGAGAAAAATAATGAAAATAAGTGATTTCAAAGTTCATTATTCCATATAAGGAAAAAATCACTATAAATCAAAGAAACATGATTCAACCGAAAAAGTCAAGTCTTGATGTTTTCAAAAAAATCGCGTGCTCACCGATTCATCAACAACCATATGTATCCCACTACCTCCAGCAGGGTAGATGAAGTGCTGCAAAGGAGTGGGTCTGTAATCCGTATAAACCACGTGACACGGCTGTTGGTGCAAGTGGGCTACCCACTCCACGAATTGCCTGGCATTCGGTATGGTAGCGGACAAGAAGACAAAGTGCACGTTATGTGGGAGAAGTATCAGAGTTTCCTCCCAGACCACACCCCTCTCTTTGTCTCGCATATAATGGATCTCATCAAATATGACCCACCCTACTTCTCTCATTATTTCAGATCCTCTGTACAACATATTCCGGAGGATCTGAAAAATTCGGATAGTTTTAGTTTACTCTTCTGCAGATTTACTGATGGTATGGTCAGTCTAGCGACTCTCATTGGTAGAGGTAGGATGGCTTTGGTTCTGAGTTTTCGCATTTTTGCAATCAATTCAGCATTCTCAATTTGTAATTTTTTCATGGACTAATTATTTTTGCTCTCAAGCCCTGATAGATTTACTTGCATTTCCTTGCATCATTCTTAAGATCCCTAATTCATATTCATCATCTTTAAATCGCACGAGTTTTTGTTAATTCTACACATCAACTTTTATTTCAAGATGCGCATCTTTTGACGTTTTAGTCGCATTGATGTTTCGGCTATGACGTCATTGACATATTTTTCAAATTGCAACTGCTATATTTGATAATACCATTGGAAAAAGCATATTTTTCTCCACATAAAAAGTTTTGTCATGTTACATAAGGAAATTGTTCATGGAATTAATGATTTATACTTTTTTATAGTGAGTTATGCAATCCAAATTTTTGTAGACCTTTTGAATTTCAGTTTCTGTTTTCATACAACATATTCAAGATATTTTAAATTCCGTCTATTCACAGAAGAAAGCCAGAAAAATTATACATTAAGTAGTAGCTGTGGTATGTCATTTGATTATATTCTTGGAGATAGAAAATTCAGCCTCTGGGCTATTTTATACAAGGATTTGAACTTTCTAGATTGGATTATTTTTATCTTTCATATTGTTTCACACTGAAATACATTAATGAATTATTTCAGTGCTTGCACTATATAGTCTACCTGCAATTCAAAAAATAAACAAGAATAATATTTATTGATTTATGTTATCTATGATACAAGTATCTAGCAAATGAATGTACATCACTGCAATTATTTTTTTCAATTGTGTTGTCCACTTTTTTCTTCCAGATGAAATGAAGAATCACAACTGGAGGACAGTTCCTAAAGGCATTTAATTTTACTTAATTATGATAAAATTGGAAATAAAAGCTTTGATATAGAATTCATTCATAAACACATTCTACTAGCATTCAAAATATGAATACATACATATGTGAATATTTTACCTCAGTTGTCATTATCAAACATGATGCACTTGGATTAATAGTAACATCTCCTGTTATTAACCCTACATCTTTGAATTCCTCTAAAAATTCTCGATATTTCTGATTTGACAATGCTTTAATGGGTGTAGTATAAATTACCCTTTGTTTATTCTTCAAACTTGTTGCTATGGCATATCTGAAAAAATGTTCACAAGGGAATAAATAATACAATTACATACTAACAGATCATATTGTATATTATAGAAGTTAATGTAAATTTTTTTAAACATAATAGATGTTTATGCAACTAGTGAGATAAGATAAATGGGTCTTTTCAGCATGCATACAAAACTTGTCAAGCCATTGGTAAGTTTGCCAATATATTTTTTCACTGTTGCATACTATTTCCAATCCATTTCAACATTTTGATGAGCATAAAATGACACAACTTTGTCTTAGCTTAAACCACCCTGTATCTCATATGGTTACAGAGAGATGAATTTGTGAGAGCCTGTGATGTGGGAGAAAGAATGGCTCCTTGAGTCATGTGGAGATATGGAGGAATTTCAATATAGACTATAATTTGGGATTTTGAAATAGTAAAGAACCTACTTATTTCAATATGAAACTTTAGTTAAATATATACAGTATGCCCCACTATGGTCAGCTTTAAGAATAAAACAATTAAGACAGTCAATAGGAATTAATGGAAAATATATTTTTTTGTTTCTGAAGGCTAGATTGTGCAAATACTATCAAACAATATACAATAAAACTCAATTTTCTCTGAAAAGTTAATTAATTATATTTGCTTTAGTTTGGTACTTTAAAAGAGGAGTTCAGACTAATTCAAAAATTGACTTTGATAATAGTTGCTAGTTCACTTTACATCTTCTGAAGGATTTCCACAAATAGCTACACTCATGTTCAAAATGACTACTGTGATCAGAGGGCTTAAAACTCAGCTTAAAATAAGCTTCAATTTTGTGAATAAGAGAATCAAAAGTATTATAAACCTAGGGTGATAAAAAAGGAAAGAAAATAATAAAAAAATTACTTCAATAGTCAAGATGGTTTTCTTTTTCAATAAATTAATTTGATATTAGACATTAATAGTTTATTAGAATGCAATAGTCAAGAAATTTTTTAATGAAATGATGCTTATGGATCAATCAAAACACTGTTGTCAAAATTCACAGTAGGGTCTTTAAGCTTTCTCAATCTCAAGATCAATCTTATTATTATTTCACTTACTCAGCAATTACAGTTTTTCCAGCAGAAGTATGAGCAGAAACCAGAACAGATTGATTATTTTCAATGCAAAGTATGGACTCCTTCTGAAATGGATCAAGTGTAAAAGGATATGTTTTCACTGGGTCTCCCCTTGATGGTTGCAAAGGAACATAAGCCTGTCGTGGAGGGCAAGCAACCTCATGGGTGCAAGCCTCTGTATCAATTGTATATACAACTATACGGTTTTTCAACTCATCAAAACTATAAGAAAAAATCAACAATCATTTGCTTCCAGGGAAAAGTGTAAAAACCCACTTAATATCGCCTACGTCAACGTCATCATCAGATTTGCTTCTTTTTGGGACTGCATCATCATCTCCATCGTTCTTTCTTTTAACGGACACATCGAAAACAGGATCACTAATGGCAAAAAATACAAAAATGAACATGTGTTTTGAGGTTATGGAAACGTATGCAAACCTGATGGCTATTTCGCCGCTTTCAGGAGTCTCCGTTGAACCTTGTGAGTTTCCTTCGTTATCATTATCTTCGAAGCATTCAAATAAATCATCGATTGATTCTGCCATGATTTTTATTACAAGGAATTCATCAAATTCTTCATCCAACACATTGACCACAACACACACGAACTTCAAAGTCAAACTTCAGTCACAGTTTCTTCAGTAGAATAGTAGAATTGAAAATAGAATGAGCGGTGAGAACTGAGAGGGGAACGGGAAGATGTGAAGGTTATTGCGCGCAATTTCCTGTCGCACGACTTAATCGCAATCGCCAGAAGTTTCATGCGCGATGCGTGCTTGCGGCAAATTAATCGTAACGTTAAGGTGGATTTCCACCAAACGGACTCGCTTCGCTTGCGACTTGTTTCAGTTTCAAAAACAGAAACAAAAAACTTGTAGTTTCATAACTCGAATTCCACCAAACAAAAAATTAGTCTGTTGCGTGTTTTATTTTGAAGATTTTTTCTGTCGTTTCCACTACATGAACAGTTTTTATCATGACATCAAAGTCACACACCAACCACTACCAGAAAAAAATAATGAACTGTTTGTCGCCAACATTTTGACTTTTCCGCATGGCGACAGGACTTTTTGTTGTTGACGAAAACACGAATTCGCGAAACTAAATCTCATTACGAAACTCTTTAGGTACATTATTTCAACTATATACCTTGGTGTTTTAGTAGACCAAAATTTACGCTGGAATGATCACATTACATTCACAGTTAATAGACTTCGTAAATTAATTTACAAATTCTACCAGCTCAGGAACATTTTAAACAAAAAAAGTCTGTTAACAGTTTACTATGTGTTAGCTGAATCTATATCACGCTATTGTCTTGTCATATGGGGTGGAACCTTCAAAACTTCCCTGCACAATTTAGAAGTTGTGCAAAAACATATATTGAAGATAATTCTTGAAAAAAACAGACGTTTTTCCACTTCACTTTTATTCGAAGAGTCAGAAGTTTTCAATTCACAAAAACTATATATATACCAATCACTCTTATGGACAATGAACACACGCCATGAGAAAGTATATATGCCATTCTCATCATACGCGTGAAAGTCTGCGGCAAGTCTTGACTGTCCCCTGTGTTAGACTTACACACAATCAAAAATTTATTACCTTTATCGGTCCGAAACTTTATAATGTGCTTTCTTGTGAAATTAAAAATATCAATAATATCAATCGCCAAAAAAATATTTGAAAAATTATATAAAAACACACCCAGATTCCTTTTTAAATATCCTTGATAATTAATACAAATCTTAACATATACTTTCATATTAATCTTATCCTTTTCTTCGTAAAATATGTCTAATTTATAGGTATCATAGAAATGAATTTACACTCATAAGCATTTGTACAGAAGAATGACCACAACACAAGCCTTGCTTAGGTGGCTTTTTCTGTCCTACTTTATTTGATTATTGATTAATTATTTCTTATATTTTATTTTTCTGTCCTACTTTATTTAATTATTGATTAATTATTTTGAGGAACTATTTCCATGTATTCATATTTGTATCAATCACTAATTTGAATAAACTTACTTACTTACTTACTATATATTACAATAATTAAAAGAAATTTTGAAAAATACCTATATTTATATTATATTAATATATGTAAATGATTTGGCCGTTGAATTTTTTTCCGACGATACCTACCTGAAATATGTATCATTTCGCACTGTAAACTAGTACACAAAATAAGATATTTCGAACTAATGTGAAATGAAATGTTCATCTCCACGCTCTGCGATTGGTGCGATATAACATAACTTTACTCTGATTTTTACTCATCTCATAGGTATCTGTGACAATGACATATCTACAAACGAATTAACTAGTGTCAATGTGATTAACCAGTAGGTGTAGGTAGGTACCGAATCGTTTTCTTTGCTGTCATCCGACGATGAAATGGTAGGATTGATAAAAGAAAATAATAGTATTCCGTTAGTACTGAACAATTGTTCAAATATTACCATCAATAATTATTTTTCCAATATTTCATAAATACAGACCCAAATATTTTTGTTAAATGTTTAAAATTTGTTCTCTTTGTGTGATACATCTTATATGCTTCTTCAGGCAATTGAATTGGTTTGCTGATGTAAAAATGATTTTTAAGTAAGTAGTCATGCGAAATTAAAATACGACATATCTGTTTTTCATGTAGGTCATCGGAAAAGTATAGTGTACACCTCGAGCGGAAATTGGATATTTCATATTTTCCGCACTAGTTGCACAATATACTCTATCTGACGTCCGTCACGGGGATATTATTTCTGTATTTCAACACTGTCAATTACTGTCATATTTCATAACTCACAATTAGCAAGTTTTCGTTGAAATTTCGAGACGATTCTGATGTTTACTACTTTGAAATCTGCACTCGAGTGTGCAATGGCTTGCTTATATTCCTCGGAGTAGAACACATTTTTGTATACCCGTTATAGGCCTGCAATAATGGGTATATATCTAGTGAAATATTTTGATGTTGAAATTATAATTTTTTATCTGTTACCTCAAAAATGATCAGCAGAAAGAAGCAAATGGACAAAACATATCAACTAGTGATAATAATCATTTATGGAAATCCTGTATAACTTTTTTTGAACTAAAATATATTCAATTAGCAGAATAAAATATATGGTGAACAACAATAACAATAACTTAATATATTATTATACTTAAGTACATAACATGTATTTGGCCACTTTTTTCACCATGGTCAGGAAATCACAGTACACACATATCAGTATGGCTTGGTTGATTCTTTGAACAATTTATGTTCTAAAATACTTGCTGCTAAGATATTTTCAAACCTAGAACAACAAAAATCATATGCAAGAGGAACATAAAAACAAATCAAAACTAACTTGTATCTTAGTTCTTGATTTTCCTTAATCAAATAAATCGTAGGTAACTCACATAAGGCTTTATTCAAACTGCTATCAGATTGTGTTGTTTCTGTAAAAAAGAAAGCTTAAAATATCAGGAATAAACTTTGCTCGAGTTCGATATATTCAAAACACATTCGTCCGATATAAAAATGATATATCTTCCATCATATACCAACTGAACTCTAGTTATCTAAAATTATCACAATGCCAGTTAGTACTTCATTGAAATCTACTGTTGCCTTTTTTAACAATATGAGTAGGCCATAAAACCAATGAAATTTAAGATTAACTAAATAAACAGCTATCAAACACGCATTTCAATATGATAAATGCTGAATCCATTTTGAATTGAATGAAAATTGATCATGTCCCCAGAAGTTCCGAAGAATAGTGAAATTGGTAACACTGGAATGTTCCCATCAGAGGACTTGTTACGTCACAAGAAGCGGCCAAAATGCTCTTATTTAAATGTCTCGCTGAATTGGAGGGTTTTAGAGCGCTGTTCATTATAAAATTATACATCTCCTAGGATATTTTACTACTGTATTTCAACCACAAGCACGATTGAAACCAGTTTACGCGCCTAATCGTTTATCCGTCTCGTATTCAGCATGAATTCCTAAAAGTCACGATAAATATTCTCTTTTCTGACATTATTGTTACCTACTTTCTTCTAAGATTTCGATATTTTCAAAATACACTCTCATATGCTAAAAAATAACCAAATATCGATATAGATTTTGAAATTTTTAAAACATAATATTGTGCCCCACTCTGAAAAAATGCATTCGAATATCGATATTCCACACCAACCGACGCAAACATCTCGGCAAAGATGTTGGCTTTCTCTTGTGGTGTTGTAGCCAAATTTGTCATCATCCCTGGTTAAAGTAGGGAACAAAATAGAAGTACAATTTTTTTCAATTGTCTTGGGGAATGTTCAAAAATTGGGAACCGTTTTGACATTCGATGAGCCCTGATCTTATATTGGCGTCATATTTCTGAAATTTGAAACATTGATTATGCTCACTAGACGGCACTTTTCAACATATTTCTTGAAAAATATAAGAAAATACAATTATTTTGTTTAATTATTTTTGACGTTTGTAATGTCACTTATGTGGTATCATTGGATTCAGGAAATTATGCAGATTCCAGAAATGTAATAATATACAGGGTGTTTCATTTGAAAATCAAAAGTTGATGACATTTCCGGAACCAGAAGTTGAATTTTTCCTCCAAATAGGTCAAAAAGTGCCCTCTAATGAGCATATTCAATGTTTCAAATTTCAGAAATATAGGTAGAGAAACAAAGGAGAAAGGGGGGTGTACCATGAGTCTGTGACACACGGTATATTTGTACCCGAGCAATTCTTACCGGTGATATTTGCAATGTTGCTAGTATCAGCGTTTCCATAATGATTTTCAAATTTTTTTAAACCTATCAAATTCTGCTTCTTAATATAACTTGAACATCCAAATATTTTCAATAAAATACTGATCGAGTGGTCGAGTTTGTATTTTATATTTTGCATTAATTAATTTCATGGAACATGCTTCTTACCACTTTCATTTCTTCCTGCAGATCTGACAAGGATATTATGATGAATGACTTCAACATCATCAAATGCCATAGTTAACTCCTGGATATGATTATCATATTGTTCCATCCATTTCAATAAATTATCCGCACTGTTTGAAACATTTTTCATAGCACTGAAAATAGAAATTATTTTTCATGATATTCAAATGAAAATTGAAAATTCCCCAGAAGTTTCAACAAGAATAAGAACCATTTGGCACACATCAATTCAAGCTTGATCTTAGATTAGAACTCTAGAAATTAAAAAGTTTACACAAAATCCAAAATGGAGTGCTTAGATCGGTATTGACGTAGTAAATGCCCTCGAAAGTTTATAGGCATCCAAAGAGAAAACAGCTGAAGTTTCTTAAGCATAAGAAGCTTGAAGCAGTAGAATACAATAGAATTTTGTAAAGAGGAAAATCAAGCAAAATTATTATTTGAATGAATGTTGGAATTTGTGAATTTAGTTGAAATTCATAATAGAAATGTTAAAATATTAATTACATGGACCATTGTTCGCGATTCACTGATTGTTCAGGAACTCCACAAAAGAATTTATAATTCTATTACAGTTCTAAAGGAAGAATTGCTTATGGAAAATGTTTATTTCAAGTTTACCTTTGAAGTAATATTATTGTAAAATCTCTCTGGGGCTGCATCTAAATCCATTTTATTCATGAATACAATATTTTTAGAATAATCATGTACAGGGTGAATTTTTCAAGTTGGTGACTGTATCTTCAATTTAGATATTTGTGAGTGAAATGAAATAGTCCGAAAATGCAAAAAAATTCTGAAACCTGAAATGACCCTTTGAGTAAAAGTATATATTAGTGGCTCTCTCAAAAAATCTTTTGTGTTGTAATTTTCATCCACACTAATATGTTTAATCATAAACTTCATTAATTATTTTCACATGTCAAATCACCTACCTCAAATATGCTCTGAAGTGCTTATTCTTGAACAATGTATCTTTAGTTTTGATAGTATCTGATATGAGTTTGGTTATGTTCAAAATCATGTCCTTGGCAGTATTCTTTATATTACTGTTGGGTACTGCAGTTTTTTCAAGAAGTGTTACAGCCTTAGCAAGCTGTTCTTCCATATTATACTGATTTAGTAATTTAGTCATATCTGGATGAAGCTGTCTCAGAACATCATTCTTCATGACTACCACTTTTATTTTCTTCAATAGTCCATGGAAATGTATAACAGTTCGTTCTAAGCTAGTTGTCAACCTCAGCAAATGGCTCAAACTAACACTATACTCAGTCTCATCTACTACATGTTTATCACAACCATTTTGTTTTCTTATTTTACTGTAACATTCCACTTTAATCAACAATGTTGCAAGACTTTTGGATATCAAGATATTTTTTTCATTCAGATGTTTTATTGAATCATTGGTATATTTCAAAAACAAGAGAAAACTTGTTTTGAAATAATGTGCCATTATCTTCTCATTACTTATATAATGAACCATTTGTGATCTCAGCTGCTTCAAATAAGTATTATTGAATTTAAGGGCGGACTTCATGACCTCTTTGACAAGTTTAGGAAAAGAGTATGGTATTGTCTCAGCTATCAAGTTACTCTTACTAATCACATAAATATCTGTCTCCTTTCCTAGTATTTCTTGCAAGAAATATCCATCTTTCAAATATGTAGCTTCATTACCAAATAATAGTAACAGATCATTTTTAGCAATCTTTGTATCCCTGACAATCCAGTCCTTCAAAGTACTCACTAAGGTGCTTTCATTTATCTCATAAGAATAAAATTCCAGCTTTCTCACAGAAAAAACTTTCACAATTGACTTTTTCAGTATATTCTGTAGATAATCAAAAACTTTGATATTGCCTGGAAAATTCTGGCTCCTTTTATTCTGATCAAATTGCAACACATGTCTGAGCCAAATTTCTATATAGCACTTGAGACTATTTGAAATGTAATGTTCTTTCTTTATTTCAGATGAGTTGGTAACTTGTCCAGAATAATTCAAATAAATGCATATGTCATCTTCTCCTTTATTCCTAATCTTCACAAACCTAAAAAGATGTGGATTTTTAGTCAGAAATTAATGAATATAATGCAAGGAGCATTACCTTTCAAAAGGTGGTATATGTGGTAAATATGGCAGAATCCCACAGATGATTTCAAAGGTGAGTATTCCCATTGACCAGTAGTCCACACTGTGGTTGTAATGCTCAGTCTCAAATATTTCAGGTGCTAAGTAGTGAAGGGTCCCAACAAAACTAACTATGCTATCACGTAACTCTTTGGCATAGCCAAGATCAATAATTTTATAAATAGTATTGCCACACCTCTTATCACATTGCTGTAACACTATATTATCAGGTTTGATATCTCTATGAGTTATTTTGATACTATGTAAATATTGAAGGCCACTAGAAATATCTTCTAAAATATACCTGACTTCTTGTTCTTCTAATCCAGAAATATTCTTTGGTTTGCACAATAAGTGTCTTAAGTTTCCTCTTCTACAATATTCCATTGGCATAAGAGGCATATTGGTAGGATTCTGTTTGAGCAAAGCATCTTCAAATTCTAGAGGCAATGGCTTGAATTTTATTATATTTGGGTGATTGATAATTTTCAATATTTCTACTTCATTGTGCCAACGTTCTTTTTGTTTCTCAGTCAGATTGATATTTGTGTGGAATTTACATTTCTTTATTGCTGAAATGTAACAATTATCAGGATGCCTTTAAACAAATTATTGGAAAATTCTTACCAATGCAATCATCATTTTCATTATTTTTCCATAAGGAGACAATACCAAATGCTCCTGACCCTAGATCAGAAATTTTCTGCCAAGTTCCAATTTGTGTAAGGCCAACCATAATATGAAAATACTGTGAATTTGTACAACATTTACACGTTGAATAATTGATTCTCCCAAGGGTGCTGCTATACCTCTGCTTTGCTGACAATATTATTTTAGGAACGGGCAAGTTTAAAAATAAATATTTTTATTTTTAATGATATAAGAATAAAGAATCAAAACAAGTAAACAAAGATAAACGTTAGTTCACGACGTTTACGTATCACTTCGTATCACGTAAAGATCCTTGTAGCAGTTGTAGCAAGCACGTATAGGTATAGACTGGACCCCATATATACGTTAACGTATGAAATATGTTTACAACTTTTAGAAACAATTTTGTCGCTGACTTGAGCACAGTTCTTAAAAACAGAAGTCGAGTAAACAATCATCAACAACTCAAAACAACAAAAACACATTTCAACAACTCAAAACAACAAAAACACATTAGCACACATTAGATTTATTACTGATTATTCACTGGATAGGAGCTGGAGTAGTTTAATATATATTGCTGAATTTGTACCTCAAAAATGTCCGAAAATGAGGAAAAGATCTCTACAATTTCCCATGATGAATTCCAAAAGACATGCCGTGCCTGTCTTGAAAATAAGGGAATTACTGATATATTCCTCACTATCCATGCAGATTCACATTTGTGTGATTTGTACTCAACAATATCTCTACTAGAAGTAAGTGTTTTACTGATATCATCAAATCAGAAGATTAGGTTTTGATTTTACAGTTGAAGGAAAGTGATGGTTTACCAAGAATGTTATGCTCCAATTGCACAGACTTTGTTAACCAGTTTTGGGCTTTCAGAAGGAAAGCCCAAGAATCAGAATTAACTTTGAAAAATTCCTTTTTGAATAACTTAAACCTTGTAAAGGAAAAAGAAGATAAAATTGAGGAAGAAGCTGTTCCTCATTTGACTGATAATGATGATGTGGTTGACAGCAATGATGTTTCTGATGATGGAGTTGAAGCTAAGCCAGATATAGAAAAGTCTAGGAAGACAATTTCAAGAAAAATTCCTAAAGACCTAACATGCCAATTTTGTGATCTTAAATTTGACAACTACAGTGCTTATAAAATTCATAGGAAGAAAGAAGCTAATAGAAGAAGGGGAAAGACACATTGTGAAATTTGCAGCAAACTTATCAGCACTCATAAAATGAGAGACCATATTAATTCTCATACAAAGGAAAGACCACATGAATGTAAAATTTGTGGTGAGAAATTCAGACACAAAACCAATTTGGCACGTCATAGATTTCTACACATTGAAAAGAAACCTCATGAATGTCACATATGTAGAAAAGGTTTCATCCAAGTTTCCTCACTAACAGACCATATAAGGACTCACTATGGTGAGAAGTCCTTTATGTGTAATATTTGTGGGAAAGGGTTTGTTACAAAACGGGCACTTAGTCATCACATTCATATGCACAAAATGAAAGATGGAGAGGGAATAATTGATTCAACTGATTTGATATGTAATGAATGCAATAAGGTATTTTCTTCCAAATCATCATTGAGACAACATATGCTTATCCATTGTGACAAAAAGTTTTTATGCAGTGAATGTGGTAAAAAATTTTCAAATAAATATCTGCTCTGTGCTCACATGAGAATACATTCTGGAGTTAAACCTTATTCATGTGAAATATGTAACAAAAGTTTTTCTCAAAAAGGCAGTCTCAATACACATATTCTTGTTCATACTGGTGAAAAACCCATTTTATGCATAATTTGTGGAAAAAGATTTGCACAAAAAGGCCACCTATCCAGTCATATGAGACTACACAGTAGAGAGAGACCTTATAGTTGTACTTATTGTGATAAGACTTTCAGTCACTCTGGCACCCTCAAAGTACACACCAGAATTCATACTGGGGAGAAGCCTTTCATTTGTCATGTATGTTCAAAAGGATTTTATGATTCCAGTAGTATGAAGAAACATATCATCAAAGTGCATGATCAAGTAGGAAAGGATGTCAATATAGAAATAGAATCAAAGCCACCACACTGAAAAAGCCAAATGAAATTTTATTCAATATTCCGAGAAATAGGATAAGATCTATTGATGAGAAAATTAACAAATATAATTGAAAAAGGGATATTTCAAGACTGGACTTGAGATGGAGAAATGCTTTCTGTAGGTGGGTGATTATTTTTGTAATTTCAGTATTATTTTTCATTTAAAAAAATACTCTTAACTAGCATCTCAAAAAAGAAAGCTCATAACTAGCATTTTGAAAAAGAAGGCACATCTAGCATTACAAAAAAGATGGTTCATAACTAGCAAAGAAGAAGGCTAACTAGCAAAAAAAAGGCTCCTAACAAAATACCTAGTTGAACACAAAAATATTTGAAACCAAATATTTTCATCGTTTTTGTGTTATATTTTCATTTGTTTCATTCTCAAGCCACAGTCTCCAAGTCTTTATGTTAACTGAATAGTTATATTTCTTCAAATTTATGTTATGTAATGGAAGTTATTACTCTGAAGATATCCACAACCATTAGAAACTTGTATATGAGTGAAGTGGGGGAGTTGAAAATATTTTCCTATTCACGATAGATGCAGTGGATAGATGCTAAGCGATACGCTACCTAGCGGTGACTCGTAAACTACTCGTAGTGGGATAACCACTGAACACTCTGGGGATTAACCCACGACACCTATGTCACAATGACACAAATATCAAAAATATGAAAAAAAAAAAACAAAAACGATACCACTTCGAGAAGTTCGAGTTGTTACCATGAGATAGTGCTACGTGTTATTTCCTATCGCGAATTAGTTTTGAAACTGTTAATTTTTTAACATTGAACTCATAGTACTTTGGAAAGTAAAATTCGCTGCAATGAATGGCCGAAATGAAGTTTCAGTCATATTCTCATATAAAGGATCGCATCACTTATTATATTGAAATATCAGATTAACTGAAAATCATATCAATGCATACACAAGGACTCCATTTAAAATACTGTATTGCATCTCTTTTTGTGGAATGCAATGCAATATTCACAATGAATGCTGTCCAGAGATGATGAAATCAGCACATTTTGCATCGACAGGTTTGGAAACACTAGGATGAGAAATCAATACACCATTTAAATTATACTCATCTCTGTATTCACTCTCAGAAATAATTCAAAAAATTGGGTACCTACTTCTGATGGGTCATCAATCAACTGGATATAGTGAGCTATCAGATAACTACCTAAATTGAAGTTTGTGGGGTAGGGATATAACATAACTGTATCATGTAATCAAATTGTCATATTTTCACATAGTTACCTTTTTTATTTGTATCTACTGTATCTGTGTGTTAATAATCTCATGAGAAATATTGTACTAATTATTAATTTGTCAATAAATATCTGAAGTGGAAATGTTGACTTATTATACACGTACAGTTTTCAGCAATACCTAATTGTTATAATCATTTCCTCACATTAACAGATTAATACAGTGGCAATTTATCTATCCACTGAATCTGGAATCGAAATTGCCCGGAACAGCAGTAAAGTTATCTAACTGCTGAGCCTACCGAAATTCCTTCAAAAAGTTCCAGTATCTCATGAGTCAAGAACAATTTTCTGGCCTTCCGACCATGTTTGAGGTTGGAAGTCAAGTTAATGTGAAAGTCTATACGGAAATGTGCAAATTAATGGAAATATAATCATGAATGATAAACTAAGTGAATATTAAAGAATAATAGCAGGTTCCTTTGTCTCTACGCCGGTAACCAGACCGGATGACAACGGATTTGTCGGATAAAGGGGCAATACTTGTATAAAAAAAAACTGGCTCCTTCGTCTCTACGCCGGTAACCAGAAACCAGGCCGGATGACAACGGATTTGTCGGATAAAGGGACAAAAATTGTATCGAAAATTTGGCACCGAAAGGAGTCAGAAACACTATATAAGCCAAAAGAAGAAGAAAAATAATGGATTATATAAACCCCTACAGGGAGGAGGTGATCATCTTAGGTGCAGCCGCATCGCCCACGCCATCATCCCTATAAGAAGTACCCCTTACGGGGTCTATACTGTGACTTGGGTAAATAACCCATGTAGCATTTTGGCGACGATAACCACATAATACACCAAAATTAACGTTAATTATACTTGGTGTAGAAATCAGTCATTTATGAAACGACGCTCTCTAAACCACCGGACAACGTTGTATCAGTGTTGAGCACGACTTTAGTTAACCGACGACGTTGTTACAAGGATAAACCCAACCAACTTCATGTAGTAAAAATTTTGGGAATGGGAGTGACGTTCTAAAAACGTTTGAGTGATTACTCTAGTTATGTTCAACGCAAGGTGGATATAGGATGGTGAAACAGCTCTTCAATTGTTTCTGCGAAAAACTTGTAGACCGTTTGAGAAGGTACTAATATTTCCACGACTTGAAAGAAGATGGCGGTAAGATCGATTATCGAAGAAGATTTCTGTTGCTTACGTATTTCTGTGGTTCACATCTGACAGACGTGACTTGAAACGACATTAAAACAATAAATTTTCGATAAATCTTGAATGAATATTGATATTTTGACTCTTCCCAATCATTTTTCATCTAGAGCAGATGAAACTGATAAAAGTATGACAGATGCACAGTTTCTGTTTTACCGACACAAGGTATGTCGCCATCTCTGATAACTTCAGGAAATATTACTACGGTATGAAATCAAGTAGGCAAAGGTCTACAGTTTATTCTAGTGGTTGTTAATAGGAAGCTGTTTCACCATCCTATATCCATCTTGGTTCAACGTTTTACCGACGTTGAGCCGACCTTGTGAGAGTCATATCTTTGCAGTTAAATTTTCCAAATACTCACTATAGAGGACATGCCCCATGACAACAAGGACATACTGTTGGCTGAAATGCGTCGAAAAAAGAATAAATATCTAGTAAGATAAGAGAAACTTGATCCAACCTAACCTCAAAAAATTTATTAAAAAAATAAAATTATGCCTGAAGACAGGCAGTTTGGAAAATTTCAGTTCTTTTGGAACAAATGCTAACCTGGATGCAGAGATTGAGGAAAGCAACTAATTTTTCGAAGAACACTACTGACAATTGTATGACACAGAAAAGCCCGTTTTCAAATTTGGAGCGCGAGGTGTGTTCGTTAGTTGGACTTCGTTCAGTTTTTGGTCGGATAACCAACTTCAGTCGGGCTTTGGTTATATTTAGTTGTCTGGATGACTAAGGTTGAAAGCAGTATATTTTTCAGTTATCTGATATCCTTAGTCGTGTTGACGTCTATTATAATACTACGCCATGTTTGATGCGTAATTATCTTCGGAAACATTGTCGGCCATTGAAATTTGGGACATAAACAAACATAAACAGAGGTTAACAGTACTATAGAAACGATTAATATATCATTGTATCCTCTATAGTTCTTGTTTGGATAAATATTAGCTTTGAATATTATATATCCAAATTATTTTTTTTGTTTTTTTTTCTTCGAGTCTTGAGAAATTCGCCACGGATTGAAGGAGCGCGTGTTTTTTGACGCAAAACAATAGTATATTTGACAATAAACTGAAATGCGTTGATATAATTTCTGTTTGGAAATATTTATTTTCAGGCAATATAAATAGAGCAGTAGGTACCTACCTATCATGAGCACACGAGTAAAACATTAGTAGTCGTCAGAAAGTTTTTACCAAGTGTCCATTTTGGTGATCAGTAATGATTTGGTTGGAATATTTACTAATTTCTGAACACCGTGGGAAGAAAACTGTCATCGCTGCGCAAGAGGGCGCAAGTGTGTATTTGTTTTTTGGTAAATTCAGCAACGTTTAGGAAACGACCAACTGCTACCTACAGTTGAAAGTGAAACGTTTTAAAAACCCAAAAATGATTGACCAAATTGGTGCAAAACAGGGTCGTGACGACGTAGTATTAAGGTCGACTACGCAACTCATGTTTGGTTGCGCAACTTTTTCGAACACGTCGCCGCAACGTCAAATTGCTGCTTGGGAACCGAAACGGTTGATTCCATATTGAAGTAGGAAGGATGGTCCGAGGGGGTTGAAAGTACTGGGTCCTTTTAATTTTTGACCATAAGTACCACGTGATCATAGTACCTACTTTCTTGTAGACCCCTCTGATACCAAACAAATACTACATGATGCCGGAAGATCTATGGTCGCAACCAACGACCGTATTTTTCAGTTGTTTACGAACGGCCATTAAAGTTTCTCAGAAATTTCGATAATGAACTTTTATTTCCGTTATGTAGCCAACTTTATGGCGAATGGCGTATTATATTAGTTCTAAACATATATTCTTCGGAATACATTAAAATTTAGATTGTCGAAAAAAATATTTCTCGATTTTCTTTTTGCCCAGAAAGAGATGTGAGCTGAACGCCACTGGCCAATCGGGTATGTTCAGAAACTGAATCCAATGAAGCAGCAAGCTCGGGCAGCCAGTTTCACGTAGCACGTAGGTAAAGGTGAAACTTACTGGTTAAAGAAGAGTCCCAGACGAGTCCAGTCTCTAGTGCTTTTCTTCAACAGAGACACAGGCAGAGATTAACCAGTATAACCAGAACCACTTACTTATCTGTATCGTAGTCATCTTTACTTCATGAATCATGTCTGAAAATGTAATAATTATGTCTCCTGATGAATTTCAAATAACATGTCGCGCCTGTGTTCAAAACAAGGGAGTTACAGATATATTCCGTACAATCCATGCTGATTACCTTATAGGAGATCTATATGCCAACATTTCTGAACTAGAAGTGAGTTTAATTACAAGAGTATAATTGGTATATAGTACAGTGATTGCTTAGATTTAGGTAGTACACATTTCTTCGAGTACATATATTCAGGCCCAATTTATATATCATTGTCATTATCACAGTCATAGTTTCATAACATGTATTTTGAATATGTTTTAAGACATGTAAATGCTTGTATTGCATGGATGTATAGTATTGAAATGTACACTTGCAACTCCACTGTGACTAGCACTATTATAATGATACATAAATTAGGCTTTAATTATGATATTTTCTGATACTAGTAGGTTGAATAAGTAATAATAATTGCAAGATTGTTGGTAATTACAGAAAATATGGGTACAAAGTTAAATTAATTAAATTGAAACTCAGTTTCAAATCATGTAAGGTAATGAGGACATAAATGCAAAAAAGAAAGCTATGAAAACTTATAAAAGGAATATGACCAACATTCAATACATTATTAATTCAAATCATATTCAAATCTTTCAATTTTATCTATGACAGTACATAAATATCTAAAATATAAATTTTCTGTTAGTCTTTTCACCTCCACCTATTGATAAAGGTTTCAATGGTTTCATCAAAGAAGTTTACATCTTAACATCTTTATCTGAAAACAAATGCATTGTTCTGGAAAATCTTCAAGAAAAGTAGAACCCTTGCTGAGTTATCAAGCGAGTTATACTTGGTTATACAACCAATTGATGCATAAAATAATCACAAAAATTTTACACACAAAGGCCATCCATACATTTGATTGTTCATAATCCATATTTCTTAAGACCTGCTAAGAGTGCTAAGGCAATAAATGACCAAAAAAAGTAGACCTTATATATACTATATATTACTTATTGCAATATATATATATATGAAAAAGCAAAAATGTGAACTTCATCTTTATGTGAATAGTTGACATAATAACTTCCAAAAATTCAAAGGTGTTAGGCATTTCAGTATATTTATCATTTCGCCTCATGAGCTTCAAAATCAAGGAATCCAATATTACAATGATGAATTACAATCCAGTGGCGTCGAAACATTTGAAAAAAAGTGTAAATTCGAGTTATGGCCCTAAAGTTATAGTTTTTCAAATTAGAATCATTGGTCTAGCGGTTCATCCGGCCTGGGTGTCTCAATATCTCTTTTAGTGGTTACAGGGTCTGGACATATCACCGAATGGAGAAATCATTGAAAACGCCGAACCGGCTTTTTGGACACTGCCGACAGTGCTTGGACAAAACGCTGAAACGCTTTTTGAATACATTACGGCGGAACTGTTTCGACGTTTTGGTTACGTACTTCCGGCAATATGTCCAAAGAGCCGTTTAGGCGTTTTGACCAATGACGATAGTCATGGACTCCGTATTCCTGAATTTATAGTATACTTATTTACCCTAGAAGAGTTATCAAAAATTATAAGTTTGAATGTTATATACTTTCAGTTGAATGAAGCTGATGGTTTGCCAAGAATGATATGCTCTGACTGCACAAAATTCATCATGCAGTTCAATGCCTTCAGAAAACTAGCCCAAGAATCAGATACAGCCCTGAAAAATGCCTTATCAAATTTAAGATCAAATTATATTGGAGAAGACAAATTCGATGCTGAACCCACACAATTGGAGGACAATACTATAAATGAAAATGATGAATTATCAGAAGCTCAAGAATCAGAGACAGCCCTGAAAAATGCCTTATCAAATAGAAGACTAAATCATATTGAAGAAGGCAAGTTTGATGCTGAACCCATACAATTGGATGACAATAATATAAATGAAAATTATGAATTGTGTAAAAGAACAATTGAGAAAAAACAGGATATTACAACTAGAGAAACCATCTCCGGAAAAATTCTGGAGGACTTGACATGCAAATTTTGTGATCTAAAATTTGACACATTTAGTTCTTATCAAATGCATATGAGGAAAGAAACTGATCAAAGAAGAAAAAAGAAACAGTGCAAAATCTGTCACAAAAATATCCGCTCGTATAGACTGAAGGACCATCTAAATTCCCATACAAAGGAAAAGCCATATGCATGTCAAATTTGTGGAGACACGTTCAGATTCAAGACGAATTTAGCTCGTCATAGACATCGTCATGTTGAGAAGAAGCCTCATGAGTGTCATATTTGTGGAAAAGGTTTCATTCAAGCTCCCACATTAACAGATCACATACGTTCTCATCAGGGTGAGAAACTTGTATGTTTTGTTTGTGGAAAAGGGTTTGTGTCAAAACACTCATTAGATAAACATATCAAAAAGCACAAAAAGGAATCTGATGAAGAAGGGTTGTTTAATACAACCATTCATTTTCAATGTGAGGAATGCAATAAAGTTTTCTCTTCTAGACCAGCATTGCGACAGCATATGAATAAAATTCATTCTGAAAAGAAGTTCCAAAAGGAATCTGAAGAAGGGTTTCTTGATAAGACCATTCATTTTCAATGTAAGGATTGCAATAAAGTTTTGTCTTCCAGGTCAGGGTTGCGACAGCATATGCAAATTCATCTTGAAAAAAAGTTTCTATGTAGTGATTGTGGAAAAAAATTTACCAGAAAACCATTGCTAGATTCTCATAGGAAAATACATTCTGAGGTGAAATCTTATCATTGTGAAATCTGTGGTAAATCCTTTTCTCAGGCAACCAGTCTGTCTAAGCACAATTTGGTTCATACAGGAGAGAAACCCATTTTATGCATTGTTTGTGGAAGGAGATTTTCACAACATAGTCATTTGGTATTTCATAAGAGACTACATAGTGGGGAGAGACCTTATAGTTGCACTTATTGTGATAAGTCATTCAATCATTCTGGCACGCTGAAGATACACACCAGAATTCATACAGGGGAGAAACCATTCATTTGTAATATATGTTCAAAAGGTTACTATGATTCCGGCAGCTTGAAGAAACATATGAAAGTACATGATGTTGAAGGAGATAGCAAAGAACATGTTGAAACAGTAATTGTGGAAATAATGCCATCACAACTTCTGACCTAAGGTATTGCGTTACAGTGTTTCTATTATGGTTGTAATAAATTTTTTTATCATACTTTTATGTTAATCGCATGTGGTACATTATTCCTTCTTTACCTACATGTATGGTACAAATACCCAACATCCCTATACACGAAAAGCATATACATGGAACGCTCAAATTTATATTTGATGCTTGCTGAGTTTATACGTAGATAACCGATGGTTACCGTCCTCGTCATAAATAAATGCGATTGTAGTTTTCAATTGATATTTCGAACCCAAATTGTTTTGATAATGAACATGTTTGCATTTATT
Organism: Chrysomela aeneicollis; assembly: GCA_029955515.1. Classification (NCBI taxonomy): domain Eukaryota; kingdom Metazoa; phylum Arthropoda; class Insecta; order Coleoptera; family Chrysomelidae; genus Chrysomela; species Chrysomela aeneicollis. The sequence goes on from JARUHQ010000022.1 coordinate 6,451,376, forward strand.
TTCGTAGCTAGTTGTCAGATAAATAGGAAGTGTTTGAATTGTGTTTTTAACCGACAACTAGCTGGTACGCTTGGCACCGTTCAAATAAAAAGAATATTTGAATTGTATATTAGTTCCAAACATACATTCTTCTAAATACTTTCAAAAAAAAATCTGTATAGTAATTTTAGTTTTTTTGTCAGAAATAATGTTGCAACCATGATCAGGTGGGTACTTATGTGAGTTGGGCGCCACTGGCCAATCGAGTATGTCCGGATTTTGGAAATTTTAGTAGAGGCAGGTAGAGGCAAATAAGGCCTGGCCAATCGGGAATGCTCGGAAATCGGGGCAGCAAGCTCCGGAAGCCTGTTTCACCCATATAGACGGTGCTCAACTGCTCAGTCCACTGTCCGAACCCCTTCTCTTTGGTCCAGCGAGGCACTAGGCAGGTGAGGCTCCAGCAAAGAAGCAAAAGAAGTTCCACTCCAGAGTCCAGGAGACCAGTGATTTTCTTTCCACAGAGGCAGAGGTGGAAAAGATAACAAACCTCTTTCGAGTCTGGCCACAGATTAAGCACCTACTGAATCATAGTATTCTTTACTGCATCAATCATGTTCGAAAATGTAAACATAATAATGTCTCCCGATGAATTTGAAATAACATGCCGCGCCTGTCTTCAAAACAAGGGAATAACAGATATATTCCGTACAATCCATGCTGATTACCTTATAGGAGATCTATATGCCAACGTTTCTGATCTAGAAGTGAGTTTAATTAATAGAGTATGTATCTATGATCTATTAATATATAGGTATACATATACCTACAGAGTGATTGCTCTTATATTTACAGACTTCTTCAAGAACATATACTTACCTATGATATTTTCTGAGACTAGGTTGAATAAATAATAGGAATAGCAAAATTGTATAGTACTCAGGGCCATCTTGACCACAAGGCACGCAAAGCCTCAAGGTGGCACTGCACTAGTCTCAAATTGTTGCTATTTGGGTGCTGACCATTCCAAATTTTCATTGGAATCTAAATTCAATACCGTCATAATATATATGTGGAAATACATGTTTCAATTTTGTATGGAACAATTTAGATTCAAATGCTTTATTATTCATTTTAATTGACCCGTCAGCCTACCCGACTGGAATTGTTTCTAGTTCGACTTTTAAATAGGTACCTACTAAATATTGCCTAGTGAAATAATTCAAATAATACAACAGGCCATATTTTTTATGTCATACCACTGGCATCTCGAAAACGGTTAATGATAAGAAGTTGGTTGAATTATTAGACAAAAGTTGCATATTTTAGTGACAAACGATGTTTCCGAATCGGAAATATCACGAACCGCTTTCGAAATATTTTTACGGGGAAAACCGAAATGATCCGTTTCGTCCAATATAGTGGTCAGAGATAAGTTACCCACATGGTATATGAAATATAAAAAATGCGGCCTGTATATTTCATTTTTCGGCAACCGTCCGGAAAGTACGTACTTTCCAGACGATTTTTTTTTTAGAAAGTGGCATTTTTCCGGCCTAGTCCGGGAAGTACGTACTTCCCGGACTAGGCCGGGAAGAATCACATCGTTGTTGTCATTGTAAATATGAAAATCTTTTGGTAGTATGGTTTTGATAAATGTAGTTGATCATTACCATAGCAGCAAAATAACGACTGACAGCTATCTGACATAAAATTAGCTAACATTTCAATTTTTGAAAGAAATGTGTTTCTTTGATTTGTTATTCTACACGGTTGCCGAAAAAATTGTGTACGCAACACGCCCGAAAACAGTTTTTTTGGACTCGCAGACTTCCAGGACTCGCTACGCTCGTCCTAGAATTTTGTCCACTCATCCAAAAAAACAGTATTTTCCGGACTTGTTACGTAAATTACTATTTCGTTAAATATGCAAGATTTTATTTTGTTTCATAAATAATTAATAGTATATTGTTTTATTATTATTAAAAGTGACACTTTGTTTGACAAGCAAATTTGGCGTTTGCCAGACGTCGAAAAAAAAAATAACTTCGAGTTATGATCAAAAGTACGATGACTCTGGAGGGCCAATGCGAAAAAAAAAATAAGTCGAAATTTCGACTTAGTAAGTCGAAATTTCGACTTATTATCTCGAAATTTCGACTTGTTATGTCGAAATTTCGACTTTATTATCTCGAAATTTCGACTTATCATGTCGAAAATTCGACTTATTATGTCTTAGTAAGTCGAAATTTCGACTTATTATCTCGAAATTTCGTCTTAGTAAGTCGAAATTTCGACTTATTATCTCGAAATTTCGTCTTAGTAAGTCGAAATTTCTACTTATTATGTCGAAATTTCGACTTAATATAATATCAATATAATCTAATATTATATAGTGAACAACATAAAATAAGGAATAAGATAAGACAATTGAACATACGTTATTCAAAAAGGTCTAAGATCTATTAGATCATTGCGTTATTTTTGCTTTCATCTCAACCTTCTTTCGTTTTCTCAGAAACTCCTGATGGGACTACCAATTACCAAATTCAAATAGATATTGTGTTTCTTGTAGTGACAAATCCTTTTTCGAATACATTTTCATATGCATCCATGTCGATTTCCATGCATCTATAACCACTAACATCACTCATATGCAATACATCAATTAACGCTCATATATTTCCTGTAAGGAATAAACATAACAATAATCATCTAATAATAGATGTTTGACCAAAAAAACCTATTTTATGAATTTAGATTAGTAAGTCGAAATTTCGAGATAATTATGTTGATATTTCGATTTAATTAAGTCGAAATTTCGAGATAATTAAGTCGAAATTTCGACTTACTAAGTCGAAATTTCGACTTATTATTTTTTCGCATTGGCCCTCCAGAGCCATCGTACAAAAGTTATAGCATTTCAAATTAGAATCATAATAGGTAAAAGCACCGTCTAGCGGTAAATCCGGCCTGGATGACCCAATATCTTATTGGTTACCGAGATCCCTATGCTAATTCCAGGGTCTTGATACATATCGCCAATGTGACAAATCTTGGAAAACTTGGTCAAAACCCCCCGAACCGGCTCTTTGGACATTGCCGAAAAGTGACCAAAACGCAGAAAATGCTACTATACGAGGACAACACGCCGTTGCGCTATATTTATTCAATTAGACTAATTTATAGAAACTTATATCGAACATATTCCATTCAAAAAAAGAAAGGAAAACATCAAAAATCGGTCTAAAGGAACTTTCTGAACACAACGCCGGAAATGTTTCGACGTTTTGATTACCAACTTCCGGCAGTATGTCCAAAGAGCAGTTTAGTCATTTTGACCTAACTTTTAACGATTTATCCATTATAGGCGATTATGGTCATGATTTGTAGTATACTTATTTACCCTAGAAGAGTTATCAAAAATTATAAATTTGAATGTTACTTTCAGTTGAATGAAGCTGATGGTTTGCCAAGAATGATATGCTCTGACTGTACAAAATTTATCATGCAGTTCAATTCCTTCAGAAAACTAGCCCAAGAATCAGATACAGCCCTGAAAAATGCCTTATTTAATCTAAGATCAAATTATATTGGAGAAGACAAATTCGATGTTGGGCCCATACAATTGGATAGCAATATAAATGAAAATTATGAATTATGTGAAGCTCAAGAATCAGAGGCAACCCTGAAAAATACCTTATTAAATCTAAGATCAAATCATCATATTGAAGACGAGAAATTCAATGCTGAACCCATCAATAATATAAATGAAAATGTTGAATTGTGTGAAAGAACAATTGAAAAAAAACAGGATATTATAACTGAAAAAACCATATCGGGAAAAATTCTTGAAGACTTGACATGCAAATTTTGTGATCTAAAATTTGATACTTTTAGTTCTTACCAAATGCATAGGAGGAAAGAGGCTGATCAAAGAAGAAAAAAGAAACAGTGCACAATCTGTCACAAACATATCCGATCATATAGACTGAAGGACCATCTGAATTCCCATACAAAGGAAAGGCCATATGCATGTCAAATTTGTGGAGACACGTTCAGATACAGGACTAGTTTACGTCGTCATAGATTTCGTCATGAAGAGAAGAAGCCTCATGAGTGTCACATTTGTGGAAAAGGTTTCATTCAAGCTCCCACATTGACAGATCACATACGTTCTCATATTGGTGAGAAAATCGTGTGCTTTGTTTGTGGAAAAGGATTTGTGTCAAAACAGTCATTAGATAAACATATCAACCAGCACAAAAAGGAATCTGAGGGTTTTTTTGATACCATTCATTTTCAATGTAAGGAATGCAATAAAGTTTTCTCTTCCAGACCAGGGTTGCGGCAGCATATGCAAATTCATTTTGAAAAAAAGTTCCTATGTAGTGCATGTGGAAAAAAATTTTCCACAAAACAATTGCTGGATTCTCATATGAAAACACATTCTGGGGTGAAACCTTATCCTTGTGAAATCTGTGGTAAATCTTTTTCTCAATCAAGCAGTCTAGCTAAGCACAATTTGGTTCATACAGGAGAGAAACCCATTTTATGCATTATTTGTGGAAGGGGATTTTCACAACAGGGTCATTTAACCTACCATATGAGACAACATAGTGGAGAGAGACCTTATAGTTGCACTTATTGTGATAAGTCATTCAATCATACTGGCACGCTGAAGGTACACACCAGAATTCATACAGGGGAGAAACCATTCATTTGTAAACTATGTTCAAAAGGTTTCTATGATTCAGGCAGCATGAAGAAACATATGAAAGTACATGATGATAAAGGAGAGGGCGAGGAACATGTCAAAACAGTAATTGTGGAATTAATGCCATCACAACCTCTGAGCTAAGGTTTTTGCATTACAGATCAATTATTGTTTCTATCATGGATAGAATAAATTTTTTTATTATACTCTCTATGTTAATTGCATCTGCAGCCTCTCAAGCACCTTGACCTATTAGATCTTTTGTGGATAACCCTTAATTTATACGAGGCCCGGGATTCCGAGACTTCGTGCAAAGTTTATCAGTTTGTATATACTTACCTACAATATATATAGTATAGGTACGTACGTAACTGGTACAAAATACCCAATGTCACTATTTACGAATAGGTATACATGGTATAGGTATACTAAAATTTATATGTGATGCTTGCTGAGTTTATTAATAAAAATGAATAATACCACAGTTCTTCAGTAGGTGATGGTTGAAAATGAATAATAAGAACCCTATACCGTCGATAACCGATAGTCATTATCGTCCTAGTCATAAACATTGATGATCGTATAGATAGGTAAAAGCGATTGTAGTTTTATATTGAAATTTCGAAACCAAATTGTTTTGATAATGAAAATATGTCGTATACATTTATTTTCGTAGCTGGTTGTCAGAATAAGAGCAGTATTTGAAACGTTTTTTTAACCGCCAATAACTTCAAGATGCAAACATATACCTACCTATATATAGTCTTAAGATTTGTATGAGCCAGGAAGACGGGGATCTTCTCGTTATTGAAGAAAAAATTAATGTGATAAATGATGACTCTTATTCGGTTTAGAAATTTTAGAATATTTACTACATGATGAAAAAAACGGCCTGTACATTGAATATTGAATCATTTGAATCAAATACTTTAACTCATGCAACAAAATATGGTTTATGTGAGTTTGATATAGAAGAGGATAGGGTAAAACTTATCATTCACCAAGTTGCAAATGCAAATCATTAATATAATCATAAATATAGGTATAGTTCTAGTAGATGCGAAATACATTTTGTGAAATATACATGTTAAAATAATGATATCAGAATGATGAAGAGGAGATTCCATGTATTTTTTGGACTGAATAAAACGATATATTTTTAGTATTAGATTGGTTCAATAGGATTTCATAGGAATCCCACGAAAAGTAGAATCAAGTAGAATGGGTATTTTTATTTTCACGAAATCCGGAGTGAGTCGTGGCCACTGGTCAGTAAGGTTTTGAGTAAGGTTGAGTTTTTTAACCACTAAACTTTGACGTGACCATGGTCGAGAGTGTCTCGTGAACTGAAAGGTGAAATATGACATTTTGATTTGAAACGTTGGCATTGTTTTGTTGGCAAGCGTGAAGGGCGCTTCTTTTCTTACGCCTTTCAGTTTTATTTTTTGGGGTTAAGTTTCATTAGAGCGCTGTTGAGTTTTGAACTCTGAAAAAATTCATTTCAGTTTTTAGCGTGTACATTATTGTAAAATGGGTTCTTATTTATCAGAGCCAGTCACAGAAAAGGTCTCCAGTGACGAGACAGATGATAGACTCAACTGCGGGGCTAGTTCAATGCAGGGCTGGCGTGTTAGCCAAGAGGTAAATATTAATTTTATTCACTTTAAATTCAACTTACTTTTTTCTCTTGTATAGGATGCACATAATTGTCTACTAGATTTCGATACCAATTCGTCATTATTTGCTGTTTATGATGGGCATGGGGGCCATGAAGTGGCCCATTACTGTTCTGAGAAACTACCTGAGTTTATTAAAAATACAGAAGCTTATAAACGAGGCGATATAAAAGGCGCTCTCATCGATGGCTTTCTGGGTTTTGATAAAACAATTTGTACCAAAGATATCATCTCCAAACTGAAAGAAATTGCAGGAGATAAACAAGTAGAAGATGATAGTGATGAAGAAGATAATGTTGATAATCTATATGAAGAAGCTGCAATGCCTATTGAGAAGGTTATTGAGAAATACACAAGTTTGGCTTGTCCAAGTTTGGATAATGTGAAAAAGGCAGAAGGTTTATGTTCCAAATCACCATTCTTGAAATCCAAAAAAGGAAATGAATCTAATATTGGTTCTACATCATCTAGTTCATCTGAAGGAGTTTCTACAAAATCTGTAAAACCTGAGGCAAGTAGTTCAGATTGTGTGAGCTCCAGCAATGAAAATGATGCCAAAACTGTAGATACATCTTCAGAAGTCAAAGGTGAATATTATTATAGCAAAGATATTACCATTGATGAAATGGTTGCAAACCTTTTGCATTATTTGTAAGATCTGATTTCATTTTATTGTTGAGTAAAAACTTTATTTTAGATGAAAACTCCAAATCATCTGTGTGTAATGGTCCATTGCCTGAAATCAAACTATCCACTCCAGATAGTTCTGATATCAAAGAAGCAGCTTTGACAACAAATATTGATCAAATTTCTAATAATGAGGAAAGTAAATCTGATTCTACAAAAAATGGGCAGGTAACTGACAGTGAATCAAAGAGTGATGTCACTAGTTCCACCCCTCAAGAAAATGGTGAAATAGTTGTGGAAGGTAAAGGCAAGGCAAAAGCTACCCCAAAAACACCAAAAATATCTTGTAGACCAAAACGTAATGCCAAACAATTGTATAAAACTTTGCTAGATTTTGCACAAGGCAGTGATGAGGATACTGAAGATGAGGAGGACCAAACTTTTGAAGGACCAAATGGTAATGAATCTTCAAATTTAATTCATTTTAAAATAAAGCAACTCTTGAATAAAATAGCTTGGAAAAAATTCTTTTTCCAAATGTCATTTTTATGAAAAAAAATATTTCAGGCATGTTTATGTTTGAAAATAAATATTTGTTCTATCAACTTACAAAGGATGTTGCTCAGGTAGAATGCATTTTGTGATATACGTTTGTAGAAAAATTGAAAATGCTGCAGGTGTTTCAAGAAAAATTACCCTGGAAATTTCAAAAACACATTCAAATGTGTGAACCATAAGAAAGGCAAGATTCTTCAAATGATATTTTGAGTGATAAGATGATGCTTGAAGATAATTTTAAGGAAATGTTTAATCTGAATTGCCCTTCTATTGAAAAACTCCATGATTATGCATTAATTGCACTTATCATAGGATCTATTTTTCAATTATTTTTTTTCAGTACCAATGCATTTTGACTTCAAGAATCCAAATTTGATAATGAATTCGTGAACTTAACTACTATTCATTTTGAGATAATGCATGCCAAAGTTCAAAATTTCACCTTTTACTGATATCTATCTTTCTTTTTGAAATATTTCAAAGAGAAAAAAATATATGCTACTGAGAGTGGTTTGTCTATGAGTCAACTATGACATCAAACAGGGGTTTTCAATGGTTTCAATGGCTGTAGTTTATGTATATGGTTTATGTAGTCTTGAATGTTAAGTGCAAAAGTACCAAAACAGCCAAAGAGAAAATTTATGAACTGAGAAATATAGATTACACGCAGCATACAGTGTGGACGTTAATAGTCCCACCATCTATTATCTTTTGAACGAATCAGTATTTTTTACCACACTTCTGTGGGACCATAATTACTATTATTAAGATACTTTTACCTTTGTTATGACGTTTGCATTAGCGTGACGTTATTTTCAATTGACATGTCACAAAGCATATACAGGAAAAACTTAAAATGCTGTTTTTGTTTTTACACATATACAGGGTGTCCCACTAAGGTCGGCGAGGTACGATATTATGGAAACCATAAACCTTAGGGCTCCTAGAAAAAAATATTGAGGACTAAATCGGCCAAGATAAATTGATGGAAAATATTTTCAAGTTCCCAAAATGACCGCTAGAGGGCACAACTACTATGACATAAATGAAAATTCGATTTTTCTCGGAAATTCACCATATCAAGGTACTGTATCAATGACGGAAATGAAGAGTTCAGCAAAATTTGCGTCAGTTTGTTCTTTTACTTTTTTTCTTATCTCGAAAAATAATGGTGGAAGAAGATGTTGAAAAAATTATTTTTTGAATCGCTGTATCTCCTGAACCCTTGCTCCAAATTCGATCAACTTAGGCTCGTTTGAAAGATAATTTCACAATCATTCGAACGCTCCATTCGATGTTGATCTCCAGTTCACACCACGTCTACTAGAGGGCGTTGTTCACCCAAGGTTCAGTTTTTTCTGATTTTCTCAAAAAGTTCAAATGGAATGCTACAAATTTCTAACATTTCTTTCGAAGAGAATAGTATTAGCTATAGTTTGGTGAAAACCGCGATTCGATATCTTCATTCGTTTTTCAGTTATTCGCAAATAATCAATTTAACCTGAAAAAATCAAGTATTTTGTTGAAAAAAATATTCTATGATTTCCGTTATCTTCAGTGAGTCTGCGTTGCAAGCAAAATGTGAGGTAATTCAATCCAATTCACCTGTGCTAGTGATTAAAACGGTTATTATTCAAATGTTCAGGTGCGTTGATCTAATATTCCGTACTACACGCAAAATAACAATTGATGCAAATGCCACTTACTGAGAATGAAAATGTGGATCATACTAGTCAAGAACTAAACTGCGATAACGGAAAGTGACTTTTAATAATAAAAAATAGAAGAATATCAAATACCCTCTACATTCTGAAGCCATTTCTATCACACATCTTTATCGACAACGTGATACAAAAAAATGTCCCTACAAATGTTCAAAATGCCATTATTTTCAATGCAACTAGCATGATTAAAGAACGATTTCCATAGATATCACGATGAAAATAGAGGAATAGTTTGCATCAATTGTTATTTTGCGTATAGTACGGAATATTAGATCAACGCACAAATGCACCAAAATGGTGAACATTTGAATAATAACCATTTTAATCACTAGCACAGGTGAATTGGATTGAATTACCTCACATTTTGCTTGCAACGCAGACTCACTGAAGATAACGGAAATCATAGAATATTTTTTTCAACAAAATACTTGATTTTTTCAGGTTAAATTAATTATTTGCGAATAACTGAAAAACGAATGAAGATATCGAATCGCGGTTTTCACCAAACTATAGCTAATACTATTCTCTTCGAAAGAAATGTTAGAAATTTGTAGCATTCCATTTGAACTTTTTGAGAAAATCAGAAAAAACTGAACCTTGGGTGAACAACGCCCTCTAGTAGACGTGGTGTGAACTGGAGATCAACATCGAATGGAGAGTTCGAATGATTGTGAAATTATCTTTAAAACGAGCCTAAGTTGATCGAATTTGGAGCAAGGGTTCAGGAGATACAGCGATTAAAAAAATAATTTTTTCAACATCTTCTTCCACCATTATTTTTCGAGATAAGAAAAAAAGTAAAAGAACAAACTGACGCAAATTTTGCTGAACTCTTCATTTCCGTCATTGATACAGTACCTTGATGTGGTGATTTTCCGAGAAAAATCGAATTTTCATTTATGTCATAGTAGTTGTGCCCTCTAGCGGTCATTTTAGGAACTTGAAAATATTTTCCATCAATTTCTCTTGGCCGATTTAGTTCTCAATATTTTTTTCTAGGAGCCCTAAGGTTTATGGTTTCCATAATATCGTACCTCGCCGACCTTAGTGGGACACCCTGTATAATTGTTAATTCAGAAAATAATATAACTCGGGAAGGGTGAAAGTCGGCCTTTACAAAAGTAACCTTTTTTCTATTTAATCGTCTTTTTATCTATTACAGTTAAGTATAAAGCAATGTTACCACATGATAAAAGATGAAAGAAATAAAATGTTATGTCTTTGATTTCCACTCGTGAACAATATTTTTTCATCAGTAAATTCAGTAATATCGGAACGCGTCTATAATATTAACAAAAAACGTCATCGTGGTTGTCATCTCAACCAAGGTGGATATAGATATGGTGGAACGAGTCCCATTAAAAGGCACCAGAAATATTTGTAGACTTCTGCCTACTTGATTTTGATGAATTTCAATCATAGTTTCAAACACTAGTAATACTTCATATGGATGGCGCCACGTCTGCTGATTCCGCATGATGAATATTAATTTTCACAATTCCTCAGTTATTTTGATTGTGTGATTTGTTCAATCCCTCGATCATATTACAGACTAGATGAATAACTCTCAATCCTCACCACAGTAGTTGGTTGAAGCCAACATCTAAATCAGTTACTAGGGTTACCTCATTCTAAAACAAGGATAGCTACAACAGATTCCCCCGTTACCAGTGTCTTGAAAGGGTCTGAATTTGAATAAATTGACCTACTAACAAAATTATCGTATCCATTCTTCCTAAGACTGAATGAAAACAATGTAATATCAAAATTTTCTGAAAATATACATATTTGATTTATTACCCGAATGATAATAGATTTAATTCACTGTCACAACTATATTGTTTATTTTCTGGCAATATAAAATTTCAAAGTGTCGAACTTGCGAAATATAACATCAAACATGTTGTTATTACTTTTCAATTCCACTAAATATAGGCTTATCTACTACTCTGAGCATTTTCTTACCACTTGGGCCAACCATTTTATCACTTGTAGTAAAATGTTGCGAGCAAGCTCTAGTGATTCTTGAAATATTTTTTTTACCGATCATACTTATACCGATTTACATATATCCACTAACTTTTCATCTCGGGGAAACCCGAGTATGTTTTCAAATTACAAAAAATCGTTTTGCATATGAGGGTGGGTGAATAATGTTTATACAAGGATTGATACGACACTGAGTAACTTACCAGTGAAATGTTGTGTTATGGTCACCACTTTTAAATCGTCTCTTACACATTTAACAGCGTTTCACTATCCTTTAAATTCGATTTGAACAGAATAAACGAGGTTTTTAAGTATCCTATTCAAATTTTCACACAAAAATGGAAATATGCCGTTTGATATACCATCAAACAAATTTTGATTTGAAAACAAGACGTTTCGCGTTGTCACTATTAACGTTCGGCAATTATCGGTTGAATGAAATTAGCGGCGTTGGCGCATTCACCAAAAATGCCACAATCTCCAGAAATACGTGCTATATATACTATATATACTTATATATAAATGAGGCACTGTATTATATGAGGAACATTGAATACATAGCTTTTGATACACTCATATAACTCATATAAGTACCAACAGAAGGATATATATATATTTGGTAACCTTGAAAAAATGTGGTCTTGGGATGATTATCACTTTCAAATATAACGATGTGGCAACCTCTGTGGGGTAAAAACATATGAATATGAATTTCATGTTGGCTTCAGGCAATTCGTGGTGTAACTATTCTAGTGGGTTTGTTGTTCTGAGAATAAAGGCATATATCTATTACCTAACTACAATATTGATCATCCGCCATAAGAGGCAATGTTAGCAAAGTGAAGCCGAATTTCATATATCTATCCTTTTTCATTTGGCAACGTTGATTGAAGGCGCATGCGCGAAATTCATATCATGAAATGTCTAAAATTCATGATTCTCATATTCATAGGAAAAAATTACTCTATATGTAAATAAAAATTGTCATACAGAACATATCCGATGATGGTAGAATACATGAACTATACTTGGCTTTGACAGAAAGTAATCAGAGATCTTCTAGCAAACCACTCCTTTCAGATTTGAAAGAACATGAAGCAATCAAGATCAAAACAATGGTAGGCATATGAATTATCCTGATCTATGCAATATTTTAATACACATTGATGGCACAGGCACTTCTCCATTGTGTCTTGATTTCTGGAATCGTGGAAGACAACCTGGAGGCTGAACACAACCTGGACACCGACACTGGACATATTTACAGCAGTGTTGAACTTGAATTACGAATAGTATCACCTGAACAAATTTGAATTAATGAAACACACTCAACACGCAATCGAAAAACAATAACGAGAAACGAGGAAATTCACATCCACAAAACACAGATAAACCGGTAACTTGTAAAAGATCGCAAAAGTGATACCCGACATATACGATCATTTCCAATTTGAGTAGCAGCGAGGACATAAGAGAGAAAAAACACTAAGAGAGTCGCTCTTGACTGTCATCATCTACTTGTATGTTGGCGCATGCGCATAAATTCATCGTTGCCAGCGATGCTCTTTTGTTTCGGCTTCAGATAGGCTGTCGGCTTTCCTTATTATCAATATTCAGAGGTGGATAGATAGACTGGTGAAATCACTTCCTATCCTGTGACTATGTCCAAATCTCTTGATTTCGCCTACTTCGATAAAACGTGTATAACGTGACATGGCGTGGGTGAATTTCGCTAAGTGAAGCCGCGATTTCAACCAAATTTACAGATTACTGCAGGTGTCAATACAAAACTAAGACTATTTGATTCTGAATGACTTCTTATCGTTTCTAACAATTTCATGGAGCCATTTTCCAATGAGTTTGATGCGAATATGTATCGAACATGATTGAAAGAAAATTCTTCAAATATCTTTCGACAGTATCGCCATCTATTGTTGTAAATGACAACCCCACGTAATGAGCTGAAATTCAATTGTTTCAAATCAAGGATTTGTCTGCTGAAACAATTGAAGAGTAGCGCCATCAGGTCTTATTTCCATCATTCAATATTCATAGTTAATAGATATATGGATAAAGGGTGTACAAAACGTCATTGTGGTTGTCAATCGTCATCATTTCAGAGGCGAGCTCCGACGACGAAGACGAGGGGGTGAACATCGCCATCGAGGCGGAGGACTCGGGGGACGCGAGCTCGGAGATGGAGGAGGACAGCTGCGAGGACGAGGAGGACATCGAGGAGGAGGAGGACGAGGAGGACCTCGAGTTCGCGAGGAACATGAAGGAGGAGCCGGGCTCGGACAGCGGATGTACCGCAGTGGTGGCGCTGCTGAGGGGCAACGAGCTCTTTGTCGCCAACGCGGGCGACTCCAGGTTAGAGATGGGCGGATTTATCGATGATATATAAATTATCGATAATTTCACAAAAGATTTAATTATCGATTCTGAAAAAGTACATTGCTTGGCATTGTTCGTTTTTCACGTCATATATGATTTTTGTATGTACATACTTGAGTAGAATTATACTGTAATTATGTTTTCTATAAGAAAATAGATATACGTATATTTAGATCGCAAAGTGACACTTTGCGCTCGAAATACACAAACTATTTTTTCCTAGAAAAGAAAAATCGATACTTCATTCAATTTACTCACATCTTTCATCTAAATCATTAATTCAATTAATTAATCACTATTATATTGAAATTCAATCCAATAATTCATACATCTAACAGAAAAGAAGGGAAAATGATAATTGCCCTGCTAAGTGATCGAACCCGGGCTGGCGGCTTGAGAAGTTTTGATTTGAACCCGTTGGCTTTTGAGGCTACTTGAAAACTTATGTATATTCCACAGTTATAATTTGTTATGAACCAAAAAGATATAGTCAAACTTATTTTTGCTTTATATTCAACAGACTAATGTTTTTTGAGGAATACGACAGAATAGAAATAGGATACTTTGATATCTCATTCAAGCATTTAATGGCACTATGCCATGAGGCGCCATGCATTGAGGCGCTGGCCTTTGGGCCCAGAGGGTCCGGTTCGAATCTCGGCGCGAGGTTTTCGTGTTATTTCGGATCCGAAATAACAAATAAGGAAAAGTTTGTATAACTTGTCCAACCTGATACGTTCTTCCACATCAACAACTATCTCCTGTGAAGTAAACACCTCTTTGTAAAAACCTTCCTTCCTTCCTACTTCAATATGGGCTCAACCGTTTCGGTTATTTACCCAGGTACTTCGTATAGGGATGAGGCTAATTTATCTATATTTTCTTCTTCTATTGGCTTATGCTTCTGACTCCTTTCGGTGCCAATTTTTCGGTTCTATTTTGGCTCCTTCATTCGACAAATCCGTTGTCATCCGGCCTGGGTACCGGCGTAGAGACACAGGAACCTGTTGTTTTTCTCTAATATTCACTTAGTTTAACATTTGTGGTTGTATTTTCATTAATTTGCACGTTTCAGTAGACGTTCACAACATTCACTTGACTTCCAACCTCGAGGACGCCGCCTGTCCTCTACCATGGTCAGAAGTCGAATCTTGTAAAAACCTTTTCTTAATATAACCCCATTTATTGGGATGACAAATTCTTCGGAAATCGCAATTAAGTTCAATTTTTGTTTTTTGACAAAAGCGACGTCATTTTTAATCGCATTTTATTTGCAAAATTCGTTCCAACATGAACTAGGCTTTACTCTCACAAGTCTCAATGAGACTTCTAGGGTTGCTTTGCAATGAAGTTGGCGGTCATAAACACTTTTAAATCACTTTTTGTTCAATTTTGTATCTTGAAAGGAATTTATTACTCATTATATCGATAATGGGGAATATTCCTCAATTCGGTTTATTACAGGAAATTCAGGTATGAACTTATTGATTATGATAATAATCAATATAAAAAAAATAATCAGTCAAAACATGAATTTCAGTCCAACAAAAACACCAATCCATCCGCAAGTCAAATATAAATATAAGTAACATAACCTCCAAAACTGAGTAGCATATCTTTTGAGGAACATGGAACAGAAATAATCAGAATGGAACCTAACCCACAGAACTTATTGGTAGTATAAGTTCTGTGTTCTATTCTGATCAAAATATGACTTTCTTCATTCACCTAATCAACGTAATGGATTTGGTGTCCTTGCAGTCGATGTTGCCAAATGGTGAAATAGGAACAAGGTGCTTCAAATTTCAATTCCCCATATCAAGTCATCTTTTTCAAGCACTTGAAATGTTTTTTTCCTTTGGAAAAAGGGTTGTACACTTTTTTCAAAAATTATATATGTGAAACGCTGGCCTCCAGAGAATACGTCGATATTTTTTAGAAATTTTTATTTTCGAGGGTTCCAAAATCGGCATTCAAAAATCGAAAATTCTCCATCCTTTTCTAAAAATGTGACGTCACCTGGTAGATTGGTTTAGGTTCTGTTCCATTAATCGAAGTGAAAGAAGAATTGACAATCTCTGTCATCTTTGACATATGGCGGTAAAAAATTACTGGACCATATTAATTCTTCCTGCGAAAATATATTTGGATGATTCAAGGTAAGTTACTATTGAGTTTTATTCCATTGTTCAGCGTTCATTATACTCTTCATTTACCACTATTTTCAGAAAATTTAAGCATTCAAAGACTTGTGCTTCATGTAGCGACACAAATGTGTGGATTCTCGAAAGACATTTGTTTCTACTCCAAGTGTTAATATGAGACAAACTTGGTGTTTTGCAGTAGGACAACACATATCATCAGCTACATTTGCAAGTAATGGGCATTTCCACTATCTTAAAATATGCCCTTTTTTTCACATGACGTGATGGAGGGAGGCTTATAAGATAGTGTAAACAACTTATTCACTCTGAATTTGTTAATTTCGATTTATTATTCGATATTGAAAACGTGACTTCACATTCTGTAAATTCAAACGATCCTTCGCTGTGACGTCAGTGTCTTCCAGAAATATGATTGGTCGAAGTTTGTGATGGCGTTGACTGGCTCGTAAGTGAGGACAGGTGAGGGAAAGACCCACCGCAGTTGCCATGTCTCCGTAAAATCTTTGAATCTATTTCGTGTAATGAGAAATTGTTCTGAATTGTGAGTAATCAACTATCAGACACTCCCAATTCATTGTGAAAATGAAAATATTTCAAGATCAGGGATGATTATGTTTGGTGTAAATTTTCAATCGGAGCAGATTCAGTCACATCTGTCGGACAATATCACATTCTTATTCATCATCTCTTTGAATACATTCAGATTTCGTGATATATTTGATGTAATGGGTACATATAATTTGTCAAAACATCGTGATTTGAACATAATCATTATCAGTTATTATAAAATTGTCATTCTCAGAAAATGTAACTTCTGATATGGCAACCATGCATAGAAAGTATCAATAAAAACTTAACCTCTTTATAAACCATTATTCCGTCCTTGTGATTTTGTGATTTTTGTTCGTTTACTTCGTTCATTGTGAATTTTGGCTGTGATTTTAAGAATAGGGACACAAAATGTCAAGTTCCGATATGTCGAAATATTTTTGTTCATGTAATAAGAAATTCAGGCTTACAAAACAACTGAAACAGTTCATATTGGTAGAAACAATGTTGCCTGCGAAGACCACTTCAATGTAAGTATTGTCAGAATCTTTCAATAATTCAGTCCTGTTCAAAATATAATTTACAGCTAGAAGAAGATGCAGCCACTTGAATGTACTATAAAGTTATTTTTGAGATCAGGAGTGGTATCTCATAAATATATATTATAGAAAGTCCATCACCAACTATTTTGCCTAGTAATTTGAGTGAGTCAACAAGGAAAAGAAAAGTGGACTATCATCATCCACCTATGAAACATCCATGGTCAACTTCAAAGAATATCATGAAGAAACTGTTCAATGAAGAATTACCTGATTCAAAAAGGCCCAAGATAGAGTCAGAGATTCAATCCTCCATCTGGTTCATTTCAAGTGCATCAAACATATTGTGAAAAAATAACATGTTCTGTAGATGTTCAAGTAAACTTGAGAAGTAAAGTGAAAGTTCGAAGTGTCTCAATGAATACCAAAAAAGTGTATTTCAAAGCTGAGAATATCGTTAATAAAGCAAGTTCTGCCATATTAGGGGACAAACTAGTGAAATCAAGTATTAGTTCTCCTTCATCATCAACAATTTCTTGAAGTTCAAAATCTACAGAGGAATACAAACCTATTTCCTCATTAGCTGCTACTTCTGTGGATGAAAGTGATCAAAATAGACTCCTAACTACTGTTAAAATGTTGAAGAAATAAGAAAAAGAAAAACAAATTTATACATTCAATAATAATTATATCATGTAAGCTCATTAATTTAGAAAAACCACTGCTGAATAGTATTGCTATAAACTCTGCAAAAAATGGAATTGTACATTTCATAGGAAGTTAAAATACTTGTTTTGAGAACATATACCTATATAGAAAATAAAATATCACTGTATTATCTATTGAATATATTTCCAAAATTAATTTGTATTTAGGAATAGAAGACCTAAATATGTTGATACTTTTGCTTGTCATCACAGTATTACCCTGAAATAAGTTCTGAATAAAAATGTTAATTCAAATAAATGATGAGCTTTATTCATATATGTGATTTGGAATAGTAGGGAGTAAATTAATATCATTTTATTTAGAATTTATTTATTTAAATTATTAAAACAAAACCATTTCAATATAATTGCAGGTAAAACTTTTTACAGCAGATTCTGTTTCTCAATATAATAATAATCCCCAATGATAACAGCAAACATTTCAATGTTTTGATTCAGAATGAATTGAAATATAAGATATACAGAAAACAAATTGAATATATATTTTATAGCAGCACACAGAATATATCAGATGAATAACTGAATGAACATATCAAACAAAAACTAATTAATAATTAAAATCTGATAATCATCAATAATAAGGTACTTGATAAAGAATACACAGGTATGTAAAAATCCATCCTGCTCACTTTTAATAATGAAGCACTCTTCCAATAAATGGATCCATAATAAAAAAGGAACACCATGTTTACAACCTCCTGTAAACAAAAAGTATGAAATCAAATAGGAACTATGATTTTTCAGAATGTGTAAAAATGTATAAAGTTCATGTGATTGTCTGAGTATGAATAATTTGCTGACCAAAAGATTTGTTCTCCTCTTTTTCATTCATTATCGCCATAACATTGTAGACTTTCTTGTGATTCTTGTCTTCAGGTATGATTTTTGTTCACTGTACATATATCACCATTACTTCTCAACTCAACTTATGATATTGCTTAATCACCATAAGCCTCCATGGTTGATCTGAAACGTAAAATTACCTTCAATATCACCCAGAATACTCACTGAAAATACAAAATGGAAACAGGTTTTCATTTCACCACTCTTCTGGAGGAATGTAAACATAAACTAACCTTTGTGTTTTCAAGTTGAGAACTTCAGCACTAACGAAATTTGCATTATTCGTTAAAAAATCACCCATCATGTCAATATCCACCATCGGCAAATTATTTTGTTCATCCTGAACTTGAACACACTTGAAACTTGAAAACAGTAATCGTTTACAAACAAAAACAAAACAATCCAGATATTATAGGTTAAGGACGCGACAACAGATGAAAAATATAAATACACACACACAGTTGCCAAGTTGATAGTTTGACACACTATCACTTGCTATCCCTTGCAGTCTCAAGATAAAATAAAGTTCTCGAATCAGTAGCACCTTATATACCTACCACCTATTCCTAACAGATATTAACGCAATGGAATTTTAATACGCTAATCAAGTGATTAGACGAGGGATTATGTATTTCTGCCATTTCTGGATTACCTTCCTTCTGTCTTACTAATCTTTTATTTTTGATCTGGCAACTCTGTGCGGTGCTTAGATCATCAACGTATAACAACGGGACAACCAATCAGAATCGGACGCGCACTGACGTCATGGCTTCCCTCTTCTTCTGGATCGTTTGAATTCAGTAGATTATTTTGGCGTTTTCAATAATTTTTAACTAGATAAATTGATGAAAAAAAAATCTCAAAAAATGGGTACGAGTTACATGAGAGTCCAATATTTCGAAATATAATTTTTCTGAAAATGACTGGAAATGCCCATTGCTGTCAAGATAATTTTGATCAAAGTTAAAATTATTATCCTTATTCTTTGAATCTTTGTACATGAACATCATGAGAACCTGAAGTGTGAGCACAAAGTATTTTAGTAATAGGTATAAGCTAAGAGATCCAAATCTTTGTCATGAATATGAGAATTCTTATTAAAAAAGCACTTCTGTAAATAATAAATGCATTTTCCTAAATCCTCAGTTATTCTTAGTACATACTCTATCTGTGATGTGAGTTTATATTGAGATTTCTTCTTTACATTATATTGTGAATATGTAATTATAATATCAACTTGTGTTGTTTATTAAATATATTATCAGATGCACCACTACACTTACCTAAGTACTTTTCCCACACAATGAAGTTATTAATTGAATTAATTCTTCATTTTTATGTCTCTATTTTATAGTGTCTTTCAATCGTCTCATTGACTTCACAGAGGTGGTATAGAAAATCCTATAGAAATATTATTAACTCATAAAATACGTGACTTGCGTTATATAGATGATAAACAATCAATTAATGCGCCCTTTTGAATATTTTGAATTAGTTTCGTTATCGAAAAAAAATCTGATTTAAAAATTGACATACTGTCATCTGACTTATCTGCCATCACTTATGTCAAAAAATTCTTCTTCCCTATTATTTACGATATTTTCACGATACCATCCCGATCTAACAGGTGACGTCAGCAGAAATATGGTGCTGTCAAATAATTATTTTTGATTTCGATTTTATCGAGCATAAAAGAATATTCCGATTTAATTTTGATGCTGCCATATCGATAATAGTTTAGTAAGGTATCGGAAAACGACAATCAATTCTGCTAAAGCTTTAGAGGTTTATGACCCTATTGCTCCATTATCGTCCGAAGGAGAATTCCCCATTTCGATTATCTAACTCCAGGTGCATTGTTTGCCGCGGCGGTCGCGCCATCGACATGAGCTTCGACCACAAACCGGAAGACGAGCCGGAGCGCGAGCGAATTGTCAAGGCCGGCGGCAAGGTCACCTCCGATGGCCGCGTCAACGGCGGCCTCAACTTGTCCAGGGCCATCGGCGACCACGCCTACAAGCAGAACAAAGAGCTGCCGGACGAGCAGCAGATGATCACCGCCCTGCCAGATGTCAAAACGCTCGCCATCAACCCGGGCGAGGACGAGTTCATGGTGCTGGCTTGCGATGGCATCTGGAACTTCATGTCCAGCCAGGAGGTGGTTGATTTCGTCAGGCCGATGGTGGCGAAGAGGGAGAAGCTGTCGGTGATATGCGAGGAGGTATGTGGTAGTAGTAGTATAGAGTAGAGTAGAGTAATTTATTTGACCACTTTACATACGAGGTCCATTTATGGCAAGTCATTTACAATAGTAGCCTAAAGCCTAATTAAAAAAATCTCAGAGTGAGCGAAAACGTCTGTGAATAAAACAATAGAGTGAATAGTCAAGAGTAAATATAGAACTTGCACAATTTAAAAATCTTAAAATGAGAACATTGTCACTTAAAATAGGCATAAAACATATAATTGAAATCAACAAAGATTTATAAACATGAGTTAATTACAAGCCTATCAAAAAGATTTAATTCTCAAAAACTATGAATTGTCCAGCTACAACAACATATTCCTCGATTGTGTAGAAACAATGTTTGATCTTGATATTATTTTTGAAATTACTGAAATCCAAAGATTTTACTGATTGATGGAGACAGTTATATAAATTTAGATTTAGCGAGTTTTTTTGAGTAACCGCTAATCGGTGTCTTGGATTATTCAATAAGAATGCAGATCTTGTTGAGTAATTGTGGTTGTTGGAGTGTTTTGGAAACATCTCAATATTTTTGTGAATTTTCAATAACACAACATAAATATATAAAGTAGGAAGTGGCATGATTTCAAAGTGAATAAAAAGAGGACGACAATGTTCCCTATATCCTACATTTGCCATGATTCTCATGGCTTTATGGGAGTCCAAGCGAAGATTTTGGGAAGCGTGGCAGATTAACTTATGGGGAATGCCTTACACACCAGGGATGCACAGACTTGTTGGAACGTGGCAGCCGAAAGAAAATGGAAAACCTACATTATCACCGTGGTCCGAATTGACAAGTTCAGCCAGCGTTGAGAGGGAGAAAATATGTCTGCCCCAAGGTGGATATAGGATGGTGAAACAGCTTCCTATCAACAAGCACTAGAATAAACTGTAGACTTTTGCCTACCTGATTTCATACCGTAGTAATATTTCCTGAAGTTTCCAGAGATGGCGCCATACCTTGTGTGAGTAAAACATAAAATGTGCGTCTATCAGTGTCAGCTATTCTAGGACAAAAAATGCCGATAAGAGTATAAATATTTGTAATAATTCCAGATTTACTGAAAATATAGTGTTTCAATGTCGTTTCAATTCACACCTGTCAGATTGGAACCACAGAAATACATAAACAGCAGAAATCTTCCTTGAAAATCTATCTTACCGCCATCTTCATTCAAGTCGTGGAAATATTACTAACTTCTCAAACGGTCTACAAGTTTGTCGCAGAAACAATTGAAGAGCTTTCACCATCCTATATCCACCTTGGTCTGCCCTAATGTTGTCTTTGTCATCAAGATTGCAACTTGAAATAATGAAAATGCTATAATTGGGACTGAAAAAGAAGAAGACTTATATAACCTGTATCTAATTGGTTTGTTCTTGTACTATTTTCGTTATCCCGATTATTTCGAATATTTTGTGAGCATTAAAAGCTTACAATAATTGTTGAATATTTCCAAACACATTATATTTGTGATATCAGTCTTCTTCTTTACGTCCCAATCATAATATTTTCATCATTTCAAGTTGCAATCTTGATGACAAAGACAACACTAGGGCGACATATTTTTTCTTTATCAGCGCTGGCTGAACTTGTCAATTGCGGTAATTGTTCTGAGCGCCGCTCTGAATTGTCACTGCTGGTCCTAATCAGTTTGTACAGTTTGCAAAGGTTTGATTCGGACCACCTTCGAACGCGCTTATTATGAATTTGACTTCGAACTGACATTCAGATTCCGACATTATCATGGAAAAAAAGCGTTGGTGCGAGCTACAACTTTAATTATTGATGATGATGAGGGTAGCGAATGTTGTTCATTGACTCTTCAACTGGGCGGTGGTCGAGTGCGTTGAATCACTGGATTATAGTTTAGAAGGCCCGGGTCCAAATCCCGCGGCGGCTATAGGAAATATTTATTTATTTCTAGAGTATCATTAAGCGGGAGGAGATAGTTGACCAACCGAACATTCTTATTGGTACCTAGATTTCAATCCTTCAGACTCCCAATGATAATCAGCTGAGTAGTGCTTCGGATGGCACTTGAAAAACTAAGGTCTCTGTCTTCCTTACTCATACAAGTCCTAGACTTGAGAGGGTTGCTTCGCAACTAAGTTGGCGGTTAAAAACATCTAGTTGCAAGAATGAAGAAGTTGATGATGAACAAAAAGGATCATTGGTTTTGAGACCTCCAATTGAGAATTATGTTGAGAGAGTTGTTCCTTCATACTCTACAGAGGAATTCAAATGGCACTTCAGGAAGGTATGAAAATTTCTTTCAATGGGATCAACTTTGTATTTTTATTGTAGAGTGTATCCTGAATTATTCGAATATTGTTCATTCCTTTCATCTGATAAATGCCATAAATGGGTGCCATAATATGACGGTTGGTGATAGCGCTCAGACTGTTTCACCTCAAAACTGTGAGCACTCTGAGAGTGAGCGTGAGAGGTTAGGTTCCATGACGTCATAGTAAACTACACTGCCATAATTGCGACGTTCTAAGCGACACTCAACCGTCAATTCTTTGTCACATTCGAATTCTCCGTGAAAAAGTATTCCAATAAGGTCTTGGGGAAGAAATGTCTAGTATGATTTATTTATCATAGAAAAATCAAAAGCAAACCATAAATATCCGTATCAACTTCCTATCTCTTAAGAAAAGCGAGATCCCCATTCGAAAAATGGACAGCCCTTAGAACCATAATCTCAATGTGTCCATCTCTCTTCAGCACATGTGAAAACAAAATTTAGGTCCCTTTCATCCCACACTCCCTTCAATTATACAGGTTCTGAAGTTGAACTAGAGTGTCTGTTTTCCAGATGTTCGACCACTGTTTAGCACCCAACACCCTAGGGGATGGAACGGGGTGCGACAACATGACTGCTATAATAGTTCAATTCAAATCGAACATCCTCAAAAGGTCCGCCTCTCCGGAACCCACAGAAAAGGACTCAAAACGAGCCAAGACCGGAGGAAGCGAACCACCCTCAGCAGTATGAGAAATGTGACCGGTGAATCTGAGGAAATTGAGTTAGTTAATAGTGACGTTTCAGTTATTTTGTATAAATATGTTTTCAGTTGCAGTTCAATTCGCGGTTTAGTTCAAATAAGTGTCTGTACAGAGACAAACTGAATCAGCGATTTATCTTCAGGGTCGGTTTTATTATTATTCGGTTCAGTTGGGAGGGTTTTCGGCAGAGAGGATGGTTGATTAACGACCACAGGCGCTACCCGAATTGTTTATAAATTGATTCGATTTCAGCATTTCATTCCAGTCTGATGGAGAATGTGAAAGGGACATATGGGATTTTCGACCAAATCGGACCATTTGTCGAGTTGAGGATGATTTTATTCACATATTCGCTTTTGGGTATAATCTTCGTGTTCCATGTCAACATGGTCAGGGTCATTGGATTCTTCGATTTGTAGATTTTTATTTATTGAAAATTTGTTTATTAATAGAAAATACTAAAATATTGGTGAGAATTTTCATTGTGTACTTGGGTGCAAATCTGTAAACAGGAAGAATGATGCAAGGGAAGATACCCAAAGCTGACAGTTATCTGTCGGTGATATATTGAACATAACTCACCTATATTTTTTGAATATCAATAACATCACTTGGAAGTGAAGATGTGAAGAATATTTATGAAGGATACAATATATCATAAATATAGAAAATATACATTATATTGAAAACGTTCAGTTCAAAAGATTGAAATCTATGTAACATTATCTTATTATAAAAGCCGAGTTCAATAATATATTGGTATGAATGAACTTATAATAAAACAGAGAACTTATCATAATTTCCATTGGAGATTAGACGTTTTGATGTAATTTGGTTATATTTGGCACACCTTTTGACAATTAATTTTGTAACAAATGCAGAATAAACGAAATCAGTTCCTTACATTTTCTTCAACTTGACTTGCTTCAAAAAGTATCTGAATATTTAGAAAGAAACTTTCTTCCAGATTGAACATCAACATGTGGTTTTATCCTGTTCCATTTACGATTTTTTCTTAGTTATCTTCATTATGTTGTTAGAAATACTTACAACACTGGAGTTGTTCTTCAAATTGTCAGGCATAATATTTCCTTACACGAATTTTGAAAGAAAAACATTGCCATTCCTTGAAAATCCAACTTATTTTTTTAATCGATTCACCTCGTGAAAGTTTCTCCAATTTGCTAATTGAACAGTCAAGGTAGGTACATATTGGAGAAAGTAAAGAAATATTTTATGATTTCAAAACCGGGTGCATGCTGAATTGGTTTTTATTTTGTGTAGCTATTTAAACTGAAATTATCTTAGGTAGTTTTGTTTTTATATCAATATAAAGACCAGGTAGATGTGCCTTCAGTTGAACATAACTATAACTGTGTTGGTCTTTGGTCGTTTGTATCATATGTAGGTAGGTATTTTTATGTCATATGTAATATGTGTATTATTCAACAATTGGAATTCGTAATTTTTATATAAATAATACTTAAATGGAAGGAAACCTGAAAAGTTCTACAAATGGTACTTTCTCAGGAGAACACATCATTTTCTTCCAGAATAAAGTTTAGTATAAGAAATCAGTATGTTGTGAACTAGTTTTGTGCTTTATTTTAGCATCCAAGTTGAAATAATAATAAAATACTATTTTAACAGTGAGTCAATTCATTTATCACTTCATTCTGCTCCATTTCTGCTTTTTGTAGGGAAGTGAGATGGATTTTCAACCGTTCCAACTCCATCGTTTTTTCGGCAATCAGAGCCTACAATGAAATGCATCAAGTATTGGTTTATGTGTTCCTGATGGTTGAATACCTGCAGCTGTTGTTGATGGGTCTCTTTCTGTTTTTCCATACTTTGTAGGATGTTTCTCGCGCCGATTGCTTTTATTTTCTTCTTTTCCACTGCTTCTGCTAATTGCTCAACCATTGTTATGAATTTATTGACAATTTTTTGAAATTCCTCAATCTCTGGAAGCAAAACATTTTCCACTGAAGCCTGCTATCAAACGATAGATTTTCATAATCTAACCCTCGATTATAAGTCGGAGCACTTCTGGGTTAGTGAAAAATTCAGAGATTCAATGGAATGAAAAAATCACCAATCATCAGGAAAAGTAGTCGATTTTGTGTAGGAACCAGAGAAAGTTTCTGATATCTTGACAAGAAATACATGTGAAAATAATAGTTGATGAATATATAGCTTTCATGTTTCTGATGAACCCACTATACTATAAGGTCTTGTGTGATTGATTCACGGGTGCAACAAATATCTTATTAGGCAAACCACAAGTTTAGTATTTCAAATAATATAATGTAGGCACGATGAATAAAAACCATCACTCATTCTGACGATTGATTTTTTTCTTGAATTTTATCATTCTAATGAAATGAAAAATATATAGCCTACATACTTTCTGAATATATTAAACATTCTTCTTTCAGATCACCAGTTAATTTGGATACTTCGGGTTCTAAAATACATATTCTATCAACCTCATCGAAGAAAATACCAACTTTTCCTAAAGACTCAGCCATATTTCATCTACAAAACTCTGATCCACAATAAATGGAACACATGATGAAAATAATTAAAATTTTGTAGTTTTCAAACTATGTTCAAATTGTTGGTAGAGTGGCGGTTTCTATAGAAACTGCGATTCGATTTCCCAGTGCTACACTTATATGCACTCAGTACATGTGTTAATTCTCTTTCACAAGAGGTTCTTTCACAGAACTTAAAAACAGGTGTAATCTACAGCTGATTTTCAGTGCAGTTAACCTAATGTTATTCATTCTACACCTCGCAAAACGAATGCTCAAAACCGGTGCAAAATACACGAGGTGTAGGAGAGTGCTACACTTTGCATAAAAACGAAAGGGAGAAACATATATAATAGTCACGTTCCGATATTACTGAATTTACTGATGACTGTCAGCAATTTCGGAACGAATTCAGGTTCAGTCAGCTACTACCAGTAGAATTCAGTTATTTTAGAACGATCTAAAGTACTGAACAGTACTGGTTGGGAATTTCGGAACTCGACTATTGAATGCACACTGCTTTTTTTAATGGGAATGGTAATTCGAATTCTAGAGGCAGCTTCTCGGTAGGCCCACATCGTTTTGTTACACCCTCATGCTGAAAAATATTTATTTATTGAGAAATACTTCACGTACTGACCTGTTAGTGAGAACTTTTGAAGAAGAAAAACTGAAATAATTTGCACGAGAGCTGAGGATAACATAGGAACTCTATTGATCGTCTATAAATCTGGCAACACCGCAGCGCTTGTGGTGACTTGTGACAGTTGTGACTTCACTTGGACTTGTTTACTACAAACAAAAGTTTCATTTTGTTGACCTATTTGACCGGTGATTTTTCCATTTTCCGTTTAATCCATCGTCTCTATTCTGTTAGGATTAACATGAGTTGTCCAATAAATGCGGATGCTCTTGAGAAATTGAACCAGTTTATCCAAATATGTAAATCAAATCCTGACATACTTCACCTACCAAATTTGAAATTCTTCAAAGACTTTATCGAATCTTTGGGTGGCAGGATTCCCGATTTGTCGAAAATGTCGGACCCGAAAGTAGAACCCAAAAAAGAACCTGAAGAGTCAGTTGAAGATAACATTGAAACAGATCCAGAGTCGGATTTAGAATTGGACATGACAGGCTGTGTAGAACCTGATAAGTTAGATGATAGTCAGAAAATGGGCGATGCTTCCAAGGAAATCACTGAAGATGATTCTGATAAGGCTGATGAGAAGCGAATGGAAGCAATGTCTCAACTATCTGAGGGCAACTTCCAAAATGCTATTGAATTATTCACTGAAGCTATAGAGCTGAACCCTAACAGTGCTCTATTATTTGCCAAGAGAGGTCAGGCATTTTTGAAACTGAACAAACCAAATGCATGTATAAGAGATTGCACAAAAGCTTTGGAAATAAATTGTGATTCTGCAACTGCTTACAAATTCAGGGGAAGAGCTTACAGACTGCTGGGTGAATGGGAACTAGCTGCTAAAGATCTTAGACAAGCTTGTACTATTGATTTTGATGAACAGACTGATGAATGGCTGAAGGAAGTCACTCCAAATGCAAAGAAAATTGAAGAACATTTATTGAAAAGAGAACGCAAAATGAAAGAAAAAGAGGAAAATGAGAGGTCTGAAAGAATCAGAAAAGCAAGGGAAGCTCATGAGGCAGCAGCAAAGCACAAAGATGAGGAAATGCCTTCAGCTACTGAAGAAGGAACAGGAGGTGCTCCAGGAATGGGGGATTTCTATAAATTATTGCAAGATCCTGAGATAATGACTGCTTTTCAGGTAATTTTTTCCTACCAGCAGAGGGTTTGTGAAGATATGACAGTAAAGTTGTAGCCATATTTAACATTTTGTTGAATGGTCAATAATTTCTTGAATATAATTCACTGACCAAAGAAATGTGCATCAAGGAATGAAATTGTAGTCTATTTATATTTATTTAAACATCAAAACACACTCTAGCAATGTGAATTTGTATAATAACTCAAGAGGGTAAAATAATTGGTGCTTGATTGTACATTGTTTTGAGCTTTTGAATGCTAGTAAATTCAGGAATAGTAATAGTTTATTTTTTAATCAAAGTTTAATGTTGAATATTTGGGAAGACTAATTCATTATTACATAATTTTGACACATTCCATAATTAGTTACCTCAAATTTGAATAGAATTGGATCATAATCACAAAATGCATCTGCCACTTGGAGCTGATATTTGAATTTTTTCTCTAAAATATAATTTCATTAATTTCTAAAAAATACAAAATATTGCTTTACATAAGTACCTACATACT
Source organism: Chrysomela aeneicollis (assembly GCA_029955515.1). Taxonomy (NCBI): domain Eukaryota; kingdom Metazoa; phylum Arthropoda; class Insecta; order Coleoptera; family Chrysomelidae; genus Chrysomela; species Chrysomela aeneicollis. Next base: position 6,479,961 of record JARUHQ010000022.1, read on the forward strand.
GAATTGATTTTGATTGCACATACATACACAAACAGAGAACTGGTTGTGGGTTCCAGAAAAATAAATATTTTTGTAACAATGGAAATATGATTGATTCTATAATATTATGTTTTAACACACTGTAAATTATTTCAAGAAATCCCCAGATATAGCATGATAAGTTGTATATTTAGATTATTCATTGTATGAGTTCATCCATTACATTAAACTACATACAACACATTTAATAGCAGTACTTTAACATGCTTTGATAATTAAATTGATCATTTCAAGGAATGTAAATGTTATCATTCTACAAAAATTTAACTTCAGAATTAGCGTATTCATCAGAAAATTAAATGTATTCAAGATTATCTCTTTTTATAGGATCCTGATGTAGCAGCTGCCTTCCAAGACATCTCTATGAATCCAGCCAATTTTGTGAAATACCAGTCCAATCCCAAAGTGATGGCATTGGTATCAAAACTCTCCAGTAAATTTTCAGGTTCGGGGATGGGCTTTCCTGGATTTGGAGGAGCAGGCGCAGGATTTCCAGGATTCCCAGGTTTTCCTGGGGCAACAATGGGCGGGAATCCCCCTCCCCAGCCAAGGCCATCAGAAGATGATAATTTGGATTAGATTTACATGGGCTGGATGGGAAAAATACAATTTCCTTGTCTATTAAATAAGTGGATATTCGTTTTTTTTGTAAAATTTCTTGCTTAGAAATTTGTCAGTTATTTTTTTAATAGTAATGCTAGAAGTTGCATGAAAAAAAGGCTGATAATTAACATGTTCAGAATAAAAGAAGAATATAAGCCAAATTTTTTATATATGAATAAATAGATACCCCAAAAAAATGTCTTGTTGCTACTTTAAAACAATCATGCACATCCTATTTTTCCCATTCGGCCTATAACTCAGTTATTCTCCTTGTTGGTTCAAAGTTAGTTGGGGTTCAGCATGTACCATCAAAAGGCTGTTTATCCAAGAGTTCTTGAATTTGATGAACGGTACAGATGTTATATATATTATTAATTACTGTTATTGAATACATCAAATACAAAGTCATGTTTTATTTTTATTTGTAAACAGAAACTACTTCATTAGTTATTCACGACATATAATTATAATTTCGGCAGATTTGATCTAAACCAAACCTATATTTATTGAGAGTTTATTAGAACTTTTAGCCAAACTATTACATACTAGGAAAATAATCTATGCAAAGAACTGCAACAAATGCCATAATTCTGCAACTCGAAATCTGATGTCACCTTTGTATCAACTGTTCTTTGCAGTTGAATATATAATTTTTTTTTCTCTATAAGACAATAAACAATATATTATGCTACTATTTGGTTTGTTTGGTACTCATGATCACTAAGAATAGCGCCTCTGACGGGAAAAAAATCGCCCATGCCTGTCAATCAAATTTTGGGATATATTACTTCTTGTATGCCTTGAAAAAACTACTACTCAAGTTATATTCATGTATTGAATATATTGCAATATTTTTTCGCCATTTATAATCATTATAATTGCATAGGATAAAATTAACAAAAATTATCAATGAAATGATTTCATTTTTTTGAATATCACAATAGTTTATTCACCTGGCCAGCAGAAATGTACCTTTGACACTCTTTGTGTAATTTTATAGGGTGAAACCTAACAATATTGGTATTGTGATTGATTCCATTTGATATCAGGGTAGTGAAAATAAGGATATTTATACATTTGATCATTAATTTAATTATGATACAATCATAAGTATTCAGATACCTATACCTATGCCCATCTTCATTCATACAGATAAATTACAAAATATACATCAGTTAAAAATTCAATTTTGATTTTGTAGGAAATTTACTGAATAACCACCAGTATTTGGGTCCTGGTTCAACTGGAAATTGTTAGTAGATAAACCAAAAGGCTTCAAAAACATGTTTCCCAGATCTTTCAACTTGCCTAAAAAAAGATAATATGACATAAGTAACAAATTACTATTAAAATCTTCCATTTGATACATCAAAATTTCTTTGGATAAACATGAAAATTCACTGGCATCAGTTTGAAAACAGTTTATAATTGATTTGGAACTCAACAAACTGAACAAAAATCAACCCAATAATTAATGAAGCCTTGTTACAACCAGTACTCTTCCATCAGTTCCAGAAAGATAAAAATACCAGTTTAGGACAAATTATATGAATGTTCAACTGCTGACCACCATTCACATCATAGAATTGTTTTGTTTGCTAGTTTGATTATTTTTAGTACTGTTACAGAAAGGTTCTTAGATTAGGTTTGATTGCTTCTTTACCAGAGTACTGAACATAATATTTAGACATGAACAAGGAGGTTCAATAACTATTTGATGCACCAAAAGTTTCCTATCAAGTACCTACCCAGCATTTCAGTTTTGAGTTTTTCATTTCTCTCTGCAATCAGAGGAGGCAATCTATGTTGTGCTTGTGATGCATCCTTGTTACCTTTGTCAAATTCCAGGACTTTATTAAAATCTGCTAAACTTTCATCCAATTTATCACAATCTTCATATAACCTAGCTCTTCGTAAATATGCCCTCACATATTTATCATTGAGTTCTATAGCTTTTGTACAATCTTCAATTGCACTTTCTTTCCTGTTTAACACAACTTTTGATGCTGCACGATTTGCATATAAAATGGATCTCTCATTCATAAATTTCAATGGACAAATCCTTAGAGCCTTTGTATAAGTACAGACAGATTCTAAATACTTCTCAGCTTTATATTCTTCATTTCCTTGCTTCTTCAGCTCTGAGGCTTCAGTAAATCTCTTTTCCTTTTCTTCATTAGATAAGGACAGCTCTAAATCTTTCAAATGCTCTTCATCAATGTTTTCTTCAAGTTCAGAGTCTTCTTCAGCATCTGCATCAGGATCATGAAAATTTTCTTGAATATCAACATTTCTGTCACTTTCCACTATTGCTGGGGCATCTCCTTGGTGGTTCTGAATTATCCCGTTCTGTTTATCAGATATACTGTTTTTATTATACTTTTCAGTATTTATATTTAACTGACCCTCCATACTTTCAGTAATATTATTCACAATTTCATCATTGGTCGGAATTTTTTCCTCAGACATGGTTTCGAAATATTTTTATAACTTCTTCAAAATTATGTATTTGTATCTACACTTGTGTCTGGTTTTGTTGGAGTATTAGCAATTTAGCAAATAAATTCATTGATCATTGTTTATTGACCATTATTCCAAAAAATTAGGTTAGGTTTTCGTTTTTGTCTTATGTCATGATTGTCATGTCACTCATATCCAGCACAGAAATCATGAAAAGTTATTTGTTAAGTTGGTAACAACGCATCGTTCGAGTCATCCTGTAGTTAATCAAGAAATTAAATAGGTAATTCAAATCGGGACCCTGTGCCCAAAAAATTACAATATAGGATGGTAACATCATGAAAAATGACCGATAATTTACACAAAGAATGTAACGTGGCATGGTCAGACAGGAGGTCCCGACAGGACGGAGGCCCCGATAGGAGTCCCCGACAGGAGGCCCCGACATGAGGCCCCAATAGGGGGCCCCGACGGAGTGCCCATAACAGGAGGCCCCCGACAGGGGGCCTAACAGATAGGGCCCCGATAGAAACCTCCGACAGAGGGCCCCGATAGGAACCTCCGACAGGGGGCCCCGACAGAGGAGGGCCCAACAGGGGGCCTCGTCTGGAACTAATAATGCATGCAAAATGAAAATTCACTCACCATCGGGAAACAATTCTTCAATCCACCCCTGCTTCAGTAGTGATTTCCGAACAAACCCCTCGGGCAACTGGTCTTGGAACTACTTGAAATTCTTCATGATTGCTCGTTTTCGAACATATCCTTTCCATTTTTTTATGGAACTCCATGCCATGATGATGCCGCTCTTTTGGCACCTCACATTTTAGAACACTGTACACGGTAACCGAAAAAACTGCAGTTCACACGGTAACCAAATAATCCGCACTTCACACATTCACGGTAGTTAATTTGGTAAAATAGACCGCACTTCCGATGTCTTCGAGAGATGATGATATACCGATTATACCGTCAACGACAATGATGATATACCGGCGAATATATCAAATGAACATACGAACTGTTCACGCATCGCGAACAGACTAAACTAAATCATCCTAGCTTATCGATATGGTTCAAGAACTATTATATAAGCTGTTTGTCTGTCCACAATTTGAACCAGAACAATACAAAAGAACTATAATATTTTTACTGCTTTTTTTGAGTATGAATCAATTCAAGTCGATGAGATGCGACTATACAGGGTGATTCAGGTTTTAAGGCACAAACTGAAATAGGTGATAGATCTCTTCATATCTCGATCAGCAGCTGAGCTACAGGGGGTCAAAGTTTAATTTTTTTTCTAGTAATCAAAATATCCCGCTCATTTTTGAATATGTCAATTTGAAATTTGATGTGGTTAATACTTCCTAAGAGATCATAATTTTAAACAGTTTGAAGATTTTCAAAATCTACATTTTTAGGGATAGAGGCTTCTCCCAAACTTTTTCGTAGTATGCATCTGAAGACTTTCAGTCACCAACTCGGGTGGATCGTTCAATTCAAGAGGCATTTTTTGCTCAACAATTTTGTTCGAGAAACGAACTGTTGTCGCGATAAATAAGAATATCCGTCCTGAAACATTTTAATTTTGCCAAGGTTTCGCTTAAATTTTATTCTTTGACAGAATTTTGAAAATTTTCGAAATGTTAGGATGAATGCATGGATCATCCATTAAATTGAATTAACAGGTTTTAGAACGGATATGCTTATTTATCTTGAAAACGGTTCGTGTCTCGAAAAAAAGGTATGAGCAAAAACGCCTCTAAATTGAACGATCCACCTAATTTGGTGACTGGAATACTTCAGAGGCGTACTTCGAGAAAGTTTGTGATGAATAAAGAAGCTTCTACCTGAAAATCCTTAAACTGCTTCAAATAATGATGTTCTAAGAAGTATTGATTAATAGAAAAAAAAATTATCAAACTTTGACCCCCTGTAGTTACGCCACTGATCGAGATCGGAGTTATGTTCATATGTTTTTTTATTAAAATGTGAGTCATATCACCCATTTCAGTTTGTGCCTTGAAACTTCAATCACCCTGTATATACCGAGTCTCGTTGAATTTCAAATTTGCAAAGGATTTTATAGATCATTTGAATTTGCTTAAAATTTCTAGCTTTTATGCGTTTCGAAGACATTCGAGATCAAAATTCAAGAATGAATATAAGAAAAATATCGAGTTTATTCCCGAATATTATTGATAACCCAGGGAAAGTTAATTACTTGGAATTTCCCATTCGCCATTTACTTATATTTGATATAAATATGACATGATTAATAATTGATCGACATTGGTTAATTTTCAAATTCCTCTAGGATTTCTTAGAATAAATTTCCTGGTTCAAAAATACTTTTTTATAGACTTTTTAAGGATTCTTCGAATTGCTTCGAGGATTGAATTTCTTATGAAAATATTCAATTCATTCTTGAATATTTGTGAAATTCCAACCATGGACATGCTTATATTATAGGTTCCATTCATGATTCTTCCAAGGTAATGTCCACAAGGCTACGTGGGGGTGTGTGACCTTGGGGGAGGTCCAGAACCGGCGAAAAACATCGACTGTTATACATTAAGCACTATAAGTGCCAAGTGGAGGCATAACTATTTGAATTGTTTTTCAGAAATGGAGGGAAACACGCAAACGAGTAAGCTCAGACCTTTAGATCATATATGCTTACGCTAGACCTGGCATCATGTAGTATTCGTTAGGTATAAGAGCCTAGAGGGATCTGCCGTGGAAAGTACTATGATATAATAATAATAATAATAATAAACGCCTTTTAATGTGATAAAAAAATACAAATTGGGTGAATAACATAAACTGGTGGCGAAGTCTAGCTTTTGAAGCTATTCTACTTAACCATCAACAGTGGACCAAATGCCCAAAAAAATGATGTAAGTAATTGACTACGCTAACAAGATGGGTATAATGAATCAAAGTAAATAAATATATAATGTAGTTGAATTATGGGTGCAATTATAACTAATACAAAAAAAAACAACAATTCAATTGAATTTGAGGTAGTTATCAGTCTGCAATATGAATGGGATGAAAATTATCAACAAGCCTGGTCGAGTGTATTCATTGCCTATCAAATGGATTTTTTTTCAATTCATATTTGAACTTATTTATATTGTATATCTTGAATTCATCAGGCAAAAGATTATACAAATGAATTGCATGGAAAATGTAGTTTTGTGCTGAGGCGTGGTTAAAGTGGTTCTGTGTCTGATATTTTTTTAGTGTATTCTACTTCGAGGAACGAAGTAACTCGTCATAGCTGGTTTAAGTGATTCAATAGTTTATGCGTGAAGGTACAAAGGTGAAGCTGCCTTCTATTATTCATATTGAGCCAGTTACATTCTTTAAGTTTATGTGAAGTGGGGTCATACTTTCTTATACCATAAAAGTCTACAACAGCTATTTTGAATTATTTATTGTACTCTATCTCTATCAACTTTTGTCAAGCAGGGACTATAAAGGAAATCACAGTGGTTGAATTGACTCAATACAAGTAATTCGCATGGAGTTCGCTTCATTTTAACACTTAAAATATGTCGACTACTGAAGCTTCAGGCACTTCAGGGCAGCGAAAGATTTAAATATGAGATTTTTAATGTGCTGAGAGAAACGCATGTCGGTATCTAATACTATACCAAGGTTTCTTGCTGAATCACAGATTAGTAAAGGGGTATTGTCAATTCGAATGGTGATGATATTTTTCAGCAGATTCCGATGATTTTTATTACCGAAGTAAAAGTATCTTCGATTTTTCAGAATTTAGTTTCAAGTTGTGTTCATCATATATGATGTCCTGATTTTACTCAATTCATTGTTCATGATTCCTTCTGCAACTTAAGAATTCTCAGTACGAAAACTGAGATAAAGTTGTGTATTATCTGCAAAAGCCTGGACCTTGCAGTGTTCTATTCCATTGAGAATATCAGTTGTATAAACAATAAATAGTAGAGGACCCAGTATGGATCCTTGCGGGACACCTGAAAGGATGTCAAGATTAGATGTGTATGAACCATTAACCAGAATTCTCTGAGAACGTCTAAGAAAGTAATTCCATATTAAAAAAACGGATGCATCATCGAAGCCGTAATATCCCAAGTTGGCACAAAGTAACTCATGATTAATGGTTTCAAAAGCTTTGGAAGAATCGAGTAATACTAGAACACTAGATAAACCTTGGTCATATCATATCACGTGGTATAGTATGGTCAAAAATCAAAACGATCAATCAATGGCTTAGTACTTTAAACCAGGGACCCGGACCCATACGAGATATATCGGTTCAGGTTCGGGTTCCGGTCTAAAGGAATTGGAAAATTTTGGTATCCGTTCGGGATCGGGTCCAAAAAAAATGGAAAATTTCGATTCCGGTTCAGTTACGGTTCTTTTTCGGCACGTTATATATATAATATACAGGGCTATTCAAATTCGAGTCTATGCATGGGGATTTCGATAACGGTAAGAGATAGAGGGTTGGTTAAATGTGGGCAAAGTAGCGTATTTCAGAGGTTAATTATATGGATGAAAAAAAAACTGACCTAGCTTCTTCAGTTCTGGAGTTATCCAGGAAAAATTTTATTTTACAGATTTTTTCAAAATTTTGCCTCTTTGCCATAGCAACTTTATGTAGCCTTTCCAAATATCTGAATTAAAATTGTTGTAGATTCTTCCAAATATTCAGCTGAATATTCTCTAGTCGTAACACTTGCGTATTTTGACCTTCTGGAGTTATGGGATGGGCCCCTTTTGTTTCGGAAATACACCATTTGGCATCTAAAATTTTTGCTATTTTTAAAACACAAAATGCGCCCTTCTTTCAACGAAAACACACGCTCAATCCAAAAATTCATCTTTCTTTGAAAAGAAAACAAAACAGGAGACCTTCGAGTATTTTTTGGCAAGATAAATCTAGACATATTATTCAAATCTCCTCAAAAACGCTTACCGTTTGAATCTTCATGTGAACAATACCTATGAACAGATTCAAAGTTGACATGACATAAATTAACACTATAGATAAAGAAGGAAGTATATGATTTTGAAGAACAACACTAGAGCTTTTTTTTCAACATATAAATTTCTCTTAGTAAACGAAACATTTCGCAAATCTGTGAATTTCAGAGTAAATAAATTACCGGTGAAAAAATCCTGAATTAGTAAAGAAATATATCCAAAAGAAAAAAAATCGAGTGTTTTTTTGGCAAGATAAATCAATGACATGGTATAAAACCGAAAATATTGGAAGCATAACAAATTCATAACAATTCATTTATAATAAGAAATAATTGACATAATGAATCATCTAGTTTTCTGAATATCTAGAGTGCCTGTAAAGTATATAATGTTGGACGATGAAGAATATATCGAATGCCACAGAGAACAATCCTAATCCAAATTTGGTTGGATCTCCAAAAATAGACACCCAGTCATCTGAAACGAAAAAGGAATAAAAAAATATTACAGGTATTTCTATAATCACGATTTTCTGAATATTTGTGATAATATCAGTCGTTTTTAGTTTGTGATTGATTATATTATGTGATTATAATTTTAGTATGAGTGAAGTAGTCTCAGAAATACGCACCGTAGTTGTAGGAATCAAGAATCATCTGCAGCATACTCAATGATCCTCCTGTAAAGTCTAGGAAAATGTTACCTATACTCCATCCCACAGTACTTTTCCTCTTATAATTCATGTAGGCCTACGAGAAACAAAGTATAAATGATAACTTTTTTCTGACCACACAAATGAGAGAATAGTAGATTCTATAACAAGGTTCCATTGAAAATAATTCGATACGAGTGGAAAACCACTAGCATCGAACTATTCAGTATGAAAGAGTTACAGACTGCATTTTCTCCACGACCAGTAATTATGAATAAACCGCCATTTATAGTCAAGATATGTTTACGCGAGTTAATACATATTTACATCTGACACTGACAGTTCACGGCCATCCACGGCGTTTAGTTCGATTATAGAATATTCACTTTCTGCACCTTGTCGTATAATGAAAATACATGCAAAACATATTTTTTCTCCCTCAAGAGTGAGAAAGTTCACATTCTATTATTGAATATATTATTAATTATATATACAAGGGCCGGTTGCATAAAGATTTAACAATGATTAAATATTTAATTTGGTTATAACCACGGCAACGCATGCCTTAGCTCGCGCGTTAGCAGAGTTACTGAGTTAATCCCACGTTAAGTTAACAGAAGACTTAACGGGTTTTTATGCAACCGGCACTACAGCTTCTTGTAGACATTTTATGGGGTTACGTAGTCTTAGGCTACTGCTCAGGCGACAGTATGTTCGATTCGCAAAGGTCAAAAGGGGTTTGTGTTACATTTCTCATTTATTTTTTTGTGACACCATAACTCACCTGCGGAACATATTTGATCAAAGTGATCGTGAGTTTGACATACGAGCAATAGTAGAGAAAATCCAACCAATGGATGACCTGAGTACCAGCTAATATCACGCTGATCCCGATGAAGGCCCCAAAAACGCCTATTATGCATCGGGCGGTAATTGACACCCTCTGTTCATCCCTTTCATACAGAAAACACTGAATTATAGTCAATATGGTAGCGACAGTGGCATGAACTGCGAACACAATGTCATTTACTTTCACTGGAATAAGGCCTCTAGGGTAACGTTCCGAGTATTCAGCCTGAAAACAGTGGATAAAAAAATTATAATTTAGAGATATTTTGTTTCGTTTGGAAATATAATAATCGCTCACCTTTATATCTGTTATAAAATATAGTCCTAGGTTGAACATGGAGTATAAGGTGAATCCAATTAAATTCAATATGATAAAATCAAAATTCAATCCTACGACACTGAAAAATCAAAACTTTCAGCTTCGAATTGGACATTTAAAATAAACCAACCTTTTCCTCTTCCAGTTTATATATATTTGGGGATAAAACGACACAGACCAAGCCACAAAGTAGATCCAACCTATTACGATGGAGAACGTGTCGAGGCCCGCATTTTTGTAAACTGTCACCCTCAAATATGCATCTGTTGTATAATTCCTGAAATAAATTATTCGTATAGGAATTCTGAAGGTCAAGAATTTTTTAGAGCGAAAGCAATTTTAAGCAGAACCTTCTCATCTTGAGAATTGTTCAGTGACGAACTGTGATGGGTCCATCAAGATTTCGGTGTGAGCAGGAAATAGATGGGGTCATGAAATCGTGTCGTATATAATATATATATACAGTGCCCGCCATAGAGTTGCCAAAATATGGAAAAAAATATTATTGATATTTCTGAACGACGGTTCGATTCTGCATTTTCAAAATCCGTTGCGACTTATATCACGTGTCCTCAGATTTGGCGGGAATTTGAAAAAAAAAAAGTTGTCAGTGGTGCAAATAAATGTATTAATAATTGAAAGTGTTTCTAACCGCCAACTTAGTTGCTAAGCAACCCTCGTAAGTCTATAGGACTTGTACTCAGACGAATAAAAAACATAGACTAGTATTCTCCATCCTTTTCATGATGCCAACACGACTGTAAAACCTTCTTGTTTCCACGATAAGAATCTATCGTTCGGACGAACTCGCCGTTTTCGTGTTTCGAACGAGTTTCTCAGATTGTTTAAGATTCATGACGTGGTCATTTGTGTTATCGTATTATAGTTCTCAAAGCGTTGATTTGTGCGTTTTTCATGGATAAATTCACTTACTTGTGTATAAAATATATTGCTTTTCACTTAAAATGGTAAAAAACTGTTTTATTTGTGGTTGAAATCAGGTTTCTGGGATTAAAGTGTCAATAGTGTCATTTCATTGGTGAGTGCCATAGTCGTACTTTCAGAAATGGAATAATGTGGAATGATGCGTGAATATTTATTCTATTCAAGATAATGAATATTCTTAATTGATCGAAATTGTATTTTACATATTTCCTTGATGTAGAATATAATACAAATGAACAACAATTAATATAATATGTTTCAAATAATCAATTCGTGTTATATTTCTGTGGTTTTATCCGTCTGTATATTTGCCTTTATAAATTTCATTTCGCACGCCTATTAACAAGAAAGGTCAACATTACCGCCCGCTCTTCTCCTCTCTCCCCGATACCAAGAGAGATAGTTAGATCTTGCTTTCAAACAATGTAATGCCGTGTAATGCATTAGAGATAGGAAGGGCCAGTCTATGTATTTTATTTGTCTGAGGACTTGTGTATGAGTTAGGAAGACCCTCAGTGTCATCCGCAGCACTACTCGGCTGGTTACCATGGAATTAATATACCTCCTACCGGCGCTATTGAAAATCGCTATTGAAAAAGTTGCAAAACCGAAAATATTGCTGTTGCTCACTTGTATAACGGATCAGAAATGTTGCCATAAAGGACAGAATGCCCAAGCCCAACAGCTGTTACATTCACGGAGAGATGAAAGTCATTCTTGATTTTGATATCGTCAACTGGTGGATTCAGCTTGAGTATATCTGCATGCTGAACGATAAGTTTCAGTGTCGCTTTTGTTATATTTGATGTTTCACTGAAAGAAAATATAGGATTCTAATCAGATATCAGGTTACTAATCACAACCAATTTTTTATGGCCACGAAACAGAAGAGGTAATAGGCCTTTCAATCAGAGTATTTCGTAATTGAAAAATTATTATTTTTTTCATTCATTGTGGGTATACCTAATAGGTGGATACTTATATTCACATTAAAGGGCAAGAAGAGGCCTAGTTAACTTTTTTTTATCAGTCGATTCATGGATTGTTTGTCTAAAGATTTACCTCAATAAATTTCAATCCGCACGCCCATGAAAAATAAGAGAAATAGTCAAATCTTGCCCTCTATAAATGACTGTAGATTTATGCATCAGCAGCTTCGAAATAATTCTTAAGTTTAAGTTGAGTGTAAAAGATTGTTTTCAACCGCCAACATAGTTGCACAGCAACCCCTTATCTAGGACTTGTATGCGTTAAGAAGACGATTAAGTTCTTGCAGAAAGTAAAAACGACTGCTGTCAATGTTAATAATGCATGTATGCACTATGTTCTAGAAAGAACTATAACTAGAAATCGCAACAATAATAACAACAACATAAGATCATGAATAAATGAATCAACCATAATTTCATCATGCAATTCGATAGGTAATGAATAATTGGAGGCTTTTTCGAATAAAACGCTCGGATACGTCGATTGGTATTTTTTCAGAAGCGCACTTGTTTAAAAAAACGTTTTATACAGTATACATAAAAATAGGGTAGTATTCATTATTTTTCAAAACGGCGTACATGCTGATGTCCTTATCTTAACTTTTTATTTACTAACGATTGAGATACAGGATATTTGTTTTGATAGTTTATTCACTTATCACTATCGAATTTATTCCATTTGGCTGATACAGAACTTGCACATGAACAAATATGCGCGTATCGATTGAGTTTTACGGAGTTTTATGTATCGGATTTTAATAGGCCAACTGATAATTAGGACTGAAACTCACGAATTCTATGAAAAAATCCATAAATGGCTATATTTAACACCAGTTGGTGAATTTCTTATGACTTATTATTTAAAACCTAAGACGTACAACTGCTGCATCAGCATGTTTTTTGTTAGCCTTCCAATCAAAATACAAATGATTTCTGAGGCCCACTACCGTTGTCTCGTATATAGGCACCAGTAAAATAACTAACCTACCTTATATTACTAATACTGAGAAGAAATGTATCAGTTTCATTTAGTTTTATTGTCAAATCACGTGGAGTAATACTGATATCACAGAGAGCGCATTGTAAACCTGAAAAATAAAATGTTATTTCATGTAGGAATGAAAAAATAATTGAGATGATTCAGAACATAACGCACCCCTTTTTTTGAGAAAATATAAAAGTATAGTAGTAACTGAGTTTTCCAATGGAATTGTAGGTCAGTCCTCGATAAGTAGATTGTTTTTTTCATACCATTCATCCCTTCAAGGAACTAGAGAATTTTTCGACTGTTTGTGGTAGACATCATCCAATAATGCTGTGACTGTTCAATGGTTTGATAGAAAGATTTCGCATATGGAATAAAAATCGATATTTTTCGCAGTTTTTACACGAAAAAATCCCCTCAAGAAATTGATTTAGTACTGTAAGACTATATTGAGACTAATATGGATTTTAAAAATTTCAACAATTGTTGAACGAGTCTTCAATTGTATGTCATGTTAGTTGAGAATGTTGATTTACCAGGTTTAATATACGGAGGAGATAATCTTAAATATAGGATGAAAAATTTCGATATTCATTATTACGATCATTGATACGAAATGTTATATTGTGATGGTGGTGGTAGTAGTAAGTAGCATTAGTAGTGAAGTTAGTAGGGATTAATGAATATATACTTCCATTTCTACTTACAGATGAATATTGATAAAATACTGCCGAGGTAAATTTTCCGCATGGTTTTGCTGCTATAACAAAAGTAAAACTAAATGAAAAAATATCGACAATGAAAACTTTACAAATAATATGATAATTAGTATAACAATACCTATAATAATAACTAAACTGATAAGCATAAATTATCTTTCTCTGTCATTCGAAAGATATGATATTTGGAAATCAAGCGAGATTATCAGTCTAGGAGAGATTACTGAATATAAAATTGTGGTAAATCGTAAATCTCATATCAGAACATACATACATACCTACTTCTAACAGAAATAGAAATGCTGAAAATTTTAGTTCCTGATGGGTGAATATGAATGGCCGCGACAAAAAACAGAATTGGAAATACCTTTCCCAAAAAATTAACGCACAACGCACCTCCAAAAAAAACTGTATAATTTCAAAAACCCGGTATTCATTGAATAGAAATTTCTATCAGAATACATCAGTTAGAGTATATCAACATTGTGAACATTGTGACAAGTGGTTTGGACAAAAAATATTTCAAGCTTTCGATTATTTTTTTGGTGGTGCGTTACTTCATTGAATAGGTATATCAGATCAGATAACAAAATAGCCGATCTTTCTTCCAAAGTATGTAAGATTTTTTTCTAAAATATACCTATTTAGAAACATATGGATGTTCGTGATAATTCATGGGCGCCGCCAGGTTTAAGTACTTTCAGATCTATACATTATACCTACATTTACCTGAGAACTTGAGATGAGTGACATATGAATGGAAATTGGAAGGTCAAGGTCAACATCACGCATGTGTTTTACCTGTGCCCCCCTCTCCACTCCAGTCATGGAATCCCCGTCCACGCGCCACGACCTTGTCGATCTGATAACATGGCTGATTCGATTTTTGAATCCCGCTTATAGTTTTTAATCTCATTCAATCTATGCGCATATGGAATAAAATAATCTCTTTATCGCATGAATCCCATGTCACCAGTAAATTTGGTTGAAATCACCCCTATACGTACACACCGTTCTGTTGTTTATCTGAATTTTAATCGTAAAAAGTTGTAGTGATCATGCAGTAGCGAAATATTTTACAAAGTAAAATTATAGTTACCTATCGAAATACATTAATACTCAAAACTAAGGCATATACCCCACTTATTTTAAGTAATTCAAAAATATAGGAATTCAAATACTTATTCACCGAGCTATTCGGTCGCTTTCAACTCAGCTAGTTATATTAAACATCGATTCAGGTGACAATTTTAACATAACAGAAATGAACTTGAACATATAGGTAGTTTCATGGCTATTTTACGAATTCAAGTTCATCATTAACATAAATTCAATGACCCAGAGTCCAGAAGCATATGTAGACCTTCAATTATCTCATCGCGGTTCTCGTATTTACCATATCGATATGATTTATTATTGACATCATACAATAATTAATAAATAATCCATACTGACTTCGGCTCATCAGTTGAAACAGATATTATTATTTTAATGTGTTTCATCTTTCATGCTTTATGATAATTATAGTGGCAAAAGTAGAATGATATCTATTATTGGTCAGAGATAAGTTACCTACTTATTGGTATTGGTGGGGATTTTAACTGAGATTTGGCACTTACATATTGATAACTTCCGTAAACTGTAATATCACTGCAACTGCACACTAAAATTGAGGTTATGTGTTATGTTATGTTGTGAAAACGTAGCAGTCGAGATCGATGTTTACAGACTACTAATATTTGTCGACAGTCGTAACACATTTCTTTAGGGCGCCCTCAACAGAAAGCGACTTGATTACTCGATTCAACTGCTGTCTGCTTCATTTCAAACTGGGTAATACCAAAACCAAATAGCGGTCAGTCTTCAGTCAGATTTCAGAACCAGAGAACCGTTTTCGAATTAAATCTGAATAGCTACTCTCTGATTGGGTTGGGAGGACGATTATTATTATTAAATGTTCCTGAATGTGATGCGCATCATCGTGTTTATTCTATTTTTAATATCAGAATTACCACAGTCAGAGCCGGCCTGAGAAAAATTGCGAAATCGAATGTTATTGATTATTTTAAGGCAAGGCAATGAGGTACTACCTTCTGAGTAAAATTAATTCCTGAGCAGCTCTTCCTACTACTACTAACTTAGTACAATTATATACTTCAGTACAGGTTGATACGATGTTATATTATTGAGTGTAGGTTTTCGAAATTTCACATATATGACGGAAACTATTTTTGCAACTGTAATTTTTTGCACATTGTTTATATATTTTCACTAAAAGATTTTTTTTAACGAGAAAATAAGAATTATAATTGGAAATGAATAATTCAATTATGGTATTACTCCATTGGAAATTATATAAGATAAAATCCTAAGGATAAAATGTAACCTGAATTACCAGAGCGCTAAAAACTTGGACAGAATTTCGAAACAGCACTCTGGACAAAACGCCAAAAGCGCTATATTATTCAATGTCAGAATTCTGAACCAATAATATATAATTTCTACAAAGAAAAATCATAGAATTAAGAATTCTTGATCTCTGTAATCGTTTAAGCTAGACCCAAAGTGTGATAGATCGATGAGATTATCTTTCCAGGAAAAATCTGAAAATGCGATGAAATATATATTTGAAAAATGTGAGTTTGGTGTGGCATTCTGTATCTGAACACCCTCTATAAACCAAAATGATATCAGAATGTGCCCATGAGGAGCATCTTTCGAAGAGTGAAAATCGCATTTCGATATATCTGGACACCCTGTAAATATACTTAGAAAAAATCCTCATTCTCAATTACAATACGTCTCAGATTTGATCTTAATTAATAAATAGCCATCAGGTCTTCGGATATCGATTACAATACCGACGAGTTCAAGAGATCGGAGATACTAATATGGAAAAATAGAATAATATGAACTAAACAATAATTTCACGTCAAATACAGCCACCTTCAATTCGAGTGATTTTCAAAATGAAGAACCATGAAATTGGACGACGTATCTGAATTGAGACAAAGACATATATCTCGTCTTGTCCAATTAAGAATTGAATGACTAGTTGACCACTAGCAGAAAACAACTACTTTCCTGGCGAATACCACGCAGAACATCTAATTATATCTGCTCGTAGTCCATGCAACGATTCACACTATGAATGCAGATCGCAAATGTTTATTTCTTCCTAAGCAGACGTGACATATAGTTCACATCGAGACAGACCCGCTGGACAGCCCGGTTTCGGGCTTATTGGCCCTCATCAGAACAGGGTAGTTAACCAAGAGACAATTGGAATTAGCGACATCATGCGGCGGAAGAAAGAAACACTCCAGAAACAAATCTCCCATGTCACAAAACATGGAAGTGGCTGATAGCTCGACTAAGTTGAATCAATGCACAATGAAAAAGCCATGATATTGGACGAAGTATCTAAATTTAACGAAAAACATGCATATCTAGTTTTGTCAAATTAATAATCAAACACACTTTGAATGACTGGTAGACCACGAGCAGAAAACTACTACTTTCCTAGTAAATACCACGCAGAACATTGAATTATATGGAACGAGATTGCATTGGGACAAGCACCGCTTCGAGTGGAGATCTGATCGGTTGTTACATCTTATATAGAAAGAAATAATAAATATTAGAGAGCTGCATTCACAGTGTGAATCGTTGAATGGATACTACGGGCAAATATAATAAAATGTTCTGCGTGGTATTTGCCAGGAAAGTATTTATTTGTTTTCTGTGCGTGCTATACCAGTCATTCAATTTGTGTTCGATTTTATAATTGGATTAGACGAAATATCTTTTCATTTCAATTGAGTGATTTGGGTTGAATATTGATATTTTTAGAGCAGGATTCTCATGTATGTGTGTATAAATCTCATCAGGCCGTCCCTGGCAGGATTTCTAGGTGAATCGGCTTTTCGTACTGGGATATCCGCTGCCATATATGCATGGAGCAATAGTGAGATTCTTGGGAAATCAAAGTCATTCAATCATGGAATGAGTTTCCAGTTTCAATGTAAAATAATGCTTGATAAAAACCAGGGAGTACATAGGCGCCGAAACCTTGGAGGTTGTTCTATATTAATTTATTTATTCGATATTAATGAAAAATGTTTGATTGAACCATGCTCGCTTTGCATCAATGCCTTCAGATATACAGGGGATGTTCCATAAATGTACCGACTGATTCTTAGGGGAGGTACCTATATGACACATAAAAACAAATGATTTTTTTATGGAGACATTTCTAAAAATGCTTCGTTTTGAGATACAAGGTGTAGAAATTTGTGAGATAGGCGTCTTTTGTATCCATTACAGTTGAATACAGTTAATCCAGGAGTGTTTTTTGCATAAAAAATAACTCTATGCTTTTTGTGATTTTGATACTTTTTCAGATTAAGCAACAAAAATCACAACTTTTTCATATGAAGATATTGCATATCGCTTCGTTTTCCCTCAATCAAAAATTTTCCCGCATTTTTGATGACTCGAAATATAATGAATTTACAAGTAGTGAACTAGAAATTGAGTTAATATTTTCTAATTATGATATAATAGTACATTGTATCATTGGGATCAAAAGAGTTACTTTGTTTTTGAAAATCAAAACTTGCGAGTCAAACAGATTCAATTTTGACCCGAATGGAACATGTTATTTTTTTAAAGACTTCCCCCGATGTGTCAAGCTCCTGTATCCAAAATCAATCAAAAAAGGCATCTGCAACATTATTGGCGAGTTGAAACGAATACAAGTTGACATCAGAGATGATTTTGATGATATGATGATTGTATACAAGCCTGGGTATATTTCACAATAAATTATGAAAACTTGACGATTACAAATTTATTGGCTAATAACATTCACATTTGAAAAGCCATTGAGGTGTTTGCCGATCCAATCTGCACATTGTTTTATGTTGGATAAGTCATCTTGGTCTGGCAAAATGGTGTCTGAAAGCGAAGTGCGACGTTAATCATGTGCATATAGTTGAGATTTATACGAATTTACCATCATCACATGTCGTCTTTAGTTTAGGTGTCCTCAGGTATCCAGAATCAACAAATCTCTTCCTGATGAATTTCTGTAGATGAATAATAAACATTTTGAATACAAACGTGATTGATTAATCATATACTGAACTATTCAATTCATTTATTGAAGCAAAAGGAACAGAATCCTTATTACAAGGGTTGGTCTAATTAAATAGGTATTTGTTATATTTCAACAATATGACGACAACATTCTATATTGAAAGGTATATGAGCAAATACTATTTTTTCTCTTGATTGAATGCATTATCTATCCATATTCTTCGTCCAAATCGAAGTGTAATCAGTTATGAATAATGACTTGATAGTTTTCGATATGAATTCATTACCTATATAAAAATAGAATACAATACGCATAAATGTTACACTTTCGTAACTTTCCACATCTAGGTATCACATAAATAAATTTTGTTTTTTACTCAATATGCTCCTTAGAATTTCATGACCTTGGTTACATATTCACTGTTCAGTGTTCAGGTGAATTTCAATAGGATTATTGCATGAAAAGGTCTATTATTCTATCATCATTCAACATTTTTTTTTTACAATACCTTATATTCAAAAAGTACCTATAGGTATGTAATACATGGATAAAATCTATAATTAGGGTCATCTTGATTGCTATACTCAGCTCCTATCAAATATACTGAGTAATTTAAATTTCCTGAAAAAAACGTAATTTTCAAAATTAGCGAAATGTCAAGTCATATTTTTCGGAAAGTAACATCTGGATGAAATTTTCTAAAGGGATCATTGTTGGAGCTCATTAAACAGTCTACAATGCCGATTTTCAATTTATTTTAATTAATTGATTCGAATGTTTATGTTATTATCATGATGACATCAGCAATAATTGGAAAAACCATTGTATATTGTCACTATCAATTATGTCTTCAAATTCAGATAGCTAATATGGCTTGTAATAACTTTAATAGATCTCTACCAATAAATTACTATCCAAATCTTACTCATTTCACGGAAAATATATATGTATCTTGAGATTTTCCTAATTTTGAATAATACGTTTTTTCAAGGAACTGAAAGATTCTTCTCATTTGTTGAGTGCTTTTCGAATGTCACTGTAGATCTTCCAATAATTGCTAATAGGCAAATAAATTCATTTCGAAGAATCACTGAAAAAAATATATCCGGGGATAAGAATATTTGACATATCCTCGTCGGTGGTAGAGTTGGTTTATCAGTAATTTCTATAGAGCCGACAACATCGCACATTTCGGCATGATGACGTAACTCAATTTCAACAAAAAAAGACTTGATTTCATATGTAACGCTCACCCAAAAAAGTTCTGATTCTTGTATATGATTTCGGCACACGAGGCTATCTGAGAGATATTCGTAGAATGGAAAAATCATTGTCCATTTTCCTCTGGAGGGCTTTTCAATTCTTTTCATTAAATCTATCAAAACTTCACAGTTGAGCATGTTGAAGCGAAATGAATAATATGCGTCTGATATCAAAGTAGCTGCTTCTTGTTGATCCAGTTGCTGTAAGGAATTGAAGAACATTTTGAAAATCATCTCCGAGAGTATTTGAGATAGGTACCCCGAAAACTGGCTCGATTTCTTTCCAAACGGCTGTTGACGGTAAGGTCTTGTACATTCCTTTTCCTTCGGGATTTAAAACAATCCATTTTGCATCTTTCTCATCAATCTCCACTGAAAATTTGGTTGAATTTTATCAAAACTTCAGGTATTGTAAACAAACGAAAAACGATAAGATTTTCACGATGAATATATTTATATATATTTTTTCACAACATGTTTCGCTAGCACTGTACCTTCATCAGGTATAAGTACACTAAACTTATACCTGATGAAGCTACAGTGTTCGCTAACAGTGTTAGCGAAACATGTGAAAAAATATATATAAATATATTTATCGTGAAAATCTTATCGTTTTTTGTTTGTTTACAATAACTATGAATTTTCATCAAGTAACGGCCAAGTCAATTAAAAAAAAAACAGTATGTATTCCATGCATATATTTCAGGGACGTTGATTTTCCTAGGGTCAAAGTAGGAATTTTTTCCATGTGTCCCAAAATTCACCTCCTCCAAGCTGCAGACAATCTCTATTCACCATCTCGAATTCTTTCTTCACTTCTCAATGTAATTGTTATTTCATATACCGGGGGTGTCCCAATAAGGTCGGCAAAATAAGATATTATTGGAAACCAAACTTACGGCACCGAGAAAAAATTTATTCATCAATTCAGCCAATAGAAATTGATGGAAAATAGTTTCAAGTTTCTGAAATGACCGCTAGAAGGCGTATTCACTATGATGTTAGGGAAAATTGAAAGAATCACGATGTCACACTCACACTTTGAGTCGCTATACTTCCTAACGCATCTTTTAGTTTTAGATGCTTACCGCTGTTCACATAAGGTTGCTGATTCTCTTGAAAATAATGACTATACTTGAGCATGAAAATATCTCTATTTTGGCGAAAACCGTTATTTGATATCTTCATTGCTTTCCGAGTTATTTGGAAATATTATAATCAAGGAAATCATGCTACTGTCGATTATCTTTTTTTTTATGAGTGGCATATTTAGTGATTAGGCCTTGATTTACATAGGGTTATCGTATTTCTCTGCCCTAGTTGAAAAATGCTCATTATTACAATATATTCACAGCGTAAAAACTGATCCAAAAGCTATCTCGATATAAAATAAAACATGTAAAACCTTTCAAGCTACTTCCTTTTTTTAAAAGACAAGATCGTTTTCTAACTGAACATATTAGAATAATATCGATAGTGACTTGCTTTGATATCATAGCGTTCGATATAATTTAATTTCAGTTGAATAGGTTTAACACGTTCGGTTTTTTTGTCAAAATATCATCCAAAATCGTTATCAATGAAAGGGGTGTATTTTCATATTATCAGACAAACATAACTTAGTGGGCTACGATATCTACATTGAGGTTCTTATAATTGTTGACAATTATATTGGTATAGTTTTTAGCAAAATGATTATTTGAAATTGAAAATATTTACAGTAGCTATAACTGGAAGGTAGTGCATTTAAGGACACATGTCACATGTTTATTTCAAAGAAAATTCTTATTTTGATCCCAGCAATACGTCCTTAGAATATCCACATCGAATTTTGAATCACCCTGTATGTAAATGTTACATCGAAAAATATTAAAAATCGCGAGATAGCGATATATATATATATAACATATGATATGACAAATTGTAGAACAATAACAAATTACGTGTATTATTATCGATATGATGTGTCATCTTCTGACGAAAATAATATATTAAGAACTGATTAATGCAATAAATACTTCTACTCACATTTATCCATATCTCTATCAAACCAGACATGTCTAGGAACGGAAGATTTATCCGTGATGTAGGACACGGGAATGGTCCATTTTTGTCTGAAAAGTTGTAATTCACCAATGTACAGGGTGGCTAAATACAGCATCTTCATTGAGATGTCGGAAAAGGTGAAAGTATTTGAAACTGGAATTTTTACTTATTTTTTTGTTACCTTTCAACATCTTTGAAGCTATGAACCGATACAAATTATGATATCGAACGTATTGATGACAAAATTGGCAATTTATGTATTTTATTGATATTCAATATACGAGATTTGCATTTTCTAATTGGAAAATACCATTCTTGCTCACTCTTACTTATTCACAAATGTGATAAAATTTATACCGACTTAATAAACCATCCTGGTCATTTTTTTTCAGTACTATAGAATGAATATAACGAGTTTTGATGAAATAGTTCGAATAATAGGACCAAAAATAACATAAAAACTGCCAAAAATATTTCACATACAAAGAAATTTTGGACTTTGGCAACTAAATTGCGATTTAATTGTCGCTAGTGCGTGCAGATTCATTCCTGTCCTTTTGAATCTTTTCAGTTTACGGCAACTTCATCGCTTCAAAAATGGGACTGGTTGAATTTTTTCAGTTGCGGCGATTATTTAGTCGTACATATGCGTGTTCGTATTGTTACGATTTTCCTACTTGGGATCGTGAATTCAAAACACTCAGTACAAAAGTCAACAATTTATTTAACTAAACACTCGAAATACAACTCGATAAACGCTTTACATATCTCAATGTTCACTATACTAGATTTCTTTCTAAACTGTATCTACTCTTTCCAAACTAAAACTGACTGTACGCGATGATTTTTGTTATTTTACAAGTTGATTATTTGTGAAAATGTGTTGAAATTGTTCAATTAGAGTCATGGGCGCCGCTAGGATTACTTTCAGGGGGGTGCATCTGCATCTACACATTATACTCAGTGGCAGCGAGTTTTGTCTAATGGGTGCCAAAATAGAAGGTTTAGAGAAAGCAGAAAAATATGCGCCGCAAACGAAAATTTTTCATGGTTCGAGGTCAAATGCATTCAAATTTGAAGATAGGAAGGAGCATATTTTGCGTTACGTGTAAAACACCTCGGCCCAAATATAATTTGTTGCGACTGATCGGCTTCGAGTCTATATACTTGATATTGATATAGACTAAAGTTTATAAGCATTTTTCTATGTAATTTCTTTCTTGCCAGGGGGTGCAAGTGCACTCCCTTGCACCCTGCTAACAGCGCCCATGATTAGAGTGTGTATATTGTGCTCAGTGCTGCCAACTGAGTTTTTGGCAAATCATGAGAACACCAATAAAAATATCGGGAGAATATCGGGAGATAACCTTGAAATCGAGAGAATACATTGAATCACCCTTAGATCATAATATATGCTTTATGTGATCTGATAAATCACCTCAATGGATGATAAAAAAATCACCACTGAGCTTTGGTGACTATACGGAGCATACCAGCGAAACAAGACTCTTTTCAGATTGTAAATACTGAAAAATTCGAATTTCAAACCCCTAAACTGCTTACGAAAGTGTAATTTTTGACGTAGGTCTTACAGTGAGGACACTATGGATTGAGTGGTTTGACACATTCCATTTTTTTTGTCATTGGCAACATTTCACGTTTCTAGAGCTAGTTGGACAACATTCACCTTTGCTACTGTAAAAAATCATGAGATTATCACTGTAAATCGTTGGAAATTTTAGAATATCTATATATGAATATCGGTAGATTCTGATAGAAAATCGGTGGTCAGGAGAAAATTCAAGAAATCAGATATATTGGGGGGGTTGGCAGCACTGATTGTGCTGGTAAAAAGAAGGAGCAATTTTGAGCGGAAAATTGTGGAGAACGAGTGGGAAGAAGACAGGCCTGAACCCCCGTCTCCCTCTGTCTTTGGGGCGCCGTATCTAACGAAACTAGTTGAGAACGCCAAAAATTTCATTTGAATTTTTTGTACAGGAAGCCAAAGTACGTAAGTTCCGCAAAACAATCATCATCTCACCCCAGAGGTTTGTCCTTGGCAGCGATCGCGCATGCCTCCTGCCTCAAAACATAAGTCCCGTCCGCACTCCTGTTTAACCTCACAATGGGGAACTTGCTCTGGTAGAGGAAGCTCTCCAAGAAGGGCCTCGACCGAAGGTCCGGCACGATTTCCTCAACGACTGAGATGAAGTCGTTGGAGGTGGCGGTTGCGAAAGAGTGCCTCTTCAGGTACGCGCGGATGGCGAGCTTGAAGACGTCTTCACCGATGGTATCTTCTAGCATGAGGAGGATCCCGGCCCCCTTGAAATATCCGGTTGAGTACAGGCTGTCTCATTTTCGATGTCCTTACGGGATATCTCGCTTATTATCTTCAAAGATAGAGACTTGTGGTCTTCGCGAACGTTGGATATTTTTTTTGAAACTCACGATACCGAAATAGTATATGATACAAGTTTTCTAAGACGCTATTTTGTCGCACGCGTTGTTTGGAGTACGACGAGCGAAGCGAGGAGTGCTCCAAGTGAACAAGTGCGACAACATGTGTTTTATAAAACGTGTGTCATACGTATTTTTTTCTATTTTGCATTAATTTGAAGTCATCCATCGAAAAAAATAATAATATCGATAAATAACAGAAACATCTTCGATTAGTAACAATGATGACGTTGAAATAGTTGTAATCTGACGCACAAGCGTAAGACCAGTTTACTGTTGAGCGATTTTGATTTTTGAGATATCAGCGATGGAAAATGCAATATTTTTATTGTTTTTATTGGTCAATTTAAATCCAATTACACTCTGAATTGAAATTTACGATGGAAAAATTGAGTTTTTCACTGCCAGTATCACCAAATCCAAAATCGCTCAGAAGTTATCTGGGCCTAACTTCTGACTTTCATTTGACAGTTCGAAACAGAGGCTATTTAAAAAAAAATAAAATTTTCATAGTCCGCTTGGTTTCTGATATAAAGAGAACATTTGAAAATATTGCATTTTGAGACTCCCCTGTATTTCAGCTATCTTTCAACTTATAGGAGAAGTGAAAACTGTCATTTATACATATTTTCACGTATAATATAGTGGCGCAGTAAGATTTTTGTTATGTTTTTCTAAATGGAAAACAAGAATGCTTCGCGCTTTCCAAAGATATGACACACTTATATGATACTTTTCAGTTTTTTTAACTAGTCAAGACAAATATTACTTTTAAAATAGATCTTTCGGTGCCATGATCAAATACCACTGTTATTCATATAGGGTAGAACAGAAAGTATTCGTCAAAGGGGGGTCCCAAAATTCAATATTTTCAATTTCGCCCTGTATCTCAGAAACAAAGCGGGATATGAAAATTTTGTTTGCGGTATCGTGAGTTTCAAAAAAAAGTTCGCGAATACCGCAAATCTCTATCTTTGAAAATAAGCGAGATATCCAGTAAGACATCGAAAATGGAACAGGCTGTACATTCTCACGTACAGGGTGAGCACATTTGGATATTTGTATAGACTCAGTAACTGTAGAATAGGAGGTACAAAAAAATCGAGGTCGTATTGTCGATCTCTGTTTTTGAGGCAAATCTACTGGCGAAAACAAAAATTTGCTATCGTCTATTGTTTTTGAGTTATGGAAAGAAAAGCTCGATTTTTCGACTTTTGGACGCAATATGTCAATATTATGGTTGTTTATTAAGAGATGATTACTTTTACATTCTTAAGGCACTTTTTGCTGTATAATGTAGAGGCATCGAGAACATTTTAAAAAAGGTACAATTACAAAGTTGTAGCTTTTCGAATGGGAATCATAGTTGGCATATGGTTTTTTTTCCTTTCTAACCATGTATTTCAAGTAGGCGGGTGTCATCTACGACGGTTTGTCCGTTTGTTTTCGTCATAAAATATCAATTAAATCATTTAATCGTTAAAAATTAGGATGTCGTACGAAAAGTTTCACTATTGAAAACTTCACAAATCAAAAGCAACCCGACTTTTATACATGGTTAGGAAAGGAAAAAAACTGTTCCAACCAAACAATAGCCATTTATGATTCCCATGCATTTGAAAAAATACAACTTCAGGCCATAAATCGAAATTGCACCTTCTTTTTCAGATTTTCTCGATTTTTCTGACGTCCTAAAATCGAAATGTTGTTTATAAATCGAAAACAAAAAACGATAGTGGATTTCTGTTTTTGCCAGTTAATTCATCTCGAAGAAAGAAGGGGTCGAGGATGCGACCCGATTTTTTTTGTATCTCCCATGGTTACCGAGTTACCCTATACAAACATCGAACTTTGCCCACCCTGTACTGTAATTAAAAGAGTTTTGTTCGAAAGGCGATTTGCTATTATTCGCGGACCCACCTTATCGTAGACGAGGCTCTGGAACTTGTCTGCTATGTTCGATTGTCTGGGTATGTGGGACACAACTGGGGGAGTCTCCTTGTAAATTTCAGTCTCGAAGTGTTCGCCGAATTGAAAATTCTTCATTTCTGTCACCTGGAATCGCATGAATTCATTACCTCATAGGTTTTACCATTTTTTTGACTCCTCTAATAATATTTTGAACATATTCCGGAACCAGAAAAATCATAGAATACTTGGTCGTAATAAATAGCAGATTCTGTAATAAGGTTAGAATGAAAAAAATTCAAAACGAGTGGAAACTTCCGAAACCGAGCGATAGCGATGAGCGTGAAGAACCACAAGTATGGCTGATTCAAGATGACGGACAAGTTTTGTGATTATGGTCTGCAGACATATCATGAAATGCTAAGACACACGAGTCTCCTCATTACTTTCACATTCAATTCAAAATTTACATATATTGTTTGAAAAAAATGAGAAAAAATAACTTATCTCGAGCACCCACGATTTTGTTACATTTAAGTAATCATTATTTCATATTTAGTTCACATTGCGAATGAAGCATGTTTCTTTAGTTCTTTCAAATTATAATTTTAACTTATTCAAGAACATTTTTCCCAAACTAATCAGAGCATCTTTTCTGTTACCTGTGTAACATTTTCATTAATGGAACTTAGTTTATAACTCATATATGTGGCGAGTCCCTCTTGTAACCAGAGATCATTCCACCAATCGTTGGTAACTAAAAAAAAAATTTGTTAGGTCGATTTTTATTTGACTTCATTGGTGTATTCATATTACCCAAGTTCCCGAACCAAAAATGACTGAGTTCGTGGAAAATGACTAAACTTATTTGAGTTTTAGTGAAGATTCGAAGGCTCGGGGTGAGTAGTCCTTCTCTGAATGTGATGAGTCCCCAGTTTTCGGTAGCTGCAGTTTCCGATCTTTTATATTCGATCATGTCTATAAAAAAATCGGTATACTTGAACTCCTGTTCAACTACATAGAATTTGTTCGAGAAATAAACAAAATATCTGCGTGATCAGTGGCATGTTTTTTCATAAGCCTTTCACATGAAGTAGGTAGTTTCGTCATCATATCGTTATATACCGGGCTATTCAAATTCGTTTCTGTACATGGGGATCTCGTAAACGATAAGAGATAGAGTGTCGGTTAAATTGTGACAAAGTTGCGTATTTTAGAGACCTATTCAATGATGTGAAAAAATCGAATTTAGCTCTTTTTGTTCTGGAGATATACAGGAAAAACCAAAAAATCCCAAATTATTTATTTGCCTGTATCTTCTTTATTCGCAGACATATTGAAAATCTATCCACATTTTGCTATTGGCACTTGATGTGGGCTATCAGAATATGTTCATGAATCTTTTATACAGGGTGTCATCTGACTTGGGCCACCCCCATCTTTGAATTTTTAAATACGGATCTGTATTTTTTGTTGTAGTTTTTGGATCGTCGACGTTCACTTCATAATAAGAAATTAGAATATTGATATATTTTCAATATGTCTGCGAATAAAGAAGATACAGGCAAATAAATAATTTGGGATTTCTTGGTTTTTCCTGTATATCTCCAGAACCAAAAGAGCTAAATTCGATTTTTTCACATCATTGAATAGGTCTCTAAAATACGCAACTTTGCCACAATTTAATCGACACTCTATCTCTTATCGTTTTCGAGATCCCCATGTACAGAAACGAATTTGTATAGCCCTGTATGTGCTTCATCATAGATATGATGAATAAATCAGCATCAATACAAAACAATCAATAAAACATAATGTGACATCAATAATATTGTGACATCAATCAAAAGTCATTCATTAGTCAAGCCCAATCTTTTTCGTTCGTAATTAATTTTACGCACTGCTGTATTACTGGTTGCGTGATCACCTACTGGTGACAACGGAAAAATAAAGATGACAAATATTCGTGACATTCGTGTGGGCATTTGGTCTTGCAAATATCAATGGAATTGTTTGTGCAAACGAAAAA
This sequence comes from Chrysomela aeneicollis, assembly GCA_029955515.1. NCBI lineage: Eukaryota > Metazoa > Arthropoda > Insecta > Coleoptera > Chrysomelidae > Chrysomela > Chrysomela aeneicollis. The sequence continues at coordinate 6,508,304 of JARUHQ010000022.1, forward strand.
ATAAAATAGTAATTTATTGATTATGGTCGTAGAAAAAATAGTGTACAAAACTTATTCGTGGCCGTTATTCGGCTCGTGCTAAGCGACTACTCGTGCAAAAAATGTCACTTTCCACACTTGTTACGTCTATATTGTAGTTTGAAGTTATTGAAAATATTTGAATTATAACGAAAATGTTCGAACTTATAAAATAGCGATTGCAGAACAAGTATGTGTGAAATTGGTTGGGAAACTAGAAAAAATCTAAATATACAGGGTCTTGTGAATAAACTGGCATACAAAAATGCCGTTGCAGTCAGGGGCGGATCTAAGTAAGAGTGGGCCTCGGTGCAAGAAGTGCTTGTGGGCCTCTCTGACTTCAAAACTAATATTTAAAATATGACTTGCCCCTGCTCGAATGGTTTGGATTATTTAATTTATTTTTAAACATTAACAAGAATAACAAGCAGAAAATATAAAATAAATATCAGCTACATTCTAAATAAAACAAAGAAATTCTTAATAAACTAGTAGTACCTATACACTATAGACTATACAGTATACTTATTAGTTATTATAGCTTATAGCGCCCTTTTTCTAACTTTGGCATTTGCAAAACGATCTATTAAATTAGAGATGTCTAAGTTTGATGCCATTTTATTTTCTATAGACAAAATTGATAAGTCACGCAATCGCTGCTGACTTATTGTAGATCGCATATAGTCTTTTATCATCTTTTATCATTTTTATCAAGCTTGCTAAAAGATCATTCCAAAGAAGCAACTGTTACAGGAAGGGTAAACAATAAAAGAAAAACCGTATAAACCTCGCAAAATTCTGCTTCCATAAACGCATACTTCTTAATAATAAAATCAAAGAGTTGTCTTATGGACATATCTTCTTTAAGATCATGTTTCATTAAATCTAAAATCATGTGAAACTGATTTACAAAACGATGAGATAAAACTTTCGGATATTTTTCGCATAATTCTTCACATCTGTGTAATATTTCTTCTGTTGAGCTTACAATTAAATAACGCGGTTCTAAAAATTCAAAAGTTTGTTTCACGGCGAGCATAGCAGAAAATCGTCTAGTAATCTGATTGCGAATTATGTCAATAACAAAGTAATAAACTTTAATCTTAAAAAATTCTTTTCTGTTTTCGAAACGATGATCAAAAGCAAGTTCGTCAAAGTGTTTTTTTTACTTTTCTTTGCCTTTTTGTTGCCTGAAATGCCGGTTCAATACTCAATTTGGTGGCCAGATCTATGGCTTCAGATTTTATATTGTCATAAGATTTTGGGTCTCTAAGAGTAGATATATGTTCACATGCACGGTCTAAAACTGTCGTTACTTGATTCAAATCAATGTCAACTTTTTGTAAAGTTTTTGATGCTAAATTAATATGATTCAAAGTTCTAAACATAAAAAGTCGTAACAAATATAAATTCAAAAGTACTCATTCTTTTTTTTAAAGAAGAAGCATCCGCAATTTCATCTTTTTTCGATGATTTTAATTCAATCTCAGTAAGAGCTTTCAAAATATCAGATAATCGGCCGGTTAGGTCAGGTCGGTATTTTAGAACTTCGAGTGCGAAGGAGCTGGCCGGGGCCCTCACAAGCTCGGGGCCCCTGTGCACTACACCGAACTGCCCGGTGATGTGTCCGCCCCTGGTTGCAGTTTGAATGCCACTTTTGAAGTTAAAGTTCCTTTGAAAATTAAATATGTTGCAATAAATTTCTTTACAGGAAGAATTTTGCACACGGTATACAAATTTGCTTGCATTTTCTGGGCATTATGACTAAACTCGCTACCTCAATAAAAAACCTATTACATGTAGGTATTTCTTACCTAACTTGGGCAGCGGATAAGTGATATTTGTGTAATCGGAGTAAAATTGAATAGCTTTCTTCGTGCACTCTATTGCAAAATTATTGTTTTCTTTGGTAGCGTTGAACGTATAAATTCGTATAGGCACGTTTCTTCCATGGTCTTCTAAAATGCCTTCATAGTATGGGTAATCGGTAAAAGCAAAAGATATCAGGTACGTCGACATCAGCACTGAAGTAGCAAAATCGTATACTACTCCAGCGGAGGTTTTAAAGCTTTTCTGGAACATAGAAAATGAGCGATGGTTTCAAAAAGCAGCGTCCACGTTTGACGATGGGTAAACATTTTGTTGAAAAAACAACAATTCGGAAAAATAAGGCTGATGCATGAATGCATGCAAAGCTGGTACTTACAATCTCGGGCATATTTGATATTGCCTTGTATGTCTCATTTGGAGAAATTAAGCGTAAATTGTATTTAGCTTTGAACGATGGTTCATCGAAACATGGAAATACTGCTCTAGCATATATCGGCTCTAAGTCAGTTACAAAAATATACCTACAACAATTCAAGAATACACAATTAAAATTAGGGTGTAATAATTCTAATTCTTGTTTATATTAACATCAAGTATACTCAATAAACACGTCAAAAACTCAAGGGTTCATTCCTAGCTAGGCCTAGGACTATTCCAATCTTCTATGATTTTTAGAAAGCCGCTTCGAAGATACAGGGCGAGCATTTTTTTCATTTTCAGATAAATACTACAACGTTGCCACTTTTCATTTATACCGAATTCAGTGAATCCCAGTTTATTCCTAGACGAATTTGGCTTTGGCGATACTAGCGGTGAAAAATGCGCTGTTGTTATTGGTCAGTTTGAATAGTAGGAACTATCGCAGCCAATCTCTATTGTTTTATTTCAAGGTCACAGCATTGTCAAAGCGAAATCGTCTAGAAATAAACTGGGCTTGATTCAACAGAAGTAATCTATTCAACTTTATGTTTGACAGTGGTAGTTGATATTTTGAAACAATAAGTTATACTGATCTTCAATGTTAACGCGGATTTTTATGCGCAACGCTTTTTCATTAATCTGTTACTTTTTTCACTGTCATTAGACCATATTTTCAAAGATTTTGATTCCTTTATGCACGACCTTCATTTACTTTAATTTCTTCTGCGTTTCGTCACACAAAAATATAAATTAATTTTCTGAATCAACTCCTATACATTCTGACAATGAAAAAATGTAACAGGTATATACTTAGTATAGTTCTATTTATTTCCCTAAGATTTTGTTAAAAAACAAGAAGACATCGTTTGACAAACTCGCTACAGTGCAAACCACATTATTTTTAGTTTATATGTCGTTAAAAGATGAGAGTGGTTGATGAAAGAAAAAAGTTAATTTGTGTGCATAAATGGTGAAATGTAGATCAGGAGTTCCAACATCTCTAGTTGAAACGATATAGTGATTGAGAAATGAGCCTTTAGTTCAGTTTTGATCTCTTATTACATGTAACGACCAAAATAGTCTAAGGAACGGCACGATTATTATTATCACCATTATCATTGTATTAACACCCGGTATGTTGTAATGAGTGCGACATCCTGGCCAGAAGTCGTTACTGATGATTAATATGTTGATTCATGTTCTTAGGTAATACTTTATGCGATCAGAACAATGAATAATGTACTGGCAGTTCTCACCGAATCGTGCTGGAAGAAGTTATAAAATATTTTTTTTTAATAAAGTTAGCTGTAGATTCTTCCGAATATTCAGCTGAATATTCTCTAGTCGTAACATACAGCCCCGCACTATATCTCTATACTCACCCTTGATTTTCATTATATTCATATGGAGCCTTTATAAACCCATAAGAATTCTCCACTAGCTGTCCCGAATATTTTATGAACACAGTATTATCTCCTGGCTGGATGTCTTCGTCTGCATAATGAATCGCTAGTTTATCGTCTGGTCCAGGAGTAGATAAAGCCTTTTTTTGATTGATGTAAGTTTCTGAGATGTTGAGTTTTGAACTGTGCAGAGTAATATGAGGCAGGTTATTCGTGGTTTTCACGTAAATTAGAACTTCTCCATAGAATACTTCGTTGTCGAATTCCGGCCGGATTGTTATCGAATAGTGAATTGGGATCGTTTCTTTGGACAAGCGAAAATTCGTTTCTGTAAATTAACAATATACGAAACTATATATATAAGAGCAGTATACTGAATTTTAGTAATATAAATGATCTAGTGACTTCAAAGAAGAAAAAAGTCCTGGAGACCTGTACGTGATACGCCCTCTATCACCTCTTGCTGTATGTCCCAAATATTATATTTTACCCTGTATATCGAATTTCAATCAAATACATTAAATTCGGAAAATATAATTTTCAGTGAATATTGTATTGACATGTAAGGTCACTGTAAATGTTAGAATACTTTTAGAGCAGAGCCGGAAGAAGGCACCATGCAGCTAATGCACAGCATGGGGGCGCACATGGCAAGGGGCGCCAAAAATGAGTTCAAATATTTGATTAAAAGATACCAATTTCAAAATTTTCGAAGCGCACACGCCGCGTAAACAATTAATAAACAGTCCATGCATCGAAGCAAAAAGTCAGCTAAATAGAAAAAAATTAAGTCCTTTATAGAATAGTTCTCAGAGTGTCTCGGATTGTAGTCAAACTTAGTGGTGAAATATCATATATTTATAGTTTTTTCTAGAAAAAATTATTTAATGTTCGAATAAACGCCGCTCTAAATTCCTCAAAATTCAGCGAGACATTAAAAAACAGTATTATGGCCGCTTCTTGTGACGTTAAAAGTCCTCTGATAGGCATATTCAGTGTTGCCAGTTTCACTATTCTTAGGAGCTTCTGAGGAAATGTTAACCAATTTCATCCCATGAAAGAAAAAAATCGTTTCCAGCATTTACCATATTAAAATGAAGACTTCGTGTTTGAAAGCTGTTTATTTAGTTGATCTTGAATGACATGTATGTATACCTACTATGCTATATATGTCATTAGTTTTTCGGCCTACTACTCATATATAAAAAGAAATATTATGAATAACTCTCGACAACAATGTAAAACGTTTTTCTCTAACGCGCTCGGTGATATAATTCAAAACTTGTTACATCTAATCGTTCTGGAATTTATGGAATTTTTCTAAAAATTGATGGTCTCTTATTTTATATTATAATAATTGGATTGGACTTATAAAATCAAAAATGAAGAAACCACGAGGTGCGAACGGCAATAAATAAAAAAATAATAATTTTGTATCAGAACTGAATTTATTTTCTCAATATACTTGGATATAGTGTTTCTATATTGTTTTGAACAATATTTTTCAGAATTTGTGTTATTTTTCTGTGATACAAAATTTATTCTTTTAATCAATGAGACCAATGATAGTGATTTTTTTTATTTTGAAAATATATTTCATTGTTTAGGAGTTATGAACCTACCTATTCTTCCTGTATTCTCTTCAAGTAGGTGAACCAATCCAAATCCTACCAAAAAACTGTTGAATATAATTATTCAAAAAATGCTCACATTCATGAAATAAGCAGAATCATAAAGAAACTCCATAACGAGCACAAATTCCAGTCCAGAAATGAAAAAAAAAACTTTCCAATGTTACAATGTGAATAAATCGATCTTCTACATTTATGAGAATTCGAAGGAAAGATTGTGCATGATAATGGGAAAAGGGTTCGCTAAAAAATCTGTCAGTTGAATGTTGATCACATCAGATACAGGCTGTTACAAAATACAAATTCTAGGCTCATAATTGAAACCGAAAATGCATGAGGGTGTCCTAAATTTGAAGTATCACACTGTATATTACAACATTCTTGTCATGTTTTGAATATATGTATCTCGATTGAAATAAACATTCATATCACAAGTGTGTCAATGAAGTCACAAAATACGCAATTTGATTATAATAATTAAATAAATCATCCAAAATCGTTGATAGGAATGACAGAATACAACAAACTTACCATGTGCTAAGGTTGCCCCACTGAAAAATAATAAAACCATCATCAATTTGGTCATTGTGATGCACTATAAAGACCCAGAAAACTTGAAATCATTTGACGACTCTCAACACTGAATTTAATGCAAACTAATAACCCAAAATCACTATTCAATGATATTAGAACTATCCGCTTCAACTTCTCAGTCACTCTCGAACTGTGGACTGTATTATCTCTTTGACGAACATCTTTTGGAGTAATGTATATAGGGTGATCTAGTGGACTGGGTCGCCTTGAATGGAACGATGATTCATTTTGCAATACTCTTATATATTCATGGATTTATCACTCGGTTATCCATGTCAAAATATTTAAACAGTTAGATCGTCATTTTTCGAAATCTGTGTGATTCGTATTTCTCGGAAGCACATGAACAAAGGTTCGTAAAATATGCGCAAATCGGGTTTTTTCCATTTTTTATATGATCGCATTGGGATTTTCCCTCTTAGGTGTGTCAAGAGAATTAATGAAGTGTTGAGATCAAATAAAAAATGAGTCGCAAAAATCTGCAGTCATTTATATTCCATATATAAACTCTTATTACGTTGTTAATAGTAGAGGATCTATTTGGATTATGCGCAGTACATCTTATTTTATATAATCACTCATTTTCTCAGGGGCCAAATATAGATGGTACAACACCTTGTATAACTATTTTCCAAAAGAAATAATGCAGTAGAATACTAACTTTTGTGTTTTATTGGATTTACCTTTATTTTTTGTAATTGGGTTAATATCAGAGATTATTTAAGTCATTTACGAACAATTCACTGTGATTAATATTCATTCCAAAACAATTCAATTATACATGGAACTGATCCAACTGGAATGCGATCCACATTGTACCAGAAAGAACGACATTTTTTCATCGATAAAAAAAGATGAGTGAGAGCAGCAGAGCAAAACATCTGTTTGAATTTGGCGCTCTGCTAGAAAACGTCAACCTGAGTTCAGTCTGGTTTTCAACCCATTTTACGAAGATTAAAAAATTCCTTTTTCTGTACGATAAGGGATGATGTCCAAGTGGCGATACAATTTTATATTCACCTGCTCTGAATGATCTGAGTATTTGGAGTGAATCGCCAAAAATCCCAAGAATCTAGTTTGAAAATAACGATATTCAGGTCCAAGCACTGATTCCAGGAAACCAGATTTGTCGAAGAAAATACTTTAATGCCAAAATGTATTTATATTTTATTCAGCAACAGACTGCTATGTTTCAAAATGATCACTACAACAAGATATGTAAAAGCAAAACTGTATATACAATATTCAATACACTAAATGCTACTAGAAAAACTAAGTAGGACATTTTTAATCTACTGAAAATAAATACTTTATACATTATAATATTGATACATATTTCCTAATCACTTTACAATACCTGCCTATCTATCACTTTCAATAACATATGGGGTGAGTAATTTTTTCTGTAAATAAAAAGAAAGTGGGCGATAGATCTTCGTAAAGTGTTGACATATTTCTAGTTCATATGCCCTCGAATAGAATCAAGTCATCATTAGTTTGAGCAGTATATTGAAATAAATTAATGTTGTGAAAGGAACTTTTTTCTTAATTCTGTGAAACCCAAGAAAACGTGGGAAAATTTGTAGAGTAGTGAATATATTGCATAGTATAGTGCAGGCGTTTTCGGAAGGCAAAATAGGCAATATAACATTGGTGAGATCCGACATAAGTCTAAGTGCCAGTTGCATAAAAGCCCGTCAAGCCTTCTGTTAACTTAACGTGGGATTAACTCTGCTAATACGCGAGCTAAGACATGCGTTGCCGTGGTTATAAACAAATTAAATATTTAATAGTCTGTTAAATCTTTATGCAACCGGCCCTAAGCCTTTTTTATTTCACACAAACGAAATGTGAGGAATACGTATATGTCAGTACCACCAACGTTTTATCGACTACTTCTACTTGAGAGAACGCCTGGACTTATATCAAGAGATATTTCAAGAGTTCAGGTGGATTCATGCAATATCAACTTAAATTAAAATGAATATAAGATTTATATGGAATTTAAACTAAGAAACAACATCAAATAAGAAAATTAAGGAATTTAGTTATCTGTCAAAACTGTCACTGTATATGAATGTTTTTGTCAAAATTAAATGGAAATAAGAATTATAATAATCATCAACTGCTTAGTTTTTTGCATGAATGCCCCCATTACCTTACATGATTTCAAATTATTGATTTTAATTTCAAATTAATTCCAGTTTGAATGTGTGCTTGCATGAATCCACCTTTCAATGTGATGCATCAATTAAAATCTTTTATGATCACACATAAAGGAAACAATAATACAACACACTCTGAACATTTCATACATATAGCAACTGATTTCAGATTGATCATTCTAGGAAATTAATTGCTCATACAAAAGAGACTTTCTGATATTCACTCACCAAGATATCTGCCCAAACGCATTTCATGCCTGTAGATCCTTACTGAACCCTACAGTATGTTGTGAAACTATCACCCACTTTTTTTTCTCATTTGGAAGTGACTCACCATATAGAAACATACACACCCATAACTATTAGTTTTGCTCTTAAAATGCAATACTCAATCATTATTTCAAGTTGAATACATTTTTGTAAATTGCCTATGAATAATTGCATTAAATATCAACCATATATTATCTCACTTGGTATTTACACAGCATCACTAGAAAGTTTCAATATAATAGCACCAAAAAGCTGAATATAATATGAAGTACAATGATTAATATAAAATTTGTGCATAAAAAGTAACAAACTTTCAAGTAGTAATGAGTTGAATAAAGTAAAATCAGATCAGCGCGTGATCACAATAGGATGAGTTATAAATTGACAATAATCGAACGAAAATATATATCAAAAGAAGAAAATAGATTCTATAAGCAACACTGAAATAGATACTTTGAGAAATAACTTGAAGACATATTTTCCGAAAATAATCGAAATACGGTTTGCTACTCGTTGAGAATGCAATTCCGGAAAAATCGCGTTACTGTAATTGTTTACGTGAAAAAACACAAATATACTTTGATTTGTCAGTTGGTCGGAAATAATTTCAATATCAATTTTTCATTCCAGGTGCAATGTTGAGCAAAAAATAGAATTTGTAACAAACAAGAGATTTCATAAATGCCACATATTCTTTCACGAACTACCACCGGTACTATCTTTCAACATTTACATTTTTTAAACAACCTTTAATTTGAAGATCCTCCCTGAACTGCATTATCAGGAATGATATCAAAAAAATTCTGCGATTTACTCATGGATGATACATCATAACACTTTTTGAACGATCAAAAAATACTTTTCAATTGAAATAAATCGAAGCGAAAACAATTTTATGCGAAATTCATATGTAATAATCATTTGTTTTTTGTTGATACTTGGCTAATAATAAATATATCGCTTTTCATTCAGTCACCGACACATAAGTTATTGCAATAAAAATGCTCTTAAGCTAAAGTCTAGGCGTTTCCGTAAAGCGAAGTCGGCAATAAAACGTCGGTTGAGAAAAGGTCTTATATTCATGTCAGGTCTTCAATGATTTATTGCCAACTTCGCTTTCCGAAAACACCTACACCATAAACGAAGTCCACCAGAGGCAAATACTGTCAATAACTCTAGCTACTGCACTGTACCTACGGCAGCGGAGTTTATAAATCAAGTTTTAGGGTGGAAACAGACGGAGCGGTATCCGCCGAGTCGGCAAAAATGCGGCTAAAAACACATGCTGATTTATTTTTCTTAGAGACCGTTTGGCGTGCTGTAGAATTCGGAGAGAAAATAAACGCAAATATTGGATGCATCTGATAAGTGAGAAAAAAAATACATGCCGTACCCGAACTGATTGAAAACCCAGAAAACAGTTTCAATTTCACGAGAATGTTGAAAGACACATTTCAATAAGTGTTGTAAATTATGAAAGATCTGTGCTCGAAATTCTTCTATCCCTTTTAAACACCTCGCTAACGCTCAAGTCTGTTTCGTCCAATATACACGTCGTAAAACCGATCGATTTGGCTGCTTAATCAGCGAGGCATCGTCTGTTTCATATAGAATTTAAAATACTACAACCAGACACCGAGTCGGCCGCCGACTTGGCACAAAACGTGTCGTGTGTTTTCACCCTAAGGCATTTTTTCTGCGAGAAACTGTTTTGAAACACTCCATTTTCTTGAACAATTTGTGACGTCTCACTCGATTTCTGGTTCAAAACGTTTCGAAAGCGTCTCCCGGACCGTTTCAATCATGTTTCGATATGGCGAACTGTCATTTTTCAATTTCCAGAGGTTAAACAGTGAGGTTAAATAACTGTGACACGTGACGTTATGAAACGTCACATTTTTTCGGCTTATAGATTGATGACGTAACGCGTCGTGCGTTTCCACCCTCATGGCATTCTTTTGCGAGAAACTGTTTTGAACCCATTTGAAACCCTCCATTTTCTTGATCCATTTATGACGTCACACTTGATTCTGGCTCAAAACGTTTTGAAAGCGTCTCCTGGTCCGTTTCAATCATGTTTCGATATGGCGAACTGTCATTTTTCAATTTCCAGAGGTTAAACAGTGAGGTTAAATAACTGTGACACGTGACGTTATGAAACGTCACATTTTTTCGGCTTATAGATTGATGACGTAACGCGTCGTGCGTTTCCACCCTCATGGCATTCTTTTGCGAAAAACTGTTTTGAACCCATTTGAAACCCTCCATTTTCTTGATCCATTTATGACGTCACACTTGATTCTGGCTCAAAACGTTTTGAAAGCGTCTCCTGGTCCGTTTTTATCATGTTTCAATATGGCGAACTGTCATTTTTCAATTTCCAGAGGTCAAACAGTGAGGTTAAATAACTGTGACACGTGACGTTATGAAACGTCGCATTTTTTCGGCTTATAGAATGATGAATGTTTTAAAACGGTCCTCGAAACTGTTTCTTCGCAAACAAATGTTGTAGTCGTTTACCGCCTGCCCAACAACTGCCCCGCTTAGAAGAGGCCGCCCTTCCGGCCGAAGAGCAGCGAGCTGAGCGTGCCCAGCGTGGAGGTGGCTTGCTCGGGCTGCGCAGGCGCCTTCTTGACCGACACCGTGCCGAGGTCGGGCCGTGTCACACCGCCATTTTGCTGCTGCTGTTGCTGCCGCCGCTGCTTCCGCGAGTTTAGTTGCTCGAGGCGCCTGCCGAGGGCGCCACTGCCCGGCTTGCCCGGCACGCCCAGGCCGTCGGCGGGTTTTGGAGCTGAGGGGGAAGCGTTTGGTTTCAGTGTGACGTAATGAAAATGTCCACAAAAGATCGGGCATGGAATGGAGAATGCGGAATATTATATTACTGAGAGATAGGAATAAGTTTTCGAGTAGCCTCAATAGCTGGTTCAAAGCGCGACTCAAGCTGCCAGCCCGGGTTCGATCCTTAAGCAGGACAATTCTCTTTCAATCATTTTCCCTTCTATTCTGTTAGATATATGAATTATTGGATGGAATTTCAAAATAATAGTGAATAATTAATGATTTAGATGAAGAATAGTATGAAATGTAAGTTGATTGAATGGAGCATCGAGTTTTCTTGTCTAGGAACTGTGTTTTGCGAGAGCAAAGTGTTTTGCCGCTCTCGAAAGATTATCGGTTAATGTCACCAGGGTACCTGAGCGATTCGTCATTCGCCTGCCACATTACGAAATGACTAAACTCGCTTAGCATAAATTCAATATATAGGTTATCCACAGAAAACGAGGGCATCTAGAATTCTGCAAATTATATGGAGCAAATATAACTAGAAAAAATCAACTGGAAGTTATAAATACCCATACATAAAAATGCAATGACTCTCACGGTAAACGAACCGTAGAGGCTCCGGAATGACGTCACGCTCAGTTGTCGTTGAGTAGGAAGAAGGCAGACATAATAATTGACTTAAGCGGGATTCACAACCAAACTTTTTGCGTGTTTTTTTTTTTACGTATCGCCTTCTGATTGGTGAAGCAAAATACGCAATCGAACTGACGCATAAGCGCATTCACAACAAAAACTGATTTGATTAGTATTCAAGTAACTGAACATAACATAACCTCTACTTCAATGAAAAAATCAGATTTCCACTTTTTGTTTCCCGACTTTACATGATTCAAGAATAATATCCATGCAAACTGGAGGTGACGAAAATTACTTCTTCGTTTATTCCTATTTGAAAAGAAAAATCCGTCCCAATATTGATAGAACGGGCATTTTACATTCAGTAGATAAAATCACTAATGAAAGCAAATAATCTTGAGTACAAATATGTCAATAAAACACCACAACATAACCTTCACACTTCGCGTTACTCAATTCTCTACGCAAAAAGCTGAGAATTGACCATATTCATCAGATTTCGGTGGCAGCTTTTTGAGCATTCTTAGGTTGGCACGAATCTGTCATCAACGTTAATAGTCATGAATGTCAGTTGTGCAGATGAATTTATAAGCCCACCAAGTCATCAATATTTTTCTATTTATATAAATTTTCAGTTACTTCATATTTATAATAGATTTATTTAAAACCAGGATATGAAAACAATTAAATTAAATGATAGTTGACATTTATGACAGATTAGTACCAACCCTAGAACGCTCAGAAGCTTCCACCAATAGCTATTGAATGTGGTCAACATTCAACTTTTTGCGTCAGTTTGATTTCAGAATCTGCTCCACCAATCAGGAAGCAAAACGTAAAAAGCAAAACGCAAAAAGTTTGGTTGTGAATCCCGCTTTAGTCGGCTATCGTGTATTGTGTATTACCGTTGGTTGATAATTAACATTGGGGTATCACATTATGCGATTTTATCAGTTATTTAAAAATGACTAATAGACCAACATCCTAATAAGTATGTGTCTAGTGCTTCCATATTCTTTTTTCAGTTTATCAATTCGGAAAACCTATTCGAACACAATAAATAAGTATGACAAAACATATGGGTGACATTTATGTCGTATTTCTATACAGGTTTTTGATAAAATAGGTTTACAGGAGTCTAGGCAGGATTCTTCGGAAGATTTTTTGAGAAATTTTTAGCAATGAATATCAAGATAAATTTGTAAATGACATTTTTTGAGATCCTTTCACCAGAATATTTTTTGTTTAGCTACATACATTTTTTGAATCCGCAGAAAATAGTTGACATTGACGTAACGCGTCAAATGGCAAATTTCACTTACTTGAAGAGACAGTTGGAGTAGATGACGTGAGTTTTTGGCTGCTCTTCAAGATATTTTCGCTACTGTGACTAGGCAAGAGACACGTCAGTTGGGCCATGGGACTGTTCAGCGGCGATCTCGTATACAGGGCGCTTCCCGTGTTGCCCATCAAGTTGCTTATGCCGATCCGCTCGATTCTACCCACGAGGCTCTAAAGAAAAATGTTTCGTCACCATCAACTGTTTCGATCAAAATTTCATCGTTCTGACCGACTATCTTGAATTTGAAAATGGTGACGGTGAAAGTATGTGATCCGAACAGTTGGTGGAAAAATATCAATACAATTATCCAATATCTTCGAGATTTTTGTGGAAAAACTACAGAAATGTGACACAAAAAAGGAGGAATTATATCGCAGCAAAAACTCCTGAGAAAGGGATTTCAAGTTTCGACCATCGCATACTTACTAGGTCATAACCAGGGTTATTGGATTTATAATTTCGATATTTTCCTACTGAAATGGAACTCATTTTCTTCAATTATCGTTAAAGAAATTTCAACTTTCTGAACAAAAGCAACTTTAATATCACATACTTCAATCCTTCCTGAGTTTACCTATCTTGATGAAATAATTTTAACTTATCATTAATACATCCGGCATTACATGAAAAAAAAAACTCAAAATATTAATATCACAATCAGAAGGCTATAGAAAATTTACCTAAGTGACGAAAGTGATTCGTTTTCTTCATCTACAGAATCTACGAAAGCGAATAATGAAATTTGTTTCTTCGAGTTCCAGTGCATTGATTCAATTTTTTATAGCGTCGAATACTTCTAATTGATGCCAAAGTTCAAAGATCACTTCTAGGTGGTAAACAAAAGCGAGCAATTCGAATTCATTTCAACTTTTCGGTATCCATTGGTAGCGGGAATGAAATAAAACCTTGAAGGATCTTTGAACCTTTTATTAGAAAAATAACGATTACAAAGGTCAACATTTGTTATCAGATATAAAAATAGATTCTCAATTAAACTAGACGAAGATCATTTTAATCAACATTACGAAACTCTTATGGAAAGCGGACATTTAATAAAACTATCAATAAATACAAAGGCCTTGGATTGGTTAGTCAAACAATTTTAGCATTTCGAGATATTAGAAAATAAGGGCTTTCACAATTTTATTTTTACACCCATTTCCTTGGTAATTTGTGGAGTTATACCTTAATTGCAACTTTTGAACTTGGAAATAACATTAAGAACTATTCGGACGACAAAGATTGAACGAAAACAAAAAACTCTCAATTTCAGATTGAATTGTCAATAAATATTAATTTAGAAAACTCACCTTTGAATCGCTAATATATGATGCAGTTAAATTTTTTAATAAGTTCTAGCCTTGATAACATTTTTAGAAATCCTTGTGAAAAATTGCATTCAATACAATTATACATTGTGAAACACCCAATGATAAAATTCAGTACCCCAATCATTGAGCATATTTATAAAAAACGCCGGAACATATCGATTTTAGATTATAAAATTACATCCGGAACGGCTTTAACGCATAAATTTCTGTGAATTAAACATTTTTTACTCCTGATAAAAGGTGTATTTTTGTTTCTACCCATAGGAAATATGAAAGTTGTTGAATTCTTGAAGACGAAACGACCGACAGTGAAGTCGTTAACGCCATTTTTCACAGCTCAAAAAATTGCAATGAAAGTAAACCTCATTTCTCGATGAATACTGAAACAACTCTAGGAACAAATAAAAACTAAAATTGCGATATTCGGGTTTTTCAATAAAAAAAAATCAAGAGACACGTGAAAGATCCTTATACTGCGCAATATTTCTCTCATTGAGCAAAATCAAAATTCTTTTTTTCATCGAACGGCGGAATTATGGAACTCACTTCCCAGAGAGGTTTTTCCTGATACTTAACCCCCAAACTTTCAAGAATAGTTCCAATACCTATTTCCTTTCCTAATATCCTTCTACTGGCTTGCACGATGTTCGTCCGCGAACATTATAGGTTTTCCTCTCGTGAAATCAAAAGAAAAATATCCGTATCTCCTACTGATACCAAGATACTCATTTTCTTTATTCTCACTTTGGCCACCCTGTATATCAAAATTATTTTCATCTTAATTTATCATCCAATCCTATCCAAATAGCATGTCAACTAAATTAGATATCATTCGTATTTTACACTTGACTAAATCAAAATTTCAAATGTGAATAAAAAACTTTGCTTTGGACTTATTGTTTACAAAAAAACTAAGTATTAAGTTTCAGACAGATCTTTCAATAATCAATTTACATATGATTGAAAGGGAGATTCACATTAATTCATACTCTCAATTTCACAGATGTTGAAATTCTGAAACGATAAATAAACGTCATGATCCCTTTCAGAGGACCTCGTATCGTGATTTTCACGGATATACGATAAATCCGTGAGATCATAAGTGATTGCGTGAGTCACATTCGAGAGATCCATATTTTTATACCCAAACAAACTCGAAGATGAGGATAGTTCAATATAGTGCGTTTTCCGAAGGCGAAGTAGGCAATAAATCATCGATAAGACCAGTATCATGGGTGAGACCCGACATAAGTCTGAGCCCTTTCCACTCAAATGTAATGTACTCAAGATACGCCCCTAGGGGGAGTGGCATGTCGGGTCTTACCAAAGTCTAACTACCTACCTCGCCTTCCAAAAACGCCTGGGCTTCGGACATATCCAACGACCTGCATTCACATAAATAAATCTTCAACCATCACCACTTCCTGTAGTATCAAGAGCCATCACAAATTCATCATAAAAATATCTACATCATCAACCAAATAAAACCCCACCAAACTGTTCCTACCCGGTGAGGTAACTCAACCCTCACAAGAAGAAAAACCCGACGCTACAACCGCCCCCGACTTCCGTTACCTCTTGCCGCTGCTTCTCCCTGTCCCGCTTGCCGCCTGCCGCCCTAGGGGGCGGGCGCTTCTTCTTGGCCCCGCCCCCGCCGAAAAAGTGCGGCACCGAGCCGAACAGCAACTGCGGCAGGCTGAACTCCGCGTACGGCTCGGGCGAGCACGAGCGCGAGTGCGACGGCGAGCTGTCAGGGCTGTTGTGGGGCGTGGCGGTGGGCGTGAAGCTGGCGGGGCCGCAGGGCGTGCTGACGCACGACGGCGTCACCGCCTTGATGCCTGCGGAACAAATGGGGCGGAGCGTCAGACGACGGTGTTGTGACATTGTCGATCTGAATGAACACCTACTAGACGGTGTGATATTTCTCATCAGTCCTGAACAGAACTGCGCAGTGATAAAGCTCAATTTATAAACTCCACTTCCGTAGCTACAGTTGACGATCCAGTTAATGTAAATGTTATGTCACAAAGTAGAAAAAACGTGCTCAAAATTGAGAAACTGAAATGGCAAGTGAATGTATTTGCATATAGAATGTACACAATAGTTAAAACAATTTTAATCACTTACGTTGGGTTGTATATTTGCTTCACGCATATTTCGTACCCACTGAAGAAAGAACACAAAAATTAGTCCTTCTTTCAACTGAAACACCACACACAGTGACATTCACTTGTTTTCAAAAAAATTTAGCAGAAAAAACTATTGTATTTGAAAAAAATTGTACTTCAAATCATAACAAACCCATCGAGAACCGAGCATGATGGGAGCTGTACTTCGTGACAGTGTCAAGTTGACAGCTCAAAGTCTAAGTTTTTTTAAGAACGATACATTCGTTGAAAAATATTATTTTTACCCCTAAAAAGTGTTAAAAACAAGAAAATGTAAGTGAGTGTGGTTTTCCAGTTGAAAGAAGGACGAATTTTGTGATATTATTAGCAAAAATTTGAGATGTCAAATGGTGTATTCAGGACTAGCGATTCGACTTCGGATTCTTGTTCAGGAGACCAAAATACGTGAATAACGTTTTATTATTATTCCTGAGTAAAAATATGTATGAAAGTGAAAATTTTCAGATTATTATAGATACATAATTATGTGTTGAAGTTAAAAAAAAGAAGAACATAACTTCAACCTAAAATTGGGTCGCTGACAGAATAAAAAATGAAACAAATGAACATCGAACGACTTCTATAAAGTAGCGACCTCATCTTAGCAGACGTTTGGGACTTGAGTGAACAGACAATTATAGTTCCAGCCTACTAGGTTTCCATTCAGATAGACATGGTATACAGAATGTTGTTGACTCAACCTAATCAGAGAAAAGTGATTTAATGTTATTTTATTTCGGGAAGAATTTCAAAATGGAATATAGTATATCAAGCGATTCGTGATTACATGATTCAAATTCGTGATACCTGGTCACAGATTAGAAAATCTAACAGATGAGACAGTCAGACAGAGCGCATACAATTGTATGAAGAGAGATGTCGAAAGCGCAAAATTTAAAGGTCCAGTCATAGATATGCACAGGCGCAAAAATATTGATTGAGTTTTGTTTACATCGTTGTCATCATTTTGTTCGTTATGTTACAAAAGTTCTCGTCTTACACGATTCACGATCCAGTATTTTGGATGGGTTTATGTACTTACAATGAATAAGATATTTCCCATAAACTATAATTCAAAAGGAAAAGTAATAAAGGTTTCGAGGATTATCACGGCACAGATTAAACAATCTGTTATCATAGATATATACCTTCATTTTCTGGAATGTGAATCAGGTACAATAATATGTTAATTGTTAATCATTGCTATGTGTAAATGAAGATTGTAAATCATTTTCAAATGAATCGGAGAATATCATTCAAAATATTCGAATTTCATCGTAAAATTCATTCAGAATTCATCTTATTCCTAATAGACACTAATTTCCGATGACAACTTGTTCATAATAAATCACATCAGTAGTTCCAGCGGTGACAACGCCTATCCGGCAACCGATGCGCAAAATTAAAAGGTCCGAGGTCAATGAAAACGGATATCGGTACATCTGCAAGGTTTTTTCTCATCTGTGACCTGGTCATGGAGAAATATAATTATGATAAATCCCAACAACTGCACCCACCTCGCTCGTTGAGCATCTTGGCCAAGCCGAACGTGGTCGAGAAGGTCGAGCAGGAGTTGCGCCTGCTGAGGCCACCGGCGGGCGTCGCTGGCGGCGACGCCCTTGCGCTCGAGCACACCGACGCCGTCCGGCTGGCGAGCCGGCTGGCCGCCGCAGTCGAAGTGCCGTCGTCAGGGTGCATGATGGTGCTGGTGGTGTACGTGTAGGTGTGCGCAGACGCTTCGAAAGCCTTGCCCGGATTGGAGTACTCCTCGTCCTCTTCGAGATCGCTCAGCGCGTACGCCTGCAGGCCGAGCTCCTCCAGGTCTTTGCCCACCCTGATGAAGGAAGTGATGAAAAGACTCATTGATCGCGGCAAACGAATGATATGCAGGGTGCCCGTTTTCAGAAAGGGAAGTTTCCGAAGCTCAGATTTTTATTTCACGTTATAGTTTCTGAAAATTCACCGAGTGAGAGAGATAAATACTTTTTTCCTACGACCACGTATGGAGACGTCAAAAAGCACACTGTTTTGTTATTTGGAAAGTAGCTCATATCACCATGGTCTTGTTATTTGAAAGAAAAGAACACTCGTTTTGAAATGAAAAATATCACACGGTCGCATGTATATGGATAGAAATTATCAAGATATATTGGTTGGTTCTCACTGTTGGTACCACTGTCAGGGGCGTAGGAAAAATAGTGCATTAAACTCGTTGGAAATTGCATTTCCCTCACTCGTTGTGCGAAATAGGAAACTTCCACAATTGTTATGTAATATACTATTTCTATTTTGGTACCCTGTTATTTAATGAAGTCATTATGAGACGCTATCGTAATAGCGTTTGTTTCGATACGCGTTTTTTATTATTCGGAAGTTGGTAAAATCGAACTGTGAAATGATAATCAGAAGAGTAAGGTCCAGTTTACTGCTCAGCAATTTTGGATTTGGTAATACTAAGAGTGGAAAACGCAATGTTTTTTTGACCAATAACAACAATAAAAACACTGCATTTTTCACTGCTGGTATCGCAAAAGCCAAAATCACTTAGCGCAGTAAACTGAGCTTTATGCTTGTGCAGTATGGTCGTATGAACCGACAGCATCAGTCAAATTTTAAATATTTCATGTTAATCATTGTTACCAATCGAAGATGTTTCTGTTATTTATCGATATTGAATCAATGTTTCTCAATAAAATACTTTAAATTAATCCACATTAGAAAAAATTGTATATGACACGTTGTCGCACTTGTCCAAACAACTCGTGCGACAGACGAATAAAATATATATCATAGAAATATTTAGAAATTCTCCAAGAGATGATCACACCAAAAATTCTTTCGCTAATAACATGCTTAACTCAGGACATAATGTTGATATCAAAAGGATTTATATTATTATTTGACTGGGTTGGTCGCCGAGTGCGACCATACATATTTTTATATTTCGCGGGAAGCCATTTCAAAGATGTGTAACTTGAGCGGCGTCTATAATTTCAGGTAGTGTCATTCGATATTGAAGTGTTTTTAACAGCCAACTCAGTTGCAAAGCAACCCTCGAAGTCTCATTGCGACTTGTATGAGTAAGGAAGACGGGGACCTTAACTTTTTAATAGTCCGAAGGATTGAAATCTAGGTACCAAGAATGTTCGGTTGGTCACCTATCTCCTCCCGCAAAACGATACTATAGAAATAAATAAATATTTCCAATAGCCGCCGCGGGATTTGAACCCGGGCCTTCACTATAAGCCAGCGATTCAACGCACCATCCCAATTATCACTGTCTATTTCCATATTTCAGATAATAGTTGATAACATTTTCGACAATTGAAGATGTGAATTACTCAATTTTCTTCGTCTGTACAAAGAATTTCATTGATATTTGAAACCATATAATAAGCCAGCGATTCAACGCACCAGCCCAGTTATTACTGTCTATTTCCATATTTCAGATAATAGTTGATAACATTTTCGACAATTGAAGATGTGAATTACTCAATTTTCTTCGTGTGTACAAAGAATTTCATTGATATTTGGAACCATATACCTACATGAATGGCACCTATTATAGGTTGTCGCTAGTAATATAGAATACCTCCCGTATCAATGTACTGTACTGTATCATAATTGAGTCATTTTCGAATGTTAAAAGTGCAAACAAATGTGATGCAAAAATACGTATACGTGAAATAAAAAGCTGAATTTCGGAAACCCCATTGTTATCACCTACAGTTTTCTCATTTTGTTTTCACTCCCACTAAAATTTAACTATTTTTCTCCAAATTGCGTTTTTGTATTTACAGTTTTCAAATGATCAGAAAGCCTGACTGTTCGGCTCGCACTTACCGGATTTTAACGCCCGGTCTCTCATCTAGGATGCCGCCGAACGTCGGCTGCGCCAGCTGCGACCACTGGTGCAGCGTCTGCGACCCCTCCATCGGCTTGACGATCTGCAGCTTCTCGGGCAACTTCCAGCCGTGGTAGTTGCCGGAGCCGGTCGACATCAGGCTGTCTGGTGTGCGGCAACCGAACGGCACGTACGACTCCCCTTCGTATCTGCGGCGAATCCCCCCACACACGTTATTTCTCTCGTCAATCGACAAGTTCAGCCAGAGTTGAGAGAGAAGAAATATGTCTGCCCTGGTGTTGTGTTTGTCATCAAGATAGCAACTTGAAATGATGAAAATGTTATGATTGGAACTAGAAAAAGAAGACCTATATAACCTGCATATAATTCGTTTGTTTTTCTTGTGGTATTTTCGTTATTCCGATTATTTCGTGAGCATTGTGAGCTTACAATATTTTTTTTACGTCCCAATCATAACATTTCCATCATTTCAAGTTGCAATGTTGGTGACAAAGAGGACCCTGGGTAGACATATTTTCTCTCTCTCAACGCTGGCTGAACTTGTCAATTGAGATCGACGGTATCCATCATCCATTGCAATCGAATCGCGATATTATTTTTCAAGTAGTCCTGCCAGCCACTCGTGACAGGAAAAAAATTCAAATCGAGCCATAGCATCAAAATTACGCTGATTTGTTGGTAGCAAATTACAGCGAAAATTTATACCTGTTGTTTAAAGCCAATCAGATGCGTTAATTTTGACAAGTTGCTATGCGGTCACACGACCTAGCTGCAAAAAAAGACAATTTCCCTGGTTTGACAGTGCATCAAAGCTGTACCTATCGTCCAATATAACACAGACCTACATTTTTCCCTATTTTTTTTATTAATTTTATCATTAATAATCAGCTTTTTTTGTTGATATCGGATAAATTACGTTACCGTAGCAAGGCTAGCATTTAGTGTTCGTTTATCAAGCGTTGCGCGTCACATCAGATTGACAATTGTAAATGTCAAATACAGAACAGCAAATGATATTCCAGTATGTCGAGATTCGGAAATATTAATTCTTCTATTCCTACTCTAGCCAAGCTCTCTTGATTTTGTCAGAACAGCTCTCGTTGAATTAATCTATAAAAGTGAGTATTCTAAAACAATCACAAAAAATATCCGGCTAAATCTGAACTCTTGTGGTATTACGCCCAGAACAATTTTTTCACGTTGTTTGATTGGATATTCGTTCAAATGAATGCCTCATTGACATGGTTGTCAAAGTAACGCAACTGTTTATCTCGATACTAACATATCAAATTCAGCGCCTTCGCCATTGTAAAGTGTCAGATCAGATTTCGCTTTTGCGATTTTCTCTTACGTATGAAGTATAAAATAATCTCGCAGAATTAAATTCGAGGTAACTAGATTAGTACTCTAAGATAACTTATCGTTTTATTTCGCCGATACATCATTCAAACAACTTTTTAAAGAGAAATCGAATATGACATCGTTTTAAAATAATTTACAACATGGCGAAGCAACACCTGTCACTTTTATTTTTTGTTAGGAACGCCATTTTGGATTTTTCAAGGTGATTTTTTTTCTTCACATTAGAATTCTTCAAATACTTTTCTTGGTAAGAAATGTCGAGTATGATTATTGTATCGTAAACAAATTGAAAGCAAGTTTTTTACTATTATTGAAGATATTCCAAATTTATTTTTAGAGCATCATTCAGCACGAAAATGTACAACTTTGCCCCAATTTAACCAAGTTCATAATTTCCAACATTTTTATCAAAATATCGCATGATGAGTGGAAAATAATCAAAACTCGGAAATCTTTCGAATGTATCAACTCACCCGCCGAACGTGGGACCGTGATGTAGATTCGCCCTTCTTGCTAGGATTTCTCCGGGCGTCAGTCTCTTCAGAGCTGCTTCCAGTTCAGTAGCGCCTGGAACTCCTGGCACACCTTTCGATGGAGCCCCCCTGAGAAAAAAAAAAAGGTTGATCCCCATGAAACTCATAAATAACCGAATGAATTATTACATGGAAGATGATTTCAAACATTTCCGACCAATCAAAAGCCTATATTTTGTATAGTTACCATAGCAACTAGAACGATTTTGGGAAATTTTTCTCTCTTCCTTTGAGGAAGGAGCATGATATTATATCACAATAAAGTTGAAATATTTGAACTTTTTGCGGATTTTTTATGTCATCTTGAGATACTACAAAATGCACAAATCAGTAGTGTTGGAGTAGAAATAATATCAATGTGATATTTATTATTTTCCGATTCGCATTAATTTTGCGAAATTCGAATAAGCATGTCTGGTCCTTTATACTGAAATTTTTTTTTACGTTCATAGGTTGAATGATATTCACATTTCAATGTATCCAGACGGTATCGGTAAATAATGATGAACTGAATTGTTGATTCAAAATTTACGATACGGATTTGGTGGAACCACACCCTAATTCCACACAGCTCTCCGTCTTCTTGTCGTTTCATCAATATCAAAAGCAAACTGTTTTTATCATTCTTAATGCTATACGAATCGACCGTTATCGTTATGACTAAAAAACGGCATAATTCATTCCGAATCATAGACCAGAATCATCAACAGTACAGGTAGCACAACGAACGTATAAGGTTGAATTTAAAAACAGCAAAAGCTGCAACTCCTTTCTTTCACTATGATCCTTTTTCTCATTGTGAATAAAGACGCTTTATTATTATTATTAAAAAATAATCCTGAGAATTTCTCCTTCGCCGTTACCACATTACCGGATGGCGTTAGCAAAAATAATTTCAAATTTTTCTCACTTAGAGGTTCACGACCCATTTCCAAATGAATTCAGAATGAACAGACTTTCAGTTGTCTTCAAATTGACCTGTGACATCTATTTCAAAACTTCTTGGTTCTATAATGAAGTCATTATATTATTCGGAGGTTGGTACAATCGAACTGTCAAATTAAAGTCAGAAGATTTAGGCCCAGTTTACTTCTGAGCGATTTTGGATTTGGTGATTCTAGCAATGAAAAACTTCAAATCGCAGTTTTATTTGATTTAAACTGACCAATAAAAACAATAACAACATTGCATTTTTCAACGCTGGTATCGCAAAAATTGAAATCGCTCAACATTAAACTGGGCTTTACGCTTGTGCGTCAGATTCTGAATATTTCAATGTCAATGTGTTTAATCAACTATTTTAAATAAAATACTTCAAATTTATGCAAAATAGAACAAATTTTACATGAAAAACGTTTTATAAGACACGTTGTCGCACTTGTTCCCTTGGAGCACTGATCGCTTCGCTCGCCGTACTCCAAACAACGCGTGCGACAAAATAGCGTCTTATAAAACTTGTATCATAATATACTATTCTAATACATCTTTAGCAGGAAGCTACCATTCAAAATTCGTCTGACTACTGAATGAAAAACCTATGCAATTTTAGGACCTTTCACTAGTTAATCTGATCACACAATGTATCTAGTACAAGAACGTCATCAGAAATTATCTTCAAATATTTTTTACTAGTACAATTACAACAACACGGTCTGAATCAAATACGCTATATCATATATTTCCACTCAATGATCCAACTAAACAAATAAAGCCCCAAAAATCACTCACGGATATCCCTCCTCCGAATCGGTGTGACTGGAATCGGTGTCCGAGTAGCCGGTGGAATCGATGCTCGGATACCCGAGCGAGCTGCTGCTGTAGATGCTGCCCGAAGACCGCCTCATCTCGGCTCCTGTCTGCGCACGCGCGCTCATGCGCGGCCCACCGCCGCCAGCGCTCACGTACCCACCCATGCCCACGTACCCGCCCGCACCCAGGCTGCCCAAGCTGTCGCTGCTGCTCAGCGAGTTCTGCGAGGCGCAGCGCACCGTGTCGAAGACTCTCTTGAACTGCGGACTGCGAAACGCGCTCGAATTACCAACTTTGTACGTTCGACAAATGTCATATTCGCGATAGAAAATAACACGTAGCACTATCTCATGGTAACAACTCGAACTTCTCGAAGTGGTATCGTTTTTGTTTTGTTATCATATTTTTGATATTTGTGTCATTGTGAGATAGGTGTCTTTGCCACCAAACAATGACTGAAACGAGAAAAACGATAAGATTTCACATGTATTTCACCAGAACATATCTCGAAAAACTGCTGGAAGTACACCTTTCACATCAGAAGCGAACATAAACAAAATAGAGGTTATGTTTGTCAGTGGGTTATCGAGTCACCTCTAGATAGCGTATCGCTTAGCACCTATCGCAAATTGTAACGACTAAAATAGTCCGACGAAGGGCACGATTAATATTATCACCATTATCATCATCATTACCATTGTATTAACACCCGATATGTTGGTATGAAAAATAACAAGAGTGCCGGAAAGAACAACATACCAGCGGAAATCATCAAGTATGGCGGAGACATGTTAACCGCAAGAATATGGAACATAACAAAGATATGGGAAGAAGAAAAAAATGCCACAACAATGGAATAAAGCGCTGATTATGCCACTGTACAAAAAAGGACCCAGACTGCAACAATTACAGAGGAATTGCACTACTAGACGTTGCATTTAAAGTGTTAGCAAGGATAATCAAATGCAGATTAGAGAAGTACAACAATGAGAAATTTGGGGGGTATCAAGGAGGATTTAAGATGGGAAGATCGACGATTGACCAGATCTTTGTTATGAAACAGATTCAACAAAACGCCTATGAACAAAATCATGCTTTACATATGTTGTTCATCGACTACAGACAAGCATACGATTCCATCAATAGAAATATGTTTTTTGGTGCTTTGAGGAAATTAGGTATACCAGCAAAGCTGAGGAGGTTGGTAGAAATAACGTTGGAAAAAACAGAAAATAAGGTAATATTAGAGGGCAAATCTTCAGAAGAATTCACTGTGAATGATGGACTGCGGCAAGGGGACCTATTATCTGCAATTCTGTTCAACCTGGTCCAAGAGGTAATTCTGAGAGAAAGTGGCATAAGAATGGAAGGCTTGATATATGGCATCAAACACCAGTGTCTGTCATACGCCGATGACATAGTTTTGATGGCACGAACCAAGAAAGAAATAGGGATTATTAGAAGGAAAAGCTCGTCAGTATGGATTGAACGAGGCGAAAACGAAGTACATGGTAATGAAAGATGGAAGAAGAGGTGGGGCTAATATTGTCATCAACTGTGGAGATGATACGTACACAATAGAGAAGGTATACCAAATAGATTATCTAGGAGTGACGTTAGGCAATGACGGAGATGAAGAGAGAGAAATAGAAAAACGATTAGCAAAAGGAAGCAAGGCCGCAAGAATGTATGCAAAAATAATAAAATCAAAGAACGTCTCAAGGGCTGCCAAAATCAAGTTATACGAAACAGTAATAAAACCCACTGTCACCTATGCTTGTGAAACATGAACAATGAAGAATAAAGAAAGATGTATCAAACGAGTGCTGATGGAAGGACCTCCTTACAAGAAGGGTCGTCCTAGGAAAAAATGATTGGAGGAAGTGAAAAAAGACCTAGAAAAAGTGGGAGTCAGGGACTGGAAAGAAGAGGCGAAAGATAGAAAGAAATGGAGGAGAAGAGTGAAAGAACTCTTAGACAAGGGCCACTAGGCCTGTAGAGCTGATATATATTGGTATGAGTGCGACATCCTGGCCAGAAATCGTTACCGATGATTAATATTGTTGATTCATGTTCTTAGGTAATACCTTATGCGATTAGAACAATGAATAATGTTCAGGCAGTTCTCACCAAGTCTTGCTGGAAGAAGGTATGAAATGAAATCGTTTAAGCCGTTAAAGGTTAGTTGTGGATTCTTCCAAATATTCCCCAGTCGTAACAAGATATTCAACTCTTTCTGCGATCGATTATGAAGCAAGGTTCCTGTTGCTTATGTATTTATGTGATTCTCATCTGACAGATGTGAATTGAAACGACATTTAAACATCATATTTTCAGTGAATCTGGAATAATTCACTAATCGTTTGGAAACATAAATAATGTTCCTTATTAATGGGACTCGTTTCACCATACCTATATCCACCTTTATACAGGGCCAGGTCGTAACACCATAACCTCCAAAATAAATAAATGTTAAACATTATAACTGTTAGTGTTTGTGAAAATACATTGATTATCAGCTGAAAATTCGGTCGTCGTTTACTTTACCCACGAATAACGTAACCGTAGCTAGATGGGGTTAGTTTAGGCTTCCAAATAACGAAATAATCCACACCACTCACACCATATCGGAATTGGATATGCCGGAATCCGAGCTGAACTCCGAATTCATCGACATCTCCATCTCGCTCTGCAGGCTGTCGTACTGCCCGCCACCCGTTTGGCCCAACGAGGAGAACATCGAGATGCGCGCGCCTGGCATCGACTTCTTGCGCAGCTTGCGCAGCTGGTCCTGCGCATCGCGCAGTAGCGCCTCCACCTCGTAGTAGCGCGCCTTGAACTCCGACAGCTCGACGGCGAGGCTGCCCTGGTTCTCTTTGGTGATGTGGAGGAGGCCGCCGAGCTCGTCGTTCTCGGATAGCAGCTGGAATTCGTTGTCGGGGTTCGTGTCAAATATCTAATAATAGGACCTCCGCCTATGGCGTTGGTCTATTTCCAAGCAACAAGCATTCGAAATCTGTTAATTTTCTTGAATTATTAATGTCCTTGTGTTATTACTACATTGATCTCCGTCTAATTTCAGTCAGGAATTGAGTGATATTAGCACTATCATCACATAATAATAATAACTCACGAAGATGTACAGATGAACAGAACATCACCATTTTGTAATATTTGTTTGGATATAACAACAGTTGAATGAAAACTGGAACTTGAGCAGAAAACACAATTGATAAAAGATTCACTTGCGTAACAAAATGTCCTGAAAGTGATGCATTCAAAGAATCCCAAAGAATAACACTAGCTATTCCTAATCATTGTGTCCCATTATCATATTGGAGGCAATTCCTCTCTCTCTAGAAGCTATCTACACCTTTTCCAGTTTTATTTCAGAAACCATCAAGTTTATTTCAGAAAGCCTCAATTGAATTTCAGAATAGTCACTTGTATTTCAGAAAATATCAATTGTATTTCAGAATAGTGAGTTGAATTTCAGAAAGCGTCAAATGTATTTCAGAATAGTGAGTTGAATTTCAGAAAGCGTCAAATGTATTTCAGAATAGTCAGTTCGATATCAGAAAGCGTCAAATGTATTTCAGAATAGTCAGTTCGATATCAGAAAGCGTCAAATGTATTTCAGAATAGTCAATTGAATTTCAGAATTCGTCATTTGTATACAAAAATGATATATTCTGAAATTCAAATGACGAATTCTGAAATTCAGTTGACTTTTCTGAAATACAATTGTGACGCTTTCTGAAATTAAACTCGCTATTCTGAAATACATTTGACGCTTTCTGAAATCGAACTCGCTATTCTGAAATACATTTAACGCTTTCTGAAATTCAATTCACTATTCTGAAATACAATTGATACTTTCTGAAATACAAGTGACTATTCTGAAATTAACTTGACGCTTTCTGAAATACAACTGGAAATGGTGTAGTAGTATATATTATCAGATCATTGATTTGAGCCGACATTCGAAGGGATCATTGCGAGTTTTACCTTGGTCAGTTTTGCTTCCATGTCTTGCACTTGCGCCTGTAACGCCAGGATTTGCTCGTGCTGAGTCCTGTTCTCTTCTTTCACCCTGTCGATTTCGTCTTCCAAATATCCCATACTTGAATTAGCACATGCTGAACAAAGAAGAAATTCGAGGTTATTTGGGAATACTGCAGGGGAAAAGAAGGCAACTCACTTAATTGTCCAGTCAAATCTTTCAATAATCTCTGTTCTTGAGCTTCTATGTCGTCGGCGCATGACGCTAACCGACAGTATTCAGTCTTGAGAGCCTTGTTTTCGTCCTCCAGTGATGCTGCAATAAAAATAAACCGCTCAGAAGTAAGCTATAACTCTTCTGACTTTCATTTGACAGTTCGATTGTGCCAACCTCCGAATAATAAAAAATGCGTATCGAAACAGTTCACATTTAGTGCGGAATCGCGGAAAATTCTAATTCAACTGGTAGAAGATTAAAATTCCTAAGCTTTATCCTCCGATACTGATAAAAATGTAAATAAGGTTATCAGACTATTGCTAATATAATGTTTAACTTACGATAATGCACCTCATGACTATTTTAAAGATAATAGATTTTTTCCGTAGGTTCACTAATATCGGTTTGTTCAAACTTTTGAGGGTTATAATACGGAAATATCTCATAATTTTCGATAAAATGTAATCATAAATAAATTTGTACATGAAAAACAAATAAGAGAAGGTCGCAATTTTTGTTTAAATTTTGAAATAATTTCGTTTACTACCTAATGATTGTCGTGTTAGAACCAGTAATAGTTCATTCCTTCCAAGTTATTGTGATGTCGAATATTCGAAACGGAACATTCAATTAAGTATGATAAATTAAGTTATCCGGTATACGTAACCCGTTTGTTAAAAGTTCTCGATGTTCTATTCCAAAATTCTAAAAATGAACAACACAAACAATCGATCTGAAATATCGCAAGAGGCGTAACAGTTTCCTTATTCTCTAACGCGCTCGATGATAGTTCAGATCTGGTAACGTCACATTTCGGCACGGTTTCCACAGTGTTCAAATATAAACATTTCATTGGAAATTTATTTTGGAAAAAGTACTGTGAATAAGAATTGTGAACAAATCCTACCACTTATTTCATCGTTTTAGATAGTACTTTTTCCTGAAATTAATAATCTATTGAGGTGTATCAATTTTGAACCAGATTGAAAAAAAATATTTTCTATTATTGTTTTATCCGAAAACAGCTTTAGTAACCTAAATCGAATTAGTTTGGGTCAATACTTATCAAATATTTGGAATGGACATTCTGCGGAAAATAAACTAAATATTATTTGTGATTAAACTCAGATAAAGCATTATTTATCTTGGCTAATTTGAATCTTTTTCGGCAATAGAGACAATTGTTTTTGAATTCCCGCCAAAACTGAGGTCACGTCATATTAGTCATAACGGATTTTTCAGTTGTCAGTCGTGAAGAAAAGAATATGCAGTCAACTTTATGATAGACGCTGTATAACAATCAAGTTATGACGAGAAATCGTTTCATGGCAAATATAACAATGTGATGTGCAGATATAATGTAGGACCTGTCTTTATTCATCATTATTACATTCATGAGTTGAAATATGAGTTTTTAGCATTAGTTTTGGTGATATTCACAATGACATGAAGAAACGGTCGCCTAGAGCTTCAATTGACCATATCAAACAGCTCAGTGGCAGCTTTTTGAGCATTCTCAAGTTGGCAGGAATCTGTCATTAACGTCGAAAGTCATAAATGTCAGTTGTGCAGAATTAAAATATTTCAAATTTATAATAAATTTCTATAAAACCAGGATAGGAAACAATGGCATTAAATGACAATTGGTTAATTGCTCCATTTTCCATCAATCTCATGTTGTTTGGTAGCTTATTCCATATTTTCACGAAACCATATTGCACGTTTTTTTGAATATACGTAAATTCAACTTTATCATTTCTTAGATCAGGTTTATTTCTTGTATTGTATTTATGAGTTACTTCCCTATCGATGAACAGACATTTATTATTCAGTACAAAATTTGTATACTCATATATATTTAAAGAGATAACCGTCAATATATCACTTTTAATAAAGAGGAGTTTGCAGCCTTCGAAGAACAAATTTTTCTCACAAGTTTCTTTAAAAGAACAAGTACTCTTTGTATGTGGGAAGAATAAATGGTTAATAACCAAAACAACTCACATATCTTCTTGTTGACGAGCTCCAAGTTCACCCGACCAGAGGTGCCCGCCTCAAACGCCGACTCATCCATATCGTTGGTGAGTATCTGGATGAGCTCCGTCTTCTTCTGGATCTCATGGCTCAGCTGGACGATCTTCTCGTGGGCCGCCCGCAGGTCCGACTCCAACGAGGCGACAGTGTTCTCGAGCTTGTTGTTGTTGACCAACAGTTCCTTGCCGATCCTCGCCGTCAGCTCTAAGTCCTTCTCTTTCTGCAACGAGTCATTTGATTCGATTCATGATTCATGCGGTCGTTACCAGATTTGACTGGACGGTTCGCGTTCGGGTTGTTTGAATTGGGCGGGCAATTTGCGAGTAATTGCTCGAGAAGTTTATCTCTGCGTGTCTGAACATTGTCGATCTAAATGAACACCTAGAAGACGGTATAATATTGTCTGTTCACTGAAAAAATGACGTCACTTTTTCTGTAAGGCAGTGACATCTTCTCATAATAACCGTGAACTATTTTGAACTTGGAAGTGTCAAACCGGGCTTAACCTAACGATTTATTTACATTTTGAATTACGCGCTCCTTTTAGCACAGCGAATCTCCTGTTTCAAGCACAAAATTGTTTGATATCATTGATTCATTGATCAGGGAATCAGGAAACAGAAAAACATCGTGAGAAACTCAAATGCGAGGCGAGTGAATGTATTGGCATATCGAATGTACAAGTTGATATAATTTTAATCACTCACGTTGAGTTGTATATTTGCTCCACGCATAATTCATACCCACTGAAGAAAGCACACAAAAATTAATCCTTCTTTGAATTTAAACACCACACACACTTACATTCACTTGTTTTCAACATATTTCAGCAGAATAAACTAGTATATTTGGAAAAATTCTAAAAATTTTACCAAACCGATCGAGAAGTTGACAGATCAAAGTCTAGTGTTTCCGAAAAACGGTACGATTTTTGAAAAATATTGAATTCTTTAGCTGAAAAGTGTTGAAGATAAGTAAATGTGAGCGTGTGTGGTGTTTTAATTAAAAGAATGACGAATTTAGTGTTTTTAGTAGAAGAATTTTAAGATGTCGAATGGTGGGTGCATATTTACGAAACAATCATTTCTGATTCTTGTTCTTGGAATATGCCTTATTATTGTTCATAAAAAATGTTATTGGACCTTTTCGAGTAGAAATTTGTGAAAAAAGTAAAAATACCTGTCATATTATGATACTTACATACAATATATGCTGAAGTCAAAAACAAAGAAGAACATAACTTCAACCTAAAATTGCGTCACTGATAGTGAAAAAACTGAAAAATATGAGCGTCATGACGTTTCTGTAAGGTAGCGACCTCAACGTGGCAGACGTTTGGGACTTGAGTGAACTGACAAGTATAGTTCCAGCCTACTAGGTTTCCATTTAGAACGACAATGGTCTGAATAATGAATGAATGAAAAATGTAACTGGTGAAGAAAATGTTGAGCATGATCCACCCAATACATGGTTGTAACTGTACTGTACCTTCGAACAACTGAAAACATTTCAGCTACCTGAATCAGATGTCTATTGAACATTTCGAATTGATTATCATCAGAAATCATGTTGTTTCACAAATCAAGGTGATTCATGCAAGATCACTATAACTTAATTTAACTTCATATAATAGGGTTGTAGTATACATAATTACCTAACTTTATCTAATAAGTTCAATGGATTTATCTTCTTAAATAAGTGATGTTGCATGAATCTATCTTCACTCAGTGATGAGTAAAGCCTGGTGGTTCATGCTTCTACGAATATCGGAAAATTTATGCGAATAAAATGGCCGCTGAAAAGAAATATCGCAATAAAGTTGAAATATTGGAACTCTTTTTTGCGGATTTTCTTATATTAGCATGATATCATGATACCACAGAATGCATTAATCAATAGTGTTGTAGAGTAGGAATATCAATGTAATATTTATAATTTTCCGATTCGCATGAATTTTGCGAAATTCGTATAAGCATGAACAAGCTTAATGACAAATATCTTGATGTGAGCCTTATTTCCATAGATCTTATATAAGCTAGATCCGGCATCCTGTAGTAATTGTTTGGTATCAGAGGGGTCTGCATTTGTATGGTCAACAATTGAAACGACCTAGTGTAAGCATATTGAATCTATGCTTATTTCGGACAATTCTTATAATAAAATCATATAGGTAGATTAAGGAGTATTCAATCTATGGATAAATAAAAATGCTTGTTTGATTATTTTGCCTGTAAAAATATCGTTTCAATCAGTAATACAATCATGCCAATATATTTTCAACATTACCATGCTTGTTTGCACCTGCAGGTACATGAATCTCCTGAGTTACCTTATTACAAAAAATATTTTCTCAACGAGATTTTTTTAAATGAGATGAAAGATGAAATTGATTTGAATTGACAATTTTTTAGTAGGTACTCCAAATATTATCAGAAACAATATGTCAAAGGAATTACAGTATCAGATTAAGATTAACAATATCTTACATGTAAACAAATGTTGTTTCCTACAAAAAAAATGAGTCGATTTTACTACCAATGAAAAACATCATGCTAGTAGATATGAATGAAAAATCCTAAGAGCAGACAAATAATGTCTGTGGGCAGTTTGCAATTACAGAAAAAATTCAAACAAATAATTATGCTGTTGAAATTCTAAATGAATTTATTGTCAGTGATACTAACATAGACAGATCAACACAGTTTGGTATAGTTGAATTCCTAATAATAACCTCTAAATGATTGTATAATAAAATACAGGGTGTTTCATTTCTACTAGCCAATAATTCGTTTATTCCGGACACCCCTTGATAAGTGTATAACAGTTAGCAGGAAAATTATTCAAAAAGTCGTTTTTGAAATCTGTTCAGAAAAAAGGGAGGGGACATTTATGGTGAATAACCCGGTATACACATATTTTTGATAATTAATTTCAAGAACAAATAAAGATTTTCCTATGTGAACAAAACTGTGTATATAATGGGTGTTACAAAATGTAATACAATTATTTCAAGTGCGTATCCTGGGGTCAAAATAAGACTTTTTTTCTATGAACATGGGTCCTATAATTGATTCCTCTAAACTACCGGCATCGCGCGTTGGAGAAAACAATCATAAATTTGGAATTGTGGCTACAATTATGCATCAAATAAAAATCTACAGGGCCTTGGTTTTTTGGACGCTCTATACATTCTCACTTCAAAAATATGGTAACCCTAATTCAATGTGGTGAATGGAAGTTTTCTGTTCGGCTCGAATATTTTCAAACAGCTGTTTTGTTAAAAAAATACTTCGTCAGCTCAGGTTGGATTTCTTTCGTAACTTGAAGGATAAGGTGGAGTTTCACCCCATTTTTCGAACATTTCTTCGTACCTCAAGATAGGAATGAACAAACATTGGTAGGATGCAATAGATAGATATCACCAAAAATATAAGACCACCTTCGACGCGGCTTGATATGGCTGAAAATCACTCACCTCTTCCAGAAGCCTAGTGACTGCTTCTATGTCATCGTAGGTCTTGGTCATTTGGCTCACGCGATTGCTGCATAGAACTGGAAAAGGCAAGAAAATGCGGTTGAGGAACCCGCCAACAACGCCCTTCTGGGTCTTCTCTGGCGCGTTTAGGTTACATGCATTCGCGAAATGTCAATCTGGTAACAATCGCACGCTATATTAATGTATCTAGAGTATCAGTCACGGATCCAGATAAGGATAAGATACAAATTGTGATTGACATTATTATTGTTTTCGCGAAACAGCCAAACTTGATAACCTAAAAAGTTGAAGTAGTAAGCCACATTCTTTCGTGGTCACGGTGCTTTTCCAGCAATATTATTTGAGATTACACATTAGCAATGTATCTAGGTGGTAGAATACGGAGAATATTTGTTTTATTGCATTTGATCCAAGTTTGTTCGTTTACATTTTATTACAGTGGGTTTTATTTGATAACAAAAGCAAACTGACAATGATGAGCAATCAAGATGAAAATTATGTGTCGTCAATGCATATAAAAATAAATCTCAGATAATCTGCAAATGTATGCATTGAATTCGTCATTGAGAAAGTTCCAATGAAAATCAATAGTAATTGCAGAATAACATAGAACTATTATATATTCACAAAAATATAAAATTTTATATACATTTAACTCACGACATGCTATCACAGAAAATAATATAATAATATCCAATCATTCTGTGTTATTCTACAAGTTTTATGTGAATTATTAAAAAAAATATCCTTTTGAAAGCATATTTTTAATCATTATAAATGGGCCTATTAATTCTATCGAATTTTGTGAGGAGGTATAAGTGAAGAATGATACGTCATGTTCTTATGTCATAATATAGCATATTTGTCATGAGATGATTTCAAGAAATGACTCAATGGTGATAAATGTTATATCAGAAAAATATCACAATACAGAGAGGTTGCTGAATCGAATATTGATAATGCTACTATATGGAAAATATCTGCAAAATTTGCACATGGTGATGAACTAGTTGGTCTGAAAATAAAAAATAAACAATTGAGTGAAAAGAGTATATAATGTACATCTATTTTGGTAATAGGTTATTCCTATTACAACTATTTTCAATAATCATCATTATGAAATACTTATATCGAATCGTGATCATAGGTAACCCTTCATCAGCCATTATTTGAGGTTTTGTAAGTGTATTTATTCAAGCTGAAGGTCATGATCGTTTGAATCCTTTTGTTTTTCTTGGCGTTCTCAATAAGTTTCAACTCAGTGGAAACAAGTTACATGAGAATCCATTATCTTGAAATACATTATCTCTTCATAAACATTCTGTATAGTTTATACTTTTTCAACTAATATCAAGTTTTTCTTTCCTTGAACAATTTATGTACAGTGTGTCTGCTTAAGATCGCACCATATGAAAAAACTGTTTTATTATTAATTTCATTAAAAATTCCTTATAAAAGTTCTGCATTGTGTCGAAGCTAAAATACAATGATCAGATATTAATGTCATTCGTATAAGCGATTTCTCAAAAAATATGAATTTGGCTCAAGAGTAAATTACCTTGATTTTTGACAACATCGAAAATTGTAGAGAAAACTTGATCAGAACTAAAAACTACGCTCAAACATGCAATTACCTAAAGAAACCCATTTTTATCTACAATAACAATGACAATTGTTGTAAAATGGATTATTTTCTTATGAATCATTTATTTCAATCAATGATAAAAAACTTTCCCATATGGTGCGAACTGTTAGAAATACATACTTTGAAACAATAATTATATACACACTTTTATTCTCTCATCCTTCTAATACAACTTCTAAACGGTAACTGACTTCTTCACGTAACATCCCTTGATTCATCGTATCACTGAGTCACCCGATTGAGCCACTAAGTGATACTGTCAGCGTATACGAGGTGGATGCATATCCTACATTCGGCCATCCTGGAGTTAGTCTGTCCTCAGACTCTATATCGTCCTTCATGATACGGATACGTGCGACTTTCGTACATTTTCGTGGTAACTTTCACCCACTTACATAGCGACTTTCGCTCTTATTTCATGGTGACTTTCACCCATTTACATAGCGACTTTCGCTCTTATTTCATGGTGACTTTCACCCATTTACATAGCGACTTTCGCTCTTATTTCATGGTGACTTTCACCCACTTACATAGCGACTTTCGCTTTTATTTCATGGTGACTTTCACCCACTTACATAGCGACTTTCGCTCTTATTTCATGGTGACTTTCACCCATATGCTTGAGAAGAACAATCCTTCACCTTCGCCACACAGGTCACAAGGACCACTACCAACTGACACCTTAAACCAATACTTCCTTTCCCTAAAGGTACTCGAGGTCCATTCCAGGTCCGAAATAATAAGCTTCTTATAACTGATGACTTTCACTTCACCATGAGTTACCTTATTCAATTTCAACTTCAAGACATTCCTTTGGTTACTCATTTTCGCTTCGAAAATCTTGTTAAACTTATTACCACTAAAGAAACTGATGGATTCAATATCCCACCGCTGTCTTTGTTAGTAATACATACTTTGAAACAATAATTATATACACACTTTTATTCTCTCATCCTTCTAATACAACTTCTAAACGGTAACTGACTTCTTCACGTAACATCCCTTGATTCGTGAAGAAAAGTTTCGGACTTCCATTGTCTAAAGGTATGAAGATTTGAATCCTGAGAAAAGAAAAGATGAGTTATGCTGAAAAAACGAAATAAGTGATGAATAAAAATTAACTATTTTATCGAATCAAGAAGATTCGAGTATCAAAAAATCAGGTTAGTATTAGTGTTAGTATATATGAAGTCGAAAAATGTAGATTTAAATGGGAGTTTAACTAGTCGATGAGCCTGAAAATAAGAAAAAATTGAATTAGAAATCAATAGCCTGAAAAAAGAAAAGTTGAATTAGAAATCAATAGCCTGAAAAAAGAAAAGGAAAGTTGAATTGGAAATCAATATCCTGAAAAAAGAAAAGTTGAATTAAAAATTAAAATAAAATGAATGAATAAAGAATTAAAATTATGAGAAAGATTCAAATCGAGTTTGTCACGACGTTTCGATTGTGTGTATCTACAATCGTCTTCAGGTGAGAACTAACAAAGTCCTGGGATACGGGGGTATTTATAGGTCAGCTATGGCGGGATTTTCCGGTTCAGTGAGCCGTAACCGGTTGATTCGGCTAATCAGCGGTTTCCATGTGTTGCGGATCTCGACGCTTGGTTGACTGAAAGCGTTATTATTCATTATGTATGCTGCTTCCTTGAATTTCCTCTTGAACCAGTGTTCTTCTCTATGGATGATTTCTGCCTCAGACCATTTGATGTTATGTTGGTGGGTCCACACATGTTCTGCGATTCCTGACTTGGTGGTTTCTCCTCGTTGGGTGTTTTTCTTGTGTTCGCCGATTCTGGTTTCCAGTGGTCTCTTGGTTTCTCCGATGTATGATTTGCCACATTCGCATGGTACTCGATTCATCATTATTCATCACTTATTTCGTTTTTTTTCAGCATAACTCATCTTTTCTTTTCTCAGGATTCAAATCTTCATACCTTTAGACAATGGAAGTCCGAAACTTTTCTTCACAACTCGAGACATTGTCAGCCACCTTCAAACAAAAATCCCTTGATTCATCGTATCACTGAGTCACCCGATTGAGCCACTAAGTGATACTGTCAGCGTATACGAGGTGGATGCATATCCTACAGAACTTATGAAGATATCATTTACTCATCAAAAATAAAGTATCATCATTATCCATTTTCGTATTCCTGAAACTTCATCATTCTCGTATAAAGTGCGATTCTTCAATTTCTAACCAGCAATTTTTAATTGCAAACAGCAGTTCATCATTTCAGACAATCATTGCAAATGTTCATGACCCTAACCTTCCATTAACGCATGACACACTAACACTGCAATTACTGTCCAACGCTGACTATAATTGCTGCTATATTATATTATATTATGTTCGCAGCTTTTTAGCAAACACTAACACACTTGTGTATAAGAGACTTTGTTTTTGACCACAAAACTCTCTGCTTCAGACAGAACTCTCCGAAATGAATCGGATTTTATTTGACCGATAGAACTTGTTAACGATGTTAAATCTGGATCTGTACATCTGGAGTTCCTCAGGGATCCAAGATAGGTCCAATACCTCATTCGCTATTCATTGATGATAAATTAGAAGTATTACAACACAGCTATTATTCAGAGTATGCAGATGACTTCAAACTCTATGGAATCATTAAAAATGTCTGTGGTGCTGAAATAATCCAAATATTATTGATATTGGTGCTTTATGGTAATTTTCAGCGAAATGTAAACGAATCACATTATCATACCAAGTGAACAATGTTAATTTGTCAGGGGCTCCAAAGTAACATTGATAATACTGTCTCCAAGTCATTTAAATTAATGGGCCCTACTCAAATATCTTCAGGTTAATGCTCTTCTCACTTGAAATATTGAAAATAATTTTATATGGTGTCCGTTTTATCAAGCACCTATCAATGAGAGAGATCAAAATGAAGATGATGTGCCATCAGACTTAGATATAGGGGAAACTATGGATGATATCTTGAATATTTCAAATTCATATTGAAATAGATTTCTGCAAAAGAATATGAATTCAATGAGGAAGTTTCCTTCGAACATATTCTTATGAAATTATTATTTAAATAACGAGTATTATATTTCTGCCGTCTAGAATGACAACTGAAATTATACAAATATCTCAAATTTACAAAATAACGCGATTTACAATTTTTATGGCGGAAAACTATGACGTACAACTTGATACTACCTAGATTTAGTGACATTTGAGGATATCGATAGTTCCGGCAACTGTCTATAGGCGCGAAAGTGCTAGCATTTCAGCTGTCTATGGTAATACGTCATGAAAATGGTGGAGACCATATTTTTGGAATTTTTTCCATTCCAAATTTGATCGCGGAAAATAAAAAATACGTAATTGATGAATTTTGACAAACTATAACGTGGAATGATAATTCGAATTTCGGAAACTACCCCATTGGGTTATCTATACAGAATGTTGATCTGAGAAGAGCCAGAATTTCATAACTATTCACAGTACGAACTATGGCCAAAATGAGTCAATCACAAGGATTGATTTTGTCAATTGCTAGGATACATCAACCTTAATTGATAAATGCGCAAATTTTAACATAAAAAGATTTCTCATGAAGTCATCAATGTGATAGATATGAAATCATCTAGTTTTTTTAATGGCAACCCAACAAACTTTTCATTGATTATTCATGAGTCAAACGCATATTTATCATGACGTAGGAAGACTTGTTAAAAAAAACAAAATAAAAACGGGCAATTACCGAGTTACAAGATCATTTATAAATAAAAAAAAAAAATTATTTCTATGAATAGATTTTTTTCAATACTTCAGGTCCTCAATGTATAGGTAACAATAATTCGAACTGTCTGATAAAATTGTGTGAATATTTAAATTTAAAATAATGTATGCTTAGTATAGATTCG
Organism: Chrysomela aeneicollis; assembly: GCA_029955515.1. Taxonomy (NCBI): domain Eukaryota; kingdom Metazoa; phylum Arthropoda; class Insecta; order Coleoptera; family Chrysomelidae; genus Chrysomela; species Chrysomela aeneicollis. Next base: position 6,547,701 of record JARUHQ010000022.1, read on the forward strand.
AACTAGACCCACATTACTGGTGATCAAATAATCAACACAACACAATTCTCCGACCTACAACTTTCGTATTCAACTAACAAATCGATGTTAAATACTTACGAAAATAGTTCAACGTTTCACGGATTTGATCCGGAGATAATTTTAGGTCTGCCTCGTCAATCTCTAGCGCCGGAGACGGGATAAACCAATCTTGATTTTCGTAACCTTCAACAAAAAAAAAAGAAACTTGAATGAACAAAATCTTGAGCAAATACACATTAACATAAAATAAAGGAAAGAATGGTAAAAACGTATTTCGGGGCGCAGAACAGGGGACAGAAAAATTTCTGAGAATTGGGATCCAACTTTCGTTTTCAAAGGAGGCATTTAATAAGTCATACTACTCATGCTGTTTATGTTTCAGATGAAATGTTTCTCTTTATCATGAAAATATTTTTTCGTTTCATTAACGAAATTGCCAAAATCTATATCATAATAAACTAAAAAAAAACAGCTATGAAAATTTTCAATTATTATGAAATCCATTAATGATTAGGTGAATCAGAAGCATTGACGCCACATCATAAGATTTTTTTATTTTCATTTTGATTTCTCTACTAGGATAGTTTTCATTCATGGAAGCTGATGGATATCATCATGATATTCTTTTCTACATTCAACATTGAATATGTGGACTCAATTCAGTTTTAATTAAAAAGATCACATGCTCATAAGTGTGGTGAAGACTACTTTTTGTTTTCAGTGAAATGACAAATTATGAAGAAGGTCGAGTGACAATTTTTGTTTGTGTGTTCTAGGCCCCAAAATACATGAGAAGTTTCAAAACATCAAACCTCAACATCCAACTAAAACATTACCTAATATTACCGATGCCGCGATAAAATAAAAAAATTCAAGCCGGCGAACAATTGAAAGTTAACAGCACTACTGGATGATAAAAGTAAAACCTTGAAGATTACGAATTTATTTGCGGTTTTCCTTAAACCAGGTAATTTACAATGTATTTATGTATGAAACAACATATTTCGGCTCGGATTATATTTATAAAAAAAAGTTTAGGTTATGGTCGAGATGTCAATGTCACTGAACAGGAATTGTTATTACCACACAGGGTGGTCCACTGAAAACTGATGAGGCAATTGAAACCGATTTCGAAAAACATTTTCGAGAAGAATCTTTTGTTATCTATTCATCCCTAAGCACAGTGACCACAACCTCTGAAATTTAAAAGGCAAGTGATACTTCTGGATATGTTTGTCATTAAAATATGTTTTATTATGATAGAATCGAAGAATGGTGAGCGCCATCTGGTGGCAAATTTAGTCCAACACAACCCCTACAATTGCGCTAAGGAGACTAATTCGAGACGAATCGTAAAACGATTTTCAGCCGGATAAATTGAAAATTTAGTACCCTGGTGGACTATACATGAATAATTGTTCAATCGGCAGCTTGTTTATGCCGGTTTAACGGAGCTACACCACTGGATTCAAGAGGTTTCGGATTGGTTTGGAAAATTAAAAAAAAATTGCCGTTTAATCCAATTCAATTTCAGATTTTTTTCCTGGATTCAGGAAGTCTCGGTTTATATGTGATCAGAAGAGTATAGATCAAATGAATGGGTCAAGAGAAAGGGTGTTGCTTTGAATTTTTTTTGTCGAATCGAATCTAAATAAAAACCCTTTACTATGTGACACAGTCACGTGGTACACCCCTCCCTCTCTTGTTCTTTGTTTCTCTATAGATATTACTGAAAGTTGGATCATTGCATATAGGCACTAGAAGGCACTTTTTGACAGACTTGAAAAAAAATCCACTTCTGGGTTTTCCAATAATTATAGGAAGTTAGTTCATGAAGATTTCAAAAATAATAATAATATCCATGGTGTCCCATTTGAAAATATAAAGTTGATGTCATTTTCGGAAAAACCGGGGTTGACTTTTTTCCAAATGTGTCAAAGAAAGTCGTCTATAGTGAGCATATTCAATGTTGCATAAAGGGGATACTTCCATGCGTGAATTGTGGAATAATAATTTTCTATCGATATACTTATACTTCGGATACCTCTCTTGTCTTGAGAGAGAGAGAAAAAAGCTTCATTTAAAAGTTGTAGATATACTCCATGTCCACATTTCAAAATGATTCTCCAATATAGAGGATGTTACATAAACTTACAGGATATCAAATTCATGTATTTTTGAATACATTCCACTTATTTTCTCTATCCCAACGATACAGGGTTTCATCAAGTTCTACAAAGTACTTTTGAAAATATGAACAGCTTGAGGGAACTTTAGCAAAATATATATACAGTGTCCTTCATAAAGTCCGCATCATATGGGAAAAACTTTTATCAATGATTTATTTTGAAATTCGACTTGGGCGTTAAGTTGTGCTTTGGAAAATATGAAAAATGACCTACTCGGATGTGGTCACGTGACTTTCGCTACCTGTCGAAAGTGATAAATTTATAATTTATTGAATAATTTTCCGCTAAACTTGATAGAAAGAACTATACAACGATAACATAACAATAAAAAGTGTTCATAGAAAATTAAATTATTTGTTTTTAATATTTATAATGAAAGAACAATTATCGAGATTTTGCAAATTGTATGCAGATCCGGTCAGTTCATTTAATAGGTGACTTATGATACGATGAACAGTGAGATTTTCGAATAGCACGGCGTGCGGAAAAGTGCAACTTTGCGCACTCAAATGTAAGCAGAAAAGTACCACTTTGCGCACGCTCGTGGGAAAACAACAAAATCATCTCACCTCCGAACTTGGTGAGGGTGTCCGCCCTCAGCCGATATCTCGGGATCTGCTCCTCTAAGAGACTGATTATCTCGACCTCGGGCAATGACTCGCCACTGCACAGTTCTGCAAAGATAAACAAACAGCATTATCCCACCGCACAATCGTCAATTATTCAACAATTCGCGCGAGAAATTCTCACACGGAAATTCTCACGTAGACCGTTCACATAATGCCGAGGAAAATACTTCATCGAGCGGGCTGGTGGACGATTGTGGAAACAAAAACGAAACGGTATCCAGACCGACGATGCCGGCGAAGAAGAAGAAGAGAGTATCGTACCGCGGCCCCAGCAAAGTATACTCCGGACAAATGAGTCCGAAAAATAGGGGTACCCTTGCATAAAGTCAAGAAGCTGAAAATTTACATGAAAGTTAAGAATACCATTATAATGAAATTGTGAAAAATCCTCATCGATCCCATGTTTGCAATAGTACATTATGATACAAGTTTCATAAGACGTTATATTTTGTCACACGCGTTGTTTGGAGTACGACGAGCGAAGCGAGCAAGTGAACAAGTGTGACAACGTGTCTTATAAAACGTGTGTCATATACAATGTTTTCTATTTTAAATTGATTTGAAGAAAAAAATGGATTTAATATCTATAAATAACAGAATCATCTTCGATTGGTAACAATGATGACATTGAAATAATTAAAATCTGACGCACAAGCGTAAAGCCCAGTTTACAGTTGAGCGATTTTGATTATTGCAATACCAGCGGTGAAAAATTCAATGTTGTTATTGATTTTATTGGTCAATTTAAATCAAATTACACTCTGAATTGAAATTCACCAATTAAAACATTGAGTTTTTCACTGCTAATATCACCAAATCCAAATCGCTCAGAAAGAAACTGGGCCTAACTCTTCTGACTTCTGACAGATCGATTGTACCAATCTCCGAATAATAAAAATTGCGTATCGAAATAGAGGCTATTCATTCAAGGTTAAAGTTCGCGAAAATGGGTTTATTGGATTTTTTAGCGAAACAGTCGGTTTTATGATGAAAATTGTTCAGACAAAATTTGTAGATCATGCAATCATCTACAAAAATCGACCATGTCTGAACTATTTTTATCATAAAATCAACCATTTCGCTAAAAAATTAAAAAAGTATTTTCGCGAACTTTGACCGGAGTATAGATGATAGCGATAAGGAATCGCGGATGAATGGATAATGGAAAGTGACGTTGTGTGGAGTCTGAAGTTGTGTGTAATGTGGATTGGAAAGTGATATTTTGTGTACGTTTTTGGCGCTGCATTGTTTGTCAATACATGGGTGTACATGCAAATAAAGCACGTCGTATAATTTTGACGTTTACCTTATCATTTTATCAGAAAATGAGTCGATACGAAAATTAATTTAATCTATGATAAAAGTATCCTGATAGAACAAGGGGACCTTTCTAGAATAATTTGTTTTAAAATTCAGAAAAAAAGTCACGGGCTCTCTATGAAGGTCAAAAGCAGATAGGGCTCTTTGGCTTTGAGGGATTCAAGTCTAATTTGGACCATCAAAAAAGTACTAAGTGTTCCAAATTCAAAGAGAATCCGTAAACTAGAGGAAAATAACAAGTTATTGATTTCGAAAAATCAACTCTGAAGGCCCACAACTTTTTCATTATACGTGATTTTAGGAAAAATTTAATGAAGATATAATTTTTGATTCAAATAAATAAATATTATAATAAGACCATGATTTCAAAGCATACATACTGTATTCACCTAGTGAATTGGTGCATAGAATGTGAATGGCATTAGCCAAGAAAGTGGTTGTTTTGTGCTCATTGACTACCTTTTTCAAACATCTTAGATGTTTATTGGTGTATTGTTATGATGGTTGAATTTTCTCAATTTGTTTTTACTTTTACTTGCACCCATTTATTGGTGTAAAATAGATTTCAATCAAATCAAAGTCCTACATGCTCTGCAAAACTTTTTAAAGCAGCCAAATAATGATTCGAAAAATTGAATGCTTGTGAACATTTCATAATATAATAATTTACAACACAAACTCTCGTTCAGTCATTGAAATTAAAAATTGTGTTATTCATGTTTTTTACATCACGAAGAAAATTGCGATCACAGTTGAGACTTTCCCAGGATCTAGATAACCACAAATTAGTTTTCACACCTACCTGAAACCAATGAAAAAATTACCACCCAAAGCAGGTTCATACAATTGAATAGCTGGGAAAAGAACTTTGGATCAAAGAACATCGCAGTAGATCACACACAACTATTTTCTCCATTAAAACGTTCATGATGAAATCCTCGATTAAATAAACAATAAGAAACCCATTGTTGGTTCCTGTCAGACTGACTAAAAGTTTTTCATTAGAGAACGGTTCGAAAAAAAAAAGGTTGCCAATTTATATGTACAGTGCTGTCCATTAAAAAAGTAATGAATCTTGGGTCAAATTCGTGTAGCTGTTGGTACTATTTATTGTCTAGAGAAGATTTTGTTGGCCGTAATTAGCATTTAATGATCGCTTCAATCCGTTACGAGTTGCATTCCACTAGCATGAATAGTAAAGATTTATTGGGCTATCTTATTCAAACGGTGGTGCTAACGGAGTGTTTTTGCAGAATGAGATTAAAATAATGAAAAAAATTATCTGAACTTCTGAACTAGAATTTAGTTATGAAGAAAAATGGTGAATTTACACCATATTGGCGTTATAACGGGAATTTTAAAACTTTGATCTAAGTGATAGTTGCAGTTATACGATCCATTATTTAGACAAGACTATAGAAACATAGTCCAACATTTATATATTGATGGTACAAAATATATCATGTCTTCTATCTTACTACTAGAACGTTATTTTAAAATGACTCATTTTTGAAAAATTTTAAAAACCTTTACAGGAATTTTCAAACATAATATCCATAGGCAGAAACCACAGAGATTGTGATTTCGAATTGGTGTTCTTCAAAATTCAAATCTCGATTCAAATCATCATTATATTTTTGTTGTCTGTGAACACCACTTGACTCAAGAGTATCTAGCAGACCTGTACATAAAATTAAGGTATATGTTATGTCAGCTATTCCAACATTTGTAAAATTTTGATATGTTGGTTTCAAAATAACGGATTTGGTTTCATAATTCTATGGTTAGAAACACAAAGTAGAAAAATATTATTTTTCACTTGATATGCATCTTCTTACTTCTATGCATAATGAAGGTCTTCCTGAAACTTGTGAGCAGAATAATGAACGAACGCCAAGAGATTTCAATCTGAAAACGATCTCCTTTCTCTTCGTTATGCAAAACAGATTTGATCTTGAGGAAGAAGAACGCGAAAATGGTAGGTTAGGCACCCAAATAAAAAGCCGATCGAGGGGTAAATATCGATAAACACCATGTATATCTATCTATACATAGGCGTGTCCGAATATATATTTATATTTATGGTGAACTTTCTGGAAACGAGTTCGTCGACGACTTTCATGAAAAATTTGCCATTGAATAAGGAGGAGCCGCACCAAATAGAGAAACACTTTGAGGAATCTGTTCGGCCACTGTTTATATTGCATAACCAGAAGTGAAACGCTACCAGCGATTAATGACCAGACCTTTTTATATTTCATTGCCAATAACGTAAATAATTACCGATAAAGGCCGATTCTAATTGTTTAATTAACGTTATCACGAGATTTTCTCCAGTTTTTAGCAATTAGCCAATGCTTTCGTACGATACAAAACAATAATAGGTAGGGATTTGAGGTAATAACAATATTATGATATTTATAATATGAAAGTTTTCCATTTGCAAATAAGCATAGGAAATTTCATTTTTCAGCTTCGATGTTCGAGGGCATAACTGAGAATGGCACGAAGTTTGCATGTTTTTGCCCACGGGGTATTTTTTTCAGTTAATTCGGACCTAAAACCTACTTCTGACTTGTATCTTCAAAAAAATGGTACATTTCTTCGTTGGGTTTATTTATTGTGCAGTCAAAAGATTTAAAAAATCATGATTCAGCTTACAATATCATCCACATTTCGGAAAATGTTTACAGTCTTTAGATTTTTCATTTCTTTCATCTATTGGAAAAATTATTATCGTTAATTGTTAATGAAGGTGGAAAAATGTTTTTTATTCAATCGGAGTTTAATATCAAAAAATCCCCATAACTACCTAAATTTTAGTCAGTGTAGGTATAGAAAAAATTTTTTTTCGTGTAGCAATGTCAACTATTGCTAATTTTCTGCTGTAAATAGTAAACAAAACTAAAATTAACCTCGAGAGTACCTCAAACATCTCAGTTTTGATTAAAATTAATTCAACTGATTGTTGAAACATCACTTTATCATTTATCTTCTGATCTTTTGTTACATACGTAAATAAAAAACAATTGAGTACACACTTCAGTTTCTCATAAGCAAATTTTATGACAAGGCATATTATTCATGAAGGTGACCATTATATAACCACGTAACCGCAATGTATTTTTTCGAATTTGCAAATCCACAAATAAATCCACAACGTTAATTCGTTTCGCCAACTAGATTTGTTATCTGCAAATACACATGATTGAAAATACGTCCATGTGACTTGACAGCGGTGTAAAAATAAACCTTACTTCATAATTATTCACAACGTTAACGATATACTGAATGGAAGAAACTTACACGTTCGGGCTGGTTATACGGAGTGTAATTTCAATACCGGTCGGATGAACGGAAAACAAAAAGAAGGTGCCTGCCGATGAATCGTTGTAGGTACGATCATCACGGTTAATTTTAGCAGGAGTGTAAAATTAGTTCTTTCGAGTCACACCGTTTTTTAGATGCCGCTCGATTTATCTGTCGCAGTTTCAACTTGAAACTAACTTCATGTTCCGCTTCAGATATTTGCAAGTTTTTTTCTGCAACCGACTCAAAAGTCGTCCCTTCATAATGTACTGAAATTAGTTCTAGAAGTTGGCATTTCTCATACTGACACAACAAAATCAATTAAATATTTAATATGTTCGTAGGCACACTTTTAGTGCCTAGAAGATACAATTATTTTTTTAAATCCTAGGATTCGAAAATGAGGTACCAAGCCAGTAGCATTGTGATATGATTGTGATTATTATTCTAGAAAGAAATACCACATTAGGAACGAACATCAGCATAGGTTCAACAAGAAAGTCTGATAAAAATGCATATTATATAATATTCATTCTGTCATCCCGGTTCAGAACTTTTCAAACACTTTTCGATATCCGATTGAGCTGCAGGCACATATTAGAAAACCTTACAGGATTTTGATGTTAGCAAATTTTACCAATTTAGGCTGACCTCTTGTTTCTTCATTAGTGCATGGGCACGCGCCAAATTTGAAAATTTGAATATGCCAATCCAACTGCGATTCTGACTGTGATGGAAATTGATTGTGGATTGTCTGTCGAGGTTTATAAATTCAAAATGGCGACTCCAAAATGGCCTACGATCATATTGAAAATAAGTATGTGGGGGGTTACGAAATTAAGAATGTTTTTGAGATTGAAATGGCGGCTAGAGTGCTGAATTTAATTCAAATCAAAATAGGAAGTAATAACACACATAATTAAACAAAGCATAGCATAATGCTATAAAGTACAAAATAAAATTAACGTAAAATATGTTTTTGAAAACGAGCTTTTATACAAATGCATCACTAAACATGGAATATATATGTCATTGTTTGAACAAGGTTATTTAGTGAGTAACCGAACTTAGCAAAATGCTAAACATTTTTTTTGAAATGTCTTTTTGACTCAGCACCCGAAGGTCAATACCATAATACTTCTACTCATTTATATGGAGATGTGACAGGTAATTAAAAATTAAATGAGTAATATCAATATAAAATATCATTATTTAACAGTATTCGCTTTTTGCTGCTTATTTAAATTATCATCGTATGATTTGAGTCTTCAACTATCTCATGAATTTATTTTTTTCAGTTTGTCCCAAATTCTCGCGCTAACATGAGGAATTCGGTAATGGTTATAGATAGAGGGTCGCAAATGAGAAAGAAGTTTTTCGGTTTTTGAGAGTTTTTGAATGTTATGTTTTTTGGCTTTATTTCAATAAATACGAAAGAAAGGTAGACACTATTTGCAGCTGGTTTTTATGCTCCATAACTTGCCAGTATATAATTGATGATACGAAGTTTCGTCATTCTGGGAACGCCATCAATTTTTTTTCTTATAATGGTCCTGGAACTCTCAATTTTTTTACTCGCCCAGCGAACCTTAATATGTTGATGAATACTTCAAATGCAGCTTCGAAAATAAACAAATGGATACTGTTGTTGTTATTATAACAAATGTTCAAAAATATGCGATTAAAGTATACATCAACGTATTCATCAGGTTCATTTTTTTTCGTATTGATCGAAATATAGCAAAAAAAAATAAAAAATAAATTTGTATACATAAAACTTGCCAACTATTTATTGCGGCCTATAGTTGCACATATAAATACACATCTTTTTCCTAGATAAACCGTCCCTGTATCTCTAACTTTTACCGAGATTCCCATGTTGGGCCGCGAATTTAGGACACCCTGTACACACTGATTTATTCGAATCTGTATATCCTTTCACTCCACTCCTTTGAAACATTTCAACAAAATATGCAAGAAGTAAAGGGCAACGGATAGATCGAGAAATAAATTATTATTATTATTAAATAATTCACGTACTATACCGGGTGTCCACTAGAGGGAACTTTTTGACATATTTGGAGGAAATAATAATGTCACTTATGTGGTATCATTGGATTCAGAAAATTATGCAGATTTTCAGTATTCCATTTGAAAATCGAAAGTTGATGTCGTTTCCAGAAGTTGAGTTTTTCCTCCAAATATGTCAAAAAGTGCGGTCTAGTGAGCATATTCAATGTTTCAAATTTCATAAACATAGGTAGAGAAACAAAGGAGAAGAGGGGGTGTACCATGAGTCTGTGACACACAGTATATGATTTGTCAAAATACTTCTAATCTAGTAAACAATAAACATCAAATTTTGCTCAACTATTCTAGTTTGGAAATAAGTTATGCGAACACAGAAGTGTAGGGGTTCCAAAAATATAGTGTTCATACCTCGCGCCAATAATTCTGTAAACTTTGCTCGCGCGAAGGTAAATTCAGTTCCACGAAACCTCGTTTGTTTTCAAAACAAATCCCCCGAAGCACAACATCATCGACACATCGAAGAGAAAGAAAACACCAAACTGGCTGGCACATTCACCACATCACTGATACCGATCGAAAACGGTGACTTCACGTTAGGCATTTCGAACTCTTCACACTATCACAAGGAAGGCATCTAGCGGTCAATGATATAGCTCGACAGGGATTTTTATGATGAGGATTGTGAACGAGAAAAATGTTTATTGCATGACGCGATGCGTTCTTGTCTTTGCTGCATGGCATGTGCATGGTCGGAGGAAATGAATTTGACCCCGAGTTGTGCTAGCAGATGAAGAAGGTTGTCCGAAAAGGAATTTTTCATTTGATACCTATCTCGTTTTCTCAGAAATTAACGATAAACAATGGAAATTCATTGGTGAAAAATCATGACGTCGACGTGCCACTCTTATATTTCACACATATTATTTCACTGTGGGGTCCCAAGAGGACCCCCCATGGTGATTTACGTTACAAATGAATCATCGTATTTTAAGGGTTAACTATACTGTGATTTTTACTCATACACTGTGGCAATCACATATCTACAAACGAATTCATAAAATTATAGTGTCAATGTGATTCACCAAGTAGATAGGTACCGAATCGTATAATTTGTTCAGTTTTCTTTGCTGCAATGTCATCCGACGATGAAATGGTAGATTCTACTCCCCCAGAAGTATGCAATTTAGGTTTGATAAAAGAAAATAATAGTATTCCGTTAGTACTGAACAATTGTTCAAATATTACCATCAATAATTATTTTTCGAATATTTCATAAAATACAGACCAAAATGTACTCAAATATTTTTTGTTAAATGTTCAATAAAATTTATTCTCTTTGTGTGATGCATCTTTCTTATAAAAAATGATTTGTAAGTAGGTAATAGATACAGTCATGCGAAATTAAAATCCGACAAGTTTTTCATGTAGGTCGTCGGAAAAGTATAGTGTACAACTCTTGCGGAAATTGGATGTTTCATACTCGTTTGACATATCCTATTTTCCGCACTAGTTGCACAATATACTATTTCTGTGTGCTATCCCAATACTGGATCAAATCCAAAAAATGAGATAATATTGACGTTAAAATTGCATAAAATCAGCAAACTATAATAAAAGAGAAGAGGAGTTACTAACTTTTCCGCATTTATCCACCACTGAGTGAAAATATACGAAATTAGCAACCTTAATAAATGTCGTATTAGAAGAACACCACATATGAATAGTGGAGAATCTAGAGTGGTTGAAAAATTAGTTGTTAACGAAAGTTACTAATTTATCCACTGTGTTAACAACTTTTTAGAGACTCGAAGCGATTGCCCGCGTGCTAAAGCTACTTTTGTGTGGACTACACCTTTTCCAATTGTAGTTCAAAAAGCGTCAAGTTTATTTCAAAAGATATCAATTGTATTTCAAATTAGTCAATTTAATTTCAAAAAGTATCAAATGTATTTCAAAATCATCAATTCAACTTCGAAATACGTCAATTGTATTTCAAATTAGTCAACTTAATTTCAAAAAGTATCAAATGTATTTCAAAATTATCAATTCAACTTCGAAATGCGCCAATTGTATTTCAAATTAGTCAATTTAATTTCAAAAAGTACCAAATGTATTTCAAAATTATCAATTCAACTACAAAATGCGTCAATTGAATTTCAAATTAATCAATTTCATTTCAAAAAATTCCATTTCAATATCCATCATTTCAATTTCAAATCTAATCATTTTCATTTCAAAATCAGTCTACTACAATATAATTTATTTATTTATTTATTTATTCAGTAGAAACAAACAGGCTGGGCCTAATAACATGTTTCTTGATAATAATGAAATAAAATGTACATAAAACAGAAAATTGTATAGTTTTATCAATATGTTGAAGAAAACTGTAGATACTTCATACCAGACATTATCAACTCCATGAGCTCATAGCATTTTTCAAATTGATTTTGAGTTTATGGATCGAAATATCGAAAATACCATGCCTTATAGTATTCGAGTATTGATTATATAGACTACACATTTGATTGATTGGTTCATTGATTTTATTAATGTGAAATGATATTTGTCTTGGTCGAACTCCTGGTGGTGGAACATAGAGGGAAACTCTACTGAGTAGAAACGTGCTGTCCACCTGACTATTCAACAATTTACCTAGAAATGTTAAGTTGATAAGGATTCTTCGACGTTCGAGAGTATCTAAGCCAAATTCTTCTCTGATCGGACTATATGATGTAAATCCGGGAGATACGTTGTGCTTTTTGTAATAAAGATATTTCAGGAATTTATTTTGGATAGTTTCTATCTATAATATGTGATATATGATAAGAACCAGGAGCGTTCCTACAACAGCCTGTGCTTTTTCAGTTTTGAAATTCGAATGATGCATTTTGAAATACATTTGATACATTTTGAAATAAAATTGACTAATTTGAAATACAATTGATACTTTTTGAAATCCAAATTACTAATTGGAAATATAATTGACCTTTTTGAAACTAAAATTGGAAAAGGTGTAGATGCACCTCACTCACCATCATTCCACTCCCTGAGCCTCTCCCCCTGCCTCTCCCAGTCCCTCACGCTCACCGACCTGCCCCCCTTGACTCGCCTCCCGCGCTGCATGTCGCCGTTGCCGTTTCCTCCTAGCGCCGCCAGAGGGACTACGCATTTTTCCGCACGCGGGCCACGCACCGCACACACCCTCTGCCTCTCCTAGGGGGTGCGAAAATCTCAACGCGAGCGACACTGACCGACTGCGGGAGGTTAGGAAAACCGCGCGAGGTTTTTTCGGGTTTGGCGCGGCGCCAGCAGTTTTTTTTTTTAGGATGGTTTGGAAGAGTGTACGAAACGTCGTCGGTGTTATCTGCTAGTTGGATTGGCTTTGTTTGCGACGGGTTTGCACTGCGGATTTGGTTCGTTGGAGTGCATCGTTTATCGAGATTAGATTGTTTGAGTAGGTTGTTATCGGTGTCGGATGGTGATGAGTAGGTTGGCACGTATGCAGCTTTGAGGTCGCCTAAGGGTTGATGCGGGGTGTCTATTGTAGGTGCATTTGGTCAACATATTATGTTAATGTTAGAGTCGAACGTTGAACATGTTATAGCCAAAGGCACCACTTATACAATATTAATTTTATGCTAAAACATGTGACCTTGAATTTCACATTTTCGTCTGCTTTTCGGTGTCGTGTAATCTAAACCACACTCAAAATCAGCTGATTTTCAGACCATATATATATATATTAACTACGAATATTGATAATAAGGACAGCCTATGTGAAGCCGAAACAAAAGAGCATCGCTGGCAACAATGAATTTATGCGCATGCGCCAATATAAAAGTAGATGATGACAGTCAAGAGCGACTCTCTTTGTGTTGTTTCTCTCTTAGGTTCTCGCTGCTACTCAAATTGGAAATGATCGTATGTCGGGTATCACTTTTGCGATCTTTTTCAGACAAGTAGGTTATATCTGTGTTTTGTTGATGTGAATTTCCTCGTTTCTCGTTATTGTTTTTCGATTGCGTGTTGAGTGTTTTTGTTTCATTAATTCATATAGTTGTTCAGGTGATACTATTCATAATTTAAGTTCAACACTGCCGTAAATATGTCCAGTTTCAGTGTCCAGAAATCAAGACACAATGGAAAAGTGCCTGTGCCATCAATGTCTAATAAAATATTGGAAAGATCAGGATAATTCATATGCCTACTATTGTTTTGATCTTGATGCTTCATATTATTTCAAATCTGAAAGGAGTGGTACGCTGAATTAGAAGATATCTGATTACTCTCTGTTTTTTCTCTTGGTTTTTATGCGAGTAAGCTTCCAAGTTCAATTGAACTCTCAGAAGTTAGTTTGTTGAACAACATTTTTGGCATTGTTTCCAAAACACTCTTCGCAAAAACGATTTTTTGCCAATTTTGACCAGCAGGTAAGATTTGAACATATCGAATGATACGTCATAGTAATCATAAAAAACAGACTTAAAAAATGCAAAAATCCAATATGGCGACCATGAGAAAAACCAAAGTTGAGTGTGATATCTCTGAAATCAAGAACGCCTTGGAAAATACGAGGACAGATTTAGATTCCCTGTGAAAAAGTACCTGAAGAACGTCCCAATTAAAAACCCGTAGGTCTCTTGGATTTCGCTTGAAAAAATGGAAACGAAAGCTACAAATTTCCGTTTTTTTCGAATAACTCAGAAACTAAAAATGATACCTCAAATTTCTTTTCAGATAATTGTTCAGCATAAAAATGCGTAACTTTGCCCTACTTTAACCGACCTCGTAACTCTTATAATTACTGAGATCTCCATGGTTAAGCTCGAAAAACGGGCACCCTGTATATGGACAAATATACGGTGATCAAAATTAGATGCTCAGATAGGACTGAAAATTCAATTATTCATATGAAACGGGGCAAATATGAACCACAAGACATCGATAAGTGATGGTTGGGTTATACATGTCCCTATAGAGTCGAAAGATAAATCCATTTAACTTCTCAAGTTATTTATGTACACTTCAAACCTATTGATTTGAATTAAATTGATTGATGTTGCATGAATCTACCTTAATTGATCTTGTTGTCCATAAAATGATCTTTCAAAACACAGAACTATATTCTTGACTGATTATCAGTTGCCGCTTTCAGTAACTGTATTTCTTAAATTTATGCTCAAATTAAGACTTCTATAATAAAGGTTTCATTCATAATTATTTTGAAACTTATGTTTATGATAATGCTAAAGTTATGTTTAGCACCCCCTTTGAGCTACAGCCCCGTGACATATGATCAACCAACCGAGTTTTCAATGATATTTTCTGACATCTAAACGGACTGTGACATTTTGTGGTAACAGTGACACGTTTATGAATCACCCAGTACATTTTCGGTATCATAAAGGATAGTCAAGGAACAGCAAAAAGTGGATAAGTTGTTCGTTTAGATTGAATTCGATGTATTGCATGGCCTCCAAACAGCCCCGATCTGACCCCCATGGACAATTTTTGTTTTGAATGACCACTGGACGTCAGTGACTCTGGTCGCCTATTAGTTCAAGGCCTAGGTGGTATCGAAACCGATTTTATATTATGATTTCTGGAGCGATGCCAGGAGATATTTTTTGTTTCCCGTTTTTCGCCAGCCAATTGGGTGTATGTCTATGTTACTTAGAACGATTATCCGACAGATGATCTATCGCACTGAGTTAGCAAATGATCAGCAAGATGACATTATCTTATACAATTATCAAAGTACTGATCAGGAACGAATTTTATACAGGGTGAATACTTCGATATTAGCCGAAATTCCAATTAGACATTAGAGTCCACGATATATTTGATTATAACCCGCTCCCACAAAATTGGTTTGATATATTGAACACTGAAATTTTGAATTTCATAGTGATTTTTTGTTCATATTCCGTATCTTAATTCGATTTAGTGAAGAGATCTAATGCATTCATGTTCAATCCTATCAAGGATAATAATTCAGATGATTAAGAAATGACAATGTTTGGAGCTTGGAGACCATTCAAGTGAATACTATGCGCTCCAAATCTAAGTGATAGTTTTCATAAAACCATCTAATTCATGTACATATTTGATATCTTTTTACATAATATTTCGACCAATATCGAAGACCACGTATTGACTCACCCTGTATTTGATATAATTATCGGATTTTGAGTTTGAATATTTGAAAAGCGCAACTTTCTCAAGAAAATAGGTTAGGTTTAAAACACTTTTCAAACACTAACACTTTTTCTTTCGTTTCCGGGTTAGGTACAGTGTTGAAATTTCAAGATTCTTAAAGTTTTTTTTCTAATGGCTCCTGCAGTTTTCAGGATATTAAAATCAAATTTGGAAAAAAAAGGTCACAATATTGGCCATGCCAAATAATTTGAGAATTAACAGGGAGATACTTTTCCAGGTGTCTCACCCTCTTCTTTCTCTCCCTGAATTATTTTGTAATACGCCGCTGGTGGATTCTAAAATACAAAATACAATTTATGGTTATTTCAGAAACTTTTTGTTCTCTTGTAATTTTTTTTTCGTATCTAAGACCGTTATTCAGAAAAAAAATGATTTGCTCACTACGCCTGAAGGAAAAAATAGAAAAATTCTATGAACAGTAGTTGAAATCTTGGTTCGGGTAACACTTTTCACTAAATAAGTACACCATACTTGGACTCAAAACTGCAGAAGGTAAGTATAAAGAAGAAAAACTGTTTTTTTTAATTTCAACACTCTGAATTTCGGAAACGTATGAGTCTTGCACATATGTTTATAGGAACTTTTATCATTTTCTTGAGACGCTCTATCACATATTATGAAACACCCTGTATATGGATTAAGGTGAAGGTATTTTTTTTATTGATAATATCTCCCAATTTACTGGTTAGTCAAACTCAAGACTATCAAAAGCAAAATTATCAACCCGCACTTTTAATACGATTTCGCAATTTCATTAATTAATTCTCCACTGTCACCGTCTTGATATCACCAGCAACATTCAACGAACATATTATTATTTAACGTCCTTTTAATTAAGACCATTACTTCATTCATTGTCCCTCAATTCAATTGCACGCACTGTTTGGGCCACTTGCACTTCATTAACTGTTAGGCATGACGTGCTTGCTCATAAACATAACTAAACTCAATAGCCCATGATTCACCATAATTGTTTATTGGTCAGGTGCGAAATCCGTATGAGGCTAAGAATCGAAATGGCCGAGAAGACTAAATAAATTGTTCACTGCTTTCGTGGTTATTAATAATTGGGATGACGACGCCGCAAATTAAAAGATATCTGGAACTAGAAATCATCAACCAAGCAACTTTACACTCCAACGGGTAACTGAAATGGCAATGAATGTTGATTTTTTTCACTAATTTTTTCGCGAACTAATCACGCCTGTATGCCTTCGTAGACTCTAGAGAGAACTGACGAAAATTATTGCACGATTTCCAGTTCCATATGCCCTGGTTCTGGTTACGAAACACTTTGTAAAAGTACTTAGATGTAGGATATTTTTTAATTGCAATATTGTATTCAATCTCGCCAATTATAATACCTTGTTTTTTAATTAGGCATCCGCATGTACCGTTATAAATAAATTAATAAACATAAAAATGTATCCATGCAAAAAGGAGGTCTATTCGCCCGAAGAAACAGATAAAAAACTAACATTTTAGGAAAGTTATTCAACCACTGCGGCAAATCAAGAATTTTTAGAGATCAACCAAATTAAATCTAATGAAGTCGAGAAATCAACGCATAAAGATCAACTGGAACGAAGATAATTGATTGGAATATTTGGCTTTATTAGAACAAAATTGTAATAGGAAATTGATAATTTCTTCATCAAAAACAGTTTCGCTCTCTGAGTGAATATGTATGAAAACAAGTATTAAATAAGGCCAACAAAAAAATCTATTCGTGATAACTGTTTAATCAAAAAAATATTGCACACGCAACATTCTACAAATCGATATATGTAGAAGAAAATTTTTTACGTATTTTTGGCCACCAAAACTTTTCATATGCAATTATCGCATTAATTCATGCAAACGTAATATTCTCTTCGAAGTTTAATTTTCTCGAAGTAAAAGGTTTTAATGTTGATAAATGTGAATTTTCTATTCCTAAGAATGGCTACTCCGATAAAGAAAGGTTTACCACTTTCTTTCAGGAAAATAGGAAGGAAACAGAATATGAAGAAAAATTGGCCACTTAAATTATTTCAGAAAATGAAGACAAGAAACTAAAAGCGACAGAAGAAACAAAATAAAAAAATAAACTACAAGTGATTACCACGATGAAGAAAGCTTTGGCAGAGAAATATATACTTTTGGGAAAGAAAAAAAGAACACAAACTAAATGAAACTACTATAGGGGTTATCACGATAAAAAGAGCTCTCCCGATTTTTTTAGGAAAATACAAAATAAAATACAAAGGGTTCTCACCGAATAAATATTATGGGAATATGAAAAAAATATATATAGAAGAGACTACAAGGGTTTACCCTCATGAAGAAAACTTACTCGTACCAAAATACTTGATAATAAAAAAAAATAGATCAAAGAGATATTGCTATTTTTAGCCAACAGAGCGTGAAAATCTTCGACTGCATTCGATAACCAACAAGATCGTGAGGAATGTCAACTATAAGAACTGGTCATTAATCCTTCGAAGAAAGTAAATACACGAGTTCAATATACCCACACACTCTCAGACACGTGCATACTCTCTTTTTTCGTCAGATCTCGTCTGGATTCTGAATGTGTCTCCAGTTATTTCAGCAGGGATAGAGATCTTTTCCACAAAGACTATTAATATACCTCGATGTCGCTGTCATAATTATTAATATTTTCATGCAGGAGTACATTCCAAGGGGTCGATCGAAAATTTGGACGAGGTATAGGCACAGATTAACCACCTATAATCTGTGGTACAGAACACATTAGTGAGGTTAGGTGGAAATCTGTGGATCCCACTTCTGAATCCCCCATCCATTTCTTGAAAACTACGCGTAACTCTCGCCTGTTTTCAGGAGCTGTAGCAATTTTTTAAAGATTTATTTCTGTTGAAAGAGATGCCATTAACCTCTCTCATAATTAAATTTCACTATAAAATAGTACAGTTTCAGAATAGTTGATGGACAAACTCGATGGGAGTTGGTTTTAGCTTAATTTCATTATTAATTGATGGAGGCAAAAATTGTTGGGAAATTCAATTTTATGATTTATGAACGTACATAGGGATAACAAAAAAAAATATTTTCAAATGCAAGCTGGCCTTCACTCTTCACTTGAAGAATAACAATTACGTGTTTTCAAATGTCCAGATGGAAGACTGTTTTCACCTCGTTGAATAAACTGTCATGCTTAAAGTGTTCATTTATAACCTCGTTTATAACTGATAGCTCAATATTTCTCGAAAACACTAACTAATGATAAATACACCCTATATTTGATGTATCTTATGCTAGGGTGGATTTATAAATACTGTTCAGCAATAACATTCACATCACTTAAGAATTGAGACATGATAGTGGATTATGTTAAATAAATACCGAGGAAAATACTCAACATTAGGGATTTAAGACTATTCCAAAGAAACTAGAATAGAGTTTTCTTATGCCTATTTATATTAACTTGAGAGTAATAATACCCATAGCATAAACACAAATTCACTATGAATCCAAATCAGCAGCAACCAAATCATTTATACAGGGCTATTCAAATTCGTTTCTGTACATGGGGATCTCGTAAACGATAAGAGATAGAGTGTCGGTTATAGTGTGGCAAAGTTGCGTATTTTAGAGACCTATTCAATGATGTGAAAAAATCGAATTTAGCTCTTTTGGTTCTGGAGATATACAGGAAAAACAAAAAAATCCCAAATTATTTATTTGCCTGTATCTTCTTTATTCACAGACATATTGAAAATCTATCCACATTTTGCTATTGGCACTTGATGTGGGCTATCAGAATATGTTCATGAATCTTTTATACAGGGTGTCATCTGACTTGGGCCACCACCATCTTTGAATTTTTAAATATGGACCTGTATTTTTTTGTTGTAGTTTTTGGATCGTCGACGTTCACTTCATACTAAGAAATTAAATTAATTTTATATTTCGGGATGTTTCAGTGATATTTTATTATAATTGGGTGAATTATTCCCTTTTAAATTATTGAATAATTTGGGATTTTTTGGTTTTTCCTGTATATCTCCAGAACCAAAAGAGTTAAATTCGATTCTTTCACATCATTGAATAGGTCTCTAAAATACGCAACTTTGCCACAATTTAACCGACACTCTATCTCTTATCGTTTTCGAGATCCCCATGTACAGAAACGAATTTGAATAGCCCGGTATATTGAAATTTTTCCATTTTTCCATATAAACACAATAATTTTTAATAATAATGACAAAGGTGTCAGTTTTGCTCATAAAACATGCGCAAATCCTATTTTCATTTGAAACTCATTTCTCAAGTTGGAAGTCATCTTCTTGAATCTCAAAGTTTAAAATCGTAAGCCTTGAATGTTTTTATAATATTAACAATGTTTTTCACAAATTGCATATGTCTCAGGTGATGAATCTTAGATCACAAATGATAAAATCTTAGGTGTTAATTATTTTTATAAAGTCACCCTCACTTTCAGACAGCGTGGTTACATCTCAAAGTTGATCATCCAGTGTTGAAAAAATTTAACATCAATCTCACTCCAAGAAAGTGATTCTCTGATATTATAGGAACCGGCCATTAATTTAGAAATTCACCAAGAAAATCGTCTCTAACAACGGAAATGCACGCGGGTTTTGTGAAATTAATAAAAGAACACCCGTCGCGGTCATGCTCTATTTTCGTGTTTATATTTAGATTCAAGTTTAACCAACCGAGTGTCGCCCAAATTCCGATTGGACACTTTTACTTTATTTGTCATTCCAGCGTCCAAGAGGAACCAAGACGTATTCGATGATTGGTCACAACAAGAACACCACCCGAGTAAGACCAAATTTGAAGGGCCTTTCACGAATGATAACGCGAGACTGGAGTCAGAGGAGTGTTCTGGCTTTGCCAACCCTGACAGATTGAGGTTGAATAAAAATAATCGATATTGTTTGACCTGGAAATAGGAATAAATATAGCAAATTATGGGATTTCTTCATAGCAGAGCCGGCTTGAATAGAAATATTTCAAAAAAAATTATACGTATTTCGAAGTACTAATCTAGTTCACTACCAACTTCAAAACATTTTTCACCCAGAGCTTCGTGGAGTAAAAAAAATGAATTCATTATATTTCGATCATCATCAAGAACACTGTAGCGCTGCTCTTGTTACAAGACCGAGTACAAGACATTGCTTTATCTTCCTTTTTTCGGATAGTAAGGATAAGTCTTATTTATTTTCAATGTGTTAAGTGAGATGTAACCTCTATATACATGAAAATTAGTGTGGAACTATTTCTACTTTATCACTGATGATGATGAAATCATCTTGGTACTAAAGAGTACGGTTTGCATCACATAAGTATCCACTTTTTACATGTGAGATAACAAACCAACTAATATTTCTCGGTTGATGTCAATATGCATACTGCTGTATTCCTGGTTGCGTAATTACCTGATAGCGACAGAGGGATAAAAGGTAACTTTTATATACTTTCACGATATATATACTATTGTTTTTAGGGCTATCTGGACATTTCTTCTTTCACGATGAAATGATTTCATGATATTACGATAATTCGAAGATAATTAATCAATATTGAGGTAGATTAAACTATTTTCGGTACGTTCACTATCATTCGTTTCGTAATCCTGAATGAATATACTCCCTTATGTAGTAAACAATATGAAATGTCTTAAACATAAATATATTGTTTTCATCAGGATATTTCGTGGGTTCTCTCGGCTAACCACCTAAAATTTATTTGTCGGATTATACGTCATTAATATCTACCGTTTTCAGAGGGCGTCGATTCTTATTTGAAAAATTGAGAACATGTGATAACTTTTTTCAACAAATATAGTATCATCAGGGATTCTTTATTCATGAAAGGGTTATCTTGAAAACTCTTTGAAGTGGGAACTCCACCACGCGGATCAAGCCCCATTTCAAAATTTATCCCAATGTCTTTGTCTTCGAAAAATGCCCAAAATTTCCTTTCAAATTTTTCAAAAATATATTCGTTTGAAATAATAAAGTTAACAAGAATATCGGAAAAACTAAAAACGTGGCAACATTAGCGACAACATTTTCGAAATGTTTTGAAATTACTGAACACAAGAATTCAAAAAAAATCTGATGAACGATTGTAGAGATATCTGTGAATAAGAGGCACAAAATGAGTTATTTATACCAATGGGTAGAGAATGTTATGTTCTATAACTTGCAAAAACGACAAAAGTATGTCTAGAAGGAAGAATAACCATCGTATAATCGTCAATCAGGGCATAACTTCACAATATGAATAAGCCTAGTAATAGAGAGGAAATTTGAATATCTGGAGGAGAAACCGACATATATCTGAAGATATATGTTACAATAATTGGTCATTGCACAATTGGCGAGTCTCATCATCATCATATCTAAAGACATGTCCTTTCTTCGAAATCACTTCAGTCAGATAAAATATATATATATATATGAATTATCAAACATATAAACGAAAAACTGTACATTCACATTTTTTTTTTAAAACTCCTGAAAAGTGACGATAATCGAGTTATGACATTTTGCATTTGAGCCACAGATATTCGACTGGTTGCACACTTTTGCCCTCCATTCAGATGAGACAGTCCGCCCATTTTTTTTTGATGTACCGACAACCGTTTTCATCGACTTCGTACCTTTAAATTTTGCGCATCGCAGTTGCCGGATTGTCACCGCTGGAACTACTGATGTGCAATGTTGCCATTTTAGTGATGCATAATCAACACCAATATAAAGTTACCTACTCCTATTATGAACAAGTTGTCATCAGAAATTAATTTCCATCAGGAATATTCTGTATGAATTTTACGATGAAATTCGAATATTTCGAATGTAGCCTATTCATTGTCATTAGGAAAAATGAAACACGATTCACTTATCTAATGAATGATCAGATTCTAAATTCCTCAACTTGAAATGTGATAAAGCAGTATAGGTATAGTAAAAATGGCGATAAATTATGTTAAACATTGTAAGAACATAAACCCATCCGAAATATTGGATCGTGAATCGTGTAAAACGAAAACATTTGTAACATAACCAACAAAATGACCAACGATGTAAACAAAACTTCATCAATATTTTAGCGCCTGCGCATATCTATGACTGGACCTTTAAATTTTGCGCTTTCGACGTCTCTCTCTAATTTTATTCACTCTGTCTGACTGTTTAATCTGTAAGGTTTTCTTATCTGTGGTGCAGTGGTACTGAGGAAGATGACGCGAAGTACGACTTACCGGTGATGGTTTCCTGGTCCTTCGTGGAAACTGAATTAGGTTGGAGTGCGCGCTGAGCGCCACTCGTACCCTCCTGGGATGCCAGTTTGGAAACCAACACGCTTCACTGAACCTGAAAAAAATTCTCGAGTGTTCCACATGATTTTGTCGATACCATCTATACCTATACAGTGAGCACGGAGCACGTAAAGTGTTTTGAAAAAGTGTTTTTTGTCCGCAAACTTAGTTGCAAAGCAACCCTCGAAGTCTCATTGAGACTTGAATGAGTAAGGAAGACGGGGACTTTGTAGCTATTTAAGTGTCATCCGAAGCACTACTCGGCTGGTTATTGTTGAGAGTCCGAAGGATTGAAATCTAGGTACCAAGAATGTTCGGTTGGTCAACTATCTCCTCCCGCTAAACGATGCTACAGAAATAAATGAAATTTCCAATCGCCGCGCCGGGATTCGAACCTAGGCCCAAAGGCCATTACCTCAACGCACTCAACCACCAACCCAGTCAGGTTGGAATAAATTCGTTAAAAGTTTGACATGGCTATTGGGAAAAAAGCTCAAACACGTCGATTTTCTTTTTCAGTTGCTCATTTTTCGGTCTAATCATACTTCGAAAAAAGTACATCCTGTGTCCAAACGAAAGGTTTTACGGAGATTATGTGAAAGCCTTTTTGTAGAGCTGAAAAGGTGGCAATGAGAAAGTGTCTTTGGTTTTTTCAAAATTCTTCAAATAACTTCAGAAAAAAATAAAAACCAAACCGCCAAACTTAGTTTTTTTTCCGGATAACTGCGGAAGCAAACATTTTCGGGATTTTTCAATATCTATTTATTGATCCTCAAATAGCGCAACTTCTTGCCTATTTCACAACTGTGTAACTCTTATGGTTACCGAGATCCCAATCCCATAAGCCCCATGCTGTTATCTTAGACACACTGTATATTGTAATATGTGACATTCTGGACATCATCTACTATTGGTATTGTAAATTGATTCAACTTGTTGCTTTTGTTTGAATAACTGTAAACTTGAGAGCATATTACTGTTAACGGCATTGTCGTTTATTCAATGATAATTTTAAATAAAGTAACAGGGACTGATGTTAATAAGTACAGATGAAAAATTGGTTTGGATTGTTTGCTTATAGAGACTCTTCTCTTTGGATTATTATGTATAATACTCATCTATCCTTCATATCCAAAGAAAAACAGCTGCTAATGAGTGGAAATGTTAGCTTTGAATACAGTGAACTTCCCTATTATGCTGGTCATTACAAAAAGTGGAAATTGAGTTTGAAATTGTTTGTCAAATTCAGGAGATTCCCACTTCATCTGAAAAATATTGGATTTCTGACTGATATTATCTACTAAAGGTGAATGCCAAAAACATAAATTATTGTCCCATAAATAATTGTGCATTTACTTGATAATGATAAAAATTAAAGTTTCAATTTATGATTTACAATGGGAAAACATTTTATATCTGTACTCAGTAGTATCTTTAAATTTTAAGCTGTTTTGTTTGAACAACGTATTTCATCAATATAGTTAGTAATTTAGGAGTTACAATTCATTACAATTTCAAAGTACCTACATGAAGAGAAACCCTCGGAGAAACCAAAGTTGTCTGTTAATTTACTTCACAGAAAAAATCTGGCGAATATGCAGACCATTCTACTACACCTGTTCCCACTGTTCCCAGACTAAAAAACTTTTTGGCAAGAATATCAATTATGTGGTAGTGGCCAATTGAACATCCATCATAATTTATTTATTTCTGGAAGTTGGCTAATTACTTAGTGTTCCATATTGGTCTTACATGTTTCCTGCTTTTGACACAGGCACTTCACTTTCTAGTATTCAGGTACTTACAGAAAATGAAAACACTACACCAAACTGTTTCCTTAAAAGAATTGGTTATTTCATGATTTCCAACATTTTGTATATCTACAGCTTGCTAGTCAGGTACTGATTCTTATTGTCAGAAAGCCATAGAAGATAAGAGCCCAATAATGATTATATTATATCTCAATGTAGGTATATGCATGTGTAAATATTACTGATAAGATAGGTTATATTACTACAGATACATTCAGGCAGAAGCAAAAAACTATTATTTAATGGTTATTTCTACAATTATCATGACAGCTGCAACCCCATAATATAGTAAATCTGGAAAAAGTGTTTGAAAAGTGTTTTCAACTGGCAACTTAGTTGCAAAGCAAACCTACAAATCTTATTGAGACTTGTAGGAGATAAATAATGATTCAAAATATTGTTAATACAAAAACATCAGGAATTCATGTGCATTTTCCCACAGTTATTTATGAAATTGAGACTTATAATAATGTACCAATATTATAAATAAATGAAAAGAGCATAATGAATAGTAACACAAGTACAATTTCACCAAAGGAACCCAATGATGAGATCATCTTTATTTTTTTCAAATCAAAACTAAGTACCTATCCCATTACGTAATACACTCGATAATACATGTGTAGAAAGCAGGTGAAGACCTTGGTTCTGAGCATTGGCATTGAAAAGAATGAAAAGTTCAAACTTAAAAAAGCTATGATTGCTCTTGTACTTAGATAATATTCACCTACCTATACAATATTGTTCAAGTTATTACTTATTGAAGATGATTTGCTTAGGAACATTATCAATTAAATGGAGGAGATGGTGAGTGAATACAGCATTATTTGTAAAATTATGTGATAATCTTTTTGATTCTATGTGGTTCTATGTACCATATACCTACACCTATTATGCAGTTGAAATGTTCAAATGTGTTAATACTCATAAGGTTTTCTAATCTGTGACTCATATAAATATTATGGTGGAAGGTGGAACCATAATGTATGTAGGCACCAAGAGACATCAATGCCATTCAATAAATATTGTTACCAATGGTACATTCACAGGTACAGGTGCTATACACTTTATTAAATATTGCCTTTAAGAGATCTGTTTCCATCTCGATTTCCAATAATAATTGGTCAAATTAGACTATCAGATATGGAAAAATATGATATCAAGGCAAAAAGTTTGTATAACTTACTTTTTCGCATCTCATTTCAACTAGTATTCCAGATATTCGATGAAATTGTACACTCTTGCACAATAATAAGAAAAGCAGAACTTACAAGTAGATAATTCACAAAATAAAATTATGCACTGATTAAACTCACAAATATCAACAATATATGGGGCACAATAATTATTTTTGTTTCATTTTCTCCTCCCAAGTTTAACAATCAACAGAAAATATGCAAATGCAAATACATCTTTTAGATTCTTGATTGCTTGACAAATGACAGGAGTAGAAAACAGAAGTGACAATCTTGACATTGACAACCACGCGTCAACCGAATTTTGAGATCACAGAACAATTAACAAAATCACACATCACCACATCACACACATCCACAGAACTTAATTAGTTTTGTGCACTCACCATATTCGCCAACCTAATAACACCAAAAACACCAAGATAAGTATGATTAACATTATGTTTTATTTAAAATCATGCATTCTTCATTATTTTCAAAGAAGTATACTCTAAATTTAATCATCAGATTTCGAGAAATATTATTTGAAAATTTCTCCACCTAATGTATCTTATGTACTCACTTTAAACATTTTCAGGTTATAAAAATATTAGTAACAAAAACAAATTTTACTAAAGAATATTGTTTTGTTATTGTTTTGAATTTGCAAAATGAGCTTCTGTCAGATTTAGCAGATGAGAATATTTTCTGATATAATTCGAAAACGAGAGTCAGTATGTCTAAATTTTCCCAGACTGAAACAGGGAAAAGTTCTTTTTCTTGGTTGGTCAAAGAAACACTCGTATTGATTAAAATTAAAAGGTAGTTTATTTTTGTGTCTGACATGGTCCTTTCAAGAAACATTTTCCGGTCAATTTTTCGCCAAAAAATCATTTGAAATTCGCTTAAAGTGTGTTGGAGCACTTGGAGCATGGCTGTAACCAATGACCAACAGTTTTGTCTCAGATGGAATAATTTTCAAGCAAATATAACATCACAATTTGAAACCTTGAGAGATGATGAGGATTTCACTGATGTGACTATAGCATGTGAGGGCCAAAGATTGCAGGCTCATAAAGTAGTTTTATCTGCCTGTAGCCCTCTTTTCAAAGAACTTTTCAAGGTAATCAATAACTTTTCCCAGCATTTTTTTTTCAATTTCTAAAAATATCTTGTGAAATATTTTGTTTGGTTCCAGACAAATCCATGCTCTCATCCAATCATCTTTATGAGGGATGTAGAAGCTCGCCATATCATTGCATTAATGGAATTTATGTATGCTGGTGAAGTTAATGTGGCTCAAGCACATCTTCCTGGTTTTCTAAAGACTGCAGAATCATTGAAAATTCGTGGCCTAACAGACACTTCTTCCAATATAAACAGAGATGAGGATTCAATGTTTCTGAATCATAAAAATGAATTTGTCAAGCATAAATTAGACAAATCCCCTATATCACCTTCAAGTACTGTAACCTCTAGTCAAGATATAGCTGATTGCTTGCCAAATGTTGATAGTCCTCCTAAGAGATTATGTAAGTCTGAATGTGAGCTGCCTCCATCCAATAATAGTGAGGCCATCAATCCTTTTGCTATCATGGAGAATCAAATGGATTTCTCCAGAACTTTACAGCCAAAAGTTGAACTTCCAGATTATCTGAGTGATGATGGGGATGATGATACCAAGGATAATGAAAGTGGATATGGTTTGTCTAGGTTTTATGCTTCCCCAGATATAGCTGAATTACCAGGTATTGATTCTATATGTCATCAATTGTTCTTGTATCATGAGTACTTATTTATTTCGTTATTCATACATATTTTTATTTTTAAAAATACATTACAACAGACTAAAAAACCACAGTCAATTTTACATGACCATGGAGTCTTTTCAAATATGTTTGCAGGAGAAAGAATTCTGACATTATATTATGATTTCAAGGTAATTGAAATATCAAAATAACTGGCCAATTATTCTTCAAATGTTGATTGATTCAGGATTTCATCGAGTTTGTATAAAAATTCAGTGCAATACTTGTCAGTTCTTCATTTCTAAGAAGACATGAGACTATAAACATGTGTTCCTCAAGATCTTCAGTCCTGATCTTAACAGGAAACTTATTATTCATCATTACAAGGAATACTTGGTCATTATGAAAACTAACATAAGCTATCATTGGTTCCTTTTTGAACATTTCTTATGATAGTATTTTTTTATTAAAACCAATAATTTTCACCAACATTTATTCTTATACATTGCAGTGGGAATGGAAATAATATCTCAAGTATCAGGATTCAATGGAAAGGACATAGTGAAACAAGAATCTCTTGGACAGGGTGAGGAAATTGTCTTTGACCTTTTATTGCATGTTTGTACCTTTCACAAACAATATACCTACAGAAGTTCTGATTTTGATATAATTATATCATATGTGATTACATCAATGTATCCCTTTTATTCAATGATAATTTCTATATGAGTGAAAAAGATAAAATACAGAGATGTTGATTCAACTTTCACAAATCTAGATTGTGGAATTTTTGATACATGACAAACCCCTTATTATATGATTGCAAGGTCATTAACTCATAATTGAAGTACTTTCTTGTGATGACAGATATATAATAAAATAGACATTCAACTTGGATAGGTACAGACAAACACTAACAGTTCTTGTTTGTGATCTATGTGTGGTATTTGACTGGGTTATGCTCTGTGATATATGTGGATTTCCTTAATTAGATTTGTATTTGATTTTGTCTTGTTTTAGTAAATGTTGCTATAGTTTGTGGAAAACTATTACTATAACACATCTATTTTTGTATGTGTAAAGTATTTTACTTGGGGTTGAGTAATTTGTCTATGGAAAGACAAAGTAACCCTGTTTTGCTTTTGGGGAGGAACAATTTAAGCAGTTTTGATCATTTTAAAGTCTCATAGTCATTGTGTATAAAATAAGCTTAGTGAAAACCAGTTCCTCTCAACTCATTTTTATTACTGAGTATTTTTTTCAATCAGAATGTAGGGTTGATTTAGAAAATGAATACCTAACATATATTTTTGTATGACAAATCGCATAAAGGTATCAAAATCCTTGAAGGAAAAATATGGCCTGAACGCGACCTGGTATCATAGCGCCAGAAAATCAAAACTACTCTAGGGGCCATTTTGGTTTGTTTACATTGTTTGGAAGTTTTTTCCGTTTATTTTTTTTATATCATGTATTTAGTACTCTACTCAACAGTATTGTGCATATATGGTTGTTTTTTCTGGACAATATACCTTGTTTGTGTATCTTCATTTAATATATTTTCAAATGTCAGTAAAAATATAGGAGTTTTTAAATGTATTGATTACATTTTTTGATAAATATAATGAAAAAGCAATGCAATTATAAATATTCATTGGAAGATATAAAATAAATGAGGGAATATGTTATTATATAATATACTACAAGAGAATATCAAGTGTCTTTTCTAATATATTTGCAAAAAACTTCTCAATTACCTCATCAATTACTATCGATGAAATAAAAATAATAAAAAGATATGTACACCGTTTTCAATCCACACATATCTCCTGTCCAGCAACTCCTTTATTCTCAACTTGGTTAAAAATATTTTTTTGAGGTATGGAAACTTATTTCATGTTTTTTTTGCCCAAGAGAAACAGTAAGGTACACCAACGATAATGATTTATAGTTCTTTCAGACTTAGTTGAATTCCAACCAAAAATTGACAATTCACAAAAAGTAAATTATATGGAACTCCAAATGGCACCAAATGTAAACAAACGATTCTATGGCCCATGCGTTAGTTATATTCGTCAACGGTAGGGGGCGTACTGCTTATTTTGTTGACAGAAAGTAGTTATTTCACTCATGGCTGGGCTCCAGCGTGAGTCGTGTTTGCAACGATCCAATTTTGTTGACGAAAACCGATTTGTTGCAGGCAACGACATCCGAAAACTGCACTCGCTGGACCCCAGACCGTGTGATGAATGCGGCAAAATATACAGCAACCTGTCCAACTTGCGGCAGCACATGCGCCTCATCCACTATCCGACTTACGTGCAGTGCAGTTTCTGTCACAAACAGTTCAAGACGGACCTCTATCTGCGAAGACACATCATGAGCGCCCACAGCGGTCTCAATATCGGCTATTTCAAGAGCGGCTCGCCGAACGATGCGAAATCCTTTCACAGCATGAAATATTTCGATGCGAGTGCTGCCAACAAAAACGGCTTGATGAAGTATGAGAGGGGGGGCGTGTATGCGAATCAAAAGTGAACTCTTCAGTATTGTAATATTAATATTTATAGAGGCTGATTGATACGAGATTAGGTTAACTACTTAGATAGACTTTGCTATAAGTTTGAGGTTGTATCAAATTTTTGCACAGCTAATAAAGATGTGTATAGCGAAATGTGACTTATTTCCCTTTTGGATCATCCTAGTTGTTATTGGGAAGGGGAAGGTGAAGCAAACTGAATGTAAAATTGGGGGAAATCGAGTTGTTCTTGTGGAAAAAAGTCCAGAATGTATGTTCGCATGAAGGGTGGGAGAAAAACTCGATTTGGGCAATGCATTTTAATGCCTACTAAAGGCAGTTATTTTGTTTCACAAGCAGGCGTACCACCTTTCTTTTCGATTTTTTTCAATCAACCAATTTTTTCTTTCAAAAAAATTCACTGAAAATAGTGATCCCGACCCTTACTGACAGGTAAGTTGGCGCGTTGTTTGCGCCAAGATTGCGAAGTAGGCATTCTAGAGACATAAGACGCTAGTGGATAGTTGGGGCGGGGTACTTGATTGAAGAATATTCGAGTCATGGTTGTTTCCTTCAATATCTTCAATTTAGTCAGATAATCCAGAGGTAACGTTGATTATTCTTAATAGGTGTACAATTACGAAGAAGATCATCTGATGGCTGGGTTCCCTTCAGTAATAGCCTCCAATCGAATGACTTGGCAGATGATCCCCCAGATATTTCTTCCATATTACGATTTAGACAGGAGGGAGACAGAAGGAATAGACTGGTAGGAATGATAATATTTCATAGAATTCCATTGGTATCTACACAATAGAAACAAATATCAATAATGAAGGACATAAGCATTTGTATTCAACTTCGACCATATAACGGACTAGATGAATAACGCACAATGAATAAAGCACAATCCTTGCCACAGTAGTTGTTTGAAGCCAACATCTAAATCAGTTACTAGGGTTACCTGCTCAAATTACCAAAAATTGTTTTGCATATTAGGGTGGTTGAATAATGTTTATATAACGAATGATACGACACGAGTAACTCACCAGTGGAATGTTGTGTTCTGGTCACCAGTTTTAAATCGTCTCTTACACATTTCACAGCGTTTCACCATGCTTTGAATTCGATTTGAACAGGATGAACAAAGTTTCTGAGTAGAATCCAATTCAAATTTTCACACAAAACTGGAAATATGCCGTTCAATGAACCAACAAACAAAACTTGATTTGAAAACGAGACGTTTCGCGCTGTCACTGTCAGCGTTCGGTTGATTATTGGTTGAACCAAATTAGCGGCGCATTCTTCAGAAATAGAGGTGCTATCTATAAAAACTTATATTTGAATGAGGCACTGTATTATATGATGATTAAGGATGAATACATAGGTTTTGATACACTCATCTGACTCATATAAGTACCTACTGTATATATTTGGAAACCCTAAAAAAATGTGGTCATGGGATGATATCACTTTCAAATGTTACGATGTGGCAACCCCTGGGGGGTAAAACATATGAATATAAATTCCATGTTAATAATGTTGGCCTCATACATTTGGGGTATTACTTTTCTAGTGGGTTTGTTGTTCGGAGGTATTCAGTATCCAATCATTTGACAGTGCGCTAGCGTAATATTAACTACTGAAACTCACATAACACCAAATTCAACTACAGTGTTTGTTCAGATCACTTTTCAAAATGTCACAATGCGGTGATCATCGAAAAATGTTGTAAATATTTTCGCTTTCAATGCCGCAAAGGCGCTATACAGAATGTAAAACGTGTTGCTCTTCTGTTCTTTGAAAGTATCTTCATGTCATGATGATTGATTGTTGAATTTCTCGCAGATAAAGTTGGCAGACGGTATAGAAATATACGAGGACCAGTTGCGTAGCGTTAAATGGAGCGATTACAGGAAACTGACTAGGGGTTTGGCCACGATCCTGTTCAGTCCTGCCGAATTGGCAACCTGTTCCGTCACCGGTCAAAGATGGAGTCGTGCTGGGACTTGCGAAAGGCCGGTCAAGCCGGCCTTGGACAGGAATAAAGTACAAGCAATAATATGTGAGTTGAATATCACCCACAAGTTCCTTACTGTGGATTTTGATTCGACTTTCCTCTTCAGCATATGTAGCTACGAGGTTTCCCTTGGTGGAGATAAGTAGAATAAAACAGGTTTTGGCATATAAGTGCAAGGAAAACTCCACAGCCCTCAAAATGAAAGCAGTTCGATATTACAGGTCAGTAACTACTTTATTCAATTGCAAGAAATAAATTGGCCATAAACGATCGAAATACGGAGATTTGACCTCTTTTCATTTCGTTACTATGTATGTTGATAACATTGTGGAGACGAAAAAGTATCAACAAGAACTTCATTCTTTTCTCTAATTAATCAAGATTACGTTTTGATTAATTTAACAGCTTTTATAAAAAAAATTACCTGTAACTTATTTCATGTTTTGTTTTTCAGTGAACATATGAACAAATAAAATATCGGAATGGCTGTTGCTGAGATGTAAAACTCGGTATAAGATATATATTCAATTTTGTTACATATTATGAGTTCGTATATGATTTTGAAAAGAATTCAGTAGTGATTTATTATTATGTGTTTATATCATACATATAGTTTACTTCATGTTATAACAATTTTTTCTTAGGCTCATTATTATCGTATAACATTCGTTGTTCTGATTTTTTCATAACTACTATGTTTTTGTTGGCAAAGTTTGAATAAACTGTTTTACTGATTTATTCGTTTTATTTCTAATTGAATACTGCAATAAGTGTGTGAATGATGAAAATAAGACCTGGTGGCGCTACTCTTCAACTGTTTCGGCAGAAAAATCCTTCTCTTATAGAACATTAGAGGTACCACCTTCGAAAGATAATCTAAAAATTTTGTTTCAATCATGATCGATACATATTCGCATCAAACTCATTGAAAAATAGCTACATGAAACTGTTAGAAAACGATTAAACGTCATTCAGAATCGAATATTATTCATACTTTTGTATTGACACCTACAGTAACCTGTAAATTTGGTTGAAATCGCGGCTTCACCCACGCAATGTCACGTTAGTTACGTTTTATCGAAGTAGGCGAAATCAAGAGATTCACTGCATCTCCGAGAACACCCGGTATATATATAACGGTTTTACTCATGCGCCATGCGCATTGTCTTCAAGTGAATAATTTAAAGACAATGCGCATGAGCAGAACCGAAACGAATCTGTATAGTGCACGCATCTATAAATTATTCTAGATACAATATAGAAGAATCTAGATAAAAGAATAGGGTAGATCTCTGAATAGGGTAATAGGTGTAGCTAGACTCGGGCATTCGATATATCGATATTTTTCCACCGGAATGTCGTTATTCGATATGGATATAAATTCCCAGACCTAGTATTGTATCCGGGTCAACGGGTAATTCGAATTCGAAGGCCACAATTGTCATCTCTGAAACTATAGAAGATACGAATTTATGATTAATTGTGGATTTATAACGCAAACCAAACTAAGAATACGAATTAACAATTTGGAATCAACAACTGCATCAACTAAAAGGATATAAACATCATTTGAGAAATAGGATTTTTTTGAATTCATGATTGTTAAGGGTTAATTCTAAGTTGAAAAGATGAAAGATATGTTTAAGAAGTTGTTGATTATTATAATTCCCACCACGATGGGATTTTCCTGTACTAATATTTTTTAATTCTTGGTTGTTAATTTGAATCTTGGTTAAGTTGAGTTTATAAATTCATCATGAATCAGGTTAAATTACTCAACATAAAAAAAAAGAAATTCGGTGGTTTGGTTTTTATTTTGCCACTTTTTCAGCTATAAGAAATTGTTTTCCATTTTGATTTAAATATAATATAATTAATAATCATTATTAGATAGATAATAAAGATTAGTGGTTAGACAACATATCCACTGATATAGGTATATATATGATCAAGCTGCCTCTGGTAGTCTGGTACAAATTTTGGCGGATTTTTTCATGGCTTTTGGCGGTGGTGACTTTATATATATATGCTTCAATAGTCAGCACATTCTTCTTGACTTTTTTGTAAAAATACTGAGAATCTCGAAATTTCAGATTAAATTCACAAAATTTTGGGATGAAGTTCGTAATTTTCTCAAAATCCTGAGAATTTTTGAAATAAAAGCTTTTAGTGTGGCACCAACACACCGTCGTTTTTGGTCGCGTTTTTTATTATCTTCGATCGGAATTTGTTTTTGTTTAGATCCCGATTAGTCTGCGAGATCCCGAGTCCCGACGCTAACACAGAAACACAGAACATACAGCTATATTGAAGACTTAAGATTTATCACCTATCATTTAATACTTATTAGAGCAATTTTATAAAAATCTAAGACTTATGATTAAACACCGAAGATGATCAACTTTAAACCGTGGTTGTGACCAGGGGCGCACTGGGAGGCCGGGCGATCAGGCATCGCCCGATGGGCCGGTGCCTTTTGGGGTCGGTATATTCAGTACAAATTTTCAATAATAATCACCAAAGTAATGCATTCTATTAAATATAGGAAAACTAATTGAATTGAACCAATTGTGCTACTGCCGAAGAAGAGTATTATGGTGTAGTGACACCTCTAACAGTGACCCATCAACGGACGTGATATTCAAGAGGCTTTTCACGGATAAAGTCGTTTCCAACAATAACTCTAAACAAATTCATGTTTGGGGCTATTTTCGAATCCCCAAAGTTTATATCTTGTAGTTCGTGAATAAAAAAATTCTCAACAGATTTCTATTGTTACGAACCGCTGGCATTTCCGAGAAGGCCGGAAAGCATCCGCTCGACGCGTGACTCACAGCGGAGGTATCGGTCGTAGACGCACCGCTATAATTAGCGGATGATTCATTGCCGTCGAATATGAAAAGTGCTTCCAGTTTGTTCCTGTTCTTTCTGGACAGTGATGTATTTGCCTATATACGAGCCGCGGTTTCGCGGACAAGTTAGTTATAGTTTGGAAAGAGTCAGATTAGAAAGAAAGCTAGTACAGTGAACATTGAGATTTGTAAATCGAATATCGTTGTGATTTAACTAAGTGTTTATTAAGTTGAATTTAGTGTGTTTAGTGAAATAAATTGTTCAGTTTTATACTGAGTGTTTTAAATTCACGAACCCAAAAGTGGAAATAACGTAACATTATAATATAAGACAATTACAACTGCAATGCTTTTAAGAACATTTCAGCAATAACATCAGAGTTTTTTTGTTCAAAGGACAAGAAATTTAACAATGAGATTCATAATGTGATCATTTATGAAATTATTACTGCACTATAAAGAATTGAAAATACGAGTCGAGGTGACAAAAATTACGTTCTAGCGTATGGTGAAACTGTGTGCTTCATTACGTGTTCCTGATCATCCACATTTAACAGAAAACACAATGAGGACGGTTAATGTTTGCAAATGGAACTGAATGGTTTCACTTATGAGTGGAAAAGCAGTAACTTACTCTATCAGGAGTGTCTTTCGGGTGATGAAGAATCAAAGTCGCTCATACTTTGCTTTAATATAATTTATAGGCCTATCCAAGTTTTCAAAATGTATAAATATATCCTGGCGAATTGAAAAAACAAAAACATTTGGAATAAGCTTTCCTGTTGATGCCATGAAAATTACATGTTGATGCTATCAATTGAGGGCAATTATTAAATAGTTGCAAAGTCCATAGTTCAATGTTTGGATATCAAAAAAATATTTTTTCGCCATTTGTATTTTGTATTCATCACCAAAGTTTATTTTTTGAAGAAATTTCATCCGTTTTTATTTTTGTGACAATGTGTTTTTTAAACATTATTTCTCCCAAAAACTATAGTTGGGCCACTATAAGGTCAAAATCGCCTGGGCCGATTCAATAGTCCAGTCCGCCTCTGGTTCTGACCTATGTAAGTTCTCTCAAAGATAAGTATATATCTCTCTGGTTCTTTCTGACTCTGTTACTTTTGTGCATGGGCGTAGACAGGGGCCAGTAGAGGCCGTTGCCCCGCTGGGATTACGCGTCGACTAGAAGAAAAATTAGAGGAGGAGAAACGTCGACAAAAAGACAAATTAGAGGAGGAGAAACGTCGACAAGAAGAGAAACAGCGTCGTCAAGATGAAAGAAAAGAAGACTTCGAGAAAATTCTAGAAGAGCAAAAGAAAGAGAGAGAGAGAGAGAGAGAAGAACAAACGAAAGAGAGAGAATAACAAAAGAAAGATCTAGAACAACAAGAAGAAAGAAAAATATAAGAACTTCAGAAAATTCTAGAAGAACAGAAGAAGGAACTGGAATATCAGAAAACATTCTTCCGATTCGATAGCCACCAATACGCCTGCCATTTGCGAAACAACAAGAGGTGGAAAAGCTTGTGGACAAGATGATGAAAGATGGAGTGATTGAAGAGTCAGTAAGCCCTTGGTCTGCACCAGTTGTGTTGGTTTCAAAGAAGGATGGATCCACAAGGTTTTGTGTGGATTATAGAAAATTGAATGATGTCACAAAGAAGGATAGTTACCCATTAGGTACCCAGGATCGATTACACTCTGACAACATTGGCAGGTTCACGTTGGTTCTCAACACTAGATCTGAAGAGCGGGTATTGGCAAGTGGGCGCAGGAAATGGACTTTACCAGTTCAATGTGATGCCCATTGGATTAGGTAATTCCCCTGCAACCTTCGAAAGGCTAATGGGACTAGTACTGCGTGGGCTCACGTGGAAAACTTGTCTGGTTAATCTTGATGACGTTCTGGTCATGGGCAGGACTTTCGAGGAACATCTGGAAAATTCACGAGAAATTGAACCTGAATAAATATTCCTTGTTCCAGAAGGAAGTAGATTTTCTGGGCCACACAGTATCGTCGGCAGGCATCCAAACAGCTGAGAAGAAGATCAATGCGATTCGAGACTGGCCGAGACCAAAGGATAAACATGAAGTGAGGAGTTTTTTGAGCCTGTGTAACTATTACCAGCGTTTTGTGGAAGGATTCGCTGACATTGCTGCACCCTTGCACAAGTTGACAGAAGACCGAGTCAACTACATCTGGTCTAACAAATGTGAGAGAGCATTTAGGAAACTGAAAGCTGCTCTTTGTTCAATCCAATCTTGGGCTTCCCACAACAAGAAGGTCTTTTCGTATTAGACACAGATGCAAACAAGAAAGGAATTGGAGCTGTACTATCACAAGTGCAAGATGATGATGAGCAAATGATGAGCAAACCTGAGAGGAATTGCTGCGTCACCAGGAAAGAGCTGCAAGCGATCATCAGAGCTGTAGACCACTTCCACAAATATCTCTGCGGGAGGGAGTTCCTCATAAGGACGGACCGCATATGCAGCCTTGAAGTGGCTGTTGGAAATGAAGAACCCCGAAGGTCATCAAGTTGCCATGTAGAAATATCGTAACAATTTAGATCTGCTGAATTAATGCAACAGTTTCTTTACGAATATCAGAAACATTATTCAAATATTTTTAACGTTTCCATCATTAACTTGCACCGTGGAGAGAAGCAGTACATTGAGAAGGATGAAAACATGGCTTTATGAGTGATATTCGTTTGTCAGGTTTGTGTATAATATGCTGATGACTGTTCACAGAAATCGTTTTAATCTGATGGACAAGATACGTTCACATATCTTGTTGGTAAAAAATGTTGTGAGAACAAGTTTTTATTCACAGAATCAGGATACCAACATCCGATTAATATTTATATATTTATATTTTATTTCTACTTTTGTCCATAGTTTGTATGTTGTTTCTAATGGTTGTCGCTAAACAATAATATTATTTAATTTATTAACTGCCTACTTTAAATAATATTGTTTCATTTCATTATCGCCCCACCTGGGAAATTTTTCTGGCCATGCCCATGCTTCTGAACTGAAAATACAGTTGTGATTCCCACACATAAAAATTCATTTACTTTAGACTGATTATTATTATTGAATTATAAGGTATACTGGACTGGTAGCCAGACATTGTGTATCCATTTTGTGGTTTCCTGAGTTGAGATTACTCTGAAATTTATCAACTATAATTCAGGATCCACTATAACAAAATACAGAACTATTAGATCGATCATCAGGTAAGTCTCTGGTTACACAGGGCAGAGATAAGTACAGGGAAACCAAATGAATATATTATCTTCATAAGGACGATATTTTTTTTGAAACTTCGCAAGGAGGAAAGATGCATAATCTAAGATTTTTTGTAAAAATGCATTCTGCGTCATTGCAAACGTTTAATGAATATCTTCCTTTTCGATTTGAATATGCTTACGTGGTTGAGCAAGTTTTTCCAATATAAATATGACACCGGAAGATTCAGATACCGGCAAAACGTGGGTATTCATAGTTTAATTTCGAAACCGATATAATCTGCACAATAATTTTATCAAATTGTGTCCTTGAGAAAATCGAGAGAGTTGCAAGTGATCATCATAGTACGTAAACCTTTACGTATATTTCAGTGGCGTGTCTAGGATTTATGCCCCCCCGCGAGAATTGTACCATCACCACTCGCAAGGCCCCTTGTAATTAATTTTGTTGTGAAAATGCGTCCTGCTTCTATATGCTATAATCACCTACCAGCACTGTGAATAAATAACAACTTCTCAGAAAACTGGGAGAATTCATATTGAAATTTCAAAACAAACGTATAATTCTTTGAAATAATATAAAAAGTTAATAAATCATCAAAATCCCTCGGAAATGATCATTGAATATAACCAAAACAGGTATATAATATGAGTTCAGTGAAAATCTCTTCCTTCCTATCTGCAAATTCGTTTATATGAACTGATTTTTCCATTGCAGCTGCTTCTTCTGCTTCTATGGATAATATTGCAAATCCACGTGTCTCTTGTGACATTTCATTTCATTCCGTAAATATTTTTTAATGATTTTTAATTTAGAATATGACCTCTCAGCAGAGGCCACACAGTTATATAAGGTCAGAAACAGGGATGTAATTACTTCAGAAAAGTGGGAAGATTCATGATTATTAGGAATTCTGCAAACTCTCTTATACCTTTCAACTTCACTATTTCTTCTTTTAGAATCTTTTTTAAAAACGAGAATGAACTCCGATTAGTTCGATTAAGCTGAACTTGGTTTAGTTGCTAGAGAACCAGTGATTTGATTGGCTATTCTATAGAAACAAAACGAGTTTCAGCATAAACGGAGTTCATTCTCGTTTATAAAAACGGCCCTTAGAGGTAAAAGCGAAATTACCTCGAAACTGGCAATTTTGGATTAAGAAAGTTGAACTTGCTGACAGTGGTATTCATGACTTCAAATATATTTTTCATTTTGCAGAGAACGATGTCAAGAGTCAAGAGTAAATGTTTACTTTGAAGAAATGTTCTCTTTCATAAAATAAATATTTTGTTTTTTCATTACCGTAAACGTAAAAAATATTACGTTAACGTTGTGTTTTAAAATCGTTCATCACGTAATAATCACATACGTCAACTTTCACACGTCCATTTTCGAATATTTTCACACAATATTCGTGCTGTATTTGTGTAATTCGTGAATCATGATGAGATCATTCATCACTTCAACATCAGGATATCAAGATAGAGAAAATCCTAGTCTTTTTGACAGCCATTCAAGCCAATCTTCTGAAACTAAATTCTGATCTGTCATTTTTAGTTTTCGAGTACTGAGTACTGGGACGTTCTCGAGGCACTTTTCGGAAGGAATCCGAATCTGTCATCTTATTTTCCAATTTCCAATGCCTTCTTGATGCCAAAGATACAACACTCAAAAACATTGGTATATCTTGGTCGCCACAGTTATGAAAAGTAGTTTTTTCCTGATTAGAATGACGTATATCACACGATATGATCGAATCCTACATGTTTTGCCGTTTTGGAAACAATGCCAAATATTTTGTTTTACAAACTGAAATTTTACAGTTCAAATGAAATTGAATTTTTCATATTGTGAGGAGAATAACTTCTAGCTTACCTATATCATGTTGTTCCTTATTCAAAACCTTAGTTTTCAGTAAGTGCTTGACAGAAATGTGGACGTTCCAGATCCTCAATAAAACTGTCAAAATTCAGTTTGTTTAACAAAATTGTTGATGTTCTACCCAAAGCACTGTATTTAGAGCGCAAAGTATTGGAATCTTTGGTATTGGATTGCCGCTCGAAAAAGACAGTTATCTTTCGATAGCGGCAAAACACAGCGCTCGAAATACACACAACATTATTTTTACAAAAACAGTTCCTAATATACAAGAAACCTCGATACTTCAATTAGTTCACATTTCATAATATTCCCCATCTAAATGAGTAATTTCATCAATTATTCACTATCCACATGAAAATACGCAACTATGGATCACACTAAGCGAGATATATAGATTCTTTCTTCAGTAATTTTTTGTGTTGAAACTATTCATTATATGGATGAGAAACGACTCACATGTCCCTTTCTTAACTTTTGATTCACTATCTACTGATATTTAATTGAAATAAATACAGGGTGGTTCATAATCCAGAATTCTTGAATCTTGAATCTTTTCACCCTCAGGGTGTGGTGGTTATCATTTTATCCTATTTTATTCTTGTTTACGAACTTATTCCATTCTTTTCTGTATCTTGTCAGTGATGTCTTAGCTTCGCTTCCAGTGTTCATTTCTTACTTGTAAAATCTTCCCTATCATGTTGCAGATTTTTGTAGGTCTTCCACTTCTTCTCTTGTTTTGTGCATTTCGAAGTATTTCTTATCTATCTCTTTTTGTCACTCCTCTAATTCTTCGAGGGTATTTTATTTCTGTTGCTTGTATTCCACTTTCTACTATTAATTATATAATATGTGATGTTTTTCAAATATACTGTTGAGAGATTTGGATTGAAACAACGAATTGCTGACAGTACTTTATTTGGAGATAATCCTCGGTCGACCGTTCGCCACTGAACTCAAGCTCAGAAGTTCATAATTGAAATGCCAATCTCTATCACTATTCCGTAAAACAATTCTTTTTGAGCCATTTCAATGTAGATTAAATTAATTTTTCCTACCTATATTTTTGATGTTATATGATGGTTATATGCTCAACAAATAATAAATCCCAATAAACAGCTAGCTTTTGTTACATTCTTGATTATGCTTGATGAATGAGAAAAAATGGTTATATTACACCAAGATCTTTCACCTCTGATGCTCTTTCTTAACAATCATCAAG
The DNA here is from genome assembly GCA_029955515.1 of Chrysomela aeneicollis. Classification (NCBI taxonomy): domain Eukaryota; kingdom Metazoa; phylum Arthropoda; class Insecta; order Coleoptera; family Chrysomelidae; genus Chrysomela; species Chrysomela aeneicollis. Next base: position 6,589,219 of record JARUHQ010000022.1, read on the forward strand.
TAATCTATATATAATCAAATAGTAGGTACTGAGTCTCTATATACGACGAGTACTGGTAAAAACACCACATTTTATCGAGGTTATAACACTGGTTAAAGTCAAGGTTTGTTCTACACTACTCGACACCACTCGATCACTCAGTTTGTTCACATCTTTCTCTATATACTGTTTTCTATACGTTCGAATATTTTCTGAGTATGACCCTGAGTATTTGATTTCATCAGGTATATTTAAGTAATTGATGAAAATAATAAAAAAGAGAGGTCCCAAGTTGTATCCCTGAGGAACTCCATCAGACAGTGCCTCATTTTTGTCTGGGTAGAGATGCCTATGTTTGACAATCAGGAATCTACTTTGTAAATAGATTTTAATTATCTTCATCACACTGTTGTATTTTCCAAACCCACTAATTAGTTGCCGTAATAATATGACAGAGATAATAGATCAACTTATTCGAATGTTTTTCTAAAGTCAGTGTTGTAAAGTAAAGTTTCGGACTTCCATTGTCTAAACTCTGAAGTATCAAGGGTTCCCAAACTTTTAAGATAATGGAACACTCACGAATTTACTTTCATTTTATGGAACCCCATATCAAATGATTATGAATCAAAGACAACTGTAATTTGAATAAGGGATCGACGATATAGAAATTTTGGCCAAGTATATGATGAATATTGAGTTTGGGTGCATCGAACTTATCAGTTATCACTCGAACGTTTTTAGAACTTCATCCCGTTCCCAAAATTTTTACTACATGAAGTCGGTTAGGTTTAACCTTGTAACAACGTCGTCGGTTCACTAAAGTCATGCTCAACACTAATACAACTTTGTCCGGTGGTTCAAAGAGCGTCGTTTCATAAATGACTGATTTCCACACCAAGTATAACGTTATAATTTTGGTGTATTATGTGGTTATCGTCGCTAAAATTCTACTTGGGATATCCCATTGATTCTGAGCTACAACAAGAAATAAATTCGCAATTACCAATACCATCATCAGGTGCATGGATATAACGTTTTATTGGCCTCATCACAGTTTATTTTATTGATATGATCAATGAAGATATTATTTTGGTTTTCAGCATAACCCAAAGATGGCGTCAGGTGGATCGAATCTAGAGAAAAAAGTCGAAGATCTCAGTATCAACGAAAAAACTTATATCAATATCCTCCTCTTGGGGGAAACAGGTGTTGGTAAATCGACATTCATCAACTCGGTTGCCAATTATTTAACATTCGGGGATTTAAGAGAAGCTGAAAATAAAAATGTAATCGTTCTCATACCAACAATGTTCAGTTCAAGGGACAAAAACGGCGTAATCCATAATCTCGAAATTGGAGAAAAAGATGTAAACGAAGTACTGAACAATGGTGTTTCAGGTACTCAAAACGTTAAAACATACGTGTTTCCCATTTGGGATGGCAGAGCGAGAGTTCGTTTGATAGACACCCCCGGAATGGGAGACACCAGGGGAATCCAGCAGGATCATATCAACTCCGAAAACATCTTGGCTTACATCAGTCAATTACACGAGCTTCACGCAATATGTTTTCTATTCAAGCCCAATCAATCAAGAAACACGGTGCTCTTCAAATACTGCATGGCACAGATTTTGTCCCGCTTGGACAAGTCTGCCAGCAAAAACATCATATTTGCGTTCACCAATACCAGAGGCTCCGATTATGGACCAGGAGATACCATAAACCTGCTCAAGAAGGAGATCGATGCTATCAGGAGTAGACCTCCACACGCAGAAATACCCATTGAAAAAAATATCTTCTGTTTCGACAACGAGGTTTTCCGTTATCTAGCAGCTGTCGAGAAAGGTGTAGAGTATAGTGGCTCCATTAAGGATCATAATGAAGAAAGCTGGAATATTTCTGTGGAACAGTGTTGGAAGTGAGTATATTAGTAGGTAGTGAGCATGATCTAGGGATGTTCGATATGCCAAAATCAAAAATCAAATTACGACATTTCAAGTTGTGTGGCACAACTTTGTAAATTATATCGTTTTAAACTCTATCAAAAAATATTGGTGATCAAATTTTTATTGAATCAGATTACCAGTTTCACATCATTGCTTATTTTCGAATAAATCGTATCATACCTGGCAGTTACTTTCGAACTATATGCTTCGTCAACAAATTTAATATATCTTGCACATGGTAGAATGAATTCTTCTGATGCAATCCCCTATCTAATAAGGGATTCAATTAGTGCGAAATATGCTGTTGGTGGTGTAGGGTCACTTGAAATTCATTTGTCCCAACGGAATGCATGTTCTTTAAACTTCAACATTTTATCAATACACAAGAGAATTTGTGTGCATAAGCTTACAGCTTCCATATTTTAATTTCTGTAAACTTGCAGGATGATAAATTACATCGTTGGTGACGCGAACCATAGTCCCCTGAAACCCCACTATGTCAAAAGCACTAGTGCTATAAACGAGGCCAGGCGGCTGATCTACCAATTGGCTCAACCCTTAGCTGAAATATCCCAACTCATCAGTCACAACATGCTCGTACTCGCAAGGCATGAGGAGAATCTCAAGATGGACCATGCCTCTTTGGACGAACTAAAGACTAAATTGTACATGCCAGCTATTGAACTAGAGGTTGTTAAAATGGAGCAACCAGCAACAGTTTGCACTACTATGAAGTGTGCTGAAGTTTATCAAGTAAGAATAAACTATTTGTCTTTAAACTTGGTTAACTGAAATCGACGTTTTAGGTATCTGAAAGGAACGTTTGGCACTACAAGCAGAGATGTCACGAACCGTGTCATCTGAGAAACGTAACTAGAGAAATAATCGGCGCTCCGGAGTTGGTCAATTGCGATGCTATGGCCGGAACAAATGATTGTGTGGTATGCGGTTGCAGCTTCAGAGTGCACCAGCACATTTACTACATGACCAAGGTGAAGGAAAGCCAAGAAGTCGATCCTACCGTTAAGAAAAATATCAATGACAAAAAGAAAATCGTCGAGAACGCTAAGAAGATTATGAAGGGTATCATCAACAAAAAGGAAGAGTTGGATAACGAGCATCGTATTATTGTTACCACGTGTGCTAGATTTGCTCATTTTTTGCATAACAATGCTATCACACCCTTCAATGATTCTTATAAAGAATACATTGAGTATCTCATCAATAGGTGACTGAATGCCATGAATGTCCAAATTATCTAACAAACCTATTTCTACTTTTTTCCTAACTGTAGGTAATTGGCCAAGTGAACATATTTATGTTCTTATTGTTGACTTATTCTTGAGACCATTTGCTTTGAATTCTCATTTCGCAAAACTTTATTCACGATAATGCAAACATCTCCCGAGAATTTTTGACGCGTCGAAAAAAATTTTTTAGCTGGTTTTAACATGGCTACAAGAGGGATTCTATTAGTTGTAGAGACAAATGGGATATTGAACATTGTTACGGAGCGAATTCTACGAGGAGGAACATGAAATCCTATTAGAGATAATATATCTGGTGCATTTATATTATTATTCACTGTACCAAATAGGAACATTATTAAGGTTATTTGCCTTCTATTGTCTAACGACATGGCTTTAAATTCATTTCTCAGTTGTGTAGTTCTAATTGTATTAAAATCTGGCCACGTATGGTATTTTTTAAAATATAAATATCTGATAAATTTATTTTGGATTTTCTCAGTTTCTTTCAAAGTTGTTTGATATTCAGCATACCATATTGAAGATGCATATTCCAATTTAGTTCTAACCAAAGTATAACACAAAAGTTTCATAGTATTCAAGTTGGTGAAATTGAAACTATGTCTCATTAGAAATCCTAACATACGATTAGCTGTAGATGTACTGGCCAGTGGCCAAGATTATCATATCTTATATCGTTTACAGGAACTGTATGTGGTTTCAATACAATCTGATTTCATCAACCTATTGAAATTTGGATGGGACCGAAATGTTCACTTATGTCAATTTCTCTATCTGAAATCAAATATACAGGAGGCCCTCCCCACAGTTTGATTGTCTTTCCAGCGACTTTGAAACCATCACCCCAATACACAATATTTAGTCGGTAGTGGTGAATTACTGAGGCTAGCTGAATGTACGGGTAGAATTTTTGAAGCAATAACATTCCTCAGCCTACTATGGATAATGGTATTCCTCGTTTTGGTGTACTGATTAGGCATCCAGAAAATGTCAAACCTTCTGCAATCGACAGCAAACTGTGATAAATTCATTCTGGCTTTTCTCATTATTCCATTATATTCCATATGAGACTGATATTCTAGCCAAGCATTGAAATAATGGAAAAACATTGCATCAAGATCGGATTCTTTATTTTCATGTTCATCATCCATCGGATTATTTTCATGTTCATCCTCTATCAGTTCATTTTCTGGATCATTATCAATATCGTCTTCATGAATGTAATCATCTTCTTCTACATCAGAGTCAGGTAGTGCTGATATAGCAGCCTTTGCATCCCTCAAAGTCACTTTCCTAGCCACTGTCTTCAATTTTCCATAAAAGTTTGTTGGCGCCATCCCATAGTGGTGGCAATTGAGTATGAATATTTCGACGAGCATATATGTCGATTACTATTCGTAAAGGTATCCACGAATTTATTTCAATCAACTGAAGATGTGATCCCAGATTCCATCCAAAATAAAACATATATTTCAATTTTCAGTAGTAATATCCCTAGGACATTGATAACAGACGAGATAATTTCATGACAATCGAAAGCTCGTTCCTTGGTAACAGCACGAAATTTGAATGGTTGTTAGAACAGTCGAGAAATTATCAGTAGTAATATTTCTAGGACATTGATAACAGACGAGATAATTTCATGACAATCGAAATGACAATCGAAAGCAACGAGCTTGAGAAATTTGTCATGAAATTATGAGGCATTCATCAATGTCCGAGGGATATTCGGCGGATAATTTTTCGACAAAAAAAATCATAACTCAACACAACGAAACATTTATTTATTAAAAGTACAGTTAGTGAAAGTACAATAATTATTAAAATTTAAGTTAACATCAGATTCGTTGCTGTTCTCTACTATAGAAGATCTATTACCACGCATAATATTTATGATCTTGTTGTGGTGTTCTTGATCGAGATTTAAGTATGGTTTTATATAATTCTGATTGCCATGACCAGTAATTTTCAGCAATTGTTGTTCTTCTACACCACTTTTTGCTAATTCGCTAACAGCAGTTGATCAATTCGAGTGATTTGTTATCTTTTTCTCCTTTACATTCAAGCCAATTGCTTCAGCAAAATTCCATGAATATTCCCCAAATATATTTGTGACTGTAGGTTGTATTTCTGGGAATTTTTTCTTTGATTAGCGCATTTATACTTTGAACATTCTCATTGCCGAAACGTGACATTTTGAAATTTATTTGGATGAAGTTGTCAAACTCGATCGTGTTGTCATAGGGATTGAAAATTGCACTGAATTCAAGGTGGATATAGGATGGTGAAACAGCTCTTCAATTGTTTCTGCGAAAAACTTGTAGACCGTTTGAGAAGGTACTAATATTTCCACGACTTGAAAGAAGATGGCGGTAAGATCGATTATCGAAGAAGATTTCTGTTGCTTACGTATTTCTGTGGTTCACATCTGACATATGTGACTTGAAACGACATTAAAATAGTATATTTTCGATAAATCTGGAATGAATATTGATATTGTGACTCTTCTCAATCATTTTTCATCTAGAACAGATGAAACTGATAAAAGTATGACAGATGCACAGTTTCTGTTTTACCGACACAAGGTATGTCGCCATCTCTGATAACTCCAGGAAATATTACTACGGTATGAAATCAAGTAGGCAAAGGTCTACAGTTTATTCTAGTGCTTGTTAATATGAAGCTGTTTCACCATCCTATATCCACCTTGACTGAATGCAATTATCAGTCTAATGTTGACATGATTGGGTGAAATTGTTCCACATGACACAAAATGACGAAATTTGAATGGTTGTTAGAACAGTCGAGAAATTATCATAGTAATTATTCGTACTTACCACACGCATTGTTGAGGGTTTTCGGATCCATACTTGCAACACATTCAATAACCGTCTCTCAGATACATCAAAAGAACACTGTCCGATGAAAACTTGGCACGATCTACCTTGGACATACTCTATAGAGGTGACATAAATCAATCCCGACTGAAAGTTTAGGTTTTGACTGTGGCAGATTACTTAGAATATGACGATGGCAAATGCCACCGGCAGGGCTGAAAGGGATAATATACAAACCGATTTGTAAATTCCACAGGGAACAATCGATGGGCAAATTTTGTGTTAAGGAAACCGTTGAGCATTTGCAAAGACTCTATAAAGAATACGAAGAAACGAAAAAGTCGTTCGACGAAGCCCTGAATCTGAACCAGAAACTTGGGCGCACCGTCAACGAGGTTTCTCCCAAAGAGATCAGCGACAGCATCCAAGATCTGTACAAGCTCAAACACAACGGCAAAAAAATCAAGGAGCTGTACGAGTGTCAGGAGAAGTCCAGGGCCAAAGAGCACGAACACTCGGAATACATACACAAAACGACGAATTGGGCACCGAAACATTACAGGAGAACCAATAGGGTAGTAGACAGCAATATACGTCAAGTTGGCGGAAACGAATTTGGATTCCAATACAGGGGTATGAAACTGATATTTTCGGTGTATTCCAGTTTGCAATGTCGATAATCAACCATTGTCGTTCTAAATAGAAATCTATAGTAGGCTGGAACTATAATATTGTCTGTTCACTCAAGTCTCAAATGTCTGCCAAGTTGAGGTCGCTACTTTATAAAAGTCGTTCGATGCTGATTTGTTTCAGTTTTTTCTCCGTTAGCGACCCAATTTTAGGTTGAAGTTATGTTCTTCTTTTTTTTTTCTAACTTCAGCACGTATCATATATCTTTCATGATCTGACATATTTTTACTTTTAGGTCCTATACCAGTTTCTAGGAACAATAATAAGGCATTCCAAGGAACATTTTTGGAGGTATACTCACGTATTTTGGCCTCCAAAACAATAATCCTAAGTCAAAACGCTATAATTTCGTAAATACACCATTTGACATCTTGAATTTCTTCTATTAAAAACACAAAATTCATCTTTTTTCAACTAAAACACCACACTTTTTAGGGAAAAAATTAATATCTTTCAAAATATGTATCGTTCTTCGGAAACACGAGACTTTGATATGTTAACTTGACACTGTCACCAAGTTTAGCTCCCGTATACTCGGTTCTCGATGGGTTTGTTAAATTTTTTTGAATTTGTTCAAATATACTAGTTTATTCTGCTGAAAATTGTTGAATACAAGATAATATAAGTGTGTGTGGTGTGTTAGTTTAAAGAAGGACTAAGTTTTGTGTGCTTTCTTCAGTGGGTATGAACTATGCGTGGAGCAAATATACAACTCAACGTAAGTTATTGAAATTGTATCAACTATCGTACAATCGAAATGCCAATACTTTCACTTGCCTTGCATTTCTAGTTTCTCAATTTTGAACACATTGAACACTCTCTACTTTGTGACATTACACATTTTTCACAGTCTCATCACTGACACTGACTGACGATGCTTTTTTCTATTTCCTGGCTTTCTGATAAATTTATCAATGATACCGAATAATTCTGTGCTTGAAACAGAAGCTTCAATGTGCTAAAAGGAGCGCGTAATTCAAAACGTAAACAAAAACGTTAGGTTATGCCAAGTATGACATTTCGTTCAAAATAGTTCACGGTTATTATGAGAAGATGTCTCTGTTTTATGGAGAAAGTGACGTCATTGTTTCCAGTGAACAGACAATATTATACCGTCTACTAGGTGTTCATTTAGATCGACAATGATTCAACTGCAGGTCCATACAATAGCTACGCAAACCAGCAGCCTAAGTACCAACCGCCCTACGGAGGGCCCCAAGGAGCTTATCAACTATGGAGACGGTTTTCCTCCATGTTCCACTATCCTCCACCTGCACCGGGTGCTTACGGGGTCAACGCTTTCGAGTCGGAACCAAAACAGGACGAGGGGAAAATTGATGGCAGGAACAGACGTCAAGGTGGCCGGAACGAAAATGGATCCCAATACAGAGGTATGAAGTTTATATTTTCGCTGAATTCCAGTTTTTCAAGGATGGATAAATGAATGGGTTTTTTGCATAGGAAATCACTCGGAGAATTCTATTATGCATACATTACATTAATATCAAGTTATACTATATATATATAGGGTCACTCACGGTCGATGGTAGGTTAGACGTTTCTGGAGAACAGGACGTAGGATTATTGTGAATATTTGGTTTCTTAGGTAATCAGTTCTGTTCTATTGATCTAAAATATTTTCAGCGTTGTGGCGTTGCCGCTTCTGTATTTTATTTCTTTAGATTCTTTCTGAAGAGCTGATTTCGTCGATGTGTGGAAAATCGGGATTTTTCAACTTTTTTTTTTATTAATTTTTGCTCAAAACGGCTTACATGTCCCTATCTACTGACATTAAGCATAAACAAATACAGGGTGGTGCCAAACTCGAAGTTCTGAATCACCTTGTATTTGTTTAAATTAAATATCAATCGATAGTAAATGGAAAGTTGAGATAATAATAAGTTTATTCACCGCTTATATATATATATATATATATATATAAGTACATGTGAAAATCACAATCTTAAATGGGATAGGAACATATGTGAGCCGTTTTGAGCAATAATGGATAGTTTCGGCAGAACAAATTCCTATAGTTGAAAAATCTCCTCGAAAGTCTCGTTTTTCACACCCTATATCTCTGTAATCATTCACCCTAGACCCAGGGGAGAATTCTTGAATGTAACAAAATACAGGGTGGTCCGTTTGAAATAACAAAGTTGTGACTATTTTTCGATAGAAGCGGCTTCGCCGCAACGCTGAAAATATTTTAGATCGATAGAACAAAACTGATTACCCAAGAATCCAAATTTTTAGAATAATCCTACGTCCTGCTATCCAGAAAAGTCTAAACTACCATCGACCGTGAGTGACCCTGTATATATATATATACACAAAGAAATATGAAAACCACTTTGAAAGTATATATAGCACAGGTGAAAGTATAATCTTTCAAGTTTGCTCCGAGCTTTCGAAAAATTGTATTTTCATCATCAGGGTAGTCTACAAAAGCAGAGAAAGACAGTGTGAGTATGAATTTCTTACAAATTTTAAGTTTGATGTACTTACGTACTACTTGAAGCTGGAGGAAGCTGGAATTTCGAAGATCCGGCTCGAAGGACCACTCTTACAATCCAATTCCACAGCACAATAATTATACTTTGGATTGTAGGCCTGATTAAAACATCCAACTATTCCTTCAGGTTTCCTCGCTTTTTAATATCATTGACAAATATACAGGGTGCGGCACCGAAAACGAAACAGATCGAATATCTTATAGACACATGTGTTGTGAAAAAAATGCAAAAACACGTTTGTAAACCAAGGGGGACATCATTCTACCATAACCTCAACTGTCATACCTCTCTCTCCTCCCCTTGGTCACTATCATCCATACAATTTAAATAGGGAAAGTACTAAGTGTGACACATCACTGAAAAGGTAATTTGAAAAGGAATTCAGCCATGTGAGTGTTCGCTTCGTAACTTTTCATTTTGGCGCCCTCTTGCGGAAAAAAAAATTTATTCAAAGGTACGAATGTCGTCAAATAACTCCAGAAATGCTCCAAAACCTCAGACGTTTCGAGACTAACTTATACTCATGTATGGCAGTTAATGGAGAACACTTTGAGCAGCTATTGTGAATTATTGTAGTTTGGAATGATTGGAGTAAATTTTATGCAAGCCTTTCCAATTTTTAAGTTCATACACTGTTCATACACTGTCATTTGAGGTTATGGTAGAAAGATGTCCCCCTTGGTTTACAAATCGACGTGTTTTTGCATTTTTTTCACAACACATGTGTCTATAAGATATTCGATCTGTTTCGTTTTCGGTGCCGCACCCTGTTTAAAGTTTTAACAAAAAAGAATATCACCATATTATATTATAATCTCAGTTCAGCGATATGTTAATAGTAATGTCGAAAATTCAACTGCAGGTCCAGACAATAGATACGATAACCAAAGAGCGGATCCGAACTTCCCATCGCCGTTTTACCATCTGGAGGGTGACAATCAATCCTCCTTCGGAGGACCGCCCCAAGGAGCTTATCAACCCTATAGGGGCTATTACCCTCCACCTGCTTTGGACGCTTATTACGACAGAGAGCCCCAAGGAGCCTATCCACCCTTAGAGGACTATTATTATTCTCTTCACGCTGCAGACGCATATCATGGAGGGCTCTCCAATGGAGCTCATCCACCCTACGGGGACTATCATCTTCCAGGACTAATGGGGCGAACGCTCACAAGTCGCAACCGAAAGTAGACGAGGGGAAAACCAGAAAGAAAGCCGACAAAAATGATGACAGTCAAGATAGTGGGGAGGAAAATTCAACTGCAGTTCCACCACCATCTTACCAGGAGGCCCAGAACCAACCGCTCTTCGGAGGACCTCCCCAGGGAGCTTGTCAACCCTCCTTGGGCTCTTATTCTCCACCTGCTCCGGGCACCAATGGGTTCAACGCTTACAAGTCGGAACCGCAACAGGACAAGGAGAGAACCAAGAAGAGTGCCGATGATAGAAATGATAACAAGAAGGATAGAAGTAATGATGGTGGGAACGAAAATGTCGACATCCCACCGCCGCCTTACCAGGTAACTCAGAACCAACAAACCCTCTACGAAGGGCCGCCCCAAGAATCGGAAGTAAATGTGGCAGAAACAAAAACGGATCCTGAAACAGAGGTGTGATATTCTAGTTGTATCACAAAATCGCCTTTTGCTTTACACAAGAGTAGTTTTTTATTTGTTCCGAATTTCTAGTTTCCTATGTATAAGAATATTTTTTATTTTGATATATTTTTATAACTACTGCTAGCAGACTACAGATTTATTAAATTCATTTCCAAATTTCTTGTTCGAGATTACAAATATGTGGCAAAACTTTATTCAACTTCACCCGTTCGATAAGCCTCTAAACAGCCCCATGAACCCTAGTCAAAGATTATAGTTTAAATTGATGTAACCGCGCTCAGTGTCGTTCGTTGCCTTATCAGGTGATTCATTTTGGACCAATGATAATTGGATAGATGGCAAAGATTAGTATTTCTGATATAAGGTAGTGCTATTACACCAAGAAATGTTGAGAGAATGTGTCTCAAATGTTTAAAAAAATGCAATTTTTTCATATCAACATGCCTCAAAAATGATGACCCTCGTGATGCCCTTAATTTTTTGCTACTTGTAGTTCAAATAAAGTGAAACATTATATTTGTTGAAACTCGTCGCCAAAGATTATAATGGTAAGTCTACATCCATACTAACATCTCGACTGCAAACTGGTTTTCGCATATAAGTGCAAGGAAAACTTCGAAAGCAGTTCGATATTACATGTCAGTAACTACTTCCTGTCCCACTAAGGTCGGCGAGGTACGATATTATGGAAACCATAAACCTTAGGGTTTTGAGAAGAAAAAAATTGAGGACTAAATCGGCCGAGAGAAATTGATGGAACATATTTTCAAGTTCCTAAAATGACCGCTAGAAGGCACAATTACTATGACATAACTGAACATTCGATTTTTCTCGGAAAATCACCATATCAAGGTACTGTTTCGATGACGGAAATGGAGAGTTCAGCAAAATTCGCGAAAGTTCGTTCTCATACTTTTTTTATATCTCGAAAGATAATGGTGTGGGAATCTGTTGAAAAAATAATTTTTGAAATCGCTGTATCTCCTACACCCTTGCTCCGAATTCGATCAACTTGGGTTCTTTTGAAAGAGAATTCCACAACCATTCGAACACTTCATTCGATGTTGATCTCCAGTTCACACCGCGTCTACTAGAGGGCATTGTTCACCCAAGGTTAAAAACACGCCCCCAAGCGAGGGTGGTAAGAACCAGAATGGCATGGATGGTTATTTATCTTATTCACCAATCCTTTCTTTCTTAGCAAAATTCCGTCAATAGTCGAACTAAAGTTAGACAATATTTTCATTCCAAAATGTTTAGGATTCCCTCTCGCCCTCATTTTACGTCCTACAAATGAAACTTCATTATTCAAAAAGATGGACCAGTATGTTGGCATTAACATGAGAGTATTCATTTCTGACCTTATATAGGAACAGTTCCGAAAAAAATCCATTTTTTATACGATCGAAGCTATCACGCCCCCCAGCGGTGGACGTATCGATTTAAAATATTTCCAGCAATTTTTCTTGGTCGATTTCCCCCGAAGGATTTTTTTCCCAAACTTCTACAACTGTTAGTTACTGAGATACAGTACCTCGTTACCCTTACTGAATCACCCGGTACATTACCCAATTTCATAACGTGCTTTTGATATAACCTCTCAATGAACTCGCCCATAATCGAAATATTTTTTTCATTCTAGACGGATCTGTTCAAATAAACAATTTCAGTCCTAAAATGTTTGTGAAAATGCAAATTTACTGTTTTCAATCAAAATGTTTAAGCTATATATGTGACATTTGATTTTAAATTTTTAGGTATTACTATTTTTTCAAATGGCAACATAGTGGCTCGTATCGGATTAGAATTAAAGAGATTACGATTAATTTGATACCGCACTTTATTAGGTTGCATGAAGTTGAGTAACTAGTCAAAATATGCAGTTTCACGCATTATAAAGATTCACCAAATTTCACTTTATTATCTCCAAAAACAACAAATTTTTAGGGGCGAGCCACCTTCCGTGGGCACCCGGTATATATAGAACAGTTCTACTCATGCGCATTGTCTTCAAGTGATCAGTTGAAGATCTTATGGAGAAAGATAAATCTTTGCTTTAGGCAGCTTTATATGGCATAGGCATATATGCAGTATGCAGTGTGTCCATGATAAAGATGAACACCATGGGGATCTCGTAAGAGTTCCACAGTAGGTCAAATGGGCAAAAAGTTGCACAATTAAGGGCTCAATAAATGGATGTTGGAAAGTCCTAAAAATTTTGTTTACTTCCGGAGACAATCGAAATGAAAAACGAAATTTGGTGATCTATGCTGCTTCTATGACCTAACCTGTTTCTGGCAGAAGTTATGTCTTCTCTCAAAATGTTGAGATTTTATTCTCGAAATTCTGATATGATTTTCTCCAATTCCTGAAAATTTTTAAAATAAAACGTTTTCGTGTAGCACCAACACGCCGTAGCATTGGGTGGCCTCTGGTGTCGGAATCTGGAAAAGGAATAGAGGTGAACGTGAACAACAAACCACAAACCAATAGCCGAAGAGAAATAGCCCTTGAGTATTAAGACTAATAATAATCAAGGATATAGCATAGGCTTTCCTATTATTTTCAATGAATTTGAATTATTTCGAATAGTTTTCTGACTTATTCCGTGCTTTTGAGCTATAAGTTACTACAATCACAAAACATATATGCAGCAAGTTATCACAAGATCGTAAGAACGAAATCGAGAAAGATTTGTTCAGTTCAGTTCAGCATCTCATCAGTCTTCATACTGAGCAGATATCATTTCTTTGCACAAATTTCTCCTTCAGAATCCAGGATTGTAAAAAATAGGAGGATGATATTGGAAATATGAAAACATGTACATTTGTAGTACGCACTTCATAGAAGGGTAATTTTCAAGGAAATGAAAAAATTGAAGGTAAGTTTCCTTTCATGTTGAATCAAACGGTACATATATAATCAGAAATTCTCTTGGGTTCTGCTTATGAAATTTATATTGTGAATATGATTATAATAACTTGTTACCTATTCAAGATTTATAAATAAAAGCAGATGAACCACTATATTTCCCTAATAGCACACAAGGTACTATGGACGTCCCTGTTTGGTACCATTTATGTCCGAATGTCCCGGACATGAAATTCTCGTCCATAGGACGTCCCAATCAGTACATATCTCAAAATGTCCCTGTGAGGACGTCCATGGGATGTCCCAGTTAGTACATTGATACAAAAATCATTAGTACAACATCCTAAGGACGTCCCAATCGGTACATACAATACATTGTCCTTGCGTTGATGTCCGTAGGACATCCCGGAGAGTGAATATTTTCAAATGTCCTAATATCAACGTCCAATTTGACTTCGCAAATGGTATATTACATTTAATATTCCTGTGAAGACGTCCTATAAGCAACATTCTATATGGACACAGACTCACATGAATATTCTGACAATGTTTTGTACTCATTTCAAAATATATCCAGAAATCCGAAATATTCTCGAAGAATAGATAGATGCAGAATCGTATATCAAAATATTCTGACACTGTTCGAATATACTCATTTCAGAATACCACTCTAACTCTATAGGTACCAATCTTGTTCTAGAAAGAAAAAGAAAAACGTATCAAGAAAGGAAGATGAATTTTAAAAATGCGAAATCAAATATGGTGTGGGGTTATCGCCAATCTCATCCTCGCACGAATTCGATACTTATCCTGTCAGAATTCATTAGGCCAAGTGTTTCGGATTTTGGTATTTTCAGCTGTTGATCTCACTTCCCAGTTCCCGCATGTATTTGATTGATTGGAAGTTCCCAACTTCGAAGAAGCGACATAAATAATTACATTGTCCTGATAGTGCTCCATCATTGGACACAAATATTTCAATTGTTGAGATGAAAAATATGCTAGATTGACAGCCAGAAAACCTAATGACCACTTCATAGAATTTGTTGAAGATCATTATTATTCGTATTTTATTTAATTATTCTCAATAATTGAAAATAAGACAACAGCCACCATACAACGCAGGGTTTGGATGGGCGACCGCGACTGCCTGATATCACTGGCAGCTGCTTTTTTATTTCTCGGTTCTTAAAATTAGGTCCTTCGATGACGTCCTAAGGATATCCCGAAAGGACGTCCCTAGTTGGTCCCTAGTTGGTCCCCAAACATTTGTGCGTCCCACAGATGTACTACTTGATTGTGTTATTAGGGTTACTTTTTCCGGAGAATAAAGAAATTGACCAATACCAATATTTTTGTTTTTATTATTCAAACATTTATTTTTTGAGTTGTACTAAATTGAAATAAAAAAAGAAATAAGCAATAAAATAAAAGTTGGCCAACATTCAACTTCTTATTGAGTTCGAGAATTGATGTGCGCAAGTGCGATTTCAATAAGACACTCCCCTAATCATTGACAGCTGGCTAAAATATTAAATTTCGATGTTTGTTTTTGGTTTGGTATATTTTTCTTTTGGTTACTTTTCTGTTTCTGGCTCATCATAAAATATTTAAACAGAAAAATAAACATTAATCACAATAATTTAATGATGAAGTGAAATATTATTTCTTATTTTAGTTATGTGTATTAACGGCACTCCATATTTCTTATTCCTTAAATAATTTTCTTATTTGCTGTATAAACCCAGTGATACTTTCACTGCTTCACTAGTTCACTATCCGCCGTTGTGGGCGCTGCACAAAAGCTGATGTTTGTTTCTCTTTCTTATGAGGGTCTCTTACTGATCACCTCAATTGACCCCATCATGGCGGATTTTGATATTTGACAGATTTAGGGAAAAATCTAGGGAAAAATTTGACAGTTGACATTCCTCTATCACCTCTAATACGAATAAACATAGAGTACACAAACTTCTGGAGCGCCATCTATTGGTTCGTGATTTTCTCCATCCCGAGTGTGTCCGAAAAACTTAAAGATTAGTTGTTAAGGTGGGTTCCCAATGCAGCGTTTTTGCGTCACGCGTCATGCACTATGATTGGTGTAGAGTTCAATATTTTCAACTTTCTTGCGTCGCTGACTAGCTGCTGTCATTGGTTATGTTATTTTTATTTTGATTTTTATTTATTTAACTGAATTATGAAATGGAGGAACAATAGCATGGGGATATCTTGATAGTGAGTAAAATTCTTGATGTTACCCTTAATTATCTTATTGAGGTTTTCAAATAATTGCAGCACTATTGTGGATTATGCGTGATATAACCCAGCATGATCGTATCTACCCTGTCTTCTACGTTTTCGTAGGAAATAAATTATTAATTTTCTTCGCTTTCGTTTTATTATCGCCTCCACCTCATTCATTTATTCTGATTCACATAACCACTCTCATTAGGAACAATCAAAATAAACAAAAAGCAGCACAGCAATTTTGAATTCTGATTCACCCATCAGAGTGCATGACGCGCGACGCGAGAAGCAAAAACGCTGCTCTGGGAACTCACCTTTGGTCTCTGGTTAGTCTGGTTCTGTCGTAGTGTGTCGTAGTTCTGTCCATGTTCTGTCTTTCTCTGTGAATATTGTGCTTTTGTGTTTCGTGATTCCCCCACATCGGCCGAGTGTTTTCTATGCAAGAATTCAAATCCACATGAATACAAGCATAGCTATTAAAATCCACCAATAACAACCATTTACGTTTTGGCGGTAGGTTCGAAATGGTTGGTATCGATAAAGGCGGTATTGACGAAGGTTTATTGACATCAGTGAAGGCAGAGATCATTACTATTAGTAAATGTTTGAAGAAGGAAAATTTTATTGAATAAGAAAGAAAAATTTGAACGCGCTATCGCGCTATATTCATCTAATGATACTTACCTGACCTGAACGTGCTAACCTATCAGTAGATCATTATTTTCAGTAGACCTATAACTAGATCACTATTTTTCGGGACCTTTGAGGAAGGAAAATTTGATTAAAAAATGTGATCTCCAACTACTGGGTGCCCGGTCAAATATATTTAAAACTTTTGACTAAAAAAAAAGACTTATGGGAATAAAACCCTGGGCGCCAGCTTTCAAAGCTAGAATGTGTGACCATCTTGCTTTTTTAAATTAATTTGCTAGCTTTGTTTTCCATCGGACTGTTGGGACTGTTGTATCAAATCCTTCGTTATACGCAGGCGCAAATATAATAGTTCTGATTGGTGGATTTTAATAGCTATGCTTGTATTCATGTGGATATGAATTCTTGCGTATTCTATGGGCCACGTACCCCCGGATCGTACTGACTGCACTGAACTCAAACAAGAAATGGAATGATAATGCAATTCAGCAGTTTTACGCTAAATTAAATTCGCGCATACCACGTGATCATTTAGCAAAATTGAATGTGGAACATGCGCAGAAATCTTTTGCACAGGACCGGCACTACCAAAGAAGACAAACTCAATAACACAGCTTTTTAAACAACAGATAATTCAACAAGAACACAAAAACACAATATGAAGCCGAAAACAGCTTGCTGTAAATCGAAATGGACAAGATTCGAGAACAAAGAGCAATCAAATACAATGTAAACAAACCTTATAGGCTGACGAGTGGGCTGACGCCAACTCTTGGTTCAGTGGCTGAAATATGTAGTTTCAGACATACGTTCACATAACACATCAAAAACGTAATCTCAGACGTGCCCAGCTAACCCTGGCACATATTGCGCATGTGCTCGATTCAAGGTTTATGATTCGCCTGTTGGCCGTAAATAATCCTCGCGCATCCTGCTATATTGTCGTTCCATTTCTTGTTTGAGTTGTGACTGACTGTAGGTGGTCTGTGTACTGACTAGTTGGGTTGGGGGTATATACCATGTGTCTATACCATTGTCTATACTGTGCTAACTGCTAGTTGACTACTCTGTGTTGACTACTGACACGTACTTATAACTGATTAAAGTTATTGTAAAAGGAGGAGTCGTTGCCCGTTGGGCTGGACTAGACTCGTAGTAGTTTCCTGAGTGTGCCTGGAATTTATCAATTATAATTCAGAATCCAATAGCCAATAGGTATAACATCATCAGGTAAGCCTAGTTCTAAAATAAAAACGATATTTTTTATGAAACTTCGTGGAGAGGATGTTGCATGAATGTAATTATAATGAATGTTGCATGAATAGACTGATATAAAAACCCTATTAACCATAGATCTTACTGCTTACGCTAGATCCGGCATCATGTAATTCATGTAGTATTTGTTTGGTATCAGAGGGGGTGAAGGGCAAGAAAGTACTACATGATACAGTAGCGTACAGTTGAGATATTCTGAAGGGTACAAAACATATTCAATTCTTCATTTTCTAATAAATGATTGACTTCATTATTGGTTACAAAAAGAAACAAAATGAAAAGTAGGTAGATAGGGGTAGGTAGATATCAAATTGTACTTTGTACGGATTGAGGTGATGAAATAATGAAAACCTTGCTAGTGAACATTGTTTATTATTATATTAATTAGGCATATCTGATTATTATAAAACAATTCATGTACATCAATTCTAGAACGAATCATTCTAATTTGATATTCTAATATATATCTATGTATTTTTATTATCTTAATTTACATTTTCGAAGTTTCTTGGAACCAATATAGGAAAGGAAGCAGATTTTATCGATTTTTAAACAATATAGTTTTCGTTAATAAACTTCTTACTCTATGAGTCACATTATCTTTCAACTGAAAAGTTTCATTATGAATACGAATTGTAAAAGTAATTTACGTAACAAGTCCGGAAAATACTGTTTTTTTGGATGAGTGGACAAAATTCTAGGACGAGCGTAGCGAGTCCTGGAAGTCTGCGAGTCCAAAAAAACTGTTTTCGGGCGTGTTGCGTACACAATTTTTTCGGCAACCGTGTAGAATAACAAATCAAAGAAACACATTTCTTTCAAAAATTGAAATGTTAGCTAATTTTATGTCAGATAGCTGTCAGTCGTTATTTTGCTGCTATGGTAATGATCAACTGCATTTATCAAAACCATACTACCAAGATTTTCATATTTACAATGACAACAACGATGTGATTCTTCCCGGCCTAGTCCGGGAAGTACGTACTTCCCGGACTAGGCCGGAAAAATGCCACTTTCTCAAAAAAAAATCGTCTGGAAAGTACGTACTTTCCGGACGGTTGCCGAAAAAATAGTTTTTCAGTATCAACTTCGTGAGTTGTAGAGGATGTTCATTCAATGGATCATTTTCATAGGAGTGCTCATTACAAAATCCCATAACATGCGTTGTTAGGTTTCTGAGAGACCCACTCACTAGAACATTCAAAATATTCTTGTTTTTCGAAAATAAATTATTCTGATTTTGATAAATCCGTAAGTATGTTTCTCCTGTTTTGCAGATATCGATTACAAATTTTGATGCATTGATCATTTTGCCATAACATTTTCTCTTGCAGTAATGAAATAGTCTCCTCACCTTCCAACAGTGATATACATTCTATACACACTACACATTTTTTTAAACATTTAACAACAAAACCAGATATGTATGACACAATATCTTCAACAAACATTGTTAAATGCCATGATGGGGAACTTACATAATCATATAATTCCGGTAATACCCAAAACATTGCACCAACTTTTTTTTTTCGATATTTTTGGGAAACCTATAAAATGAAATCCTTTATATTACATATTATACGGCTGTATCATCATGCAATCGGTGAACAAATTGAAAGAAATGGCAATTCATTCAAGAAGAACTTGAGATTGCCGAAGGGTCTGGACAAGCTTCTCAGTCTGGACAAAGATTCTGGATATCCAAATAAGTAATTCAAATCTATCGAATATAAAGTATTCATAATTTATGCATGTTTAGGTTCTATTCTTACTTCCTGTCCTATCCAACAGTACGCCTATGGTTTATGGAATACAAATATAAGTACATACCTATGAAAAGATCTGGCAGAACCCTTTTCAAATTTGTTACTGCAAATCATACAGGATTTCGGCATTGCAAACTAATTGTTCACAGAAAAACACTCAAAACTATGTGAATCATATGTTAGCCGGAATTTGCTGAAGATTACAATATTTGACATTTGTCGGAATTTCAAATTTGTGTCAAACTAACGCGGGTCGTCAAAATTTGAAAACGACCAATCAATGGCTTAGTACTTTCGAACCCTCCCGGACCTACAAAACAAATAACCTGGATACCGGATCTAGCGTAAGCAGTAAGATCTATGCTTTCAACATTGACATTTAGCGATCAAAGAAGTATTGATTGTTTAATCCAAGATTTGATCACGTTGAAACCAATAAAAAATGAAACACCGATAAAATTTGGAATGATAATTCAAGATGCTAGGAGTCTTTTATTTTCAAAATTAAGTTCAGAAATAACTGATCCTATAGAACAAAAAATAAAAGTCAAACATTATGATGAATTTTCTCTCAAAACATTCATTAACGGATTATCCTATAATCTTCAATTAGTTGTGAGACTAAGAAATCCTTTGAATATTGAAACAGCCCTCGCAGTAGTGAGAGAAGAAGAAAATTTTGCATTCAACTTACAAACTGCAAACTAATATGAATCAATTTGTTCAAAGAACAAATAATCCTCAAACTAGAACAATATACCGAGTTTTTCACAATTCCAAACTCGACCAATTTGGAGACCACCAAGTATTAATCAACCTTCAGTTAGTAATTTTGTAAGACCACCTTATAATAATTTCCAGCCATATAACAGATTTCCATTTCAACAACGTCCAAATAACAACGATATGAGATCGAGTGCTATAATTAGAAATCAAAACCAAACACAAAGAAATGTACCCCAATTTAAAGTAGAACCAATGGACACTAGTTCAGGCAATACCAGAATCAAACAAATGCATAATCATATTATTCAAAACGAAGAACCTGAAAACTCAGAATTCGTGAAATATAATTTGTCTGATCCATGTAACGAAAATCAATATTTAATGCCCAAGAATCATATTTGAGTGAACTAAATTATGAAGATTATTCTCCTCAAGATTATGTCGACGGACAAGAAGATATTTATAATTTTTATAATTTTGGAAATGACCAAAATTCTCACAGGATTCAACCAAATGAAGACCAACAAAATGTAAATTTTACTATAGCTACGAACCAGAA
Organism: Chrysomela aeneicollis; assembly: GCA_029955515.1. Taxonomy (NCBI): domain Eukaryota; kingdom Metazoa; phylum Arthropoda; class Insecta; order Coleoptera; family Chrysomelidae; genus Chrysomela; species Chrysomela aeneicollis. Next base: position 6,610,172 of record JARUHQ010000022.1, read on the forward strand.
AATTCAAAAATAAAACAAATAAATACTCATACCATACCATATATTCATATCCCTGAAATCGACGGATACTTTTTGATTGACACCGGTAGTTCTAAATCTCTCGTAAACCCAAAAATAGCAAATAAATATTTCAAACAATATCAAATGAAAGAAGATTTTCATATTAAAACTGCTCATGGTTTAACTAGACATGACAAAATAATAAAAATACCTGTTTTCAAGATTTTCAATACAAACCAAAAAACCAAATTTCATTTATTTAATTTCTCTGATAAGTATGATGGACTAATAGGTGCAGATTTTTTGACTCAGCTCAATGCAAACATCGATTTTGAATCTAGACAATTAATAACAAAAAATGCCGTAATTCCAATTATATACCAGTTATCACCTGGAATAGCAGAGATTATTTGTGCTCTTAATGAACAACCAAATTTTGAAAATTCACACTATTCTATAATAATACCTCCAAGATCACAGAAAATTGTTAAAATTCCTGTAAAACAAAACCAAGGAATAGCAATAATTGAACATACAAAATTTGGAAATAATTTAGAAATGCCAGTAGCCCTAGTAAAAATTGAAAATTACTTTGCTTCAACGATAATCACTAATTCAAATGAAAATCCAGTTAAAATAGATTGTCTTGAACCATTTGATGTACAAAACATAAATATCGCAAGATAACCTATTGAAACGAAATTTGAAAAATTTGCGAATTAATCATTGCAATAATGAAGAAAAAGAAGCGATTCGAACTATTTGTTTGAAATTTTAATTTTTATTGACTACTGACGCTAGCAATTATGCTATCGGAGAAATACCAAATGATAAACCAGTGGCGTATGCCTCGAGAACTTTTGTGCTGCTGGGCACGGATATAATGCATCATGATTGTGAAAAGTAATCAAAGATCAAATGTCAAATACAGATAAACTAATCACGTCCAAAGAAGAATTATTACTGCAGGTGGCCTATATCAAGTCATAAACAGATGAATCTCAAAAGCGCCGAAAATATAAGTTATGGTCAACTTCGATGATAAAGCCATCAAGAATTTATGTACAAATGACCCAAAAGGGCACTGATAAAAGGAGTAAATTCAGATGAGGGCGTATAGACATTGTAGTTTATGGGCATAAAGACATTAAAGGCTTATCACTGATATCGATGAGAAAAACAAAGCCATTAATTTGGAACCTAATGACAAAACTGGTGCACGTGTTCTTTTGTCGAATTGCCGCTTTGATGGAAACAACGGGTACATTTTTATTCAATACCGTGGTCACCACGGTTTGTTTTGAAGCTAACGGACTTCTAAGTAGCGGATTCTTTGTCGGCAGACATCAGAACATACTTTGTCCGTTTTGCAAGTTGTCGCTAGACATTGCAAAAGTTAGTCTTCAGGCTGAAAGTGAAGCTCAATAGTGTTTGTAAAAGTAACTCGTACAGTTGAAAGTTTTCTCAGTTCATATAAATCCAGTTTGAATGTCGAGAAGTTGTTAGTATAATAAACGAAGTGAAAAGTGAACCAGATACGAAATGTTACCCAAACCAGTCTATATATAAATGCCCGTAGGAAAAGATTTCAGGACATTGACCCAAAAGTTTAAAAGGCACATGTTAGGAAATTATGCCATTCATATCAGAGGCTGTCGTTTGTCGGATAGTATAGCCAGGGTTGTACTTGAATATATTGAAGTATTTGACGTAGGATTTTCTGATTACCAAAAGAGTGACTGATAAAAAAGCTTTGTGTATTGAACTTGATGGGATAATTACCTGTATGATTGTAAATTCGATTTTGTATTCTTTTACATAAATCAATATGGTTCATTCAGGAGTACTTATAAATCTTGATATTATTTCTATATGTCAGTAGACCACCATAGATATTTTTTGAATAAATACTTCATGTTTATATTAAGTTAATCGATGCCATAGTTATTTCATCCGCCTGTAAAACCGAACCCTAAAAACATCTGTAGCTTAACACCTCACATATAGGACAAATCCGCTCGGCCTATTCAAAAATAATTTAACATCTTATCAACTAGTGAGGTGTGCAGCACACTTTAAATGAAACTGAGACTAAATATTCAACAATTGAGAAAGAACTGTTGTCAATAATATGGTCGTGTAAATATTTTAGACCGTACCTATACGGAAGGAAATTCAAAATATAGACAGATCATAGACCTTTGGTTTGGTTATTGAAGGACCCAATAGTAAACTACATAGTGAGATGGAGATTACGTTTAGAAGAATTTAATTACGAAATCATATATAAAAAAGGAAAATATAATACGAATGCGGATGCTCTGTCGAGAATTCAAATCAATGCTTTAGAAAATGAAAGTATTATTAATAATCCTGGTGATTCAGACCAAGAAATAATTGAATATATTTCAGCTCTAGAAGAAAATATGCCACAAACTTCTAGTAAGAAAATCTACGTTCCAAAGCAACCGGAAAAAATTAAAATTTTACAAGATGTTATTAGACTCGATTCAACAGAAAATAGTGACACTTGTCATTCTGATAATGATACAGATTCAGCCAGTGGGAATATTCCTGTACTTAATGAAATAATTAATAACAAATTGCGATAACTTATATTAACTTCTGATGTTCATAATACGCTAGTAATAAAAAGAACTGATTATCAAATATTAAAATTATAGAAGCAAAAGTTCCAAAGAATGAAGAACTTGTTTTTAAATTTTTCAAAGAATATATACTGGACCAGATGTTAGAATTTATATTTATTTTGAAGACAAAAAATATTTTTATGCAAAACAATTACAATTAATAAGATGTACTAGACGAGTAAATTTAGTAAGGGAGCAAGAAGAACAAATAATGTTAATTAAACATCACCATGAAGGTAAATGTAATCATCGTGGAATATTAGAAACCACCGAACATTTACGAAGAAATTATTATTTGCCAGCAATGAAAAAGGACGTAACGAATTTTATAAATGTATGTGACTTATGTCAAACTGCGAAACTGCGAAAAAAAAGGAAAACCATATTTTGCTCAAACTCTAACAGAAACTCCTTCAAAACCATTTCAGATACTTCATATAGATATTTTCAGATTTGAGGGTAGAGACTATTTAACGATTTTCGATAAGTTTTCAAAATTAGGACAAGCTTTCGAAATCAAAGCCAAAATAGCTATAAGTATGTAAAGGCTTAATGAAATATTTCAGTTTTTATGGTTTACCTGAATAAGTAATATATCAGATAATGGAAAAGAATTTAATAATGCTACAGTAAAGGAATTATTAAAAGTTCATAAAATCAATATTCATTTTGGTACGCCATTGCACCATGAAAGTAATTCCCCTGTAGAAAGATTTCATTCAACATTATTACAGCATTTGGGATTATTACGAACACAACACTTAAATGACCCTGGTCTTATGGAATATGCAATCGTTGCTTATAATAGCTCGATTCATTCATCTACGAAATATACACCATATGAACTTACCTTTGGTCATCGTCCATAGATCCACGATTTGGTCATACAAGTTCTAGAGACCCTGAAGACCTTTTGGAAAGTACTTTTTAATATGATTATGTCGCAAGTCATAAAAATAAATTGAACTGTATATATGAAAAAGTTACAGAAAGTACTCAACAAAATAAACAGAAAATCATTGATAAACTTAATGAAAAAGGACCAACTCAAAATCAATTTAAAGTTGGACAAACTGTATATAAAACTCAAAGTAAACGAAATAAAAAAGTTAATGAATTTGTAGGACCTTACGGAGTCATAGAACTTCTAGAGAATAACAAAGTAAAAGCAAAAAATAAAAACACCAGTTAAAGAAGAAATAATTCATACTAAGGAGTTAAGGATTCCTGTTTCTGTTACAGAATGTACCATCTACATAGCATCGGGGCAACAAAAAGTGCCAATATTTAATGAAATAAAAGAAAACCCTGGACTTTTTCCATTTAAGTTAGGAACAGCCCTGAATAAGAATGAATTCTATAACTCATATTATATAATGAGTAATTTAGAAGGGAAGATTCATTTACAATTCTCTCAAATATATCCCCTTATATTTCATAAACAAAGAAACAAACGTGGTTTAATCAATGGACTTGGTTCTATAATTAAAACTTTAACTGGAAATCTTAATGAAGAAGATGCTGAAAGATATGATAAAATACTTGAGAACCTATCTACTAACCAGAACAAAATGTAGAATATTTTGAAAAATCAATTATCTATCTTAGATAAGTCTATAAGGAAATTTAATGAGAGTATTCAACTCTAAATCATAATCAGTTGATTATTCAAAGCAGGATAATGCAAATTGAATCTCAAATCAAACAAACAGAAATTATCGCAATGGACAGTTATACGTTTATATTAATTGAAACAGCTAGTAATCTCACAAATCATTACTGAATTTCAAATGATCATTCAGATATTAGAGAGCCTTGAAGACGCTATAACATTCTCGAAACTAAATATATTTCATAATTCAATTGGTCGGACAATTTATTATTATATATATTATTTATTTATTACAGGAAATAAAATCCATAAATAAATTGTTGTCAATTGATCGTAAACTACCATTTGAACCAAAATTGGAAAATATATTGTTATTTGAAAAACTAATGACTGTTAAGAGTTATTCGAAGGATGAAAAAATTATTTTTATTATTGAAATCCCATTATCGGAAAAAGAAAACTATGAATATTTCCAAATATCACCTTTACCTGTACCAAATGAGAACCAATATAAATGTATCCTTCCAAATTCCAAATACCTCATAATGAATGAGCATTACTACATATCAACGAGCACACCCTGTAAGGAAATCACCGAAGGCAAGTTCCTGTGTCAAGATGGAAATCCCACCAGAATTGAGAAGAATTCTATTTGTGAAGTACAACTATTGAGATATGAACAAAATATAACGAACTGTAAACAGTTTAAAATTTTTGTGAATAACTATAAGATACAAAAACTTTCAAAAAAAAAATTTCTCTTGGTTATACCGAAAAAACTAATAGCAATTCAGAAGTGTAATCAAGATTATGAAAATGTACCTTTAATAAAAATAGAACAGTCAATTTTGAATATTTATGAAAAATCTAAAATAACATTTAAACATATTCATTTACCTGCAATCAAGACAGAAGAAATGAACAACAAGATTATCAAGAAAGAAAAACCACCACATTTGGATGAAATCGAACTGGATGATTTGAAGACTATTGGTGCGGCCTTAGCAATTCAAAAAGAAGAAATCAACGAGATTCAAGAACCTATTATTATATCTCAAAATATGAATTTTTGGACCCTATTAATTTATATTTTATTGACGGGACTATTAATATTTATTATCCTGAAGTTTCAAGTATGTCGAAGAATTTTGGGAAGATTCAAGAAGAAGCCATCCCAAGAAGAGGATAGCATCAAGGACATAGTGATTTAACTCACACCCATGTACCAAGGGGTGTTCGAATCTTAGAGGGGAGGAGTTGCGAACGCCACTATACAATGGACACCTTGTAAGAAGATGAACTACGCAGCTAGCAAGAAGATGAATCATAACCTTGAAATAATAATAATAATAAATCGTCTTTATTTTTTCTTTGGTACAAAGTAGGCGAAGTTTAGCTATTGCTACTCTTACACTCAACCTGAGTTGTACAATTGACAGAAAATTTGGGTAATAAAGACATTCATGAGGTAATAAAGAACATAATCATAATGAGTAAAATAAACGGAATTAATTTGTCAAAATATAACTAAATAATAGAGTTTCAAGTCTTAATTTATATTGGGGATTCACAAAATTTTGCTTTCAAAAATCTCTTGATTTTAAATTCAGATAAATGAAGGTGATTGATGAGGAGTGAATTGTAAAATTTTACAGCCTGATAGGTGAAGGATTTCTGAAACATGACTGAACAGTGACGAGGAACATTAAAGTGATGTTTATTTCTCACTTCTAATGAATGAAAAGATGACCTAGGAGTTAATTTACAATAGAGTGACAAAGGAATCCTGTTCTTTATTATTTTATATAGAAAGACACAAAAATTGTATTTAGAACGATTAGCCATTGTAAGCCACTTCAGTTCCGTTATTTTATTGGAAACATGATCGTATTTTTTGAGGGAGAAAATGAATCGACAACAAAAGTTCATCTGTACTTTCTGAATACGATTCTGATCAAATTTAGTGAGTAAATCACCGTAAACAATATCACCGTAATTGAACCTAGACCGGACCAGTGATTCACTGAGTAACTTCCGTATGGGTTGATTGAGGTAGTGCCTATGTGGATAGATCATTTTCAAAGAGCTGAATGATTTTTTGAGCAGACTATTAATATGTAAAGTGAATTTTAGATCGGAGTCAAAGATAATACCCAGATTTTTCGTGGATTCCACAATAGATAGAGGGGTGCCGTCTATTTCAATAGATATATCTTGTGAGAGGCGCATTCTTAAATTTTTGTTACCAAATAATATAAAATGACATTTGCTTTTATTAAGTTTTAAGTTATGTTTATCAGCTAGGTCGTTTATTATTCTGAGGTCACTGTTGATGTGGTTTTGAACAGATTGAAAGTTTTCCATATTGAGGTTTGAGTAAATCTGGGTATCATCTGCGTATGCTTGAATTTTGCAATAATTAATAGAGGTTAGGATATCGCTCGTATATAAGATGAAGAGTAGCGGCCCCAGAATGGTCCCCTGAGGTACGCCGGAAGTTACAATTTGAGAAGTTGACATAACATTGTTAATAGAAACTTTCTGGCTGCGATTATGATAATGGTTAATTGTTCTATTTTATATTATTAGATTTGATAAGCTTGCTATTCTGATGTTACTTGGAAAATGATTTGCGTATAGAGAATCAATCTTATTCCTACTTCGAAGATATTCATTAGTTTATAGAAAAGTCCACAATAAAGTTTTTTTTAAAATCAAGTTTCCTCATTACGAAACGTAATAGAGCATTTCAGAACACGTGACCTTGTTGGACCAAACCTTAGATCATAAAGGCTACGCTATAGATCCGGCATCACGTAGTATTTGGTGGTATTTGTTTGGTATTAGAGGGGTCTGTAAAAAAGTACAATGATATCACGTGGTACAACATATACATATGTATGGTCAAAATTTTAAAACGATCAATCAATGGCAGTAGGTACGTTAAATCCCCCTGGACCTACCAAACGAATAACCTGGATACCGTATCTAGCGTAAGCATATGTGACCTAAGGACCAAACATGGCGCCAAATTATGTCAATACAAAGTAAATTTCAGTAAACAGGAAAGTTAGTTGCTGATTTATCAGATATTTTCAAGATTATTTCGTTCATGGCTTGTTAAGGTAAAAGTAAATATTTATTGGGTTCAGAAAATTCTTGTAGTGAAGCTGCAGAATGATATGGGGATCGATAAAATAAGAGTCATGAATTTTGTTGATCCATATGCTATTAAAAATGATTAAGTGGAAACTGACGTGGAATTGTTTCCAAAAGTTGCCTCCTTGGACATCATCAGTATTTAGACTCTTTCGGGACCAAAAATGTCTCAAGAACTGATTTTAAATACTTCCAACAGAAAAAAATCAACTCGAATGACAGCGAAAATATGTGTGGTTATGTTTGTTCTGGTCCAGCAGGTCTAATTTGACAGCATTCTAAAATACTCTATTGCGTAAAGCATGCGTTCAAACGTTGGCATTTTTGGCAACACCCTACAACAGTTATCACAGGCTGATGCACTGAACTCAAATGCGGTATTTCCCCGTTTAAGTTATTTACTTCAATAGGGGAATCCCACAATAATTGATGTACAGGGTCTTCATGTATATTTCAATTTTTTCTTTGAAAGAATGATGTTATGTAATTTTTCCTGTAGATTTTATATATGTTAACAGAAAAACAGTTGAAGATCTAGTAAACATTAATGGGCACCGAATATATTTTTTTAAATGGAACACCCTATATATTTCACTATATATTAGATATAGTATATTTTTCTGATTTCAAATATATATATACATCTATTATGTTATCTCTCATATAGATTTCGGGATATTTTTAGTCAAAATTCAGATATATGTGGATTCTTTCAGCTAATTAGGATATTAGATGATCAGGGTAGCCATGGAAATATTTGTTGTCAAATTGATGAATGCTATAACATGTCAGTTATTTGTCTTAATGGATTTTAGTGACAGGGAAACATATAATATACTATAAACACCGGGATTATAGAGCAGAATATTTGGAAATCATTTACAACAAATATTTTTTTATTATTCCGAATCCGAGAGAATCCAGATGAAATCTGAATATAAACGTCAAATATCTCGAAATCTATGATATTCATCAATTTGATAACAGATATTCCAATTATTTTCATAGCTACCCCGACCATCTATGTCCTAATAAGCTGAAAGAATCTGACTAAATTCTGATTTTCAACGTCAAATATCTCGAAATCCATTCGAGATAACATGATATATGTAGATATATTTGAAATCACAAAAATATACTATATCCAATAGTAACAAAATATATGTTCCATTTGAAAAAATATATCTGGTGCCCATAATTTTTTCCTAGATCTTAAAAAATTGTTTTTCTATTAACATACATAAAATCTACAAGAAAAATTACATAAGATCATGTTTTGAAAAAAATTTAATGATAGATAAAACTGTAAAAGAGGGGGATCAAAATATACGTGAATACCCTGTATATACGATGATAAACCACGGAGAGCAGTGTTTATTGACGCGTTTTTTATTCAATTGTGCATTGCATAATAGTGATAAGTAATGAGCATTGGTAAAGATCGCTCCCAGAAATTGTTCGAAATTTAGTGTTCAAAGATCGAACTTATTTGTTTGGCTTACATCATTGTGATAGTGAGATTATACTTGAATTGGTGATACTGCCGTATTGGACGTAATTTGATAAAATCTGTGAGTAATTTGATAATTATCAATTTGGATATAAATTTCAAGCCGAATAATTCGGTGCACAAAAAAGGAGCACAGTCGACGGAAATCAGCAACTCTAAAAATGTCTGCCTGTTCTAACTAATGGTACTACTATATGGTGGGAGACCACCAGCTAAAAATAAAATTACATGTAAATGTTGTTCGAATATTTTCCATTTGTAGAGTTTCTGACTGCCATTGTCCAAAGCAGGGGTTCCGAAACTTTTAAATAAACGGAACACTCACCAATTCCCTTTTATTTTATGCAACCCCATATCAAATGATTACGAATCAGAGATAACTGTATTTTGAATAGAACAAAAAGTATGGATCGACGATATAGAAATTTTGGCCAAGCATGATGAGTATTGATAGTAGGTCCGCCTTCTTGGAAAAAATATGCAAGTTTGAGTTTGGTTGCAACGAACTTATCAGATCCCCATTTCAAAAACTGTAACTAAACCTTCATGGATAGTATCAACCTGTCTCAGATCAGAAGGCAGCATGGAGTGTACTATCATTCGCAAATCTGTGGACAGAACAGGAGGTCACCTCTATCAGTCATTGATGTGAAGGAGAAAGAGAATGGTGTCAAAACTGATCCATGTGAAACTCCGGTGTTGATAGTTATTCCATCATCCATCGTAAAATAAAAATCCGAGTTTAAAGTCAGAAATTCTGAGTCTTGATTTGCGAGTCCGAATCGGAATAAAGTTTTTCCGAGTTTGAAGTCGAAAAAAAATTCCGCGATAAAAGAAGGAAATTCCGAGTTTAAAGTCTGAACAATTTCAAAGAAATCTCGATGGCCCTTATACGCTTTCGTAATGTACCAATGTTTTATCCAATTAATCCTGATCTACAACAAGAAATATCATATTAAGTAGTATAAGTTATTACTTTGTGGTGTGACTAACTATGCTAAAATTATAAAGGTAATCACTTGGTGCATGGATAACGGGTTATTCGCCTCATCACAGTTTATTTTATTGAGATGAATAATGAAGATATTATTTTGGTTTTCAGCAAAATCCAAAAATGGCGTCAGGTGGATCGAATCTAGAGGAAAAAGTCGAACATATCAGTATCAACGAAAAAAATGATATCAATATCCTCCTCTTGGGGGAAACAGGTGTTGGTAAATCGACATTCATCAACTCAGTTGCCAATTATTTAACATACGAAGATTTAAGAGAAGCTGAAAATAAAATTTCAATCGTTCTCATACCAACAATGTTCAGCACAAGGGACAAATACGGCAACATCCATGATCTCGAAATTGGAATAAGAGATGTAAACGAAGTACTGACCAGCGGTGTTTCTGGTACTCAAAACGTTAAAACTTACGTCTTTCCCATTTGGGATGGCAGAGCGAGAGTTCGTTTGATAGATACCCCCGGAATGGGAGACACCAGAGGAGTTCGGCAGGATAATATCAACTCCGAAAACATCTTGGCTTACATCAGCCAATTACACGAGCTTCACGCAATATGTTTTCTGTTCAAGCCCAATCAATCGAGAAGCACGTTCTTCTTCAAATACTGCATGGAGCAGATTTTGTCCCGCTTGGACAAGTCTGCCTGTGAGAACATCATATTTGCAATAACCCATACCAGAGGCTCCGATTATGGACCAGGAGATGCCATAAACCTGCTCAAGAAGGAGATCGATGATATAAGGAGAAAACCTCCACACTCAAAAATACCCATTGAAAAAAATATCTTCTGTTTCGACAACGAGACTTTCCGTTATCTAGCAGCTGTCGAGAAAGGTGTAGAGTATAGTAATTCCATCAAGGATCGTAATGAAGAAAGCTGGAATATTTCTGTGGACCAGTGTTGGAAGTAAGCATATTAGTAGGCAAAGATTTATTCATTCTATTCATTTGAATAGGGTTAGGAAAAATTACCAGAACGGTCGATTATCTTTTTTTATATAACGCAGAACAAACTTATCTATATTACTTAATTTTAATTTATTTAATTCAATTGTACGTAAAGCAAATATAAACAATAAAATGCAATAAATCTATAAACATGAACAAAATAAAGAAAAACCATATAGTGTCAACATCACCTAAGCTTCAGCAGCTTGTATTGTGGTATCTTGAACAAGTGTGTTGTGGGGATATTCGATATGTCAAATTCAACTTGAGTGAACGATTTTGCTAGATTTTGTACTTTTTTAGATATTGGATATATGGACACATATAATCTCAGTCAGTAGGTTTACCCACTAAAAACTCTACCCCCTACGTAGGCTCGTCTGACCGAAGTCTCCGATGACACTTAGTCCTAATGGCCCATTGTATCTTGTCTAGCTATCTGTCATTGTACCCACTTTAGTATCTCAGTGTACAAGTTTGTACAAGTCCTTCACTGGATGTGGGTTGTATATTGCTGGTTCGCCAACTGGTTGCCCAAAAATAGTCTGTCTTCTGCGATCCAATGCCTCGCATTTGCTTAATATATTGTTTCTGATTCGTTTCCGCATGGTCTGCAATTTGGTTTGCCATTATACAGTCCCATCCTGGTAAGGTGCTCCTTGACTGACGCGTGGCCGGTCATGAGTCCAATTACAGTTTTTATCTACCCTCTGTTCATGTTAAGCAGATTATTAATCAATTGTTCCTTTCCCAAAAAATCACTGAAAATATTGATCCGGACCTTCACTGATAGGTAAGTGAGTAATAGAATATGAAGAAAAAAATATAAATAATTTTTGGTATAAAATTTTCGTACCTCGAGCTTGAATTATTCTCCGCAGATTTTTTCTCGGTTGCGATTTTTTTAAGAAAATTTATTTTCGAGACGGCTGCCGACAAAATACTTTCAGATATGGAAAATATTGAATTTATTCTATCCTATACGTCCCCACTGTATAAGCAGACAGTTATGATGTTTATCTCAGTGCTCTCTTTTAAATTACAAATTTAATATTCTATTTAATAATTGAGAGATACATTTACCATAAAATGCAATGCTTGTAAACTTGCAGGATGATACATTACATCGTTGGTGACTCGAATAACAGTCCCCTGAAACCCCACAATGTCCAAAGCACTCGTGCTGTGAACGAGGCCAGGCGGCGGATCAACCAACTAGCTCAACCCTTAGCTGAAATATCCCAACACATCAGTCACAACATGCTCGTACTCGCAAGGCATGAGGAGAACCTCAAAATGGACCATCAATCATTAGAAGTACTGAGGACTAAATTGTACATTCCAACTATTGAACTAGAGGTTGTCAAAATGACCAAACCAGCCACAGTTTGCACCACTTACAAGTGTGCCGAAGTACATCAAGTAATAATAAGCTATTTGTCTTCGAACTGGGTTCTATGAAATCGTTGTTTCAGGTATCTGGGAGGAACGTTTGGCACTATAAGCAGAGATGCCACGATCCATGTACTCTGAAAATCAAAAGAGAAGTAATCGGCGCTCCGGAGTTGATAAATTGCAATGCTATGAACGGAAATAATGATTGTGAGGAGTGCGGATGCAGCTTCAGAGTGCACCAACACATTTACTACATGACCAAGGTGAAGAATATTGAAGGAGTCGATTCTACCGTTGAGAAAAATATCAACGACAAGGAGAAAATCGTTGAGGAAGCTGAAAATATTATAAAGGATATTGTGAACAAAAAGGAAGAGTTGGATAATGAACACCGTATTATTTTAACCACGTGTGCTAGATTTGCTCATTTTTTGCAAAACAATGCAATCACACCCTTCAGTGATTCTTATGAAGATTATATTAGCCGTATCATCGAAAGGTGAGTTAATGCCATGAAGGTGCAAATTATTCAACAAACCGATTTGCAACATTGTCTTTCATTGTAGTAATTAGTATCGATAAGTAAGGTACTAGTATTCGTCACTTAAGGCAAATTTAAACTTTATAATTCTGTATGACAGATACCCTGTTCTTCAAAAAAATGAGATTCAAGGTGGACTTTCATTGAAGTGTCTATTTGATGATGAAAATAAATCTAGTATCATTTGGCCCAGTATCCGACACACCAAAATTGTACCTACACTAGTATTCATCATAAAAGTGTCTGAATATCCGTCAATGTCTTGCATGATGAATTATTCCAAAGAAGCATTCAAAACATTTCATTTTTTAGTTCACAGAATAAGCAATTGATGCATCTTTGCACTTTTTGATGTTTTCACAAATTGCACTTATGAAATATTTATAGGCAATAGGCATTAATATTGTATTATATCGTGTTCGAACTCATCTCCACATCAGAATTTGCAGTACCACCTATCTGAACAATTAATGTATCAACTGAACTATTTTCATTTCTCTTTTTATCGTCATCGCCTAATAATAATATCAATTTTTTCTTACAATTTCTTCTCTCTTCCATTCGCTTTTTCCTGTTCTTTTAAGCTTTGTCCTGTTCCTTTTCCAAGAAGTACTGTTGATTTGTGTCTCCGAATTTATTGTAGAAGTAGGTATAGACGGCCAAAATAAAGATTTTTATAAAGTTGTCGGGAAGTCCTTCATTATTTTAGGTTCCATCAACAAAGCTTCTGGTGGTGACTATATTATGCTGTTGCGAATTTAACATTTTTTCCTCAGTTGCTGGTCCCTATACTCGTCATTGCGATTCAAAACTCTCCCCTTCACAAACTACACATAAAACACTATGACGAATACTGCTCCTCATAAACTTCAGAATTTCATGAAAAGATATCATGTACTTAGCAGTTTACTTATTGTGGTTACGATAGGGAATTCAATTCGATTCTCAACTCAAATGCATTCGACCCAGAAACCGTCAGTAGTGATGAATACTGGGACGTAACGCAGTTTCCTTGTACCAGTGTTCGTCATAGCCGAAATATAATAATTTTCAATGGTTAACCAAACATCTTCAATAGAAATAGCTTCTTGGAATCCCCAACATCACAATAAATCCATAACAACTCATCTTCATGCTATCTGTGAATGTATGTGCGAGTTCAAAAATTTAACTCCCCTCATCAACAAATTCACTTAGAAATCTTGAGAAATCTTCAATCCCCCTGTGACCGCTGTTTCACAGATCAAAAAACTACAGTGCTGCCACTATTTCTCTGCCTTGATAGTTGAAATGTTGAAATAAAATGTTATGATGTACTGCATTATTTATAATTGATGATTTCTACGCTAGATATCACGTACCACATGCTTAATAATAGACATAATTGTCCGATTGTGACGAACACTGGGTCACTGACGTAAACGCTAGATTCGGCATTCTGCAGTATTTTTTGGCATAGAGGGGTCTGCAAGAAAATAAGTACTATGGTCACGTGGTACAACACATATGCATAGATCTTATTGCTTACGCTAGATCCGTTATCCAGGTTACTTGTTTTGTAGGTCCGGGGGGTTTAAAGTACTAAGCCATTGATTGGTCGTTTTCATTTTTGTCTATACATGTGTTGTACCACGTGATCATGTAGTACCTACTTTCTTGCAGACCCCTCTTGACCTAAAAATTACTACATGATGCCGGATCTAGCGTAAGCAGTGAGATCTATGCACATATGTATAGACAAAAATAAAAACGACCAATCAATGGCCTTTGTTTCAACCTTCCCCCCCCCCGGACCTACAAAACGAATAACCTGGATACCGGATCTAGCGTAAGCAAATAAGATCTATGGTTTCCACACAGGCATGAACCATTTTGCGGAATGTCATTAAAAAACTATTACCTACTGCTTTGAATTCCTGTGACTGAAAATTCTATTTTATTTTTTTTATATGGAAAACTCCTTGCTTTTGATGAGTCGAAGGTCAATGTGGCAATACAAACCGATTTGTAAATTCCACAGGGAACAATCGATGGGCAAATTTTGTGTCCAGGAAACCGTTGAGTACATGCAAAAACTCTGTAGAGAATACAATGAAATCAAATACTCTTTCGAAGAAGCACTGAAGCTAGGACAAATCATCAACATAGTTTCTCCCAAAGAAATCTGCGACAGCATCCAAGATCTGTACAAGCTCAAACACAACGGCGAAACAATCAAGGAACTGTACGAGTGTCAGCAGAAGGTCAGGGCCAAAGAGCATGAAAACTTAGAGTACATACACAAAACCACTTCCAAGTGGAAACCAAAACAGAAAGGGAAAACCAAGAAGGATGACAAGAAGAGTGCCGACAATAAAA
This sequence comes from Chrysomela aeneicollis, assembly GCA_029955515.1. Taxonomy (NCBI): domain Eukaryota; kingdom Metazoa; phylum Arthropoda; class Insecta; order Coleoptera; family Chrysomelidae; genus Chrysomela; species Chrysomela aeneicollis. The sequence goes on from JARUHQ010000022.1 coordinate 6,625,359, forward strand.
ACGATAGCAGGAATAGACGTCAAGGTGGTGGAAGCCAAAGCGGATCCCAATACAAAGGTATGAAGAATAGATAGATAGATAGATATTTTATTGGGCATACATTATACAGTGATATCAAAAGTTTGGAGATTACGATAAAATTCATATACATATATATTAACGTATCATACATATAAAAAGATAAAAACTACATAAAAATATTTAGAGAATCAGCAGAACGCTGACAACACAGTGTAAATTCTTGTATATTATAAAATGTGTTATGAAGAAGAAAAGACTTCGGCCTAGACTTGAATCTGTACAAGTTAGGTTAATTCTTCAATTCTTCGGGTAGCATATTGAAAAAATGTGCCCCTGCATATCTTGGAGATTTTTTATAGCTGGTATAAGTTGCTAGTTCAAGTCTGAACTCGTTTCTTCTGCGTGTTGCATAATTGTGAAAATTTGAATTTTGCATGATACTGTTCTTATGGATATAGGTATGTGTTAGGAGTTTATACAGATATATGCTCGTGAAAGTTAAAAGTTTTTTCTCTCTGAAGTAATTTCTCCAGGACTCGAAATTTGGAAAATTAGCCGAATCGTTCTTTTTTGAGCAAGAAAAACTCTATTGCTATCAACTGCAAGACCGTAGGCTATAATGTTGTAGCTGATGGTTGAATAAACTAATGCATAGTACACGGAAATAATTCCATTTTCATCGAGACTTCTTATTAGGTTTTTTATTGTGAAGTAGTGTTTGTTCAATTTGCAGCAGATCATATTCACGCATTCATCCCATCTGAGGTTACTATCAATAATGGTTCCTAAAAATTTACAATTTTCTTGGAATAATATAGTGTGATTATTAATATACAGTTTTTCAGTGTCGAGTCTTTTTGTCAGAGTTTTCGAGAAATCGATAGCAACGGTTTTAGAGTAGTTAGAATATTTTCGGTGTGATCCAGTTTTTAATGGATGAACAAAACACAAAAGAACTATCACTTGTAATCTCCCTAGCAGCAGAATTATTACCGATAATTTTTTTTCGAGGTCACGAATGTTTTCGACTTCGACTCGGGATAATTTTCTGTCAACAAAAACATGAGTGAAACCGAGAACAAAATTATAGGGAATTAATTCTGCTGTGTGGGAGATTCGGTAAGGAAATTTCATAAATTGGAGTTGCTTTTAATATGTTGAGAAGATGAACCCTACGACCTATTCTGCGTAGATATTAACTAAGGATTATTACTAAAATTTCAGGAACATTTCCATATGCAGTGTCCTCCATAAAGTTGGCTACATATGGAAAAAAATGTTTAAAATTTTTTCTATAGGTGCGTTTTATTGGTTTTCTACTGGAAGCGGTGGTAAACAATGACGAATAAAACGACATCACAAGACGTCAAACTTGTTAATTTGTTGACGTTTATTAATTTGAAAGTAATATATGTATTTGTGATAGTTGAGAGTGAACATTACGATTAATATAGTTATTACTCCATTATATTACAGTACACAAAATATTCAGGTGAAATGAGGGGCTTTTACATCAGCTTCACCTTCTGACTTTTTGGGAATTATTTTGGGGTTATGTTATTGAATCGCGTTTCCTTTCCGTTAAATCGCCATTTTCTTCACACCTTTCGCAATATTCTTCCTGGCATTCCATCTCAGCAAACGGAATGAAAAGTTGCAACCAGTTTCAGAATAATGTTAAAAAAAACGACCAGAATCGACATTCCAGTAGGGGAATCTTGCCAATAAAACGCACCTTATTATATCACCATATATTATAATATGTCTGAATTCAGCGATATATTGATTCCACTATAGGTCTTTCCTACCGAGCTCCTGCACCCGCTCGAACCGCTTACAAATCGGAACTGAAACAGGACAAGGGAAAAACCAAGGAGGAAGACGACAAGAAGAGTGCCGATAATAAAAAAGATGACATTCAAGGTAGCGGAAAAGAAAATTCGAGAGCAGTTCCAGTCAATAGATACGAGAACCAAACAGAAGATCCGTATGATCCACCGCCGTCTTACCAGGAGGCTCAAAAACAATCGCCCCACGAGGGACCCCAAGGAGCTCATCCACCCCATGGGGACTCTTATCCCCCACCTGCTCCGAGCGCTATTATTGTCCCCAACGCTCACAAATCGGAAACGGAACAGGATAAGGGGAAAACCAAGGAGGAAGAAGACAAGAAGAGTGCCGATAATAAAAATGATGACAAGAAGAGAAGTCAAGGTGGCGGGAACAATAATGTTGAAAATGCAACTGCAGGTTTAGTCAATAGATACGTGAACCAAAGACCAGTTCCGGACATCCCACCGCCGTCTCACCATCAGGACGCTCAGAATCAACCCCCCTACAAAGGGCCGCCCCAAGGAGCTTATCAACCCTATGAGGGCTATCATCCTGCACCCCCTCCAGGTGCTTATTACGGAGGGCCCCATGGAGCTTATCCACCCTATGGGGGCTATTATCCTCCGCCCCCTCCGGGTGCTCATCACGTAGGACCCCATGGAGCTTATCCACCCTATGGGGGCTATTATCCTCCGCCCCCTCCGGGTGCTCATCACGTAGGGCCCCATGGAGCTTATCCAACCTATGGGGGCGCTTATCCTCCAGCCGCTCCGAGCGCTTATGGGGCCAACGCATACAAGTCGGAACCGAAACAGGACGAGGTGAAAACCGAGAAAGAAGACGTCAAGAAGAGTGCCGATAATAAAAATGATGACAGTCACGATAGCGGGAAGGAAAATTCAACTGCAGATCCAGACGATAGATACGTGAACCAAAGACCAGTTCCGGACATCCCACCGCCGTCTCACCATCAGGAGGCTCAGAATGAACACCCATACAAAGTGCCCCCCCAAGGAGCTTATCAACCCTATGGGGGCTATTATCCTCCACCCTCTCCGGGTGCTTATTACGGAGGGCCCCATGGAGCTTATCCACCCTATGGGGGCTATTATCATCCACCCTCTCCGGGCGCTCATTTCGTAGGGCCCCATGGAGCTTATCCATCCTACGGGGGCTATTATCCTTCACCTGCTCCGGGCGATTATGGGGCCAACGCATACAAATCGGAAACGAAACAGAACGAGAGGAAAACCAACGAGGAAGAAGATAGAATGGATAACAAGAATAGAAATTAAGGTGGTGGGAACGAAAATGTCGACACCCCACCGCTGCCTTACCAGGAGACTCAAAACAACCCCTCTACGAAGGAAAGCCCCAAGAATCAGAAGTAAATGTGGCAGAAACGAAAACAGGTCTCAAAACAGAGGTGTGATATTTTCGTTTTATCACAAAATTGCCTTTTGCTTTACACAAGAGTAGTGTTTTTTATTTGTTCCGCATTTCTATTTCCCTATGTATAAGAATATTCTTTATTTTGATATATTTTTATAACTGCTATATAAGCAAAGTATATTAATAGATTTATCAAATTTATTTCCAGATTTCTTATTTGAGATTACAAAAATGGAGCAACACTTTATTCAACTTCACGACCCCGTGACTCATAGACGCTCAGCGTCGTTCGTTGCCTTATCAGGTGATTTATTTTGGACCAATTATCATTAAATAGATGACAAATATTAGTAATTCTGATAGAAGTTAATGTTTTCACACCAAGAAACGTTGAGAGAAAGTGTCTTAAATGTCTACCAAAAAACTTTTTTGTACTTGAAATACGATACGATAGATGTCAGAGTTTTTAAGAAAGAGGAACCTGCACTATTTGATGCAACGTTAGCAAGAATTTTAATCAAGGCTACAAGTAATGCGAATGCGATGCAATCAGAATCAGAACTATCAGTGGCGACTGCACCGATTCAGGTATAATAGGAATACTACCATTACCCACATTATCCATTTAGAAGCCATTTTGCCAATGAAAACTACTTACCTATCTAACGAGCAATATCTGGCCATCGTCGAGATTTGAAAACCTTTTCTGCTCCGAGAACAGAATAGTTTTTAAATAAAAACTCATTTTACGGTCAAATACCTATCTGGTGTTGAGAAATACCTATCTGGTGTTGAGTTTGTAGATTTTGACTAACACCATCAGAACACCACGTTATATCAGGGAATCTGCAATATCGATTTCTTGCCGAGCGCTAACTTCATCTCGAGATTATGTCTTGTTTTTTTTTTGTTTTTTTTTTTCAATGATATATTCGTCCTTCTCAAAAATGTACTGGTAATAGCACTGAAATATGGCTCTCACTGACAGGTTAGTAGTTTCAGGGGTAGGACTCATTGGATAAATATAGCGCGTTAATTTTTTTTTCAATCAAATTTTCCTTTCCTCAAAAATTTACAGAACAACGCTTTTATCTATTCGAATCTCTTGCCAAAACGAAAATAGTTATGATTGGTGGATTCGAATTGCCACCATAGAATAAGTACAGAATGTGACAGAAGTACAGGAACGGCTTGGACCTCTGTCCCTTCAGTGCGGCACGCCCAGTTTATTTCTAGGCGATTTCGGCTTTGGCGATACTAGCGGTGAAAAATGTGCAGTTGTTATTGGTCAGTTTGAATAGTAGAAACTATCGCAGCCAATCTCTATCGTTTTAGTTCAAGGTCACAGCATCGCCAACGCGAAATCGCCTTAAAGCGTAGTTCATGTTGGAACGATTATAAATGGCGTCGCTTTTGTCGGAAGAAAGTTTAAAAAAATTGAACTTTATTGCGATTTCCGCAGAATTTGTCATTCGAAATGGAATAGGGTCATATTAAGAAAATGTGTTTAAAAATAAGAGGTGTTCACTTCACAGGAGTGTTGATGTGGACGAATGTGAATTAAATGAAGTTATGTATTTGTTGGAAATATCTTGAACGAAACAAACTGTCTCACAACTTTGAGGGATGTAGAAACTCTTTTAGCGATTGTCCGCTTCAACATGAACTATCCAATCAAATTTGCGGAATCGCATAAAAATATTCGCAATCGTTCTAACATGAACTAGGCCTAACTGGGCTCAGTCAGAGTCCTCATCAGACATAAACCACAGAACATATACCCTTATTATATGATTTATATGTTCTGTGCATAAACTGTAAAGTTTGAGTTCAGTGACTTTGATTGTGATTTGTGATTATTGTGAATGTGATTCCCCCATCCCATCCCACAAAGAAAATCCAGGTTTCTCTATCTCTACCAATTTTTTTTCTACTTTCTACAGTCTACAACTACTATTATTCAGGATACAAGATCATCAGGTAAGCTTGATATCATACACTTCAGGGAATTTACAGTAGTGAGTGTGAGTAGTCACTATAGTCTGTTATCAGTTTGCTCTCGTTCAATACCATGATTCGTTTATGGTTTATAATGATAATGTATGTATATTCATCGTTTCGTAACAGAAATTGAACTTGAAAAAAACTCAAAACACTCGGTATTATCAATTATTTTAGAGTGGTTCAGATTTGAGAACACCTAAACACACATCACGGTCTACAAAAGTGAAATTCATTTTATAGCCGTTATTATATTATTATGAAACTGTACTGCAGCCAGGTGTCGAATAAACTGCGATTTTTTGTTAAAGGCCTATTATACGTCATTGCAAAGTTTAATGGTAAATGATTAGGTACCTACCTATATTATTCCTTTCTGAGATCAGTTTGTTAAGGTGATTGACCAATTTTTTTCCAATATACTCAAGGGCACCGGAAAGGGGCGATGTTAAATCAACTATCGATATATCGATAAATTTACCCAAATGCCCACCCCTAATATATTTTGACTAACGAAAATCAAAACTTTATCAAACAATTAAAGACATCATCGTGCTATCCAATTGAAAATATCAAACACAGTTCGAATGAGTGGTCGACTACGAACAGAAAGCAGCTACTTTCCTGGCAGATACCATGCAGAAAATTGAATTATATTTACTCGTAGTCCAACGCTCCACTACAGTAAAATGCAGACTTCACAATCATGTTTGTTTCTTCCTGACATGTGGAAAAGTTTATAAATCGAGGCAGGTATATATACGCCTAACGGCCAACATACCGGTTTCGGGCTTTATTAGCCCTCATCAGTGCATGAAAGTCAACCTTGTAGGTTGTTAGGCGTGCCTGTCTGGATGTGAACTTTTCCACGTGTTAGGATGTGCATGAGTAGATATAATTCAATGTTTTGCGCGTGGTATCTGCCAGGAAAGTGTTTTCTGCTCGTAGTTTACCCAGTAATCAAAACTGTTTGTCAGTTAATTGGATATTATTTTGTTTTTCAGCTAAACCAAGGATAATACTTCAGAATCGGAATCACTAGAATCAGATATAATTAATCTCAATATGACCGATAAAGCAGATATCAATATCCTTCTGTTAGGAGAAACAGGTGTTGGTAAATCAACATTCATCAACTCAATTGCCAATTATTTAACATACAGGGATTTAAGAGAAGCGGAAAATGGGGGTTTAATCGTCCTCATACCAACAAAATTCAGCAAGATAGACAGATACGGAAACCGGCATGTGGTCGAAATAGGAGATGGACATGAAAACGAATTGCTAAGCAGCGGTGTTTCAGCTACTCAAAACGTTCGAACTTACTTGTTTCCCATTTGGAATGGCAAAGTGAATGTATATGTTTGATAGATACCCCCGGAATGGGAGACACCAGAGGGGAATCCAGCAGGATGACATCAACTCCGAAAACATCTTGGCTTACATCGGTCAATTACACGAGTTTCACGCAATATGTTTTCTATTCAAGCCCAATCAATCGAGAAACACAGTGCTCTTCAAATACTGCATGGCCCAGATTTTGTCTAGCTTGGACAAGTCTGCCAGTAAGAATATCATATTTGCATTGACCAATATATACCAGAGGCCCTGATTATGGACCGGGAGAAACCATTGATCTACTCAAAACAGGAATAAACCTCCACACGCAGACATACCCATCAACAGAAATATCTTCTGTTTCGACAACCAGAGGCTTTTCAATATCTAGCAGATGTCAAGAACGGTGTGGAGTTTGATACCTTCGTCAAAGATCGTAATAAAGAAAGCTGGAATATTTCCGTGGAACAGTGTTGGAAGTAAAGCGTATTCATATAGATGAATTCCATTAATTCCATTTGTTTGGATATCACATATACCACCAAGAATTCTGAATTCGAAATTTAGTCAGGAGAAATAATGAATTGGCACCTTTGCTCATAATGTCTGAATTCAATTTGATTAGCTGCTATACACATCTGCTTTATAAGAGAAGAGTCTATATGATAGAGATATGGACCATTCATTCCCCTCAATCGAACCATTCGAAAATTTTATGATGAAAAGATCAATGCCCCATGTATTTATTTTGTAATTTTCTTATGCATCACTGAAAAATTCAAAGAAATAATACACTCCCCGTCATTATAACTGTGAAGTCAAAGAAAAAGATATTCCTAATCAAAATTCATGTAAACATAGATTGTCAAATCCGCTTTATTATTTATTTTCGAATAAATAGCATCATCATCTTTGGGAGTTGCTTGGGATCTCGCTTGAAATAATGTAACCACATTCTGCACTTGGTAGAATAACTTGCGGCATCCTAGGAAGCGAAAATAAGCTTACCTAAATTTACTGATGTAGTATTGTTGTGGCATTATTCTGAATAAGTTTTCAGCAAGGTTTCTTCAATTGAAATGCTATTTACAGAAAAAAATAATGCTATCGAAAACTGGAATAATACTATGCCCACATTTTAATTTCTTGTAAATTTGCAGGATGATAAGTTACATCGTTGGTGACGCGTTGTCCCCTGGAACCTTACCATGTCCAAAGCACTAGTGCTATAAACGAGGCCAGGAGAATGATCAACCAACTAGCTCAACCGTTAGCTGAAATATCCCAACTTATCAGTCACAACATGCACGTACTCGTAAGGCACGAGGACAATCTCAAGATGGACCATGCCTCTTTAGATGAACTTAAAGCCAACTTGTACATTCCAGCTATTGAACTAGAGGTAGTTAAAATGGACGAACCAGCAACAGTTTGCACTTCTTACAAGTGTGCTGAAGTTTATCAAGTAGGAATAAACTCTTGGCTCTTAGTCTTCGAACTTGGTTTGTAATTGTCCTTTTAGGTATCCGGGAGGAACGTTTGGCACTACAAGCAGAGATGTCACGAACCGTGTCATCTGAAAGACGTAACTAGAGAAATAATCGACGATCCAGCACCAGCACATTTACTACATGACCAAAGTGAAGCAAATTCGGGATGTCGATCCTACCGTCAAGAAAAATATCAACGACAAGGAGAAAATCGTCGAGAATGTTGAAAAGATTATGCAGAGTATCGTCAACAAAGAGGAGGAGTTAGATAACGAGCACTGTATTATTGTTACCACGTGTGCTAGATGTGCTCATTTTTTGCATAACAATGCTATTACACCTTTCAACGATTCTTATGAATATATATAGAGTATCTCATCAATAGGTGAGTAATAATACCATGAAAGTCAAAATTATCAAAAAAAAACGTTTCTCTGAATTTTTAAAAGCTATATAAAAAACCTCTTTGTCTCTCAAGTTAATGCAAACATCCTCAGAGGTCGAAGTGTCAATACAAACCGATTTGTGAATTCCACAGGGAGCAATCGATGGGCAACTTTTGTGTCAAGGAAACCGTCCAGCATTTGCAAAAACTCTGAGAATACAAAGAAACCAAAAAGTCTTTCGACGAAGCCCTGAATAAGCTAGGGTGCAACGACAACAGAGTTTCCCCCAAAGAAATCTGTCAGAAGAAGTCCAGGGCGATAGAGCACCAAAACTCACGAGTACATACACAAAACGACTTTCAAGGGAAAACCGAAACAGGACGAGACCAAAACCAAGAATAGATAGATGCAGAATCGTATATCAAAATATTCTGACACTGTTCGAATATACTCATTTCAGAATATCACTAACTGTATAGGTACCAATCTTGTTCTAGAAAGAAAAAGAAAAACGTATCAAGAAAGGAAGATGAATTTTAAAAATGCGAAATCAAATATGGTGTGGGGTTATCGCCAATCTCATCCCGCACGAATTCGATACTTATCCTGTCAGAATTCATAACGCCTAGAAGTGGTTCGGATTCCGGTATTTTCAGCTGTTGATCTCACTTCCAAGTTCCCGCATGTATTTGATTGATTGGAAGTTCCCAACTTCGAAGAAGCGACATAAATAATTACATTGTCCTGATAGTGCTCCATCATTGGAAACAAATATTTCGATTGTTGAGATGAAAAATATGCCAGATTGACAGCCAGAAAACCTAATGACCACTTTATAGAATTTGTTGAAGATCATTATTATTCGTATTTCATTTAATTATTCTCAATAATTGAAAAGAAGACAACAGCCACCATACAACGCAGGAGAAGATACAATCACAGAGGCAAGCAACAATACGCGCGGCTGGGGTTTGGATGGGCGGGCGACCGCGACTGCCTGATATCACTGGCAGCTGCTTTTTTTTCTCGGTTCTTGAAATTAGGTCCTTCGATGACGTCCTAAGGATATCCCGAAAGGACGTCACTATAGTTGGTCCCCAAGTGGGACATTTGTGCGTGCCACAGACGTACTATGGACGTCCGCGGTACCAAATTTGAACGTTTTATGGACGTCCCGAATGTCCTAACAGGATGTCCGAAGGACATCCATGGGACTTGATTGTGCTATTAGGGGAGTAAAAGGATAATTTATGGATGATAACGATTAATCATTTCTGATATAAAAGTTTCGTAATGAATCTCCCGCGAGCTTGAATTATTCTCTGTAACTTTTTCCTCGGTAACTAACTTTTCACACCACGGAAAAATTTTCGGAAATTATTCAAGCTCTAGAGAGATTATACACAAAAATTCAACTGCAGGTTCAGACAATAGATATCAGAACCGACGAGCAGCTGCAGACTTCTCACCGCCGTCTTATCAGGAGGCGAAGAACCAACCCTCCAACGAGCTCATCAACTATGGGTATTTTTTTCCTCCCTATTTCACGATCCTCCACCCGCTCCGAGCGCTAATCGGACCAACGTTTGCAAGAATAGAAGTCAAGGTGGCAGAAACAAAAATGTCGAAGTTTCAAGTGCAGGACCAGACAATAGATACGAGAACCAAAGAGCAGCTCCGCACATGACACTACCGCCTTACCATCGGGAGGCTCAGAATCAAAAAGTACGGACGGCCGCCCCAAGGAGCTTATTTCGGAGGGCCCCATGGAGCTTATCCACCCTATGGGGGCTATTATCCTCCGCCCCCTCCGGGTGCTCATCACGTAGGGCCCCATGGAGCTTATCCACCCTATGGGGGCTATTATCCTCCGCCCCCTCCGGGTGCTCATCACGTAGGGCCCCATGGAGCTTATCCACCCTATGGGGGCGCTTATCCTCCAGCCGCTCCGAGCGCTTATGGGGCCAACGCATACAAGTCGGAACCGAAACAGGACGAGGGGAAAACCGAGAAAGAAGACGACAAGAAGAGTGCCGATAATAAAAATGATGACAGTCACGATAGCGGGAAGGAAAATTCAACTGCAGGTCCAGACGATAGATACGTGAACCAAAGACCAGTTCCGGACATCCCACCGCCGTCTCACTATCAGGAGGCTCAGAATGAACACCCATACAAAGTGCCTCCCCAAGGAACTTATCAACCCTATGGGGGCTATTATCCTCCACCCTCTCCGGGTGCTTATTACGGAGGGCCCCATGGAGCTTATCCACCCTACGGGGGCTATTATCCTATACCTGCTCCGGGCGCTAATGTAGCAAACGCTTACAAGTGCGAGGGGAAAACCGAGAAGGAAGACGACAAGAAGAAGTTCAAGAAGATTGCCGATAATAAAAATGTAGACAGTCAAGATAGCGGGGAGCAAAGTTCAACTGCATTTTTAGACCATAGATACAAGCCTTACCATCGGGAGGCTCAGAATCAACCCCCTCATTACGGAAGGCCGCCCCAAGGAGCTTATCAACCCTATGGGGGATATTATCCTCCACCCCTTCCGGGTGCTAGTTACGGAGGGCCTCATGGAGCTTATCCACCCTACGGGGGCTACTATCCTCCGCCAACTCTGATCTCTCATTATGGAAAGCCCCAAGGAGATCAGCAACCATTCTGGGGCTATTATGACTAATGAGGATGACACCAAGGAGAGTACCGATAATGAAAATTATGACAGTCAAGATAGCGAGGACGAAAATTCAAGTGCAGGTCCCGACAATGGATATACGAGAACCAAAGAGCGACTCTGGACATCCCACTGCTACCCATCAGGCTCAAAACCATCAACCCCCCTTCGAAGGGCCGCCCCAAGAATCAGAAGAAAGGCAGAAACGAAACAGGTCCCAACACAGAGGAGTGATATTTTTCGTTGTATTACAAAATCGCTTCTATCCGTTGTTTTATCTTTAAACAAGAATAGTTCTTTATTTGTTCCTTGTTTTTATTAGTTCAATATGTATAACAATATTTGTTTTAATATATTTTCATAACTCCTGTTGGCAAAGTCTCGATAAATAGATTTAATTAGTTCCATTTCCAGATTTCTTGAAGAACACTTCCACACGCCGACGTCACGTCCGAGATCACATTCATATCTGATTGGGACCAAGTTCATTTTCATTTGTAGAAGATGAGTGATTATGGACGTTACGTCAGCGCGTTGCCCTAAAGGTAAGTTCCCATTGCAGCAGTTTCGCGTCGCGCGTCATGCACTAATATAATAGATAATATTGAAGCGAAAAAGTTCAATATTTTCAACTTTCTTGCGTCGCTGACTCGCTGCTGGCATTGGTTAGGTTATTTATTTAACTGAAATGGAGGAACAAGAGCATGAGGATATCATGAGGTGAGTGAAATTATTGCTGTTACCTTAATCATCTCATTGAGGTTATCAAATAATTGCAGTACATTTGTGGATTATGCAGCATAAATAAATAAATAAATAAATAACTTTATTTTCCTTTGGACTTTACAAAAGTATAGGAATAGTCAGGTTGAAGGTTGTTACATTTATAAAACTATAAGCTAGATAAATGACGAATCAGATGTGAAAGAACAAACATAACATATATGTAAAAAAAATAAAATAACAATACATTACATATCTAATTTTTAGTAGGTGGTTGGATGATCATACATCGAAATATTCGTTGAGTGAATAAAAACATTTTTCTATGAGAAATGATTTCAAGTTTTTTTTAAAAGAGGATAATTTTTTTTCATTTTTCAGATTTTCAGGTAAGTTATTGAAAGTTCTAGGTCCTAAAATATTTGGTGTATTAATCATAATATTTGTCCTACTATGTGGTATATAGAAATCGTTCCTTGAGCGAGTATATGCATCATGGATATCACTATTGCGAGCAAAGAGTTCCTTGTTGATAAAAACATAAACACATAATTCAAATATAAGGAGGCAGGGTAGGGTTAGTATTTTCAACCTTATAAACAAGGGCTTACAGGAGTCTGTTCTTGAAAAGCCCAATATACTTCTTATGGCCTTTTTTTGGGCCATAAAAATATCCCTTGCTGATGCGGATGACCCCCAAAAACATATACCATAGCGGATACGTGAGTCCACTTGAGCAAAGTAGAGACTGCATAACTGATTTAAATCCAGGGTACTTCTAAGAGTTCTGAGTTGGAAATTTATTGCATTAATTTTTTTTACAATGTATTCACAGTGTTTATTCCAGGTAAGACATTCATCAAGAAATACTCCCAAGAATTTAACAACTTCCTGATTTGTATTCAGGGTTGATCCACCCACCCTGAAGCACAATTCTTCACAATGTTTTTGTCTCGTATGGAATCTGACTGATGAAGTCTTGCTGCTGTTAAGAAACAAGTCATTATTTGCAAACCATTCCTGTAGGATAGAAAAAGTGTTGTCGATTTTACCTGATAGTTCTTTGTCAACCCTATCGGAGATCGTTATCGATGTGTCATCAGCATAACAGGTGAGAGATGCTGGCACATTCAATTGATTTATATCGTTGGTATATAGGTTAAAAAGTATCGGAGCAAGGATGGAACCCTGCGGAACTCCCAGAGTTACGTTTTTAGCTTGTGAGTGAGAATTCTTCAAGGAAACAAATTGTGACCGATTTGATAAATAACTACCGATCCATTCAAGAGCGGTTCCTCTTATTCCATATCTATTCAGTTTTTCAAGGAGAATTTTGTGATTTACGCAATCGAAAGCCCTACTCAGGTCTATAAAAATTCCCACAGGGCACTCGCCTATGTCTATATAGTTTGCTATTTCAGAGTAGTATGCTTGAATTGCTGTGGAAGTTGATTTTTTCAAAGTGAACCCGTGCTGATTATCAGATATGATTTTATTCATTTTCATAAAACTAAGAAGTCTGTAAAGAAATGCATATTCAAAGAGCTTTGAAAGTCCTGACGGTACTACAACAGGCCTGTAATTTTCCATTAGGCGATGATCCCCTTTTTTAAGTATAGGAGAGATTTTCCCGATTTTTAAGCAGGCAGGAAAAGTTCCTGATTCAAAGGACAGGTTAATGAGATATGTGACTGGTTTCACTATCAATTCTAGCACTTTTCTCAGGATGAAAGTAGGAATTTCGTCATATCCCGAAGAATGTTTGTTACTCAATTTGGATTTTAGCAAGTCCAGTAGTTCAAGTTCTGTAAAGGGAGTCAAGAATAAAGAGTCTCTTACCTGATTGATATTATGCAAGTAGTCTTTACCTGACTTATTATTTATTTTGTTTATTGTTTCTATGGGGGCATTGTGGAAGTATTCGCTAAAAATGTTGACAATTTGGTTTGTGTTTTCTATCAGTTGATCGTTGTTTTGAAGCTTTATTTGCTGTGTTTTATTTGTGTTGTTTGTCATATCGTTTATTATTTGCCAGGCTGTTTTGGATGGATTATCGGAGTTACTAATTTTATTTTGGAAATAGTTCTTTTTTGTATTGAGAACTAACTTATTGTGAATTGATTTACGTACATTATATAGATCTTTGAGATCCGGATAAACTATTTTTAAGCTATATAAGTCTTTGAGTTCGGCGCTGGAGGTTCTGACTTCCTCATTGACCCATTGTTTTTTAGGATTCCTAGATGAATATACCTTTTTTTTGGGGAAATGTTCGTTGAAATAGTGCAAGAGAGTTTGAAGGAAACATTCACAGGACTTATTAGAGTCATTCGAGTAAAAGACCTCTTGCCATAGCTCGTTCTTTAAATCTCCGTGAAACGCTTGAATGGAAGTATCACTATAGAATCTTCTTAGTTCATCTGATGGCTTGTGATTTATGTCAGGCGGGTTACCAGTGTCAAAAAATATACTTCTATGGTCTGAAATGTTGTTATCCATTGTACATTCAATTCCTTCATCAGAAAAATTGCAAAATATATGATCTATACAAGATATTGTTTTGGACGTGACTCTAGTGGGCCACTTATTCATGGGTTTCATATTAAACGGTTCTAATATGGAACATAGTTTTTCGAACTCTTTAGAGCCGGAGAGTGAGTCAATGTTGATATCGCCACAAAGTAAAAAGTTCACATTGTGATCGAAAAGGTCATCAAAAATATCGTATATTATGTCAAAAAAGAGATTCAAGTTCCCTGAAGGAGATCTATAGCAACATAGGATAATGAGTTTGATAGTGTTTATTTTACAACAGGAAGCACATATTTCGATATGTTGTTCATGGTTGTACTTACTTAGGTCTATACTGGATGTTTGCAACTTATTATTCGCGAAGATAGCTACCCCGCCTCCTCTCATTTGAGATCTGCAGTGATAACTGCTTAGATGAAAATTGTTTATATGATAGGAATCAATATATTCTGTTTTACACCATGTTTCTGTTAAACAAATAAAATTAATGTTGAACTCGGTCAGCTCAATGGTCAGATTGTTCAGTTTCTTATCATTTAAGCTCTGTATATTGAGAAGAAGAATGTCGGGATCAAAGCCTAGCTCTTTGGTGTTTTTGGATTCCTCATCTCTAAAAAACGACTTACACATGCACCAAATGGCCATAGAGCAGGATCCATTGCTCTACGGAAGTTAGATTCCAGTATTCTAACTTTGTATGATGTGTATACAGATCAGGATATTTAGGAGTGATGGATTCACAACTTACTTCTGGGAAATAATCTTGTAGTAGAAGTTTCAGGGAATCTGCTGTTGAATTCTTATCAATTCGGTATACATGAAGCGATGCCATTTTTGGTACCCCCTTTACGGCAGCATTGATTGTGTTGTTTCCTGTTATTACTTGTCTGCTCTTATAAGGACGTTTTCTATTCACTGTTTGCCATGGCGGTTGATTTTCCACATTTGTGGGCCTTTTGGTTTCAGCGTCAACACTATCGGTTAGAGTTATGTATATAACCCAGCATGATCGTATATTACCCTGTCTTCTACTTTTTGTGGGAAATAAACTGTTAATTTCCTTCGCTTTTATTTTATTATCGCCCCCTTTTCATTTATTTATTCTGATTCACAATTATTTTATTGGGAACGATAAAAATGAACAAAAAGCAGCACAACAATTTTAAATTCTGATTCATCATTCAGCAGAGATACCATTCAGAGTGCATGACGCGAGGAGCAAAAACGCTGCATTGGGAACTCAACTTAAGATCACTCCAGATACCATGCCACTGAACTGAATGGTATCATCAGAGGTTTTCAACTGTACTTGGATAAACTACTACGACACAGTACGATCGCTCGAAAATTTTATAGGCTTCCTGTATATAAAATATATATATATAGATAATGACGGTGATACACGAACATACTGTCCTCGTTGCACGAAATCACAGATTAGAGAGGTATTACTTTAATCTGTGACGAAATAACCACAAAGTATATAGGTTCTACGACTCTTGTCACAGAACAACATGCCCCAGCCCTCAAGCACCCTCAAGTCAGACCACTGTTTGAGTTCAGTGAGTCAGACTGGCTAATCTAATAAATAATAATGGTGTGTGGTTCCCCGAGCTGTTGATATAGATTGGGGATTGGGACTTCTACGCTACGTACCATTTTTTTACCGAAAGTACCGAAACTTTGTCTTAAAAGGTCAAATCCATTTCATGTTTATTATTTTTGTTTAGTTTAGGAGTGCGAGCGAGCTGAGGAGCTTCGATAGGTAGATCACTCCGACATTTTTCAAATATCGTTGTATTCAGGATCCAGGTTTTAGAGGTAAGCCTACCTACCTACTTTTATACATGCTTTATTATTCGTTGATGTTATCGGTGGTGGTATATTTTCTGCCCACTATAAATTATAATATAATATAAGTAACATTATTTGTAAAAAATTGAACAAGAAGTATTTATATGTCTAAGGCCCAATTTATGCATCATTATCATAGTCTTAAGTCACAGTCTGTCTAAAGCCCAATTTATGCATCATTATCATAGTCCTAAGTCACAAAAGTGTACATTTCAGTGCAAGCATTCATAAAAGTCATTATTCATAGTCTTAAAACATAGTCAAAATACATGCCCTGAGACAAGAATGAGACTAAACTAAACTGTGACAATGATGCATAAATTGGGCCTTATATGCATATATATAAATTACAATTGCATATGTATGTAGGTATAGTGTTTAAAAGTGTTTTCCCCTTTTCACTATCAACAGAATCCTTAATAATAATAGGTTCTCCGAAAATAAATCTCTCTTTATTGATTGACTATTGGCATGCGCAGTTGATGCAGTGGCATATCAAAGATTATAAACACGCATAAACATAAATCTTTGGGCTTATTTTTATATCAAATATCTCGATGTCTTGACTTTATTATCTCATTCAGTTGAAGAAAATCGTAAAAGAACCGAAAGTCTGGAAAATTGGAGTGTGGATAATTTGCTAAAAAATAATCCTGCCAATCCGAACCTTGGAAGATATATAACCAAGTGAAACTCCAAATCTGAGTTGTGTTTAATGAGGTGTTCGTGCCACCGTAGGAAAATATCGAATCAACCCCCTCGCAAGGGTAGTTTATACTTGTAATTTTCCTTAAAACTTTGCTGACCGGGGGTATCCAGTAAAGATATTTCATTGAAACAGTAGATTATGACTGCTGAAAACATACTCTTCATGCCACCATAGTGAAAATCCGAATCAACCCCCTCGCAAGGGTAGTTTATACTTGTGATTTTTCTTAAAACCTTGCTGACAGGGGGGTTTATAGTGTGAATATTGCAGTGAAACAATAGATTATGATTGCTCAAATCATACCCTCCGTGCCACCATAGTGAAAATCCGAATCAACCCCCTCGCAAGGGTAGTTTATACTTGTGATTTTCCTTGAAACTTTGCTGACTGGGTTCTAGTGCAGATATTGCAGTGAAACAGTAGATTGTTATTGCTCAAACCACACTCTTCATGCCACCATAGTAAAAATTTGAATCAACCCCCTCGCAAGGGTAGTTTATACGTGTGATATTCCTTAAAACCTTGCTGACAGGGGGTTTATAGTGTGAATATTGCAGTGAAACAATAGATTACGATTGCTCAAACCATACTAGCTCTTCATGCCACCATAGTGAAAATCCGAATCAACCCCTTCTCAAGGGTAGTTTATACCTGTAATTTTTCCTAAAACTTTGCTGACCGGGGGTATTCTGTGAAGATATTTCATTTAAACAGTAGATTATGATTGCTAAATACATACTCTTTATGCCCCCATAGTGGAAATCTGAATCAATATTCAGTGGATACCCCCGGTCAGCAAAATTTTAAGAAAAATCACAGGTATGAACTACCCTTGCGAGGGGGTTGATTCGGATTTTTTTTATGGTGGCAAGAAGGTATTTCTTCATAGATATCTGTTTTGTATTATGAGCCCGATATTCGCAGTAGAAGTCTGAAATCTAATGGAATATTCTATTCTGGTCAGCAAAATACTTTTTCCCGGAAAATTGTATGCGGATTGTATTTTCGAAAGTTTACAATAAATAAGGATTCATGGATATTCTACAGTTCATAAACTTATTTAGCAAAACGAATTCACATTTAGGTTAGGTTAGGTTAGGCCCCCAAGGGTATTATTTTACACTACAGAGTACAGGAACATATTTAATTCAGTCAGAGTTACGGAGCTTTATCCACTCCATTATCTGCTATTTATTTGTCCTTGGCTATATTTAGTTCGTATAACAATTATAACATGTTTATTTTGTAACATTGTAACCCACGAACGAAGTATTCTTTATTCTTCATATCGTCTCATCATGAGTAAATTGAAGGTAAGTCTTGAATGAAAACGAAGGCTGATGGTAATAAAATATCAACTGCATTTTTCCTAATGTTTATTATCTAGTTGTAATTTATACCTACATATTATATTAGAAAGTAGGCGTCACATAGTTCTCGTTTATACAATGTTTATTCGGTTTATTCACAAAGACATTCTAGTGTTTCAAACATGTTTTAAATGTCTTAGTTTATTCAACATACTTTTAATTTAATAACTCAAGGAGTAAGGAGTTCAATATCCTTGAGCATAACCAATTTATGGTATTTATCCTAATCTTTTGTGTCATAGTTTTAACTCAGTCCCAATCATAGTCTCAATCATTTTGGACGTTTATACATCACAGTCTTGAGACTTAAGAATTATGATATGACAATTAACAATCCATCGATAGCGATTGATATTTGTTATCAATTATTATATTCGAGATTATATCTATATCTGAATATTATACTTGTATTTGTATTGACAGGTCGTGGTACTCGTGGTCAAGGAATGCGTATTTCATATGTGGCATATGTGGTCTCAATCATAAGCATAAAAGTTGAAAATTTGTAACTTTCAAGGTCATGCTTCAATGATTATGATTAAGACTGAGACTAAGAATGTTGCATAAATGCACCCATTGATGTATGCTTTTAAATGCTTTTAACTTGATTATATGATTAAGACGAAGACTGTGACTAAGACTAGGATAAAGACAATGATGCATAAATTGGCCCTTAGATGTAAATGTATGAACTTATACCATCCATAGACGTTCTTAAATTCTTAATTCCTAGTGGTTAATTCAATTTTTTGATTAGTTAAGTCTACAAACCCAGCATTTAATAATGCGATCTGTTTTTCAATGAACATTTTTGTTGATGAAACCGTGAACATTTACCTACCTCTATTTTTCGAAATAATCGATGCCAAAGTTCGATTTTTTTTTTGTCTGGCAAATTTTGTATTGAATCTTCTTGGATCACTAGACATATCTATTCATTGTTAATTTTATTATGCTTTTTGTTTAAGAAAAATATCATACATAACATTTTTCTATAATATCCCTATTTGACCATCTATATATGCTACATAAACAACAGCCATTTTGAAACCTATATGTTTTCTGTCTTCAATACATGTCAAAAAGGAAAATAGATATCAGTAAAAGAAGGTGAAATTTTCGAACTTTGGCATTGATCATCTCGATTTCATTATCAAATTCGGATTTCTGAGGTCAAATTACATAGAATTTTATATTCCCATATGAAAAAATGTACCTACAGTGATTGGCAAAAGTGTGGAACCAAGTGAATACTTATCTCGGCAACCGTTCATGCATTAGATTTTTTGAATTTTTGTGTACAGTAATTTCAAAATGGTGGATTCGAAAATATTATCGCCAATGTTGTAAAGTTTTCGGTTTTGCCGAAATTTTTGTCAACTTTATTATTTGAAATGGAACACCCTATATATTTTTGAAAAATTTTAAAGAAAAATTTTCAGCAATTTCATTGATGTATATCATTTATTTTTATTTTCAATAACAACAGAGATATATGGGAGGCTCAAAAGATTTTTTTCATATTTGAATATGTTTTGATTTGCTTCAAAATGAAGTTTCTATTATATGAAGTTCATTTCAAATCGAATCCACGCGAAGAACAATTAACAATATTAACAGAAGGTCTGTTCGCTGTTTATGGATGAAATGTCTATTGTACACTACATTTTCTTACACCCTCTGGTCGTTGTCGATATGTATGTTTAATGTGACAGCAACTAGCTAAGGTGACTAGTGATTCTGACAGCCAAAACTAGTTTAATGGTGAGAAAATGACAACAGTTTGGTTTGTTTGGTTGCATTTATAAAGATAAGTTTTCTCACTTGGCTCAGGATAGTAAAATCATGTTAAATTCAAACTTGACGACTCATTTTCTCACCATAAACTGAGTGGTTACTATTACTATCCAATCTTAAGGGTTTCTCTATCAATAATTGTTTCAGTGACCAGGAAATTTCAGAATTTCTGGAAGAAATCAGAAAAATATTATTTTATTTACAAAAATCCTGGTTCTACATTTCCGTGAAGAAAATCAGTGTGGAATAATCCGAATTATTTACACTTTTTATTAAAGTACCAGGAATTTTCCGTAATTCTCGTGGTGTAATCGTGAAATTTACAGAAAAATTTTCATCAGTCGTGATTGATAATTATATTATGAAAGTTACAGATGGTTCTATCATGAAAAGTGACTCACGATATACTTGATCGCCTGATATGATATGTAATGTATATATTATTGTGTTGTGTTCTCTTATCTTAATAATCTGCCAATCATTCAAAGCCACTCCTTGTAGATATCTTCTTATATTAATTATTGTTTCAATTTACTATAGTTATATTCCATCCTATGATCTGATACTAACTTGAAGAGAATCGATAGTTACTAGATCGCGTGAATTTGGTAAGACTATAGTTTGAAACAATACGCTATAATATGGTTATGAAAATCATTGATCATTGATTTTCTTGACAGAATGAAATTTTATTATTCAAAATCGATTTAACAAGAAACCTTTTTTTTTCAAATAATGTGTGTATTAAGTTTTATCCCAATAGTTCTAATCTGCAACATGAAGTATCGTTTTGGCATTCACCAATATTGGAGGCTCCGATTATGGGGCAGGAGGGAGTATTCAATCTATAGACAGGATAAACCATAAATAATATATAAGTAAACAGAATCAACAAATCAGGAGCCAGATGTAAATAAAACTTTTGAGCCAACTATTCAATTATTGTTTCATCATAATTTTCGAAGATGACTTTTGTTAGAACGCCCTCTATCGGCCATCCTACTTCAAATCAGCAGGGTTCAGAAGTATTTGTCTCATTTTATTTTAAAATGAAGTGATTATGAAACCAAACTGCGTATCGAATGCCATAAAATAATTCAAATGTGTCAAAAAGTCAAACTTCTTTTTATAACTCGAAAACAAAAGGCGATAGTAAATTTTTGTTTTCGCCAGTGAATTCGTCTCGAAAAAACAGATCGAGGATGTGACCTCCATTTTTTTTGTATCCCCCAAAGTTAACGAGTTACCCTATACAAACATCGAAATTTGCCCATCCTGTACTACTTCACTATCCTAGTTGATGTCTGACCAACCCTCAAATGATCTTGAGAAACTTGTATGTACGAGAATTATTCAAAAGAAAACTCAATGTCGCTTTTGCATACTATGCATTCATATACATAAGTAAAATAATTTGAATACATGATTTCTAAAAAATTAGAGCAATTCAATACCTAAATTTTATTTTTTGTTTGTTTTTTCTTATTTGATGAGTTACTTTGTTGTAGGCATATACCGTGAGTAACGATTCTAAAATTAAAACCTTATCACTTGGTGCTTGGATAATAGTTCATTTGCCTTATCACAGTTCATGTTATTGAAATAAGTCCATCAAAAATCTAGATATAATTTCGTTTTTCAGCAAAATCCAAAGATGACGTCAGGTGGACCGGATCTAGAGAAAAAAATCAAAGATCTCAGTATCAACGAAAAAAATGATATCAATATCCTCCTCTTGGGGGAAACAGGTGTTGGTAAATCGACATTCATCAACTCAGTTGCCAATTACTTGACATTCGAAGATTTGAGAAAGGCGAAAAATGACAATCTGATCGTTCTCATCCCATCAGAGTTCAGCTTGAGAGACAAAGATGGGAATTTCCATGTGGTCAATATTGGGCACGGAGATAAAAACGAATTGCTGAGCAGCGGTGTTTCAGCCACCCAAGACGTCAAAACTTACGTGTTTCCCATTTGGAATGGTAAAGCGAAAGTTCGTTTGATAGACACCCCCGGAATGGGAGACACCAGGGGAATCCAGCAGGACGATATCAACTCCGAAAACATCTTGGCTTACATCGGTCAATTACACGAACTTCACGCAATATGTTTCCTATTCAAGCCCAATCAATCGAGAAACACGGTGTTCTTCAAATACTGCATGGCCCAGATTTTGTCTCGCTTGGACAAGTCTGCCAGCAAAAACATCATATTTGCGTTTACTAATACCAGAGGCTCCGATTATGGACCAGGAGATACCATTAATCTACTCAGGACGGAGATCGATGCTATCAGGAGTAAACCTCCTCACGCAGACATACCCATCAACAGAAATATCTTCTGTTTCGACAACGAGGCTTTTCGATATTTAGCAGCTGTCAAAAATGGTGTGGAGTTTGATACCTCCGTCAAAGATCGTAATAAAGAAAGCTGGAGAAATTCTGTGGACCAGTGTTGGAAGTAAGCACATTTGTAGATGAAATCTATGAAGTCTATTTATATAATACATACCACCATTTGAAAAATATACACTGACAATCCTTCCCAACTCATAGCATCTTTATAACAAAGTTTTTTCTGGATTCAGGAAATAGGTAGTAAAAATAACGAATTCTCATTTTGATAACGTCCGAATAAATGTAAGTTAGGTAGGTATATAAAGAATATGAGAATGGGCATACTGACTATGAATTCAAAGACATGCCACATTCAATGATTGTGCATGTATAACTTTTCTTTACAAGTTTTGCATAAAAGTCAACTCATGCATCTCAGAAACTATGGTTTGGGCGTTTTTCATTAATAAATCCTGTACACTTTAATGCATTTTATTATCAATCTGGTATCTAGTTCAAAATGATTGAATGTTTTTATGAATAATGTTGATGATACCGGTAGACAATATTATATTGAAACCAATTGACAGTTTTATATTTCATATTATCGATTTTATTATGTATTCCTTATTTTGGAACCACATCATATTTGAGAAGTAGCCAAATAAAAACTACTGATATTCACTGAGAACCGGAATAATATGACTGACTGAATATACCGTAGTTTTCATGTTCTCTTCTGTACACACTCTTACAGGTTGATAAATTACATCGTTGGTGATGCGAATAATAGTCCTCTGAAACCCCACCATGTCAAAAGCACTAGTGCTATAAACGAGGCAAGGCGAATGATCAACCAACTGGCTCAACCCTTAGCTGAAATATCCCAACTTATCAGTCACAACGTACACGCACTCAGAAGGCACGAGGCAAATCTCCAAATGGACCATGAATCTTTAGACGAACTCAAGACCAAATTGTACATGCCAACTATTGAACTAGAGGTTGTCAAAATGACCCAACCAGCCACAGTTTGCACCACTTACAAGTGTGCCGAGGTGCATCAAGTAATAATAAGCTATTTGTCTTCGAACTGGGTTCTATGAATTCGTTGTTTCAGGTATTGGGGAGGAACGTTTGGCACTACAAACAGAGATGCCATGATCCGTGTTATCTGACCAACATAACCAGAGAAATGATTGGCGATCCAGGATTGGTCAATTGCGCTGCAATGGCTGGAACAAATGATTGTATGAAATGCAATTGCAACTTCAGGGTGCATCAGCACATTTACTACATGACCAAAGTGAAGGAAATCCGGGAAGTCGATCCTACCGTTAGGAAAAACATCAACGATAAGGAGAAAATCGTCGAGAATGCTAGAAAGATAATGCGGAGTATCATGAACAAAAAGGAAGAGTTGGATAACGAGCATCGTATTATTGTTACCACGTGTGCTAGATTTGCTCATTTTTTGCATAACAATGCTATCACACCCTTCAATGATTCTTATAAAGAATATATTGAGTATCTCATCAATAGGTGAGTGAATGCCATTTTTTATATAATATACAAAAAATCAGCGATGGTTTACCCTGGCTGTGACTGGCTAATTGAAGATGTAATATTTTGCACTTATCATGCAATCTATTCTTCAAAATACAATTTTTGTTTCTACCTACGTATTTTGACCTCAAGAATCCGAATTTGATAATGAGATCGAAATTTACCTTTTTTAACTGATACCTATCTCTCTTTTTGACATGTATTGAAGAGAGAAAACATATCAATGCTATAAGTCAGCTATGAAATCCATAGTAATCACTCAAGATTCGCACAGAGGTTTTCAAAATGGCGTTGTTCATGTAGCCTAGTTGGTGAAATAATAGATAAATTATAGAAATACTATTTTATAAACCATGTGGCACATGAAATATGTCCAGTGGTCCAAGAGCATAATTTAAAATTTGAAAGGTGAAATATCTAACAAAAAGAGGTATAACGACGAATGTAGTCCATATCTCAAAGTGGAGTATGAAGATTTGAAGGGGAAAGAAGAACTCTAAGTCTTCTCTCTGGGGAATTTACCGTAAATTTAAAAATGTTTTGTTTGGGTGATAAGATTATTACGTAACTATATTTTTATCTATGTTAACCTAAATAATTTTCTTACATGTTTTTTTACTACCACTGAAGATGATCACAGCTGTGATCGAAACATGTATGGTATTTTCGCCTAAGAATTAAATATTTTCCCTTTCTGTTGTGGGGAAGACTTGAAGTTTTTCTTTCCCCTTGAAAAAAATAAGGTATTTTCATGGTTCCTGAGGCCAAAGTACATAATTATGTAGAAACAAGAATTCTCATTGAAAAATAGATCGCATGATAATGCTGGGTTTATAGATCAAACTAAGTGTAAAATTACTTCTGGTCCTCTGCTGTATTGTAGTTCATCACTATTCTGTTTTTCCGAATGAATTTTCTTGGTTTTCTTTGAAGTGTATTTCAAGCGCTATCCAATATGCCTTTATACCAACCATTAGAAGTTCACTGAAAACTTGTACCAGTAAGGGTACCCAAAATTTTTCAGAACTTCTTTCATTTCACTATTGAAAAGTCCAATGTTCAAAGAGACCACACAACCGAATTTGTAAATCCCGCAGGGAGCAATCGATGGGCAAACTTTGCGACAAAGAAACCGTTGACCATTTGCGAAAACTCCTAAGAGAATACGAAGAAACCAAAAAGTCGTTCGACGAAGCCCTGAACCTGAACCAGAAACTGGGGCGCACCGACAACGCAGTTTCTCCCAAAGAGATCAGCGACAGCATCCAAGATCTGTACAAGCTCAAACATAACGGCAAAAAAATTAAGGAATTATACGAGTGTCAAAAGAAGTCAAGGGCCAAAGAACACGAAAACTCGGAGTACCTACACAAAACGACTTTGAGGTCGGAACCGAAACAGGATGAAAGGAAAACCAAGAAGGAAGACGACAAGAAGGCCAAGAAGAGTGTCGATAATAGAAATGATGGCAAGAATAAACGTCAAGGTGGAGGGAACGAAAACAGATCCCAGTACAGAGGTATTTCAATTTGTACTGTCGAAAATTTCACACCTTATTTTTTCAACCAATTAAAAGTATATATTTTTTTATTTTTACCATAGCAACTAGAGGTTGGCGAATTTATCGTTAAAATCAATGATTTCGATACTTTCGATGAATTTTGATTATCGATATATCCAAATGGTTATTGCCCACCCCTAAAAGCAACTGCTAACATTTCCGGAAATGTCTCCCACCTTGGCGTAATAAGCAAGGTAAACTGACATTCACATTCAACTTCAGTTAGTAAGTACCAGTTCGAGTTTCTTGCAAGAAACTATATTCCTACCAACTTTAGTTTTGGTCCAAAAGTATCTCTCAGATAACAAGCCATATTTCAGTGTTGAATTTCCCTACCGAATACCACTCTAGCTTCAATAAAAAACAACAATTTTTTCTCAAACACGAATATTTTATAGGAAAGTCATGTGTGAAGAGTTGAAGCTCTAGTGGTATTATTAGTGAAAAGTCCACACCTAACATTAAAAGCCTATGACCATACCACACTCGCATCATGGAGGAGAATAGCTTTCTAGTGAGCGACAAACGTATGGTAATTATTAAAAATCAATCAAATGTGTCACGTAACCTGCAATTAGATGTTTTTATTTTATCATTACATATAATTTTCAAATATTCATTCATTGATGGATTGTTGGACGATTTTGGATAATAGTTGATGATAGATGCAGAAATGGATGTTATCTACAAAGCAATACTTGTGATTTGCATAGAAACATAAACAATCAGTAAGTAAGTAAATAAATAGTAATTAAATAACTATATTAACGCTATTTTACATAATTTGAGTTAATACCCAACCTATAAAATTCTGAAAACGTCAGTGGATTTCATCTCGTCAAAACCCGCGCATGCGCAAAATTCATCATTAGCAGGCCAGACAGTCTTTTGTTTTTCTAAAACCGGCTTCAATTTCGCGTGAAGAGAAGAATAGGAGTTATCCATATAGTTGTTATTATATATATGACCACACTACAAACATTTCCGGAAATGTTTCTCTCCTTGGAGTAATGAACATGAAATTACACTGGATATTTCTTTGACGTTTATTGACATTTACATTTAACTTCAGGTACTAAGTACCACTTTGAGTTTCTTGTAAGAAAATATATTTCTCCCAACTTTAGTGGAATAAAGTTAATGTAGAGTAATTGTTTGAACTACTACCACCTCCTTTATCATTGTTTTGTTTTCATACCAAATGCCACATCAATCAGAAGCAGAAAATTCTTTCTCGAACACTATTTTCAGGAAATTCTCCCTCGTCTTTTCGATAAATTTCCCAGTAATAATTGAAGCTCTAGTGGTATTATAAGCGAAAATTCAACTGCAGGTCCAGACGATAGATACGTGAACCAAAGAGCAGCTCAGGACGCCCCACCGCCTTCTTACCAGGAGGCACAGAACCAACCACCCTACGGAGGGCCGCCCCAAGGACCTTATCCGCCCTACGGGGGCTATTACCCTCCACCCACTCCGGGCGCTTACGGAGCCTATGGGCCGCCTCCACCCGCAGGCCCGTACCCGCCCCAAGGGGATCCCTACCGCTACGGCTACGACTACAGGCGTAAGTAACATGGAAACATTTTCATATATATAACCGTATCAATCCTTATTTAAACTAAGTTCAAAGACATGTAGACAAGGAATCAGAAAACAACTACTTTTCTGGCTAATGCCACGCACAAAAATTTAATAGTATTAACTCGCAGTTTGCCGCGATGTTAGGATAATGGCAAAAATAAGATCATTCCGATAGTTATGAGCATTCACATCCGTGAAGCCTGATGATTCATTTCATGAACATACAATAATACTAGATCAGAAAATCATTTTGACCTACCAGCATAGCACTGTTCTATATCAGGAGAATTTTTTAATAAACTGAATGTAAATGCTTCGTTTCTCTGATGACTGCAGCTTCTTTGACAATTCTCGAAAATCATCTGAAGTCACATTTTCTCAGCCGATCAGCATATATTAAACATTCAATAACTATCGATGTTTAACAAACACTACGAAATGAAAATTTTCGAAAAGTCGCTCGTCGAAAATAATTCGAGCTCCCCATTGCAGACCCCGGTGAGCCCAACAAGAGCGACCGCCCAGCCTACGACATCAACATAACCGTCAAGAAGCCCGACGAACCCGCCCACGCCTACCCCCCCAGGGACCCCTACTATCCGCCCCACTACCCACCCTACCCGGCGCCGTACGGCGGCCCTCCCGCGGTCGCCCCTTACGGCGGCCCTCCCGCGGCCGCCTCATACGCGGCCGCCCCAGGCTACGGTGCCGCCCACAGGGGCTACCACCACCCCTACGATCAGCATCACGGAGTTCACCGCCAGAACAGCGCGCCCGCCCCCCAAGCTGGGGTGTCCAGAGGCGGTGGCAGGGGCGGTGTCGGTGACAGGGGCAAGGGTGGCTTCAGGGGTGGTAGGGGCAGAGGCGGGGGCATCAACAAGAGGGGCAGGGTGAACAAGGGCGGAAAGAATGTGGGCGGTAAGGTTAGGGTCAGCGACTCGGACTCCGATTTCGAGGTTTTGTAGGTGGTTGAGGGCGGTTGGGGTACGTTTCTGGTAGCATTTCATGTTTCTTGAGTTGTTAGGTTGTATGTCAAAACTTTCGAGGTGTGTCTTGATGTTGAGATGGATTTCATAAACTTGAATGCAGTTGCACACTGATGGAAATCCAAACTTCTCCTCAACGAAGGTAGATAAATTTATTGGATTGATCTGCCGTGCTAATCAAAATCGTGTTTGCATAATATCGAAAAAATCGCAATTTTACAGCGTGACGACTCTTTTCCAGAAAAATAAAATACAAAATATCGTAATTGATTCGAGTAATATCAGCCTAAGGCAACTTCTTGCTCAGTTTCTTTGAGATTTAGAATAGTCATTTCTAACAGGAGATTTGCAATATATGACAATTCTTCCAAGCATATAAGCTACATTTGAGGAATTTTAATGGCAATAGTGGCAACTTTTTATTGAACAAATCAAATTGGTTATGTTTGTCAGCTGTCTTGTAATATATGACAGTTATTATTAGCCGATGCTAAAAACCACTAACTTCATTAGGTTAGGGAGAACTTTTGCCGATATGACATATTTCATAAGTTCATATCAGCCAATTTACAATCACGACATTCATTCCTAGTACGATGGGTGTAAATGACATAAACCCAATCTCGATTATTTTGTTTAGCACGGCTGTGAAGCAAGCGCAACCATATTGTATAATTCAACATTTTTACTCAATCATCTTTCAAAATTACAGGATTGTGTTCCTAAAATTATGGGATCAATTATTGATGCAACTGTTTTCTTCCACTTGTTGACGAACTGCAAAAATCCCGAGTTTGTAAATGGTGGTGAAACTGACGAAGTTGAGGGTAAGAAAATAGCTTCACACTCAAGTTTAACAAGATTTCTGCCAGTTTCTCTAAATGTGAAATGCTATTTGGATCCAAATTGTGTACTCTTGTCGTATGTTTCTACTCGAAACAGCAAATATATGTCTCTGATATATCTTTTGAATGCCTTGCTATGCATTTAGTTACGAGACTCATTTTATACATATATATATTGGTTTGGTTTATTTAGTTTAGTTTGTTTTGGTATCATAATATATGGGATCATACTATCAACAGGGTTCAACTAATGTATTGCTTAGAATATACCTCCGTTTGGTTAATGAAAAAACAAATTGTTTATTTGGAATCAAGGTGTTTGCCACTAGAGAGAGGAGAGTTCTACGGAATCAGAGCCCAACCTCTAGAGTCTAGATTCATTAAATTATGTCTACCACACAGGAAAAGGAAATTTGAAATGATTTTGGTACTAGAGTATTCGATCTGTTTGGGAATGATGAAAAAATCTTCCCAGCTCATATAATTTGGTTTTGATGAAATAATTTCCGATTTTCATAAGGCAACTTCTGTTTGGTCAATAATAAGTTGATTGACCTTTGGGTGGTATGTTGAAAATGTTGAAATCAAAATGTTTTTGTAAGATTTCATTCTATTGCATTATAAACTGTCAAAGTGAACAATCTGCGAATTACACATTGAACAAAATGTACATCTCAATACGTTTTCGCATGATAGACGAGGAAAATGCATCCATATAATTGACAGTTCTATAATCAAAATAATCGGTGAATATCTGCTAAATCATAAACTTCATTGACATTGTTGGGCGCCATTATGGTCCTGCAAGGTCATGAGTTCTATCTACTCTATCAACATGACCGAATAATTGACACTAATGGGTGACACTAATAGCCAAAAATAATGATGTGGTGAAAAGTAGATAGAGAGGGATTTTCCTCTCTCTCTTTCATCGAGAATTGTAAAGCAGAGCTCAATTTACGAACTCAAGTGACCAAAAGAGGAATTAATGCTTTCGGGATTCTCAAATTTGGATAGTTTCGAGTGGACATTAGTCAAACCCTGCTTATCTAGCCGATTAGTCGTGTTATTTTAAATATTCAATTATTGCTTCTGTCTATTATATGACTGACTGAAACCAAAGCTTCATCCATTCCAATTCCATGATTTTCATGTGTTGACTGTTGAAACGTATAGCCCTTAAGGCATCAACATAAATGGGTACCCTCTTTCTCTCTCCCCTCCAAGGTCAGAGAGAAGTTTTAGATTTAAGTAACCTGGACCCATCATTCTATAAGCCGTTGTATATTGTTGAGGGCAACAAAGGGTAACATGAAAATTGTTATGTTGTTGTTTTTCAACATGAAAGTCTGGTTGACTTGGCATGGAATGGTGTGTCATAAATCAACGTGACGTTGATGAATCCAACTGAGGTGATCAAAACCTCATGATAGGCGATGGATATCACCCATTTTGGCTGTGGAAAAATCTGTCTTTCGGCCATGTGAGAATGCATGCAATCATTCGATTGCAAATGATGTTCCTTGGGGATATCGCTCCAACCACGTGGAATGTGGAATATCCATTGGTTTGGAAGTGTTGCACTTGGCTCGAATTGACTGTTTTCACTAGCACTGATTCATTTTTATTTTCACACAACTAGCAAGTTCACCCCTGAAGATTTTTCCTTCGATTTGACATTATTGGATGTGTGCTTGCTGTGTGTTGTAGAATATTTTTTATTAAGTAAATCAGTGCACTAGGGTACCGTAACCGTTTTCAATGGAATGGAGTGAACGAGTTTTTAAAATGGATTGAGCATCCCAAACGAAGTGTGAGGGCTTTTTTTCTCAATTTCTCCTCATACATAGCAGAAGCAATATTAATTTTCTATTTTATACATGTACCATAACCTTGATGTTATATTGTGCCTTATATCAGAAATAAAATGTTTATTCTCTAGTAATATTGTTTTTATTTGGATTTCAGAACATCATATCGCTAACATCGTATCGTCTCTTAGGCTTTTATAAATGGAAGTCAATCAGGACCGGAATTTTTTTACGTGAACTTGATATATTTTACATTTGTCAAGTGACTGATGACAAGGTTGACATTACGAGAATTGTTGCCATGCCGGTACAAATGATAAACAATTTGTTTGGTGGTCCAAATTGAGAAGGAAATGCAATAACTGCATTTCAGATCCTTGATCGATTTGCCTGCATTATCAGTACAAGAACTGGATTTGTGTGTACGCTGTTTATATCTAGGATTTTCATACACGCATATTGCTGAATATTATTTATAATTTTATTCCATGCATAATATAGCTGGAATTTTCGATTCAAATGAGAAATAATAGTGAACCACTTCATTTATTGATTTTCCTTTTTTGTGAGGCAATTTATTTATATGACTTCTCTTTGTTTTATCAACAACTAAACCAGAAACATTGATTAATTATCATTGAGATGATGAGTTTTTTTTCAAAAGCCCATACCGACTAATTTCTACCAGTGACTGGCAATATCAACTGCTTATTTATTTTACCCTGGTATAAAGTGCTGATCATCTTGTTAACCTACCTGCGAAGGGAAGAAATTGTTTTAGAAGAGCAGAAGTATCAAATATATTAATAGAATAGAATAATTTATTCGCCACTGCGGTACAGTATGTACATATGGTATGTCGATATAGGATAAAAATAAAAACATCACATAATATTAACAAGGTAAAAATATGTAAGATATAAACGACTTCCATAGAAATGAATGTATATACATATATAGATATATATTGTCGTGTATATAAACTACACAGATAAAAAAAAACAATACCAAAACAAAAATGAATGCTCAACAGAAATCATCATCCAGGAATTCCTTACAACCATAGTAACATTTTTGCAGCAGCAATTATTTCACTCTGCTATGGAAAACTTTATCAGAGGTAATGTGCTTAATATCTCCCGGTAATTTATTATACAGAGTTATCGCATTGTATAAGGGGGATTTTTTATATTTTGCTGTTTTGTGACTTGGAATACGCAAATAATCACCTTGTCGGGTGTTGTACCTGTGCGCCATTGCATTTGTTTCTAGTTCTTGGATGTTTGATCTAGCAAAACCTATACTTTTGAGGATATATATGGAGGGAGCTGATAATAATTTTTCCCTAATGAAAATTGGTTTACAGCTATCTCTGTATTCCACGTTGAAAATCAGTCTGACAATACGCTTTTGTGCCACGAACACTCTGTTGAATTCACTACTGCAACCCCATGCTATGATATTTAGCGATATATGTGAATATGCCATAGCAAAATAAATTTCTAGTAGACCTACTGTGTTCATGCATGATTTCATATGCCGTAAGGCAAAGAATGTCTTGTTTAGTTTGTTGCAGACATCATTTATCTGCATATCCCATGATAGGCTTTCATCCAAGTATGTACCTAAAAATTTAACTTCACTACTAACTCCGATTTCGTCAATAACTTGTAAGTCATCTGGAACATTATTCTTTCTATTATAGAAATTCACTATCACTGTTTTACTGGAGTTCAGTATCAATATGTTACGCTGACACCAGGAGCTAAAACCATCTATTATGCATTTTACTTTACTGAGCAATATATCGATATTTCCCCCAGTTACCGTGATAGTAGTATCGTCCGCAAACATAGTAAGCTGACAATCTTCCAAATATTCTGATAAGTCATTTGCATACAGCAAAAAAAGCAAAGGTCCAAGCACTGACCCCTGTGGAACTCCGAGTTTGACGTCATTGTAACATGATCTAAAATTATCACATTTCACTGTCATGGTGCGTCCTTCGATTACGAAAACACCAAACAACATCATAAATCTTGAATATGTTTTTGGTTCTTTATGGATTATGCAGAATATGAATTTCGACCCTAAAAACAATTTTGATAATGGTGTATTTGATGGTTTTATAAAAAAGCAAGTATAAAAGAGCATGTTCATTAGGACCAAATAGATAGGTAGTACACGCTTCAGAAACACTATTGATATTATTGTTCTATCAGTATATAAACTATAAAGAAATATCTATGTATCCAATCATTTTCGATCTGATGGTTTCCTGAGAAAAGTTTTCTTATTGAAATATCACTCAAAATCATATAGTCTTCTCTCATGCTGTAGATTTTTTCAATATTTGCTGTCACAATAATAAGTTTCAAATCAGTGTTTTGTATAGGTAAGTACTGTGTATATCTAATATTTGGATGGAAACTACGGGTTCGGGAACACTTTTTGTTAAAAATTGCCTGTGAGCCTACACTCAGTCTGGAAACGCGTTTCTGGCCTTGAAATTCGAAATATTCTCATTCCACTTAGGACCGACCGCAAATTGACAAATTCCACTTCGTTGGTGGTAGAAACTCGTCTCACTCAAAGCTGGAGTGGCTTGAGGATTCAGCTAGGCTAGTGGTAGCCAGTGGCGTGTCGTTATCAGTGTTCCCAGGGAGTACAAAATATTCTATCAAAGTTCTCAGAACATTTCCAAAATTGACCTCTAGAATAGTCAATAGGACAACAGCAGGATACTGTTTCAAGCGCATTTTGAAATGTTCCAGAATATTTTGTTATTACTTGAATCTGCTTTGGAGGCGCCAAACAAATCACGTGATCTAATAGGGCGGTAATGAAAGACGAATACTTCCGATTGGCCTAACTATAGATCAGTTTCCGAGATCTATCTCGGATGATTTGAGAAACCCTACTTCTGAATAAGGACAGAAGAAAATCCTCAAAAAGATATTCTATACCTGGGATGAAAGTCTACATTAAACAAATATGTCGTTTTGGCCACCTCTGAGTCAATTATCTACACTCTAATAAAGAGTTCTTTTGGATGATAAATTTCACGTTACAAGTAGTGAGGGTCAAATTTGAATACTATGAGAAGGTTTGTCTATGATCTAAATTGAAACAGAAACAAGTAAGTCCTGTTGTAAGATTTTTCTTACGACCACACAATATGAAAACGTCATAACGCCCACTATTTTCTATTTCGTTATCTGGAAAGTAACTCATATCGCACCAAGACATTTTTATATTTGAATTAAAAAAACACGTGTGTTGAAATAAAACAAAAATCGCTTGGAATAACGCACCAACCAAAATTTCTGGGTTAATGTCTGCTGTATTCCTGGTTGCGTGATAACCTACTAGTGACAACGGATAAAAGGTGACATTTGAAATACATTTCATATTCGTGACATTTGGATTTGTCGAAAAAGTGTTCAATCATTACCTATAAAATATGGAAGTTGACAGTAATATTGTATCGACATATTTACATATTTGTAACGACTTCCCGCGATATAAAAACATATTTATGGTCATAGAAAAAATAGTGTACAAAACTCGTTAGAAAGTGCATTTTCCTACACTTATTATACGTTCCAGCAATCGCTGCAATGCGGCTCGTACTAAACGACTACTCGTGCGAAATATGTCACTTTCCACACTTGTTACAATTTTTTCAACGAAATAAATAAAACATTAGGTAGGTATTTAATTCTTGGTATTCTCGTAATTTCAATTTACTTTTATAGAAAAATCATGATGGAACAATTACCAATTACGATGTTTTCCAGACATGAACCAAGTCGTTATTAGATTTCCGTAACAAAATGATGATTTATATACAACCAAAGCCCTCAGATGAATCCATAAAGATTCCGCATATCTCCTTTCATTATCCCTTTTGCTATAGAAGTAAATCACCTTCTACTTCATGATATTTTTTTTCGTTTTGGCATCAAAGCATTAGCAGCTATGGCTATTTCGCCATGTTCACAAATAGGGGGGACTCAAAAGGCCTAGAATTATTATTTGAAACTTCGACCGATAGCGGAATTCGCCCCCCATAACCACGCCGCTGTAAAGATGATGCACTTCTGACGTTCCCCCAACTAATGGCGTCAATTAAAGCCGTACCAAGTCCTCGTTGATAAGCGGGCAGTAATCTAGAGTGGTTGCACGGAAAAATGGCCCGAGAAAAGCCCCTCGATCACAGTTATCAACGAAATTATGCCGGCAGAGAGACATTTTTACAGGCCAATTCCATTACGGACAGGTACCCAGGTAATGGAGCCCCAGAAGACAATCGACCATCGAGATATGGGGACGTCTCTGTCGGTGATATGATTAGCGGGATGGTTTATTTCTTCTTCTCGTTTGAGATATTTGGTCGTGGGACCAGAACAGATAAATATGAAAAACGGTGCTGATCATTTAGTTAATTATTCTCGGTAAAAAAAACAAAATTAGTGTACATGTTCTTAAATGAGCTCACGTACCTACTATTTAACAACTAAGAGCAGACATTTGTTGATCAAGAGATACGAAGTCGGTTAAAATGGGTCAGAGTTGTGCATTTTCATGCAAAATGTGTCATTTGTCATGTCATCATAGTTTCGGAATTATTGAAAAACAATTTTATTTATTTTTTCAAGCGAAAACCAAAAAACTAGACGTTTTTAATTAGGACGTTCTTATAGGTAACTTTCTCACAAGGAATCTGAATCTATCATCATATTTTCCAAGAAGTTGATGTGAGGCTTGATTTTCTCTCATTCGATCGTCTAAAATATCATTAGGATAACTGCACTGAAAATCAGCTGATTTTGAGTGTTCTCTTATCTCGATCTCGGAGTGGTGGTTATGGATCTTCTTCTTCTCAACTCATCAATATCGCGTTTACTTTTGAGAAATCTTTTTCAGTTCCACATAAAACAATAATCCAGCTTTTGTTCTTCTAAAGACCTGATTCTTGAAATTTACCCATCGATCGAGCAATTCGTGAAGAATTTTGTTCAGAAGTGAATGGTGGAGTTTTGAAACTTTTTTTGTTTTGAGAAGAAACAACTTTCCAGCATCTTGAAAAATTACGAATTTCCTGTTTTTCTAATAATCCAAAAACTGAATATGACATCACATCAAATTGTCTTTCATATAATAGTTGTAATTGTAAAAGCGGCTAACTACACTGTATATTCATTCACATAGAATTCAATCTCAGTTGGCAAAAGCGGCTAACTACACTGTATATTCATTCACATAGAATTCAAACTCAGTCGGCATTAAACGAAACCGACTGAGTTATAACGCGAGATGATTTCAAATTTTTGTTTATATATTTATAAGTATGTATGAACAATACTGCGTATGTATATTGATGGTTTCTAGCTCGAAGAAATTGGGTTATCATCGAATTGTGCGAAAATTTTTCCTAAAGGTATAGTGAACTGAAAGCATAAAAAAGGAGAGCACAATAAGTAGGCAATTGAGAAATCTTCATCATGAAATAATAGAATGTACGATTGACTGATGCTATTTATTATAGTGAATTCCTTATCTAGTGCTGATGATCTGAAGATTTTTATCCGTGAATCATCCGATAGTGGAGTTTTTTGTTATAAAATGTAGTCATACTTTTCCTACAATAAAAATTCCTTGAACCATGTTTGTATATGGTGGGCCAAATTGAAAACTTTTAAAGGGAAATTCCTGTTTTCCAACCAGATAGATGAAAACTGATGGCTGTGTCTGAGGGTCAATTTTTATGACTAACTGCATATCGATATCTAATCTAATCTATCATCGTTTCGAATTTGTGCATTTTCTTAAAGTTGCTATAACTTTTTTCCAGTTTTTTGTTTCCATGAAAACATTTCCGGAGCAGTTTTTTACTTATAATTCAATGGTTCAAGTGAATTATTTTTTTAAATCATAAGTACAGGGTGGCCAGATAAGAATACAAAGTGCAGTATCTCGGAAACTGTATTCGTCTAAGAGACTTGCGGTGAAAAATGTTATAACTAAAGTTACCAAAAGAAAATCATGGAAATTATTTTTATGTTTCCAAGATGGCCGCCAGGAGGCGTTATCGCCATCTAAAACTTTCGGAATGAATTTTTGACGAAATACGCCTAGTAAACGTACCAAAAAAATATATACCTTTTAAAGTTGAGCTTCATTCGAGTAATTTTTGCTCGACACTTTTTGACGTATCTATTAAAATGAAGTGGTGGGGGTGGTTCAATGTTTTTTTAAATAAACAGCTGTAACCCCTGAACGACTGAACGGATTTCAACAAACTTGGTATCGTTGAAAAGAGCTTTCATTGGTCTATCAAATTCATCTTATCTGTAATGTGTCTGATTTTAAGTGATGCCACTAGAGCGCGTTTTTTGACATATAACAAAAAATTGCAAAATTGTCTGAAAAATCAAATGCAATTATATGATCTTTTTTCCATGAAAATGTAGTGGAATGATACCTTAATAGGCTAGTGAAAACCGTATCTCGATATATACATTTTTCACCGCAAGTCTCTTAGACGAATAGTTTACGGGATACTGCACTTTGCATTCTTATCTGGCCACCCTGTACATATATCAACAGTTATTAATAAAAAATCTTCATTTAGGTTTTTAGGTTTTTTAAGTAGACTTCTACTTTGAAATGCAAAGTTATTATTCTAAACTTATTGCATTTCTCAGAAAACACCAGTCTGTAAAGCAAAAATAATATTAAAAAAAGGTAAGTTTCAATTATAATATACTTCAAAACCTATGGTAGTTTGAGAAGCAACAGGAGTGTACTTGGTAGTAATATAAACTATCGAGTTTTCTTGTCTAGGAACTGCGTTTGTAGAAAAACTCTTGTTTGTATTTCGAACGCAAAGTGTCTTATTGCCGCTCTCGAATGAACAGAAACGTGGACCCATCACCCTGTATATATTTGTTTTATCTACATTTTAAAAACCCAATCACAAATAATCCAATCACCGATTTGAAATCATATTGATGAGATTTCAACTTGCTCCACACGGTCGGTAATTATTTAACCCCCGGGGGGGCTTGTGGGGGTACTTAGGCAGCGGGGGATCCTATATAACAAGAGAGGCCCAAGAATGGACTGTGAACCTGCCGAAATCTCTAACTCAAAATTCAGTCCTTGATTTCTGAGTGTTGTACAGCTGAAAAAGTTTTTTTCGGCAACCGTCCGGAAAGTACGTACTTTCCAGACGATTTTTTTTTTTGAGAAAGTGGCATTTTTCCGGCCTAGTCCGGGAAGTACGTACTTCCCGGACTAGGCCGGGAAGAATCACATCGTTGTTGTCATTGTAAATATGAAAATCTTGGTAGTATGGTTTTGATAAATGCAGTTGATCATTATCATAGCAGCAAAATAACGACTGACAGCTATCTGACATAAAATTAGCTAACATTTCAATTTTTGAAAGAAATGTGTTTCTTTGATTTGTTATTCTACACGGTTGCCGAAAAAATTGTGTACGCAACACGCCCGAAAACAGTTTTTTTGGACTCGCAGACTTCCAGGACTCGCTACGCTCGTCCTAGAATTTTGTCCACTCATCAAAAAAAACAGTATTTTCCGGACTTGTTACGTAAATTACTATTTCCAACGATCTGGCAGGTGGTTGGGAAAGGCAAAGTTTTTTCAAAATATCTCGGAGTCCCGAAAAACTAGACATAACCAACCAAACATAAATATCCAACACTTTTCCTGGCGATTGTGCACTTATCATGGGTTGAATATATTGATGAACATTTATGTTGGTACTCACGTACTTTGACCTGAAAAACACGAATTTCATGATTTTATCATGAACATATCTCTGTTTTCGAGATAAGCGATGCCAAAGTTCGAAATTTCACCTGCTTCGTATTTTTTTAAGTTCTGGCTCTCACGAAAAGGGATATCCTGTAATGTTAAGAGAACGTCGTGAGAACCAAGGGAAAGAAGGTAGGAGTTGGTGTTAGATCGGATGCCTCGGGGAACACCTCCCTAGGCAATGAGTTCCAAAGTCTCGATGTTCGTTGGATGAACGAGTCTTTGAAAAGGGATGTTCTGCAGGTCTCTAAAGTGACCACGAAGGGGTGTGAAGACTGAACTTGACGGGTTAATCTCGAAGAGGTGGAACGATTGTTAATATTTCAGAAGAGTATCGCCCATAAAAATCGCCAACTTTTCTACTGTGTTCCAGAGAAGTGAACGAGTTTGTAAGCGAGGCATCACCGACTAGACGAATTGGCAAGTAATGTATCTTAGATCCCAGGACATATTAC
The DNA here is from genome assembly GCA_029955515.1 of Chrysomela aeneicollis. Lineage (NCBI taxonomy): Eukaryota > Metazoa > Arthropoda > Insecta > Coleoptera > Chrysomelidae > Chrysomela > Chrysomela aeneicollis. The sequence goes on from JARUHQ010000022.1 coordinate 6,664,477, forward strand.
ATATGCATTTACCATGGTTGATTATGATTTCTGTCAAAGAAAAACATCACAAATATGTGATTTTTTCGTAATTTTCCTATTATTCCACCAACTAGGATACATAAACAAAGGCCATTTTGAAAACCTCTGTGCGAATCTTGAATGAATAAGTTGGATTCATAGCTGCCTTATAGCAATTCGAGTCAGTGATATGTGTTTCCTCTTTTCAATACATGTCAAAAAGGAAGATAGATGTCAGTAAAAGAAGGTAAGATCGTTGATTGATGTGTAATTTTGAACTTTGGCATCGATTATCTCGAAAAGTATAGATATTTTCACGATATTATTATGAAATTCGTGTTTTTGAAGTCAAAATACGTAAGTACCATCAAAAATTTTCATTAAAATATTCATCGCATGTTAAGTGCACAATCACCCTTTTCTATTTCAACTCCAGGGTACACTCTGTATAGGCAACTCCTGAACTCAAAGTATATTTTTACAATTGGTTTATATTGGGCAAAGGAATGTGGTAGATTCAAAAATTCTTGGATCTCCGTAAAAAAAACCTAGAACTGGCAACGTTGCTTAGATCCTCGATGTATGTTCTGTCGCGAGCCCAAACGCCCAAACGTGCCCAAACCAAAACCACGGACAAGCGCCGTCATTATCGGTGTTCAGCCAGTTGAGGAGCCAGTTTCAGAGTTTCAGATTCAGTAGAAGAGTAGACGTAGAGCGGTTAGTTTGTGTCGCACTGATTATTAGATTTTCGTATTTTGGTCGGGTTATGAATACGAATTTCGTTTTCGATCACTTCGTTGCGATATTTTCATGAGTTCATTTTCATATTAGAATGAGACCTGTCCGATCTTTAATTCTCGAAATAACGTGTACTTTGATTGTTTGAACGAAAAGTTTGAGTAAACATTGGAGATCAGTTTCGAATCGGGTTTCGATCATTAGGATTGTGAAAACAAGTGCACCTGAACATAGTTGATTAAAATGACTGTTACATTTTGCGTTGAAGTACTTTTGTACTTCGTTACTTTGTTTTTTTCGGTCGTTACTGCTAATGAAGAATCTGTCACCATAAATAGGCCAGTTTCGAAAACTTCCAAACCATGGCATTTCTCTACAGGTGAGTTTGGAAATAATACATCTTTATTTTTGATATCTCAAAATCGAGTCAACAACTGAAAGATCTGGTAAATGTTCAGTTTTCACTGTTTTACTTTGCCACTAACCAAAGTGGATTCATTCTGATTGAGAAATTTTGCAGAAACTCCTAGAGTCCTCATTTTGCGCAATTTTTTACTGGTATAAAGACCAACCATACATATGGTGTACAACCTCTCAACCTCGCTCTCAACTTTAATGTTGTTGATGTTTATCTTGACTCTTGGTCACACACTCTGCATTCACTCTTGTTTTGAGTTAATAAATAGGTACTCAATGTTTTGAAATTCCAAGGGCTAGATGATACTGCCATTTCTGAAATTTCGACCTTAAACAAGGTTTCCATCAAACTTTGAAACCGAGTTAAACTAGTTTGTAATTCATTTATGATTAAAGATCATAAAAACCCACAAATACTACATTTATTTTAATTCTTTTGATACTTTGACCTCATCTATTGCACAATATTTCTTACTCGAATATGTATCTGATTCTTCTTTGAAAAACTTCACAGATTACTTTCAGCCAAGTTATCTCTTCTACCTATATTCCTTCTCGATCTGGCAACACCGCGCTCGTATGTTTACAGTGCGGTCTCGGCATGCTAGATTGCCTGCCGTGCGTTTCCGTTCGGGGCTGAATAAATGACAACAATTGCACATCAGACCGGCCGCCTCTGATTGCGCACAGAACGCCGGTGGCGCCTACCCGTCCATATTTAACCTAACCTCACCCTCCGTGCGAGGGGTGCCAACGTGGCGTCTCGCTTCGACAATCCGGTGTACAGGGTGTCCCACTTGAATGTGTCATCCCCCTTTATCCTCGCAATCTTCATCATATTTTGGACATTCCACTTTTTTTCTGGAATAATTTTTCACGAATTTTTTTGAATTTGAGCTCACTTATTCCTACCTATATTTATCTATAATTCGAAAAAGCCAATCTGAATTCGAAAATATATGTCATTCATATATTATCATCGAATGAAAAATAGGAAACCGCAGAACATAAAAAAATTATTAAGCCTTGTAATTGGTTGATAATGAGAAAAAGTGAGCGCAGATTCAAAAAATCCGTCAAAAATTATTCTAGAATGGTTTTTGAATGACGAAAATTTGTTGAGAATTATGAGAATTAAGGGGAGTGATACCTTTGAATCGGACACCCTGTACAGGGTGACGAGTATTTCGGTGGTCTAACAGGAGAGTTTTCATGTCACCTGACGAAATTGTTGAATTGGGATAAACAAATGATGAATGTTGAATGAATGTGACATTGACAGACGACAGTTGTATGAGTTTTCAATGATCTGATTATACTATAATTATTTCACTTTATTTCAAATTTCAGGTTTTGTTAGCCTAACTACAAATCGACTAGAAATGAAATGTTTAGGATATGTACCTACCGCGTGTTGCTCAGAAGTGGTTCTCCTCTTCTTTCAAGTAAACAAGTGAAATTCAAGATTTGGAATAATCGAGAGAAAAATTGAATTGAATGAGACTTGTTTTCTTCGAAAAGCATGTATTCGAATAATCTCATCATTTCATATACAGGGGCTGTTGATAACTTTTAATTTTTATGTGGAACCCCTGCATATTATCACATATTCTGAAAGTGCTCTCTTTCTCGATATCAAAAATATATACTTACCATAATATATTAAATGGATGCATTGAAGAAATATCACGAAACTAAATTTGAATTATGATCGATTGGTATCAATGATGACATTGAAATATTTGAAATCTGACGCACAAGTGTAATAAGCGATATGATCAAAATAGAGGCTATTTCGATAGGCATTTGCGTTTCAGGGTGACTTTATAAAAACTTTTAACATTTAAGATTTATCACCTAACATTTAAGACTTAAGAGCTGATCAGTTTATTCTGTTATGAAAAAACTTAAGATTTAGGAATATTTGACATGGAACAAATAATTTTGACGTTGGCAAGTTCTAACCTACATCTATTATTATTGTTTTTGTTAGAATTTTCTTCAATTTTATTCAAATATTATTTGTGTCATGGACGATATGCTCTATTAATTCAACAAGTTGAAGAATTCAGGCATATTTATGATAAACAAAGTAGTTATTCTAAAATAAACTCGCCAGGAAAACTGCCTGGAAAACAATTGGCCAAATATATCTTAGAAAACTGAAGGTAGAAATGGAAAATTGAATTACGGAATACATTTCCATCATGAATCATGATTTGATCCTGGACAGCCTACATCAATGAAGATGAATTTATGAGATGTATCACAGATAGCCATCAATACCTCGATCAATACTATGCTTGAAAGTCTTCTTGTAGGAGAAGTATCCTGTTCCAGCATGTTTTGTATTTTGTATCTGAATATGCTTTCCATCAAGGGCACCAATACAGTTTGGCATATTCCATTTTTCATAAAATTCCATGGAGATTCCATGCCAATCAATTTTTTCAGTAAATTTTCCACAGTACATTGCTGGTTTCTTCTATGATGACATGTGTACATAGTAGTCAGTCCATCAACATAAGCAATTTGCTGCATAAGAGCATCCCTCTGATCTGATAAATAGCTATGATTTGGAGTTATTATTGATTACATCAATTTCAAAATAGAAAACTGTTCAATATCCATATTATACATCATTCTAATAAAAATGGAGTTGGAATGGGTATTCTTTTTCCTATGTATCGGTTTAACTTTGTATTTCAATCCAAAAATCATGAGCAAACTACATGAAGTAAATGATGCCCATGGTCTTATCACTATTATAAAAAAAATTGATAAATGCAACCAAATAATTACAGACTATCCACACCAACAAATAATATTCGAAAATATAACCCAAAATTCAAATATCGCGGGAAACAGTATGTCACTTTTCGTTGCTCGAACATGCGCATCTCCTATTTTCATTTATGATCATTTATCATCCATTTCTTATGTTGGAAGTTGGTCATCTTCTTAAGTCTAGGTGTAAAATCATAAGTCTTAAATGGTTTTATAACACAACCAATGATATTTCCATGATTCATCTGTCATAAGTGATAAGTATTAAATGTTAGGTGATAAATCTTAGGTCTTAAAGTTTTTTATAAAGTGGTCCTCATAATGACTTCAAAAAACTTCATTCTCGTATTTTTCAGTCATTATAGAAATCAACAAAGTGCCATTCAGAATATTTATCCGAATATGGGTATTTTATGCGTTTGTATATCTATTTTTCCCATGAGACCATCGGCCATCGTCGATCCCCTCTGTAATTTTTTCCAACATAATAACTGCGAGAGAGCCTTATCCTCTTCCAATGGGTATAGATGCGGTTTCCATACCCTGTAATTTCGCGGCTGAAGGCTCTCTTCAGCCGTTTGTTCTCGTTGTGCTGCTATTATTTACCTGGGCTCCGAACCAGTCGAGGCAAGTCATCTTGCATGGGCGTGCGGAAAGGGAAAGAAAAGAAGTGGAGCGGAAACTGGCACTCTAAAAACATCCTAGTCGGAACTGCCATCTATTGGAATCATGTTCAATCCCGTGTTAAATCAACCAAATATTCGTTTTTCTGTTTTGGTTCTATAATGAAGTCATTATGAAACGCATAAACGTTGGTATAATCGAACTGTCAAATGAAAGTCAGAAGAGTTAGGCCCAGCGTGCTTCTGAGCAATTTTGGATTTGGTGATACTAGATGTGAAAAATGCACTGTTTTTATTGGTGAATTGCTCAACAGTATACTAGGCTTCATGCTTGCGAGTCAGATTTCAAATATTTCTATGCCATCATTGTTACCAATCGAAGATGTTTATGTTATTTATCGATGTTAAATCCATTTTTTTCAATAAAATAAAAGACAAAGTTATTGCAAAATAGAAAAAATTGTATATTCGCTTGTCGTACTCCAAAAAATGCGTGCGACAAAATAGCGTCTTATCATAATATACTGTTGATATAATAACAAACTCCCCTTTTGGGTTATTACTCGGGTTATTATAATTTCTTTTGTTGTCCCCAAACTGATTAATTTATCATCTTTCGAATTAAAATGTTACATTTAGAATTTGATAGGTGTGCCATTCGAAAAATACTATACTATTTTCAATCATGCAAAAGAATATGAGTTCGATTTCGCAACAATATATTTACGGTATAGAGGCGAGCTTTTTTCAATATTTACGCTTACGAGCGCAAATGCTGTCACTTAATGACATTCCCCGGAAAACGTCAGTTTTGTGTTTTGAAAGCGTCTAAGACTACTTTGTTAAATAGTTGTAGAAAAAACTATATTACCCGCTGCGTTTTCGATGAAATGAGATTTTTCTAATAATCTGATATGTACTTATCAATTGTGACTTTTGACTAGCGAGCAAATCAATCAAGAAGCTGTGATTTTTAATTCTCAGTTTGAAGAAACATCATTACGTGATTCATCTTAGGTTTTGCCATGAGTTATTGAACATGTTAGTTTGCCATAATAAAACATTTTAGTTTCAATACCTCTTGATACAGAATATGCAGAGGCAAAGGGAAAATGCTGAAAAACCGAGGCAGTATGATCGTTTATTTTTTAGTATGAAAGACAGTTCAATCATCAAATAGGTATTTACCTGTTGTGATTATTTTACACCAAGACAATATGATATAATTTGATAAAAATTATCATGGATCAAACTTCATTCAAAAATACTCGCAAGATGATATAAGCAAAGATAGCCACAGTAGCCTGAATTTCCAAGTAATACATTTTATTGAAGAAGCTTCAATATGGCTCTAAAATCCATATCAGCTGATGTTGTGACATCAGCTGCAAGTGGTCTATTGCAAGTTTATCCCGATTCGATCCCCCCCCCCATGACTACGTCTCTGTCGAGCAGAGCACGGCACTCGTTAAAAGTAATTAGACCAAGAACTATATAGAAAGCCGAGCAGAAGACATAATAATTACTTAATAACAATGCAGCGTCTGTGGTATTTGATTACCATTTTTTTGTTCGTCAACTTCGTTGCACTACCTACGATTTTTTGCGTTTCTGATGGAAGGGGAGTAGGCAGATAATACTCCTATTGTAATAATAGGTCACATTTTGTGGAAGAATGGTAATTTCTCAAATTATGGCTGTCTCGTCAGACCTGATTTTTAATGTTGCCAACTAACATAGAACTCATTATGTTATTATCCAGCTTATTATTGTTACCTTTGCAGTTATTCGTTTTGTGAGACAAGAGTTGATGGAAGATTGGTAGGTTGGTCTTTGGTTTTGGTATGCAGACTGTTATACTTCGAGGTAGGTATAGATTTCCACATATACGCTCCCATAAGGAATACCTACGTCATATAGGACTAATAATTTATATGCACGCACTGCTCCTCATCATTGAATTATTTTGACACATTCATACACGACCAACAACTTCAAACTCTTTTTTTTTTCTGAGGGTAATAAATCAGAACAGTATTTGACAGAATCTTATTTGACATTTGAAGTCTATGCTCGGATCTGTCAAACATAAAGAAGCAGAAAATACGATGAAATCAATTATTAATCTCTGCTCTGCTGAGTTCGGCCGAAGCTAGCAAAGCCACAGATTTTTCTATCAAGGAGAAGAGCGAAAAATTTGGGAATTGGGTAATGAAATAGCCTAAAATGAGCCTAAAATTATGTGACCCATCCCGAGTCGAATTTCTTGTGTGATGGCTTTGCTAGCCCCTTTATAATCAATTCGCGATAGAAAATAACACGTAGCACTATCTGTGAGACTACCTCATGGTAACAACTCGAAATCCTTGAAGTGGTATCGTTTTCGTTTTGTTTTCATATTTTTGATATTTGTGTCATTGTGAAATTACTTACATTTGTGTCTTTGCCACCAAACAATAACTGAAACGAGAAAAACGATAAGATTTCACATGTATTTCACCAAAACATCTCTCGAAAAACTGCTGGAAGTACACCTTTCACATCAGGAGCGAACATAAACAAAACAGAGGTTAGGTTAAGTTTGTCAGTGGCCAGTGGGTTATCCCCCAGAGAGTTCAGTGGTTATCCCACAAAAATATAGGTTATTCCACTTCGAGTGATTCACGAGTCATCGCTAGGTAGCGTATAGCTTAGCACCTATCGCGAATTAGCACTCATCGCTTAAGAAAAACTCGATACAATTTTGAAATCCCAAATAAAATTATACAATATTTGAAGAGAGATCGCTGTTTGAAAATAAACCAAAATGGCCGATATACTGGTAGCTCGTTAATCATCGGAAAATGCGCCAACTTCCATTCAATCAAGGTCGAGTGCAATATTAGATATAAATTGTCAGTAAATTCCGCCGAGTTTTTTAAACTCAGTAAAAAATTGTCACCATCTCGGTCACCATAATGATGAGAGATTATCAGCTAATTATGTATTTTATTACAAATATGCATTAATGGAGGTGAAGTTGAAGCAGAGAACAAATACATGGCACAAACTTGATTGAAAAATTCTACAAGTTTTTTTGTTTGTGTGAAAAAGATATACCTAGAGGACTTATTGAAGACATAACCAATTAGGTGCAATCCTAGAATTTAAAAATTCAACTATATTCTAGGCACTAAATAAAACTGTTGCCTCGCAACATACATATTGAATCATTTTGGCTAATTTCAGAACAAAAATGGGCGACTTTTGAGTCGGTTGTAGAAAAATTTTGTTTTGATTGTCTTCAAGTGGACGTTACATGCCCTTGTATACGTCCGGCCCTGGATGGAACAAAAAAATCATCAAGTATTTCGAATTATGACAGTCATTGCCGCAATCAAGATCCTATATACAGATTTTCAACAGGCTCTATAATCCGACGGAATCCAGTTTATCCCGTTTCACACGCTCTGCATCGTATTAACGAATAATTGGGTGCTTTTTTCTTCGATTTATTCGCATATGTTGCATTCCCATGCCAACTGCGAGTCAGAAATGTCGATAATAATCTATTAAGAAATTTGTGTGGTCATTATATCTGCGAATAATTGGAATACATCTATTTTTTTGCTGGTTCTCAATCAGAATAATAAACGAGTTCATTGAAGAGTTCATCGAAGAATGTGTAACTAACCTAACTTTTTGTAAATGTCACACGAAAAATATTTGAATGAGTCGGAAAAACACGAAAAAAACATGGACGACACCGTATATTCAAGTCTTCGAAAGTGCCACTTATAGAAACGTTCATGTTTTCCGTTATGTACACGTATCAAATCAAAATTCACTCTTATACCAGATGAGCTACAGCAGAACCACCATTGAATTCTTTTGTAGGCCTTAATTTGAAGCTTTGCCTACAAATCAGTAAATGAAACGTACGCCGTGGCACAAAAACTGAAAAATCACGGATTAAATAACTCCTCCACTTGCTTGATATGTGACACTCTTATGCACAGAGTTGTCAAAATGCAAAGAACGTATGGAATTGGATGAAGTGGTTTGTTTTACGACACTTTAACATTAATTGCAATGGCACCACATCAGTCGGAATAATATTTGAAAAACAAGCGGACCCCAAGAAGAAAAATACCTGGTTGTGGATAACTTCTGCGGTAATATATTTCAGTAAGGGGTACTCTGGACGATTTTTTAGATATGATTCGTCAACTCATGCGATATAATGCATTGGGCCGTTTCCCCAAAAACATTTTTACATTTTGACAACCAGTCTCATCAGTGCAAAAAAAACTGTGATTTAGTAGAAAAAAATAGGAAAATTATAAGATGTATTTTGTACTGTATTCTTGATTTGAATAAAGAGTTTTATATATAAAAAAAGAAGTTAATTATTTTCCTATTGAATGTTTCGCTATTCATTTTTTAGGAAAAAATGCGGGTTCTGATAGTTTAACTGACGAAACCACACTTCTGAAACACGGAGCGCTTGAAATATCTGAATACACCATGATTTTAGGCTCGCTTTTCGCCATTTCGATTTTGGAAAATAAATGAGAATTCTGCTTTTGAAATATAAATATCTATACAGTGTGGCCATAATGTTTGCAACATATGGCAAACATTTTTATCATGAGGGGATCATCTCTGTGTTGGGAAATCTCGAAATCCAATTTGACAAAAATCACGTGACCACCAGTATATGACAGCAATTTTCGGAAAGGTGGGGTAATTTTCAAAGATACGAAAGATGCGAAATTTTAAATATTTATTCAGAATGATAATTGAAGATTACAATTTTTAACAAATATTTTTGTTGTGGATTTATGCAGCACCATTCAACATTTATGTCACTATCCATGTTTTCTGTATGAAGATGAATATTGTGACTTCGTTAAGCGATGTAATGAAAGAAAACTATTTGCAGTCGATTATTTATGCCTCGATTTGCGTGGGGGCAATCGTGGCTGAACTCCAATTGCTCGCCACTTCATCTCTAGATAACATATTTTATCAGACTAATAAATTTTTATGGCGCCTGGAGCCTAGCTCTCTCAGAAATAGAAATCGAATGCCTACCGATCGATAGAAATATGATCGTGATTGTGTCATATTTAGATCATTTGAATATCAGAACCTGCAACTTTCATAAAAATGTATCGAATATATTGTGAATAATAGTCTGAATACACTTTCATTAATAAAGTCTCGGTAATTTTGCACTTATCATGCGGTATTTTGATGATTATTTCATTCATGCTAAAATACACGTTTTTGATTGGTTGAAATGATTGTGTTGATAAGCAATAACACCATGTTTTCGATTTTGTATTTCGGCTCCTGATTGGCTATTGGATACCTACATGCTGTGTTTTCGTTTCTGTATTTCGCTTTCTGATTCGTAGGCAGTAGGGTAGTTTAATTAAACAACGACTTACCAGTTGAAATCTGTCATATTATTTTCCGATTTCCTGGTAAATAAATGAATGCCACTACACCAAATTTTCGTCTGAACCATGATAAACACACACTATTAATATGTATCCACTTCATTTTCAACAAATTATGGATAATTTCAGCAAGATTAATCTAATGTAACCTAACCACACAAATTCTGACAACAATCAAAATGAATTTAGCTCAGTAGTACCTAGTGCATAGGTAATCTTGCCTACATTATACAATGGCATAAATGTATTGTTGGTTGCATAACGATGTGTCGAACTACCATGCATAATCAAAATAACTAATTCCATAAACTGTACGTTTTATATTAACAATAAATAGGAAATCATCAAAATGGCATTGATTTTATTCATGAAATAATCTGAACAAATACAACTTGTGTTATTGATGATCATCGAAAATTCCTTCTCTTTTTCGAAACAAATCATGTTGCTTTGGGAAACCACACTCGCGCTGTGCGCTCGTGTAGTTTCCAAGCAACATGATTTGTTTCTCAAAATCGAAGGAATTTGTGTTTCGATAATCATCAATACACTTGTTGTATTACATGCGAAAATTTTTGTTGGTACTTACGTATTTTGACCTGAATAACACGACTTTCATAATATTATCGTGAACATATCTCTATACTTTTCGAGATAACCGTCAAACCAGAAATGTACGAGGAAGAAATGTTAACAAAACGAATATGGATTTAGTAACAATTTTCGAGTGGGAATCTAATAACCTGGTAGAATTCAATGCAAACAAAACACAAGCATGTCTTTTCTCTAGAAAAGCCGATCTCACTGTGCCCAACATAATTCAGTCAGGAGTAACCATACCATTGAAGTCATCCATTTCGTTGCCAAAAGTGCATCCCAAAAACTTGGTTTTCCGTTTCGATCCAAGAGCTATTTCACTCCCAGTCAGCTGCTTATGATATATAAGGCACAGATCCGACCTGTCCTGGAATACTGTTCCCATATTTGGAGTGTGCCACCTGATAAACATATCCTGAAACTATTGGATCGTGTCCAAAAAAGGGCAATTCGTCTCGTCGGTGATACCTCGATTACAAACCTACTCACTTCTCTGGAACACCGTAAAAAAGTTGGCGATTTATCTCTATTTTATAGATATTTTCATGGGCGATGCTCTTCTGAAATATCAACAATCGTTCCTCCATCAGCAGTCTCTTCAAGATTAACCCATCAAGTTCAGTCTTCACACCCCTTAGTGGTCACTTTAGAGACCTGCAGAACGTTCCTCTCCAAAGACTCGTTCATCCAACGAACATCGAGACTTTGGAACTCATTGCCTAGGGAGGTGTTCCCCGATAGGCATACGATCTCCAGAAATTTAAGAAGAACACCAACTCCTACCTTCTTTCCCTTGGTTCTCACGATGTTCTCTGAACATTACAGTATATCCCTTTTTTGGTGAGAACCAGAACATAAAAAAGTATTTGCGCATGTGTTTTATTAATAGGTAATTGTTATTTCTCTGTTGAAAATGTGAAAGATGACCTCTTAAGATAACTTCTTAGTTGGTTAATTGACAACTTAAATGACAGATGATAGAAGTTAATAAACCCTTGTTAAGATTTTTCCCTATTCACTATCTTAATCCTTGGTTGTTGATTCAATTCCTGGTTTAGTAGTGTTAATAAATCCACTCCCAACTTATAACAACATAAATAAATAACCCCACTGTATCCAATATCTCGACCGGTCGGTCATCCATCTCCAGCCAAAGAGGCACCTATTAACTTGCCGTTCATATTTTTTACGGTGTTTGTTCAGCATTATCTGCGGCCCATTCCGAAAGAATAAGAGCACCCAGCATCCACCATTCATTATCTTCGTTATACCTGGCTCTCTCGAGAGTGCTTTACCTTGTAGACGATAGCGACATTTTTTTGCCTTATCTGTTGGGCTTTTACAGCACCGATTTGGACGCTGTAACTTTATCTGCGGCCAGCACCGGGCCGATAGCCTACGCAGGGCCGTACTAGAGAATTTCGTAATTATTCGTTTATCGCACTCAAGAAAAAAAAGTTCATTCGGTGATACGTATTCAGACCTCCTGATCACGAATATGAAGTCAAAACGCGGTTGTCTCGAGTATTTTCGAAGATATGAACCCATGTTCTTACAAAAAACACCGTCTGACATCTCAAATTTCTGCTATTGAAATCATACAAATATCGTACTCTCTTCAAACAAATCACTACACATGTTAACATTTACTTCAATGAGTGGAAAAAACTAATATTTTGCAAGAAAAATTCCGCCTTCTTCAAAATGTAAATCAAACCGAGCGTGATTTTTCAGAAAATCATCAGTTTTTTTAGTCAAAAAGTATTGAAAACAAGTAAATGTGAGTGTGTGTGGTGTTTTAGTTGAAAAACGACGAATTTTGTGTGTTTTTAATAGCAGAAATTCGAGATGTCAGATGGTGTATTTTTCGAAACAAAATAGGCCGATAAATATCTCCGATAATACTTGAGAGTTGAAACTGCCGCGTTTTGACTTCCGATTAGTGATCAGATCAAAATAAGTGAAATTGTGGATAAATGTCTCTCAGTTAAAGAAAAGTATATTCAAATCTCTCCAAAACGGCTTATGTGAATTTTCGTGTGAACAATACCTATAGCTACGAACACTCAAAGTTGACATATCAGAAATTAGAATGAAACGCTCACAATAGATGCATGCGAGTATGAATATTATAGATAAGGTATGACTTTGAGGAACAAGCAATTTTATCGATGTGAAAAAATAACTTTTATCGCTGTCAAGATTGCTAAAAATCACCCCCAGATGTACGGACTACAAAAAATACAAGAATTTTTTAATCGGATACATTTTTCTTAGTACATGAATCATTTAACTAATCTGTATTATGTAATTTCACAAGGAAAACTGACATGAAAATATTGCGAGACTGAAGTTGATACACCAATCAATATTATATCCATCTCTGTTCTTATTCACTTCCATGTGCACAAATCAATACTAAACCGAGGATGAAATCATCGAAAAGTTATAAGAAACCAAATAGAATAGTATAATATGATACAAGTTTTATAAGACGCTATTTTGTCGCACGCGTTGTTTCCAATGGAACAATGGAACAAGTGCGACAACGTGTCTTATAAAACGTGTGTCATATACAATTCTTTCACAATTTTGCAATAATTTTATGTATTTCATTTCATTGAAAAAAAATTGATTTAATATCGATGAATAACAGTTTACTGTTGATCGATTTTGATTTTTCAAATCACAGTAAACTGGTTCTAACTCTTTGACTTTCATTTGACAGTTCGGTTGCACCAACCTCCGAATATAAAATGCGTATCATAATGATTTCATTATATAACACTGATTAACAAGGAAATGTTTCTCTATCCATAGAATCTACTACATATAAACATCTACTACATATAAACACAAATCGATCGATGTTTGAAACAGTCCCTTTATATGCAGGACATTTTCATAGGGACGATAGAACTCAAGCGATGCGTTTCGATCTTCTATATTGAAATGAATATGGTTAGGCTGACATAGGTAGTTCTAGCCGAGAAACTAATTGGCGTGAGTATTTTCTTGGTGCTGTATTTTTATCAAAATAAACACCCTTTTTAGCTATTCACTCGGCGATTCACCTCAAGAGGCCATCGATGTATATTTTCATTGTGTACACTGTTCCCCATGGACGTATAACTGTGTTTATACGTCCATGCTGTTCCCTGTTTCGAGTTTCGTTTTTGTCGACTTATATAGATGAATTCAACACTAATCCCCCCTATTTCCTCTATCGAACTGTATCATCTCTAAGGATTTTCATTCTGTATGCGAATGAAAGAACACGTAAACTACACTTCTCCTAGGCTTGGTCCGGCCCTGTTTGCTCACGAGGCGCGCGGGTTCTGCTTTATATCTTGCTACGGTCTTCGGTTAATTGTTTTTTCTTTGCCCCCCAGGGGCGCTCGACATTATTGGGATACCTGTGTGCGTTCGTGATCTCTCGAGTTTATGTCATTATTTATTTCTGTACTGTACACGGAGGCTTTAATTTGTCGTGTATTGGAATCCAAGACCATGGCATTACAACTGATGGTCGTGCTTCGATATAGGTGAAAATTAGTTCAGGTACGCAAGTAGCTGGTGGTCAGTCACTCCCAAACATCCAAAGGAACCAAATATTGTCGGTACTTTGAGTTCGTTGCATACACAGCTTCTCGAAGTCTTTTCGATAGGAAATTCTTCCAGCTGATTCGAAGATTCACCAAAACAAGGATCTTCAGGGACTTTTTGAGGCCTATCAAACACTTCTAAAGATCTCCTATCAGCTTACAGACTCATAAAGTTCCCCAGTTAATCCCAGAAACTCACTAAAACATAATAAGAAGTCTCTTAACGACACTCAAGTAAACTTTGCTCAAGTCCTCAATAGTTCTCAAACATCTTTCAGATATCTTCAAGGTTACACACACTTGGTCTTTCGAATAAAAACCAGCCACCTGATGCTGACCATATGTCAGACTTCTGAAATTTTTTAAAGACATCAGCGCACTCCCGAACACTTGAAATTAAATGTCAGATACTTTCAGTTGGAAACACTTCTCAAACTTTAAGTTGCTTACACATGCAAGGTATTCTCAATATTTTCAGTGACTCTCAGTGAATTCCGAAGATCTTTATGAGCTGAAAGTGGTTTTCAAAGATATTTCCGACTTTCACTAAAATCTGAAGGTACCTACTTTAAAATTCTCCTACACGGAAAAAAATGATTCGCTACAGGTACTAAAATATAGGTCAACGCAACAAAAAAAATTAGTACCTATAGAGACAGCAAAAAACTATGTGAAAGCAACAAATATTTCCTCCTAATAATTCTTTGCAGTATCAACTAATCCAACTGGTGTCGGAAGCAAACCAAACTTCCGACATTTTGGCTGCATGTAAGAACATTCCTAAGCTGTTATTACTAATATATTTCGTAGCAGTAGCAAATATTTTCAGGTATGATTACATAATGCTCTTGCTATAAGAAACACTATACCAAACACTTCCAGCCAAATATTTTTGCTCTAGTAGCAAATACTACTGCGTTAGTAGCAAGTATTTTCAGGTATTATTATGAATGCAATTGCTGTAAGAAACATTGTAGTTGACACTCTCAGCCAGATGTGTTTGCACTAGTGACAAATATTAGTGCTGTAGGTAACGATGTATTGAATATTAACAGCATACTAATTTTGCACCAGTAGTGAGGTTTTCTAGGTATTATTGCAAATTAAATTATTGTAATAATAGACGAAACTCTTTATTGCTACTGCATCTTCATTTCTGCTTCAGTAGGGGTATAAGAGCTGGAATAATGTTACACCCGGTATAATATAGAAACATTACTTCAGGTAGGTCCACTAGAACAACAATTTCTGGTAAACTCTCAATTTGCAGTTTATCTCCGAGAAGTGGTATACTATTTTTTTCATAGACGATTGATGTAATGATAATCCCTCAAAATGTGTATGATGATCTGAAAAAAAAAACGTAAATGAGAATAATAAACCTAGAATATACTTTGTCACATCTATATAGGGTTTTTCACCTCATCAGTGATTACAATATAAATGTATAGTAGCTTCAGTGAAGTTTTGAAATCATACCTTCAAATGTTTGCCTCAGGTGTACGAATCCCCACGATTCCAAGAGCTCTTCGACTGACATCAAATTTTTCCATTTTTCACATATTGTTTCTGACAGTTCTAAACTATACATTATTATTTGCATTCAGAAGAAGAACAACAGCAAGCAGGACACTAACTGATCCACGTGTTAATACTCTCAACAGTCTCAACTCAAATGAGGACAAAGATCGATGCGTCGTTATTAAGAATTCGCACAAAAGTAGGTCACGCCATTCCATGTAGCCAATCAGGACGTTTCTTTCTTGTTGCCATGTGAATTTTAGCAAATTTTATTTGCACCACCACAAAGGTACCCAGGCGCTCTTAGCAAACTGAATTTGCTCCATTCGAGTCCTGAGATTTTTGCGGTTGCGCATACCAAAGTTCAATACATTGATTGACGTTGTTTAGGTTCGATACTTAGTAAATAATAATAATAATAATTATTATGTTAATGACTTTGCGTGGTGACGGATCATTGACAGCAAATAGATAATTGGGTAAAAATGTTTGCTGTGAATGCTGTGTTCATTTTCAAAACCATGCATGATTGGAAAATGGGTGATTTCATTAACTATTCCCACTTGAACATATGGATATATACCCAGCAAAAATAATAGTTCACCCGAATCCAAACTTCAAGTAGGTAGTCTTTGCAAATAAAACTGTCCAATGTTACAGAACGAATATGTTATCGCAGCATTGTTGGTGAGGGATTCGAGCCAACAAATTATTTTAGCTGGATATAAATATAATTCCAGTCCCTACAGCAGATTGATTATTGCATTTTCATTTATCATCTGTGACAAATGCATATTCGTGATGATGGCTTAAATGTTTCATCTACACCTAGAAATGTTGTTGTGAGAGCAAATATCTCACCAGCAATTCTGTTTTTGTTATGAATAGCAAGTGATTTTTTTCCGTGTAGCTCATCCAATGATTCAATAACAAAAAAAAAGAGCTTCAGGGACTTCTGAATATTTCTAGTGATGTTCAAACGAATTCTTGTTGAAGACTTGTTGAGGCCTACCAAACAATAAATATCGAAGTGGTTTTTTAAAAGACTCAGACTCACAAATAACACCCTGAAGCTTTCTGATGCCTTTACAAGGCCTCCAATAAGTATACATTTCTAGAAAATTTCAATGCTATCATCTTTTTCTATCGAGAAGTAGTAAAAATAGCATTCCGCTTTCTCCTCGAAGAATATATATAACTGTTTGAATATTTTGATTTATGAGATTGCGTCATCTGCAGACGTGTTATATATTTTCATGCGTGAGAAAACATTCAAAAGTGCATACCCACTTGCGCACAGTCACAACCAGTTTTAGACACACGGTATTTTTCATGGATTTCGAAATCGATTAATATGGAATTTATGTTCTTGATTAAATTCCTGTGGAGACACCGTACACACAGCCGTAAAGTCTTCGCCGATATTGTTAATTAAAAGGAATATTTTATTATCATGCTCCCCGTTCTTAAAATCCCTGAAATAAATTGAAATAAACTGCTCCACGTGAGTTCGGGATTTGCAACCAATAAAAAAATCGTTCAACCTTGCTCGATATACATCTTGACAAACACAATTTCCCAAGAATTTCTCCGCCTTTGATGATTTTTATTGGGTTCAAGTAGCTCTCGACGACTGGAGGAGGAGAAAGAAACAGTAGAACTGTGATCTTTTTCGACAAGTAAATAAATTGTTCACAATGAAATGTCCGCCGTTAATTCCCAGAGAATTCCATTGGCGGACGTATGTAAATCGGTCTAGTAGTTCGGTGGGTTTATAAATAAAAATAACCAAGCTGCGATTTGAACGATGACCGACTCTTCAGCCTCTACAATCTACAATCTACATGATTGGGTGATCTCTCGGGTGATCTTGAGTGCGCTAACAGTTTGAAGTGGGAGTCGCAAAAAACAAGACAAAATTACTGACTTTTGGAAAACATATACCACAACCACGAGTATGTACGATGAATAGTAGGATTTTTTTTATTTTGATTTTTCGCAGTGGTTTTTCCAAAATAGATTCCCAATGATAAGTTTCTGTTGGGACCCTGTGGAAACCGTGCCGAGATATGACGTAACAAGTTCTGAACTATCACCTATAGCGCGTAAGATGTCGAGGGTTATTAATACTGTTTCTTTATAATATGAATAAACCAAAAAACTAACGAAATAGCACTCAGTATACATACTTGTCATCCATGATTAACTAAATGTACACCTATCAAACACGAAGTCTCATTTTCAATATGATAAATGCTGAATCAATTTGTTTTATTAATGGGAATAAAGGCAACACAGGAAAATGTATATCAGAGGACTTGTAACGTCACAAGAAGCGGCTATGATGCTGTGGTTTGAATTTCTTGTTGAATTGAGAGGATTATTCGACCTAATATTTTCTGGAAAAATATCATTTGGCATTAATTCAAATCAATATAGATTTAAATAAAAGACACAAGAGTTCAAGCAATTAAGTACTTAACACAAGAAGTTCAATAGATAGCTTCAAGTTCGTTTGCAAAGACATTACCTTTTCAAGTGATTTTAAAAATACTAATACTATTAGTTTTCTAGAGCTATTTTTAGCTCGTTTCAAAGTAGTTAATTCGACTGCCGTATTTCTACTGGTGGAATTAACAATGAATCGCTTTGAGGATTCCTAAATAGCTCCGCGTTGACATGATGATAATAGGAATTTCCCATTGTACTCATGTGAGCCCCTTTGTGTCTTTTTTATTTTCATTTTCGATCTCTCGACCCACCCGTCGTTCGATTGGTTAACCGCAACTTACGCCTTTTGAGGCATTATATTCAATAACAATGTAACAATAAGCCAAGCTCCCTTCATTTGGCATGTTTATCTCGACGATGTTTTGATTATTTGATCGGTCGATTTTGATTTATCGGTTATAAGCGTGTACTGGGTGCGGTCTAAACTCGGGTCCACATGTTCTAATCGAAATATCAGAAAATAGTAGGTAGATTATTCAACGAGCACATTGAGATGAAAATTACAGTACGAGACTCATTGGAAATCAGATAGGAACCTACCTACTCATTTTGTTAATAGTTTTTTTCATTGATATTTAACATTGCTAAAACTAGAGATGGCTAGATTCATCTCCACTCCTATTTGAATTCGACAAGACAATGGGATGTTACAATTTTACTAGATTCATCACAGCATTGACTGTCATTAACTGTTGAAAAGTTGAAAATCCAGTAAGCAATGGATGAAATACCTAGTTGGATAAAAGACTCTTCACTTCTTTTCAATTTAATGCTTGTCTAATGTTTGAATATTCTCAAAATAATGTTTTCATCTGTTTCTCTTTGATTTAATCAACATAATTATAATCGATCTTGCTACTATCTCATTTGAGAAAACAACAAGAGTTAAAAAAGTTGAGCAATAATTCGTTTTTTTCAACGCACGTATTTTCAAATTGTTCAGGTATAGAAAATGGAAAAGGGGTTCCATATTTCACCCCCATTAAATATCATACACACAGCGAAGGTGGCTATAATTTTTTACCTTCGCTGTCATTTCTTGAAATCACTATATTGATAAAAATAGGAAAATAATATGCCTCGATGTTTTAAAAGTTAGCCATTTATTTTTCGACACCCTGTGAAGATTCGTTTCAATCAGACTGTCATCAATGTGTACCTAGTATGATCTTATCCTCGAGGTATTTTCTTTATTTCTATATATTTTTTAGATCATTGGTGCGATACTTTTTTTTTCTTTCGTGAAATCGATCGATTCCAATAAACATTTTAGGGGCGTATGTAGATAACTAGCTAACAACAAGAGGCATCTAAATAAGCGAAGAAATATAATATGGAATGGAATTCATCATGATATCACACTTTTCTGGGACCCCCCCTGTATAATAGAAAATAATTTCCTGGGATGGAGCCTTTCACCTTTAAATACAGATGAAGTTTGCGAGATATAAAAATTCTAACTCAACTAACAACCGAGCAGTTGGACTCAGTCGAGGACTCAGTAGATCATAAATATAATAATAATAATCAATTCATGTTTAGCTTCCACTTATTGTATACTGATGTGCTTAAATCCTTCTTTCAATTTCTTTTTTAACCATTATTTTACATGTTTACTTGTCCCATATATTATTATATTACTGTATAGTATTAGTATTTTGTATTACACGAGTGCTTTGTCCATAAGAATTTTATGTTCTTCATGACAATAAAGTATTGATTGATTGATTCTTCTTAATGAACTTGTTTGGTCTTGTTTAACTTCCATCTAACATTTTGTGTACTTTAATAATAGAGATAACATTTTCCCTAAATGCTCGTATTTCGGCAGAAATGATAATGTTTGAATAAAAATAGATTGTTTTCATGTCCATTCTTGTTTTGAACGAGCTATTTCATGTTGCAACCGGATTATTCTGTTCATTGTAGCAACAAAGCATTCGAATGTGGGGAACGAGACCTCCAGACATTTGATAAAACACTCTGTGTGGCGCCAGACCCTGTGCCGTCTGTCCCAAAGCACTTCTTCGTGATGTCGTTCAAGTGACTCTTATCTATGAATTTTATGGCTCATCCGGTGTGACTGAGTCATTTTTAATTGCTCTGAGAATTCCGCCATGTTATTGAAGTATGATTGTCACAAAAAGGCAAACCGACATTGTCTGGATTCTCTAACTTGAAAAGTTTCAGTCTGAGTGCATGATGGTCTCGTTTCACAATAATTTGTGCCGAAATTGACCATACTAGTGAGGTTAGGCGAAAAAATACGCGTATCTCTCGTCTGTTTTGAGATGTTTTGGCAAATTTTCTAAGATTCAGGAAAGTAATTCTGTTGAATTAGATTCCATGAACCTTTCTCAAAATGATATGATCAAAAGTTTAAAAGAAATGGTATATTTCGAAAATAAATGATAATAAATTTGTGGACAGATTCGATAGGAATTTGTATTAGCTTCATTTCGTTATTGATTGATGAGAGCAGAGTTTGGTGGTTGATTCAATTACATTCAATTGCTGACCTTCATTTTGCTCTTGATTTTTGATTAATCGTAATCAAAATTACACATTCCCAAATGTTTCTAAAATTGGAACCTGTTTACTGATTTTCTTGAAGTTATAGTTGAGATCGGTTCTCAAGTAGTTCGTTTATTCAAATCTCGATTCAGATATTTCATTAATTTCAAAGATTCTGAACATATTCGCTTATCTCATGAAAAATAATTTTGTTATAAGATAGTGTTTTACTCAAAATATTTCCCAACCAAAATCAGTTGTGAAATGTTTAACAGTTGTGTATTGGATGTGATTATAATACATATCTACCGGCGAATGTTCAAATATGCTGGACATTACTTTGAACGTTTCAAATAATTAACACATACTTACTGGTATCGAAGACAAATTCGATTTACAAACAGCTGTAAGTATATACAAATTGAAAGATTTTAAGGGAACAAACAACACTTTCTTAGCATGTTTGAGAAACACAAATAGATGCCACTTTTCTCAATTCAACCTCAACACTCCACTTTGTTCAAATGCATATAGTTTAAGTTTTTATTACTTCCATTTTCTACAGTATGCATGTATTCTTTAGACCGTAGGTATCAAGAACCGTTTTCTCAAAATAAACCGAAATGGCCCGGTTTCTTTTCTTTGCATTAGGGAAAAAATAATCTTTAGAATAAATTCAGGTTCATTTTCGAAAGAATAAAGTTGAAGGTGGCCCTCAAAGAAGGAAACATCATATTCAAAATGATATGATCAAAAGTTTAAAAGAAATGGTATATTTCGAAAATAAATGATAATAAATTTGTGGACAGATTCGATAGGAATTTGTATTAGCTTCATTTCGTTATTGATTGATGAGAGCAGAGTTTGGTGGTTGATTCAATTACATTCAATTGCTGACCTTCATTTTGCTCTTGATTTTTGATTAATCGTAATCAAAATTACACATTCCCAAATGTTTCTAAAATTGGAACCTGTTTACTGATTTTCTTGAAGTTATAGTTGAGATCGGTTCTCAAGTAGTTCGTTTATTCAAATCTCGATTCAGATATTTCATTAATTTCAAAGATTCTGAACATATTCGCTTATCTCATGAAAAATAATTTTGTTATAAGATAGTGTTTTACTCAAAATATTTCCCAACCAAAATCAGTTGTGAAATGTTTAACAGTTGTGTATTGGATGTGATTATAATACATATCTACCGGCGAATGTTCAAATATGCTGGACATTACTTTGAACGTTTCAAATAATTAACACATACTTACTGGTATCGAAGACAAATTCGATTTACAAACAGCTGTAAGTATATACAAATTGAAAGATTTTAAGGGAACAAACAACACTTTCTTAGCATGTTTGAGAAACACAAATAGATGCCACTTTTCTCAATTCAACCTCAACACTCCACTTTGTTCAAATGCATATAGTTTAAGTTTTTATTACTTCCATTTTCTACAGTATGCATGTATTCTTTAGACCGTAGGTATCAAGAACCGTTTTCTCAAAATAAACCGAAATGGCCCGGTTTCTTTTCTTTGCATTAGGGAAAAAATAATCTTTAGAATAAATTCAGGTTCATTTTCGAAAGAATAAAGTTGAAGGTGGCCCTCAAAGAAGGAAACATCATATTGGAATCAAGCATATTTCCCGTATGAATATATATATTGAAAACGGTTCGTGAAAATTTTTTAAAGCATTGTTTCATTGTTTGCTAAAATACCCAATTTTTTATTTATCCAACTCCCAAAAGTGGTACGACATTAAAATTTGGACTGTATTTTCAGTGTTCTCTTATTTTAAATGTCTTCAACTTTCTGATATAACTCCAATGTGTACAAGACTACATGTCAACCGATCCTAGAATAAAAAGTAGATCATTTTGATTGATCAATCTGTATTTGGCCAACATCAAAGTGGAAAATGGGTCGTACAAATAAACAAAGATCCAGTTCTTAGAATAGCAATCATCTTGTTTACCATCATTAATTGAGGGGCATATGGTATTTCAGTTACAGCACTCAATTTCGAATTGCTCAACAACTGAAGCTTCACATCACCTTATTTGGGTCATTTCCGAGTGGTATTCGAATGAAAAATGGTGGGTTTTTGATAAATGCCAATGAATCTCATGACGTGTGGAAAAAATCATATTTATTGCGATTGTCAGAAACTTAATAACATTATTTTCAGGAAGCACATATATTTTTTTAGTGGTAGCGTTTATGAAATTTATCGTATCGTACTTTACTCCGGAATATTTATTTTGTTTTCATTAAAATCCACAGTTCAATGATTACATTACACGACTTATGAGTGATAAGTTTCAACATGAATAAGAAATGCTGCGGTTTATACAAATAAGCTAGCTGTTTTCAATGAAAATTGTCTTGTATTCATTGTGAAATACATGGTAGACGAAATAGACCGAGACAAGAAAAATTTTACTTCATAAATGCATCATAATAATTATAACGTAAAACGATTTCATGGTTGTTTTATGATGGAAAATGTGCATAAAGGGAAACTTAAAAATAGTACAGATGAGACAAATCAGGCGCCACGTCCTAACTGAAAATTACCCTGTCTAGCTCGAGGTCTAGCTCAAAGCCCATTAAAATTGACATTCTTTCGAAGATTTCTTAGAAAGTGTAAAAATAAAATTAACACGACAAAAATATTTATTATTTGGCTTACGGAGATGTGGAACGAGATGTTCAACATCTCAGTCTTTCATGAAATGAAAAAAATAATTATATTTTATAACATACACATAAATCATCTATGATAAAACATGAACAACATTTCTTGTATAGATGAAAAGTTTGAATATGTATCACAAAGTGTAAACAAGCAACGTTTTTCCATAGGCTATTTCCGAGGCTATTTCAGAAAGATATTTCGTCAGAATTCTTATAAACGAACTTACAAGACATGAAGTGCAGTAATTTTGTGAATCACCTAGACAACAAGGATAATATGAAAGGAAAACATCGTCTTGAACTTGTTTAATAATATTCATTCTCAATAACGATAAATTGATTTTGAAATTATACGTTACAAAAGGAAGTGAAAAATTCATAAAAACTCGCTATCATCTGAGCAATTACCACTTTATATGGATTGTAAAGCAATGAAAAACAGTGCCCACTGGATTGTTTTGCATAAAAATTTGCAGTTTTCTTAACAAGTGATGATGTATGATTTGTCTGGAACTATACTAGATACATTTTTGAGGTGATATGGAGATTCATTAACAAATTTATTTGTCCTCGATTTCGCATAATTTTTTGAGTTAATAATTATCTCATTGAAAAGGTAATAAAACAGTATCTTTGACTAGAAAATTTTGACATAAATTCCAATATATTCTTAGTTACAAGCCAAAAGAATGCCGTTCAAACAATTCCACTTTTAGCAGTGCTTACTGTTCGCGTAGAATATACCAGTTTGTTAATTTATTCTTACTAGATTCAATACACTAATAGACATATCCCATGATATATTATCAGAACGCCATTTAGAACACTTAATTACTTTCAATCTGCGACATTTTGTAATGTCTGCAAGTCACAAACATGACCCGTTCATATCTAGGTCGTTTATAACGGCGCCGAAATTAGATTTAATTTACCAAACATTTGGTTCCAGATATCTCGATGAAGATGATAAATGAGTATCAAGTGGGCTCCATTGGAATTCTCGGCTTGTAATCAGATAAACTCGTTTTTTTAAATATTCGTCTTTCGTGATAGAGAAGGCGATATTTCTTTAATAAAAACTATTTGAAAATATAATTCTGAGTCCATTTTAGATGGCGATATTTGACATGATTGAAAGGAGAAATTGTCTCTCAAGCAGAAAACTACTTTCTTGGCAAATACCACGCAGAACATTGATTTGAATATATCTGCTCGTAGTCCTTGCGACGTTTCACACTATGAATTCAGATTGCAAATGTTTCTTTCTTCCTAACACGTGACAAAGTTCACATAGAGACAAGCACGCTAACAACTTACAAACCGGTTTCGGGCTTATTTGCCCTCATCAGGGCAGCATAGTTAACCGAAGAGACCTTGTCTATTTCACCGCACTGAGTTGCGTTCTAAGAAACACATGGAATTAGCGACACCTGGCGGCGGAAGAAAGAAACACTTCAGAAACAAAGCTCCCATATCACAACACTTGTGGAAGTTTTTGACAAACATTTCTCCTGATGATGACTTGATGCCGGAAACATTTGAGAATATGCACTTTGAGAGTGAGGTTTGACCATAATTGTTGATAATGTTAGAAATTAGAAGCATCTCAAGCATCCCATGAAAGTAACTAACTAGTTATATAATAAGATTAATAGAATAGCGAATAGCAAAATACTCGAGTAATGATATCAGCGATTAGAGAAAACCACCAGGAAACATCAAAGCACATATATTTATAAACTCTTCACCGATATAATCTCGTATTTATATTAATTCATCTGCTGAAGCTTAGCGTTGAGTTATGTTTATGGTATAATCACAACACCATCTCATGATTCAAAGATGGAATCAAGGTTAACGTCCTTAGTTTCAACATTATTATCGTCACTTCGCTTCGAGAACAATAACAGCTGTAAGTAGTTGTTATTATAATGGATACGAAATAATGTTAGGTTCTATTGAATTGCTTCATCGATAGTAGAGTGTAATTATCTATCCATTCTATCCGAAAGTTCTTTTCAATTATACTGTCCCGAAAATGACATTTTCTACAATCTACAATACGTATATTAGTTTTTTATACATCACATCGCGTTTTAAAGGTGAAAGAAACATTTGCATATGTACCTACTCAGTGAATCGGTGCATAGACTGCGACTGGATATAATTCAATATTCTGTGTGGTATAAGTCAGGAAAATAGTTGATATTTGTCTACTTCTTTAAACATCTTGGATATTTTTTATTGAATTGGTAAAAACGTTGAGCTTTTCTGATTTTGTATTATCCGCACTGTATGGAAAATCTAATTACTCCTTAATTTGATAGTCTTTAGAGAGGCTATCATCCTAACCTTTCGTGTCGCGGTATTCGCGTATAGTAAAAGGAATGTCTGAATGCACACCGTCATGATTTGA
Source organism: Chrysomela aeneicollis (assembly GCA_029955515.1). NCBI lineage: Eukaryota > Metazoa > Arthropoda > Insecta > Coleoptera > Chrysomelidae > Chrysomela > Chrysomela aeneicollis. The sequence continues at coordinate 6,690,352 of JARUHQ010000022.1, forward strand.
AGCTTTTTCAAGAAGGCTCTCGCATGTGAGTTTTATGCGAGGTTTTATGACTTTTATTCACATAGTTTCATTACTTCGAGGTATTCTCATGCTAATCACCCAAAAGGTGATAATTAGAAAAAAGTTTCAGGTTATAGAAAAAATTATCAGTTTCATCAATATAGTATCAGTGTTAACATCTGGTGTTTTTACTGGCAAGAATGAAAGTTTCAAATTAGCCTTATAAAATATAGTAATGGAATTTGGCAAAGTCAAGAAGAAGTATTGCCGATGTCAAAATATCCTCCTGGATTGGACATTCCAGATAGTTATCTATTGTTCATGAAAGATCTAGAACATAGAATATAAAAGGATGGAATAACTTGAAAGCTATCAGATGGAGAGGGATTACAGAAGAATTACATTTTCCGAATGTTCTAGATGCTAGAACATTCAAAACACGATATATATACAGGACTAGCCAAGGTGGATATAGATATGTTGGAACGAGTCCCATTAAAAGGCACTAGAAATATTTTTATACTTCTGTCGACTTGATTTTGTTGAATTTCAATCATAGTTTCAAACACTAGTAATATACTTCCACGACTTCATATGGATTGCGCCACGTTTGCTGATTCCGCATGATGAATATTAATTTTCACAATTTCTCAGTCATTTTGATTTTGTGTGATTTGTTCAATCAATATCATGATTGAACAATCGAACAATATTCATATTTCAAGCCAAAACCACGATTATGAATGATATGTCACTGTCACTTGACCATGAAACCATAGAATACGGATATTAATAAAGAATTGAATTATCGATATTGATATCAAATGCGATATTAACGCCATCTCTGAACGATTAGTGAAATATTACCGGTGTTATAATCTTCGCTAAACCAGTCTACAGGTTTTGACAACAAACAATTGAAGAGTCGTTTCACCATATCTATATCCACCTTTGAGTCGCGTTTACTTTATCCACGAAGATTTTAACAATATAACATATTCAAAGTTTCCATTGAAAAAAACGACGAGAAAAAATCGCCAATAATGAGTGCCTCCAAAGTCATCAGATCTTTTAAAAACTCATTGTTCTAGCTAACAGAGCCTATATATGTATACAATGTTTCCTATAAAATAAAACGTAAATCGAATTATGACCAAAGTTCCAAAGTGGTTCTGCTATCTTATAGCAAGAAAACAATTTTAGTATGGTGGTACCCGTCATATTCAGAGTTTTTTCTTTTTCAGATTACGTCAGGTGCTTTTGCAACTTACCATCATGCGTTACAACTGGCTACATGTGCAAATCTAGCGGTGGAGGATGTTTTTCTGAAGTCTCCGGATACCCTGCCAGTGTATATAGGGGACGTCATGGGTGTTTGGAACTCCTTGATGACCAGTAAGTATATAATAATAATAATAATAATAATAATAATATACCACCGTATTCGCTGAGACACAGGCATACTGCAAAATCTGAAAACCGTATTTCACTTCCCAGAGCTCTCTCGTTTCCGAAATGATTCATATAGGGCTTTCAATATTTCAAGATAAATTTTCAGTTTGATTTTCTTTGTTTTATTGCGACACTCATGTAATATCATATAAAAATAATAATTAATCCATAATAAGTATTAATTCAAAATTGTCATGCCTCGAGTCTTCAAATAATCTGGCTTTTTACCGTGTTCTAGATTGGCCTAGATTGACTGAAAGTATTTTTTATTTATACGACAAGTGGTACCTAATTCAATTCATCACAATCAAAATTAAGGAACTATAACTATATTAACTATAAGGGGAGATTTGGTGAACATTCCGGATACTTCGTGGTTTTGAATTTTTCGTCACAAAGATGCTGGAAGTGCACCAAATTTGAAATACTTGGTACTCATTGAACACATAATATGTTCTGAAACTTTAGTAACCTAATTCAATTGGTTCGATTGTGCCATTTTATACGTCCATGGATTGTACCAACTTCCGAACAATAAAAAATGCGTTTCGAAATAGAAGCTATTTCGACACGCATTTGCGTTGCACAATGACTTCATTATACAACCAAAATAGAAAAATAGTATATTATGATACAAGTTTTATAAGACGCTATTTTGTAGCACGCGTTGTTTGGAGTACGACGAGCGAAGCGAGGAGTGCTTCAAGGGAACAAGTGCGACAACATGTCTTATAAAACGTGTGTCATATGCAATTTTTTCTATTTTGAATTGATTTGGAGAAGAAAATTGATTTAATATCGATAAATAACAGAAACATCTTCGATTGGTAACAATGATGACATTGAAATAATTAAAATCTGACGCACAAGCGTTAAGCCCAGTTTACAGTTGAGCGATTTTGATTTATGCAATACCCAGCGGTGAAAAATTCAATGTTGTTATTGTTTTTATTGGTCAATTTAAATCAAATTACACTCTGAATTGAAATTCACTAATTAAAACATTGAGTTTTTCACTGCTGATATCACTAAATTCAAATCGCTCAGAAGGAAACTTGGCCTAACTCTTCTGACTTTCATTTGACAGTTCGATTGTACCAATCTCTGAATAATAAAAAAACGTATCGAAATAGAGGCTATTTCGACACGCATTTGCGTTGCACAATGACTTCATTATACAACCAAAATAGAAAAAAAAAGTTTTTGAAAACAGACGTCATCATGTCAAGCTGTCGATGAGAGGGGAATGTCAGATAAAATCGACATCGTCAGCAATCGCGTGTAAACTGTACAATTATTGGCTGATCCCCGAATTCCACGTAAATAATTATAATACTATTAGAGTCACCGTCTCTTTTGAACGGCTCGCAGTTTCCTTCAATTATTTCGACTTTCGCCGCACCACCTATTATTATAGCGGAACCTGTCTCGAAAATAAAATAAGTTCTCTTGCGAGACCTGTTATTATGCAACCGATTGCGAAGAATGGCGCTTCAACTTCATTATGCCGCAATGCCCTTGGTGCTTCGTGCGAAGACGGAGAAAGAAACCGGTGGATATTATCATCCGGAAAATCTTCGCATAACGTGTGTCCCACTTTTCAAGCACCGGAGTGTGCCGTTGCACCTGCATCCTGCATCCTTTCGAACGAATTGCGAATGTCCAATAAGAAGTTGCTAGTAGGGGCACAGATTAGACAACCTTACAGATGACAGTCAGACAGAGCGAATAAGAGATATGAGATATGTCGAAAGCGCAAAATTTAAAGGTACAGTCATAGATATGCGCTGGCGCTGAAATATTGATCGAGTTTTGTTCACATCATTTTGTTAGTTATGTTACAAATGTTTTCGTTTTACACGTTTCACCATACAGTATTTCGGATGGGTTTATGTTCTTATTGCAATGTATAACATATTTTCCATAAACTATAATTAAAAAAGAAAAAGTAATAAAGGTTTTGAGAGAACTCACAGCACAGATTAAACAACCTGTGATCATAGGTACATACCTTCATCACCTGGAATAAGAATCAGGTAAAATAATATGTTTATTACATTGTTTTCCAAATGACGAAAAACTGTGAGTACTTATATTGAGTGATATTGACTTCAATCAAACTTTTCCATTTGATGACAACATCAACATTTTTGATATACCCTACACTGCTATATCACATTTCAAGTAAAGGATTTAGATTCTGATATTTATTAAATAATTGAATCTTGTTTCATTTTTCCTGATGAAAATAAATGGGCTACATTCCAATGTCATCGTTAAATTCATTCAGAATACATTTAATTTCTGGTGAAAACGTATTCATAATAAATCACTCAGAAGTAGGTAACCTTTTATATTGGTGTTGATTATGCATTACTAAAATGGCAACATTGCAGTAGTTCCAGCGGTGACAACGACTATCCGGCAACTGCGATGCGCAAAATTTAAAGGTCCGAGTTCAATGAAAACCTGCTGACTCTACCATAATTTATTTCGAAATTATTTGGAAAACAGTAGCAAATTTAATATCCACTGAATCTGGATTTGAGAATGCCCTGAACAGCAGCAGATTAATCAACCTGCTGACTCTACCATAATTTATTTCGAAATCATATTATTGAAACCAATGGCAGTTGTATATTCACTCAATCTGGATTAGAGAATGTCCTGAAGAGCTGTAAATTCATCAGCCAGAATTCATATCAAAAATCCAAATAAAAACAATGGCAACTTATCATTGAGATATATACTCGAGGATATACTATTAAAGTCAAATTACGACATTCGTTATTGGCGAAATATGTGATTCACTCGTTTTATTTGGATGTACTTTTCTAGAATCTTTATATAACCAAGTTACAAAAATGAATTGTTTAAATAGATTCACAGGTTTTGGTGCATAAATATCTATGTAGATTGAAGAGCCTTCTAGATTTGAGATTGGCAAAATCGTTGATCGAAATCTATGTGTTTGAGCTAATCACAATCATAGTTTAAATATGTCAAAATCCATGGACATCAAAAATCAGTTATCGTTTGAGATCTAGCAGGGCAGGATATAGGGAGCCCCAAGGGGGGGGCCCTAGAATGTGGGGCTCTGGGCACGTGTCCACAGAGCCCAGTGAGAAAGAGGGACCTGCCTCTCATTTCCTCTTTGTCAGCCAGCCTCTGCATTCATCTGCTCGTATGGGGTAAGCTAGGGGTGACAGATCGGGGCCCAGGTTGTCCTACCACCCCCAGCTCGATTTCCCAAAATATCCAGGAACGCCTCGTCCGGAACTAAGGCATGCAAAATAAAAATTCACTCACCCTCAGCAAACAATTCTTCAATCCACCCCTGATGCCGAAGTAGTGATTTCCGAAAATACCAATAACCTGCACTTCACACGGTCGAAAATATTCTGCACTTCACACATTCACGGTAGTAAATTGGGTTACGGAGACCGCACTTCCGATGTCCTTATAGGGATGATGATATACCGTAGTCAGAGATAATGATGATATTACCGGCGAATATATCATCAACATTTTTTGTTGAACATCTGAACTGTTCAAGCATCGCGAACAGACTGTCTAAATCATACTACCTTATCGATATGGTTCAAGAACAATTATATAAGTGTCCACAATATGAATCAGAACAATTCAAAAAAACTTATCTTTTTACTGCTTTTTCTGACTATGAGTCAATCATATCCAAGTCGATGAGAGGCGACTATATACCGAGTCACGGATTTTCGAATTGCATAGGATTTTATGTATCATTTGAATATCCTTAAAATGTCATATGTGTTTCGAAGATACTTTTCTATTTTACTGGAATCATTCAGAATTTATTCCTAAATATTATTGAAATTCCAGGAAATTCTTTGAAGGTAATTACTTTAAATTTCCCATTCGTCAATTCCTTTATTCTAAACATGATATGATTAATAATTGATAGACATTGGTTAATTTTCAAATTTCGCTAGGATTTCTTAGAATTATTTCCCTGGTTCAAACATACTTTTTTCTTGGGATTCTTCGAATTGCTTTGAGGATGGAATACAGGTTAAGGTTCTAATGAACACTTGTAATAGTACCTAAATTAAATTTGTTTGCTATGTACAGATTCAACAGTGATTAACACTTATTTACAGTTGAATTTCATTAGAACTCTGTTACCTCTTCAGGCAACACAGTCTACAGTTCAGGCTCTATTTCATAAATTTTCTGTTGAGGTCAATTCATGATCATGCAACATCAACTAAGAAAATTTGCGAAATTCAGTCCTCTGTCAAAACTGTCACTGTAATTATGAATGTTGTTTGTCATAAAAAAAAATTATATTTTTTACAATGTTCGTGTAACATTGTGCAAGCCATAGGAAGGCTCTAATAATTTAAAATGCAACTGCAAAAAAAGATGATGCTATTTTTGTGAAATTGAGTTTTTGACAACATTCATGAATGGTTGGTCATGAGAGAGTGAAAAAAAAAACAATTTACACGAAACAGATAATAAAGCAGTCCACAGAGTTACTGTGTGACAAGTGAAGTAGGTTCTCTGTATCACCCGACAAGCTGTTTATAAACACTCAATTTTTTAATGGTCTCGTCTAGTCTGCAGTAATAGCTTGCGGACCACCTACTTGGACCTTTTTCCAAATGCGTTTGCTTCCTTTTTCTGAGAAACCTCGAACGGCCGAAAAACGCTGGCAAACATTTTCTCTCAGACCGCGGTAAAATCTACGGAACGAACAAAAGAAATCAAACATTCGGAAAGCGACACACGCGCCTAAACTATTGATTAATTAATTAATTATGCCGGTTTCGTCTTCCATGTTTTTCTGATCACTATTTCGACTTTCAGATCACCTTCAGATTCACCGACAGTCGACAGTATCCTTTGGCGTACGTTTTTGCCTCTCAAAGAGGCATTAGCAAATAATATATTGATTTGGGATTTTTATTGGCGTCTTCTTATTCCGAAATGCACATGTATTGTTGCATCAATTATTTAATAATAGAGGAGAAGATGCAAAAATATGGAATATGCTTGCATTATGGAATCGTAATGTTTCCAGTGAATAAAGTGGTAACCTGGGCAACCTGTCAAACCATTTTATAAATTTTGATGAATGGCAGAATTGTTATTGTGAATCGTGTGCTCAGAAAACTTAGTCTACGTCATTTTGTCTGAGATATTTTATCACGTGACCTCAGATTCAGCGGGGATTTGAAAAATGTACATACTTGATGCCGAAAAATATCAAATTTTACAAGGATTAATAATGCATTATCAAGTTTTAATTACAAATGTTTGTTGGTTTACATTTTATTGAATACACCTAGTGACAAGACTAAATCGTCTTTTCATAATTATTAATCTCCATAAATATTATTTGATTAGTTTTGATCCAAGTTTCCAGATGAAACAGGGGTAGACGATTAAAATGGTATTGACCATAATTAATAACTATTGGTGGCAGCTTCATAGCGTTCTAGAGTTGGTACTAATCTGTCATAAATGTCAACTGTCATTTCTGGTTTTATATAAATTCATTATTTAATATGAGATAACTAAACATTTATATAAATAGAAAATTATTGATGACTTGGTGTGCTTATAAATTCATCTGCACAACTGTCAATTATGACTATTGAAGCTGCCACTGGAAGCTGTTGAATTTGGTCAATTTTTTATTTTTCTGGTCCAAAATTTGTGCATAGGGCACTCGTTGGATTAAAAACACATTTTCTTTATACAATGTTTCGATGTCTTGTAAATTTGACCCATTTTTCGATATCATCACACCTAATTTTTGTATTCCCGCCAAATCAGGTAACATGATATAAGTCGCAACGGATTTTTCAGAAACGAACCGCCATCAGGGTTTTTCAAGAATTTCAATAACAAATTGTACCTCTGGATGAAATAATGTTCGACATTTGGGTTGATGGAAATATGGAATACTAGTATTCGATATAAGCAGTAGAATTTTATTTCCAGTTTCTGAATTACAATTGAAAAATGTGTAGTTTCACCCTAATGTTTCTTCTCAGTTGACTGAATGTTCCAAGGCAGTCCCAGGACTGGATTCCCATGATCATATTATTTGTGATTCAGTTTCGAAGATGGAATTCCTTTCTGTACTTTCATGTAGGTACTCAATAACCGACAGCAATAACGTATTTATATAATCAACATTTACATGCGAAGCCACTAAAGATGGGACATGCACACGCCATAAAATATTCAGTTTTCCTGTTGCTTATACACCGCAAATTCTTATTGATTTGTAGGAGACACTGCGTTGTTAAAGTTGTCTTTGCTCATTAAAATTCTTTACGAGCTTTCAGAATGGTGCAGGTTTTACACGAATGCATGTTACTTGGACTCGTTCGTTCGTTTATTATTATTGAATATCGAATAAGGGCAGAGGCGTTTCGCTCAAAAATCCAGCATGCTTCAAATGTTCCTTCAACCTAGTTTTTCTAGGCATCCCAGACCAGACTTCAGAGAGTTCACATAGAAATCACTCAAGAATTAATTTACCCCAATAAGTCTAGCAGAGCCATATGCAACTTCACATCATCAGTAGTGCAGTAGTGCAGTAATTTATCACTGATTAATTAACCCATTCGCGAATTTATAATAATAATAATAATAATAACTACAGGCCAATAACCTGCCTCAACGCGTGCTACAAGTTGTTTACACGCATCTTGTACATGCGAGTACTCCTAACAGTTGATCCGGTTTATCAACCGATATATGAGCAGAGAGGTTCAAAGAGAGGAGTTGCTGGTTGCAAGGAAAGCCTGCTCATAGACAGATCTGTGATGCAGGACTCCGTGCAATACAAGCGGAACCTCTCTGTGGCCTGGATCGATTATCGCAAGGCATTCGACACAACTTCGCATGAGTTGATCATTCAGTTGCTTCAGTGCCTTGCGGTACCCGATTCATTAGTGAGATGTATTGAACAACTGATAACATCTGGTGATGCGAGAGTCCAAACAGATCCGGTAATCTTCAGAAGAGGAGTTTTTCAGGGAGATTCCCTAAGCCCTCTTCTGTTCTGCATCTCATTACTGCCATTATCTGTTGCGATCAGAAAAACCAAAGGATACAACTGTGGCCCACCGACAAATCGGAGGCATAAGGTCACCCACTTGTTTTATGTGGATGACCTCAAACTATATGCCTCTGGAGAGAGAGATCTACACCAAACCCTCAAGGTGGTGCAGGAGTACACGCAGGCTATTGGCATGGAGTTGGGGATGGTTCATCTCAAGAGAGGACGTTGCGAGGACTACGGAAAAGATGCGCAGCTCGTGGACGGAAGCATCCTACGTCATCTGGATGCTGGAGAGACGTATACCTACCTGGGTGTTGAGGAAAGCCACATCCAGGAGACACAACTGGTGAAAAACGCTCTCCGCGGCAAGTATCGGCACCGACTCCGACAAATCTGGTCATCAGAGTTGTCGGGGAAGAACAAGGTAGCCGCTACTAATATGCTTGCTGTTCCGATCCTACTCTACTCTTTTGGAGTAGTGAAGTGGACTCTCGAGGAGCTGCGCAAACTAGACGTTAGTACTCGCAAAATGATGCACCTTAACAGGAGCTTGCATCCTATCGTCCGTTCCGCGGTTATATCTCCCACGAGATCGGGGAGGCCGCGGACTCTTGAGTTTGGAGTGTCTGCATAACAGAATGGTACTGGATGGAGCCTGTAAAATCACCAGGAGTTCGGATCCCCTCCTGCAGATGGTCAGAGATCATGAAAAGGCAGGAGTTGGAGCATTCTTGTTCAGGGCAGCACAACGAGCAGCCAATGAGCTCAGTCTGATCTTCGACCCCAAGCAGAGAGGTCTTGACTCTATTACAGGGCTAGAACCTGCTCGGAGAAAAGCCCGCATAAAAGCTGCAGAAGTTGTGAAACTATTGCAGCTCGAGGGGTAAGCACATGGGGTAATTTGGTGTACAACCTAGGGGCATTGCGGGGCATTGAGAGGCATTGTGGGGCATTGTGGAGGCAATGCGAGGCACTGTCGGGCATTGTGGGGCATTGTGGGGCATTGTGGGGGCATTGTGAGGTATTGTGAGGCATTGTTGGGCATTGTTGGGCAGTGCGAGGCATTGAAAGGGTAATGTGGTGCAATGTTTTGGCTGCAGTTGTTGCGCGCGCATCCGTTTCTGTTCGGTGTGATGCCTCCGATTCTGCGCATCACTTTAGTACTTCGGTGAAAATTCTCCGTTTCTATCGAAATGGGTGGAAAAAGTTTATTCGGAATCTATAATAAGTTTCAAATTTTAAAACATAGTTACTTGATTCGACCAATGTGATATTAACTGTGATATGCCCTATAACAAAAATGATCTCGGAGATTTAATACAGCGTTAAAGCAATCAAGATTTTCTTTGAGAAAAAAAATGAAAAAACTCCTACAAGCGTTAATGGTTTCAAGCTCAGTTTGTTTCAAGGAAAAATTAACACCCAGCATATTTTTCAATATTTTCGTCAATTCAATTTTTGTCAATTCAATTATTTATTAACTCACTTGATAACAAAAATACATACATTTTGATCGCTGCTATATAGAGGCATCTGGTTCAGGAGTAGAAATTGCCAAGGCAAAGATGCCTGTATTGCATTTCCACACCCTTCCAATTTCTGTAAGGTCAATTGGGATGAGATTAAAAAATTTGGGACCGAAGCACATAAAAGATCTTTGAGATAAAGATTTTTTGAAAGAATGAACTTTGAGGTTGCTGTTGTGAGTCGATCTGGTCATCCTTGTTTTGTTCACTTCGAATTTATTCTGCGTTCATGTTGAAACATGAATGCTATTATATTTTGAGTATTAGCCCTGTAGTGAGATAATTTTGAGTTTTTATTGTAAGTCAAGACAAATATTACTTTTAAAATAGATCTTCTGGCGCAATAATCAAATAACACTCTTATTAATGAAGGGTAGGACAATATATATTCAATTAAAATTATCATTAAATATAAGTAGCTGATCTATTTAACGAATAATTAATTTTAAACTTATATGAAAACATTACCTACTATAAAACAAGGCTCTATTGATTATTCTGCTGTTGAAAATGTTTTGTAAAATATTGTTCAAATGGTCGCCCAATCTTCAAAGCCGACATCTTCATGTATCGGAATATTTTCTAATGGCATTCATTAGTGCACCTCGATTTTCGTGTCGCAACTGCCGTTGTGGTATATTTCGGTTTTCAAATTTTTTGGTTTTACCCCATAAAAATGAGACTGGTAATAGATTATTCAAAAAGTGATATTTCTGTTGACTAGCTATAAAAACTGCAAATTATCTAAATACAGGGCTAATACTCAAAATATCTAATAACTGAATCATATTTTCGGAAAGCGGAAAGCATGTTTTCATTTAAAAAACCTTACTTTGGGTAATATCTAAATAATGACAGCTCATTTTAAGAATCTGACCATGACACTGGATTCTACGTAAAACTATGTATATGATAGTTATTATCTCTACCATAAGTTGAAAGATAGCTGAGATACAAGGGGGTCCCAGAATGCAATATTTTCAATTTTGCCCTGTATCTCAGTAAAGGAAGCGGGCTATGAAAGTTCTGTCTATACTCTATATAGTATCATGAGTTTAAAAAAACGTAGCCTGCTTTCGCGAAGACCGCAAACCACTATCTTTGAAAATATCCAGTAAGGACATCGAAAATAGGACAGACTGTACAGGGTGGCTGGAATTAGAGCCTCATCATTGGGATCTCGTGAACCGTAAGAGATACAGGGTCGGTTGAATTATAGCAATGTTGCGCAATTTGATGCCTAATACGTTCGAAACGTTTTTATTTTCTTCTGGCATTTTTTGAAAAAATTGATCGATATGAATAACATTTTATCATGTCCACTTTTTCTTCTCTACAAATAGCGTTCTTAGATTTGAAATTCGACATTTCGTCTTCTAGAAACCATCATCAACTTATTTTCTTTAATACGGACCTGGATTTTTCATTTAATTTTTTTTTACCTTTGGATAGTCCAAAAACTATGAGCAATCACATATTTTGATTTTCAAATGTTTCAATGACAAACATTGGAAGTTTCTCTATTTTTTTGAATATTCAATCCGAACTATTTTCAAAACATTATTATTTACCAATATAACTAGGGAATGCTTTTATCAGCACCAAATATTTCAATTGAACGCCTCACTCATCCACTGCCTAATTATTACGATACTGAACTTCTGACAAATGTGAACAGAACAAAATTCTGAAGTGAATGCTCGAATATAGGCACTTTCGCATGGGTCTTCGCAGGTTGCACGTAAGCGCGCGATGGATCATATTCTTCCTCTAGCTCGTAATTTTGGTGTAAGATATTTATGTACCATGAAAAATCTTCAAATAAACGGTTCGTGTTTAATATCCCTAGAAAAAATAATCCAGCGGAAATCCTTGCAGGCCAGCGCACCACTCTTTGGTTTCCAATCCACTGATTGGGAAATATTTTATGTTTCATTTGCGAGTTTCTACTGAACACTTTGATAAATTCAGATCATATCACGTTTTTCTGAATTGAAAAATATCATTTTTTTATTTTGGTTGAATAATGAAGTCATTGTGCAACGCGTGTCGAAATAGCCTCTATTTCGATACGCATTTTTTATTATTCGGAGATTGGTACAATCGAATTGTCAAATGAAAGTCAGAAGAGTTAGGCCCAGTTTACTTCTGAGCGATTTGGATTTAGTGATATTAGCAGTGAAAAACTCAATGTTTCAATTGACAGATTTCAATTCAGAGTGTAATTTGATTCAAATTGACCAATAACAACAATAACAACATTGAATTTTTCACCGCTGGTATTGCAATAATCAAAATCGCTAAACTGTAAACTGAGCTTTACGCTTGTGCGTCAGTTTTTAATTATTTCAATGTCATCATTGTTACCAATCGAAGATGTTTCTGTTTTTTATCGATATTAAATCCATTTTTTCTTCAAATCAATTCAAAATAGAAGAAATTGCATATGACACACGTTTTAGACACGTTGTCGCACTTGTTCACTTGGAGCACTCGTCGTACTCCAAACAACGAGTTGCGACAAAATAGCGTGTTATAAAACTTGTATCATAATATACTATTTTGATTCCGAATTTCTTTCGAAACATTGAACTGTCATACTTTGACGAGTGGTTGTGACTTTTCATCTCTAAAATCAAGGCCATTTTTTCCAACTTCAGTAATGGCATCGAAAAAATAGAGGAACTTTCATCGAAACATTCGAAAATCAAAATTTGTGATAGCTCATAGTTTGTGAGCTATCCAAAGATAACAAAAAATTGAATAAAAAATCCAGATCCGTATTTGAAAAAAAATTGTGGATGATGGTTTCTAGAAGACGAAACGTCGGATTTCAAATTTGATAAGGCAATATTGTAGGAAAGAAAAAGTGGCCATGATGGAGAATTGTTCCTTCAAATAACGCCAGAAAAAAATAACAGCACGGTTTCATGAAATTTCAATTTTTTTCGGATATTTAAGTTGAACGCTATTATTTTTTCATGTGTGGTTTTTGAATGAAATAAACAATAGTTATTTGTTCTTTGTGCCTTCAGATAATTTATTATGATAATAAAATGAACTATTTAGGATACATAAGAATTTGTTTTCGCCTTATAAATATTATCTCTTTTCAACAAATACAATAAATAGAGATAGGTATATAAGACATTGGGGGGCATTGCGAGGCATTGCAGGGCAGTGTTGGGCATTGCGGGGCATTGTGTGGGCATTGCGGGGCAATATTTGGCAATGTGGGGCATTGGTGGGTAATGTGGGGCATTGTCAGGCATTGTCGGGCATTGTTGAGTGAAAAAGGGGCATTGTGGGGTAATTTCAGTTGAATAGAGGCATTCAATGCCCTTTGGTGTACAGAAAATGGCTATGTACTCACCCCTCGTTGCAGCTTCATATGGATAAGCCAATGCACTCCGTCTTCTAGTTCTATTAGATCTGCTGAATATAACAATTATTATAATATTTAGATTTGTTTAAAAAAAGAATAAAGAGAGAAAAAAAATTATGAAGAATATGGAGCAAGTACAAATTATTACATTTTCACTTCCACTATAGGGAATAGTGGTTACTTTAAATAATCAAATTACTGAATTATTGAGAATGAATTTTCTTAGGGATTTCTTGAATCGGCTGCACAACTTTAATTGAGTCAGGAATTGTGTTGTAAAGTTTTGGTGCCAAATATGTATATGTCTTTTGTGTGGTGGTTTTCAACATCAATGGAGCAATATATAAGTATTTTTGACGGGTGTCATAGTTGTGTGCCGGTAGTTGAGCTTTGTCTTTCGATGTGTGGTATTTAATACAAGACTGTAGGAAAAACAATTGCGATAGGTCAAGGATTTTCGCTTCGGAGTATAATGCTTGTGTGGGGTACCGGGATTTTTTTTCAAATATTAATTTTAGGAACCTGCGTTGTATTACTTCCAATGGGTGAATATGTGTTTTTGATGTCCTTCCCCAGACTGTTATTGAGTAACGAAGATGGCTTTCAACTAGTGAGTAATAGATGGTTTTAAGATGACGTAAAGGTAATATACTTTTCATAACTTTAAATTTATACAAAATTGTTCTCAGCTTCTTTATTATGTACTGAATATGGATGTCCCATCTCAAATGTGGATCCATTACTACTCCCAAGTATTTAATTTTTGTTTCAGGTAGTATACTGAAAACTTCTGATCCAACACTGACGTCGATCCTATCAAAAGTAGGAGCGCTAGCTGTGATTTCTAATTTTGCTCTGCTAGCTCCAGTGGGGTTATTAATTTATCATTGGTAGAAAGTGTGCCAATTAAAATTTGGATCACGGGTGATGAATTCCAATGTGGAAGTCATCTATTGTGTATTTTTCGAATTACTTATACCCGCCCGAGTACCCGCCTATGGTTTGTTTGCATGCAAATGCAAAATATCTCTGGATGCACCAGGGTCGTGGCGAAGTGTAGTTAGCATTCTAATTTTATGTTTCACATAATGATATCCTCAACTAATGTCTTACGGTTAATAATTTTTATTATTTGTTTGTCGTTTAGCTGCTTAGTGGTTTTCAGAACCCGAAGCCACCCGAAGCTATAACCTCTGAGATGTTATGAGAAATGCAATAATTTTTCTGTTCTTACTACTATTTATGGTCCAAATTTGGTTTGAATTGCATGACTATAATAACTGAGATATAGGGGGGACCGTTCAAAGTGAGACACCCTGTGCATTGAATTTGAAAATCCAATTGTTTACTTGATAAGGCACTTTTCAATTTCGCTTTGCAATAATGACTTCATTCTTATGCGGTCGATCCACAACAAAAAATATTGACATTACTAATTGGAAGTTATCACCGACGTTAGCACGATAATTGGTATTATTATTCCACCGATACCACATGACTCACGCTTTTATTTATTCACCTTTGATAAAAATTAAGTGCAGCCGTGATTATAAATGGTAGGCGCCAATGTTGATTGTGGTGCAAATTTATGTTGAACAAAGTACGATTGTTGTATTTATAGAAATCCAATCGAAACTATGTTTATTTAGTATAGAAATTTGAGTGATCAATGGGATTGTGTCACTACAGTAACCAATAATCACTAAAATTATGTTTTTATCCGAATTTTCATCTAATGAATTACGAGTTTTCGATTATGAATAATCATTTGTTCAATATAATGAGTGAACGATAAAATAAAACTACAAGATAAAGCAATCCGCCATGATGGGTTGAACACCAATCGATTACGTCACTTCCATAAAAACGTCATTTTTTCTCTTATTTGAACTTCGACTATATATCTGCTCCGTTCATCTGCGTTTATCAGCGTTTATCAGATCTACTTAGGCACCTAATGAGTCCGATTCTCTAAAGATGTTCAAACTATTATCGTGGTTATCAGCAACTTTTTTAACCACCCTAGATTTTCCACTATTTATATTTGGTATTCTTCAAATATGGAATTTATCAAGGTGACTAATGACAATTCCACTCCTCTTCTTTTTTATTATAGTTTGCTTTTTTTGTAATTTTATCGTCAAAATAACTTGATTTTTGGCTTAAACCCATCAGGAACGAGCGAAGCGAGGAGTGCTCCAAGTGAACAAGTGCGACATCGTGTCTTATAAAACGTGTGTCATATGCAATGTTTTCTATTTTGAATTGATTTGTAGAACAAAATGGATTTAATATCGATAAATAACAGAAACATCTTCGATTGGTAACAATGATGACATTGAAATAATTAAAATCTGACGCACAAGCGTAAAGCCCAGTTTACAGTTGAGCGATTTTGATTATTGCAATACCAGCGGTGAAAAATTCAATGTAGTTATTGTTTTTATTCGTAAATTCAAATCAAATTACACTCGGAATTGAAATTTACCAATTAAAACATTGAGTTTTTCACTGCTAATATCACCAAATCCAAATCGCTCAGAAGTAAACTGGGCCTAACTCTTCTGAGACTTTCATTTGACAGTTCGATTGTACCACTCTGAATAATAAAAATTGCGAATCGAAATAGAGGCTATTTCGACACGCATTTGCGTTGCACAATGACTTCATTATACAACCAAAATAGAAAAAATATTTTTGGCACACAGATCAGTTTTTGGTCTACATTTTGGCCTTTTTGCATCAATTTCAAATGAATATTTGCAATATCGCATTATTTTTCAACAAAACCTTGATTTTCTGCAGAGATATACGATATTTTTTTAATAATTTATCAGATTTTCGAAATCAGTAATCTTGTCAATTATATTACTCCATTTATATTACTTCGATTCCATTCAGTGGAATATTACAGGAAGAAAAACATAAAAGGCATTGTTTGTTGATATTGATTCAACTCTATGTTTCACCTTGTAGAAAAGCAATGCATTGAAATCGATGACGCAAAAACAGTTCTCAGTTCAAATGGACGATGATTTATTGGAATATTTCTTCCTGTACCTAAGCATATTCTGCTTTATTCAGATTAGCCAAGCCCCAAACGAAAAATTGTGAGGCAATGAATAAATGATAAACATAATGATAGTCTCGTGAGAATTTTATTCATCCAGCATCCGTGTGAGACTTTTTTTTTTGAGAACGCGTGTGCTGTTGACCTTTCACCAATATTTTATGTACATTGCTGTGAAAGTGAATCTTACATCAATTCACATCGACATCGACATCAATTCACGTTAGAGGAAAAATGCATGTGTTGCTGTCGTGCATGTTGAAATGGCCTTTCTTTTCTCATTTATATACTAACTGTTCCTATCCGCTTGAATTATTTTGGGCCCCATCAAACTGTGCTCACAAGTGGATAAGTTGAGATTGGCAGAATGGCCTTCAAGTTGTCCCGATTTGACCCGCATAGATAATGAGGAAGTTTCCTTCAAACAAATTCTTGTGAAATTGTTGTTTAAATAATTAGTATTAAAGGTATTTCTGCTGTCTATAATGACTATATATATACTGAAATTATCCAAATTCCCAAATCCAGCAATTCACAATTTTTATGGCGGATCACTATGTTTTCGAACTTGATTCGGTTGAGCTTACGGACCAAAAAAATAAGTAGTAAACTGTTGCTTGCACTGTTGCCAGATCGAAGTCACTAATTTCTTGGATGAATTGAAATATTCGAAAGCATAATCAACTTCGAATAAAAATTGCCAGGGTCGAAATTATTTTGTACCTGACCATGATGGAATCAAAAAGTACTCTATTTCGATAGTTATGTCATGTACTCAAACTATTGAACGAATAATAAATTGGATATCATAGCAATACCAAGAACATGCAGAATATCTGACTATTTGGACATATCGATACTTCTGGCAACTGTGTACGGGCGCAATGTTTTTCAGCTTTTCTTGGTAGTATGTCATCAGAATGGTGAAAGAGCCAATACTTCATATTTGGGAAGTCAAATTTGCTTGCACGAGAAAAATAAATAATACATATATTCGATGAATTTTCACAAAGTATAACGTGGAATAGAAATGTGAATTCCGGAAACTTTCTTTTTTTTTCTCGCTGGGGTGTATCGAGAATCAATTCTAATAGTATAATCGGAGATAATTTATGATTTAGGGTCGATTTCGAACAAATAATTGAAATATTGGCCATACAAAATATAGCAAACGTATGATTTTTCTATAACACGACCCCCCTACGTGAAACGAATGAATATTTCATATACCTGAGACTCCACTCGTACATTTTAATGACGCGCGCATTCGCATGCCGCTTGACGGTTGGTCGTGTTCCGCTGCACCACCCCAATCCCGCGATACTCTTTCTCTCTGGAGGTGGGAAATATTCAGTTTGTTACTCGTTAAGAATGGATAATTCAATATACTCGTTGCTTTTTTCCACTCGTAGAATACGATTTTTTTAATTCTACCTTGTTACAAAATGTAGTTTTCTGGATGAGCATTTCAACTTAATTCGCCCTTTCATTTTAGTTGTTCCTCCTTATTTATTTGAGAAAACTTATGGACCGTGGACGAATACAGTATGAAATCATTTTCGCAACTCTGTATTTTCAAAACGAATAATCACCCATTAAAAGCAACGATGAACATGATAACAACGATTATTACCATTATGAATAACCTGCCATCAGGTTAAAAATAGATGGCGCCAACGATTATAATAACAATGGACAATGTGAATTGTGGAGCTGTGAATAGAATTATCTGACTTGATCCAAATTGCGTTACAATGTTCTACAGTTCACGGTTCAGAAAGCTGTTCGATGTTTTGGAAGTGTTTTAATATCCTGCTATAAACTACTATATATACGACTATAATACTGGCATTATAGACAATAATAATTATTCTGTTTCTGTGTTGATGAACCTGAACGATAAGTAGGTACTTGGCGTTGGTCATAGTTACATTATAAAAATAGAGAAGAAAATACTTAATGACTATAACAATACTTAACTGTGGCAAAATTAAATTTATTTGGTCATTTTAACTTGACGCCGGTTTTTTCAAACAACTTTTTTTCTGATCGGACTCAGTGAAATAATACCCGTAAAGTTCCTGAATAATTTCTGATGGTCAAGTATTCGAGTCGAAAAGATATTTATGGATTTCTAGTTTGATTACGAAAAAATGTCTGATTATTTGCAAAAATTTGGGCTAGAAGCTTCAATTTTCAACTTGTAGGTTTATGACCATATGCCTACGTAGTTAGTCAGAGTCACAGGATGGAATACAGAATGAGAACAAAGGATATTAAATAGCAGATAACTTGATTGTTTTTATTTTTTTTGTAGTAGAAGGTCAAAAGGTTCGTAAAATTCAATTTTAATGACCAATTTAATTAACTGCTTTCATAATGGCAGAAGCATCCATAGCTCTATAATAATTTTTGCAACTGGAAATGGCATCAGTCAATCTGCAATTATGACATCCATATATTTTTATTATCTAATCCCACAAAAATCAAAACAATCCATTTATATTTCATAGTGTCTGTAAAATCAACTCATGCACAAGGTGATATATAGGTATAAAAGCGTTTTTCTCTATATATTTCTATATATACGCCTTCTCACACATAAAATCTCTCGTTTTAGCTTATATTATTATGCTGCAGTTTATCTCTTATAGTTTCTCAATAATCGTAATAAGAATGTGATTACTTGAAATTGGTAATATGAAATCTCACTGGTATTTATACGAAAATCATTACCTTGCATCATTAAAATAATTGACGCAGATTGTATACCTTACAGTGACTCTATACAAGACAGTGGCGACAATAGGCGTCAGCGTTTTGATTGGTGACGCCATTAAGAGGCAAATTTTCTGTTTGTTTACATTGGTTTATATGGCGTTTAGTGACTAATTCTTCTTGTGCAGTTATATTTCCCAAAAATTTCGCAGTTTGATCACTACAATACACGTATAATATCAATAGGCAGTGATTTAGCAAAAAATTTGACTGGTATGTACCTATATATCCGTAAATTCCTCTATTGAAATAACCTAACATTCTGTTTGTGCATATTACTATGTTTATTTTTGCATATTTCGTTTCAGTTTCAATTCAAAATGCCTGGGTGTGCAGCTGTAGGCTGTTTCAATTCGTCAAAGAAAAGTTTTCTGATGAAAAAATTCCTAAAAGACCCAAAACGCAGGAAAGAATGGGCAATCAAAACAAAACATTACAAGTGGATCCCTACATATTCATCAAATCTCTGCTAGGTAAAGTTACTAGTCATTCTGTTGAAATCATCCAGACTCACATACTTTGATATATACTGAAATACATAGATCATTGTTTTTTTAGGCGAATTTTGAACCTTAAATATAGGAGAGAACTAGAGAAGATGAAAGCTGCAGACTGAGAGCTGATGTTGTACCAATAACTTTATTTTCGTTTGCAAACCCCATATTAAATAAAGAGTAAAAAGAACCAGTACTACTTTTTCATGAACATGCAAGTTTCCAGAAACTATATATTAACCCTGTTTCATTTGAATTATATTGAAATGAATTCACTTCTAATATTGTAGGGTAGGTATATAATTTCAAGCATTGAAAAAACATCTAAGATCTGTGAAGATGTTATTAGCTCCTTAGGAAATGAAAATCCTATTGAAATGGTATACCAAATTGTCAGTTTTGAAATGTTGGAGACAGAAAACATCATTTTTCTGTAGGGAACATGTAATGTATTTTTTTATCAATATGGAGAGTATTTCAGGCAATATTATATGATATTGTCTCCTCAAAGCATTGAAATTATTTACATCAATAAAATAAATTTGCCTCTTAATGGCGGGTGGGCGGAGCTTATAGGCCTATTGTCGCCACTGTCTTGTATAGAGTCACTGTAGTATACCTATGCGATAAAATCAAGAATGCAACAGGTAGTTTTTTGTTGGGAAATAACAGTTACAACGGCGTTCATATTTTTATTAATAGATGACATTAATTGAATAAAATGAGTACACACTTTTTTTTGTATCAGGATACATCCAGCGGCGTCCTAACAGAATTGTTAATAATAAGATGATGGGTCTTGCGGAAACAAATATCTGCTCTTGTGACAATGAATCCATCGCGGATATGAACCATATATTTTTGCATGTCCCCTCTACCAACCAAATCGCATCAAGATATTCTCAACTCTACTTCAAAATAATATACCCCATCCCATTAATTTAACCTCTTTACTTAGCTCCGCCGATATGCATGTTCTTGATTGTTTGGTACATTTCCTTAGAGAAATCAAGTTAGATATATAAAACTCAATTATAAAACAATAACAATAATCTGTGGCAAACGATCCTTCCAATGCCAACCCTCCTCCCAAAAAAAAAAAAAAAAAAAAAAAAAAAAAATGATGGGGTTGACAGGTGGACATAATGAATGTTGATGATGATGTCTTCATTCACCAAAGAATAACAACAAGAATAATATGCGGAATATAGAAGTTCAATATTATTAATTTTTCATGCATTACTGATATTTCTTTCTACATTTCGTTGAATTTTAGCATTTAATGAAAAGTTTGCTTTGAAAAATTGTATGTACGATATGATTATGAATTTTCAATACATGACCATTAGTAGATTTCGAGGTAGATTCACTATTTTTTTCTGAATTCAATACCAATAAACTAATTAATTAGTTAAATGATTATGTTTTTTTGTTGTCAAATCGAAATATTGTCATTGATCATCTGGTGTTTTGGAAAAACACAAAATTCTAGGGATAGGACAAGTTTTTTGTTTAATGGACATTTTTACACTCGATATTCAACAATTTTACTTTTTTTTACTCGTCTAAAATAACTGTTTAATCACCAACTTGTCTCTTTCTCTTTCCCAATTCAACATTAGCAAATAGTCCTCAATTTTCGCTCAATTTTGTAATACTGATCTTGAAAATAAAACAACGTTAAATCATTTTTAATGTGATTCGTTTCCTTTGATGGAAATTATAACTGCAAATGTTTTTTTTTTGTTGTACTGGCTATAAGGCAAACTTGTTTCGATACAGCCTTAATTGAATCATTAATAAAAGTCATTTTTCATCAATAATCGAACTGGTTTCTATAAATAAAGTTGAAGATGTACCGGTCAGAGCATAGTTAACGGTGTTATAAACTTTTTTCTCGTTCAAAATTGGATTCCTCATTAATAATTAATATCCTTGGAAATTAGGTGCGTTTGCAATTGAGAGGATGTGATGCATCAAATGAGAATAAGAAACAGCCTCAAGTACCGTCAGGAAAAGGAAATGTTTCAATGGCCTAGGTTATGTTTGTCCTCGTGTTTGTCATTATAATTTATTTCATTCAAACAAGTACCTATATAAGTGTCGTATATGCACCAAAAAATACTGTTGAATAAAGTAAATATCAATGCATTGTACTAAAAAAAAACTGTTTGAAAACAACCAACTATTCAATTCGATTAAAATTTCACAATATTCGCTCAGCAGTGAAAATGTAAATTGCCCCCTTTGAAGTTCAATCTTTTAGGCATTTTGAATTATCAGTGTTGATAGTCAAAGATAATACTACATTATTATCGATCGACAATAAATTGTCAACAAAAGATTTGATGACGAAAGTCTCCACAAAAATGAATTAACAATTCAAATGCATCACATATAAATCGCTTGATAAATTGAAATGCATTTGTCATACCTAATGCTGGGTTTATAGATTCAACCAAACTAACAACTATATAAGAATTAACAATTGATGATTAGTAATTAACAATTAGGAAGGTGTTTATAGAGAGTACCCGTCTTCCTTACTCATACAAGTTTCAACTAGGCAAGGTGGATATAGGATGGTGAAACAGCTTGCTAATATCAAGCACTAGAAAAAAACCAGACTTTTGCCTACTTGATTTCGAACCGTAGTAATATTTCTTGAAGATGGCGTCATACCTTGTATCGGTAAAATAGAAACTGATCTGTCATCTCTTCATCAGTTCCATCTATTCCAGGAGAAAAAAGACTGACAAGAGTCGAAATATCATAAATTATTCCAGATTTACTGAAAATATAATAGAGGTATTCCCTGTCCTCGTATAAAGCTCAATTTATAAACTCCGCTGCCGTAACTACAGTTGACGCTGCAGTTACTGTTCGTAGATGGAATATGCTAAAAATAAACATCTGTTCATAAACTACGCAGGAGTCGTCGGATATCTCCTCAATACATTTTGGAACGGCAGCGTCAACTGTAGCTACGACAGCGGAGTTTATAAATTGAGCTTAATGCTTTCGTATTATCGTATTTTCATATCATCGTATTCAGCAAACTAATCTGATTGGTCGACTAGGATACGCGGTCCTTCGTAACATTACCATTTTCTGGTGTAAGATTACAAAATTGCCGTTCTAACGAAACTGTTCTGATAAAATTTTGTCCTGTGATCGGTTTGAAGCAGTTTAAAGTTGATTTTATGGGGGTGAGGTTGGGTTTATTGTTATTTAGTTATGTGATAAAAAAAAGCAACGAATTTTTATCGTTTGAGCTCATCAAATTTAGTAAATTGACAGTTGGTCTATGTGGGTCGTTCCCGCGTTTGAAGTTTCGTAACTATACGTAGGCCATTTTTGTAAATAATTAAGTCAAATACGAGGGCTCCGGAATATCCTTAGTGTTCTTCATCCAAGTCGTGTAAATATTACTACCCTTCTATACCTACCTTGCTTCGAGGGTTGTTTTGCAACTAAGTTGGCGGTCAAAAACAGTATTTCAAACAATTTTCAATACAATTAATAATCAGATGTTGAATGTTTCATGATTAAAAGCTCAATGTCATTTCAAAGTGTTCAGTTAAATAGTATTTTTGATATATAATATTATATAATGAGCAAAAAACCAAAAAACTACTGAACCTGAAACCCATAATACTATTAGAAACAATTGATATCGATACTCATACTACCATGCCCGGAAAAAGTTTAAAAACAACAAATGTCCACAAGTTCCACAACATTTCTTAATAATTGTTAAGTTGAACGTTAGCCAACTTCCTAGTTCTTAATTATTAATTTAAGTGACAGATGATAATATATAAACACTCATAGACGTTCCGTGTATTCAACATTCTTAATTCTTAGTTGTTAATTCAATTTTCAGTATGAATCTATAAACCCAACATAATAGTTGATGTTAGAATTTTTTATTTCTCGACTTCTCATACTGAATTCGATGTAAAGAGAGAGCTTTGAGGAGCATAAAGACTGAATTCAACATACGGATTCTATCCAACATTCATGCAAGCTTAGTGTTTTAGGAATTCACGATGAACTAGGTTGGAATTTCATGAATCTCAGTCTAGTTATGTCGAGCTGCATTCTTCAAATTCATCGAGCGAATCAATAATGAATTTATTATGTTAATCATACCGAGGTCATTGACTCTTATCGCGGAGAATATTAATTACCGATAAGCAGTTATGAATTAATGATAACTCCCGAGTACCGCGATATATTTTATCTTTGTGTATATATAACAATTCATTGGGGCCACCCAAATCACTTTCATCTCAAACCGCCACCCGTTTCATCATCATATATTTTACAAACCTTGGGCGGTATTGTAGATGATGAAAGTGAAAATAAAGATAACATAACGGATATAAAAAAATGGACCTTTAATTCGACCAAAAGAGGACACCTTACACCTTATTGAACTCCCCTGTATATATTTGTTGGTGCTTCGTCTTGTATGACACGTTATTATTTTGTTTGTATTATTCAAATTTGGTACATCGTACAAGGTGGACCAAATCGGACACTTCTGATAGGAAACATCAATGTAATAGCTTCAACATCAGTTTTCACAAAAGTGCCTTGAACTCGGCCTTGAAAATATTTTCACCGTGATGATAAGTGATCGTGGATAAATGAGTAGGTAGCTGGGGTGGGTTTAAAAGTCACAAATTTCAAAATCACCCTGTATCTTTTGAACAGTTCAAGATATCAAAGAGCATTTTGTGTTCTGCATTTTCTCACAAATATCGAGCTCGTATAACATGTAGGTTAGTACAGAAGCCGTACTCTTTGGAAGCATGATGCTGTGAATGATATCACAAGCTGCCATCAACACTATCATTGACACATTTCAATTAGTTACGATTTCGACTTTCCATACATGCGAGCGTACGTTTTTTTTTTTTTCATTTCAACAAATGTGCTTTTTTATTTCAAATTACAATGCCATGGTGATATGAGCTACTTTCCAAATAACGAAATAGT
Organism: Chrysomela aeneicollis; assembly: GCA_029955515.1. Classification (NCBI taxonomy): domain Eukaryota; kingdom Metazoa; phylum Arthropoda; class Insecta; order Coleoptera; family Chrysomelidae; genus Chrysomela; species Chrysomela aeneicollis. The sequence continues at coordinate 6,715,127 of JARUHQ010000022.1, forward strand.
TTACATTTCCATAATTGAACCACAGATTAGAAAACCTTCGAGATAACCTTACAGATGAGACAGTCAGACAAAGCGAATAAAACTAGAGAGAAATGTCAAATTTAAAGGTCCAGTCATGGATATGCGCAGGCGCTAAAATATTGATCGAGTTTTGTTTACATCGTTGTCATCATTTTGTTGGTTATGTTACAAATGTTTTCGTTTTACACGATTCACGATCCAGTATTTCAGTTGGGTTCATGCTCTTACAATGTAAAACATATTTTCCATAAACTATAATTCAAGAGGAAAAGTAATGAAGGTTTTGAGGAATACCACAGCATAGATTAAACAACCTGTGATCATGGGTATATACCTTCATTATCTGGAATGTGAATCAGGTACAATAATATATTTATTGGTAATCATTACTGTGTATATAAAGATTGCAAATCATCTTCAAGTAAAGCGGAGAACTTATATTGAGTGATATTATTGACTTCAATCAAACATTTTCATTTGATGAGAATATCACCATTGATCTAGACTGATCATTTATTAGATAATTGAATCGTGTTTCATCTTTCCTGATGACAATGAATGGGCTACATTCGAATTTTTCGAATTTCATCGTTAAATTCATTCAGAATCTTATTCCAGATAGAAAGTAATTTCTGATTACAACTAATTCATAATACCAAAATGACTCAGAAGTAGGTAACCTTTTATATTGGTGTTGATTATGCATTACTAACATGGCAACATTGCACATAGCGGTTAAAACGACTATCCGGCAACTGCGATGCGTAAAATTTAAAGGTCCGAGGTCAATGAAAACTGATGTCATCAAACAAAATGGGTGGACTGTCCCATCTGCAAGGTTTTCTGTAGGAAAATACGAAAGAAAATATAATTGTACTGCCAAAACATTTTCATGTTTATTTCAGAGAATGCGAATCACAAAAACAATTTCTTTATGAGCTATAGCCACGTCATTCCATTTGTTTGTTATTCCCATGCCTTCGCCTAGAAAGCGATTACTATGTGTTTGTTTTTGTTATAGAGATCAAAAGTCGAGATGTCACAAAAAAAGAGCCAACGATAGGACGACAATTAGGAGAAAGGAAAATCCCAAGTCTTTGTTGATGTGCTGCCACCATGACATGTGCAATCACGTCGAGAGCCCTCAAACCAAAAATCTTATAAACGAGACTTTATTAGGTGAGGATAATGACTGTTTATAAAAGCATCTAATGAGATAACACTGGTGATCTTATGTTTAATGAATCAATGATAGAAGAAGAAACCAAGTTTAAACATTGAGAGTAAGAAAGTTTCAGTCAGTAAAGTTTTTTCAGTGCAGCTATGTCGATTACTTTTTAAAAAATTTGACTAAAGAATACATGTTTTCGAGACTTCACAGTCATTGTTCATGTCACATGTCGATAAATCATGAATAATATTATTTTAATGAATAATCAATTTGGGAATTCAAACATTTATTACTCACTTTTTTTTTATATATATATATATATATAGGGTTACGAAAGGGACAATAACGAAAACACATGGTGTTTCATTAATAATGGAAAATATTTCAACTGTAGAGTCTGAAGATGAAGGGTGTTTCATTCAAAGATGTAAACATTATTTCTCCTCATTATTTTGAAACTATTTGACGTATCCGTATCATATCATTCATATTTCGCAGGAAGTGCAGATATGGTAAAACATGAAAGTTTCAATTGCCTCATAAATGCATTTTTATGACAAAAAACACAAATCAAACTAGAAATAACTTTGTAGCTTTATGTTAAACTTTGAATATTTCGAAAAATAATGACTATCGTTACGTACATCGAAAAATTATACAGCGTTGGTATAAAAATGGCAATTCCACCAGTTGCGTAGAATTTGGTGGGGGGTCTTCTTCTTCTTCTTTTGGGTTTCTTGGGGGGGGGGGGGGGGGGGGGTTAACCACTAATTTGTTCCTGTCGTACGTTTATGGCAGTCATGAAACGTTCGTTTAACATTATTTAGCAAGCACACAGCGTCTACACTGATGTCTGCCAAATATGATACGGATAAGTCAAATTGTTTAATCTTCGAGTAGAACACCCTGTAGCTCAAGGATTCAAATTTTATCTTAGTGATTAGGGTTGAATGTTGATATTTTGAGCCCAGGATTATACAACTAAAATATTTGAAATCAATAAAAAATTATCCTGTATAATATAAAATATAACCACATTTTATTATAAACGTTCGAAAGATAATCAAATTCGCCAGATGATGAACATTATTTACTACAAATATTAATATCCTCGAATCATTTTAGATGATGTTACTCAAGACACTGCGAACAGATATCAACAGCAAGATACTTTTTTGTACTCTGACTCGGATGTTTGGTTCAGAGCAGCGACCATAGCTGTTCCCATCTGTGGAGCTGTTATCCTCTTCGTTCTCATCGCTTTGGCTGTGAAAATTCTCAAGAACGAACATGAAAGTTCCACCATTCATAAACTGGGGTGAGTATGATGATTATGGTAAAACGAAAAAAAAAAAAAACTCGATCACAAAAATGAAATGAAGCCTTTCACGTTTTCACACAAACACAGTTCGATTGTGTATTTCTGGTATTTCTGTAGTTTAATTTCCCACTCAAGATGTTTACTCCTCGAATGATGTGTATAATGTGTATCATCAAACATTGTATATCCATCAAAAGTCAAATTTTTTGAATATCTCCTAATATAATGAAATTATGAGTCACAAATTGATAATTATGTGAGCTATAACAAGAATTCATACCGGAATTAGAATATTCAATATTGCAATGTCACGAAATGAGAAAATAAGAGGTAAACTACTGAAGATAAAAACCTCAGAATGTATGGTCTTAATATGAAAACACGATAAAAACTTGAAGGGCACTTTGAATCCCTATTTTCGTGGATTTCAAATGTACTTTGAATCCCCAGGGATCCAAAATAAATTTCTTTGCAATAAAAGCTGAATTTAGACTTTTCTCAATAATTTCCGCTCAAGAGCGCAAATGCTGTCACCTAATGACACTCCTACGAAAACGTAAATTTTCACTCTCATTTTCCTGCTACTCTTTCCGACTCGTTGCCCAACTTCCCTTCGCTTTGCAGGCCCGCCATGTACGTCCACGCGATGCCGCAGCAGCCCAAGGGCTTCAAGGACGCCCCCATGGGCGGCCCATACGACCGCCTGCTGAGGGCGGGCTGCGCTGCCCCTTCCCTGCATCGCGAAGCCTTCCGCTGCCCGGGGCAGCACCGCACGCCCCTCCTGCAGCCGTGCGCCGGCAGGTACGATTTGATGGCGCCAGGGGGCGCTGCGATCATCCTGGACATCGAGAAGAGCTCGCAGTCGAGTGCGGTGAACTATGTGGGGGGTGGGGATAAAGTCTGTGCGGGGAAAACTTTTGCGGCGTAGTTCAATTTGCTCGGGGGGAGGGGCTTCTAGACCTGTGCCGGAGCCTTTGAAAATGGTAAAAAGTGGGAAAAGATTATAGTAGGATGGAAACCATTGGAAAAGGATGAGAATATGACAAAAATTGACGAAATAATAATATACGGGCGAACTGAGGTCGGGAAGTGGTATGGGGGTGGGTTCTTGAGGTTAAAAAACTGTTCATCTCGATTTCCGGCAAAGCTTCTAAAGTCCTATGGACAAAAGTTGAAAGACAAAGTTGTAGGTAATAAAAAGATCTACAACTTTTGTATCGACACTTCTTTCACCTATTCAAATAGGTTTCATCTCACTATAATTTTTTTTATTCCAATAATTATCGACCCTGGTTTATTCGACCGTCCCCCCCGTTTTCGAATTGAAGGCTGTGAAAATGTATCCAATTAACTGCCTGAGGCATGATCTGAATCGCAAACAGAGAGGTTAGGTTTGTGCCAAGACTGAGGATCAGGAATCCACACGGGTCATCGCGTTGATAGAGGTTTTTCTGCGGCTTTTTGAATTACATATTACCACCGAGATGCTAATCGGTTATTTCTGATGCTGGGTAGCATTTTTGGTTGCTAGCAGCTTGAGTTGAACTTCAACTCCTTGGACTTGTGCAGCAGTGTCAATGTTATTTGTCTCAGAAGTAACTATGTCATCAAGAAAAGACAATGTTGGTTGGTGATTGATTTATGTTGAACACAATACCGCTTTTTTCCGATCTCATCATGTGTATTTTGACCCCTGGAACATAATTTCGATAATAAAAAACTATGGAAAAACACTTCGTGGATATATTCCATTCGGGATTTCAGAATATATCACCTGTTTCATCGATTTTATCTGAGTTTTTTTTATATAATTGCTATAATCATCCTTCTACATCCATTATTGGACAATGACTATGTTGCCATGATACTTACATAAAAATCACATTTTCTGTTGATCACTTAGTATTTCCCATCAATAGTCATTTAAAAATCAACTTGTTTTTGATATTAATGCTTTTGAAAACACGAAATTTTCAAGAATTAGCGGAAAAATATAGAAATTATCACTTAATCTTCCAAACAAACAAAACTCGCCGGGAATCAATCTGAAATTTTGTTTCTGGTACAAAAAAAAATGTTTATCAAAATATAGATTGCTGTAAATTATGAAATAAGAAAAGTAATATTAATAAATGACATATTCGTTATGTTTTCCTAGATAAAACACATAATAAACCATTGAACATATGTTCAGTGTTCTAGAAGAATATAATCAGATATACTTATCGAAAACTTTGAAGTAAAAAATGGTGAAATTTCGAACTGAGGCATAATTTATTTCGAAAAGTATTGATTTGTTGACGGTTTCATTATGGAATTAATCTTCCTGAGGTCAAAATACATAGCGTCATGTTGTTGAATTTACAAAGAGTTGTAATGTTTTTTTTTAATAACAAGTTGCACTGAATCTGATTTATCTGCTCTCAAAGTGGCGTATATTTAACGATTTTTATCCCGATAGAAACATGAAAAAATAGTAAATCTTAAATTGCATCTTCTCAGAAATTATTCAAATCCGTATTCGCCACTCACTTAGTTAATTCAACGACGATATGTAAAAACAAAAATTTATATCGAAAAAGATATCAGATGATAAATGATGCATAGTTAATCAATTTCATTCTAAATATTGTGTTTCTGGGGTACAAAAAATATATTTTTCACATGATGGATCCAAACTTATCTTTCATCCTGATTAAGAGGTCTATTAAGTCTGAATCAAGAAAGAGGATATCAAATTGCCACCTTTAGTAGATCTGAAAAGTAAGTCCAAAATATACTCATCAGGAAAATATCTTCAAGATATATAGGTCTTTACAATATTGTGATCAGATGAAGAAAGTTGATATACATTTCCTTATTTTATATTGACTTTGTTTCCTGTGGATTCCTGTTTCTATTTTATTTATAGGTTCGAATCAGATAATTTTGTATGTCTTTTGAAGATTCATGAATAGAAATGTGATGCCTTAACAATAATTATGACAATAATAAAGGACTGCTCAATATTAGGTTTAACTCTTGTATATATGTATAGTTTTGTACTTATTCATTTACTTTTGATAATCAGAATAGGAGAAACAATGTCTTCACTAACTTAACTATGATTGGTTAATTATATAAAGTTATGTGTATACTTCCTACATATTTATTGCATTTTTTCCTGTGTATTCGTTTTGCAACAATATTTTTGTAATAATGTGAGGCTTTTATTGAATAAAAGTTCATTTTGATCAACAATAATTTTATTTCCCTTGTTACTTCCACCGCTAATTTCAGAGGTTTAAAGAATCTAACAAAAAACATCAGTGGTGCTGCAATGTTCTTTGAAACCTGATACTCTTAGTTAAACGCACCAAAAAAATTGTGAGGGATACTTTGAAAGTGACAGCATTCTCAACTGTACTGCTTGGAATTGGAATCAAAAGCAAACACAAGATTTACTTATTCTGGGCCAATTTTTTTATTGAAAATATTCCCATTATATGGACACTGAACAAGTTAAAATATAAACATCAGAGACAATATACTTCTACACATATTTTCATTTAAAATTATCACTGGATAAAGTAACACTAATGTAACTCTGACAAGTCATGAATTTCATCAATGAGCAACAAGATAAATTGCAGATATATGAAGCCATAATCATGGATATAATAGATACATGTAATAAATAATGGATGCCAGCTAAATAATATCATTGTTCAATAAAAAATCTATGATTCAAATTTACACTTTGATAAAATATAATTGTTAATGTTGATTCAATCAACAATAAAATTTAATTTTCATGATATTGATATTTTCCTTTCATCAGGGAGACTAATGATTATATAAGTTTACACAACATTTAAAGCTATAGTAGCAAAAGCACATCATGTTGACAATTTAATTTAAAAAAAGGTTGATGAACAATTCCAATTCAAGAAGAAAAATTCAATACAAATTAAACAGTAAATTATTTCAGTATTTACAAATTCAGGTCTGGTATTGTTTAATAATAAAGTTCTACTCAATAATAGCAACCTAATTTCACTGAGAAATAATAAAAATTCAAGACAAATATGAAAGCAAAATGAAATAGGAAGCTATTCAATTTTGGTGATTGATTCTCAATTTGTAAGTGAATCATGTGACTAATGAACCAAAAAATTATTTACAAAATTAAAACTAATCCAAATACCACACCAATACACCTATGAGAAATTCAAATAAAACTATTATCTTCTTAAGTTCAGTCATATCTTGCAGCATTTCAAGTAGAAATTTGCTACTAAGATGAAGTCAAACAGTTGAAATCAATTATTTATTTTTAAGTCTACATGAGTGGTTTGCTATTTGTAGTCACTTTTTCCATTATAGATTTTACATAAGCCTCATGAATTTGTTTTGTAAAATCTGCATTATTTTTTAAAAGATAAATAAGAGCTTGAGCTAGCTGTCTCTCTGTCAATAAATCAATGTGATCATCTTGAATCTCTGTTAAAATATTTGACTCATTGGACTTGGGAGTAGTAAACATCATTGGGGTCATCAAATGAGGTTTGTTTATATCCATCATCTGTGTAAATGGAGAAGATCCCAGAAGGTCATTATTCTCCTCTTTGTCAGTCAGAGTCCTGCTTTGATTCTGCAAAAAGAAGGCCAGAGGTGAAGATTGTGGCTGAGACTTTTGAAGTGAAGAAGCCTTCAGGCGGACACCACTTTCTGTGTACATTTTAGTCTCAGCAGTGCTACTACCAGGTATAGGTATGGGGACACTTCTCCTATCCCCATTATCTGAGGGGCCCTGTCGGTTATTTAATTGCTCTTGAGGAGTGATTGAACGTTGCTGCTTTTCTATATGTTCAACACTGTGGGCTGGGTTGGACATAAGCCGTTGCAAAACATTTTCACCATTACCTCCCGACACACTAGGTTTTTGAGCCGTCTTGGAGCTTGCTTTTGCAAAAAAGTCCATGACACTTTGAGATGTGACATCCGGTACCCTTGGAGTTGACGAAAAAGCGGGAAGTCCATCATGTCTGGTAGGAGTTCGGTTGAAATCTTCCTGAGCCCTAGTCAACATGCTAAAGATGTCAACTCCATTGTCAATTTTCCTCAAGTTTTCGTCGTCTTTGCCTTTAAGTCCTTCCATGATGGATTCAATGAATATGGTGATGCGAATGCACTCTTCTCGATTGAAGAACCAAATTCCGAATATTTTGCTTTTGGAGTTTCTGTACAACAAAAAAGGAACTTGCATCTGATGATCGAAGTCTTTCACTATTGGTTCTATTAGGTTGTCGGTATTCAACCTGTTCATAACCATCATGCTATGAAATGGTTCTCCATTTCTACTATATATAAATAACGCACCTTCAGTATCGGTTTTTTCCCACTCGTTGATATCAGTATTAAAAATGTATAACGCAACGTGACTAGCACTTGCTAATATATCTTTCACGTATGGATCAACTCTTTTGATAGACGTTAAACTCATACGCAATTCAACAGAATCGGCCATGTTTATTCCGTAACCGACACCAGTGACAGATGACAAATCACGATATAAACACAGTCACAAACCGCATCTCATAAAATATGACAGAAAACAAAAACTTGCTACTGACTGACACACTTGACACACATCAACGTCATCCACCATCATCACCCGTAAAGTCAATTTCTGGGATTCTGATGTCTTTTCACTTTATTTTGTTTAGATGAAATCAGTGGAGTTTTGAAAAGAAAATATTGATGTTTTTTAACCATATGATGAATCAGTGGATGTAATCACGGCAGTTGAAAACATTGAAGGAAAATGTCGCGCTCCATTCGTGCTGAAACTCGAAGCAGAGCAAAAGATGATATCAAGAAAGTCATGAATGTTATCGACAAAGTTCGACACTGGTGAGTTTCGAATAAAGTAGTTAGGTGTAGAATATACTTTACCATATATTGCTTGAAGGGAGAAAAAATGGGTAACAATTGGAGATACCACTATGAAAATATTCAAGTGGGTGCCAGTAACAACACATGAACCTAAAAAACACTTGAAACATAGAGAAAACAAGGAAAATCTCCGAAAGAGTACAGTATTAGACACTTCTAATTCAAACTCAAACTTTAGCATAGCTGAGGATTCTAATACTTGTAAGTATTGTAATAAATAGGTAATACAAAAATGACCATATTGTTTTCAAGGTTTTTCAACAGTCAGTGATTCTCAGGGACCAACAGATTTTTCTTCATCTCACATGACTTTTTCTGAAGACTCTAACTCACAGAGTAGTGAGATGGTTCCTATGAAGAGACTCAAAACAGATTGATACTTTATTAAGTCTGATGAATCTCACATTTTGTCACCCACTATGTTGGTGATGTTATGTTTTTTGTAAATTACAAATTATTTTAGGTAGTGTTCAGTATTTATATTAATTTCAACATTTTTTCATGCAGCAGATAATTTGTATATAATTTTATAATAAGATATGTTGGAATTACAATTAATTTACAAATAATGACATGGTTTTCAATTAATTGTTATGTTCCTAATTTAGACAAAGCTGGCTCATCATAGAATAAAAAAAATATCAGGCTCCAAAAATTCATCTTGTGGGTGTAAATAGAAGTGGCAAATCAGGAATCATCAAATATCAAATGTGTACTGAACATTTGTAGGATAATCATGTTCATTCTTTTGTTGGAAATAGGTATAAAAATTTCAGGACTATGAAAAAATCTTATTTAATTCTAAACAACCTGTATACATAATTATTGACAAGACATTATGGAAGATTATGAACAGACCTTTACAAATATTTATAATATCACTCACAAGTTCAACAAGACATTTATTGAACAAAAAACAGGATTCTAACCAACATATGATTCAGTATTGGACGGTAATCTTCATAAAAGAAAACTGTTCTGCATCACAAAATTCTAATCCCATTTTTTTTTTTCAAACAGCTGCCTTAAGTGTCAAAAATTTATGTTAATTTTTCAAAGTCATAATTTACTATAAACTGTGAATATTCACAGGTCTAAGTTGAACATTTTGTTCCAAGCCAACAAAGTTTTTTCTTAAATTATTCAGTTTGCTTGCGATAAAGTCTTCGCAAAATTCAACTAGTGATTGTCGGTTTTTTTTGAAGATTACAAAAATTTCTCAACAAAAGCTTCTGGATTAATACATATGGGGTGAAAGGTATGAGGTTAAATTAAATTTAACACCTCCATCACCTATCTAAAACTGAATTTCACAGCATCAAATTACATTTTTTACAGCGATCTCACCAACACAAAACTATTTACAATCTAAGTATATAAAATATAGATTTTCTGAAATCCACCGTCATTTAGGCCTCAAACAACTTTATAGATACAAATGTGACTAGAAGAAAACAAAAACGTGTTGCGGAGCTTGTAACCAACATCTCTGGATAGACAACATTATAGTTTAAATATCGAACCACTCAGCTTATTCCCGGAGAAAATATAGAACTGTGTTGAACGGGAAATAACCGTCGAAATGAAGTTCAAACATTAGTCAAATTGAAGTTTCAGCTGTATAAGAACAGGTCATCGATCCCTCTGTACAATGTTTTTGAAATTGACATAGTTTGTACATTTCCAGTAATTTTATATGAATGAAACTGAACAGAACTGGAATATTTATTGATTAAGGTACGAGTCATAGCATTGAAATCTGCTACAGTTGGAAACTGGATGACTAAAATAAATTCGTGAATATAATACTTGACCTCAAAAATGGTCACCCTCCAGAATTTTTTCATTCACTCCAACCATTTGTTCACGTTCATGACTAAACAAGTCGCTGATGGTAATGCTTGAAAATTGTCCATTAAGACTCCCCCCTTAATAATAATCGATGAGATGACAGTATTCTGGTTGGATGACAGATCGTATCTAGAAATCTTGTGCATGGCAATCAAATATTCAAATGATTAGGAAACGAAAATAGTATTCATTAGGTATTGAATTTCTGCAGGATTGATTCTAATTTAATATTATAACACTGAGCACATATTGCACTCCACGTTGGGCGTCAATATTTAGCAAGTTCAATGTACAAGAATTCCCAAAGTCTGTTTTTGAAAAACAACTGAAAAATTCATTGCGACGCACATCAGGTGACCTCAGATTTAGTGGGAATTAAAAAAAAAGTGGTCCTTGGTGCCAAAAAATAATAAATTGTGCAAGGATAAATAATGCATTATTTGGTTTAAATCACAGATGTCTGGTAGAGAATATTGTATAAGGTCATGTGCATCAATATATACAGAGCATGACTACACCTAGTGACAAGACTAAATCGTGATTTTATAATTAATCTCCTGCAGAATGTCTATTCCTCAAATACTTGATTAGTTTTGAAAAATGCTGTTTCCAGATAAATCAAGGGTACATACTCAATGTTTCTTAGTAAAGGAAAGCAATAATTTTTTTTTTCATCTGATTCAAAATTGGTACATGAGGTCCTCGTTGGATCCCCAACACATTTTTAAATAAAATTTTTCGGCACCAAGGAAAACTTTTTTCAAATTCTCGTCAAATATCAGGTCACGTGATATAAGTCGCAACGGACTTTTTAGTTGTCAGATATGCAGAAACGAACCGTCCTCCACTAGAGTTTTTCATAAATATCAACAAATTTTTTTCCCATTTGTAGCCAACTTCATGGTGGACGCTGAACACACTCACATCTTGGACCCAATTTATACTAAATGAAATTTGAATTCAGAAATTGGTTACACCCGTGAACATGCCCGAAAGAGAGTCAATACTTCTCCGGTATTTCCTACGCTCTGAAGCAATAAACATCTCTGTCGAGGAGAAACCGAAACATGCGAACGGTCAAGCTCAATCGCTCTCCCCACATTGGGCGCCAATAACCGCGCACCCAACGTTGGACGCCAGAGCTACCCACCTTGGACATCCGTGTACACCACGTTGGACGTCAATATCCGCGCACCCCACGTTGCGCACTAATATATCCGTGCACCCCTTCTTGGGCGCCAATATCAGAACACCCCACGTCGGGCGCCAATATCCGCACGCTCTACGTTGGGCGCCAATATCCGCTCACCCCTCATATATCCGCTCACCTCTCATTGGGCGCCAATATCAGAACACCCCAAGTTGGCTGCCAATATCTGCACGCCCTACGTTGGGCGACAATATCCGCGAACCCCACGTTGGGCGCCAATATCCGCGCACCCCACGTTGGGCGCCAATATCCGGGCAGCTGTTGGTTACTTTCCCGGCAACACGCGCCACCCCAAGCCCGCCGCCCTACTTCCTGTCGAAGATCCTCAGCTTGGACGCGACCGCCCCCTCGCAGATGACCAGCCGCGAGCCGGCCGGCCGCGGCGCCGCCAGCTGCGTCGGCGAGCCGGCGGCCGCCGCCGAGTGGTGCCGCTCCAGCGACCTGCGCAGCGCTGCGACGCGCGAGCTGAGCTGCAGGCCGCCGCGAGCGCTGCCCGGCCGCCGCAGAGCGCCGCCCTTGCGCTCGAAGTACTCGACGATGGCAGAAATGTGCGGCTGCGGCCCGCCGCCTGAAGGCCCGCCGCCCGCGTCCTCGCTGCTATCCGAGTAGACGGATGAGGCGCGCTTGCGCCACGCGCGATCGAGCTCGTCGAGCGAGGGAAGGGAGCCGGCGGCGGTGCCGCTGCCGCCCCACAGGCTCGTCGGCGACAGGCACTCACCGACGCTCGAGTAAAAGCCGGACTCGCACGAACCGCGCCTGCGCAGCGGGGCGCCGCAGCCGCCTTCAGAGAGGGTCGAGCCCGAACCGGACCTGGAATCGCAAGGGAATCGGTCGGGATCACACTTTTCGGGGATAGTTTCGATTAGCTGCCGGATAAAGTTAAACTTCAACTGACCGATACATTGATATTGATAAACCGGGACTGAGCCAAACAAAACGAACCAAACCAACCTGTTGATGTGCGCGGCGGCGGCGGCGGCGGCGCAACCTTTGCGGACAGCCGTTGGCGAGCCGGGCAGCGACCTGGGCGGCTCCTTGGGCGGCACCGCCACCGCCGTCCCCACCGCCGCTGGCGCCATCTCGAGGCACGAGGAGAAGTTGCCCAACAGCTTGGTGGCGCCGCGCAGGCGCGCCAGCCCCAGGAAGGGGTTGGTGGTGCGCGGCCGGTAGTGCGGGTCTTGCCGGCACATCAGGAGGGCGTGGCGGCGCGCCTTGTCGCCGGGCGTCGCTAGCGCCGACAGCGACAGCGTCGCGGCGTCCTCGGAGAGCGACCGCCGGTGCAGGACTGCAACGGGGCCGGTGTTAAATTATTTCACAGAGACAATGACGTCAAAAACTGAGGAGAGTTTGAATTTACACATATCGAAGTGACGTTTTCGAACAGTTGAATTTTTTCATATCAATATATAAAAAGTTATGTGTCGCAGAATGTTGCCAAACGTTTTTATCACATTGACGTCGTGTGTTCCGGAAGCGGTTATTAAATAAAGGGGTGACCGTGATGAAGGAAACGTTAGTTACGAGATACCTGAACGAAAGTATTCTTCACGATTTTGGTTTTCAATAATTTCTGAATTCATTTCAAGATTCAGCAAATTATTTTCGTCGACATTTTTTGAGTCCTTGTAAACTTTCCACAGTGACAATTCGTTTTCAAACACTCTCATCGAGGGTGAAAACAGAAAATACACTCTAATTTTGGCGAATTTCCCACGAGGACCTCGAAAATGCATCACAAAGTATTTTCACAAAAAAAATACTCGATATACGTACTCTTTTGGTGTTGGGTAGCGTTATATTGGTGGGCAAGAACAGTCAGTTGTTCCTCGCTCTTGGCAGCGCAGTTGGCCATCCTCTTCTCCTTTTCCACCCTCAACTTCACCTCTGTCAAAATGTCGCTCAGCATTTGCACGTTCTCGGTGAACGTGGGGCGACACTTGGGATCCACATTGCAACATCTGGAATCGAGAAAATTAATTAACATTCAATAAAAAATCCAATAGAAATTTTCTTTCCTAATATCCTTTTACTGGCTTGCATGGTGTTCCTCCGTGAACATTATAGCACATATTAGAAAACCTTGCAGATGAGACAGTCAGACAAAGTGAATAAAATTAGAGATGTCGAAACGAAAGCGCAAATTTGAAGGTCCAGTCATGAGATATGGGCAAGCGTCAAAATATTGATCGAGTGTTGTTTACATCGTCGTCATAATTTTGTTGGTTATGTTACAAATGTTTTCGTTTTACACGATTCACGATCCAGTATTTCGGATGAGTTTATGTTCTTACAATGTATAATATATTTTTCATAAACTATAATTCAGAAGAAAAAGTAATGAAGGTTTTGAGGATTATCACAGCACAGATGAACACGGAATGTGAATTAGGTACAATAATAGGTTTATTGGATATCATTACTGTGTATATGAAGATTGCAAATCATCTTCAAATAAATCGGAGAATATCAAATTACATACAATCCATTTGATGAGAATATCACCATTTTTGGAAGGAAGTTGAGGAATTCAGAGTCTGATCATTTATTAGATAATCGAATCGTGTTTTTTTCCTGATGACAATGGATGGGATGGATTCGAAATATTCGAATTCCATCGTAAAATTCATTCAGACTACATCTCAATTCCAAAATTAATTCAATCACTAAGAAGTAGGTAACCTTCTATATTGGTGTTGATTATGCATTACTAAAATGGCGACATTGCACATCAGTAGTTTTAGCGGTGACAACGACTATCCGGCAACTGCGATGAGCAAAATTTAAAGGTCCGAGCTCAATGAAAACGGATATCGGTACATCAAACAAAATGAACGGAGTGTCTCAGCTGTAAGGTTTTCTCATCTGTGATTATAGGTTCTCCTCTCGTGCAGTCAAAAAAAAACACCGAAAAATCGTGTTTGCTTCTCATCACTCACCTGAAAGCCAACTTGAGAAACTCAGGTACAACGTTCGGCTCGCACATCTCTGTGAATGCCAGATAGTCCAGGCCGAAATTGTCGGTCCTCGGCAGGTAATCTGGATCAGCCTCGACCCGAGCTATCACCTCACACAAGACGATGCCGTAGCTGGAAATAAGGAATTACATCACATTGTGATTTTCTATTGAAAAAATTAAAAATATACTAATAAGTGTCAATTTAAAATAAGAAATTGGGGGTAATATCCGGTAAAACCTGAAGTGTTAAAAAATGTGCTATACCTACATACCGAATTGTACTTGTATATATTGCAGAAACAAAAAAAAGTAATAGTGGTGAGCCATTTCCAAGAAACACCCGGTATTATCGCAGACAAATATTTCATAAATCATAAATTATGTTATATCATAAAATCATATCTCATGAGATGTTATCTCAGAATCTATAACATATTACATCGAGCTATTGTCGTCAGTTTTACCAATAATGGAAACTTTCTCATTTACAAGTAGCTCAAAGTACATAAATTGGGAAGATTAATTTATAGTACAGGCATTTTCGGAAGGCGAACTGGGCGAAGGGTTATTCAATATGCCGGATTCAAAACTCGAATCAGCGATGCCAGATTTTGAAATTTTCAGTAGCATGGCAACAGTCAATTTAGAGCATTTTTTATCAATCTAATATCGGTGTTTGAAAACTAACCTTTCGAAAGATAATAATGAACAAGTTATCGGAACACATCTAAAGAGCGAATATTACTCAAGAATTTTGAAATTTCGGCCACTTATTTATTTGGTTCTTGCGAACCTACGAGGTGAGAAAATAGGAAATGAGTATTCAATAAATTATGAAACTATATTACATACTATTTTCAAGTAGTGAATGTGGAGGCCATTTTTCAATCTTCCCATGTATGTTATACCGACATCAATTTTGATGTTATTTTTATAAATTGCTGAATATTTATTCAGTATTTTTTCTCCACCTGGTAGATTCGCGAGAAAAATAACTTAATAACTGACCGAAACTGGATAATTCTCTTATTGTTTTTACGCTTTCAATGCGATACGGTAATGTGTACTTTGAGGCGGTTAGTTTTCCGACACCGATGTCTTCGTAACAAAACATTTTAGGCATAATGTATGGTTGATAAAAATGCTTTGAATTAACTAAATAATCAAAAAAGCATTACTATACAGGGTGTTCCAATTAACAAACAAAGTTATGCCACACAACAACTTCAAAAATTGTTAACTTCGCTGAATACAGCATATCGAATAACCCTTAAGGGCCACTTTATAAAAAACTTTAAGACCTAAGATTTATCACCTAACATTTAATACTTATCACTTATGACAGATGAATCATGGAAATATCATTGGATGTGTTATAAAACCATTTAAGACTTATGATTTTACACCTAAGACTTAAGAAGATGACCAACTTCCAACTTAAGAAATGGATGATAAATGATCATAAATGAAAATAGGAGATGCGCATGTTCGAGCAACGAAAAGTGACATACTGTTTCCCGCGATATTTGAATTTTGGGTTATATTTTCGAATATTATTTGTTGGTGTGGATAGTCTGTAATTATTTGGTTGCATTTATCAATTTTTTTATAAAAGTGACATAGTTTTCTATTTTGAAATCGATGTCATCAATAATAACTCCAAATGATAGCTATTTGTCAGATCAGAGGGATGCTCTTATGCAGCAAATTGCTTATGTTGGACTGACTACTATGTACACATGTCATCATATAGAGGAAAACAGCAATGTACTGTGGAAAATTTACTGAAAAAATCGATTGGCATGGAATCTCCATGGAATTTTATGAAAAATGGAATATGCCAAACTGCATTGGTGCCCTTGATGGAAAGCATATTCAGATACAAAATACAAAACATGCTGGAACAGGATACTTCTCCTACAAGAAGACTTTCAAGCATAGTATTGATGGCTATATGTGAATTATGTGATTCATCTCATAAATTCATCTTCATTGATGTAGGCTGTCCAGTATCAAATCATGATGGAAATGTATTCCGTAATTCAATTTTCCATTTCTACCTGCAGTTTTCTAAGATAGGTATATTTGGCCAATTTTTTTCCAGGCAGTTTTCCTGGCGAGTTTATTTCAGAATAACTACTTTTTTATCATAAATATGCCTGAATTCTTCAACTTGTTGAATTAATAGAGCATATCGTCCATGACACAAATAATATTTGATTAAAATTGAAGAAAATTCTAACAAAAACAATAATAATAGATATAGGTTAGAACTTGCCAACCTCAAAATTATTTGTTCCATGTCAAATATTCCTAAATCTTAAGTTTTTTTATAACAGAATGAACTGATCAGCTCTTAAGTCTCAAATGTTAGGTGATAAATCTTAAATGTTAAAAGTTTTTATAAAGTCACCCTCAGTAGTAAATTCTGTTGAAATCACACTGAATTAGGAGATAATCCACTGTCCTTGTAATTTTTCCTAAACCTGCATGTGGGGTCTCACCCAAGGATTAAACACTTTCTATCTTCGTACGTTGGCCAAATTTCAACTGCACATGCGTGGATTTCATTGTCATTTGACGTCACCAGTGCTAATGTTTACTAAATCATTTGAATTTTGTTGCAATGGATTTCTAGTGCCAAAAGCTCCTTCGTTTTTCGTAAGTAAATGGAAATCGAATCAACTATCAAGTGTTTTTCAACTGTTCTTCGATTTATTGAAAATAGTTGAGGTATGAATTAGCTTTCGAAAAATTCGGTAGTGTTGACTGATTCCTCAGGCAGTGTTACTTCGAGCTATTTTCATTCCAGATTTTGAGGTTAGGTAAGTGCCAAAGTTTCTTGCAAGAACCAATCTCTCGAAAAATGGGTTCTACCCTAATATTCCACAGAACGGACCCAAATTTTGTAGCGGAATCCTCCACGAAAATTCTAAAATCGAAACAACGAAGTGCTTGAGCACAAAATGACCATCAAATCTCGCTAGACATCAGTTCAACTAAGGAGTTATCTACAGGAAACGAGGGTATCTACATTTCTGAATATCATATGACGCAAAAGTAAATTAGCACACCAACTAGAAGAGCCCAAAAAATCGAGAGAAACAAGTCACAAATACCGGCAAAAATGCACGGCAAAAACGTTCCATTCGCCTTCCGAAAACGCCTGTCTCGTCTGTTTGCACATATTTACCTGAAGATGTCGCAGCGTTCGTCGTAGGGCAGGCCTTTGAGCATTTCCGGCGACATCCAGTAGGCGGAGCCGACGATGGGCAGTTTGGTCTTTTCCTCCGGGTCGGGGATTTCGGTTGACAGGCCGAAATCAGCTACGAGGGCGCGGACCTTGCCGTTCTCCAGCGGTTTCACCAGGATATTCTGGAACCGGAAATTACATATTATACTGTAACAAAGCATTTCATTTCAGTTGAGACTGCCAGGTTTCTCGGTTGTTATTAAAGATAGAGCCTAGAACTCAAGATGGCCTGGTCAGATTTTGCTACTTTTTTTCTCGCAACTTTTTGTCCATCCGTTATGAATTTTATAAAATTCCGCCATACTGGTGGTCACGTGGCACATCAAATCTGACGTTTTCCGATTGACAGAAAGGATCCTCTATAAAATATTTCTTGTAAAACTTTTTGCGTTTTGATTTTTACGTTTCGCCTTCTGATTAGTGAAGCAAAATCTGGAATCGAACTGACGCAAAAGCGCATTCACAACAAGAACTGTTTTGATTTGATTTCAAGTGAGCATAACCTCTACTTTTATAAAGAAAAATCAGATTTCCATTTTTTTTTCTGACTCCTCATAATAATGAATAATATCCATGCAGTGGAAGTGACGAAAATTACTTCCAGTGGAATGTTGTGTTCTGGTCACCACTTTTAAATCGTCTCTTACATATTTTACAGCGTTTCACCATCCTTTAAATTCGAATTGAACAGAATAAACAGGGTTTTCAAGAAAAATCCTATTCAAATTTTCACACACTGGAAATATGCCGTTTAATGAACACGTTTTGCGCTGTCACTGTCAGCGTTCGGTCAATTATAGGTTGATCGAAATTGGCGCATTCACCAAAAATGCCGTAATCTCCAGAAATACGTGCTATTAATAAACCACTTATATATAAATGAATCATTGCATTATATGACGAAGATTGAATACATAGCTTTTGATACACTCATATGACTCATATAAGTACCAACAGAAGGATATATTTATTTGGGAACACTCTGAAAAAATGTAACTAAAAGAAACAAAAACCGCTGAGATCAAGGAGAAAAATGTACGGGCTCCCGAATCGTTCGGTTTCCCCGGTGACGTCAGACGACGAAGCGAGTCTGCGCCATATATCTAATAATAACTATATAGGTAACATGGATACCAGAGCTGAAGCCGACAAATAAAACAAATGACCGTCTGCGGGACAAATCGCAAATATGCGCATGCGCAAGTTTGAATTAAGAATCGACATTCGTTTTCATCATGGAGGAGAATAGCTTTCTAGTGAGCGACAAACGTATAATAATTATTGAAAATCAATCAAATGTGTCACGTAACCTTCAATTCGATATTTTTATTTTATCATAACATATAATTTTCAAATATTCATTCATTGATGGATTGTTGGACGATTTTGGATAATAGTTGATGATAGATGCAGAAATGGATGTGATCTACAAAGCGATACTTGCGTTTTGCATAGAAACCTGTGACGATAAAGTCATCGGAACAAGATTCGTGAGCTAATTTTTGATCAATCACTGTTATCACTCACTAATCACTTTTGTAAACAATCAGTAAGTACATGAATGAATATGTTACCTCTCTTTTACATAATTTGTGTTAACAAATATACCTAACCTATAAAATTCTGAAAACGTCAGTGGATTTCAACTCGTCAAAACCGGCGCATGCGCACAATTCATCATTAGCAGGCCAGACAGTGTTTTGTTTTTCCAAAACTGGCTTCACTTTCGCGTGAAGAGAAGAATAGGTGTTATCCATATAGTTGTTATTATAGGTGAGAAGGATATTGTGTTAGCACACAGGGCAAGGGTATTAAGTGACAGGTTGTAGGTTGAATCCGATCCGTGTGTGGAATGACAGTCCGTTTAGTGCTAGTATAGGTGGCACTGTACCAAACATCCGTATTCCTCACTGTTGCAGACTACATTGTGGTCTTCAAATAGTGACCGTCCCGTGAGTGGAGTGTCAACTGGCCTAGTGCAACTGATGAGGCTAGGCGAGCCGAAACAGACTGTCTTGCACCAGTTGACATTCCACACACGGAACGGATTCAACCTAAAACCACCCACCCACCCACCCACCTTGCTGGTGAGATCCCTGTGGATGACACCCCTCGCGTGCAGGTACTCCATTCCCCTGGCGACGTCCAAAGCGACGGCGACGCGCGTCGCCTGCGCTATCTGGACGGCGCGGTCGTGCACCAGCTGGTAGAGCGAGCCGCCGCCGATGTGTTCGGTGAGCGCGTGCAGCTGGCCCTGGTGCACGCACACACCCAACAGCCGGAGCACGTTGACGTGTGACAGCCGGTTCATCAGCTCGATCTCCTTGAGCATGTTGCGCCGGTTCGAGTGGCGCGTGTTCATCTTGAGCACCATCACGTGGCCGGTCGAGCGGTCAGTCACCTGTCAAAAGAGGACAAGACTCTCTCGATCAAAATGCGGGGGATTCGCCATCTGACCATGGTAGAGGGCAGGCGGCGTCCTCGAGGTTGGAAGTCATTTATCTATTAACTACGAATATCGATAATAAGGACAGCCTATCTGAAGCCGAAACAAAAGAGCATCGCTGGCAACAATGAATTTATGCGCATGCGCCAACATAAAAGTAGATGATGACAGTCAAGAGCGACTCTCTTAGTGTTTTTTCTCTCTTAGGTCCTCGCTGCTACTCAAATTGGAAATGATGGTATATGTCGGGTATCACTTTTGCGATCTTTTTCAAACAAGTAGGTTATATCTGTGTTTTGTTGATGTGAATTTCCTCGTTTCTCGTTATTGTTTTTCGATTGCGTGTTGAGTGTGTTTCATTAATTCAAATTTGTTAAGGTGATATTCGTAATTCAAGTTCAACACTGCTGTAAATATGTCCAGTGTCGGTGTCCAGGTCGTGTTCAGCCTCCAGGTTGTCTTCCACGATTCCAGAAATCAAGACACAATGGAGAAGTGCCTGTGCCATCAATGTGTATTAAAATATTGCAAAGATCAGGATAATTCATATGCCTACCATTATTTTGATCTTGATGCTTCAAATCCGAAAGGAGTGGTACGCTGAATTAGAAGATATCTGATTACTCTATGTCAAAGCTATACTTCATGTATTCTACCATCATCGGATATGTTCCAAATGACAATATTTATTTACATATGTATAAAGTAAGTTTTTTCTATGAATATGAGATCATGAATTATAGACATGTCATGATTTGAATTTCGCGTACGATTTGGCGCATGCGCCTTCAATCAACGTTGTCAATTAGAAAAGGATAGATATATGAAAATCGGCTTCACTTTGCTAACATTGTCTCTTATGGCGGATGGTCAATATTGTAGTTAATAGATATATGAGTGAATCTTTGTAAATATCTACTGAAAAGTATGATTTAATGAAAATTCAATTGTAAATGTCAAGCTCAGTGAATATTTGAGAAAAACATCAGGTTATTTTGTCCCTACGCCGGTATCCAGGCCGGATGACAATGGATTTGTCGGATAAAGGGGCCATACTTGTATCGAAAAACTGGCACTGAAAGGAATCAGAAACACAATAAGACAATAGAAGAAAAAACACAAAAATTATATAAACTACAGGGAGGAGGTGATGGATACAATTCCAGACGCATCTTACGTGCAGCTTCACCCCTATTACGGATAATAGTTGGCTAAGCCCATATAAACATAAGGAAGGAAGGATCACAATGCGGGCAACTCACATTCGCAAAAGTCCCAAAATGGCCATCGTTGAATGCACCAAAATTTTTTTTACTGCAAACGGTTGTTTTGAAGTTTTCCGAGGAATGTCATCAAGTGACAGTTTTGCCGATCGTGTGCAGATATAATGTCATTAGGTGACAGCATATTCGCACTCGCATCCATCATTGATGTTATAAGTTCAAATCGACCTCAAAATTATGGAAGTCATTCAGCAGTATCGAATTTCTACGTCGAATGTGCTACGACAGTTGTTGAGATACGAATTCATCTATTCGAAACCAAAGAGCATCTGCTAAACGAGAGACCTGCTTTTTCTCATTTTGAAATTTTGTAACTGTGAATGTAGTGCAATAAATAGATCCATGCTCCGATTGAGCACGGAATATAATAGATGACCATGATGAGTGACCTAAAAATTACACAACTAATAAGACGCAGAAGAAATAAATCAGCGAACTTTCAACAATTATTTTATTCCCACAATAGAAGTATAATAGAAGTACCAACAAACTCGATAACAAATAATCGAGGTTCCTACCACGTTTTTATTGCGAAATTTGATCTTCTCTCTCTAGTACCTATAGTAACTATATAGGAGAAAATTTAACACCCAGTATTTTGTAGAAGTAAAAATTTCTTAAACAACTCAAAGCAAGATATATTTTTGATTGATATATTTGTTGATACAATTGAGATGATATAGTAATAAAACAAGATACATTAGTTAGACATGTAAAAAATCCAATATGGCGACGATAAGAAAAACCAAAGTTGAGTGTTGTATTTCTGACATCAGGAACGCTATGGAAAATACGAAGACAGATTTAAATTCCTTGTGAAGAAGTGCCTCTAGAACGTCCTAGTTTAAAACGTCTAGTTCGCTTCGTTTTCGATTGAAAAAATAAAAACGAAAACTACACATTTCCGTTGTTTTTTTCCAATATTTCAAAAACGAAAAATGATGCATACAATTTTATTTCACATAATTGTTCAGCATGAAAATACTCAACTTTGCCCCAATTCACCCGACCTCGTATCTCTTATAATAACTGAGATCCCCATGGTTGAGCTCGAAAAACGGACACACTGTATAGGTCCTGCGGTCCTGCATATTCTTCGACATCTTCGTTTCCGTAAATTTCCTGTTCTTTGCCTGTATCCATCATAATATCTGCCTGCTCAGAGACCTCTTCCCCGATTCCTTTTTCATAATCATCATATTCTATATACCGGGTGTTTCAAAGTGGATGGAACATTAGAAGTATCTGGAGAACAGAGAGACAGATCATTTCGAAAATTTGTGGGCGTGGATAATCAAACCTGCTCTATCCGTCTAAAATATTTTCATTAATACAATGTTGCCGCTTCTATCGAAAAGTAGCAACAACTTTGTAATTTCAAAGGGAACACCCTGTATTTTATTTCGTTTTTAGATTCTTCCTGAAGAGCTGATTTCGTCGATATATCATACTTGGGGTATAGCGAGAAAGATTACAGAGATATAGGGTGTGAAAAATCGAGATTTTTCAACTTTATATAGGAATTTCTTGTGTCGAAGCTATTCATTTCAGCTCAAAACGGCTTACATGTCCCTATCTTAACTTTTCATTTACTATCTACTGAGATTTAATAGAAACCAATAGAGGGTGATGCAAAACTCAAAATTCTGAATCACCCATATTTGTTTCAATTAAATATCAATCGATAGTAAATGGAAAGTTCAGATAGGGACATGCAAGCCGTTTTGAGCAAGAATGGATAGATTCAGCACAAAAAATTCCTAATATTGAAAAATCTCGATTTTTCACACCCTATATTTCTGTAATCTTTCTCGCTATACCCCAAGTATGATATATCGACGAAATCAGCTCTTCAGGAATAATCTAAAAATTATATAAAATACAGGGTGTTCCATTTGATAAAACAAAGTTGTTGCTACCTTTTGATAGAAGCGGCAACGCCGCAACGCTGAAAGTATTTTAGATCGATTTAACAGAACTGATAACCCAAGAAACCAAATTTTCATAATAATCCTAAGTCCTGTTCTCCAGAAACGTCTAATAATAACCTACCATCGATCGTGAGTCCTTCCCTCATTCTCTTCCAAACACTATTTCATCAATTTTCGTAACCGCTGCTGATCTTTTTTTTTTATTCTGCCTTCTTCTTTATATAGAATGAAAATATTATTCTAATTTATAAAAAAAGGGTTTTCGACAACTCACCTCGTGTGTATCTAAACGAATTTTAGAATCTTGAAAAAATGAACTAATTTAATTGCTGCTGAATCCTGCAATTTCACTTAGATACGTAAGGTCGCTGGAGTAAGACTTCGAATCACACAATATCAGTAAAACCTCGAGTAAAACAAAAGAACACAGTAAAAATATCCCATACATCATGGACTGTGTTTATACGTCCATGCCATACATACTGGAGAAATAGTTTTAGGAAGGTACTAAAAGCATCAGAACGAGAGGTCGAGGTATTTTCGAAAAATTTCAGGATACAAGTGCTTGCGGAGTGAGGCTCCTCGCGAGCAAGATATATTTTTTCAATCTATATATTTTTTGATACAATTGTGATAGAATAGTTATAAAACAAGATAAATCAGACATCGAAAAATACACGAAAATGATGTTTTGTTCTGTTTTGTTTATGCATTATACTGATTTGATGAATATTATATGAAATTATATCATTCGAAAATATTCATAACAAAACCAAAAAGTGGAGTATAAAGTAATCCAATTAATAGATGTATTATACTGTTTTAACCTATAATCTTTTTAAAATTGCCAGATATCACAGTCGGTTAGGAGGAAGTTAAAAGTAGTCATGTGAGTTCGAATCCCCCTTAGATTTACATTTTTTTAAATCATTTTCTATTCCGTGCACCGCACTATATTTATAAATAGCGCATCAGTTATAACGTTGAGTAGTGTTTATTAGGAATACTTCGATATTTTTCACAAGATACTAGTCTTAACTAGACACTTTTCAGCTATATTCGTAGATAAAGTTTAGCCTTCTACTCGCGTTCAATGGCTATTATTCTTATTAATTATACGTTTGTTGAAGAATATACTATTTATTATACAGGGAGGGCCAATGGAAACTTTCCACCCTAATTTGTGGGAGTTCAAATCAACATCTTAAAAAACGCTCGAATACGTCGATATTTGATTTTAGGGGGAACTAATTTTCAGTTTTTTTCACCCCCGTAGCTTTAACCCTGTAGCTGGGGGGTGAACAACCCTCAAAATTTGAATAGGGAAAAGGGGTCGTGCCATACCTCTTTTTGAAGGTCTCATTGAGTTCTTCATGACCCTATAATTTTGCCCTATTATTGTCATCGATAACGAAATGACAGGTTGTCAAAATCTTGGTAAGAGACTATTGTTTTCGTAATAAAAATACCAAATCATTCGAGTTACCAGTGCAATAATCAGGTGGACACGTCAAATTTAAATTCCAAGCTGTTCAAAATGTCAGCCATGAACATTCCACAATTTTGATTTTCAATCCCACAAATTTCCCACTCTATTTCCAAGAGTTTGACAACCTGTCATTTCGTTATCGATGACAATAATAGGGCAAAATTATAGGGTCATGAAGAACTCAATGAGACCTTCAAAAAGAGGTATGGCACGACCCCTTTTCCCTATTCAAATTTTGAGGGTTGTTCACCCCCCAGCTACAGGGTTAAAGCTACGGGGGTGAAAAAAACTGAAAATTAGTTCCCCCTAAAATCAAATATCGACGTATTCGAGCGTTTTTCAAGATGTTGATTTGAACTCCTACAAATTAGGGTGGAAAGTTTCCATTGGCCCTCCCTGTATTTCTTCCAACACTGTTGTGAATCTTTCTAGGAATGTACAACCTTTTATCCCCAACTATCGGTGTCCATCAAAATTACAGAACATTTCCAAAAAAAGTACTTTACAACTATAAAAAATATACCAACTAATAATGTGAATATTTCATACCAGATACACAAAAAACCTTAAAACAAGATCCTGAACATAAGAGCCAATGCGTTCTATTTATAAATGCAATGTTTATGGTTGTATCGTCACATCGAAATTTTCGCCAATGTTTTTATAGCCGCATTGGCCCTATTTCAAAACGATACCGTCCTAAAATGCCAAAAATCATGAGTCACACGATTCGTTCCGTCGACCCCCAAGGCGATTCCGCAACAATATACAGGGTGTGTTGTAGAGGGTACTGCCGAAGGTTATTCGACTTAGCTGGAAAACGCGGGAAAAGAAAAACGAAAATAATCGGTGGGATTCTAACTCATCGGGTCCATATCACGGTCTGAATATCGTCTTGAAGAATTTTAGAAAATGCTAAACACTTTCACCCGCCAAGTCGATGAACGTATCATGCACCGGAACATCTGCCGTGGTCTACCGTTGTTCGCTGAATTCCGGATTTGTTTTGCAGATAACGCGAGAAATTTCATGGAAATAATTGGCAACAAATTGGCTGTCGCTCTGGGAACGATCGGTTTATTTTTCCGCACGCAGGGCGCGGATGAATCGAGATTTTTTCGAATTCTACAAACACGGTACACGGTGGTCTAGATTTTATTCAGCATATTGGTTGCGTGAAGTTTGCGTGCATAATGATGGGTTTATAGATTCAATTAAACTAACAACCAAGAATTAACAATTAATAATCAGGAACTAACAATTGAGAATCAGATGTTGAATGTTACATAATTGAAAGCTCAATGTCATTTCAAAGTGTTGAATTAAATAATATTATTCATCAAATGAGCAAAAAACAAAAAATCTCCTGAACCTGAAACCCACAACACTATTAGGAACAATTGATATCGATACTAACCATACCCGCTAAAAGTTTAAAAACGACAAATTATAGCATTCTAATCGTTTAGCGTGTTCTGTCCACAACATTCCTTAATTCTTAATTGTTAAGTTGAAAGTTAACCAACTTCTTGATTCTTTAAGTGACAGATGTGCATGTATAAACCCTCTTAGTGTATTCAACATTATTAATTCTTATTGTTGATTTAATGTTTAGTTTAGTTGAATCTATCAACAGCATTAGAGTTCCTGTACAGGGTGGCGCGAAGAAAAAGAAACAGAAGGCATAGTTGCTACCAAGCTACCTAGGATTCTACTAATTGCGCCACCCTGTACATCAATAAATACAATACGCGGCAAAAGTAACGAATAAGGTCGATAACTTCAAAACTACGAGGTCTCGCAATTTATGTATCAAATCAAAAATGTACAACTTTTCCAGAAAAGCTAAGCTCAATAGAACACACTGTATTTCATCTCAAATTGATAATAAATCAACTTTATTCATCTTCACATACGATAATACCTGGAAAAAAAAAGAAGAGAAAATGAATAGGCGGAGTATCAGCAGGTGCTGTTTTTCAACTGAACTTCAACATAATAAATTTCCAAAAACACAACACATGTCTGGTAAACAATAAAAATAATGTTTAGATGACGCATATAATATTCATCATCGGCATAGGACCAAATATAAATAAAAGTTGTGGCATGATGAAACAATATGTTTAAGTAAGGAAACATGTAGAGTTAATAAATGAACGACAAAACTTAGATTAAGCAACAGGTTCACGTACAAGATTAACAATGAAAACATTAAAAAGTGCCGTCATTATACTACAATAGGTTTTATCACTCAGCACTTTATTATTATTACTATGCTTTTAAAAAATTTCGAACATTTTATTTCTGAAATCACTTGGTAATTTATTGTACATACTAATAAATGCCCTCCCCTGTATCAAACCTGTGATAAAAACAGTGTTACTTACCGATAATTTTACATTCAAGCGAGTTATCTTATAAAAATCGCACTCGGTTATTTTCATATTTAATGAAAATATCTCGGTTGTGTGTTCAATGTAATAACAAAGTTTGTAATAATCCGTCAAAATACGGGACGACGTTAAAAAATTGCATAGGGCGTCCAATATTTGAATAAGTAGAGTTATTTGTTTAGTTTCAGTACCAATTATAGAATAGGTATCCTTCCAAACTTTTTTTTTAATATACCATACCATAATGATAAAAAATCCTTCCAAACTTTTTTAAATATACCATATCATAAAGATATAAAATCAATTACCACTCTGTATCTGTTTTCAGGGGCATGTAGGCTAATTTGACCAATAAAAACTCCTCGAAACACTTATAACATTTCAAAATACCGATTCTTCACACCCTAAGCATATCTCTGTAATCATTCTAGGTAGACGCCAATAATTGTGATAAATCGATCACATCACATTTTCAGGGAGCATCTAAAAAGTTTTGTCGTTTCGCTATAAATCTCCGCCACCCTGTACTATATATAGAAACACAAGAGAAACCGCAGCGCACACGTTTTGACTTTGACAGATTACCGATTCTGAGGGTAAAACAACTTCACTGTCTCATATTTTGAAATAAGGAACCGCATCGTTTTTAATACATGTATTTTTTAATGAAATCCATTTTCAATGATGAGTTTGATATTTTGCAGCTTGGAATAATTTCCAAAAAGGAAACAAACATTCAAATGCCAATTAATATCCATCGCCCTGTACCATCAGGATATCAGATACTATTTTATTTCTGTAACAAACACTTCGCTGTTGTAGGTAGGTTCGGTTGTGAACGGCGGAAGTAGATATAGAATTACTTTTTAGAAAAGCTACTTCAAATGGGGTACAACATCTTCAAATGCTATATCGGATGGTCCATTAAGAGCCCCGGGAAAAGCGGTTGAACGCATTTCGTTCGGTTTGAAGAAAGCCATATTGCATTACAAATAGTCTCTAATATCGGATATCTCGGAAAACGTGCGAAATCAATCACACTTATATCAACCTTGTTTCGAATAAACTGCAACAATAAAATAAATGATATATCTGAGAAACACTAACGGAACTTGAAGACATTCCAATAAACTTCAAATCGTCCAGACTTCAAATTAACCTGATTCCCAGCAGACTCAGGTCGACCAAATTTACAGTTGACTTCAAATCTACCAAATTTTCAGTTGACTTCAAATCTACCAAATTTTCAGTTGACTTCAATCCTACCAAATTTTCAGTTGACTTCAAATCGACCAGTACCAATAGGTATAATTCAAATCGATCTGATTTCCAGTTTCCTGAAATCGAAGCTTACTGTACCTATACTATATTTGAGTTGAACATCATTTTGAAAGCTCAGTTGAAAGACATCTCCATATGAACAATTCACATTTACGATCATTTATTAGCAATAATTTCATGATAAATAATAATTATTGGAGCTGTAAAATAAGGTAATACACCTCGAAATAAAAAAAAACCGTGCAAAGCACATATCATCCAAGAATTATCATAATTTTAATCAGTATATTTGTGTTTTTCACAAGCCATGATCCTGTCAGATCATACCGAGGATCATACCTATTGTTACCCGCGATAAGATAACAATAATTGCTGATCAAATTTTCGCATATGCGTCATAATATAAGTAAGAACATGTATGTCACAGTCAAACAAATGTTTTGGTTCTCGAATTTTTCTCAAACTTCCATAAAATTCCAAATTGAGCTACTAGAATAAAAAACAA
The DNA here is from genome assembly GCA_029955515.1 of Chrysomela aeneicollis. Taxonomy (NCBI): domain Eukaryota; kingdom Metazoa; phylum Arthropoda; class Insecta; order Coleoptera; family Chrysomelidae; genus Chrysomela; species Chrysomela aeneicollis. The sequence continues at coordinate 6,744,178 of JARUHQ010000022.1, forward strand.
ATCCTTCAATGATTACAAAGAAAATACTGGGTGATATTTTTCCATGCAAACATCTACCAACTTGTACCATGTGAACATCTTGGGGAACATTCCTGGACTTACCGGATCAACTGCGGTAGATTGCAAAGGGATCTCATTCATGAAATCATGAATTAGAACATTGGATTTGGACATTTTTTCAACAAAAATACGATTTTCAACGAAAATACAAGCAGCAACAAGAAGCATTGATGGATATATCATGTTCATACAATTTTTTTCATGCCTATTTGGACCTATTTCAACCTATATCTTGATGCAGGAACTTGAACCTTAACAGATTTATGCATTACCCTGTATACATATTATAAATATATTGCTGTTATGCCACTAAAATTGTAGAGAGCATAGATGTAAACATAATTAAGTTACCATCATTGAAGATTATGAGTATACAGGGCAGTTCAAATAAGTTTCCAATGAATTCACCATTTATGTGGCATCACTAACATTATGTCCACTAAGTGTTGACAAGAAATACAGTTGAAATGATCTACTTTTGTTTGAAGAAAGATGAATTTTATAACACCAGATCTTTTAGAGGTGAAGGGTGAAGGTATAAACTTTCCAATATCTGTTAGTAAACAATCTGTCACAAATTTTATCACATACAATTTTTGATCCTTCAACCTTGCTGGAATGTTAAATCTGGATATTCGAGTGAATATTATAATATTTGAAACTATTTCAGTGATATATCAACAGAAAAACCTCGAGAAAAACAATTCTTTTATGGAGCCCTCGATGGAGCCTTTGGCCGATTTTGATGAAATTTGGCAGTGCTTTTTGTAGTACCAAGGTTGTTACTGCTTGACATATCAAAATATTGACCTCATTATCTTTCAGGCAGATACCTTGAACATTTGTTTGTTGTTTATGTTTCTGCAAGCAGTGCTTGCAAACCTCAACATATTTTCATGTAGGTATTTACCAAGGTGTTTATCTTACTTGATTATGCAATGGTGTTTCTTTGAAATTTTGTACCATAGAAGGATGTTCCATTTTAGTTTCATGAGAGTTTGATGACAAGTGATTTCTTAGAAATTTTGCAGAAAATTCAGCCACTGCACTTACTTAATAGGAAGGTATCCATCCAAAAAATATTTCAGTGATGTATACATTCCAAGAAGCCAAATTAAAAATAAACCAGGTTTCTGGCCAATGAGCTATTTACAGAATTTTGTTCACACTACTCCATTGTTTTCATTCAGGTATTTCCTCCAAATAATCTTATTATTCACTTGGTAGGTATAGGCTCGGGTATAGGTTCTGACCCAGAAATAAAACAAGATACCCTTAATCTCTCATATATGGGCATATTGGAGGTTAATACTAACATGACTGACCTAGATAGCTATAGGGGCTTACCTTGAAGACCTCTGAGAAGAAACCCTCTCCGATTTTCTCCTTGTGGAAGTCATCTATACGGTACAGGGCAGCTACAGCATGTTTCAGAGCTTGACATGAAGACCCTGTTTTGAGTCTATCACTTCTAGTCTTAGAAGGTTCAGAAAGTTCATTATTGGGGCAGAATAGCTTTTCATAATCACTGTCCTTTGGGTTGCAAGGGCTGTCGTATTGACACAAGATTTTTGACTTTGAGGATTCATTTTTATTTGATGGGTACATCATAATACTGTGTTCATTGATCATGTAGTGTTGACTAAGGTTGTACATGTAAGTGTACAGATGAGTACTTGGAGTGTCTCTTTTCTATACATGCTTCAAATTTTTCAAGACGGGTATATCAAAATCAGAAGTTTTTTCGGCATCACTTAAACTTTGTTTCTTGACACAATAATCAAAGTCAAGTGTTCAATTTTTGTACATACAATAGCTACATCGCTTTCAGTTCCAAGACTGCTGGAATATCAACACAAGATCTGGAGAACAACGAATCTTCAAGTTCTATACTGCATCATAAGTTTTCGTAGAAAAATTGACACTTCAAATAAAATATTCGGTAAACTTTGATAAAATAGATCACTATTCACTTCAAACAGCTAATGGCGATACGTGCGGATCACGAAACTGTACTTCAGTTATCAAATTACAACGTAAGTAAATCACTTTCAACGAGAATAGTCCGACAACGATACATCTCAATAATTTAATGCCTCAAAAGTAAATAAAAGTTAAGTCTACAGTGGAATTGCTTTCTCCGCACAGCACAGTCAGCTGCCATATTTCATACAGCTAAAGGGCTAAAGCTCAGACATACGACCACCGAAACTGGCTTTGGTATGCATGAGTCGGTGATCATAGATATCGGAACGTTTGTGAAGTATTACTTGATTTTGTTGACATTCATTCATGTGAGAGAGACCAACAGACATGCGCGAGACCCGGTTCGTTTGATTTTTTGTGTCCCAAAATGCGCCATATAAATAAATAATTCAATTTGGAATTCGAAAATCGTAAATTTGAAGAGGATTATGTTTGTAAAAAACAGCAGGTTCAAAACCATGTCACGGATGTAAATAAAATCGTCGATATTTTATTTAAAAAATTAAAGGTTCAGTAGGTATCTACAGTCTACACAAAATTCTTATGTAAATATTATACTGTAGGTATATTATACTATGAAGACTGAATTTTAAACTGTATCAGGAAATGGGAATTCTCAAACATTGTTATTTCACATACTTTCTTTTCCATAAATTAACATTGTTTCCAACACCCAGGTAAGTATAGGCTTGTTGATTAAATTAACATAATGAAAGTGCAATTTAAATCAACTAAGATAGACCAAAAATAGTTTTATAGCAACAAAACATTGTTATCACACAATAGATTCTTGCTGAATGTTGATATTATATAATAGACTTATGTAACTGATGTGTATTTTATAGGTAGGTATACCTAGGTAAGGATTTTTGAAAAGTGTAGGTGTGATGATAAAAAATCAGATTTGATTTGAAAAGTGTGGGTGTGATGATAAAAAATCAGATTTGATGACAAAC